>CAVLGL010000115.1:17529024-18897774 GCA_963668995.1 Parnassius mnemosyne
TATTTTCTTGACCCCACAATGAGCGGTGAAAACTACGGACGCTTTATGCGAGAAGAAATAAGCAGTGAATTTGACGAAATAAATCTAGACTTCGTTCGTCGCATGTGCTTTCAACACGATGGCGCACCACCGCATTTTCGTAATGACGTTAATGGCGTAAATGGCGTACTTTCGTCTGAAAGTCAGGCGACTTAGTTGCAAACCTAACCTTTGTTATCAAGTAATAAACAACAGATCATTAGAAAAATCTTACCATTTAATTTAACTGTTCAATCAAAAAAATTCGATGCAGAAACCAAGGTTTCTGCATCGGATTGACTTCGTAATAAGTTTCCAACATTATCCCAATATGCACGTAAGACTGCAAACACAATATTAAAATATACATGAACAAGACTTGTGGCCTTTATACTGTAAGCTTTCAGTGCTAACAAATGAGTTAAATATAATTAAAACAAAAATTGAGAATAATCATACAACAAATACAAGTATTTTTGAATGGTAATAATTACAATACCTTTTATACAAATAGCAGTAAAACTGATTATCATATTATATGAAACGCTGTATATGATCCCCGGATAAAGTTCTGTCAGAAGTTTTAAAGTTTTAAATTATAAATATTTTCATTTATTAACCGATTCTCGCAGTTTAATTTCATGTGTAAAATTACTCAATTCATTTTAAAACTAACTACATTATGCTCGTATTATACTAGAGAACTAATACTTAACTTCTCAAAAAAGGTGTTGACGTCGCCTTTAGGTGGATTACTTCACACAAGGTATCACAGGAAATGAAATAGCCGATAAGACTGAATGTGAAGGAATAAATCCACTTTATGCAAGCCATATTTTCAAACGTCTTCACAAAAGGAGGAGGTTCTCAATTAGTCGGAATCTTTTGTTTTAATGTATGTTCACCGATCACTCAAAGACTCCTGAATGGATTTAGAAAATTCTGTTTATATTTCAAAGGATATACTTCCCAGGTGGTCCCATTTAAATTTTATCGAAATCGTACGCTAAGTTGAAAGAAGCAAGTTGTGATTATATTACGACTATAAATCGATTGCATTTCTGCCACCATAAAAATCCTGCACACCTTGCTCGACTTAACATATTATAGTCCTCGAACTTGTACCCAAATTGTGATCAAATTGGTACTATTCATCACCTGTTGTTTGAATGCGACCAATTTAACATTCAACGGCTTTTATTGGTTAGTGAAGTGTGTGACATTGACAGTGAAAATTAACCTATCGCAAATAATGATCCCCGTCGCTTGACTGTGTTTTTGAAAATATGAAATATTTTCTGCCTTTTTACACAAACATTAAATTTACAATAGAAAATCTATAACGAAGATCCCGAATGAAATGAAGCCATGGCTTAAAAGACAAGCGTCCAAGCCAAACCACTTAAAAATATATAAGAAGTTGACATAAACATAAAGTAAGATCGGACTGTCAAAATTTGCGTCTATGCTACGCGCTATATTTTGTGAAAATGTAATTTAGAGATTGATGTTTATTGTTTAATTTGAATTTCAAAATAAATATATAAAAGAACTTAATAAACGATTAAAGACTTCTTTCTACAGTAATATATGGTATTAATATAGTCATCCAAAAGTTTGAAAAATGGCAAGTGAAGATGTAATTGAGTTGGGATCATCTGAGGATGAAACAGGGCCACCGGCACCTAAAAAAGTATTTTTTTTTAAAATTATAAGTGTATAATTTCTTTTGATGTATTCTATTTGTTTTATGTTAATTACATTTTCAGATCAAACCGCTCCCTAATGCTATGGTACATATCCCGAATAAATTACATGGTATAACTATAAAGCCAATGGCAACTAATTTACCTCACAAACATAAAGTATTGTTGGGCAAGTCATTATCGATTACAAAATTGCCTCAATCTACGACAGTTAATTTGACACCTAATGCTAACAGACACAATGGAAGACCTATGCAAAAATGTGTATCGAAACCTATTTACAGAAAATTAATGACGGACAAGCCAGTACCGATTCAAGATAAATTCAATATTAATCCATTTAATATTGCAAACCGAGGTCCTACTCTATTGAATAGAACACCATCTAAATTTACAAAACGGCAATTTAAAGTGCAAGACCCAAAAGTGTTAAACAATTTACCTCCAAGTATCACAATTAAAAGAACTCAAGGTGGGAAAAGTGTTGTACCAGTAGCCAGTGTGCCAAATGTAAATAAAATTACTGTAAAAAAAAATTTAACTCTTGTTCCATCGAAAACCCTTCAGAAAGATCATGGCAGTTGTGTAGGTGATGTTTTAACTGTGGAATTAGATGATGATGAAGGTTCACAGTCGTCTACAGCTACAGGTAGTCCACAGTGGTATTTAAGGCCTGAAGAACAATTAAATGAAAATAGCCTAGAACTGAAGAACAACAAAGAGCCTGAGGCAAGTAATATGATAGAAATTATAATAGAAGATAGTCCAGTGAAACCTTGTTTACTTAAAGACTCTCATCAAAAAAGTAATGAACTATCTATAACAATTGAGGATAGCCCCATTAAACCATTCAATGATGCATCTTCAGTTTGTGACAGTGACAATGAACAAGACAACACCAAAGTGCCTCTTAGTAAAAAGAAGCTTAAATACCCAGGAAACAGTGAATTCAATGAAAATGAAATGGAAGTAGACAATGATAGTTCTGTGAATAAATCTGAAGTTAATAATCATCCTGAAGAAGGTATAGTTGAAAATGATTCTGAAAACGGAGTTCAACAAACTACACAACTTGATGAGAATGATAAGCCAGAAAAGACAGATTCTCTCACAGTTAACTCAATAATGGTTAAAAAAGATAATTCATTGGAAAGTGATCCACATTCAAATGATAAGAGAGTGGAAGTACCCAATAAAGATGTTAAGTCAGTATGCAGTAGTGAAAGTAGTGAATTTCATCCAATTTACCAAAAATTCATAGATTTATGTTTTGAATTAGAAAATTCAGATGATATGAATAAAATAGTTGAGAAAAAAATTAAAACATATTATAGACAAGTATCAAAAGAATATGTTGAATCAGAAGAGTTTATTGACATGGTATCAACAAAAATAACATTAATGAAGGCTGGTCCTCAGAAGATGTATTTGTATATTAAGGATATAGTTGATGAATTAAATTTACAAAGGAAAATGGCTAAAACACAACCTTTATTAGAAAACAAAAAGGAGTCCGTAGAAGGTAATTATAATTTTGCTGTTTCATAATTTTAAAATAAGGTTATGTTGGTATGTACACACATATAAGTTGTTGTACACAAATAGCTGATGTTTCAGAGAATGCATCTTTTTAGTGTAAAATCCTTATCATGAATATTTAAAAAAATAAAATAAAATACACTATTAAATTAACCAAATAACTAAGTAGTGAAATTAATATAATTTAAAATTTTCAACATAAATTTAATATTATCCATTTAATATTGAGGCCCACGGTCCTGATAAATATGTAGTAAAATCAATAAAAGTTATATACATAGAACAAAGAAAACATTTTATTTATTATTACATCTTTGATGTATATTTTAAATTTTAAAAACAAAAGATCTTTTTTTTGTCCAGTTTTCTTATTTGATGTGTTATTTGGAGGGATGTAGACATGATGTATCATTTGGAGAGTGATGCAAACCACTAGATATCTTGTCTGCATAATCCTCAGTTGTGCATAATACACACTGTCCTATATTCTAGCATGATGGCTCCTGTTACTTCACACTACAGTTTAGACTTTTTAGTTAAAGCTGACAGAGTTGCTTCTTTTAGAATGTATAAATGCAATGGTGTCAGAGTAGGAAGGACATTCTCATGGTCCTAATCTCTGGCATCTTTGAAGATTGTTATTTGTGGTGACTAGATTTTATTTCCATCATATTAGTGCACCATATAAGGTCATGGGTCTGATCACCATTCTTTATAAACATAAGATAATTTTAAGTGACTTTCCCAACTTTCTCTGTTACATTATACATTTGAGATTTATGTGATCGGACCAGTTTTATTTACTGTTTTAAATAATACCTAGGTATTTCAGGTGACAAATCTTCGTTGTAAAACTTTGTGCTAAACGGTTAAATATGAGGAGTTAAAAAAAGTTAAACTCAATTAAATGAAAACACTTTAGTAATGTACTAGTTATACTTTTCTATTACTACAAATCCATAATTACATTAAAAAAAAAAAAACAATTTTTTTTAATGTGTATATCAAAGCCATAATGCTTCATATGTAAAACACTTCATAAACGTTAAAATTACAACCTCTATATGTCCCACTGCTGGGCACAAGCTCTCATTTGTGAAAGTATTGCGGAACAATTAGTTCGCCACACTGCTTCAGTAGTGAAAGCTAGCATGGCTCTTTGTAGGATTACAAATGAAAAAAATATCTTCTGCTCAAATTTATATAACATATTGCAGAGCAATTCAATAATATTTTTATTCTTAGTTGCCAATTTTTTATTATAATAGCTTTTTGGCCATGTATGAGAATCAACTGCCCATATTTCATAGTTTGTAAGAAGCAACAGTGGGAAACTGAAACAGGAGCAGCAACATCTTCCTGATGATAACTCGATAATAATGAAAGACTGCAATAGTCAACTCCAATGCTAAGCATGGCAATTATGGCAAATATCCTCATTAGTAGCAATCTATGGGGCAGGTCTATTTTTACACAAGCTTTTTTGAACATTTATATTGATATATTTTCCATATGGATTTTATTACAAACTTACAGAGACAAATAAGGATTTCTTTGAAGAAGACAACCCATATGACAGTAAACGTCGCAGACAAATCCGTAAACTAGAAAAGACAATCAAAAAACTTCACAGAGCTATACAAAAATTGGAGGAACAGGAGGTGGATTTCGATGACGAAGAAGATTCAGTCTATCTATTGACTGAAAGGTGATGCAAAAGTGTTACTGCTATTTCTGACTATATAATTTTTTTTTATAGGATCGAGTGACAAACGAGCACACAGTCCACCTGATGGTAAGTGGTTGCTGTGGCCCATAGACATCTATATTTATCTTCGTTTGCGAATCAAAACGCAGATGCGATGTCACTCGTGAGGACTAAGATGGAATGCCTGTTTTCCAGTAAAAAGGGCCTCCAGTTCTCTACACTCACCATACGAAACACAGCAGTGTTAAACTGCTATTTGATACTGGTATTCTGTGAGAGCGTGGTCCTTCCCCGGTCGAGCCGACCCATTTGGGCTACAACTATACTACTAATATAGCTGCAGCGTGGCTCTACCACGTAATAAAATTATATGTTTGTGTTTGAGAGAATAACTGGTAATCAATATAGACATTGTTATATATTTTCACATGTAAGAGCCACTCTGCAGCTATATTATGGCTGCAGCACAAATGGACTAGGGGCCAGCTACATCGGGGAAGTACTATGCTCTCACAGAATACCGGCCTAAAGCGTTATGCTGTTGTTGATTTCATTTATGTAAAATAATGTAACTGAAACCTTAGTATTTTACCCTATATTGTGGAGGCATTTTACAAATTGCATATGAATCCAGACATGGAGCAACTATTATGTACGGCAAACAAACATTAAAAATATGAGATTGACATCTCATATTTTAACAATTAATTTTTGAAAGGTTTATACAGTACAACCTTGATATAACAAAATTGAAGGGATTTAGAAAATATTCATTATACCAATTAATTTATTATAATGGGGTATGTTATATAGAGGTTCTTCTTCTTCTTCTTTCTTTTTTATGGCGGTTTTTGATTATTCGCCAATGTCAGCGTGGAAGTGTTTATACAGTACAAGCTCAGTAGTTACAAATACTATGCCCATGTACTAGAGAAGATTGTGATAATACAAATATCTTATTTTATTTAAACAATTAAATTTTCCTTTTTATCTTGTAATACTAGTGGTTGTACTGTTGAATTACCTAGAACAAATGACAAACACAGTTGCTATAACTACATTAGTATAATATTAGTATTGACAAACATTAAACTTTTATACTATAAGTGTTAATAAAATCACACAGAATATATACGTAAGGAGTATTTGTGTAGGTTAAAAGTGAATCAAAATTTATAGGACGACCGATGTCAGGAGGGAGATGATCATAGAGTGAACAAGATAATTTAGGACAGTTAAAAAAAATATGGTCAGAGGTTCCCTCATCTAACCCACATTCGCAGAGGGAACTATCCCTAATCCTCAGTTTGGCTAAATATACTGGTGTACAAGCATGGCCAATTCTAAGTCTACAAATAGTTGATGTTGACTGTTTGTTAGCTTTATTAAATTTGAAAAACCATGGTTTTGGAGGGATGGCACATTGTATAGCAGCATAGTGTTTACCTTTTATATTTTGAGTGACTTTCCATAATGTGTTCCAATTATTATTTAACTTCTTCTTTGCAAGTAACACTATGTCTGAAGAGTAAATTAAATTACATGGCAAACCATTGCAACTTGCATTTTTAGCCATCAGATCAGCTGTTTCATTGCCCTTGATGCCACTATGACCTGGAATCCAAGCTAAGGATACCTAAATGCCTTGAGATGACATCTATACAATGTGTGTTTAATTTTGAGGATCAAGGGTATCTTATATTTACTTTGGAACTGGTTTGACAAAATTGCTAACAAACAGCTTTTGGAGTCGGTAAGAATAACTGACTTATTTAAGTTGTGTGCTTTTATATAAATCAAAGCTTCATAAATTGCCGTGGCCTCACCAGTAAAATTGGAAGAAATAGAAGGGCATTTAAAATTGAGGATTATTTTGTATCTGGGAATCCAAACTGCTGCTCCAGTGCAACTTTCACCTGACTTCTTGGAGGCATCAGTGTATATAATAAGCCAGCCTTTCCATAAATTATCTATGACTACTTAGTTTACTATTTGCTATAGGTCAATCTTTCTCAATACCAAGGTCGAGGTGGATATTTGGGTGGAAAATAATTGCATCATATGGGATATCAAAGATGGGACAGGACTTGCACTGTGATACTGGGTGTGGAAGATGGAGTAATATTACCAAACTGTTGGATAAGCAGGGAGATTCTTTATGAGTCCAGTAATGCTTTGATGAAATATATTCCAAAAGAAGGTGTAATTTAGAAATGAGAGGATGGGAAGAGAGTTGATAGATTTTAAAAAAGAATCAGTCCGAAAGATATTGTCTTCTTAGGTAAAGAGGAGGATCTACACATTCGAATTGGAGAGCATTTATTGGGGAAGATTTCATTGCCCCAATGATTATACGAAGGCTTTTCGTCTGAATCCTGTCTAGGATCTTTAGGGAAGACTTTATTACATGGTTCCAAGAAAAAGCACGCATAATCCAAATGACTACGAATAAGGGTGTTGTACAATATTTTTTGAGAGAATGGGTGGGAGCCCCACCAAACTCCCGATAAAGCGCGAAGAATATTTATATTTTTTTCACATTTTTTTGAGAAATTGTTGATATGATGAGAAAACATTAGTTTGGAGTCAAGAATAACTACCAAAAATTTTACATTCTCTCTAATTGCGATAGGTTCATTATTATAGAGAATGTCGATTTCAGCGAGTTGCCTATGGCGAGAGAAGATAACAACACTGCTTTTGGGAACAGACAAGGACAAACCGTGATCAGTTAACCAATCTTGTAAATAGGACATTGATAAATTCAAGCGGGAACAAGCTGTAGGGAGCTTATCCAAGGAAATATATATAGCTATATCGTCTGCATATTGGAGGATGTTACAGAATGAGTTAACAGAAAGTTCTAGATCATAAGTATAGATAGAATAGAGCAAAGGACTAAGTACTGAGCCTTGTGGGAGACCCTTCCATGCAATTCTTGGCGGGAGTAGAGAATTTTGACTATCAATATAAATGGATCTAGAAGAGAGAAAGTTAGAGACAAAATTTTCTATCCTCACTGGAATACTCAAATTAAGCATTTTTTGCCTGAGCACAGGAAGAAGTACAATGTCATATGCAGACGAGATATCTAGAAAGACTCCAACAAGGTATTCATGTTTAGAGTAAGCTATACGAATATCAGTAACTAGAGTACTAAGGCTATCCACGGTGCTTAAGCTCTTACGGAATCCAAATTGGCTTTTTGCTAGAAGGTTTTTGCTTTCAAGAAACCATTCTAAACGATTTTTTATTAGATGTTCAAGAATTTTGGCCATGCTACAAGAAAGAGCAATAGGGCAGTAGCTTGAGGGATCAGTGTAAGGCTTACCTGGTTTGTGAATAGGTAAAATAACTTGGGATTTCCATTCTTCAGGAGGAATACCGGACATGTAAATACAATTTAAAATAGAAAGAAGATGGGCTTTAGTAGATTCACTGCTATTAGTAATAAAAGAATAAGGAATTCCATCGATTCCTGGTGAAGAGTCTTTAAGGACACTAAGAACAGCATATAACTCCTCATAAGAGAAAGGGGAGTCAAAACTGTGTTGATAGTGCAAGTACTGTGATTGAAATGCTAGACTTTCATTATAAGATGGTACTGAAGGAGGAGTAAGATTACTAGCAAAATTTTTTAGCCAATAAAACTGATCATTAGAAATTGTGTTTTCAGAGGCCAAAACTGAACATCGGATTTTTTTTATATTTTTCCAGACTAATGATGGATGAGTCCTAGGTGACAGAGACTCACAGAATTTAAGCTACCCAGCCTTTTTCTTCCCAGATAGTAATTTTAATGTTTCAGCAGCAGTTTTTTTTTTATAAAAAATATAGTTGTCAAAATTCATAGAGAGGGAATATCTTACTTCAGCTTCCTTTCTCTTCTTACATGCTACAGAACATTCTTGATCCCACCAAGGTGGTGAAGGAGCATTATTTTTATAAGGTTTTTGATGGGAATTGTCTTATTGGCAGCAGATAAAATAGCATTTTTAAAAGTAGAATACACCTGAAGAACATTATCTTTCTGAACAGGAGGAAGGGCTGATAGTTCTTCCTCTAGAACTGTGGAATATAGTTGCCAGTTTGCTTTGGATGTGTTATATTTTAACCTAGGATTAAATGGAACATTGACTGTATAGGAGCTAGGGGGATTAATAACAATAGGGAAATGATCACTGCCATGGGAAAAGGGTAATATTCTCCAAGAAAGGAGGGACGACAGGGCAGGAGAACAGAGTGACAGATCTACTGAACTTTTAGGATTTTGGAGGGGGGATACTCTACGTGTAGGT
Source organism: Parnassius mnemosyne (assembly GCA_963668995.1). Taxonomy (NCBI): domain Eukaryota; kingdom Metazoa; phylum Arthropoda; class Insecta; order Lepidoptera; family Papilionidae; genus Parnassius; species Parnassius mnemosyne. The sequence continues at coordinate 17,538,294 of CAVLGL010000115.1, forward strand.
GAACCATCGTTAAGGAGGCAGAGATCTAAATCATCAATGATGTCTAAAAATGTAGAAGACCAGGGATCACAAAAATGGGAGCCCCATAAAGTATGGTGCATATTAAAATCACCAAGAATTAGCATAGGAGGAGGGATGGAGGATATAATCCTCGTAAGTTCTGACAAGATATTTAAACTAGGTTCGGGAATGTAAATAGAGAGAAAAGAAGTGTTATGAGCTCTAACTGCTACAACATTAATTGAAGGACTGTAGGAAGGGAAATTAATGTATAAGTAATTGATTTTGAGATAAGAATGAAAGAGCCAGCATGACCATCATTCCTATCATCCCTGAGGCATGAATAACCTGAGATCCTAAAATGGGACCCAGGCTTATGCCATGTCTCTTGGATGGCTAGGAAGAGGAGATGGTATTTATTAATAAGGTAAATTAATTCATTTTTCTTATTATTAATGCTCCGGCAGTTCCACTGAAGTATTGGAGGGAAGGTTATTTGTTAATGAAATGAGCTCAGTAAGTTTTTGGCGGAGGGCAAGTGGGAGATCCATATCGCTGAAAAGGGAAAGCATACTTATAAGCATGGATATCATTAACTCACACAGATTGTCATTAGGGGAAATACTCCGCCCTATTAAAGCACAACCATTAGTAGTTGAAGAAGAAGGGGTATCTATTATTGCCTCATGGGCAGATTTATCATATCCATGACTTGATGCTGGATTTGACGGAAGTCTTGGAGTAAATGTAGGCTTCCTGTAAGAATGAGATTGTGAGGGGACAATTGAAGGTAAAGTGGAATTTGAAATAGTATAGGGAGGGACTCTGATGATCATACGAAGGAAGGATTCTAGCAGTATCTGCATAAGATCTTCGGACTTGAGGGAAACGGGCAGATGCTTCTAGATAGGAAATATTTTCCTGTGACATGGTAAGTTTGACAGATCTCTGCCTAGAGTGTTCAGGGCAGGAAGGATCTTTAGCCGTGTGAGATCCTGAATAAAATAGGCAAGTGGGAGACTGTCTTGTGCATGATATTCGTTCATGATTTTGAGCACACACAAAACAACGGGAAGATGACCTACACTGTGAGGTTACGTGTCCAAAACGACAACATTTGTGACATTGAATAAAAGGTAAAATGTAGGGCTCAACAGGAATTGAGGTGAAAAACAATACATGTTAGAAGGAAGTTTCTGGCCAGAAAAAGTTAAAACAACCGTTTGAGAAGGAATCCACACAGTGCTTTGGTTTTCATTAACTGACTTTCTATTAAATCGGCGAGCTTTAATAATTGAGCCAAAACCAGCTGGGACCTCGATTGATGATATGAGTTCCTCTAATGTCCATTCTACAGGGACCCGCCTCACTATTCCCATACGTGTGACATTATAAGAAGGGATTACAGTATCATATTTAGCACCTGCAAGGGCTGGGTTCTCAATAAAACAATTTGCATCAACTGCACTTTTAAACTCGACTGAAATTCTATTGCGTCCTATTCGCTTAACACCATCACTAACAACATTTTTAAATATTATTATGGTAGAGAAATTGACCAAACTTTATCGGTTTTAAAACTACTCCAGTTGATAAATCATCTACTCTCTTACTTACATTTACAATAAACGGCGCATTGTCGTTATTAGAATATTTATGTTTTTTTTTTCTATGTAGTCAGGATGGGTATAAGAGGTCTGAATAGATGGTACAGGTTGAGATGGATCTGTAATTAATCTTTTCTGAGGATGAGCTGTGTTATTGGTTACTTGCAATCTTTTACGCTTCGACTGATCAATTTCGATAGGCATATTATAATTTTTTTTTGGTAACAGTATGGGAGTCACATGGAACCCCGTCGGGATCGGGAGGATCTTCCTCCATTTTATTTTAACTAATTACATATAAAACAGCACAATTACTAAATATTTACGGATTTATAAGTACTAAAACCAACACCAATAGAAATAATAAACAAATAAAAGTAAATCAACAGCTCTCAGAATAAGAAATAGCCAAAAACACAACAACACTTGTACACCTCACACTCAATTACCCATCATATATAGAGGTTAGGTTGGTATAAGATTCATTTTAGCAAGGTTAGCAAACTTAAAAAAAAGTAAAACACATTTTAAAGAATGCCTTACAACACTAAACATAAATTTATTATAACAATATGAATTCCTGGATTGTCTTACAATAAATTTAATGTGTCTGAAATTGTGTTGAGACAAATTCTTATTAGATGGATTGATAGAATACTTTATCTCTATATTTATGCTTTGCAATGATTGAAAAATCATTATAAAGAGATTTTTTATAAATGTTGTTCTTATATGTAAGTATGTTTTGTATTAACTCTTACGGCTGGTTCTAGGGAATTTCTAAATTTGTTAAATTGAGGAAATTGTTATATTGAGGTTTGTTGTACTAAGGTTGTACTGTAATTATTTTATAGCATATATCCCCCTTCTAAGGCAACCTATAAGGCGGCTCACGTCCAGCAGTGAATTTTGTTAAGCTGAAATTAATGGATAGATGGAGAATGTATAGACACTTGATTTTTTATTAAATGTTAAGTAGGGCTTTTATTAAATTAACCCCATTAATTATCTGTTAAAAACTTACAAGTCGTAACATAAAAAAGGGTTTAAAGATTCAATATATTTTAATAAAGGTTAACCCAACTTTCAGATATAAGGAGAGACTAGTACGGGTTTATGCAAAGTTTTGTCAAATATCTAATACAAAAATGCCATCTGAGCCACGGATTCAAATACAATGCCGGCCAGGTCAGCCATTAGGCCCTGCAAGAAGGCTTGAGAAGTGGATCAATAGGAAAGTACCTATTGGTACACCACTCCCTTTCCCAGACTTCCATGATGTACTTAAATGCGTCAGAGAAGCTAATGAAGAAGACCAACTGGGTTGGAATGAGGCCGATATAATGGAAGAAGGTAATAAAATATTAATTATTCTTTCTGATTTTTCCTATTTTCAGCATTTAAATGATATCCTACCTATCTTTGTGGACTGCACCCCATTATTGTGGGGCAAACGGGCAACAGCACTTGAGAATTCTTGAGAATACTTTTGAAACTTGTGTGCCACAAGGCAGTGTGCTTTCACGAACTATCTTCCCAGTTTTTATAAACTTATTACTTCATTATTTTATTGTTATTAATGATTGGTCTTTTTGTTATGGAGTTTTAGTCAATATTTTGAAATATCGAGCCATACTTGTGGGTAGCTAATTTTAAACTCGCAGATTTACCTCCAATTTATCATAATGATATGTTAAATCCCTGGGTCTAAAATCTTTACATACTGACAACACATTAATTTGAAGTATTTGGGTTATTGACATGAGTAGGAGGAAAGTCAATATGACGTGGCTAATATACACAGTACAAGTGAATGAGCATGATCTCATCAAAGAAAATATTAAAAATTACAGATTCTGATATGAATAGTGATAATGAACGTGAAGCTTTCGCCGGTTGCATGGATGTAATGATCACTTTACTTGATAATGTAGTTTTATGTTTCAATGTCGTTATCACCCCTGAGGACTTAGGTGAAATGCCTGATTTCCAGTAAAATGGGTCTCCGGATCTCTGCATTCAGCATACGAAACACAGCAGCATGAGCTGCTATTTTATGCTGGTATGCTGTGACAGTGTGGTCCTAACCCGGTCAAGCAGACCCATTCGTGCTACAACCATAATAAGGCCGTAGCATGCCTCAACCACGTTTATATCAGATGTACGGCCGTCCAGAACAGCAACGGAAGGAAACTAAAATTACATAATATGTTATGAAAAATGGACTCATTTCGTAATAAAACTTGCCAAAATTTTTTTGTGAACTTAGATAGGTAAGTACGGGCCGTTTTTCGCAACTCTTGGATGATACCCATATATTCTGCCTAAAAGACTATGTGTTGTGGGTATCCAGCAGTGTACATATGTGGATATTAAGGTCTTCCGAGAAAGTGCTAGATCCTGTAACTTCATTTGTTTTGGAACCATTCATGAAAATTCTGAGCTTTTTTGATTTTAAACTCTCCATCTGGTTACTTTCATTTAATTGTATCCTGTATTTCTTATCAAACAAATTGTTTAGGGATATTGTATTTGGCTTGTAAGATAGGAATTTTAGAGCAAATTCTATCAATTATACCTGTATGGGGGACTCTACTCTTATTCCATAGATTTAGGGACTTGAGTCTATTGGCAGCTAAAGTCGCTTCTTGTTGTATGTGTAGATGAAGCAGGGTTAGCTCCAGCATCGCCTCTTTTTTTTTTTTTTTTTTTTTTTTTTTATAGGATAGAGTGACAAACGAGCACACAGTCCACCTGATGGTAAGTGGTTGCTGTGGCCCATAGACATCTACATTTATCCTCGTTTGCGAATCAAAATATAGATGCGTTGTCACCCGTGAGGACTAGGATGAAATGCCTCATTTCCAGTAAAAAGGGCCTCCGGCCACCTGCACTCACCAAGCGAAACGCAGAGGTAAACCTCTACTTCACGCTGGTATTCTGTGAGGTCGTGGTACCACCCCGGTTCGAGCCGGCCCATCCGTGCGACAGCAAAAGCTGCCGCCTGGCTCTACCACTGTTAATAAGGCTGCTGTTGGTGTATGCAGCCTGTGGCAGCTATACATGCCAGTCTCTGCTAACGCTGAAGCTTGTTAATGGTGGTGGCTTCTGTCAGACCCCATTGTTTGTCAATCATGTTTTTGTATTGCCAGAAAGTGATACTAGCCTTGTTGATTTTGTTTTCTATGTTTTGATTCCATTTCAGTCTATTGTCCAAGGCAAAAAAATAATAATACTATGTACAGAAGTTGCACTCTTTGATGTTGACTGCTTGCCAAAAATTTTAATAGCCTACATAGTTATTATTAATCAGATAAATCGCGCATGCAAACTAAATAAAACTTTATCGCCTCGCGCGAGTGTCCGTATTACTTTGCATCTTTTCTCCTTACCACGTCACAACGGACTTTCCGTGGTTGCTAAGGGCTGTTAATAAAGAGTAAAAGAATACATTGTGAAATGGTAAGTTACTTAGGGATAGTACCTATGCGGACTATAATCGACCATATTATCTACTATGTGAGTTCTGTGATTCCCAACACATGCAACTTGCAAGGCCATTCGTCGGGAATCGCGATGCTTGGTTCGTACAGGTAGATAGTGTAAACAACAAATAAACACGAAATACGATTCCTAACAGAAATATGATCGTAATCTACTTAGTTGAAAATCTTGTAAAGAAAGTTTTAATTTCAGTATTTTGTGCTATTATAACTTAAAATATTTTAATTACAAAGACGAGTATAGGTATGTAAGTAGGTACTTGGGTAGTGAAGTAAATTTCAACTAAGTTTTGTAATAAAGTACTTAGGTATTACTTGTGTAGTTAAATTATTACTTAATTATTTTTTCGCTATAAGTACCTATCTAACAAAAAAATGAAATAAATTTACCTTTCGTTATCCTTCGGTAACTCAAAAAATGATATCTCTGAATCCTTTTAATTGCTCATTAAGCATGCATCCCCGCAACAATTATAGTAGGGACGGTGTTTTGCCATTATAATTTATCAAATAGATAGGTAATATATTATTTTTAAATTACATTAAAACTTTTTCAACTATTCTATCCTACAATTAAATATAATAAATACTAAACAAAAATTATTTCGACGAGTAGTTCAACAAGTATTTACAAAAAAGTATTTACGTAAACAGCGTTAAAAAAACTTTAATTCAAATCTAAAAATTCAATCGCCTAGAACGTGCTAGCCCCGACTGCGATCTAGGTAATTATTTCACGCAGGTAGTAAGAATGACAGATGGCTGTCCAAGGTAAGACCTAAATATTTTACCTCAGAGGAGTAGCTAGAGTTTTGTGCTGAAAAACAGGCTGTTTTCCGCAACTCCTCGTCTAAGCGCGTATTTTGCGTGTGGGCAGGAATAATGTATTTATTCGCGCCATGAAATCTCCCTGAAGAAGTCAACAGTCCTTTGATGTTGCAAGCAACTTCGGGGAATGATCCCGGCGTGCCGAGATGTTTAGTCCTGTATGCAGCGACTTCCGGACATGTCAGCAACACGTGGGCCGCAGTTTCTTCCTCCCCATACATGCCCTGCATGGGGGACTATCTGTAATAATCTGACTAACACCTATGGTAAATACATGTTTGTTAAAGTTACAGTGTCCTGTGATAGCACTTGTTACTATCCTGATCTGCGGCTTGTTCAATCTCATTAGAACCTTGGTTAGACAACTGTTTATTTCAGGCAGGGCCTCCCTAGCTTGTCTACAGTCTGCTAGGTTTTTCCAAAGTTGAGCGTGTTGATTAGTGAAGTGTACGTACCAGTGAATGAACGTTACCAAAGGGGATTGGTATGATTGGTTCCGGCCCTATAGTGGCCAGAGCCGATCCTCTTCTGGCTGGTTTGTCTGCTGCATCGTTGCCTCTTGATCCACTGTTTCTCTGTATCCATTGCAGAGTCACATTGTTTTGATTACATACCTCATTTAATTGTTGATGGCATTCATATATTAGTCCTGAGCTCACCACATTTTAACTCAGGGCTTGTAATACCGCCCTACTGTCGGTCAGTATTCTGATGGAGAAGTCTTTAACTTTCCTGGCATCTATTGCTATGGCTGCTTGTATGATAACCATACATTCCGCCTGAAAGACTATGTGACTGAGGGTACCCAGTGGTGTGCATATGTGGATGTTGAGGTCTTCAGAAAAATTTCCAGATCCTACACCTTCATTTGTTTTAAAACCATCGGTGAAGACTCTAAGCTCTTTAGGGCTTAATTCCTCCGGCTGGCTGGTTTCATTTAATTGTATCTTATACTTCTTATCAAATACAATTTGTTTAGGGATCTTATCATAATTAGCTTGCAAGATGGGAATTTTTGTGTGAATTCTATCAATTATGCCTGAGGGACTCTATTGTTACTCCAAAGATTTAGGGTCTTGAATCTAATGCCAGCTAAAGTCGCTTCTTGTTGTATATGTAGATGAAGCGGGGTTAGCTCCAGCATCTCCCCTAAAGCTGCTGTTGGCGTAGTTCTTATGCAGCCTGTGGCAGCCATACATGCCAGTCTCTGGTAACGCTGAAACTTCTTTATAGTGGTGGCTTCATTTGTTTTGGTCCACCATACCAGAGCGCCGTATGTAATCATGGCCCGGATTACAGTTTTGTATAGCCACAGTATGATTTTTGGCGTCAGACCCCATCTTTTGCCAATCATGTTTCTGCATTGCCTGAAAGTAATAATAGCTTTGTTGATTTTGTTTTCTATGTTTTATTCCAGTTGACTTTACTGTCCAAGGTAATACCTAAATATTTTACCTCAGAGGATAGCTGGAGTTTTGTGCTGAAAAGACTTGCGAGATGTTAGTTATTCAGTATTCGTTTCTGTGTTTCTACTTGAACCGTTTTATTTAGATTGACGGTTAAGTCGTATTCCCTGCACCATCTCTCCACTATACGGCGAGCCGCTTGGGTCAGGTCGCAGTCTTTTCAGATACCACTTTTGTCAGGTCATCAGCATAACCTACTGTGTAGAAATGATTGGCATTTAATTTGCTGATGAGTTCATTTTTCACCATTTTCCACAGGAGAGGTGAATTAAAAGCCGCAGCATGGCTCTACCACGTATAACAGGTTGTGCAGGCCTTTTTGTCACAGGTCTTGGGGTGCAGTGATGCTGCTGCACCGGTGTCCAATGCAACAGTATCCGTGGCTTCCGGATTGTTTTGCGCCTCTTTGCTCGGTAGAGTATCATAGAATTTTCCTCCACGACCCTGGAATTTTACGTAGATCGCCCCACATATACATGCGGGCGGCGTTCGGTTTCGTTTTCAACAGGGTCGGGATATGGTCCAACAGCACCGAAACAACGAGGAACCACCCATCTGTCTGTTTGTCGGCCTTGAGCAACAGCCAATCCTTTATGTTTACCGAGCGGTCCTGGTACGCCAGCACACGACCAATGTTGCGTGAGTCGTTCCAGGCCCTCTGGGAGTCTGAGATGAGGATACCACATTTAACCCTTTGTGGTATCTCCGACTGTTTCTTAATGACCAGCGAGGTATTGAATTTAAGATCAAGGGTAGTGATATTCCCCTTCAACCAATCCAACGTCGTCTGGTTGTTGCACCACAACTTTAGGACACCCTCTTTGTAAACGGGTTTGCATGTTAAGACTGGGCCCGACGTATCAGGGCCTTAGCTACTCCAAGCCTCGCGGATCATCTTACTCTAGATACCTACGAGGATGATATCATCAGCTACTTCCTTTGTGATGTGACCTGTACGCGTACACGTTCACAATTCAGCTTTAACAGCGGAAGCATAGTGGGGTCTTTGCAGCCTTGGATTGCTGTTCGAGTTTCACCCTTTTATGCTCGCCTCTCGGCGAGTTGGCCTCGTCTACCCTTCTTTTGGCTGCTCTTTCTTTTTACCAAGGCGCTTGGCCGCTCTCTGCTTCCTGGAAGGTTTCTTAGAATTGGACCCTGCAGCTGCGCCTTTCACTTGGGCTGGATTATTATCCTTTGCAGTTTTAGTACGGCTACTGGGTCCAGCTCCAAGTCCACCTACTCTGGATGACGTGTTTTGTGTTCTGTTTTATGTAGGGCTTTAAAGCGTCCATTTTTAATTTAGTTTATTTGATTCGTCGTCCCGGCTTCCCACACTTCTCATATGGAGCCTGCCCCTTGGGGAATGTCCTACTTTAAAATAAAATAAATTTCATGCGTTAGCATTACCGAGGGAATATAGGGACGCGAAGTTGGTTCACAGTGCGACATCGGGAGCTCGATCCACCTGGCAGATAGGGCTGAAAAGGCCCATCCCCGCTGCTTGAATCACTGTCACTTGCTCCGTCAGTATGGCCTTTACCACCACCTAGCCCTTTTCAGGAAACTAGGCAGTTCCCACGTTCCTCAAATGCGACCCTCTAACGGGGCGTTTGGCCATTTCCCTATCTGTGGCTAGCAGATAGGACCACAGTTCGGCTTGAAATCCAGACCAAAGTAAGCGTGTTGCCTCTCGCCACTATATACCCCAGTGACAATTAGCTCAACCCTCCAGGACTCTCTTCATTCCTGCGTACGGTGTTCGAATGCGCAGGTCCTAGCGCAGGTGGGTATGTTAGTCCACCAGATACACCCACTCTCTCTGGCGGAACCATTAGTATTTTAGTCCCTCACGACTACTAAATTGCGGCTTCAAGATTACTAGAAAAAGGAGTTGCTCAGTTTGTTAGGGTTATTTGGTTATATACAACGTGAACATTAACTATAATATTTGATGACTGTGGTTTTTAATAGCTTATACCTCAAAGAAACGAATTATAGTAATAAAATTGCAGGAGAGTGTAAAAATGGTTCATATTTAACAGGGTTGGCTGATTTAAATCAGACTGATTTAAATCATGATTTAAATCACGATTTAAATCGTTTGATTTTGATTAAAAAAAATAATTGATTTAAATCAACATGTATAAATTAATATATCAGGCAGAAAATGAAATAAAAATGGCTTAAAATAAGGTAAAATCTTTTATTGTTTTGTTATTCTCATTATTCTACTACAATAGTCTCATAAACTTTGGAAAATCAACGAAAACGTAGCGATGAGGTCTGTCAGTCTCATAAACTTAGTAAAATCAACCAAAATTTTTTTTAATATTTCATCCTTAAGATATGAACTGTAATGTATACAGTATTAATGATTTTACTCTTAACCGGTTCAGTGCAGATGGCACGCCAGGCGTGATCCAACGTCGTCTGGTTGTTGCACCACAACTTTAGGACACCCTCTTTGTAAACGGGTTTGCATGTTAAGACTGGGCCCGACGTATCAGGGCCTTAGCTACTCCAAGCCTCGCGGATCATCTTACTCTAGATACCTACGAGGATGATATCATCAGCTACTTCCTTTGTGATGTGACCTGTACGCGTACACGTTCACAATTCAGCTTTAACAGCGGAAGCATAGTGGGGTCTTTGCAGCCTTGGATTGCTGTTCGAGTTTCACCCTTTTATGCTCGCCTCTCGGCGAGTTGGCCTCGTCTACCCTTCTTTTGGCTGCTCTTTCTTTTTACCAAGGCGCTTGGCCGCTCTCTGCTTCCTGGAAGGTTTCTTAGAATTGGACCCTGCAGCTGCGCCTTTCACTTGGGCTGGATTATTATCCTTTGCAGTTTTAGTACGGCTACTGGGTCCAGCTCCAAGTCCACCTACTCTGGATGACGTGTTTTGTGTTCTGTTTTATGTAGGGCTTTAAAGCGTCCATTTTTAATTTAGTTTATTTGATTCGTCGTCCCGGCTTCCCACACTTCTCATATGGAGCTTGCCCCTTGGGGAATGTCCTACTTTAAAATAAAATAAATTTCATGCGTTAGCATTACCGAGGGAATATAGGGACGCGAAGTTGGTTCACAGTGCGACATCGGGAGCTCGATCCACCTGGCAGATAGGGCTGAAAAGGCCCATCCCCGCTGCTTGAATCACTGTCACTTGCTCCGTCAGTATGGCCTTTACCACCACCTAGCCCTTTTCAGGAAACTAGGCAGTTCCCACGTTCCTCAAATGCGACCCTCTAACGGGGCGTTTGGCCATTTCCCTATCTGTGGCTAGCAGATAGGACCACAGTTCGGCTTGAAATCCAGACCAAAGTAAGCGTGTTGCCTCTCGCCACTATATACCCCAGTGACAATTAGCTCAACCCTCCAGGACTCTCTTCATTCCTGCGTACGGTGTTCGAATGCGCAGGTCCTAGCGCAGGTGGGTATGTTAGTCCACCAGATACACCCACTCTCTCTGGCGGAACCATTAGTATTTTAGTCCCTCACGACTACTAAATTGCGGCTTCAAGATTACTAGAAAAAGGAGTTGCTCAGTTTGTTAGGGTTATTTGGTTATATACAACGTGAACATTAACTATAATATTTGATGACTGTGGTTTTTAATAGCTTATACCTCAAAGAAACGAATTATAGTAATAAAATTGCAGGAGAGTGTAAAAATGGTTCATATTTAGCAGGGTTGGCTGATTTAAATCAGACTGATTTAAATCATGATTTAAATCACGATTTAAATCGTTTGATTTTGATTAAAAAAAATAATTGATTTAAATCAACATGTATAAATTAATATATCAGGCAGAAAATGAAATAAAAATGGCTTAAAATAAGGTAAAATCTTTTATTGTTTTGTTATTCTCATTATTCTACTACAATAGTCTCATAAACTTTGGAAAATCAACAAAAACGTAGCGATGAGGTCTGTCAGTCTCATAAACTTAGTAAAATCAACCAAAATTTTTTTTAATATTTCATCCTTAAGATATGAACTGTAATGTATACAGTATTAATGATTTTACTCTTAACCGGTTCAGTGCAGATGGCACGCCAGGCGTGCCATCGATTACTTTGTGTGATGCGTATGACACACGAGTCGTGTCTTTTTAAAAATCGTTATAACTCGCTGAAATTGCGTTTTTGGAAAATTTATCCAGAACTAAATATTCATTATTTTGCAAGAAGTTCATGCCTGCGGCTTCGTTTCTGGATATTTTGAAAATTTGAAATTTTTAGGGGTTGACAACTTTATTTTAACTTGTACATGGTACTCAGTTTGTATGGATAATAGAAAAGATTATTTTAAAAATATTAAATAGAACATTAGCTTACCACTTGTGGAGCAGTCCATTGTCGAATTACTGATAGTATTTCAACGGGTTCCAGAGAGCGTTTCCTGCGTTGCATAATATCAATACCGCAATTAACGTAACGCATTGATTCCTCGTTTCTACTAGGGGCAATAAGATTGTACACAGGAGTATCAGTGTTCATACCAAGGTTGTCATTTAAAGCCGGTTCAACGTTTAACAAAATAGCGCCAGGGTCATCGTCGTGAGCAGATTCAGTGTTCAAGGGTAACGCCGGGTCTTCAATTGGAGCGATATCGGAGTCCATTACAACAAAAACAAAATACTACGCAAAAGTAACCGAAAGAACATTCACAATACACGGAGGCAAAGTGAATGGTTTTTTTTTCACTGCATAAATGTCACTATTGACAGTCGGGGCTGCCAGGTAATAAAAAAATCGATTTGACAACAACCGAACTAATATTATAATCGGATGTAAAATGATTTGCATGCCAAAAACGATGAGTGTTTTGTTTGTATTTTAGGTAATTAAATGAAAATAAATATAGTAAAACCTAAAAATCACTCCATTCCACATTTAGACGAACATACTTTTTTTTTACTTCAGATTTAGACATCGATTATTTAAATAATCGATTATGAAGACGGTAATCACAATTATTATTAATGTAGCAACTCAGAATCTGCCTCCAACAAAAAAAGGCGACGCGTTATTAACTCAATCGGCTTAAATACTTTTAAACGACTTATTTTTACATTTACTTTCCTACTACGACATTTAAAAAAATATTAATTTTAGATTTAATTATATTTTTTCGTAAAAATACTTTTTACAGAACAACTTGTCCACGTTAAGCCAAGAATGGACAATTCCCTTTTTGAGTGCGTCTTGATGATGGGTTAATTAACCGCCGCCCAGGGTTTGGCGTTGACTCCTTTTACGGCTGCATTTGTCTCTTCTAGCCAGCCCTACTCTTTTATCCGAGCTTGGGACTGGCTGCACCAGAAAATCACAGACAGGGTTGAAGAGTGTTGTGAACTTTATCAGATTAGGATACCTTTAACGTTTTATTTGTTGCTATAATTATGTATGATTTAACTGAAATCATAATTTGACAATTTGTGCGTTCTGATATAGTTTAGCAAGAATGATGGTCTCAATAATTAGGCCAATGATGGTTGGATATTTATGACCACTATGGATGTTTCAAAACGTTTTTTCAAAACCTTGACTACTACTTTCTACTATTTTTACTAAGCTATGTTACGTCGTTTTTTAATCTTCATGCAAATTAAGGGCTATTCATATAGTACAATTACATTCTTATCAGCTTCTATCATGCGCCGTACAGAACAACAGCGATTTTGCTATAAACCATGTTTAAACTCGACAAACCAGTTTAAGCAGTAGCACTGGATGGGACTTCATGAAATGCCAAGTTCATCATAACTTTGTTATGATTAAGAATACAATGCATGTCGTAATAAATCTTAAAGCGAGCAATTACAGTTAATTTGTTAATACAAAAGGCGAACGAATTTAATATCCAGGTATCCTGGTTGTTCCAATTTAATTTCTTGAACTTAGGCTAGTTTAAACTTTTATTGTCACTAGTGTTACTGTTTCTGTTGAGGTTAAAATATTTATCATAGTTATTAACGGTACAATAAAACATGATCTACTTATTCCAGCTCGCGATCTTTTTACAAGATGTGGTAAAAAACTGCAAAGACGAAGACAGGAAAATGAATGGAGATTAGCCGCTTCACGAATAACGCATGATGTAGATCCGGCTGAACAGAATGAAACATTGAAAAAGAAATTAGACGAAAATAAGATGGTAGCAGCTAAAAAGGAGACTGAACTTTTTAATAAGTAAGTATTATAAACATAAATTAAATTGAGAGTTCATTTAGAGCTTTATTTTAAAATATGTTATTTACTAATTTTATAAGACATTTTTAATCCACTGCTGGATATAAGTTTTTTCAAGGATATAACGTAAGTTCAACACAGTTAAAATAATGCATTACCACGCATTTAGAATTTTAAAAAGATAAAAAAGAAAACGTTTGAGATTTTCAAATAAATTTTTCTTCACCATTTGCCTATATTACTTATTTCGAACCTTTTCTGCAAATTTGGGCGGTTATTGCAAAATAAGTTTGTATATGGATTTGTCCATACCACACCTGGACAAAATAGAAAGAGCCGACTCTTAATGGAGCTCCTGTCACCAGTTTAGGTGAAATTTGTTTCTTTGTGGCTGGCACTATGAGTGTGTGGGTACCACGATTTGTCGGTCTCAAAAGATGTTAGTCGCTCAGTACCGCTTTTAAGTAGACGTTAACATTAGAAGAAAAAATAGTACTATCTACTAGATATCTGCTAATTGCTCTAACCTTACTATCGTTTTATAGGTATGCAGACAAACAAAATCTATTAAAATTAGAGGCTGTAGAAATTGGTGATAAAGAAGCAGACGAATCACCTGTGGAGAGTGAAGAGGATGAAGTTAATGATGATAGTAATTCGTTAGAAGATAGACATAAGAGAAAAGATCGACTACGACGACTTTTGCAAGAAAAATCTAACAGGGTTATTGGTGAAAAAGATAGTGACAGTAAGAAAGAGTCTGAAAGGCTTTCCTCGCCAAGCCAAAGTCAGACAGACAATGTTAAAGCTTTGCACAGCAAAGAAGGCAGTAAACCAGAAAACAGTAGAGAAAGCAAAATAGATGACAACATTGAAGAAAGCCATAAGAATTTGAACGCAGTAGAGAGTGAAAGTGATAAAGATAATAAAAATCTAACGAAAGTAACTTCGGAAGTTGAAAAACAAAATGAAATTGAACAAAATGGATCTGTTACTGATACCGTTGTTGTAGAAATAACAGATAATACTCACAACAATGAAAACACAGCGGATGAAGTAAATGACATGAAGACTACCGGTGAGATTGACTGCATTACGCCAACAGATATGATCAAACCCGAGCCTAAAGTCTATGATACTGAACGTGTAACTTTAATAAGTGATGATTCTGATGTAGATGAACTCAACTTACTACAAAAGTTACATTCGGGAAATGAAATATCATCATCTGAGTCATCAGAGTGTGATTCACCTATAGCTATCTCGGATACGCTAGAATCAAATAGCGATTCAGAAGACAACGATACTCATGATGTTATAAGTATTGAAAATTCCAGTTATTCTGAATCTGAGACGGCCAAAGAAGACATTTCAGTAAATGAAATTCCAGAAAAGTGTAGTAAAGTAGGCGAAGATGCTGTTATATATAACTTAGAAGAGGAGTCGCAGAATATCGATAGTGTAGATTCTGTTTTTGAAGCAGATAAAGAATATCCCGAGAAAATAGACGACAAAATAGAATTAGAAGACGAATCGCAGAATGCTGATAGTGTAGATTCTGTTATTGAAGCAGATAAGGAACACCCCGAGAAAATAGACGACAAAATGGAATTAGAAGACGAATCGCAGAATGCCGATAGTGTAGATTCTGTTGTTGAAGCAGTTAAAGAATATTCCGAGAAAATAGATGACGAAATAGAATTAGAAGACGAATCGCAGAATGCCGATATTGTAGATTCTGTTATTGAAGCAGATAAGGAACACCCCGAGAAAATAGACGACAAAATAGAATTAGAAGACGAATCGCAGAATGCCGATAGTATAGATTCTGTTATTGAAGCAGATAAGGAATATGCCGAGAATATAGACGACAAAATAGAATTAGAAGACGAATCGCAGAATGCCGATAGTGTAGGTTCTGTTGTTGAAGCAGTCAAGGAATATTCCGAGAAAATAGACGACGAAATAGAATTAGAAGACGAATTGCAGAATGTTGATAGTGTAGATTCTGCAGTTGAAGCAGATAAGAAATATTCCGAGAAAAGTAATAAAAATAATGATGAAATGGAGGATGTCCTTTTGGCTTCTTCTGATGATGAAGACATGACTCATCAAGACATAAATTTATCGAAAGGTGGCAGTGATTATATTAACTTAAAAGATGATGCAATATCTATTAGTGAATCTAATAAGGATGAAGTTCCAGATGAAAAAAGATATGAAATGTTAAATGCTGATTTAAATGCCGGTGAATCAGATTGTACTGTCCGTATGCACTCTCGGGAAGATATTTCCGAATCCAAAAAGATAGAAAAACATGGTGATGGATCAGAAGCAATGGATATTTTTGAGACAACTCTAAACAACGATCAAGATCGAGAGGTCATAGCAAACTCAGTGGAAATTGAAGAAGAAACTAAAATAGTTTGTAATAGTCAGGAAGACATGTTTACATGCGTTGATGCGTTTGTTGCGCCACTTGAGCCACTTGACTGTTTAAAAGATGCTACATCAAACACTATAGATTCAACCGAAAATGACGTAAACATGAGTAATATTAGTAATATTGTTGAGCATCATTCCAAAAATACTAAATTAGCCGGACATGAGAAAAACACTGAAGATGTAGAAATGTTAGATTCAGACGAAAACGCGAGAACATAACTTGAACAAAATTTAAAGGCTGTAGTGCACTACACACAATTGAAAAATAAATATCCAAATGCTTAAGTAAAATAAATATAATTTAATAAACAAATTATATAGTAAATTCCCTTATTTCAAATTCACGTCATCATATTGATAGCAATTAGTCTTGTACAGTTTATGTTTATATAATTTATGTTTAATAACTTAAGTAATAATGTTTAGGTTATAGAATAATTTGGATCTCTTACTTAAGATGACACAGACAACTTGTTACATTTTGTTACGTACTTTCATATTGGAGAAATCAAAAATACACATAATTGAAATGACTAAATGTTTCATTTTATTTCACAGAAACATCATGTTCCAAATATACAGTAGTATAACTTAAGGTTGTTCTGGTCGAAACAGAGAGCCGGTTTACAGGGAGTCAGTATAGGTGATTCCGCAATAGAAGATTAAAATGTAATAATAAAACATACTTATTGTATTTGAATTCATATAGAAAGTGGCGCGCTTGGAAAAATTATCATTCGATGTTGTCACCGATAGTTTTGAGGTTATATTTTACCGGCTAAACGTGTAGTGATAATATTACTTTATTTAATATATTATTAATATTATGTGCCAAAAATGTAAGTATTTTTTGTTATTTTTAAGCATCATTGACTACAATAAATAATTTAGCTTGCACCCGCGATATGAAAGATATTTAAAGTGATAGTTTTTACATTTTGTAAGAGTAAGAAGTAGAGGGAAAACATACTTCAATTGTTTTTAAGAGTATAATGTTCGTTCAAATTAAATTTACTTTAACTCAAATTGGTTACACCCGCGATCGTGATGTTAGGATCGCAGGTGCAATAATTCGACAACTAACCTTATTGCCTGATTAAAAAAATATTTTATGACTTGAATAATAATTATATGTTATGATGCACGATTGGTGATTTATATTTAATGTGTAGCTGGCTCAAATGACGGAATACTTTGACAACCAACCTTATTGCCTGATTTAAAATATATTTTATGCCTTGATAAAAATTATATGTTATGCATGATTGGTGATTTATATTTAATCTGTAATTGGCTAAAATGACAGAAGAGCATAGGAAAACGACGAAATATTGGCGAATGTTAAAAGAAAACCTTGTACTTTTTGCAGACCATTTCTATCGAGAAATGGTTCGTTTTAAAACGAAGAGAAGTAATGAAAAGAAAATGGAGGGAGATGAAGATTTGAAAATACTGGCTAGAATCAAATATAAAGAAATAATGCAAGCAACTGTAAAGCGTCGTAGAAAAGAACAAATAACACACAGCCTTCTTACACTGGGAAAGGCTGTGGCAAAAGTGAAACCTAATCTACCAGCTAGTTCCACTAAAGCATTTGAAGTTCTAAAAAAATTGCTACAGAATTCCAAGTTGCTGCATCTAACATAAATGATTCCCCTAAAGCAGTGCCTTGAAAACTGACGGATGAAGTAAACGAACAGATTAGTTATTTCTATACTAGGGATGATATTGTTACGAGCTTGGAGTTCGAGACAATTAAAAACTGCCAACTGCCGAGTGAATTACCAAAATGGAAACTTTAATTACAGAACACTAATTACAACTCAAAACCACAATAATAACATAACACAATTGTACTACTGATCACTTTACTTCGCAGTTGTATCGCTTTGAACCATTCGCTTGTATTGTCAACTCAACACTGATCCCGGTCGCGGTCTATACCGGCCTTATATAGGGCCTTAGATAGTTCCAGAATCTTCTAGAGTAGAAACATCTAGAATGTTCGAGTACATACCGGTCCCGATTGACTAGGTGTCGATAGTTTTAGAAAGTTCTTCCATGGAAATTTTTAGAAGGATCTTGACTCTTCTAGTTATGCTACTCGATACTAGAAGCCGCTAGTGGTAACTAGTATCGCCATGTACCAGACATTAATGGTGGCGCGCAACAATATTGATAGACAAATGTCTGGGATGAAAGATGTGAAATCAATCATGTCCAATGTGCAAATGAATTCACGAATCCAGAAGAGAATGATGATTATGAGCATTCGTGAAGCCTTCCAAATTTTTAAAGAAACATCCCGAAACATCTGTTGGCACGACTGTTTTTTTAAAAAAAAAAAGGTGCTCATATTCTGCTTATCAACGATACTTCTCATAATGTTAACGTGTACAGCTCACTCAAATTTCATTATTCTTCTCGCTATTTTCGGCGAATATTGATGTATTTGAAACGAAATAATTAACATAAGTGACAAAGAAGTGTACTAATCTATACATCTATACAAATAAATAAAATTGGAGTATCTGTGTGCCTAGTGCAAGTTTCACAAAATCATTCGAATGACTTCACCATTGCGTTAACCGAGTTAACGGCATAGGTATCGATAAGCGAAAACAAGCGAATGTGAGTTACAATAGAAGCTAATCCTTCGATCCGCGTTTGCTTACTGTGAATGGCGTTCGTTCATTCTCTTACGTTGGCAGCGCATTCCCATCGTAAAATAAACTTACCAAATTGAGAACGACATTTTTATTTAGTAGTCTTAATATTAGCATCTGTCTATCAAAGTTGTGGTTATTATAGCGATTTTTTATTACCTATCTGTTTATGTTTCGTAATTTGATCAAGGTTTCGACAGTTTGTGTTAGTATTATGAGATTGTGAATTAGCCATTTAATTGTAATTATTGAAAGTATTAAATTGAAAACAAAAAACACGAAGATGTTTTCGTTCTAATATGATTTTATGGTGACTTTTATGGAGCAGTGCTTAAATGGAATTTAGTGACTTAGTGTTAAGTGAACTTATGATCCGTGTGTTTTGAACTTATGTTGAACTTATGAGGTTTCAGAGACTAGAATTTATTAGATTTTCGGCATGAAGCCCTCAGCAAAGGATCCTCTAATGCAAGCGATAGGATGGCCTGTATGAAGAATTGAGAGGAGTTGACTTAATTATTGAATAGTGATGGTAGGAACTTGGATTTATCAAACGCTATTTTCGCAAAAACGAATACTTTCTTCGAAAAGGCGATATCTATCCTTAAATTGCTTGTCATCGGGGTGTAACAACGGACTAAAATTTGCACAAGCTCTTGCTTCAACACTGGCGTTATAATATCAGTTATCTATTCTTATTAGTTTGCCTTTGCAGCTGCAAGCATCCTCTAAAACATATATGGGCAACAACCAGCCCGCGGGCCGGATCCGGCCCGCTGTAAGATATGATCCGGCCCGCGAGACATTTTGAAAAAACCCAATTAAAAAATATAACATTAGGTACTTATACTCACGGGAGTGACAGTGAGGCGGCAAACATCAAATCCGTTGATGTTTGCCGCCTTACACTTTGATAATCGCCGGCACTCGGCTTGCTCGATCAAATTTTTTGAGGTTTGCCGCCTCCCGAGCGACACATCAAAATATTTATTTCTTCTCAATTATTCTAGCCTAGCGAACTGATCGAGCCGTCAACTTGCTTTGTGACTTTGTGTGGATCTTGAGTGGTTTCTAACTATAGTTTGTTATTAAGTTTATTGAACGAAAAGTAAACAAAAATGATGTCTGGTGGAAAGAAACGAAAACTGGCGACCCTTTGTATCTAACAAAGGGTCGCCAGTTTCAAGTAAAATGAACTGAAGAATTCTTTTTTATCTAGCACAATGGTAAGCCTATTTGTTTGCTGTGTAATGAATTCATTTCAGTAATGAAAGAATTCAATATAAAGAGGTATTACTCAACTAAGCATGCTACGCTACACTCACTGACAGGACAATTAAGAACAGAAAAAATCCAGAAGCTTACCGCAAATTTGGAAAAACAGCAACAAAGGTTTCATAAACAAAGAACACAACTTGATAATGTTGTGAAAGCTAGTTTTATACTTAGCTCAAAATTGGCAAAAGCATTAAAACCATTTGCCGAAGGAGAATTTATCAAGTAGTGTATGTTAGAAGTTTGCGGTATTTTGTGTCCTGAAAAGAAAAACGAATTTGAAAAAATTAGTTTGTCAAGACGAACTGTAATTCGACGTATAGAAATGATGGCTAATGATATAAAAACAACATTGACTGACCGTATGGCTGGTTTTTTTTTTTTTTTTTTTTTTTTATAGGAGAGGGGGCAAACGAGCATGCGGCTCACCTGATGGTAAGTGACTACCGCCGCCCATGAACAACCGCAACACCAGGAGAATTGCAGATGCGTTGCCGGCCTTTTAAAAAGGAGTAGGCTCTTTTCTTGAAGGTCCCTAAGTCGTATCGGTCCGGAAAAATCGCTGGTGGTAAACAATTCCACAAGGAAGTTGTGCGAGGAAGAAAACATCTTCTAAATCGCACAGTGGTGGACCGCCAATCATCCAGATGGTGTGGATGGTATCGGGAGTTCTGCCGCGATGTGCGTTCGTGAAATTTGGCGGCTGGGATTAATCCGAACAATTCCTCAGAGCACTCCCCATGGTAAATGCGAAAGAAAATGCTAAGAGATGCAACATCTCTTCGCAGTGCCAATGAGTCGAGCCGATCGGAAAGGACTCGGTCGTCGACGATTCGAGCCGCTCTGCGCTGGATGCGGTCAAGTGGAAGAAGCTGGCACTGGGGAGCCCCAGCCCAGAGATGGGAACAGTATTCCATGTGAGGCCGAACCTGCGCCTTGTAAAGTTGCAGGCGTTGAGCCGGCATGAAATACTGTCCCGCTCTGCTGAGCACGCCAAGCTTTTTAGAGGCCAATTTGGCCTTCTCTTCCAAGTGACCACGAAACTGCACGCTACTCGATATGTCGACGCCAAGGATTCCGATACTGGCTGAGGCAACAAGGGGAGTACCTTGAAACTGAGGAGATACGACAAAGGGGTTCTTTTTAGCGGTAAACACCCAAACTTGTGTCTTCTGAGGATTAAACTGGACTAGATTTAGTCGCCCCCAATCCGAGACTTTGTCCAGCAAAGACTCGACTTCAGACACAAGTTTGTTCCGGTACTCGGTGACGTTTTCCCGAGAAATATTGGCACGGCCGGTGTATAGAGCATCACCAGTGCTGTCATCCGCATAGCAATGAATGCTACCAGCTTGCAACATATCATTGATATGCAGAAGAAACAGCGTTGGTGATAGCACGCAGCCTTGTGGAACACCAGCGTTAATAGGCTTGTAGTCGGAGCATGCACCGTCTACAACGACCTTGATGCTCCGATCTGCAAGAAAGCTGGTGATCCAATTGCATAATTTCTCGGGAAGCCCATAGGAAGGGAGCTTCGAAAGAAGCGCTTTGTGCCAAACCCGATTGAAGGCCTTCGCAATGTCCAAACTAACGGCCAATGCCTCCCCCTTGGACTCTACTGCCAACGCCCATCTATGAGTTAAGTAGACCAGAAGATCACCAGCTGATCGACCCCGACGAAAACCGTACTGGCGATCACTAATCAGCTGGTGATCCTCAAGGTACCGCATGAGGTGGCAGTTTACAACGGATTCCATTATTTTGGAGAACAAGGGGGTGATGGCGATAGGCCTGTAGTTGGACGGATCTGAGCGGTCGCCTTTTTTAGGGATCGGGTGGACAAAAGCTGTCTTCCATGATTTCGGGACTACGCCTAGGGAGTAGGAGTACCGGAAAAGACGCGTTAGAACCGGTGCCAACTCCGGAGCACACGTCCTCAGCACAATTGGGGGGATTCCGTCAGGCCCACTCGACTTGTGGATGTCAAGGGAGAGGAGTGCTCTGCGAACCGAGCGCTGTGAGAATCGCACATCCGGCATGGAGCACTCACACCGCGGGATGGTCGGCGGTGTGTTCCCCCCGTCATCAACAGTCGAGTTGGACGCATAAAGGGAGCCTAAAAGGTCGGCCTTCTCTTTTGCGTCGTGGGCCAGTGAGTCGTCCTCCCTGTGCAGAGATGGTAGTGATGGCTTACAGAAATTCCCTTGGACAGCCTTGGCGAGAGACCAGAATGCACGGGTTCCCGAAGGAAGGCGAACTAGTTTCTCGCCAATTCTGCCTATGTGCTCTGACTTTGCCTTGGCAATAACTCTTTTGAAGGACCTGGAGGCGAAGTTATACTTCTTTTTGAGCGTGCTGGTGTTTACATCCCGAGTCACCGAAGCCGCAGCCCAGGCTTGATAACACTCCTGCTTACTGCGTAATGCAGTCTTACAGGAGCGACCAAACCAAGGCTGAGATCTGCCTCCGATGGGTACCACAGATGATGGAATAAATAGTTCCATTCCCTGTAGCACTACATCAGTGACAGAGTCAGCAACAGCGCTGGGATCATCCGGCGAGAAGCAAACCCGCCCCCATGGGTAGGAAGCAAAGAAAGACCGCATTCCGTCCCAATCCGCCGACCTGTAATGCCAAACACGGCGGCAACCTGCAGAACGCAACCGCGAAGGGAGCGTGAGTGGCACCACACTCCGGATCAGACAATGGTCCGAAGAGCCAAGAGGGGCATCGACGGAAACCTGATATCCGTCCGGATGAGAGGTCAGCAGAAGGTCCAACAGGGAAGGTGTATGATCCTCAACATCTGGAATCCGCGTAGGCGATGTAACCAGTTGTGTCAGACCATATGCCAAGGCAAAGTCATAAATAGATCTCCCCGCATGATCGGTTAAACGTGAACCGAGCCATTCGGCGTGGTGGGCGTTAAAATCGCCAAGGATCACGATCTCTGCGGATGGGACCTGTTGTAGCAAGGAATCTGTAGCCATTTGGACGTGGTCGATGAGTCGGTCTGTTTCGGCATTACCGCTATGGGACCTATAGAGGCACACGTAGACGCGCGGATGGTCGTCGCTGTCTACGCGTAGCCAAAGGATGGACAGGTCCGAACCTTCAAGACTGCCGAGGCGTCGAGAACAGATGTCCGCTCTGACATACACGCAAACTCCAGCCCGAGGCACAAAGGAGTGCTCCAATTTGTACCCCGGGTAGGAGAGATACGAAGTATCAGCCGGAGAGGACACCTGCGTCTCGGTCAGAAAGAGCAAGGCCGGCTTCGCCGTCTCAAGATGGTAGTGGACGGCGTTTAGGTTCGAGTGAAGTCCCCTGATGTTGCAGAAATTCACGGATAGCGTGGCAGGGGTCGCCTTGGTCTTGTTGCTCAGTTTGCCCCGAGCAGTTATTGTGTTGAGCGGAATTTTGCCCCCCCCAGAATACGCGGGGCAGCCTGAGCACCCACGCTCAGGAGTGGAATAGCATGGTCGTGGATGCTCAGCGAGGGATTCTCCAGGGGTACTGGTACCCTCCTGGGGTAGTTTTTGACGTAATTCCGCTACCATGTTGATGGGGGGGGGGGAATTGGGCATCCGGTCACCTGCACTCACCAGACGAAACGCGGAAGCAGAGCTTCCACTTCACGCCGGTATTCTGTGAGGTCGTGGTACTAACCCGGCTCGAGCCGGCCCATACGTGCAACAGCAAAAGCTGCTGCAAGGCTCTACCACCGTTAAATGGTTTTGAATAATTTTCCATAGCATTAGACGAGAGCACCGATTTGTCTGACACTGCTCAACTGGCTAAATTTATTCGAGGTGTTAAGGATAAGGAGTTCACTGTTACTGAGAAATTGCTTGCTTTACAGCCGCTAAAACCACTACAGGAGAGGATATTTTTATTGTTTTATTTTTTTTAATTTTATTCCAAAAATCGAGATTTGCAGTGAACTTATTGAACATGTTTATCTATTAGGTAATAATAATAATAATAGTAAGTAATTATTATTAACCCATACAGTTAATATTATAATAATTACTTACTAGAATAAATTATTATGATATCTACCTATCCTTACCATTATCTAATTACAATATTCCTTGCGAGATCAGCATAATGTATTCGTGTCCATTCTGAGTACCCGGAAACTTATTTTATTCTTTGGAACATGTACTCTGTGGCGGCAATCAAACAGTGTCAAATGTAGTGCGTGCGGCGCGGCGGCGACAATTGTATGCCATATCAATAGAAACCGCCAGCGCGTGTACCTTGTACTTCCGAATAGCTGCAAAATTTCATTGACAGGTCAGTATCCGACCTTTGATGATGGCGACAACAAGACGCCGCGCACTATCAGTGTCGATAGTGAAAACATCATTCGCTATGTATGTTTATGGTATTGTTCGTAATGCGCATAAGTCCAATTTTCCAAATATTTTAAATATATTTTTTTGCGTCTCATAGAGTCCCTAAGTGTATACCCGAACTCCCATACTCCCTGAAACGACACTCAGTCCTAACTGCAAGACGCAAGAGTCTCGCGGGCTTAGTCTTGTTCTTGCTCAAATCTTGCACGGTTAGTCTTGGTCTTGGTCTTACAAAAATGCAAGAACAAGACCAAGACCGATTTTGAGCAACACTACTGCCACTTAGTTTATTTATTTTTTATAGGATAAGGGTGACAAACGAGCACACAGTCCAGCTGATGGT
The DNA here is from genome assembly GCA_963668995.1 of Parnassius mnemosyne. Taxonomy (NCBI): domain Eukaryota; kingdom Metazoa; phylum Arthropoda; class Insecta; order Lepidoptera; family Papilionidae; genus Parnassius; species Parnassius mnemosyne. The sequence continues at coordinate 17,562,982 of CAVLGL010000115.1, forward strand.
AAGTGGTTGCTATGGTCCATAGACATCTCACATTTATCCTCAATTTAGAATCAAAATGCAGATGCGTTGTCACCCTTGAGGACTAAGATGGAATGCCTCGTTTCCAGTAAAAAGAGGGTCTCATATATAAATTTCCAATATTGTTAATATAATCGCTGAAAGAACGGAACCAACCAAAAATAATGACTTCAGCACTTCTGTATAGACCGCCAGTCAATTTGGCACCGCTGAAGGGATTGAAGCACTGCCCAAATTTTTCGAGAGTCGAAGACTTTCTCATAGTCCACATACGCGAGACAAAGTGGTAGATTGTACTCTTCCGTCTTCTGTACGATTTGCCGAAGGGTGTGTATGTGGCCTATGGCACTAAAGCCTTTTCGGAAACCGGTTTGTTTGGGAGGCTGGAAGTCGTCAAGTCTACATGCGAGACGATTCGTAATGACTCTCGAAAACAGCACGTAGACGCGGCTGAGAAGGAAAATCGGTCGGTAGTTCTTCAACAGATGGTTGTCGCCTTTGTTGAAGAACAGGACTACCGCACTTCTGCTCCACACCGCCGGAGTAGTGCCATCATGGAGGACGGAATTGAAGAGCTTCTGAAAGTCTCTAAGTACTGGTCTCCTAGTACTGGTCTCCAAGTACTGGTATTCCACCTGCTTTCAGAAGTTCCGTTGTAATATCATTCTCATCTGCAGCCTTGCCGTTTTTAACGTGCTCGCTCAGACTGACATTTTCGGAATAGTGTCGGATAAGACTGCTTTTGGATTATAGAACTTCCAATATCACTCACTCCCGGAAATGATGCAACCACACTCGGTTTTCAGCTTCGACAGTTGGCTCTTTGTGGCAGACAGATATCTGGCAAAGACTGAGTTCTTGGTTACGCTCGATCGCTTCTTCAATACTAGCTGTATTGAAGTTGCGCAAGTACCGGCGCATGCATTTGGAGATCTGTCTGTTCAGTTGCCTGTATGCTGTCATATCTGTGCTGAAGAGTGCAGCTTCATTTCCGGTCTAACAGCCATGAGATAAAAAGTGTGATTATAGATTTTTTCCGCATAGACAGTTTCGTCGTCGTCACTATGGTTGCCAACGTAGCCAGCAATAGCAAGGCCGCCGGGGACTGGGAGCCGTCTCTTTGTAACTCGCCATTGGGGATATATTGCCATAGTTGCCATGCTTGGTGAGCCGATTGGCAACCGCAGTTTATTTATTGCTATTTTGCTGTTATCAGAAAGATACTGCTGCACATCTCCTGCGTCAGTTTTCCTCGTCATCTCTTACAACGCCTACGGAAAGATATGGGATGGTGAATATTCTTATACCGTATGTCAAGTAAAAAATGCTTTTTGTCGTCACAAAATTTATTTACAATATTTACAAAAATCCAACCTTAAGTACAAAATTGCAAAATTATCCCTATTATGTACTCGTATTTATTATTTTTGCTGTATTACGCAAAGCAAATCGGTCCAACAATGAATGAAAACTTATGTGATGCGTCGATAAAAGCCAGCGGCTGGAAGTCACTGATGGGTAGTCGGTCAGTGCGAGATGTTTTGATTTCCAATACAATTTCTCCTTTACCTTCCTGCAATAGTAAAATATATGTCAGTCTATACTACTGTAGGCAAGGTTGAGACACCTTTTTAAGGTGTAAAAGTCATTGCGTCACGCATATTATGACAAGCGTACTTATACGTTTCCGAACAATGTATCATTTATTTGTGAGTATTTTTTTTAAACTTACACAATGTATATAAAGGGTGGACATAATGCTCAAAGCATTTTCTGCCACTCAACTTAGGGTCAAAAAACGCCGAAGGTGGTTGCAGAAAAACAATTCAATTAAATAGTAAAAAAGAACTTAGACATACTACAACAATATACCTACGTAATGTAATAATACCTATGATTAATATTCGATAAAATACAGATCACTATCTAACTACTAGGTATCAAGCAATTTTTTTGTACCATTTCTAGGAAATAAGTGCGAACGGGGGCGAACTTTATTCTTAAGTGTAATCAAAACATATTGCAACAAGTGTTTTTAGAATATTTTTCTTCCCAACAAACAAATCTTTTTAAGTAAGAGTAAGTCCAAAGTAAGTCAGTAGGTATCTACGAATTTTATTTGTCTCAATATCATAGAAAATGACAATATTTTTTCAAAGTTATTGTTCTGAGGAGTAGAAGCGTGCTTTTTATTTTTATAGTCCGTACGGGTAAAGAATGGGATTAGAAATGGCGGCTCATCGAGCCCGTACCGTCAACATGCACAGTACCAATATCGAAAACCCGCTCATAACGATATATCGTTATATTATTCGATTATTTGGAAATTTTCTATTAATGAGAAAATATTTGAAAATAATTGTATATCCAAGTTCATAATAGGTATATTCACTTTAAAATAACATTTATATCTAGCGACCCGCTCTGTTTTCGCTTGGATGAAATCTATTAATAAGGTTATCTATTAATAATTTTATCTTATCAATATTAATTAATTTAATAAACCTAGATCACTCCTGCTATTATTCTCTATTTGTTCGTGAAGTTTTATTACAATCGGTTTAGTCATACAGAAGATTACCTCGGACAGACAGACAAACGAAAATTTAAAAAGTTGTAACTCATATCGTAATGATATGTAAAATATTTTATACAAAGATTTAACAAACGAAATCAACTATAATATGAAGAAAACTCTCAGAATGCGTTGTAGCTCACAATTTAGCAAAACCGGTTTTATGTAGTTTATGGGAATTTGTTACCATTGATTCCAATGACGAGTTAAACTGAAGTTACAGAACGTACCGAAAAACGCATATCGCAACGTATTTTTTTTTGTAGTCTACCGCCGGGTGTGAGTATAGATAGCGACATTGGGCGAGCGGGAGGTGAATAGAAGCAACGCCATTTTCAATCGCATTTTGTAGCCGCACGGGTAATATTTAATGGAGAATATAACCTACCTTGCAATCATCCTTTATTAACTGTGGTTCCTTGAACTCGACTAAGTTGTGTCCATATAGCTTTATTCGATTACTTCGTACTAAATCCATTGGTATGTCAGATCTAGAAACATTAAATATTTGTTATAAGATTTAGTATACAATCCATGTTAAGTTCAATACGCTCTAAAATACAAAGACTTCTGTGTATACTAAATATTACATTCATATTCGTCTTCTTCGTTATCATCCCGTCACTACTGGACTCTCTCCTGTTATATGGAGGATTTGCATTATTCGTCACGCTTGGCATGCGAATTGATGATCAGATATATCAGCAGTACCAGGCACCTCTCTTTTCTGGCGCAGCTGCCCGTCGCCAGTTTATAGTACATAACATATGGTGTAAACAATATTGTATACCGCCGTCTATTTCATCTATCTAGAGGCCAAATATTTTTCTGGTATTCCCATAGTCACTCCTTACAACAACCACAGTTAGAAATGAGGTGATAGAGTCTATAACGCCATTATCATTTGGTAAGTAATGTTATGACATGAAAAAAATAGCGTTTACAAAATGAGATTTAGTTAACGTAACGTAATACCACGGCTGACTTTCTTTTTTATAAGATAAGGGTGACAAACGAGCACACAGTCCACCTGATGGTAAGTGGTTGCTGTGGCCCATAGACATCTACATCTATCGTCGATGAAGAATCAAGATGCAGATGCCTTGTCACCCGTGAGGACTAAGATGGAATGCCCCGTTTCCAGGAAAAAGTGTCTCCGGTTCTCTACACTCACCATGCGAAGCACAGCAGCATCAAGATGCTATTTTTCGCTGGTATTCTGTAAGAGCGCGGTCCTTCCCCGGTCGGCTCACCCATTCTTGCTACAACTATACTACTAATATAGCTGCAGTATGGCTCTACCACGGGACGATTCTTGTTTTTTTTCTTTATAAATAAACATTTGTGTAGCTTTTGTTGGCACAGCTGCGTATTAGCAATATATTTATTTATATAAAATTAAATGGGTAAAGAATGGGTACGAGTTGGTGGATTAAAAATGTTTTTGAAGTATATTTTATTTTCTGTTTACTTTCACTTTCGATAGAAACTACTACGATGATCAGGGGGGCGGGGCGGGGGGGGGGGGGGGGGGCGTACTCCAATTGCTCGTTTATTATGAAATTTAAGGCAACCGACTATCCCTTGACCTACTACGGCTATTAAAAACAAGAAGAACGCCTAAACGTAGGTTGCCACATTTATTATTAGAAGAGACTATCAACCCATAAATGTTTACTTCTTATTTCTCAGGACTAGCAGGTTTCCTCGCGATGTTTACTTTTACCGTCGAGCACGTGGTATATCTGCACTTAAAATTGCAATTAACAATTTCATTTGTGCTGACGGGGATCGAAACCGGATTGCTCCCGAACTGTGAAATTTACAGAGAGCGCTTAGCCTTAGAACCTTTCTCGTTATAGGGTAAATTTGTCGTATTTGCTTGGATTGGTATAATGAGACAGGTGAGTTTAGCCATCATAGTATTAGACGACTCGCATCTTAAGCCATCGTTGGTCTGGGTATTTCATGTCGGCCTAAACGGCGTAACACATTATGCTGCCACCTTTCGGAAACTGGGATATTTTTCATTTCCCACAGTTGTCCCTTAGAACACCGACATGACGAAATAGGGTGACGGATTCTCTATGTTGCCACCACAGGTGATCAAATCTACTTATTATCTACACCATAAAATAGTAACTGAACTAAATGCCTGGTTTAATATATTGAGTTATATAATAAATGTAAGTTAATCCTATTTATTTACTTGACTGTACATACGTAAACGTTTTGAAAGCGCAGCAAAATGTTTTTACTCTAGTTTTTATGATTTACCTTTGTGGAGCAGTTGCATCCAGACATGTGTATGTAAAGTTTTGTCTAGCTCCGTGAGAAAGTAATTTTAAAAAACGAAGTTGTATAGCACCCGATCCTTCATTGTCATATGAAATCTGTAACCAAAATAATAATATAAGAGTTAAAAAAAAACTTACATTGATAATGAGCTGAGATGATCCTGATACCTAAATATTTTATTTTATCATGATGATCCTGACCTGGATACAGGGATAAAGTTTTTAAATTATTGTATTGTCATCGGTCCTTGATACGAGTGCAAATTTTCAAGTCAATCGACCGTCTACAAGTTGGTGAAAATTACATCAAAATATTCCGTTACATAGATACATGCGCAGCTAATAAAAACTTGTTAATAAAATTTTATATGTTGAGTCGTCGTTTGTAAGGTTCTGCTGTCATACAAAAATTTCTAAATATCAGTTTTTTTTACGTCTACGTATCACAGCATAAATTTCTATAGTTTGTTCATCAACATAATCATTTTGTTATCCATTTTGAACGTAATACTGTGTGGCCATATTGTAATAGATATTAATTTACTGTCGCCAGCGGTTTTTCCGGACCGATGCGACTTAGAAATTTTCAGCCATTTAGAGCCAACACTACTACTTTCACCGCCGCGCCGGCCGACTACGCACCTGCAAACACCTCTAGTGTTGCAGTTGTTTTTTTTCTCTTCCATAAAAAATTAGCAATATATTTAACGGTTACACCTTCTTAAGCGAGATTATTTTTAAATAAGTATCTTGCTGTTAAGGTATTTAATAATTCATCTAACACAAATACTCACACGACGTCCGTTGTCAATCTGGGAAAACTTCTGTGCGGCATCGTACGTTTGGTATATTTCATTTGGTTCCATAACATCAGGATATACGCAAGTGTATTGCCCTTTACAGTACACTCGAATTGGTCGGCCATTGACACCGCCACCACGTGCATCAATCCAATAGAAACCTGCGAATTTTATATACAGTTTTGTATATTAACTTGCCCTCAGGCAGACTGTGAAATAGTTTGTCATTTTAATTTTATTATAATAGCTTATAAAAAGGTTCTAAAGATTTATTTTCTACCACTTCAAAAAAGGGGAGGTACTCAATTCGACTGTTTTTTTTAAAATGTGTGTTACCTCAAGACTTTTTTCTAGGTGTGCCGATGTTGATGATTCTTTTTTATTTGAAAGCTGGTGCTTCTCATGTGGTCCCATATTCTGACCAGTAGTTTTGGAGTTATCCTTAGTAATACGTATTTAATTGACTTCGATTACATTGATGATGTTCACATTTTATTTATATTGAAGTCGGTGGTACAAAATCTTTAATTCTACCACTTGTATACTATAATAACAGTGGCTATACGACTTTACACATGGAATTTTTAGATAAGAAAAGTTTTAGATAAGAAAATAATACGAATTTTTTTTAATATACTTCCCCTGCGTATGAGCATGGTGGTAAATTTGTAAGTCATAATAAATAAGTTCAAGTATAGGTAAAGTGTGTTAAAATAAAATAAAAATAGTTCTTCCCAGGGCAGAGATATTTCCTGAACCAGTACAGTGGTAAGTTAAAATTGAAATGACTTTCAATTAGTATTTTGTATAAATCTGTTGAATAAAAATATTTCTTTCCTATATCTATTTCTAGTAGCTTCTGTACTCCATAAAAACCTAAATTCAACCTTTTAAACGAGGCTATACATGTATTGTCACCTCTGAGGACTTAAGACAGAATGCCTTACTAACTTATGCCCTGAAATTATATTGGTGTTTCATATCTTTCCAATTGAAGTAGTAAATGCTGAGCAAATGCATCTATGGTGGCAGAAATAAACACGTTATGATTTGTGGTGACGCTCTATGAGGAATCCATCACTCCATTTACTTATATTTTCCTAACCTACTCCGTAAATGTAAATGTGACTTTTTATAAAACGCAAGTCCCAAGTAAGTACACCTAGTGGGTAGTGGCAACAGCAGTCAATCGGAAACCTGCAGCTAGCGTTAAACAGAGGAGGCTACAGGGACGTTGTCATCTAAGCTGACTAAGATGTAATGTCTCACAACCTGTGTATTTATTATTACTCGGACTGGTAGGTCCATTCGTGTGCCGAGTCGATATATCGATAACGTCATATAAAGTACCCTCTAGAGGGCGCTATATGTGGAGACAGCAATTCGCGGGTATTAACTCCCATAGATACACTCTGGTCTATGATTTATTATTCTGCGTAGTTGCTCACTTAAGAATATACAAAATGTCGGAACTTGCAAGCAACCACTAATCTTAGACAAATATAATAGAACCTATTTGTAACGTCTTCCTTTAACTGTGTCAATTTTGGACATCAAAACGTTTGTTCTATTCTTTTGTGGCGTTTGTTTCTCCTTTGTTGTATCTATCTTTCGGCCTTAGACCACCGCTACAAAAATGGCTCCCAACGTGGGGCTAGAACACCGCGCTACACCTGTAATAATACTGGATCTCTATACTCTTTAGTAATTACATACACACGGATTAAAGGAGTTAATCGTCTGGTTCTGCAATCGATAATACGCCTGCTAAGCGTGACAACTGAGGCAAATCTATAAATGTATAAAAGTCCCCTGCTGGCATGATTAGCAGTGGACTTTTACAGGCTAAAGAAAGAGAAGAAGAAGCCTGTTAGCTCCGAAACACGCAATAATTGTGTATATCATCACAACATGCTGTATAACATACATACCATCGGTTAAATTGACATGCGAAGATCGTAGATCTTTACACGACAGTGCAGGGTTTGAGCGTGTGCCCCACGGCCGTTTCGCTGACTCCAGTGTAGTTCGGGCGGCCAGTACACCTGTCATTATTTCGCGCGCCCATTCAATTTCTTCATCATCTATAAAATATTATCAGTGTAATAAATTCGGCTGCTGGAATTATATATATATGAAATATATTTTTAGAATTTTTAAATTATTGTACGCTAATATGCACTCATTATACGTGGTAGAACCACACTGCAGCTATATTATGGTTGCAGCATGAATGGGTCAGCTTAGAGAACCGGACCTTTTTACTGGAAACGAGGCATTCCATCTTAGTCTTCAAGGATGACACCGCATCTGCATTTTGACTACTAATCGAGGATAAATGTAATGTCTATAGGCCACAGTCCACCTGATGGTAAGCATGTACTTACCATCAGGTGGACTGTGTGCTTGTTTGTCACCCTTATTCTATAAAAACACTATTAGTTATTACACTCTAGATAAATAATTTACTTTACAATACAATACCCTTTATTGTACACTAAAGAAAACAAATAACATAACAAGAAACCAGCAGAGAGAAAAACAAAAGGCGATCTTTTTGCTATACCGCAATTTCTTCCAAACAACCTAAAATGGAAATATATTTTTATTAGAATTTTTAAATTATTGTACGCTAATATGCACTATTAAAAACATAATTTTGAGTCTATTATATATATAGAATATATTATTAATGAAATTACCATCTTCTAAATCATCTTCTGTAGTTGTTTCCGAATCTAAATCTACGCTTCTGCGTCGTCTATACGATGTGAAGAGCTCTGGTGGTAGCTGCGGAGCCGGCGCTGGAGGACCCGGTGGACCCGGTGGCCCTGGAGGTCCTGGTAGTCCCGGTCTTCCGTCAACACCACTTTGTCCCTTAGGACCAAGAGGACCTTCTGGACCTGGTAAACCTGCTGGTCCAATTTCTCCTTTCACTCCTGGTGGTCCAACTGGTCCCTATAAAATTCAAGTATTATGGTTTTTGAAAGTTTATTGCATTATTATTCTAGGAATGTATCTAATAAATTCAATAGTTTTCATTGATTTTTTATGGGAAAAAACTACTACCATAGCAAATATTTATAAATTGTAGGAAGACTCACTAAATCTCCTTTAGGACCTGGTGGCCCCGCTGGTCCAGGTGGACCCTGTACTCCTTGTTCACCCTGGTCACCTTTTACACCCATCACTCCTGTTTCACCAATATGACCTTTTGGCCCCCTACTGCCTTTGTCACCTCTAATTCCCGGTGCACCAGGAGGCCCGGGTTTTCCAGGCGGGCCTGCTGGTCCCATAATGCCAGGAGTGCCTACGTCTCCCTGAAATAATAAGAAATTAGAAATTATTAGTATATTAGGACCTTACATATGAAATTAGCGTTTTGTTGAATTGCCACTTTGATCTGAAATATCTCCTCTTTGGTTAAAAATAGTAAATTGAAATTTATAAGTTCATTTAGCTGATACATTTGAGTTTTGAAAATATTCATTTGTTTTTTCCTCATAATTTTTTTCTTTGGCGTCGCTTATTACCGCACAATGGAAAACAAGAAATATCGGTACATTTACGAGTACGAGTTCTGCCGTGGCACCAGTTCTGCAGAAACAGCTCAAAGGATTAATGACGTGTACGGCGCTGGTGTCGCAAAAGAAAGCACGGTACGTTTTTGGTTTCAACGTTTTCGTTCTGGAAATTTTGACCTTCAGAACCAACCCCGTGGACGGCCGGAGACCAAAGCGGAAAATGAAGATTTAAAGGTTATTGTGGAAGCGGATCCATCACAAAGCACTTCAGAGATAGCTGCAGGCTTCGGGGTAAGTGATAAAACTGTATTAATCCACTTGAAGCAAATTGGGAAAGTAAAAAAACTTGAACGATGGGTACCTCATGAATTGAGTGAATCGAACTTGCAAACACGCGTCGACTGCTGTGTTACTTTGCTCAACCGACACAATAATGAAGGGATTTTAAATCGAATCATTACTTGTGATGAAGAGTGGATACTGTACGATAATCGGAAATGTTCGTCGCAATGGCTGAACCTCAGAACCTGAAATTGACTCAGCAAAGTTACTTGTGAGTGTTTGGTGGACTTGCGCCGGTGTCGTTCACTACAGCTTTCTAAAATCTGGCAAAACGATTACGGCAAATATCAATTGTCAGCAACTGTAAACCCTGAATGAAGAACTAGCTGCTAAACAACCGAGATTGGTCAATCGCTCTAGGCCACTGCTGCTTCACGACAACGCAAGATCACACACTGCACAACAAACAACCACTAAGTTAGATGAACTACAATTGGAATGTCTGCGACATCCCCCGCACTCCCCGGACCTTGCTCCAACAGATTACCATTTTTTCCGGAATTTGGACAATTTCTTACAAGGAAAAAAATTCAACTCCGATGCGGCAGTGCAAACCGCCTTCATAGAGTTTATTGATTCTCGCCCCCATGGGTTTTTTAGTAAAGGGATCAATGAACTACCTATGAGATGGCAAAAGTGCATACTCGTAGATAACAACGGTGCATACTTTGATTAATTAAATATATTTTACAAAAAAGAATTGACTTTATATTCCTCCCGTACAAAACGCCAATTTCATATTTAAGGACTTAATATTTAATAAGTGTCCAGGATATGTAATTTTAAACCTATTTTTGTAAAGTGAAAATTAATAATAAAAAATTACTGTTAAATATTTTATTTAATAGTAGGTGACTCGGCAGTCAATTTTTTTGTTATGCCCTTTCCGGTTTCTAATCGGAGTTCATTTTGTATTTTTTTTACAGTGTAAATATAAAATTTATTAAGTACTTGACCACAGCGCCACCTTTTGGGTATAGATATATTTTGTGATTTTCTTTTTCGGCACGATACCAACATACTCATATAATATGTATTATGAATATTAGTTGTTTTAGTCCATAAATAAAGAATTTGTTAATAACTTGACTACCGCGCGACCTATCGGATTCTAGTTAACTATGAACCATTTTCTAGAAAAATCAAATATAATGTGTGAATTTATACAGGGTTATTTTTCAGAGTAGTCAAATTTTGAACTTAAGTTCAAATATATAAATAATGATGTAACCATTATTGCAGTTTTTGAAAATACGAGTAAAAAAGAAAAGGCCAAATAAAAAAAAAATAATAATTAATAATTGGAAGAGAAGGCCAAATTGGCCTCTAAAAAGCTTGGCGTGCTCAGCAGAGCGGGACAGTATTTCATGCCGGCTCAACGCCTGCAACTTTACAAGGCGCAGGTTCGGCCTCACATGGAATATTGTTCCCATCTCTGGGCTGGGGCTCCCCAGTGCCAGCTTCTTCCACTTGACCGCATCCAGCGCAGAGCGGCTCGAATCGTCGACGACCGAGTCCTTTCCGATCAGCTCGACTCATTGGCACTGCGAAGAGATGTTGCATCTCTTAGCATTTTCTTTCGCATTTACCATGGGGAGTGCTCTGAGGAATTGTTCGGATTAATCCCAGCCGCCAAATTTCACGAACGCACATCGCGGCAGAACTCCCGATACCATCCACACCATCTGGATGATTGGCGGTCCACCACTGTGCGATTTAGAAGATGTTTTCTTCCTCGCACAACTTCCTTGTGGAATAGTTTACCACCAGCGATTTTTCCAGACCGATACGACTCAGGGACCTTCAAGAAAAGAGCCTACTCCTTTTTAAAAGGCCGGCAACGCATCTGCAATTCCTCTGGTGTTGCGGTTGTTCATGGGCGGCGGTAGCCACTTACCATCAGGTGAGCCGCATGCTCGTTTGCCCCCTCTCCTATAAAAAAAAGTAAGGTTTTTACTTTTATTTGAATTTATCAAATATTTTATGTGATTTATAGGCAACAACGTTTTGGCCTACCGATCGACCCTTAAGAAGTAATAAATATATTGACTTGGCAATGGCACTAAACACTCTAATTTAATATAATATGTATTACTTGAGAGATACATTGTGTTTTCATGCGATAGCCAAGTCAATCTATTCATTTAAAATATAAAAGATTTTTATTGTTGATGTGGTCACTATAAGATGTTAGGTTAGCTAATTACGTAATAACTTAAGACAGAAGGACCCTTAAGTAGGGACTGAATAAATTAACCGACTTGGTATTACATTGATCTCACAACTTTTACGGTAGAAGAACTGAGTTGCGAGACTTGTTTTTTTTTACAAGTTATGTTTTGATGGCATAATGCATTACTACGCATTTTGAATTTGAAAGATACAAAGGGCAGAATGTTTGATTTTATTTTTCTTCACCATTTACTTATTCTGAACCTTCTCTGCAAATTTGGCCTGTTATTGCTAAATAATCCTGTATTATGACTTCAATGGGTACAAGTCGTTCAGGAAAACGATTTAAAATGTCCGACTTGTCTGTAATGGATGCCTAGCCTTGAAGGGTGCAGCCTGTAACGTGATATTTTCTATCCCCTGATCCTTTGATCGTGTACATTTATTTCAGCCAATAGATTCAAATGTGTGTATTTTTCTCCCCATTGTAGCCAATATTTTGTCTATTGCTTTTTTATTCTTCTTTTTAAACGAAGATAATAGCCACATAAGCTTTGATTTTTGTCTGAACTGTACGAAATACGTAATAATACTGAACAATATAGCCTTTTGCTTGTTTATTCCATCAACAGAAATTGATCTCAGGCGAAAGCTAGACGTTTAGTAAATACTGACATCCGTCATTAGACTTGATTACACGATCAATAAATACCACGATACTTGGTAAATACTGATGTACTTATTTATTAAAGTATTTACTGAACGTTTAGCTTTCACTTGAGTGTAGCGACAAAGTGTTAAGAACGCACCAATTACGTACCAAGAGCATGAACTTAGTTAATGTAGAAAACTAGGTGTCTTTGCAAAGGTGCGGCGGTACTTCAAAACCTACCCGTACGAAACTGGAGTTGTGTATACCCTAAATAAAACGCAAGTCCACTCCTGCATGGAGTTCTCCTGTCATTTTTTTTTAAAGATTAAGGTTGGCAAACAAGCACACAGTCTACCAGATGGTAAGTACCTAGATGCTGTGGCCATAGAAATCTACATTTATCCTGGATAAAGAATTAAAATGCACATGCGTTGTCACCCCTTAGGACTGAGCTGGAATGCCTCGTTTCCAGTAAAAAGCGTCACCGGTTCAGCACAAGAAACACAGCAGCATTAAGCTGCTATTTTACGCTGATATTCTGTGAGATCGTGGTCCTTCCCCGATCGAACCGACTAATTCGTGCTACAACCATAATGTAGCTGCACCGTAGCTCTACCACGTGATAAAGTCTGTCATATAGGATACATTACTGGAGTATAGGAGTTACACGATTTAACGTTAACTCCTCCCTCGTCTTCTCTCCATCGTCGCTGGGTCTTTACACCTCTGTTGTCGATATTGCACGCATTCAAACCAAATGTAAGCATCCATTTTTCATAATGAGTTATATTCGTTTACAATCTTGGTGTTTTCAAGGGAAAATAGACTTTTGTTACCCTAAGCTAGTGCCATTCACCATCTAGGGTTTCATCGCCGTTTACCAACAGATGAGATTATAGTGAAGCACTGGTTGTATAACAAATAAAAAAAAATTGTAGATGCATCCGGTGAGTATGTTCAAGCATCATTAAAAATAAAGAATTCTTGGTATCTATAATACTAATTGTTATGTTCTTATATTTTTGGGATGAATCGTCTTACATTAGATCCTGGTGGCCCCCTGATGCCCCGTTGCCCTTCAACTCCGGGAGGCCCAGGTGGTCCAACCGGCCCAGGTTCACCGATTGCTCCTTTTGGACCAATGTCTCCCTTTTCTCCTGGCACTCCTGGGTTACCTTGGACACCTGCTTGGCCTTCTGCGCCCTTAAATAATATAAAGTTTGTAAAATTAAGTCGGCTACGGATCGATTTACACTAAATCTGATATTAATAACGTTCACTTGAAATAAGAACTTATGAATGTAATGAATAAAATGGTAATTTACAGATTAATAGAGCAAAAACAAATGAAAATGATACTAACTGGGCTACCAGGTAATCCCGTTTCACCAGGTTTACCGGCAGGTCCAACTGGTCCAGGTGGTCCTGGCAATCCTGTGCTGCCTTCCGGGCCATCTGCACCAGGATCCCCTTTTATTCCTTGTGGCCCCGGCTCCCCTCTTTCACCGGGAAATCCTGCAGGCCCGGCGTCTCCTTTAGGCCCTTCCAATCCTGCTGGTCCCTTTGGCCCTGGTTCACCTTGTAAACCTGGAGGTCCATCTTCACCTTTTGATCCAACAGGGCCTCTTGGTCCCTAGAAAAATATAAAAATGTCATTTTGCGGTAGTAATAAAAATTAAATAGGCTCGTAGACTTGGCAGAGGGCATAGATTTAAAATTTTTGTTTACGTTGAAATTAAATCTTAAATATTTTTTTTTTAATTTTCTATTATTCAGGATATAAAAAATTTTGTTATTTGCCTGTTTTCCTTCGGGTCCTGGTGGTCCCGGTGGTCCTGGGGCACCTGAATTTCCAGTTTCACCTCTTTGGCCTTCTGCACCACGAGGTCCCGGTTCACCTTGAATTCCTTTAGCTCCACGTCTTCCTTGGGGCCCATTTAGGCCAGCTGGACCAGTAGGTCCTACAAAATATCTTATAGTAAGTACATATAAGTACCTATTGCTTTAATTTTTTAAAAATATAATTCAATACCTCAAAAGTTCAAGGATTTTCAAAGAGGAATCGTTTTAATACAATGATTCTGTCGAATCGATTAATCGATTAGTGGCACATACCTATAGGCCCCCTGTCTCCTTTATCTCCTTTGATTCCTTGTTGACCTTTTTCTCCTTGGAGACCAGTTGGACCGGGAGGACCTTGTGGACCTCTAGCCCCATCTGCTCCTATAGATCCAGGTGGGCCTGGATCCCCTTGTTGTCCCTTTTCTCCAGGTAATCCTACAGGACCAGTTTCTCCACGTAGACCTTGTATACCTGGTGAACCCGGAGGTCCCTGTAAAATAATGTGATATTAAATATTTTTTGTCTACCCTACGCGGTTTCTTTAATAAAAAATTGCGTATTTTTTATTCACAGGTTCTCCCGATGCTCCTTTAAACCCCTTTTCTCCTGGTGGACCGGCTTCGCCTTTATCTCCATCTTCACCAGGTGGTCCTACTGGGCCTGGCGCACCTGTTAGCCCTCTAGGTCCCGGTAATCCATCACGTCCAACAGGGCCTAGATAAACATAAAAATTAGCTTTTAGTGAAAACTTTCATCCAAACTGATTAAATCACCATAACACACACTAACAGACCGTAAAAAATGTGGTTAGGATATAAAAAGACCCTGATAATCTGAAGTTTGGTGAATGCGTTATGTGACAGGTCATTTAATAAAATGCAAGAAGTCATTCCACTGATTCTTACTGCAACGAAATACGGCATAGGACCTAATTGTAGCATGACTGATGACTCGTACTACTGACTAATAATGCATGTAAGATTAGCAGTTGGGAAACATGATATGTACACAAAACTATTTCTAAAGAGACAGAATAATAGTCGTGTACATTCGATTTCGGTTTGCTGGCCGCTAAATACTTATTATATTTGACAACTTTAAAAATTAAAAAAATCTGAGTAAAATATTTTATTTATAGAAAAATTTAAAATTGAAGATGGGGGAAAAGATTTAGAAAATTTTCAATTTTTATTACACAACTAATTTACCGCTGGTTACATTTCATTTTGCCTAGTTTTAATATGCAAATAATTTGAATTTTTAATCCGAATTTAGATTACAAGATATCGAATTTCAACTTAAAAAAAAGTAGAGCCGACTTTTAAAAGGAACAAAATAATAGTTGCCACATAACAACTTCTAAAGTCGGTGCAAAGACAAGTTTATCGAAGGATTAAAGTACCGACGTCAGTATCTATTATGTGAAAATTAATTTTTTCGTATTATCTATATATCTACTTATTCATTTATATATCTGATTGCACTTGTTATAAATAAAGAACAAATAGTCTTCATTATAGTGAAAATAACGTAAGAAATTTTGTTCGTTATAGCTTGAATACCTACCAATTGTTCCGGGTTCTCCAATTTCTCCTTTTTGTCCACCTGGACCAGGAGATCCTCGAGGGCCTTCTCGACCCATTGGGCCCTGAGGACCTTCATGACCTGGTTCTCCCTGCTCACCCTTATCGCCTCTTGTACCAGCTGGACCCGGTGGGCCCATATCGCCCTTTGCGCCTGGTGATCCCTTAATTATACAATAAGTTATAAATATTGATATTTTACTTGAATTATTAATTTTGTAGTAGATAAATATAACTTACAGGTGTTCCCGGTAAACCAGGATCTCCTTGATGGCCGGGTGGGCCGGGTGACCCTACAGGTCCTGGTTTTCCTTCAGGCCCTGGCATTCCCGGTGGTCCCTCTTTACCCATTTCACCAGGAGCACCTAAATCACCGGGTGTTCCAGGAACACCGGAAGGCCCCTGTGGTCCAGGAGGTCCTAAATCCCCATTTGGTCCTTGTGGCCCGAGTGATCCGGGTGGCCCCATTAATCCCGGTTTACCAGTGTCACCCTAAAAAGTAAAGATAATAAATTATTGAATTTATTTTTACGTATTTTATGTTGTACAGTTGTATTATGGCTACAGAACAAATGGGTGGCTTAATCGGGAAAGGATCACGCCTAAATAAAAACCCAATGTAAAGATTTCGTCAGGTGAAGGACGAAAATTGGCGATTTTTTCTTGTTTTCCGTCTTAGTCTTTAGAGACGACAGTGCACCTGCATTTTGTTCTTTTTTATATATAAACAGTGACAAATGAGCACACAGTACACCCGATGGCAAGTAGATGGCATGCCTCTTTCAAGTGAAAATTTTGTCCTTAATCGAGTTAAAATATAGATTTATATGGACACCAATAATTCGGTTTCCACGAGGTTGTATGTGTACTATTTGTTTACATTGCTGGAAAAGGGTAAAAAGGCCAGAAAACCATCTTGTTTAAATGGAGTAGCGCCAAAGATGCGAGACACCTGGTGCTGGTATAATGGATAATAAATATGCTGGTATAATAAACGTGGATGAGCTATGCTGCAGCTGTATTATAGTTATAGTACGAATGGGTCGGCTCGACCGGGGAAGTACCACGCTCTCACAGAATACCAGCGTAAAATAGCAGCTTACTGCTGCTGTGTTTCGTATGGTGAGTGTAAAGAACCGGAGACCTTTTTTACTGGAAACGAGGCAGTCTATGTTAGTCTTCAGGGGTGACAACGCACCTGTATTTTGACCTTCTTAATCGAAGATAGATGTGGATGTCTATGGTATCAGTATCCATTTACCACTGCCAAGAATATAGCGAATCGTTCTTTAAGCGGCAGAGATCCATGTGCAGCAGTGTTATTTTAAGGAGTGATACAGAGGAAGTATAATAAATCTTATATTATTGCAATACTAGTTTACTGAATAGAGAATACAAAAAAATAACTCTCAAACATGGTTCTTACGGTTGAAGATAAAAAAGAACATTAACTATAAGTATTAGATAGGTGCTGAAGAATAAAGCTACAATTCTTCAAAAGTTTTCTGATTTTGAGTTATACCAACATCTTTTTGAAATCTATTTCAGAGCTTAAAACTTTCCAAGAATGTGCCAAGTTGCTTTTTTTACTCGGAAGATTTGCGCATGCCCACTGCACTGGGCAGGCAGATTAGTGTGACCAGATCCTACACATTGATAAGCTACTCCTCTCGAGTTCTCACATTTCTAGACTAAAGTTTGGATTTACCGATTTCAATTGACTTTCCGCTATCAGACGGTCGTCATAGCCTCGTACGTGTTGACTGGCAGGGTGCGGTAGGCATTCGAAGAAAATTTCATATTACCATAACCTAATCGTATCGACGGTAACACTTAACAATAAGTTAATAGTTAGACTCGGCTGCACCAAAGACAACGTTCCAAAGGAAGTTACAACAAGTTACAACAGGGACGGCTCCGTGGCGCAGTGGCTTAGCTTATTGCTGTTGCGCTGGGGGCCGCGGGTTCGAATCCCGCACGGAATAAGTATTTGTATGGCCTACAAATAATTGTTCCGGGTCTGGATGTTTGTCCTTGTGCAATTTATGTTTGTAAACTGCCTCCATGACACAGGAGAAAATCCTAGTGTGGGGGTAACGTCTTTTAAAACAAAAAAAAATTGTATTTTGTACATGTTGTCTACGCTTTTATAAACAAAACTAAATATTCTATTGTATATCTTTACCACTGGACCACGTTCTCCGGGAGGTCCAGACAAACCAGGTTTTCCGTCGGACCCTGGAGGTCCCATAGCACCTGGAAATCCACGTGTGCCTTCTAGTCCTTGAGGACCTCTTTCTCCAATAGGACCCGCGGGTCCGGGCTGTCCTGTATCGCCTTTTGGTCCTGGTGGTCCATCGGATCCACGTCGTCCCCGCGGTCCTCGATAACCCTATAAGATTTGAACTGTTATAGCAAATCCATTTTTGAAGTAAAATTAAAAGAAAAAGAAAAGAATCTTACGCGTGGACCAGTTTCTCCTCTGTCCCCCGGTACACCGATCATACCCTGTAAAGTAATATATGTTTAAACAAATACTTAAATTTATTATTCTAGTAGTAGATTACCGTGAAAATAATTATAATAAGTAAATTAAACAGTGGAGCCACGCGGCAGCTTTTGCTTGACAGAATACCAGCGTGAAGTAGAAGTTTAATTATGCATGTCGCGTAGTACTTCAGGGAATAGAATTATTTATTCCATCATCTGTGGTGCCTATTGGAGGCAGGACTCAACCATGGTTTGGTCATTTCTGTAAAATTACATCACGCTATAAGCAGGAGTGCTACCTGGCCTGGGTTGACGTATCAACGTCCCAGGACGTAAACACCAGCACTCTAAAGAAGAAGTATAATTCCGCCTCCAGGTCCTTCAAAAGTGTCATTGCCAAGGCAAAGTCAGAGCGCATCGGCAGAATTTCGGGAACACATGCATTCTGGTCTCTCGCCAAAGCTGTCCAACTGACGACTCACTGGCCTATGCCGCAAAGGAGAAAGCCGTTCTGTTAGGCTCTCTCTTTGCTTCCAACTCGACTCCCAATGTCGGGGGGAACTCACCGCCGACCATCACGCGGTGTGAGTGCTCCATGCAGGAAGTGCTTTTTACACAGCGCTCGGTGCACAAGACACTCCCCTTTCTGGACGTCAACAAGTCGAGTATGCCTGATGGAATCCCACCTATTGTGCTGAAGACGTGTGCTCCGGAGTCGGCACCGGTTTTAATGCGTCTTTTCCGGTACTTCTACTCCCTATGTGTAGTCCCGAACTCATGGAAGACAGCTTTGGTGCACCCGATTTCTAAAAAAGCGACCGCTCAGTTCCGTCCAACTCAGGTCTATCGTTATCACCTCCTTGTTCTCCAAAGTAATGGAAACGATTATTAACTGCCAGCTCATGCGGTACCTCGAGGATCACCAGCTGATTAGTGACCGCCAGTACGGTTTCCGTCGAGGTCGTTCAGCTGGTAACCTTTTAGGTTACCTAACACATGAATGGGCATAGACTGCCTCCAGTGGAGTCCAAGGGGGGGTGGGGTTGGCCGTTAGCTTGCACATAGTGAAGGGCTTCGATCGGGTTTGACACAAAGCGCTTCTTTCAAAGCTTCCTTCCTATGGATATCCCGAGAAATTATGCAATTGGATCACCAGTTTTCTTGCAGATCAGACTAAATCTACTCCAGTTCAATCCCCAGAAGATACAAGTTTGCGCGTTTACCGCTAAAAAGAACCCCTTTGTCGTATCTCCTCAATTTCAAAGCACTCCCCTTGTTGCCTCAGCCAGTATCGGAATCTTTGGTGTTGACATATCGAGCGATCTGCAGTTTCGTGGTCACTTGGAAGAGAAGGCCAATTGGCCTCCAAAAAGCTTAGCGTGCTCAGCATAGCGGAACAGTATTTCATGCCGGCACACCGTCTGCAACTTTACAACGCGCAGGTTCGGCCTCCACATGAAATACTGTTCCCATCTTTGGGCAGGGGCTCCCCAGTGCCAGCTCCTTCCACTTGACCGCACCCAGCGGAAAGCGGTTCGAATCGTCGACGACTGAGTTCTTTCTGATCGGCTTGACTCACTGGCACTGCGTAGAGATGTTGCATTTCTTTGTGTATTTTATCGCATCTACCACGGGGAGTGCTCTGAGGAATTTTTCGGACTAATTCCAGCCGCTCAATTTCATCATCGCATATCCTGACAAAACTCGCAATACCATCCATACCATCTGGATGATTGGCGGTCCACCACTATGCGATTTAGAAGAAGTTTTCTTCCTCGCACAACTTCCTTGTGGAATCGATTACCACCAGTGACTTTTCCGGACCGATACGACTTAGAGAACTTCAAGAAAAGAGCCTACTCCTTTTTAAAAGGCCGGCAATGCATCTGCCATTCTCCTGGTGTTGCAATTGTTCATGGGTGGCAGTAGTCACTTACCATCAGGTGAGCCGCATGCTCGTTTGCAGTCCTCTCCTATAAAAAAAAATAATTTTACCACAACGCCTTTAGCTCCTCTTCTGCCTCTTCTACCCGACGCCCCCTTGTCTCCCTTTTCTCCTTGAACCCCAGGATAACCAGCTAGTCCTTGAGGTCCCATAGCACCCTTTTCGCCAGTAGATCCTATAGCTCCCGTCTCACCTCTTGGCCCCTCCATACCCTGAAAGTTACATAAATTACTACGATTAGTATTATATACCTCATGACAATTGGATGATTAATGAATTCTCCAAAAAAAAAAATGTACAGCCAATTTGTATTTCAAAACTGGGTAATTGTTATATATAACGGTGTTTTTGTAAATAGAAGTTATTCTATAGTTTTATATTTATATTAGTTTTTGAATATAAAACCCCTAGCACTTTAAATAATTATGTGGCTAATCGTAACGGATTTTGTTTGACAGTTTTGCAATATCAATTGCAATCTCTTAAATTAATAAAAAAAGTCCTTGAATAAAACTATATTTACGGGTTTTATTGCGTTTAATTTACTTATTTTAATTCCCGACGATTCGGGTGCGTCTCGATGTCATACTTAGCTCGGCTACCGGTTTTTGATACTAATTTTTAGTTCGATCTACGTAGAAGTAAGACGCGTGAATCGAACCAAAAAAAAAAAAAAATTATAGTTAGGTCATTATGTCTTTACGTTAGCTTACTCACAATATTGACTCATTTACACCAAATTGTAAAAATAAAAAAAAATCTAGAAAAATGCGGACTTCATAAATAAACTAATGTGTATAAAGAAGCACTCGAAGCTTGCCTTACTTTGATGAATAGGGACAGTAATGAATAGATTTTGGTCAGAATTGAGACGAAACGTGGATTCTCTACGATAAACGCAAACAAAAAACCCAGTCAGTGTTGAACCCAGGTCAATTGAAATGAAATTATTAGAAATGAATGAAAAGAAATATTTTTATTTCTTCAACGTAAAAAATAAATTTGTTTTATCAAATGTCAGTTTTGAAGCCTAATAAATCTATAAGTGCCGTTTCGAAATAAGATTCCTCTAACCGGAGAAGAAACAGGGTAAGAAAACAATTTGGCGTTTATTAAATTTCATAGTCCATTTATATAGATAACAGTTTGTCTCACCTTTTGACCTTCTGGACCTTCGATGCCAGGAGGCCCTGGTTCTCCAGATTGACCTCTTTCACCTTTCGGTCCCATTTCTCCCTTTTCCCCTTCGATGCCTAAATGGAGATACATTTGTATGAAATGGCTTGCTGTTTTGTGTATGTATAAATAACTTACATTAAAAATTTTATAAGCCCCCGAAAAAAAAAAGAGCTGGTGACCTTCAAACGGCTGAATAGATTTTCTTGAAATATATACCTACTAGCTAAGAACACTCTCAATTAAGACACCTTTGTAACGAAAAATACTTAATTAAAATCCGTTCATTCTTTCAGTAGCTACGATGTCATAGAAATACAAATACAGCGGTACAGATACACACTACAAACTTATAACACCCTTCTGTTTACTTCGGGGGTTAAAATACGACAGACCACGCAGGAAGCTTGGGAAAAAAGTTTTTTTTTGTATAAGACGAGACACTGGCCAGTAGAAAACGGAAATTAAATGAAAATATGATTATTTAAAATTAAATTTCGCTCCACATTTAACTAAATAAATTAAATTATCATGTTTCAATGACAGCTAAGCTGCGTTGGAACATTTTGCGCGATGAATTTTACGATTTCAAATGTCACCTAAAACCAGCCGAATAATATGATTTCAAATAGTATTTATGGATAAAAGCCTTCTAAGGCAATCGTATACCGCGCATATATGTATATTTCAGCATAGGCTAGCGTTGATTGAACACATCCTCACTCCTCACCGTTGCTCAAAAGCAGGCCCGCGTGGAATGGTGTCGTTACATGATTACTAAATTTTAAGCAGGTTCGTCTCGGCATGTTTTCGACATTATTGCATGAATTTTAGATCTATCAATACGACCAAGAAACTAAGCCCCAGTCAACGGCTTGGATGTTTGAAAATGAACCAACGCTTTGCACAGCGAAAAGCACGGAGAAAATTTTGATCGCTTATTCTGTTTACTTTTACATGGTATTTAGAACAATTTCTTCACGAAACTGAAAAAAAAAACGCCGAATGGTATGCTACCAAATGTTTGCCAGTAGTGTTCACTGGCGATTTTTTATATTAAATGTTAAAGATTAAAAATTTTATTGAATGATTTCTGAGAAAAATCGCTTCAACAGGAAGGGATCGGGGTTGTCCCCCCTCCGCCGAAGTAATACCAAAGTGTAGTAGATTATTTCTGGGTGGTTTATAAAAAAATAACCCTTCTAACCTAACCTGTCCGAGGCGGAATGCCCCAAGTTCCGAGGTCGCTTCGCTCGCTCTTGCACCAAATAAAACACCAAAATTTTAACTTTTATATTGGGTGTCATTTAAAGGGTTAGCATAGTCTTTGCTAATCAATCGTGAATCTTGCTGAACAAGTTGTTATTTTGCGGATTGACTGTTTATTACCTTAATAATTTTAGTACCTGAACCATTTTCATATTGTGCACGTGCTGACTAATCGGCCCTGTCTTAGACATAGTTTTAGAATTAGGTAAATAGTTTTAAGTTTAATAACATTAGTTTTAAGATTTGTATTATTACTAACATCTATGGTCCTTGTGGTCAAAATAAAAGATTTTATAATTTTTTTTATTAGGCAAACTCATATTATTGTAAGCTGCCTATTTGTGATTAAATTACTGAACATTATCAAGATTATTTGCGAAACAAGAATAGCTGAATGTTTTTTTTTTTTATTGCAAACAGAATATTTGAATGCTAACCAAATTATTTAAAAGTTGCTTTTTGCGGCTAACCAAATTTTATTACGGCTTAACATTTAATTACTTCTCATAAAATTTTAAAATAAAACTGTGAATTTACCTCGTATGCCTTTATCTCCTTTATCTCCCGGCAGTCCTCGAGGTCCATCATCGCCTTTGGATCCACGCATTCCAGGAAATCCTAACATACCCTATGCAATAAAATGTAAATATTTGATTATTCTGATATATCCAATCAAATCATGGGTGGCGATTTACCAACTAGGGCTACATCATCAATTGCCATCACATGGGGCTGTCGTCAAGCACATTTACAGTTAGTAAAAAAAAAAAACTTTTACTCTTCTCGTACTACTCCCAAATATTTGAGCTTCTACACAAGTGTTACAATAATATAATATGTAAGCTTTAATACTGGCTCGTCTTAATTTTTCTTTAAATTTTGTTATAACGTATATATATTATAAAAACTACAAACTACTCGTCTTAATTGACTATAAATTGAGTATAAACAACTTTCAATAGAATTTCCTCTAAATCGGATTTTGTATAACTATAACTTTTGTAAGAAGACTCGTCCCATTACTTTTCTGAGTAGGACTTTCAATCTGACAACAGGATAGATAGGAGGACGTTTTGTGGACACCTAGATTAAGACCCGCCACATACATACGGAATTCCATTTCGGGATTCCGTTTCGAAATTCTGAACGGGTCGGTCAGACATATACGGAATCCCGTTTTGCCCGCAAAATTTCGAACGGAAAACTACAGTAGGTGTGTGACGGGTCATAGATTTTATATGGACTTGCTGCGTTCGGAATTCTGAATCGAAATATCGAAACGGTATCCCGAAACGGAATTCCGTATGTATGCGGCTGGCCTAAAAGTTAAGAGTTTTCAATATTGATATTGAATTGTAACTAGATGCTGGATCACTATTTATCTAAACTCATTCTGTTTTGTACCTGTGGTCCTTGTGGACCCACTTCTCCGGGGGAACCTTGCTGACCCGGACTTCCTGGTGTGCCGGGCGATCCTTCAGGCCCTGGAAGTCCTGATATCCCTGGTTTGCCTTGAGGTCCCTGAAAAAAAGAACATAATGATTACTTACACGATCACTACACATTAAAATAAATTTGAAAATTTTGTAGCACTTTTTTTTAATAGGATAAGGGTGACAAACGAGCACACAGTCGACCTGATGGTAAGTGGTTGCTGCGGCCCATAGACATCTACATCTATCCTCTATTAAAAATCAAAATGCAGATGCGTTGTCACCCGTGAGGACTAAGATGGAATGCCTCATTTCCAGTAAAAAGGGCCTCCGGCCACCTGCACTCACCAAGCGAAACGCAGAGGTAAACCTCTACTTTACGCTGGGATTCTGTGAGGTCGTGGTACTACCCCGTTTCGAGCCGGCCCATCCGTGCGACAGCAAAAGCCGACACGCGGCTCTACCACTGTTGAAGTGGTAGAGCTTAAATTAAATAAAATAAAATTTTAAATCCCGACATTTTGATTGTTTGCGGTATATATACCGTATAAACAACTATACACAGTTACGGGGTTTAATGAGGGCTAATAATTTTCTGCTCACCAGATTTCGCTAGTTGACACTGAGGTAAAGTTTTTTGTTACACAATGTAACTTAATTGAGAAGTTGGTTTTTAATAAAAGTTTATTAGTTTCTAAAGTATTATATTAATACACAAAACAATGACTCAGTGGTTTGCTCTTTAACTTTTTGCACTAATATAAAATATATAATATTATTACAGAAATAAACAATAAACTTTACATTTTGCGAACAAATTAACTTCCCCGCTATGAAGTCTGTCAAATATTACACCTCACTTTCTAGTGGCACTGCCCTGGTGGCAGAAAAATTCGTGGATGTCCTTATTGCATCGTTGGCATAGTGGTTGTAACCGTGACTGCTGATTAAAATTGTCAATAGCAGCCCCGTTTCACTTCCGTGCCTTGGAAGCACGTAAAGGCATTGCTTCGGCGTCTAATTTCTCTCCGGTCGTATCGGATTGCCGTCCCATCGAATGAACGATTTTTTTTATAGGATAAGGGTGAAAAACGAGCGCTTAGTCCATCTGATGGTAAGTGGTTGCTGCGGCCTATAGACATTTACATCTATCCTCTATTACAAATCAAAATGCAGATGCGTTGTCACCCGTGAGGACCAAGATGGGAAGCCTTATGTCCAGTAAAAAGATTCTCCAGTTCTCTACACTTACCATACGAAACACAGCAGCGTTAAGCTGCTATTTTACGCTGGTATTCTGTGAGAGCGTGGGCCTTCCCCTGTCGAGCCGACCCATTCGTGCTACAACTATACTACTAACATACCTGCAGCATGGCTCTACCACGTAAAGAAATTACCAAGTATGAGAGTGAGTGACCGAAATTCGATCTGGTGGACATTATTATAGTTACGAGGGGTCTGAGGTGTCATATCCTGATGTCATAGTTAATAAAAGCAAATTTCAGCCTATAAATAATAAATTTTTGACCAGATTTAACCAGAATGAGTTTACAAACACTTATAGTTGCTGCAAAAGTACGCTGAAAGTGTTATATGTAGTTGAGCCATGCTGCAGGTATATTTAGTGGTAGCGCGAATGGGTCGGATCGACCGGGGCAGACGTTCTCACAGAATAGCATATATATTTTTATATTAATGGCAGCTTAATGATGCTGTATTTGGTATGGTGAGTTTAGAGAACCGTATCCAGTTCTTTAAACTCTTCTTCTTTTAACTGGAAATGAGGTATTCCATCTTAGTCCTCAGGGGTGATAATGCATTTTGATTCTTAATTGAGGATAGATGTAGATAGGTCTGAGGGCCACAGCATCCACATACCCTACTTCTATTAAGAAGGTGGTAGGGTCCTAAGTATATGGTAGTACTCAGCCATCTTCTCTATTGAAGTTAGAATGGAAACATACAGACATATTCACATGCTGCAGATGTGGAATTGCAGTAATTCAAACATGTTTATATACTTTAGAGAATGAATTAAAAAATTTAAAAACTAACCTGACAAAATAAAAATAAGTTAAAAATTCAACCGTATTTACTTGTATTCCTGGTGCTCCTATAGGGCCTTGTGGTCCAGGGGAGCCCGGTGGTCCCATTGGGCCTAGTTGCCCTTGAGTTCCCGGAGGACCTGGCTGTCCTGCAGCTCCCTTTGTTCCTTGTGGTCCTTCATTCCCAGGTATACCAGGATATCCAATTAGTCCTGGAAATCCTCTAGGACCCATAAAACCCCGTGGTCCCTAAAATTTTTGAATTTTATTATTTTATTATAAAAGGTTTATTAAAATGGAGGAGTACGCATATTTTTTTATTCACCAGCTCTCCAGATAATCCTGACGGCCCAGGAGGACCATCATCTCCAGGTGGTCCGTCTTGACCAGGGGCACCAGTTTCACCTTGGAGACCGGGAATACCACGTTCGCCTTTATCTCCGGGCATCCCAGCAAGGCCTGGATAGCCTTGTTCACCTTTAGGGCCAGGGGCTCCAGGGGAACCTCTTTCCCCATCCCTGCCTGCGTGGCCACGCCGTCCTATTCTTCCGGGTGGACCTTGAAGACCTCTTGGTCCTGTTGGCCCCTTGAAAGAAAAACATACATTAAAACTAATTGCCGAGTGGTGCCAATAAACAACTCATATAGATTAAAAAAGATGAACTCTACTCGTATATCATTCATTATTTTATATTTAAAGACGAGTAAAATTAATAAAAGAAAAATAAGCATACACTCTTACGCCTGTCACTTAGAGGGTGGGTAGAGACTACGAACTTTCATTTGGTACGATATTGATACACCTTGCTCGCTAATTAGAAAAAATATATAAGTAAGCTCTACGTGGTAGAGCCATGCTGCAGCTATATTAGTAGTGCAGTTGTAACACGAATGGGTCGGCTCGACCGGGTTAGGACCACGCTCTCACTGATTACCAGCGTAAAACAGCAGCTTAACGCTGCTGTGTTTCGTATGGCGAGTGTAAAGAATCGGAGACCCTTTTTACTGGAAAAGAGGCATTCCATCTTAGTCGTCACGAGTGATAACGAATCTACATTTTGATTCGCAAACGAGGATAGATGTAGATGTCTATGGGCCACAGCAACCCCTTACCATCAGGTGGATTGTGTGCTCGTTTAAAATAAAAAGTAAAAATCTAAATCCAAAAAAAAATATCCTATCCTATAAAAAAAGTAAAAAGCTGTACAATTTTAGCTGTAAAGTTATAGGTAAAATTATAATTTATAAATTTATTAATGCCGGGTTTCTATATTCAAAATGCTTCGATTTCTTTTACGAACCATTTCGCAGTAAATGAAGTGTATAGAGACTTCTTTTTAAAAATAAAATATCACTTTAAAAAGTATTATCCATTTAACAAACGCTTAAAGTTGCTTAAAGTTTTTTCATTTTAAGTCATCCTGAGTTGTTAAATAAATAGTTTGTAATATAAAATGTTTTTAAATGCACCTCGTTTGTAATAAAACGGATTGTTACGGAGAACAAAACGTTTTTGAATATAGAAATCGGGCATTAGTTGTGGGTCTAAATCCATCCGGAGCTAATCTGTTTCCGAAATAATTATTGCTTTTTAGGTCCCAATTTAGTGTGTGGGATGTCTCTGGAATAATTAATACTACATCTTAGTTCGAAACTTTCCGCCTAATTATATAAGGATAGATCTTACCCTGCGATCACATACCATTAGGTAATGTATAATTTAGATATGAAAAATGCTTGTAGGTTACATACTCTAGTGGGAAACTGTGAAAAAGTATCTTAAAAAAGTCTGAACAGTTGACTTTCTAATTGTATTCGAGAGTTTTCATCGGCTCCAAATAGGCCAGGAGTACAACTGTAGAGCCATGGTAGCTCAGATGGTTAGCGCTCGCTGTAAGCTTCACAGTACTCGAGAAGCAATTTTAAGTGCTGATTTACCACGTGCTCGGCGGTGAGGGAAAACATCGTGAGGAAACCTGCATGTCTGAGAAATAAGAAAAAAAATTATTTCGAAGACATGTGAAGTTCGCCAACACGCATTGGGGCAACGCGGCGGACATTTCCTTGCCCTTAAACCCTCTCAGAAATGAGAGGAGGCCTGTGCCCTGCAGTGGGACGTAAATAGGCTGCAACTTTACTTTAACTTTTATAACTGTAGCGAATTGTAAAATTGTTATTTATGTTTATTGTTAGAAATAATTTAAAAACATATTTTACCGGTTCCCCTTGTTCACCCTGCTCTCCTTTCGGACCTTCGGGTCCAATGTCGCCTTCAGGTCCTGGGGGTCCCGTGAGTCCCATGGGACCGTCAACGCCTCTCATTGCAGTCTTAAATTAAAATTAAAGAAATATGTTATTTGCAATACTTACTTTTTTCAATATTGTTTTTTTTTTTATAGAGTTTTTATAGAGTTTTATAAAAGGTACAAACCATGTGTTGTGTAAGCATTTGCCGAAGAGCTTCTGCTTGAGCGTCAGGTCCTTTATCATTGCCTGATTGGTGTAGCTGTCAAAATAAATTAAAAAAAACCTTTGTTAATGTCAATTTCTAAATCTTAGCATAGTATATAGTTAAACTCCAGTTTAAGTTCCAACTTACAGGCACAACAAAAACGTGTCCAGGCGGTCCCGTAAAGCCTTGTTGACCTTCTGCTCCCGGTTTACCTGGCTCGCCTTTGGGTCCTCTGGGACCTGGTGGACCCGGTGGGCCTGGATATCCACGTGGGCCTGTGTAAGTACTTGTGCCACCGTAATCATAGTAATTGTCATTTGAATCGTAAATAACTGAGGAATTTCCCTGAAAGTAAAATTGAGCGTGTAAAATCAGTCGTTCTACAGTAAGTACAGCATTGAGACAGCTTCTTTAGAACTAATGGAATTAAAATATTTGTGGTTCTGTAAAAATTTGTAGGTATATAGAGCAATTCATAGATAACCTTCAAATAACTTGTAACAGAATTAATGACTCTATTAAAAAAACGTACAAAAATATTGTTGCGCGCCACAATTAATGCATGGTACATGGCGACACCAGTTACCATTAGCACCTTCTAGTATCGAGGAGCAGAACTAGGAGAGTCAAGATCCTTCTAGAAATTTTCATGAAAGAACTTTCTAGAACTATCGACACATTAGTCAGTCGGGACCGGTATGTACTCGAACATTCTAGATGTTTCTACAGTAGAAGATTCTGGAACTATCTGAAGCCGGTATAGACCGCGACCGGGGTCAGTATTGAATTGGCGTTACAAGGGAATACTTTGAAGCGATACAACTGCGAACTAAAGTGATCAGTAGTACAATTGTGTATTGTTATGTTATTAGTGTTCTGTAATTAAAGTGTCAATTTTGGTAATTCACTCGGCAGTTTTAATTGTCTCGAACTCCAAGCTCGTAACAATATATTTAACCACTGAACAAATTATTTTTTTAAATGTAAAACTTCTTCTTTACATTTATGTACACCACGAACATAAATAAATGAATTTCATAAATTTTTATTACATTGTTTTAGGTTAACTGTGCCGATATGTAGTAAATAGATACAAGTAAAGTAACGATAGAATTACTACTTCCTACGGTTATTAGTTTGTGGGTAAAGTTTACAACTTTTTGTGAGTGTTTATGAGTTTCAGCATTTAGCGCAATAATGCTTCAGTATCAAAGAAGATCGACCACAAAAACAAATATATAATTAAAATGTAATTAACATCTACATAAATAAAAATTATTTGTTAGTATTATCTATTTTTATACTAATTACTATGAGGTGTAGTTTTACCACAACAGATAGAAGCTTCGAGCAAAAACTGTTACGAAGCTTGCTATAAAAATGACTAATGAAATTGAGTGAGCAAGCAGCTCCAATTTCTTTTGGTATAGCCATAATTTAATGTGTAAAAACTGCAATAAACGTGAATTATAATCGAGTGAAGATATTCTTTATTACGTTGTTTGTAACTCAGTGTTGTATGCGAAGGTCACTCATGCTATGTAACTTGTCAAAATTGACGGTAGCTTTACTAGATTTCGGATGCCAACCTGCTTGTGAAGCGTAGCAACTATGCCAAATATCTGCCCGCTCCCCTTCTTGTAAAGATGTTCTTATTTTTTTTTTTATAGAAAAAGCGTGACAAACGAGCACACAGTTCACATCGATGATCGTGGATGTTTTGCGGCCCAAAGACATCTATCCTCTATATCTATATCTATCCTCGATTAAAAATCAACATGCAGATGCATGATAGACGATAGAGCGTCTTGTTTCCAGTAAAAAGGGTCTCCGTATCTCTACACTGTTGCTGCTATTTCACGCTGGTATCTGAGAGCGTTGTCCTTAACCGGTCGAGCCAACCCATTCGTGCTACAGCATGGCCACGTATCATTTAAAAAGGTAATGTTATTTAAGATGTTGAAGTCATTAGAATATGATTAACTTTTACCTCATACAGTTCCGGAGCATTTGTTAGCCAATCAGTGTCTGTGTTTTCTGTAGTTGTTATAGGCGTATATGACGTTTCAGTAGTAGCGAGAGTTACATTTTGTATATCGGTTTCGTCTTGTCGTGTTGGCTGTAAAATATAAAGTAATGTATAGTAAAGTCATGTAAACAAAATTAATGCAAAGTAAAGTAAACGACACAAGTTTAAAATAAAGGGAAGTATCTGTCGACATGCGTTCAGCAAACGAGTAAAATAATTTTGCGTCTATCTTTCAGTATCAGATTATAATGTGCACGTTTTTTTATATAAGAGTTAAAACGCTATTATAAAACTAAACAGGGTGTTTACCATCTTTGGCTACTTCACCATTTATCATCAGGTACGACATTAGTCAAGCACTGGCTTATAATAGGCACAAAATCGATTTCTGCTAATCCTGTCGAGCAAGAAAGTTTTATCTACTACTCTAGCGTAAATTGGTGGAGTTCATACATGGTATTGATAATAATACTTCAAAATGGATTGAATAAGGGTTCACAAAAATTTGTTAGAAAGATAACTATTTATACTAAATCTTTCTTCAATCTTTCTTTCTTTTCTTTAGTATCTTCAATCTTTCACAAAGAAATATTAAATGTGTATTATACTAAAAAACCTTTGAGTTTATTTGTTGCATATCTTGTTAATATTCAGTATAATTTGCTTTCTTTATCTTTATTATTAGCTCGTAACAATTCATTTCAGGATATGGGTATCTCATATTATTGGAAAGATTTTCTATAATCGTCTTGTTTGTTAGGCGTGTAGACAATTACAGTATGTCGTAGTGTTTCGCACTTTTTATTCTTCATCCTACCACTGCAGCCCGCTGGTCTTGATATTTATGTGTCATAATCGACTGCTATGTAGTGGCGGCGTAATCCACTCCCCATTTCATACCATAGGTGCCATAAGAGGCAACAGAGGAATAATTAAGCAGGTGATGGCTACGCAGCATTGAAATAAAAACTAAAATGAATAAAAATTTTTAGTTGCCAACCCGTTTGTCAAGCGTGGCAACTATGGCAAAATCTCCCGCCTGTGGGAGAGGCCTATGTTCAGCAGTGAACTTTTGATAGGCTTTAACGAACGAATGAATTAATGAATGTTTATACGAGATGCTATACCGATAACTATCGGAGATCTAGAGGACTTTCTGGCCTTTTCCCATAATCGCCCTTGTTTCTAGAAAACTATGATTCAGTTTTATATACACATTTACAAAGTGTGTCTTTTACAGACCGATGGTAATCCTTTAAACTAAAATCAATATTAAGCAAACTTTTCACATCCATGCGTTGATGCGCTGTCGTACATCTGCCATTAAAGTTGAATTCGGCAAAAAAAAAATTGACAGAACATAGGTTTTTATATTTTTTCTCACAATTATTATTATAGTTTTAAATGTTATATAATTTTATATGTATCTTACGAACATAACTTCTTCCTTTTAAACTTTCTCTTTACTCACCATTGGTGTTGATATGCCTGTGATTTCATCAGGAACATTTTCAAGGTTACTTAAAGGCGTAGTGTTGAATTCGTCTATATCGGTGAATCTACCAAAGATGCTATTTTCATCTGTGTAAGAAAAGGATTATTTTAAGTAGCGTGATAGCTCAGGGTCTGGGTTAGATCTCTGCGGCACCAACCAATGCTCGGTTATGAATGTGATGAATAAAACCGGACTACGCATGCTCTCGAATTATTTTAGTCTGACCGTGTCTGCGGTGTAAGAATATCCGCTACCCAACATCTTCACGTGGGTGTCGTAAATGGCGACAGACGGAAGCAAACCAGGAGATGGGCCGTAGTCTCTTCCTAATAATGACTAAAAAAATTATAAAAAACTGCGATTGCCAACGCGCCTGCCAAGCATGGCAATTAAGGCAAATATCCATTCTATAAGGCAATGTATGGGGAGACCTATGTACAGCAGTGGACTTTTGATAGACTTTAACAGTAACGTTGTAGTCCACCAATAGGCATGGGAGCAACGCGCCACATTAATTGTTTTTAGAAATGAAACGAGGCCCGTGCTCAGCAGTTGAACGTAAATTATAAGGCTGTAAATTATAAATACTTAAAAATACAGCCGATTTTAAATCGATTTAAAGAAAACAAATCAGCCGTATATTTAACTTCCCTTTGTAATGGATCCGATATTTGAAAGTCAAAATTTCAACATATCTCTACGTTTTTAGGTTCATAGAGTCTTTATTAGAGTTATTGTTTTGAAAAGGAATTTTGTGTGTGTCGTAATTGAGACGTTTGTGAAGTTTTTCGTCTCGCATTTCTCGATTAGAAACGATGATATCGTGTCCAATTTTCATCGAAGCTTTAGTAAATACACACACACTATTAAGCTTTTATTAAGATCTATTCAGCAGTTTTTAACGCCATGAAATCCAATTTACAATTAGTCGCCAAATGGAAAATTGATAGTGAGAGCGAAAGCAAAATTACACTCATAGTTATTTTATTGTATGTAACGTATTTTGCGGTTTATATTTTATATAAAATATCTTCTTTATAATTCCGAGTATTAAGGATTTGCGCTTAAAAGTAGGATTTGTTATTTATACAGGATTATTTTGCAATATACGCCCAATTTTGCAGAGAAGGTTCATAATAGGTAATATAGGCGAATAGTGAAGAAAAATTCATTAAAAATAATCTCAAACATTCTGTCCTTTTATCTTTTAAATTCAGAATGAGTGGTAATGCATAATTTTAACTGAATGTCATTCATAAATATGTAACGCCTACTATTTCACTACGCACGCACACATTCGTAAGGGTCGCACACAGAGGCGCGCGCGTACGCGTAGTTGTTGCCCATAAATTACATTCCATTTGTGTTAATTTCTAATAAAAGCAGAAGGCTTATTTACTCGTATTTCTAAAAACTACAATAACGGTGTACCATTATTTATATATTTGAACTTAAATAAAAATTGTGGATCTTTGAAAAGTAACTCTGTATAATCTGCATAATTTGTTTTGAATATTTTAGATTAAGATTTTATACATACCAGCGTCTGTTGACGCAGCATATTGCCCAATTTGAGGGAGGATGTCGGGGCTCTGCCAGTATGGTCTTGATATTAAGTGGGGTGCACTACTAGCAGCCCAAAGGCCATCAGATTCATTTCTTACATCAAAGAGTCGGTTATCGTCTGTGTGCCCATATGGCTTCCTATCAGTGTTGTCAGTTCGCAAATCAATCAAATCTGGGGTCGGTGTGTACTTATATTCTCTGTTAGTGTTTATCTCGTTTTCAAATAGAACATTTCTCTCCGATATTGGTCCTGCATACTGTGATACTGATCCTTGACAATCAGGAGCAATCGCCACGCACATATCGTATGCTACGTCTGGCCTATTTGCAAACAGAAGTAGTTCTATATCACCCTGGAAAACAATCAAATAAGATAAAAGATTTATATACAGTCTTATAAGCTGTTATAGAAAAGAAAATGTGGCATTAGGATACGGCATCTGAGTGTTTTAATTCTATGTACATAGCACATGCGATATCGGACTGCCAACGCAACCAGATTACCGCTTTCGCCAGGTCTAGCGTCATAAGGCCCACATAAAACACCTATATATAATAACTTCAGGTTTATTGCACCCAAGCGGAGAAATTATTAGGTTGCGACATCGTGGCTCTGAATTGCCAGACTTTCTAACTAAAAATGTCAAACTTGAACACATCGTTTTGCTATATTATGTAAAACAGCGTAGTTAAGCGTCGGTTACTGTGATATTTTGCATCCGGATATGTATTTAAAACTAATGATTGAGTGTATTAT
This sequence comes from Parnassius mnemosyne, assembly GCA_963668995.1. Lineage (NCBI taxonomy): Eukaryota > Metazoa > Arthropoda > Insecta > Lepidoptera > Papilionidae > Parnassius > Parnassius mnemosyne. The sequence continues at coordinate 17,597,444 of CAVLGL010000115.1, forward strand.
ATAGTCAATTCATAGATTTACTCATTACAAAATATATAATAATTAACGATATGATACCATAGTAATAAAACCACCCGCCTTCCAAAAATAAACATACGAAAGTTTTGCCTGTCCCATGAGCATTTTATTTAACCTCATATTCAATACCTTCTTCCCGTTTCCAGAAAAGAACAATATAATTACTTTATATTTAAAATATATCAAAAACAGCAACATATCATATGCCATTTCACCCAGACAAAAAAAATAAAAGTATCCGTAAAATAACGTGTTTTTGAGCTGTAATTCTCCCCAACGATATCCTAAATTTTATTATGCCACGATTTAGTGAGGAATTGGTGACAAATAGTGACATAAGAAAAAAAAAATTGTGACTTAATATCTTAGAAGATATAGCCCTTTATTTGGGAGGATTCTAACCTGAATTCAAGCTAGCAGCCTTCCTTCGAAAACACCATTATAGTTAGCTTTTGAGATGTGATTTCTATTTTAAAATTTTTAATCAATTGGTGACCTCTCTTTTACCGAGATTGAAATATTTTGCTAAAACGGAACGGGTATTATTCATGACCCAGTATTATGTCTTGGGGAGGCTTCTGGCTTGAACGGATTGTATAAATAATTGTGTTGACCGAGAATTCACTTATACCTCGTAGTATTGATCAGGCGTAATTTGGGTTCCAACGACGAGAGCTCCGGCTAGGTTAAACGTGCTACCGGGCTTGCGAAGAAGTGGAAGTGACTCTCTTATTTCGCAGTCCACTAGCAACGTTGCCGAGTCGCCTTTTATACTGAGGCCAATGCGGTGCCACCTAAAAAATTAAAGTTTTTAATAAATAACGATTAACTGCTATTGTTATCACGATCAAATATATTTTACAATATACTAAGTTGATCAATAAGTTTTCCGGATAGGACACTTATCAATTAGTTATAGAAATAAGTTCTTATTCTTTCGAATCTTAAATTCGTTAGTAGCCAAGGCCAGAAAAAAAATTAATTAAAACTATACTCAATTTTTTTTCAAACTTATCGTTTAGCGGGAATTATATTATGCAAAATGGAGAATCTCGAACTTTGTGCGGTTATTAAATATTTCCGCTTGAAAAAAATTTCTACAAAAGTGATTTTGTAGAAATGCAGTCTACTTTAGCAGACAATGTTCCGTCTTATTCTACTGTGACTGTGGCATACTGGGGCGCTGAAATCAATCGCGGCACAACTGTCTGCAATGACGATACTTGCTTTGGGCGACTAACAACGAGCGCTACGCAAGAAAACGTTAAAAAAAATCGAAGATATTTTTAAGGTAGATCGACCTCTGACAATCCCAGACAATGTACTGTAGAGGCTTTTTTCGAGTCCATCGAGTTTCATTGCGTTCACAAAAACTTATTGATCAACCTAGTAGGTATATACTAAAGGTTTAATTATATTAAAGGGTTAATGAGCTAATAGTCCACCTGATGATATGTTGCTGTCTTGCTTCTGCGATCCATGGATGATAACCAACGAAAAGATTAGATCTTAAGTAGTTAGTGCTCGGGGGTGCAAAAAAGGGGTGGGTAATTTTGTGAAATTATTTTTTTTTTATCTATCCTAGTATAATAAATATATAAGTATCGTTTTTATTTTCTAAAAAAATACAAAACAAAATTATTATGGCTTATTGCATAAATGTAAGCCTAGTTAGCTCGATATAGGTTTGGAACCTGGATCGACCTAATTAGGCCAACATTATGGTTCCAAGCAGTAGCTAGGCAGCATTAGAAAAAATAAAGACCTACCTGCCATCAGCGACGTTGACCCGATAAGTGAGTAGTTCGTGATCAGGCGGATCACCTCGGGTGTCTTCATAATACAATTCTACCATTTCTCCAACCACTAGCTGCAGCTGTTCGTCGCCCGCATCGGAGTATAACACAAACAATGGATTTTGATCCGTGCCTTATTAAAAAGAAACACATTAATAAAAAATTATGAATAGAGAATTAATCAAATTTTCTAATATCTGTGTAGTATTGCATTGAAAGTGCCTTTCTGAGCGATGTATTGAATTCGTATCTATGTATGATCGGCGTGACCGTTTGATGTATTCGAAAGCGTTCTTGTGGCTCTGCCTAGTATATGCGGTGAAGGAACACCATGAGTTTAATAAGTGCGAGGCTGACGTAACGCGTTTTTGTCCCCGTGAGGCGGGTATACGTAGGCATGCCCCATGAAACAAAAAAAAAACTATTGCTTTGAGATTTACTACAAGCTCGAAAACCCATTAATGTTATCAAAATTTTAAGCGCTTTTTTATTAGTGGTTCATTTTTGAAGTGAAAATTGTGAAAACTTCTTTAGGCACGTTGGACACTTTTGGGATAGGGAAAAAGCACTGAACTGGCGTGACTGCGCTCAGATACATAAAATTCATGAAAGTAATGTTAAAAATCTAATGGATTAAATTTAAAAACATTGATATGTATTTATTTTATAAAATATAATCACTACTAATATGAAATATTTTTTAATTTAAACATTATTTTTTATACAGCGCAATAAATGAAAATTTTATTATTATTTTAATACTTTGACAAAAGTAGTTTCAAATAAAAAATACTTCCTAAAAATAATTTCTTAACAATCCAAACATAATGATTACAAGTTTGTGAAGCTAAAATCAGACTACGACAGATTTTTTATTATTTTTAAAGTACAGAGTCGAGAATTGAGGAAGATGTTGACGCTGATACAAGGTTGTACCTTCGCGATGGGTCCATCTTTTATCCATTTCTAAGGGAAGATCCAGATACAGTTGTTATTGTTGCCATTGATCCGTTATATTGCCGTCGGCCTGCCAGTTTTCCTCACGCACTATACGAGTATAGTATATTCTCGAACAAGCCGATCTATTATTTCAGGCTCACAAGTTTTTACTGTTTCACTATAAAGGTTATGGTTAAAAGTAGGTAATAGATAATGGAGCAAGGAATAAGTGACCCAGTTTCATACTCATTCTTTAGAGCTTAATTTATACAGATATTTCAACATAAATTAAATTAATCCCGTTAATGTCGCCGTTGCAACACTGCCAGGGTTCGTTATTCAGGCCAAGGCAACATTTATGTCAATCTTGTGATGGACTAAATCTAAATGTATTTATTTCTTCTTATAATTTTCTTTAAATTTGACACCGTTATTTATAAATTACTACTCAATTAAATGTGAATTTCCTGTTTTGAATAGTGTCTTAAAATACGTTCTATTTTAGTTTTATTCCATTTTATTATATTAAAGTTAAATTACATTATTATCATTTAAAAGTAAGGGACAATAATTTAACCATAAAAACCATGACGTAATTTTTATCTCGTACTTGGATAAAGTATCGTATGATCATTTTTCCAAGATCTCGTACAATTTCTTTCCAAATGCTTTTTGAACAACTCTTAACTACGCTCTTGGACACATTTACAGGAACGCAAAAAAAGGCTTTATTTCTCCTGTTGTAATTATCGTGCGTACTGGCCACAAACTTAGTGAATGCTATTAAAAAAAGACTGTTTAAAGTTTTAGTAAATTTTGAATTTAAGTTTAAATTTAGGTTTTGTTTAAATTTTTGCTTTGACGGCCTAGTTTATCGTTTTTAGAGTGAATTGTTACTGCAAATAAAATGAGAATGAATGATCTATACGCCACTCAATCTATTAGCTGTTACTTTAATTGAAACTTTGCACAACATATCGCCTGAAAATCTGTGGTCAAGAGGTATCGGCAGGATATGAGACTCGCAGGACAGGAACGTAAACGGAAAACTGTGGCCAGAGATAACCGGTTCATCGTTACCAGCGTGGTTAGAAACCGGACCTTAACTTCTTCTGAGGAAAGAACGAAGCTCCAAGAATTTCCAGGAATTTACACCAAGCACAAAACTGTAAGAAAAATGCTGATATCGGCCGGGATATATTCACACTTGCCTGCCAGAGACCTCCTCCTTGCCACATGCTATCGAGTGGCTCGAGTTAATTTTGCTCGCAATCACAAAAATTGAAATGACGAAGCTTGGAGTCAAGTTCTTTCACAGATGAGTCCAGATTTTGCCTGAAGCCAGATGATAGAAGGATTAAAGTGTGGAGGACACCCGGGAGAGAGATACGTTCAGTGCAACATCATTGGAAAAGATGCATATGATGAAGGGTCAGTTATGGTTTGAGAGGTATTTATATGGAGACACGTACAGATCTCCGCGTCATTGAGAATGGGTGACTAACAGCGGCACGATATGTAACTGAGATTATGGAAGAAACTGTATAATGCAATGTTGCCCTTTTATTGGAGATAGATTTGTTTTTATGCATGATAATGCACGCCCTATAATGCGTCCGTAGTTGTCGTATATTGTGGCCAGTCAGCTCGCCTGACTTAAACCCCATAGAGCATGTATGGGATAAGCTTGAAAGAAAATCAAGAAAACAAATCCAAGAACGCAATCTCTCAAGATTTTATTGATAACTTGATTAGGAGAATGCTAAAGAGACTGGAAGCAGTTCGAAGAGCGAGAAGAGGCAACACTCAGTGCTGATTATAGCCCACGTTATAGCCTTTCCTTAGCATTTATGATACAAATGATTAAAATGTTATAAGTACAAAAATATATCTTTGTTGTAATATTTTTTCCTATTTAAGTTAATTTTTCATTTGATCGTCTGTTTTTTCGAGCTTGCAATTTAAATCAAAGAATAATAAGCAAAATCCAAGTTAATAGACTTAATTGGCGCAATTATTCATGATATTTTGTTACACAGTTTTTTTGATAGGTAAGTATAGTTTCAAATAACCAATTGTAGTGTGTATTAAGTTTTTACAATTATTTATCAAAAATGTTTACATATGAAGAATTATTTATAATTGAAATATCTCCCTTATAAGGCAATCTATGGATGAGGTCTATGTTCAGACGTGGACTTTTGATGATTAATGAATAATCGCATGAAGTCTTTATGATTGCATTTAATTTAAAAAAATATCTTTATAGTTTAACAAAACGAAATTTAAAAAGAAAGTTTTTTTAGACGTAAAATTAAAGAAATAAAACTTAATCTTTTTAAGCAAAAAAAAAAAGATTTTTTTTAGAATCAAAATTTACTGCTGAAGGTAGGCTGGCCTCCCCTATAGATTGCCTCATATGGGCCATGAGTGCCATAGTGGCCACGTTTGGCAGGCAGGGTTAGCAAACGCAGTTTTTTTATTATTTTAAAGTTGTTATCAAGAAGATGATGTTGCCCATCTCTTGTTTTATTTCGCTGTCAACTCCTACGACATCTAAGGGATGATATGGGGGTAGTGCTTTTACACCACCATTTCACGGCACAAAATTATAAAATAATTAGATAATTGCAAAAAACATAATTCAATGATTAATTTTTACTGGTAACTATTTCTGTACGTACCGAATGGCAGTCGAATTACAGCTATAATAGAGAAGTCTTCTGGGAAAGTATTGTAGAACATCCCTGCAGCAAGTTGGTGCAGTGTTGCGTTCTCATTAAGGGAATATCCCGAGTATTCTTCTGGGCTGGTAGAAGCCGTCTGGCATCTACCTGGTACTTTTGATACACCTTCGGGAAGCTCGACATCATTGACCACAGACAGTACATCAAAAAATTCAGCGTCATCTGAAAATTAAGCCCATCTAAATATTTTTTACGTGTAAAAATTGCTAGCTACATATTATTATTTTTAAAATTACTGATATACGCGGTAATAATCTTCTATTTTGCTATAATAAAACTCTAATACGACGTCTGTCTGAACACGGACTTAGCTTCACTGGTAGATAGCTGATGTTATAAGGAGTAACTTGGCTACTTTTATTTTAGGAAAAGAATTAGGGTTAAGCGCAAAAAAAATTTAAACCCATAAAATCTAATCGCAATAAATTCCACGCGGACGAAGTCGCGGGGAACAGCTAGTATAAATATATTTGTGTCTTAAAAGTAATTCATGACAGTAATCCTATAGTGGATTACTATTCTTAATTCCCTAAGCTTGTGGTACGTAACCTTAATTATTTTTGCACTTCTGTCACTTTTGCACATTTTGTCACTTCATTTTATCATCAAAATGACACCTAGTAAAGATCAAATCAGAAGTTGTTCTATTTTCGGCATACTTATATTCCGAGCAAAGCACTGAAATGCGCTTAGACAACGTTGTTGCACGAAGTCCATTTTAATTTAGATGTATAGATATTTTTGCTGGCATAAATTAATTATTTTTCAAAAGAAATCACCTAAAACGCTACAACAGATTCGGATTAAGCCATATTGAGGCAATTGCAATGAAAATCTCGGTGCCCTGATTTCTTAAGTTAATAAGTTTAAATATTTTATTAAGCTGAAACTGTATAAAAAGGGTTATTATAGTATAAATGAATACATGGTTGATAATAACCCCTGGGAATGAGGTGGTCGCTTCCAAGCAGTTTCTAAAATAAATTTTGTAAATAGTTCGTAATCATTTATATTGTAAAATTAATTTAAAATAAAAGTCCCGCTGGGTTTCTTGCTGGTTCTTCCCAGGACAGAGGGTTTTTTTTCGAACCAGTGGTAAAGTAAAAAATGACTTTCAATAAGAATTACACATGTAATGTATATTGAATAAAAAATATTCTATTCTATTCTTCTAATGTCCTGAATCATCAAAACGTTCAAGAACTCCGCTCCTCAGTTAAAGAAGTTTTCTTTGACTGAGGAGCGGAGTTCTTAAACGTTGCACTCGTGGATTCCGTAGCAGCCTATTTTGGATTTAGGTTATGCGACTCTGTGTGTCAAGTACGGCGATTATCTGATTACATTGATAGAAGTTTTATGTATACTGGCTGGCGATGAAGATACAAAATAATATTCAAAATAAATACTTTTTACTTTACTTTAATTCACTTTACACTAAAATTATTTCCACATTGCGATTTTAAGTGCTGATTTACTACGTGTTTGGCGATGAAGGAAAACATAGTGAAGAGACCTGTGCAGACCATGTCTGAAAAATTATACAAAAACGCGAAGACAGGATGTTCACCAACACGCATTGAGGCAGCGCGGCGGACATTTCCTTGACTTGAAATCCCCTCGGAAATTAGAAGAGGTCTCTGCTCAGCAGTGGGACGTACACAGTTTCATCTGGTTTGTGATCTCATGTGAAAAAGGTGTTACTAATAAACTAAAAAATAGGTTCCAGAATAAAAGACGTTTCGATTAGCCTAAATATTTGATGGTTGGTAAAGTTATATTTTTAGCTGCGTTTATTAACTTTCTTATTTGTCAATTAATATTTATTGCCCTCATTACAGAATACACAAAACATTAAGAATGATGGAAATCTGTTATTACTGTACTTTTTAAATACTATAATATTTTGCTAAATAAATATTTTACAATTATACCCGTCTTGTAAATTTGTTTAAGTTGATTTTTACTCGAAATATAGGCAGGTGCGTTCTTTGAGAGTATGCGTAGACACGCGTCATGGGTTACAAAAATAAATGTATTTCGATTGAATAAACGAAATTCACTCACCGTCTCCTTTCCCGATGTTGAATATGAAAAACAATAGAAGGATGAAACGTCCTCTCATCTGAAGAGCCATTGCGGCCCAAGTAAATATTTAGGTGGGATTTTATTTACAGTAGGGCCCATCCCGTCCGTCGCATAAAGCGACGTCGGTTAGAGGCTAGGGTGGTAATGTTTTTCGTAGCGGTCAGTAGATAGTCGCTTTAGACACATGTCGTCGTTCTGTGGAGGACGATGACACTACTGACGACAGCTACGTGTGGTTCTACGAGATCACTTCACAAATTAGCATGTCGATTGCATTGGTGTCAAAACAATAAAGGACAATAACGATTCAGAGATTGACTACATTGTCCACAATAAGTTCCACTCTTCTAACAGGGTAGCTAATAGCTAGCACCGTTGGAACTTTTTAGTAAGTTTTTTTTTAAAGAAATATAAACTTTAAATCGTATATATATTATAGTGTATATTTATAATTTTATATAGTTCTTAAAAACTATATACGTGGTAGAGTCATGCTGCAGCTATATTATGGTTGTAGCACGAATGGGTCGGCTCGATCGGTGAAGGACCACACTCTCACAGAATACCAGCGTAAAATAGCAGCTTAACGCTGCTGTGTTTCGTTTGGTGAGTGTAGAGAACCGGAGACCCTTTTTTTACTGGAAACGAGGCATTCCATGTTAGTCCTCACGGGTGACAACGCATCTGCATTTTGATTCTTAATTGAGGATAGATGTAGATATCTATGGGCCACAGCAACCACTTACCATCAGGTGGACTGTGTGCTCGTTTGTCACCCTTATCCTATAAAAAAAATTATTTGAGATATATATGTTATTTCGTATACATTAATGAATAAAAACCTCTCGTTAGATAGCATAGATTATTGTATATACTGTTATATACTAGAGCTAGAGAGTAATTGTGTTCTTTGAAAAGAAACATCAATGACTTTAAAATTAAATGCAATTTTTAAATGCCATAGATTTATTGTCAACGCAAGAGGCCATATTATATCCTATATGAATAATTTTGTGAAGACGTGTTGATTGTTGGTACAGGAATATCAATAAAGTATTGTAAATATAAATTATTTAACGAAACGATTTCTTACTAGTGTGAATAATAGGTAATTTTTAGTCCTTAAAATAGGGCCTTTTATGCCTAACGCCGAAAATAATAATGTGTTATTATTCTAAGGTTTAATCGCTTTTAAATTTAGAAAATCCCTTTTACCTTTAAAAAGTTATTTAAAGCTTTTAGGTATTACTTGGAGTTTTAATATTTGCCCTCATACGTTAGTTAGTGAACTACACCTTGTTTTATTGTCGATTGCCATAATTTTGTGTTTTAGCCCACTTCAAAGAAGGAAGAGGTTCTATGTTCGACTGTATTTATTCTTTACTATCTATTTTCACCGATTTCGCCGTCAATGAGGGCTAATAATCTTCCGCTCACCAGATGTCGCTAGTTAACACTGACGTGAGGTTTTTTGTTACACGATGTTATTTAATTGAGAAGTTAGTTTTAAATAAAAGTTTATTAGTTTTAGAGTATTATATTAATACACAAAATTCTGTCTAAGTGGTTTGCTCTTGATTTTATTGCTCATTATTAACTCTTTAAAAAATCTACTTTTATGAATATCTGTGGTTTTGTTTATTTATTTTTAATATAATTAATATAAAATATGACTAATAGTGCAGAAAGAAATATTTACATTTACATTTTTCCAAAACATTCACTTCCCTACTATGAAATCTGTCGAATATTACAATCACCAGGGCGACGTCACTTAAAAATACACCTAATTTTTAAGTGGTGCCGCCCGGGTGGGAGAAAGGGTCGTGGACCGATTACTTCAGGGGTGGTTCCATATAAATTTGGGGAAAAAATTCCACGCCTAAGGGTGCCAAAATAGGGTACGATGTTTTGAAATATTCCATAGTTTACTCAAAATGTTAAAAAAATTAACAATAAGTAAAATCCAATTTCCTACTAAAAACAATATAATCAATTAATTATCAAGGATAACTCAAAAATTACTGGTTAGATCTTGATCAAATTTATATGGGACAACATGAGAAGCAACAGCTTTCAAACAAAAAAGTATCATCAAAATCGGTTTATCTATTAAAAAGTTCTGCGGCAACACACAAAAATAAATACAGTCGAATTGAGAACCTCCTCCTTTATTTGAAGTCAGTTGAAAAAGGAGTAAGATCGTTTCTCGAAGGTTATATTTGTTAATTAACGTTATATAGATTAATCATTTAGTTGATATTGATTAAAACATCAGATATTTTAATAAATACAAATTTGCGTTTTATGTAACATGCAATATTTTAATTATTCCTAGCACTTAGTTGTTAATATTACATTTTTTGTCGGATCGATGTACTTATTGGAATATTTAATTATTTTTCTTCTAAAAAGGTTGACAACAACCGAGTTCTTTATATTGGTCATATCCAATTCCACGCAACCTAACAAGTCATCCGCACATTCATTTTCATTAAGAGCATGTTAGCCGCATACATTCAAATCTAAATTAGCGCGCGTATTCATCGTTAATTAAACAATGGTCTGGATTGTAAAATCGTAAATAAATTGCTCGCATCCCATCCTTTATGTTTGAATTCATCGCACATTTTCTTTGTGTCCAAATATATTTCGAACAAGTACAATACGGAAATAGAGGACATCGGAAGTTACTATCATTGTTAATTGTATTTGTAATTCATGACCAGTCTATAATTCGGTGATCTAGTGACAGCCTTATTTTTAGATTAGAAAACGTTTTGTTATCGTTACACTCTATTTTTTGTAGAGCCCCGCTGCTATATTTATATAATATATAAATAGGTTGTAGCACGAATGGATCGGGAATTGGGGAAATACTACGTTCTCACAGAATACCAGCGTCAAATAGCAGCTTAATGCTTCTGTGTTTCGTATGGTGAATGTAGAGAACCGGCAATCCTTTTCACTTTAAACGAGGCATTCCATCTTAGTCCTGAGGTGTGACAACGAATCTGCATTTAGATTCTTAACCTTGGACAGATATAGATGCCACAGCATCTACTTACCATTTTAGGTGAACTAAAAACGAACGAAAAAAAAAACGAAGTGCACGAACAAATTGTTTCTAGCAAACAAAAAAAAAACAATTCTGGAAACTTTTGCTGACCTGATACGTAACGATTTCTAGTTGTAGCTTTCCGTACCAGTTTATTGAAGAAAAGGTTTTTTGAAACGGGTAGTAATTAAAAATGAAACCACTTTAACTTAACTTGTAATCGGCAAGAGCTAGTAGAAGTTAATAATATCCGTCGTAATCCATCGTAATTATCATCATCATTGATCGTCACTAATTTCCTGGCCTGAAAAAAAAATTTTAATTTTTAATTTAAGAAAAAAAAATTATTAGTTTTGTATTAAAATCGCTAACAAATACGCTCGAAGTATTCTTCTCCAAGTAATTTAAAAATGGTGGATTTGAATTCACCACTTTAAACATCCCTAACCTACTCAGAAAATTTTGTAAAACTAAAAACAGTTCTGCAGTTAAAATTTTTAATTATTAAACCTCTTAAAAGAACTCTCCACTAGCATCTATAGTAAGTTTTATGCGTATGAACAAATTTCCGCGCATCTTCCGGCGATAAAACTGTATCCTTTTCAGCTGATTTTTTATTTTAGAGAATATAAAAATTACTGTGCTTTCAGGCAAAGAAATTAGTGACGATATATTATCAGGGCTGTAAGGAGGGTGCACCAAAAGCCTAAGCAGTGTGTTGTCCAGAAAGTCCCACGTTTTGAAAACTACGTGTACGGGTAAACATTTATTTGAAACAGTAGCCCCATGAATTCCCATGTAAACATTTTGTTGTATACCATTCGGCATAATGTTACTCCGTTTTCGTAAATAAATTGATACCAGATACCCCCCGATAAAAATAAGAAACTAGTGATCAAAATCTTTACTGCGCTGCTCGTTCATTTCACTTTGGTAGGTGAAGCTTCATTTCGTAATAGCCAAACCATCGACTGGCGCTTCGTTTCTGGATCGTGTTGATAAGTCCAATATTCATCATAATGTCGCAAACAAGCCAAAACGAGCATGCTTCAAATTTAATATTATGTTACGGTACTATTCGACGCTGGTCAGCTTCTGAGTCTCGGTGAGGTTATGGGGCACCTAACGCGAAACTATCTTCCTAACGCGAAAGTGTTTGCGTAAAATTAGGTTTGTGTTTTTCGATCTGATGAGATCGATTACGTATGAAGAGATTCAGCACAGATTGTAATCGTAATTCGCCTATTCTCTTAAACTTATAATTTTCTCTGCTAGCACGATTTATTCCGCAACAGATTTTTTTTTATGGGATAGGGTGACAAACAAGCACACAGTCCACCTGATGGTAAGTGGTTGCTGTGACCCACAGATATCGACATCCATCCTCAATAAAGAATGCCATCAAAAATATAACTAGTAAAAAAAACCAAGTCTCGCAACTCAGTTCTTCTACCGTAAAAAGTTGTTAGATCCATGTAATACCAAGTCGGTTAATTTATTTAGTCCCTACTTAAGGGTCCTTCTGTCTTAAGTTATTACGTAATTAGCTGACCTAACAACATCTTATAGTGACCATATCAATATTTAAAATATTTTATGTTTGAAATAAATTGACTTGGCAATCGCACTAAATAATCTAATTTAATGTAATATGTATTACTTGAGAGATAGTTTTAATGCTCAGGCTCCTAGTTTTATCCAGAACGAAGTTATAGGGTTACGAAAATGGCCTGAACTGCTTCGAGAAAAGGATGGTACAGCCGTGCCGCTTTTTTGCTCGACTTGGCGGGGGCACTGCCGTGCCCCCAGATCAAAATGCAGGTGCGTTTTCACCCGTGAGGACTAAGATGGAATGCCTCTTTTCCAGTAAAAAGGGTCGCCGGTTGTTGCTATTTTACGCTGGTATTTTGTAAGAGCGTGGTCCTTCTCCGGTCGAGCCGACCCATTCGTGCTACAACTATACTATTAATATATCTACAGCATGGCTCTACCACGTACAAACATACAGCTGCCAAAGGGCGACTACTCCTTTATTTAGTTAAATTCAAAGTTAGTCGACTGTGCTGAAATTAGTTATTTAGCAGTATACGGTTGCTTTAGAAGAGCCATTATCCGCAAACAGCATTTGAAGTCTACCAAACATATAAATAATAAAAAAATCTCGCTGAAATGTTCTAAACGCTGATCCATTTTTCAAAGAAACTCGATATTTGGAAGTAAAGACTAGAAATGAGTTGGGGGTGACTCGAACTTTAGGCCAAGCCAGTTTAAATAGCCTATCATGTAGAGGATGTCATGGGGGTCATGGTTGAATAGGGGAAAAAAGTTCTCATAACGCTCCTAGGAGGTAAAAATGGCCAAAAACCAAAAAATTGGGGGGGTGGCTCGAACTTTAGGCATAGTCAGTTTGAATAGTCTATCATGTAGAGGATATCATGGGGGTCATGGTTGAATATAGGCAAAAGTTCTCATTACACTCCTAGGAGGTCAAAATGGCCAAAAACCAAAAAAATTAAATTCTTATTTCGGCTATAAATCCGTCTCCTTCGGAGGTTCTTACACAGTCTTTACTTCCCGCATCACACTTGTTAAATCAATACAGGGTTACTTTTCTAAGAGTAGCCAAATTTTAAACTTAAGTTCAAATATATACATAATGATATACCTTTTGTATAGTATAGTTGTAGCACGAATAGGTCGGCTCGACCGGGGAAGGACCACCCTCTCACAGAATACCAGCGTCAAATAGCAGCTAAACACTGCTGTGTTTCGTATGGTGAGTGTAGAGAACCGGAGACCCTTTTTACTGGAAAAGAGGCATTCTGATTTTGATTCGCAAACGAGGATATACGTAGAGGTCTATGGGCCACAGCCACTACTTGGCATCGGGTGGACTGTGTGCTCGTTTGTCGCCCTATCCTATAAAAAAAACCTTTATTGCTATAGTTTTTGAAAATACGAGTAAATAAAGCTTCTACTTTTATTTTAAATTATCCCAAATTGGATGTGATTTATGGGCAACAACGTTTTTGCCTACCGATCGACCCTTACGAATGTGTGCATTCGCAGTAAAATCAGTTAAAACGCATTACCACGCATTTTTAATTTAAAAGATAAAAGGGGCAGAATGTTTGAGATTTTGCTTAGTTCATTTACTTTCTCCATTTGTCTATATTACTTATTCTGAACCTTCTCTGCAAATTTGGCCGGTTATTGCAAAATAACCCTGTATTTAATTCGTATAAAATCGTAAGGGAAAATTGAAATAGAAACATTCGTATTTATACTTGCAAATAATAGTATGTTTAAAATAAATCATTACTGATTTGTGTCACATATAAAAAAATTAAAATTTCAAATTTGTGGCTCATAAGTACTCAAATAATCAACACATTTTAGAAATAACTTTTATGTACTTACGCACAAAAACTTCGCAACAAAGTTAATAACAAAGAGTCTCGTTTGATTAAAGGGTCCCCTTGTTATCATTCTTCAAGTGGAACATTTAGAGCTAATTACATGTAGGTTAGTTGTTAAATCCTATCAGTGAGGAGAGCGCAAGTTGTCCGGATGGGCAAACTTAGGTCATTACTCCGTATCGCCTACATCTAGTTTGCTGAATCAATTACAGTTACAAAGCGCTACGATGTTAAACACGTAGTTTACCAAAAGTAGGACAACCTTGGCATACTGACTCACTAACAGACCTAAAGCGATTTAGTTTATGCCAGTGGAATAATAATATAATTTAAGTAGTTTTGTATTTTCAAGGACATTTTTGTTTTACTTATAATTTAATTTTATATTTAATTGTATAGGTAATTTAATTAAATTGTATATTTTGATAAGAAACTGTAGAAATGAAACGCAATTTGCAATATGATAGGGCCATGCTGCAGAAATAGTGTCATTGAGTCCTCTGCATAATGTTGCTTTTTATTAGGGTTCCGTACCCAAAGGTTAACCGATAGGACCCTATTACTAAGTCTCCGCTGTCCTTCCGTCTGTCTGTCAGCGGGCTGTATCTCATAATCCGTAATAGGTACACAGTTGAAATTTTCAAACAATGTGTATTTCTGTTGCCGCTATAACAACAAATAATAAAAGTAAATAAAAATTAAAGGGGGCTCCCCTACTAAAAAAGTGTTTTACGATGGTACGGAACCCTTTATGCGCGAGTCCGACTTGCATTTGGCCGGTTATTTTGTTTAAAAGTAGTTAACGCCACACTAGTGTTTTTTCATTTATTATAGAACCATTTTACATAAGGTACCTGAGGGTAATAAAGCCTAGTTAAGGGAAAATCGAAAATAAAACCAGAAATATCTAATTTGGTCTACAGATTTTAATAAAAAATCATTAGTTTAGTACAGTTTCTATAATGTTAAAGTTAAAGTTACAGCCTATATACACGTCCCACTGCAGGGCACAGGCCTCCTCTCATTTCTGCGAGGGTTTTAGGGCAAGGTAAGGTCCGCTGCGATGCCCAAATGCGTGTTGGCGAACTTCACATGTCTTCGAAATATATTTTCTTTTCGTGTTGTCAGACATGCAGGTTTCCTCACGATGTTTTCCTTCACCGCCGAGCACGTGGTAAATCAGCACTTAAAATTGCAATTAACAATTTCATTGGTGCCGGCGGGAATCGAACCCGGGTTTCTCGCGTACTGTGAAACTTACAGCGAGTGCTAACCATCTGAGCTACCACGGCTCGTTCTTTAATGTATCAACGAATAATTGTAAAATTTTCTATAAAGAAAAACAAAATTAAACATTTCTAAAAACCTTGCTAGTAGGCTTTATTTTACTATGGTAGGGTAATAAAGCCTTCTGCTTTAACGAACTTAAATAATCAATTTATACGTAATATATTTAATATTTGTGATCAATAATCACATGAGTGCAGTAATTAAGAATTAAAATTCTAAAAAAATATATAAATTGCCTAGCCTAACAGTACTTAAAAGTCATTAGTATAATGATGAACAAACTGAACTACAAACTCACTCCTCGTGATTATCATCAGTGCGTCGGTTGTGTCTCGAGTTGAGTTGAGTGTTAGGTTGGGTTGAAATTGGGTTTATTGTTGGTTTGAATGTCTTCCCAACCAAATTTCTGTTACAGAGGCCAGTCTCAACGGAGACTAGCCCATCAGCACAGTATAGAATATAGTATCCGAATGTATTCGCAAGCACAGGTGCACTCTCTATTCCCTCACAATCATTAAATCGCAATCCGACACGGTCCGAGAGACCTTAGGCGCAGGACCAATAATTTACACAATTTAATAGCTTCTAATGTCAAAGCCTTAATTCTTCGACACACTTTGTCTTTGCACTGTTTGTACAGCTGAAAACCGGCCTTTTTCTGACTACGGCATTAGTTTAATAATATAACGACGTACGATTTATTTGCATTAATAACATTTTAAAAGTGGTATAAAATTCATAACAATACAAAGAAACTACACAAGAAAAAAGAGTATAATAAGGCCTATGATGATATTTAGTGGGCCTTAATAACCCCCAACAAAGTATTTAAAAAACCAAATAAAAAAATTTTTACCACGACACGTTACTCAAATCTTCAAGATCAACAAAGCATTTTATTCATAAAGATAAAGATTACGATTTTAGATATCTAAGTGTAATATTACAAAAGATACCTACCATTTATTTGGAGTAATTTTTATTATTGGTGCAGTGCGGTCGTATCTTATGATAGATAATGCAACTCTGGTGGCAGGACGCGGGGTAGCGCGTCTCTGCAAATTCGTAGAGACATTATCGTGCAATACGAGTCTATTATTGTCTCCTTAAGCGAGTGTGGTTGTTATAAATACGATTTTTGTTATTTAGGCCTTACTAGCCGACAGGCCTACTTACTTACATAAATTGTAAGGTATACAAACATCTAGATGTTTATACAAACATCTGGATGTTTGTATACCTTACAATTTAAACATCTGGATGTCCAGGTCTGGACCTGGAACAATTATTTGTATGCCATACAAATACTTGTTTTAGGGTTCCATACCCAAAGGGTATGCAACGGAACCCTATTACTAAGCCTCCGCTGTCCGTCCGTCCGTCTGTCCGTCTGTCTGCCATCGGGCTGTATCTCACGATCCGTAGTAGATAGACAGTGAAAATTTTCACAGAATGTCTATTTCTGTTGCCGCTTTAACAACAAATAATAAAAATTAAAAGGGGCTCCAACACTAGAAACGTGTATTACGATGGTACGGAACTCTTCATACGCGAGTCCGACTCGCACTTCGCCGTTTATTTGCGTGTTTCTAACCTACTGCTGCGGTCGCGAACCGTTTGTTATAGCGAAGAGAAATAGCGACCGTTCGTACTAGCAAAGAGGCGTTCTACCATGTTATTAGGGATGACAACGCATTTGCATATTGCTTTTTGATCTTAGATAATTTTTTTGAGGATTGATGTAGGGCGTCTATGAGCAATAACATTCCGTTATATAATATCAAAATTTAAAAACTCTCTTTAAATTGTGTTAAATAAGACGGTATGCTCGTTTTTACTACGTAGAAAAATCGAGGAAAGCGAATTATCAAAACACGTAAACCATCAAAACACCTTATAGGCTAGAAGCTGCATTTACTATACTAATTTTAGATAATATGATCGAGAAAATTTTACGTGGTAGAGCCATGGTGCAGCTATATTATGGTTGTAACACGAATGGGTCGGCTCAACCGGAGTGGGATTACGCTCTCACAGAATACCAGTGTAAAATAGTAGCTAAATGCTTCTGTGTTTCGTATGGTGAGTGTAGAGAACCGGAGACCCTTTTTACTGTATTTTGATTCTTAATCGAGGATAAATGTAGATGTTTATGGGCCACAGCATCCGCTTCCCATCAGGAGGACTGTGTGCTCGTTTGTCACCTTTATTCTATAAAAATGAAAGATATATAATTTTGAAGCAGTTTTTATATGTTAGTAGCACGAGTGGATCAGCTCGACCGGGTAAGGCCCAAGCTCTCACAGAATAACACCGTAAAATAATAGCTTGATGTTGCTGTTTCGTTTGGTGAGTGTAGAGAACCGGATAACGTTTTTACTGGTAATGAGGCATTACATTCTAGTCCTCAGGGATAATAATGCATCTGCATTTTGAATTTTGAGGATAGATATCTATGGACCACAGCATTCATAGGTGCTGCTGCAAACATCACGCGCTTTCACTGTAAAAGAACGTGGCCGCCGCGAATCTAGTTAATGTTGCATTAGCGTTTTTCCCTTGCCAGATTGAGTGGCAATTTGAAAATTGAGTGTACTGTTCGTTCAGCGTTGAGCAACATTTGCAGCGCAGCCCAATGAAGGTACAGCAAAGGCTATGTTGTAGCTTAGTATTAATGTTTAGCATGTATGGTATCATTATTTTTCTTTTTGTAGATATAGTTTTAAAACACACACACACACACACACACACACACACACACACACACACACACGCACACACACACGCACACACACACACACACACACACACACACACACACACACACACACACACACACACGCACACACGCACACACATATATACAAACACGAAATTTTAATCTAATATGATTTTTAAAGTTTTTTAACTTACAATACTAAAGCTTTAGATTTTTGTTATTTTGGTAATAGTGTTTTGTGAGCGTGTGTATATTCCTATAAGGATGACAATATAGGTTGTCTTGCTATGAAGTTGGCTTGTATATAATACGACTTAAATAATAATTTTTTCTGTTAAAAATTTGTTATAAAAGTATGTAATCTCTCTTGCTTAACGATCTAAGTAAATTTTTACTAAGTCCCTTCATTCCGTAAACGATTGTAAAGGAAAGGACGGGATGGGAAGAGGTAATCTAGAAAATACAGCCGTGGTCAGTTCAAAGGTGCGGCGGTATACATGTGCAACCTAAGTTCGTATCCTGCTAGCATAAATTAAATAGTTTAGTTGCAATTTTAAGTTGTGTGTCCATGAGTAAATTTGCATGTCTGAAAAAAAATTAAGAGATATTTGATATAGTAGCGGCAAGTGGTGGTGTTTTCTATATTTCATTAGTGCGAAGAATCCTTACAGAAGTGAAAAGAGGCCTCTGCCCGTTTAAAAGGAACTGCTGTTACTTCTTTTACTATGATGGTAATGGTAGTTTCATAGGGTTATTATAATATTAAGGAATTTATGGATGATAATAACCCATGGGAATGAGGTGATCGCTATTAAGCTATTTCTAATTTGTTTTGTGTGGTTAATTGTGTTAAATACATGATTGTAAGCTGTTATTTAAAAAAAAACTGCTGGGTTTCTCGCTGCTTCTTCCTAGGACAGAGGCTTTTTTTCGAACGAGTGGTAATTAAACAAAAGAATGACTTTCAATAAGTATTATAATCTATATTGAATAAAAATGTTTCTGTTTCTGTTTCTGTTCTGTAAATGTATATAAAAACGATAACAGTAACATTGTAGGAATATAGTATACTTTGTACTTTGAAAGTTAAGTATACTTTATAAAATTACTTTATAAGGAGTATGAGTGTGCCCCTACTCTACTCTACTCTCTGCCCTACTCTCTTAGCCAGTGTACCATACCAAATAATTCGACGTGATTTCATATGTCAAGAATGCATGAGCAACGAACTCAGAGTTGCACACAAATCCGAAAGGGATTAAGTAACTTTATGTTTGAAAAAAAAATACGTAAAAAAAAATAGTAGCGATAGAAAAAGGGAATATTTAGAATAAAATTTTTATTAACCATTTTAATTTACTCTTGAATTTTTTTATTGATATTCTTTGGGTGCGTTTCCTTAAAAACTTCTTGTTGTAACAAGCTTTCGTAAAGTTTGGAAACCGTCGGGTGTTGTTTTAAGTCCATTTGGAACCTGTAACAAATCAAATCAATCAAATCTGTTTATTTTGTGAACATAGGTTAGTTTACAGATCTCGATGTACATAATAAATATTAGGTTGGACATAGAGTGTCCCGCCAGTAGGCATACAAAATATAAAATTAATAAATGCATTATTAATTAGTAACATTTATAAAAAAAAATTCTTCTGATGTCATGTTCTAATTGAAATTATTATATAATAAGTTAGTAATTATGAAAAATTAAAGATAATAAAGGTACATACAATAATTGTTATCATTTTGTCTAATTGTCATCTAGTCTTAATTGGCACATGTCATAATGGTTATGTAGTCAATGCAATTTAATAATATAATATTTTTATGTCAAAATGTATCATTAAGGAATTCATCTATAGAATAATATGCTTTATCATTTAGTAGCTCAAAAAGTTTACGTTTATAAATATTTATGTTGTTACAATCTCTAATGCACTTAGGTATTTTGTTATATACTTTTGGTGCCATTGCGTATATGCTCTTCTGTAAAAAAACAGTTCTACTTGGTACTAAATGAAGCTTATCTGAGCGACGTTGACTTTCCACAAATTTATACAAGTTAATATTACGTTTTACAAAAATACTTGTTTCATAAATATATAATGAGGGAAATGTTAGAATTTTTAATTTTCGAAAATGTGGTTTACATGTGTTGGTGCTTTTTAAATTACAAATCGCACGTAGACATTTTTTTTGCGCAATGAACACATCGCGAATGTTGGGTGCATTACCCCAAAATATAACGCCATATCTCAGGATTGCGGCTACATAGCCATGGTATGCTGCTAGTAGTGCTCTCTGGTTTGCAATTTTTCCCAGCATATAAAGGACGTATGCAAATTGATGCAATTGTTTACAAATACAATCAATTTGAGTCTTCCACGACATATCATTGTCTATATGTAGTCCCAAGAATTTTTTCACCTTTGTTTCTTTCACGTCTTGTCCCATATATTTAATTTGTAGATTTATTGAGGTATTTTGTTTTATTTGAAAAGTCATTATTTTGGTTTTGTCCAGATTAATTTTTAGGTTGTTTTTTTCCAACCAGTCAATAATTGAAATAAGACTATTATTAATTTCACTTTCAATGTCATCATAATTATTACTATTATAACTTACAGTGCTGTCATCGGCAAATAAAGACATTTGGTGACTTGTACAATTTGGAAAGTCATTTATATAAATGATAAAAAGGAGCGGGGCAAGAACTCCACCCTGAGGAACTCCGTATTTAATCAATTGTGTATCGGAAGAGTATATTTTTTCGGTTTTTGACTTGATGTCTATTCGGGTAATTTGTGTTATTTGTTTTCTGTCTTCTAGATAAGATTTCATTAGTTGAAGCACGTTTCCCCTAACTCCGTAGATGTATAATTTGTTTAGTAGTATGTTATGATCTACATAATCGAAGGCCTTAGTCATGTCCATATACATTGCCAGAGCTGGTTTCCTACTATCCATGTTCCGGTATATTTTCTCCAGAAAGTTGTAGATAGCTATATTGGTAGTTTTGTTTTTTCTGAATCCCATTTGTTCTTCGCATAAGATATTATTAATTTCCAAGTACTTGTATAGTCTAATATAAATAACTTTTTCGAATATTTTAGAGAAAATCGATAGTAACGCCAGCGGTCTATAATTACTAACATTTGTTCTATCTTCTTTTTTATATAAAGGTTTAATGATTGCAATTTTCAGATTGTCTGGAAATGTTCCACTTTGTATGCAATTGTTTATATTATAACATAGTATAGGCGCTATTAAAGGTGCCACTTCTTTAATTATTTTTGTGTGTATGTTATCATATCCGGTGGTGTTTGTGCTTTTAAGGTTTTTAATAATTGTTATAATTTCTTGTGTTGTTGTTGGTGCCATGAATATTGATTTGGCCGATTTGTGACTGCAAGTGTTTTTTGTATTAGTCCAGTTTTTCTTCTTAGTCTGTATTTGATTTGAATAATAATTATTAAAATAACAAAATAAGTATGACTTAAATCTATTTTCAAATTTGAATGATGGAATTGTAATATATTCCGAATAATAGCACAAATAGATATATCCTTATGTAATAGCAATAAAATTAAGGATTCCATATTTAATACGAGATTAGTTTGGAGCGTAAGGAAAAATATGTGACTTCTTTCTCCAAATGCCAACCTCGCCTGCACACGGCGCTGCACTGCACAAGCTTTGGCACACGACCAATAGTAGAAAATCTATATAAAATCGGTGAACACAAATTGTATAGACTGGTAATGGAGAGCAGTATAACTATTGCGCGGATGTCAGTAACAGCACGGCTAGCATGGGCTGGGGACATTATCTTGGAAAATTATCTTGTCCTTACGTGAAAGCACGGCAACGGGGCGAATTATATCACCGTTTGACATAAGGAGTAGACATACATCTCCCGTCCGTAGCACTGAGCCAAAAGAAAAATGAAAAATTATACTTTTTTGACATTTGAAAGGGATTATTTTATCCTAGTTCATTGAACGTGGGTTTAAGTTTATATTCATACAAAAATCTATCTCAATTTAAGTCTATCGCCCATTTTATCTACTGTGGATATTGTAACCACCGGTGTGCCCATGCCTGAAGTGGATAAAACTAAGCGAGGGGATAAACATTTTCTCCTTTCCCCGGGGATAAAATTGTCTCCTACCCATGTTAGCCCTGCAGGTGAGTATGGGTTGCAGTGTGGTGATATAGTAAGAGATTCCTACACACCATTTCGGCCCATTTTTGACGGCTTAGCAATGAGTTGCCGTGCCGGGGGTCGCGGATTCGAATCCCGCAAGGAACAAGTATTTGTATGGCCTAAAAATAATTGTTCCAGGTCTGGATGTTTATCCTTGTGCAATTTGTGTTTGTAAACTGCCTTCACGATACAGGAGAAAATCCTAGTGTGGATTTAACGTTTCAAAAAAAAAAGAGATTACGTCCTGTGGGTGGTGTAGAAGCTGCAGATAAAGATCTTCCGTGTATATCAACTAAGAGTGACGATTAAAACAAGAAGGCCCATGTGCAGCAGTGAACTTTTACGTGTCGAATGAGAAGAAGTTGCATTACTGTACCTACCAAAGTTTTAGTTGCTTTTTTGGCCCAACATATTAGAATACTAGCTGTCCCCCACGACTTCACCTGCGTGGAATTTACTACGATTTCATGTTGATTTTTGTGCGGAACCCTAATTCAATTTCTAAAATAAAATTATCCTTTATTACTCCTTATAGCACCAGCTATCTGCCAGTAAGAGTCCCGTCAAAAACGGCCCAACCGTTTCTGAGATCAGCAGGAACAAACAGACAGACAGACAAAAATTAAAAAATTTTTTTTATTAGTACATATTTCGATCAATATTGTTGATCGAAGAGTACATACTTATACGTATATACTTTCATATGTATTTAGTAAAAAGCTATTATTTTAACATTACAAACAGACACTTAAATTTTATTTATTTGTATAGATAATAGAATAGAATTAGTTTTATTTAATATAGATTACATGTAATTCTTATTGAAAGTAATTTTTTTTATAGAATAAGGGTGACAAACGCACTAAGTCCACCTGATGGTAAATGGTTGCTGTGGCCCATAGACATCTACATCTATCTTCGTTTGCGAATTAAAATGCAGATGCGTTGTCAGCCGTGAGAACTAACATAGAATGCCTCTTTTCCAGTAAAAAGGGTCTCCGATTCTCTACACTCATCATACGAAACACAACAGCATTAAGCTACTATTTTACGCTGGTATTCTGTGAGAGCGTAGTCCTTCCCTGGTCGAGCCGACCCATTCGTGCTACAACTATACTATTAATATACGAGTAGCTGCAGCAAGGCCCTACCATGTCAATTTTTTTTATTACTTTATACAATTAATATGTGAAAACATTTAGAAACAGCTTGATAGCAATCACCTCATTTCCAGGGATTAATCAATTATGTACTCTTTAGTAGTATAATAATCCTTTTTGCATAATAAAATTAAGCTTTCTGATGATAGTAAGGCCAGCATATTACGTTTGAAAAGAGTTTGTTGTAAAAGAATATACATGAAGGAATTACTGACTCTTTGAAATCGAGTAACTGGTAAAACTAACTTGAACTTGAACAAGCGTTCCTGCTATTTACAAAATGTACATATCTATTTTTAATAAAACTATTTTTGTTTTGAGTACATACATTAAATTTTCATACATATACTAAGAGGCAAAAGTTATTAATAATGTTTATTTATATAAATTTTTGCCTAAGGGATTCCTTATACGTTGGTAGAGCCATGTTGTAGCTAAACGGCTTCATTGCGCAGTGGCTTAGCAATGAGTTACAGCGCCAAGAGCCGCGGGTTCGAATCCTGCACGGAACAAGTATTTGTATGGCCTACAAATAATTGTTCTGGGTCTGGATGTTTGTCCTTGTGAAATCTATGTGTGTAAACTGCCCCCACGATACGGAAGAAAAACCTAGTGTGGATGAACATTATTTTTTACCAAAAAAAAAAAGAAAAGAGGGGTGACTACGCATCTGCATTTTGATTCTTAATTCAGCATAAATGTAGATGTCTATGGGCCACAGCATCCACTTACCATAAGGTGGACTGTGTGCTCTTTTGTCATTCTATTCTATAAAAAAACCTAAACCAATTATAAATTGCTTTTGTGACTCCTTCATCTTATTATTTTCGTTCTTAGTCTATTAGTAACGTATGGGAGGTAATTTTAACGGTTTTGTTAGTTAAGTGGGTAAGCGCGAATGATAACCATGTAGTCACGAGTCAAGATCCTGGTTCGGGTCAAATATTAGTCATTGGGTTTTTGGGCTGCCCGGAGTTGGGAAGTTGGTGATGTTTCACCCCCGTACACCGGAAAGTACGTAAAGCCGTTGGTACTGCGTCTGATCTCTCCTGATCGCCATCCCATTTGACTAGAGTGAAGAAATAGAGAGTGCCCCTGTGCTTGCGCAGACACTTGTGCACTAAAATCTTCTCCTGCGCAGATAGCTAGTTTCCGTTGAGTCTGGCTGCCGTGACCGAAAATGCGGTCTGGAAGTCATATATAGGCGGTAACCATAGCGCATTATTTAAAAAGGTATTATAAAAAGCATAATATTTATTTTAACACGCATTGATATTTTGTCAGTTTGTTTTGTCATTGAATTGTGTAATAAAATGCATCATTTTATTAGATAATAAAATGATGCAAATAAATTACTTTGCGAAAATCAAAATTTATTAACTGAATCGAAATAAAAAAAATGGTAAAAAATATTATTTAGTTTGAAGAGCCACGACCCACCCTCCCATAATCGCATGCACTATCACTGTCATCACAATATGCAACCCCATTACACCTCGAACTGTATTTCCTAGTTGGAGTGGCGTTGGGTTTGCCCGGGACAGCAGTAAGACAATACATATGATACATTTATAATTTTATACTCTGTTGTCATAAAAGCAGAAGGATCATACTGATAAAAATATTTAACAAATATTAGCTTCTTCTTTACTTATAACTTATACGGGAATGGGAAATTAAGAAGTCTACTATATGGTGTTATAAGTTCTCTTTAAATGACTGTAAACATGAGGAGTAACGACATATTCTTTAGTGTGTCATATCGTGCGCTCTCATAATACGTATTAATAAATTTCGCTTCCCGAATTTCCCTCGAGGATATGGGGAAGACTTATTACATTAACAATTTATTTCTCTTCCAGTATGGCGTTCACAGCGTCCTCTCTGAGAGTATGGAATAATGGAATTTGTCGAACTACACTCGTGCGGTTCAGTTAATGCTTTCCTAAGGCGAAATATCATGGTCTCTAAACGTGTCTAAATGAGGGACTAAGGAATTTTTGTTTTTTATTTACTTATTAAAAAAAATCGTTGACATTTTAACCACAAACATATTTCTCAATATTTTCAATATCAAAGTTCTTGAACGACCCTACATTAATAATTACTTACCAATGCTGGCTAAGCCCACAATTTTTTTTTATAAGTTTGCCCGTATAATAAATGAGGATAGAGTCTCTTCTTTACGTTCATTAACTCGACCCCCCCCCCCTTTGGCGCAGGTATTCATAGGAATCCTACTCACTGGTTATAGATATAGATCTATAACCAGTAGATCAGATAGATTTGAGTTCGACATTTCTGGATGTATTTCCTAATCATTTCGTAGAAAAGTTAAGTTGTTAAGTTAACATAAATTACATTGGAGAATTTTTATAGCTTGCAACATGTTCCTACCTGTGCATATTAAACCAAACCACCACGTGAATTTGCTGTCGAATCTATCACAATTGGTGACAGATTTTGTTTAAAAATAAGAATAACAATTGTTATATTAAAAACATACCTCGTAACAGCGTTATATAACTGTGGAACAAGACAAAGATCGGCCATGGATATTTGATCTCCAACGCAGTAGAGTCCTGATGTATTCTTAAGCTGTTTTTCAAGAGTTTGCAGGCCACGCTCCGTCCAGTATTTTGTAAACGTGTGAAACTTCTCCTTAGTTTCAAAGTGACTCTGCAAGCCTACATTTTGCAGCGGTTGAATGCCCGACACTATAATCTACATGGAAAATAAGTATGATGTTTTTGACATATAATTTTAAAAGAACATCATTTTATCAGTCAAATAAAAGTTATATGTAATTAAGTGATATGTAGCGGTGGTAGCACAGTGGCTAATCGCTCGCTGTAAATTTCACAGTACGCGAGCAACCCGGGTTCGATCCCCGGCGGCACCAATGAAATTGTTAATTGCAATTTTAAGTGCTGATTTACCACGTGCTCTATGGTGAAGGATAACATCGTGAGGAAACCTGCATGTTACGGCCCACAGCTACCCCTACAAGGGTCAAATAACCCGAGGCCCATGAGCGGAAGATTCAACGGGCAGCCTAGGGTCAGGCCCAAATGGCCATATGGAAACTTATCCTATCCTACTACACTATAGGGAGAAGGCTAGTCAAATAAATAGTACGTACCTGGGTTGAGGCGAAGACTGTCCCGAAGGTTCGGTCAGGCCGAAGGTGTGTAGGTGCATGTATAGTGGTGTTTTTAGTGGTGTGGATTGTGGTTGACCTGACTGGACCGTTGAAGTCGGCAGCAACCCCGACTCCGGCACCACTCCAAATTGTGGTAATCTCCAGCGGCGTCACCCACGATTAATTTCTATCTTCATGACACTATTGCAGTCAACTTTATTATATTTAACTAACTTCAAAACGCAACTAATTCAACGTTAATCGGAGAATCAAACACGTGATAATCGGCTCGAGCAACGGACAGTGGTTCAAAGTTCAACATTCAATATTCCGGATTCATTTATCACCAAATTACAAATAGGGAACTAACTCGATCTCTTCACGATTCACAAAGTTCGGCGTTCAACCGACAACCACTAAGTTACGTAAATTACTTGCCAACGAATTTAGGTTAATCCATCAAATTATTACTGTTTCGTCATCGCGTGAACACACTAAAGATACATATAAGCAACTAGAAGCTAAAAACTCCAAGAGTAAATTCCACACGCATCAAAAAACCGGACGTTGGTCGCAATCAATATTAATTAATCAAACCGGTGTCTATTTGTCTAGACTTAACAAAAACCTCGTCGTTGCATCAATTTGCTAACAAAACCGACTCTAAAAAATGGAGGTTATCCCGGGCGACCTCACGACGTGCTATCGACAGCACTGCATTCAAGCAATTCATTGCAACGGCACTCACGTTCTGCGCTCGCGCCCTCAACGTCAAACGTCAAAAGCGGTATAGTACCGAGCCGAGCTCCCTCTGGCGTCAAATCTTGAAACCAGCGTTTGGGCGCGAACACTGCATGTCTTAGAAATAAGAAAAAAATATGTTTCTAAAACATGTGAAGTTCGCCAACACGCATTGGGCAGCGTGGCGGACACTTCCTTGCCCTAAAACCGTCTCAGAAATGAGAGGAGGCCTATGCATAGCAGTGGGACGTATATAGGCTGTAACTTAAAGTGATATGTCTCCTAGCATGTCGTTATGTCTATGGCAAACTTGCGAATCTGTCATTTTCGCTTAATACTGTTTATTGGTCTAATCTGCCCCCAATGTAATAGAAATAACTGTGACTTGTGCATTTACAAAATATTTTGATACGAGTAAAATATATCATAACCTATTATAGATACAGGTTTGAAACTTTTACACAGTATGTATTATTACATTGAGGTCGAATTAGGCCAATAAACAGTAGTAAGCGACAATGACAGATTCGCAAGTTTGCCATAGACATGACGATGTGTTTAAAAACACGCTACCTGTGGCCTAAGGATTGAAGGGGGTGTGCTTTAAGATACTTTGTTTTAAACATGCTAGGATCAATACGAATTTAGTTCATAAGTAAGTAAATGTGTACCATTGAAGATTAGATAGATTTAGTATTTCATTTTATTACTAGCTGTTCCCCGCGACTTCGCCCGCGTGTAATTTGGGGTTTTAATATTTTTGCGCGGTACCCTAATTATTTTTCTAAAATAAAAATAGCCTAAGTTGGTTCTTGTGACATCAGCTATCTTCCAGTGAAAATTCCGTCAAAATTGGTCCTGCCGTTTCGGAGATAAGTCAGAACAAACAGACAGACAGACGTACAGACAGACAGACAAAAACTTTAAAAATTGTATTTTTGTTATTAGTACCGTATATACTTTCATATGCATTTAGTAAAAAAACTGTAAATTTGACATTACAAACAGACACTTAAATTTTATTTATTTGTACAGATACCTATTACATTGAAGTAAATATTTCATACATCCTGTTTACGCCCAAATTTGGTTATGTTAGGACGTTACCCAATCACGTTCGACTTTGCCAATCGCCCAAACGTACCAGGTGTCACGCGTGTGTACGAGAGGGGCCAGCGGAAGGGAGCTTCCCAGTGTCTTGGCGGTCGGGCGAGACAGTAGGTGACTAGTAGTAGCTTGGGAGCAGCGATCCGGTAAGGCCGAGTGTTTCGGCTACCGCTGCGGAAGATGCGAGAGACCGGTTTCGAGTGATTAGGGTCTAGAATTTGGGTTTGGGCGCGGCTTCGCTACGTAATTGGGTTTCGGGAAATCCGCCTCGGATTTGGTGGTCTAGGATTTAGGTTCGCGTACCAGAGGACTTTATGGGGTTTTACGGTTTAAGTAAATTCTTTGAAAGTAATTGTGCATCTTAGTTAGATTAATTTGCGTGTCAATGAGGCGTATTTTGACTCTGGCGCGACGTGTTATTCTGGTGCCGAATTTATAATTTGTGATAAGTGAATCCGGGACATTCAATGTCGAATTTTGTTCTACTGTCCTTGCCGTGTCGGATATCACGTGTTCGATTCTGCGATGAATGTGGAATTAGGCGAATAGAAGTTAGTTAAATGTACAATGAAGCTAAGAGACTGAGTAGTAATAATGAAGAAAGAAGTGGTCCGGCGCTGAAGCAGTCTAGAGCGATGCAGTATTTTGGAGCAGCCTGCAACTCGGCCGCTGCTGGTCACCTATGCTTGCCAAGGCCCCACACATTCACACATCACTGTACACTACTCGCCATCTACTATTACACACACTCACGGCATGCCCAAGCCTTGGTGCGAAGTTAGCTTCGGATAATGGTAAGTACTATGTGTTTCTAGCTTTCTCCCATATATTTTATTGTGATAGAACATATTCCACGTGCCATATTGAGGCCCGATCTACGTCTGCCCGTCGAAGAAGTTGCTATGGGCCCCAGCCAGGATTTGACCTTTGTGGGAGCAGCCGTAGGCCGTAACAAAGTGGTAGCAGAGCGTGGTTCCGGGTTCGATTCCCGGTCGAGCCCGACCGTAGTGTTTGATAAAAATTAAACAATTTTGGTGGCAGGGAGCGTTGGTTTGATTGGTTTAATTTTGTGTCTACAATCACGCCCGGCCGTAATACGTAAAAATAAAATTCTTTTCTTTTATTGCTTTGTTGCTTGCTTTTTTTTGTTGTTGGTGGGTAGTTGCTAATGCCACGCCCGTAGGTTGCGCAAGCGGGAGTATGCTAGAGAGATGCGTTGGGTAGGTAGATGGTTATTATCAAGTAATCGGATAATTATCGTCGTGGTATAATTATGGTTGATTACTTATCAAAGGGTCGGTTGTCTGAGCGAGGCATTTTTTGTAGATCGAACGGGATGTGTATCTTTATTGTATTGTGGTGCGTATTTAATTTAATAAATGGTAATAATATAAATCTAATAAATGGTAATTTTTGTTTGTGTAATTGTATTTAACTTGATTTGATAGGAACGGTATTTTGTTACTCGTTAATTCTTTTTGTATTTGTTATTTGTTAATTTGTAATTTGAATTTGAGACGCGTAGTAATTTGTATTTAAAAGTAATGCCATCGCGCGGCTAGGGCTATCGCCATGCCGTTTTGTGTCTGGGTGTGAACGGCGTTTCCTATCAGGGCTCTCCGGGCCCTCGACTCCCACGGGCGGGGGCACTCGGCCGCGCCACCTGTCGGGGCTTGTTCCCCCAGGGGCGGGGGGTCGCCACCCCCGCCTTAGTATGTTGAGAGGGACTTCAATGCCACTCAGCGGTCAGCTAGACACTTCTCGCCCTCGTCAGCTGAGTGGCGTACCGTGGCTCGGGGTACTACCGCTCCCCCTTTGATGTAGGCAGCCCAGCTAGGTAACTGCCGCCCTAGCTCCCACCACGGCCATCTCCACTAATTCTGTGAGCCGTCAACAGCTCACATGTCAATCTGTTCTCTTGGCGACGGCCTCAGTGAGGGCGTACCGCCCGAGCGTCGAGTGTTTGACGGTACGCGCTTTATTGTTCCGGGTTCACACCCGGATTAGCCTCTGCTTAGTTGTTGGGAAGACTAGGGCTCCATGGGAGCGTTGAATTGCGCTATTAGGATTGTTAGATTTGGTTTTGGTCGAGCACTTAATTAACGATGCTTTGAATTCAAATTAAAACTGGTTTTGTGCCTTCCGCGAAATGTTCATATTTGTGGCGGTTGTGATTAAAAGGGTTGAATTTAATATACTCCTTGAATGCTTGTGGGTATGTTTTTGTAAATGTATTTGATCACTGTGTTTGTTTTGTTGCACGGAGGATTGAAATTGAATATTATGCCCTTTGAATGCTTGTGCATATGTTGTGTAAATGTGTTTGATCACTGTGTTTGTTTTGTTGCACAGAAAATTGAAATTGAATTGTGTGACCTTTAAATGCTTGTGCATATGTTTGTAATTGTAGTTGATTACTGTGTTTGTTTTTGCGCGGAAAATTGAAATTGAATTATGTGCCTTTTTGAATGCTTGTGCATATGTTTTGTAATGTATTTGATTATTGCGTCTGTTTTGCTGAAAGGAAAATTTGAGTTCATTTGAAATTGAATGATGGATATTTGTATATATGTTTTGTGGATGTGTTTTGTCATGGTGTTTGTTGAAGAGAAAGCTGAGGTTGGATAACCATATTTGTGCCGAAAGAAATAAAGAGTCATTCCTCCTTTGGTTTTCGCATTTGTAGGCACTGTCTAAGATATTTATTTGAGATGAGAAATAGGGCTGTCTCTTACGTTTATTGTTTTGTTTAATTTGTCAGTTGACCTAAGTGCATCGGTGATTGGTCTGTTTGAATTAATTCTGTAGTTGAACATTGATGCATCCGAAAAATTAGATGAAATATGAGCATAGGACTGCTTGTCTAACAGGCTAGCTAGTTTTGGAGATTATCAGATTGAAATCAGCTGCCGCACTATTTTAGTAAATGATAATATGGTGGGTGGCTTGGTTAGGCCTACTTGTTGAAAATTCATACTAGGGACTATCTGTGCGTTTCGTTCGGCTCTCCACAGACGACGTTCATGTGAAATTTGTGGGTGCGCTCTGCACTGAAGCTTAGGAGGCCACTCTGGGCAGCTTCGTGTAGCGTCGCTGTTTGCAGACCTGATCCGGTCGGATTGCGGAACTAATCATAGGGGCACAGATAGGTGTTTGCAAGAGGTCGTCGGACTTCTGTCCAGTACAGGACTTGTTAAAGTGCTGCGATGCCCAGGAGGGGCATCCAGTGGAGGCTGACACTCCGGCTTGCCACATTGGGGCTATCTATCGCTATATATAGCTCGCGATATATAGCTATCTTTTGAGGCGGTGGCTAGGGTTGCAAGATCTGATGGCGTGCCTAAGGTGGCCTAGTTTGGTGTAGATTCGGTCTTGCAACGTGCCGTCGCGACTCTGTCCCGCTTGTTGGTTTGCTCGCGGACCTAAGTCCTTATGTCCGGGGCGGGGGTTTGTTTATGCCCAAATTTGGTTATGTTAGGACGTTACCCAATCACGTTCGACTTTGCCAATCGCCCGATCGTACCAGGGGGCAGCGGAAGGGAGCTTCCCAGCGTCTTGGCGGTCGGGCGAGACAGTAGGTGACTAGTAGTATTCTAGGGCCTGGGGTAACACCAGAGACGATCCGAAGGGAGAGACCGTAATGGAGTGGGCGGCTGGACTGGACCTCCGACTGGCGAATGTGGGGTCCATAAGCACATGTGTGCGATGGCAGGGGGAGTCCATTGTGGATCTAACGTAGGCTACTCCTCTTGCAATGCAAATACTGTCAGGGTGGCGAGTGGCGGAGGAGGCGGTCACATTGTCCGACCATCGGCACATCGTTTTCGATGTCACACTTCGCCAGCCTGCCAGTGTTTCCAGCCGCCGGGAAGGCAGCCCACCGCGGCGTTGGTCTCTCAGGCGGCTAGACCGAGACAAGCTCGAAGCCGCCGCCATCGTCGCGGAATGGCCAGAAAAAGTTGAAGAGGTTCAGTCCGATCCGGAAGGGGAAGCAAACTGGTTTCGAGGCACGATGACGCAGATATGCGACTTGTCGATGCCCAGATCCAGTCGCCCCAAGCGTAGGGTGGTATACTGGTGGTCGGCAGAAATCGCACGGCTCCGTGCGATCTGTCTGCGGACTCGGCGCCAGTACACCAGAGCTCGAAGGAGGAGAAGGCGAGCTCCGCCTGAGGAGATAGCCAGACTACGGGCAATACCGCGCGGCTACGAAGGCGTTGCAATTCGCCATTGTCAATGCCAGGTCTCGGTCCTGGAATGAGCTCCTGGAGGGACTCAACGAAGATCCCTGGGGGCGCCCATACAGAATGGTGCTGGGTAAACTCCGGCCCTGGTCGCCCCCCTTGACGGAGACTCTCGATCCGGACCTGCTGGAAAGGGTGATCAGCACACTCTTCCCAGAGGACCGGTCAAGTCCCTCAAGCTACCCGCCATTATCATGGGAGTGGCAAGATGAGATGGTGGTAACCGTGGAGGAGCTGGACCGAGCCGTTAGCCGCTTAAGAGCCCGGAACACTGCACCGGGACCCGACGGTATCCCGGGTCGAGTCCTAGTGCTGAGTCTGGCTCATCTGGGGGACAGGCTTAGGCAGCTTTTTACCGACTGTCTGCGAAGTGCCAAGTTCCCCACCGCATGGAAAGAGGCAAGGTTGGTTCTCTTGAAGAAGGAAGGTAGGGCCGCCGATTCTCCCTCTGCGTACCGTCCCATATGCCTCTTGAACGAGATCGGCAAATTGTTCGAACGAATAGTTGCCACTCGGCTCAACGGGCATCTGTCGCGCGTTGGTCCCGATTTGGCCATCATGCGCGTCCGCTCCCTGTCGGAACAAGCAGTATCCCAGGGTGGTGTGGCGTTGGCGATATGTCTCGATATCGTCAACGCCTTAATTCTCTACCCTGGGGCGCAATCCGGAGCGCACTGGTACACCAGCATGTGCCCCCCTACCTGCAAGGTGTTATTGGGGACTACTTGCGCGACAGGTACATCCTGTACATGGGGCAAAATGGTAGAAAGATCAGGAGGGAGATCAGACGTAGGGTTCCACAGGGCTCGGTGCTGGGGCCGCTACTGTGGAACCTCGCCTATTTATTTATTTATTTATTTATTTATTTATTTATTTAATAGACAGTAGGAAGTATAACAATTAATAAGGTGTAAACATAAACTCTTTTGAGTTTTACCGTACACCCCACGCCGTCGATATACAACAATAAAAATTAAAACTATTTATAACAATATTTGCTACACACTTCATACATACATATTTAAGAAACAATCATAAGACAGCCACACATTTTATAAACACCATGCGGGTATATCACAAAATAAAGTTATGTAAAAACCTTTTGTGGACGTTCCTATGCAGCATTGTCTTCATTTATTGATATTTTTTATTCTACAGGATGTTTTTTAGCATTACGGTTTTATCAAGTATGGTATAATTTGGTTTGTGATTGTTATTATATAGTGTTGTTAGTTTATATTTATTACATATGTGTATTTTATAAAATACAAACATATACATATATATACACTTATATATATATATATATATATATATATATATATATATATAAACACATATACATATATATATACATATACATACATAATATGCAACATACACACACATACACATACATATATATTATATAGATAGATATAATGTTGTTATGTGTATTTTTTGTTTATTATTTGTAGAAAATATTGTTTCAAGATGTTTTTTAGATTTTTATATGTTATTTTTCTTTAATAGGATTAGGTATAATGTTAATTAGATAAGGTATTATGTAATTTAATCGTTTTTTACCATACAGGTTATTATAAGAAGGTAGTTGTAGTCTAAGATTATCTTGTCTACGGATTGAATAATTTTTGTGTAGTTTTTGTAGATTTCTATGATGCGGTTCTGCGAGTTGAACTTCCCGCTGGCGTAGATATCGTTTGCTATGCCGACGACACGTTGGTGGTTGCCAGCGGGGCCAACTTCGAGAGGGCCAAAGAGCTCGCCGAACTTGGGGCGGTAGTCGTCGTCGCCAAAATCCACGAGTTGGGATTAGAAATAGCGCCTCACAAAACCGAGGCGCTATGGTTCCATAAATTACGTCGCGGCTGGGAACCACCCGACTCGTGCGTCCGCGTAGGTGGGTCTGAAGTCCAAGTGGGGCGGTACATGAAGTACCTAGGCCTCCACCTGGACAGTCGATGGGGCTTCGAAGGACACTTCGAGCGCCTTGTCCCCCGAATTGAAAGGGTTGCGGGTGCTATGCATAGACTGCTGCCCAATCTAGGGGGACCAAGAGAAGAAGTGCGTCGCCTCTATGCAGGAGTGATACGGTCCGTAGCCTTGTACGGGGCGCCTGTTTGGGCGAAAAGGCTGGCCATCCAACGCTGTAGAGCTAAAATCTACAGGGTGCAGCGGAGGTTGGCCATACGGATCGTGCGAGGATACCGCACAATATCCTTTGAGGCGGCGACACTCCTGGGTCGCTTCCCACCCCTGGACATACTGGCGGACATGGATGCGAGGGTGTACCACCGGACGCGTGTCCTCCGCCAGAGCGTCGGGAGTGAGCCAGATGAGGTGTTCGAAAGGGTCAAGCGGCAGGAACGAATTAACGCATTCGAAACGTAGCGCGCTCGCCTCTCTGAAGAGCGTTATGCGTGTAAACGCGTTGTTGGAGCAATCCTGCCTCACTTTGAAGCCTGGATGCATCGAAGAACAGGAAGACTTACCTACAGACTTACACAAATAATGACCGGGCACGGGTGCTTCGGTGATTATTTGTGTAAGATTGGACGGGAAGCGACGGCGAACTGTTTCCACTGCGGTGGGCAGGTACAGGACTCCGCATCCCATACGCTGGCAACATGCCCAGCGTGGGAACGGGAGCGGACGGTCCTGGTAAGCCGGATCGGTCAGAACCTCTCCCTGCCGGCAGACGTGTCGGCGATGCTGAGCAGGGACTCCGCGTGGAGGGCCGTAGCCACCTTCTGTGAATCCGTTATGATCCAGAAGGAGGCCTCGGGGGTTACGGGCACTCGGGGCGGGGGCCCCGAGCGTCTAGTGATGTAACACCTGAGGAGGACGGTAACTTGAAAGTGGTCTCGAGCACCGTGATAGCATTGCGAGTGCTGGGGGTATGTAGTAAGGACTGCCCCCGGGACGTGCTTTAATAGAGCAAAGCGTGAGAGGGGCCCCGGTTGCATTCCGAACGGAGATCCCGGGACCCCTCATATACGCTGATGGAGACCACCGTGGGGTTTTAGCCGGTAGGAGTCCGGCATAACCTTTCCGTTGCCCCAGAAGGTATCCATGAGGATTTCCCCACGATAAAAAAAAAAGATGACTAGTAGTAGCTTGGGAGCAGTGATCCGGTAAGGCCGAGTGTTTCGGCTACCGCTGCGGAAGTTGCGCGAGACCGGTTTCGAGTGATTAGGGTCTAGAATTTGGGTTTTGGCGCGGCTTCGCTACGTAATTGGGTTTCGGGAAATCCGCCTCAAATTTGGTGGTCTAGGATTTAGGTTCCCGTACCAGAGGACTTTATGGGGTTTTACGGTTTAAGTAAATTATTTGAAAGTAATTGTGCATCTTAGTTAGATTAATTTGCGTGTCAATGAGGCGTATTTTGACTCTGGCGCGACGTGTTATTCTGGTGCCGAATTTATAATTTGTGATAAGTGAATCCGGGACATTCAATGTCGAATTTTGTTCTACTGTCCTTGCCGTGTCGGATATCACGTGTTCGATTCTGCGATGAGTGTGGAATTAGGCGAATAGAAGTTAGTTAAATGTACAATGAAGCTAAGAGACTGAGTAGTAATAATGAAGAAAGAAGTGGTCCGGCGCTGAAGCAGTCTAGAGCGATGCAGTATTTTGGAGCAGCCTGCAACTCGGCCGCTGCTGGTCGCCAGCAGCTGCCGATGCTATGGGCCTGCTATGGGCCCCAGCCAGGATTTGACCTTTGTGGGAGCAGCCGTAGGCCGTAACACATCCATTACAGCTTATCTCGTAGATTTTTTATCTAGCAGCAGTTTATATTATCAGGAAGGTGCTGCTTCCCATCTCCTGTTTCATTTACCCGGTCATCTCTTACGATACCCACGGGATGTTATACAGTAGTGGATTCATGTAGGCTGACACTACACGGCCAAACAATAGCCAATGAAGAAGAAAATATAATTATATCCACAATACGTTATTAATTTGAAGTAAAAATTACGTTTATTAAATGTAATTTCGTTTTAGATAATCTAACTACAATCTCAAAGTGAGATTTCTTTGATCGGGGAAGAAAGGGGGTAAAAAGTTGTAGAAATCCTCTTCTTTGACATTTTTAATAGTGAAATAAGGTACATCTGAATAGTTCCTAAAAAAAGAAAAATACATCGGTACGTGTAGACTTTTTTATGATAAAATAACTAGATGCAAAATCTGGATTAGTGCATTGCAGATATGAGTATATCAGCTCCCGTAAGCAGCAAAATATGTTAATAAAAATAAGTGTCAATAAAAGCATGTAAAATAATATTATGATAATGAAGCTGTAAACAAAAGATAAGAAATAGATACAGTTCACTCCTGGATATGGACCTCCAGAAAAGTTACAAAGGAAGAATGGCTATGATTTGGTTTGTTTAGGAGGCAGATACTCCTTTCACTAGGAGAATTTTTGCACGCTGCACTCCATTATCGTTTTGAGTATAAAAGATTTGACATAACATGCACAACACACACACATGCAAGCAGGTACTATTTTCCTTATTAGAGTATCACACGAAACACATTCGACATATATTTTGTAATAAAAACGAACCTCACATATTTCCCTCATGCGAGTTCTCAGGAGCGGAGTATTGGGCATCAACGTTGGCTCTGGGCGCGTTTCTTCTAAATACTGAAGAATTGCCATCGATTCGGTAATGGTTGTTCCATCTGTTATTGCAAATTGTATTTTAAATAAATACTAGCCTTGGAGATATCAATTTAGTCAAATACCTTGGAACTTCCTTTTTTTGGAGTCGGTAACAATTAATGTGAATTTAAAATTATATATTATTTTAGTTCATACTGCATGGGCATAAGTTTCAATAGAACTTCTAACGTTACTTCTGTGTTTGTTTTCGTGATTATATTTGTTTAGAACCACGGTAGCTCAGGGGGCAAGTGCTTACTTGAATATTAGAAGTATGTGAGCAAACAGAGATCGAGCTTCGTTGGCAAAGAATTTCTTATTTACAATTTTGAGTACTGATTTACCTGAAAAAGTAGTCAGCAAACTTGCACGTTTGAGAAATTAAAAAGATAGACTTGTGGCGGACTATTCTTTACTACATAAAATTAAAAATTTTGTACAACCGACTTCAATATAAATTATTAAGAATAACTCAAAAACTATTGGTATGACCTTGATAAAATTGAAGCACAAGCTTTCAAATAAAAAAAGAATTATCGAAATCGGTTCATCCAGTAAAAAGCCATAAAGCTGGCAGACCGGAGGGGGGGGGGGGGGGCGGATTAGATATAGCGTTTTTTCACTTTTTGTTGAAGGAAATCCGCGCACACTAAAGCAAACGTCTGATACTACGAAGCTCACGCATAACATTTAAAACAATAAACTAACAATTTCAGACACACATAGTGTATCTATGTGTGTGTGAAATTGTAGGTTTATATTAAGTAGTTATAACAGTATCGCTCGGTGACAGTGATAACTTGGATACAGACTCCGATCAGTCGCTCGACCGATCTCCATATTGTACATATATGACTGGTTTGAGTTGGTAAGCAAATCCGAAACAACACGACCATTATTATTGTAATTTTTAGTTTAAAAAGCAGTAAATAGCAATGATGTGATTAAAAATTACATAAATATGAAAGGTAGGAATAAATTGACGATTCCTGTTATTTGCACTTAATTATGACATTTGTGGATACAACAAAATACTTCTTATTGTTTGTTTACAATAAAATACTTTTTATTTAACAACTAGCTGGCCAGGCAGACGTTGTTCTGCCCTTTTGGACGACCCTTCATATAAAAAATCCTTAAATTCCTGAAAAAAAAATTGAGTGTCACTTATCGGGATAAAAACTATCCTCTCTCTCAAGTTGGACCAAACTGCACACAGTGTGCAAAATTTCATTGAAATCAGTTCAGTAGTTTAGGAGTTGCGAACTAACAATGTGACACGTAATTTTTATATATAAAGATTAAGCACATAATAGCGTACATAAGTAAGATCATTTTAACCACAATTATGATAAAAACGATGTTGCATACTTCTTATCTGTTGTGGTAATTATACGAGGGCGGCACTGAAAATTTCGGGAATCAAGGAAGTGACACAACATTACTATTTAAAAATGTATTTATTGCTTTTCGAAGTATTCTCCGCGGAATTTGACACATTTTTCCATACGATGGAACCAATCATTGAAGCAACCATTCCATTCGGAAGTTGGGGTCTCCAAAATGGCCGTTTTCCGGGGGTCCACAGCTTCTTCAGGTGATGAAAATCTCTGTCCACGCAATTTATTCTTTATTTTAGGGAAAGTATAGAAATCATTAGGGCTCAGGTCGGGGCGGATGGTCTAATAATTCTATGTTTTCTTGCTCTAAAAACTCTTTTGTTCTGTGTGCGGTGTGAGAACTCGCATTGTCGTGATGGAGGATGATGCGGTGGTTGCAGTTCTCTTTACGGAGTTCAGAAACGACCTGTGGCAAACAAATGCTAGCATACCATTCTGCATTAACCGTTCTTTGTCCCTCAAGAGGAATAGTCGTAACATGGCCGGTTTTGGAGACAAACGTGGCCACCATTTTTTTTGCAACACTCCGTGAACGAACAATTTTTGTTGGCTTTAACTCATTTTCGAACACCCAAACTCGTGACTGGTTTTTTGTTTCGGGTTCGTACGCGTATATCCAGGATTCGTCACCTGATACGAGGTTGTATACAGCATTTGAGGATCCTGCGTGGAATCTTTCGAGAGTTCTGACGCACCAAGTAACGCGAGCCGCTTTTTGCT
The DNA here is from genome assembly GCA_963668995.1 of Parnassius mnemosyne. Lineage (NCBI taxonomy): Eukaryota > Metazoa > Arthropoda > Insecta > Lepidoptera > Papilionidae > Parnassius > Parnassius mnemosyne. Next base: position 17,636,905 of record CAVLGL010000115.1, read on the forward strand.
CTTCACAGAGCGAATGCGGTATCCATCGGGAAAACAACTTTTTTACACCTAATTGTTCATGCAAGATTATTTGTATTTGACTCATGCCAATGTCTAAAGTTGCCTGAGTTTCGCGGTATGTCACATGTCGATCTTCCTCAATCAGCTTACGCACAGCATCAACGTTTTCTTGGGTGACTGCAGTTTTTGGACGACCTTGACGGGGATCATCACTGAGCTTGACACCTCCATGTTGAAATTCAGCAAACCAGCGATAAATTGTGGTTTTGGATGGGGCTTCATCACCAAATGCAGAAATCATCCGGTCAACACACTGTTTTTGTGTTAAACCACTTCGAAAGTCATAATAAATCATCGCTCTTGAATTTTCTCGAGTTAATTCCATTTTCTCAACGACTAAACAAGTTTGATAAAACCTTGTGGCAAGACCGAGAATCTTTTTTTAAATAAATAAATGGTATACGATTTTTAAAACCAAGGAGTTTTCAATTAAAAAGATTTATGTATATTAGATTTATGTTTATTATATATTTAGATTAGGAACGGTGGAAATATTCTATTCCCGATACTTTCAGTGCAGCCCTCGTAATCAGTATTGATTCCTGTTAGAACTATTTCGATCAATTTTTTAAATTTAATTTGTGTATGAAAATTTTCAAAATTTTATTTTGATTTTTTTTTCAAAGTGGTGGTGTTTTAACTATATAATAGCATAAGTATTCAGGAATTCTTTCACAAAATTCAGAAACAAAGTTATAGTTTTTGAAATGGAACGCACCGTATGGTTCCTTATAACAGAGTAAAATACATATAATATGTAATGAGCACATAACATGGATTTTTCTCAAAGCATACCAATAGTACTAGCGGATTTCATTCATTTTACAAACAACATATTTCTTCTTCTCCTTCAGCCCGTAAAAGTTTACAGCTGGACCGTTGGACCTCTCGTGTTGTAGGTTTATACATGGTAGAGCCATGCAGCAGCTATGTTAGTAGTATAGTTGTAGCACGAATGGGTCGACTCGACCGGGGAAGGACTACGCTCTCACAGAATACTAGCGTAAAATGGCAGCTTGACACTGCCGTGTTTCGTATGGTGAGTGTAGAGAACCGAAGACCTATTTTACTGGAAACGAGGCATTCCATCTTAGTCCTCACGGGTGACGACACATGTAAATTTTGATTTGTTATTGAGGATAAATGTAGATGTCTATGGGTCACAGCAACCACTTACCATCAGGTGGACCGTGAGCTCGTTTGTCACTCTGTCCTATAAAAAAGGAGAATTTGGCTCTAACTTCACGCTTCATCAGGCAGAGCTGGAATAAAATCGCAGTCCCAGACCAAATACACGATACCCACACCTCATAATATGATATCATCCTGTGATGATATGGGAGAATGGATTCTCTTACGCCGCCTCTACACGGCAACTTAAATGCCATGGTGATGTACTCATATATAATAGTAATATTAAATATTACTATATGTAATGTACTACACATAAGTAAAGGGACAAAACGTTTGGTATATATACTTATATATTTGAGATATATGGAGAAGACAGAAGCTCTTATTTTAGAATAAGGGTAACAAACGTGACACAGTCCACCTGATGGTAAGTGAATGCTGTGTGCCATAGACATCTACATTTATCCTCGATTAAGATGCGTTATCACCCGTAAGGACTAAGATAGGAATGCCTCGTTTCTAGTGAAAGGGGTCTCCGGTTCTCTACACTCACCATACGAAACATAGCAGCATGAAGCTACTATTTTACGCTGGTATTCTGTGAGAAGGTGGCCGTAACCTGCGTGGTACTATCACGTAAAAAAAGCTTCGAATGCATTGTAAAAATCCTAGTTACAACCTAGTTTTTATACGCTTATTTTTGACTTTTATTATAATAAACCATATGTGACGAAAAATTTACTTCTGACTAGATATTCCATGCACCTCTAAGCCGTGATTGTCGAGTTTCGTATAAAACTTGCCTTTGGTATGAATTCGAACTGACACCCACAGCTCAGTAGGCAAGCATAGTTTTGTCCTTAACAAAAATTTCATCGTACAATTTAGTGACCCAAATAGTTACCAATTCAGCGTGGCTTTTTCTATACGATTTATTAATGGCGACGTGTTCGTTAAATAGCGGAGTGATTGACCGCTCCATTTAGAAGTGGGCTCTCGAACTACGGTTCAAATGATAGGCTATTATTTAGATCGATGGCCTCGGAAGTTTATGTTGTTTTAATTAAGTGTTTTTTGGGTTTGTTATGAATATATTGTGTATTATCCTTCGTCTGTGTTTCATGTATCCGTCTTATTTGAAATTTTGAAGGAATAACATGTTTTGTACAGTCCGATTACCACAATTACTTCATTTTCATACGTTCATTCTATCAGCCTATCCAAAATCAATCAAAACATAGGCCTCACCGGAGTTGAACCGCTTAAAAGCCGGGCAACAGCTGTCAACCCCCTGCGGGCGTCATGACACATGTGGGATTATTAAATTAAGTTGTTATCATGAAGATGTTGCTATATATATATCGTGTTGCATTTCTCTCTGTCGTCTCTTACGACACACACGAGATGAAACGGGGCTGTGGATTGTTTACGACCTCACTACATACCACACTTGCATTTTAGTAATATATTATTAACGCTCTCCAGACCGAGTTTCGGTCACGGCAGTCAGTCTCAACGGAGACTTAGGATCTGTGTAGGATAGGATTAAAGTGCCCGAGGGTTTACGCAAGAACAAGTGCACTCTCTATTGCCTCACTCTCATAGCGCTATGGGACGGTTATCCGACAAGCCCGGAGATATCAGGCGCAAGACCAACGGCTTTACGTGCTTTCCGAGGCACGGTGATGATACACCGCCAAATTGCTGACTCTGGGCTGTAATTGAGAATTTCTTTACAGAAAACATTTAAAATGATTTTGGTCCGTCCGATTCGAACCCAGGACCTTACGATCAGTCAACCGCGGTTACGATCGCTAGACCAATGAGGCAGACACTTTTTTTAAAGGACAAGGGTGACAAGCGAGCACACAGTCCACCTGATGGTAAGTGGTTGCTGCGGCCCATAGACATCAACATCTGTTCTCGATTACGAATCAAAATGCAGGTGCGTTGCCACCCGTGAGGACTAAGATGGAATGCCTCGTTTCTAGTAAACAGGATCTCCGGTTCTTTACACTCACCATACGAAACAGCAGCGTTAAGCTGCTATTTTACGTTGGTATTCTGTGGGAGGGTGGTCCTTCCCCGGTCGAGCCGACCCATTCGTGCTACAAATATACCTACTACTAATATAGCTGCATCATGGCTCTACCACATAGGAAACATTATAGTTTAAGGTATGTGATGTGTGTACAATAGGCTTATATATTTTTCAAAGCACAGAGCTGTCAATGACGTGGATATCGGGAATTTGAAGTGCCATCATTAGCGGGCGGACTATTGTGGAGCGGCAACGATGGGCTATTGTCGCTTGATGATGATGGCAATATTGAATCACACGCACACATCGCGACCCGGAATTACCGACTACTTGCTGCTTTTGTGAATTCTTTAATTAGTTTATTACGACGTAATTGCTCTTATAGGATAAGTAAGGGTCTACCAAATTATAAAATTACTTGGGAGTGTATTTCTTTCAACTGACTTCAAAAAAGGAGGAGGTTCTCAATGTGACCGTATTGTTTTCATTTTTTTTATAGAAGAAGGGGCAAACGTGCATGCGGCTCACCTGATGGTAAGTGACTACCGCCGCCCATGAACAACCGCAGCACCAGGGGAATTGCAGATGCGTTGCCGGCCTTTCAGAAAGGTGTAAACTCTTTTCTTCAAGGTCTCTAAGTCGTATCGGTCCGGAAAAATCGCCGGTGGTAAACAATTCCACAGAGAAGTTGTACGAGGAAGAAAACTCCTAGTAAAACGTACATTGTTTTTTTTTTCATGTCTCTCTGTCTGTCTGTCTCTTTTTTTATTTGAAACCTGGTGCTTCTTATGTAGTTCAATATAAATTTGATCAAGATTTGACCAGTAGTTTTTGAGTTATCCTTAATAATAGGTATTTAATTGACTTTGACTATATTGATTATGTTCTCATTTTATTTATATTGAAGTCGGCTGTACAACATTTTTAATTTTACCCCTTGTTTTAGAATAAGGATGACAAACGAACACACAGTCAACCTGATGTTGTGCTAGTGGATGCTGTGGCCTATAGACATCTATTCGCTAATAAGAATCAAAATGCAGATGCGTTGCCACCAGTGAGGACTAAGATGGAATGCCTCGTTTCCAGTAAAAAGGGTCTCCAGGGCCCTACACTCACCAGACGTATCATACTAGTATTAACCTGCTATTTTACCATACGTACGTATTCATGTGTATGGGGTATGTATAAATAGCGGCGAAAGGGTTAATGTACCTTTTCTCCAAATAAACTTTTTTTTTACCTTCACGTACACGTAGTGCGTTTTGCCAGAAACAAATAATACACTCTGCCGATTAGACAAATAAGTGATGTGGTATCTAAAGGTTATCGTGTGATGAAGTGAGTATCGTTTGTTAAAATTTCATAGTACCTAGCAATCGAGTTTGAACACCACCCACACTAATAAAATTGTTGACTGCAATTGTTTTTCCACGTGCAGAGTTAGTTGCAGCCGGCCATGTTCCGGCAACGGCCTTTTAATTTTAGTATTATAAGAAATGATCTTTGAAAAACAATTAATTAAAAACAGTTTTCAAAACGTCTGATGGTAATAAATTACGTTCCGTAAAAGGTTTTCGTGTACAATAATCAAAGAACTTATAAACCGACTTACGAGTAACAAACACTTCAAAATGATAGCCCACTCTATAATGTTAGGGAGACATTGTTATTTCAAGCGAAAATCAAAGTTCGCAGCGTGATTGTGAATTTCCAATCAACTTAGATCGGATTGGTTTCCCAATTCAAGTTTTCTCCATAACGGGAGCGGTGTCGGGAAAAATTGGATATCCTCGAGTGCCTATTCATCGCTACTATATTTAGTTGTTATATATTTAATCCGTTTTGTTCGCATTAAGCGAAAGCGAATTTTTTTGTGACGAACGCGAAAGAACTTTGCGTCGTGCAGGCATCATAAGAACGGATATTCTCGAACCTTTTCGGAATTCCATTCATTTTAAGTATGTATTAAAGCCTTTTATCGGGCCATGGACATAATGGATCCGGCGGTATAATAGTCAACAGGCCCCTTCATGGAAGTATGTCATATGAAAAATATTCAAGTAGTACGTATTTGTATTTCATTTTCTTACATACATAGGGTTTATATATATATTTATATTTTATCGCAAGATAGGTAGGGAAAGTTATTATTTTAATACATTACTTACAGAAGTCCTACCTTATTTTTGTGAGCACGATAATTTAGATGTTAGAATTCATATTGTGACAGAAACAACTTTCTACGTATAGGACGCTTTTATCCCTGACTGCTCGTATACAGAGTTATTTTTAAAGGGTAGCCAAATTTTGAACTTAAGTTCAAATATATAAATAATGATATACCTTTATTGCAGCTTTTGAAAATGTGAGTAAATAAGGCTTCTACTTTTATTTGAACTTATCCTAAATTGAATGTGATTTATGGGCAATAACGGTTTTGCCTACCGATCGACCCTTACGAATGTGTGCGTGCGCAGTAAAATAGATTATGTACCTTAAAAATTGTAATTTAATTTGATTTTATATTAATTAACAATTAAAATCCATCTTAATATGCTACACCCGTACAGGGTTGTCACATGCTCTGTAGATATATTGTAACAACTTTATACTTTGTGACATGCAATAAATGAGTTATGAATAAGTTAAAATAGTGCATTACCACGTATGTTGAATTTAAAGGATAAAAAGGTGTAGTGTTATGCTACTTACATATCATTTTACACTATTTTAAGTTCATTTTTCCATTATGTTTTGATTTTTCTGCATTCACCTCAAAACTGGATATTTTGTATCACCGTTGTTTCCATAGGATCCTGTAACGTTTTTAAACCATAAGAACACAATAACAAATCATTTTCACTTCGTATTTTCACGCTATCAGCACTTTTTAAATCGGTGTCGATGGAGTCTACCTTTTTCGATCTTTTATTTAGTTCTCCGTAACTCTGCAATTTCGGGCTTTGTGCGCGCTGGTGCGCTACCTTTTTTCCTATAGCAATAATATCTCATTTTTCACTTAAATCTTGCCGTTTCTCTATTACGAGCCTAAAACCAAAATTTGACATGTTTTGACATCGTTGTTTATCTGGTTGTCATGGCAATTTTTATTCAAATTCGCTATCGGTCTGTTGTTTCTTCTTCGATAATTCCACATAAATACTCTTTCCTCTTGGCCATTTACAAAAAATTTGCTTTTAATTTAAATAATTTTCCGTTCTCTCTAAAAAGGTATAAAAGCCGAACAATCGGTCAAGAAACTCAGTCTCGCTTCGGTTCTCAAACTCGAAGCATCTCCTAAAGGCCTTATCCCGGGGCCGCACTGCCCCGGGATCCTGCAAGCCTCTGTCCTGCCTGAAGTCGCTGGGACCCTGCAAGCCTCTGCCCTGCCTGAAGTCGCCGGATCCTGCAAGCCCCTGTCCTGCCAGAAGTCGCCGGATCCTGCAAGCCTCTGTCCTGCCTGAAGTCGCCGGATCCTGCAAGCCTCTGTCCTGCCTGAAGTCGCCGGATCCTGCTAGCCTCTGTCCTGCCTGTAGTCACCGGATCCTGCAGGCCTCTGTCTTGCCTGAAGTCGCCGGATCTTGCAAACCTCTGCATTCACCTGAAGTCGACGCCTAGACACGCCCACGCCTTCACCTACGCTGTGCGTGCTCGCTCCAGGCGCTGCGAGCGCTTATTCCAGGCGCTGTGGGCCTACCACCAGCACAGCCTGTGTATAATCTGTGGGCAGCGAATACCTGTGCTATTCTCACAGCGATCAGTTCGCAAAGCACTTCTCTCCCTGGACATCCAGAAGTCGAGTGGGCCTGACGGAATCCCTCCAATTGTGCTGAGGACGTGTGCTCCGGAGTTGGCACCGGTCCTAACGCGTCTTTTCCGGTACTCCTACTCCCAAGGCGTAGTCCCGAATTCATGGAAGACAGCTTTTGTCCACCCGATCCCTAAAAAAGGCGACCGCTCAGACCCGTCCAACTATAGGCCTATCGCGATAACCTCCTTGTTCTCCAAAATAATGGAATCCATTATTAACTGCCAGCTCATCCGGTACCTTGAGGATCACCAGCTGATTAGTGACCGCCAATACGGTTTTCGTCGGGGTCGATCAGCTGGTGATCTTCTGGTCTACCTGACCCATAGATGGGCGGAGGCAGTAGAGTCCAAGGGGGAGGCGTTGGCCGTTAGTCTGGACATTGCGAAGGCCTTCGATCGGGTTTGGCATAAAGCGCTTCTTTCGAAGCTCCCTTCCTATGGGCTTCCCGAGAAATTATGCAATTGGATCACCAGCTTCCTTGCAGATCGGAGCATCAAGGTCGTTGTAGACGGTGCATGTTCTGACTACAAGCCTATTAACGCTGGTGTTCCACAAGGCTGTGTGCTATCACCAACGCTGTTTCTTCTGCATATCATTGATATGTTGCTAACTGGTAACATTCATTGCTATGCGGATGACAGCACTGGTGATGCTCTATATACCGGCCGGGCCAATATTTCTCGGGAAAACGTCGCCGAGTACCGGAACAAACTTGTGTCTGAAGTCGAGTCTTTGCTGGACAAAGTCGCGGATTGGGGGCGACTAAATCTAGTCCACTTTAATCCTCAGAAGACACAAGTTTGCGCGTTTACCGCTAAAAAGAACCCCTTTGTCGTATCTCCTCAGTTTCAAGGTACTCCCCTTCTTGCCTCAGCCAGTATCGGTATCCTCGGAGTCGACATATCGAGTGACGTGTAGTTTCGTGGTCACTTGGAAGAGAAGGCCAAATTGGCCTCTAAAAAGCTTGGCGTGCTCAGCAGAGCGGGACAGTATTTCATGCCGGCACACCGCCTGCAACTTTACAAGGCGCAGGTTCGGCCTCACATGGAATACTGTTCCCATCTCTGGGCAGGGGCTCCCCAGTACCAGGTCCTTCCACTTGACCGCATCCAGCGCAGAGCGGCTCGAATCGTCGACGACCGAGTCCTTTCCGATCGGCTCGATTCATTGGCACTGCGAAGAGATGTTGCATCTCTTTGCGTATTTTATCGCATCTATTACGGTGAGTGCTCTGAGGAATTGTTCGAACTAATTCCAGCCGCTCAATTTCACCATCGCACATCGCGACAAAACTCGCGTTACCATCCATACCATCTGGATGATTGGCGGTCCACCACTGTGCGATTTAGAAGAAGTTTTCTCCCTCGCACAACTTCCTTGTGGAATCAATTACCACCATTGAATTTTCCGGACCGATACGACTTAGGATCCTTCAAGAAAAGAGCTTAAACCTTTCTAAAAGGCCGGCAACGCATCTGCAATTCCCCTGGTGTTGCGGTTGTTCACGGGCGGCGGTAGTCACTTACCATCAGGTGAGCCGCATGCTCGTTTGCCCCCTCTCCTATAAAAAAAAACCACCACCACCAAAAGCGGTGTACCACTTGGATCTTCGGCCTCAGCTTCAATACTCATCATTTTTATTATTTTTTTTTAAATAATTGTAAATCACGTCACCCATCTTCACCCTCATACATCAATTTTTTTTAATATAAATCTGTAAACATTTTTTTATATTTTAAATAGATTATTTGTTTTGCCCTATTTTTGTTGTTTTGTTGTTGCTAGATTAGGTTCTTTTTTTGTTTTTAATTGTCGCTTCACGACAAAGGACAGAATTATTGAGATGTTTTTAATTAATTTTTGTTCACCAATTGCCTAAAATACTTATTCTGAACCTTCTGTGAAAAATAATTTGGTCGGTTAATGTAAAATAACCCTGTATATTTATTTGAAGATAATTATGAAGTTTACTTAGTAAAACTGCAATTAAAAGTAGCCTAACAGTTAACCCATTCACTGCCTTGCTAAGAAATGACAACATTACCCCCATGCCACCTTAGGCTCGCCACATACATACGGAATTCCGTTTCGAGATTCCGTTTCGGAATTCCGAACGGATCGGCCACACACATACGGTATCCCGTTTTGTCCGCAAAATTTCGAATGGAAAATTACCGTACGTGTGTGACGGGCCATAGATTTTATATGGACTTGCTGCGTTCGGAATATCGATACGGAATCCCGAAACGGAATTCCGTATGTATGTGGACGGCCTTATACTGGTATTCAGCCCGCCCGCATTGCGAACTTAAAGATCGTGAGTTCTAAAACGCCCATCACTATAGTACGTACCTAGTACTATATGTACGAGTATTAACATGACAACAAGCAGCATTAGACTATTTACTAGTACTTAGTACGGTGGGACAAAGTGTTAAGAACATTTTTGTTTTTTAATATGTTTGCAATAAATTAAAAAAAATTGTATTTTTAACACTTTTAATTTCGAAACCCCAGAGTTGGAATCTGAGCTATTTTATTACAGAAACAGAACAGAACAGAAACAAAGCCTATGTAGTATTTATTCTGTGACTATAGTGAAACAATCTTAACATATTATTAAGCATTTTATGTCACTTTAAGTGGTTAAAGCAAATATTAGCAATGTTAATAGTATTGCAATTATTTAAAAAAAAAACGATAATACGAATGTTTACAGATTTTATCGCATTTCATTTAGGTCACTAAAAATTTCAACGTTTCGCGCAAACTGCACCTAATGGAAATGTCTCTTATGCCAATGTTTATTCAATGTATACTAAATATAAATATTTACTATAATAAGAATATGGATGGAAAAATAATTCGTGCTTTGATAAGAAAAGTTATCACTTTTAATAACTATAACGTGTTCGTTTAAGCCTGATCATAAATTAAAGTAGCAGCATTTAAAGTAGGTACCTATTACTGCTTATTAATAAATAGTTTGGATTGAGATAAACATACTAGTTACGACTGTCCTCTTATCTTTGACACTGCATCCGAACGTTCCCATTATTATCATATAACGCCAAAGCTTTTGAAGTCCATTACTAGATAAAGGCTTCCAGTTGGCAAGCACGTCTTGAAAGATTATCCCACAGCTAGGGTTGCCACCTTTTTTTGAGCAAATACAGTATTTTTTCCAAAAAAGATGCAAAATATAGTACTTTTGGACAATTCAGGAAAAAAGTCCACATTTATTTTTAATCATTTTGTATTTCCCATATATATTTGTTATTGCTCTTCGTTTCGGCCATCAAATAATTATATCAATCTGAGTAATTTAGATTCATAATTAAAATAAGTTACATTCATTTTTAATTAAATTAACACATGCTCTATTTCTTTCTTCTTTCCATTTATTCATGACGGACAAATTTTTTCTGTAAAACTTACTTGTTCCAGACTTGAAGACACAGTTAATAAAAAAAGTGCGACAATTGAATTAGGGATAAAAATATAGTATTTTTCATACTATATTAATTTTCTATAATATACAGTATAATTGACTGAAATATAGTACGATACTATATATTATAGTACGGGTGGCAACCCTATCCCACACTTAACTAGCTATAAGTAAACCACACAACAGGCGGATCGCCCGCGGGGCAAGAAGTTGGTGGGCGCGGAGGGATTTTAGGGAGTTTCGGGGTAAAGTGCGGGGGCGCGCGGCAGGGAGCTCGAGTGACATGTTTCAGTGCGCTCGCGGCTTTCGCAGCGGGCAGTGGGTTAATTGGTTACGGACGCTCGGAACAAAACGCACACGAGATTATAACCCAAGATGAATGCTAAAGATGGACGCTCTAAGATTTTTGCCAAGCAAGCGAAACAATTGGTGTACAATATACACTCTTTCTTTAAACTAAGAAAACAAGATCAATCGTCTACGGAATATCAACAAGACGTAAACTTGAATAAAGTGGTCGCGCAAGCAACAGGAATATCTTTAACATCTGTGAGTAAAATTGTTAAAGAAGGAAATTATCTAAAACGCGAACAAAATAGCGTGGTTTTTAAATCCCCCAAAAAATAAAACAGGTACGAAAGAAAAAGATTGAAATAGATAATTTTACTGAAGGAGTAGTGAGACGAAAAATAATTCAATTTTACACTATTTACAAGAGGGTTCCCACATTAAAAACATTAAATGCTAAATTTAAAGAAGAAGGAATATTAAATTGCGGTCGAGAATATTTGAGACTATTACTGCACAAACTTGGCTTTAAATTTAAAAAATGTCAGTCGAAGAGAAAGCTGCTTATTGAACAACCAAACATTGTTTCTTGGCGATGGAAATATCTGAATGCGATACAAAAACATCGAAGAGACAAGAGATCCATTGTTTACCTCGATGAAACATACGTCAATTCCTCCTTAAATGTTCCATCGTGCTGGCAATCAAAAGAAGAACGTGGAGTGCTGGCTCATATTGGCAAAGGACCGAGATTAATTATTGTACATGCAGGAGGCCAGGCAGGATTTGTGGACGGAGCTCTTTTAATTTTTAAATAAAAAACTAAAGCTGGGGATTATCATTCGGATATGAATTTTGTAAATTTCAATAAATGGACTGTAATTGTTATGGATAACGCCGCGTATCATTCAGTCCAGGAAGACAAAAAACCAACGATGACAAATACAAAAGCTTCGATGCAGGCTTGGCTGCAAAGACATAATGTGGAATTTGACAGTTCCTTGAGAAAATGTAACGTGCTCAAGTTGATCAAACAACATGGATCTCAAAATGTTTACAAGATTGATGAAGTGCTAAAAGCTGCAGGCCACGAAGTATTAAGATTTCCGCCGTATCACCCAGACTTGAACCCCATAGAGCTGGTTTGGGGGGATATCAAGGGACAACTTTCGAGAAACGAACTTGACAGTAATTTAGATAAGAAGAAAAGTGCACTAGAGAAATTATTTAGTGAATTTCCAGTAGAAAAATGGGTAGCATGTGACACACATGTCAATAAATTGAAGATGAGTACTGTCAACACGATCGAATACTCGACGACGCTATGGACGAAATGATAATTAATTTACAAGATAATTCTGACTCGTCCAGTTGCACTGATAGCGAAGACGGTAATTCAAGTGATATGAATATTGATATTAGCGAGGAGCAAAATATATAATAATTATCAAAATAAAATTATAAAAAATGGTTAAGTACTGCTTTTCCAAAGTGTTTTGCTTAAAACTTAATAAATATTTCTGATATAAATCATTGTCTTATTTATATTCATGTACATAATAAAAAAAATACGTTACAGTAAAATAAAATTAACATGCTACAAAATCATTGATCTAGCAAAGTTGACTTTTAATTACATTATCCTATATTTGCAATCGGCGAATATTATCCCGGGATTTATCTCTGCAAAAATTATTACGTGTGTATCGATACCCGCCCCCACCAACTTCATGCCCCGCGGGCGATCCGCCAGTTGTGTGGTTTACCTATAGGCAGGCGCGTGTTATAACTTTCCGAATAATGCACTTTTGCACATAAAACTTACCTATAACAAGCGCGGGAACTTTCTGTGCCGGGTTGATAGTTCGGAACTCTTCCGTTAGATGGCGCTTCTCACGAAGAATGTCCACAGGTTTTTCTTCGAATGGTATCTTCTTGAAATGCAAGCCGGCGCGCACTCGCCAAGAACACGAAGACAGCCAGAAGGCATACAACGTTGTTCGAATTTCAACCTTTTTAATAAAGTATATTTCCATATATCAGAGATGACCTTTTATCTCTAAAATGTGTTATGAATCCACGATCAACTTGTTGCCGTAGGCGAAGTTTAATTTAATTTAATAATTAAATTTAATGGGATGTCTGGGTTTGCATGTGTCTAACCAAGGGATTATTGAGCTCCACTGTGTGCGCCAAAACATGTGCGAGTCACTGTTTACTCTCATAGTCCATAGATCCGAGAGCAGTAATCCGACACAACCGGAGAGAGAGCAGGCGCAGGAGGTACGACTTTATGTGATTTCCGAAAGACTAAGAATATCTTGACTGAAAAACTCAATAACTAATTTTGGCCCGTCTCAAGATTCGAACAAGAGACCACATGGATAGCAGTCACGCTTATGACAACTAGACCAATTAGGAGTGACAACTAATGTCTTACGTTAGTTGTCTATTCATCGTGTACTCGTAGTGTAATCGCTGTCTAAGGTAAGGCATCGCGAGCGATCGACTAAAATTAACTTCGCCACCTTGGCCACCCTTGCTGTATAAAATATGAATATACTTGATCTAATTTATGATATAAATGTTTTCTTCTTTTACTTTGCACTCATAATTTAAAAAAAAGCTCTATAATAATAGTTACAAAAATACTGATGACATTCTTGTTTGTAACAGATAAAAAATATTTTATTCTATTTATAAATAAATAGGTTCGTTGTTAGTTTTAATCATGAAGCTAATATGAAGCTAATACAAAGGGGAGACGGCATAAGCAACTGTGCACCGTGATTCTAAGTAGGTCCTGACGTCATCATAGTGGGCGTGGCTTTAGTTAGTATACTGTCAACATTCGTCCTGTGCGCTTATGTGTTGAAAAAATCGCAAATCGGTGTATTTTCGTAGTATTAAGAAGAAAAGGATGAAGTGTTGTGTTTTATCGTGTAAAAACTTCTCAGATAGACGCTCTGATGCTATGGATGGCATCACATTTCATTTGTAAATAATTTTACACCTAATTTATTAAAATAGTTCTAGAAAAATCTCTTTGCGTCGGCTATCAAATATAATTAAATATATTCGACACTAGATGGCGACACTTTGTGTCATGTGAAATAAAAATATAAAGGTCCGTAGAGCTCAGTATTGGTAAAATAATCATACGAAGGTGCTGAAATTTGTTTTGCATGTAGACATAAAGAAATTTTAATCGTAAAATATTATTTTTATAGTTTATAATCATTTTGAGAACAGGCCGTATTCTCGTCAAGTAAACCTCATAAAAATGACTAAAAGACAGGGCCGTAATTAGAATTCAATTATTTTTCCCAGTAATTCAACTTTTAATATTAAAATGCAGGAAATTGTACTTAGGCTGATTTTTACGAAATGTTTAAGTTATATTTAAGTGACATTCTATATGCAAAGAATCACTTAAATACAATTTAATGTTCTTAGATTGGCATTCAAAAAGTGCATTCGGATGCCTAATTTGGAATAAAATATTTATATTTTAATTGATTTGTAAATAAAATTATATTAATTATAATAATTTGTCTATTATTTGTTCTCCCTCAGAGATATCAAATAGTATAACCCACACATAAATAATAGTCCAGCCGTTTTTGCGTGAAAAAATTACACATACTTAGTGTGGAATAAGCTCAAGGAGACAGAAAGAACACACAAAATTTCGCCTTTATAATATTAGTGAGATAAGTAGGATATTTAGTTCCAAATTAAATATCCTAATTAATATTGAACATAGAATATTTAGTTTCAAAGAGACTTTGTTTTATTGGATAAAATAAATATTTGAAGGTTGACTTTCACGAAATGATAAACATATTTAAATTGTATTTAAGTGATTCTTTGCATATAGAATGTCACTTAAATATAACTTAAACATTTCGTAAAAATCAGCCAAGTACAATTTCCTTCATTTTAATATTGAATTTTGGGTTACAGGGTAAAATAATTGAATTCTAATTGCGGCCCTGTCTTTTTGTTATTTTTTATGAGGTTTACTTGACGATAGATGGCGGCCTGTTCTCAAAATTATTATGAAAACTATAAAAATATTATTTTGGCGATTAAAATTTCTTTGTCTGAATGTATTTGCTTCATGAGGTAGACGCTCCGATGCTATGGATGGCATTACATTTCATTTGTAAGTAATTTTACATCTAATTTATTAAAATAGTTCTAGAAAAATCTCTTTGCGTCGGCTTTCAAATATAATTAAATATATTCCACACTAGATGGCGGCACTTTATGTCCTGTGAACTAAAAATATAATGGTACGTAGAGCTCAGTAATGATAAAATAATCATACGAAGGTGCTGAAATTTGTTTTGCATTCAGACATAAAGAAATTTTAATCGCCAAAATATTTTTATAGTTTATAACATTTTGTGGACATGCCGCCATCTACCCTCAAGGTAGCTAAGCTACATTGCAACATCGATATGGAAAGATTCGAGTAGTTTTACTATTTATCAGTAGATGTAGATAGTGTAGTGGGCGGGGCTTTGCATCTCCTCACCCCGCAAATTGTCACGCGTTTCTTACATAGTGAAATTTAATTACGTCTCCTCTTTGTATTTGCTTCATGGTTTTAATGTTATATTTAGGATTAATCAAGCTGAAAAATATTTTGTCTGCCATATTTGAGATAATTATTTTAGCATTTTATGATAATTTGATGCTTTTCGCAATACGTCCGATAAAGCTTCGGTCACACAAAGCTAATTATTCGCTGCGAGTGTATTCGCTGCGAATATTACTCGCAGCGACAATTCGCTGTCTGCCTGTCACATACAGCGAGTACTACACGAGAATTACCTATAATATGTATGTATTATATTCTTAAATTTTCTTTTCAATTGCTCTTGGGTTGCTATTTCGAATCCCAACTCAATTAATTCGTTAAACAATGAAGGCGTCTGCCTTTGCGTTTTTTTTTGATTACTGTTACACCCAACACTCACACACAGCGAATTCTCGCAGCGAGTGTTCATTCGCCGAGAGTAAAATTGAACATTTTCAATTCAATTCGCAGCAAATTCAACTCGCGGCGAATAGCCTGTCACACAAGGCGAATTCTCGCTGCGAGTGCCTAATCGCAGCGAGTATTCGCTATGTGTGACCGGGGCTTAAGAGATGACTAAGGAAATTATATGAATTTTCGCAGCCACAGCACTGCTTGGTTTTTTAATTGCATTTCATATATAATTCTAGACAATAAGGGACGCAATAATTGATTATTATTCCTCCCCATAAAAGAAAGTATTATAGTATTGTAACAATAAACGAGAATTTAAGGAAAATTCCTTTATATAAATAAACTATAAACACGTTTGAACTACGAGGCAGGTAGGTATGACATTGTTAGGAGATGGCAGTGGTAAGTCGATGTTAGAAATGCGGGAAGAAACCGCCCAGTGTAACACGAAAAGGCTTTAGCAAAGTTAGCGGTTGACCAGTTGCGGTTTTCAATTTTCGTAATACAACGAGTATTTCTATTATGTACCTACTAATGTTTCTTATATTTCTACCATCGTAATTTAAGTTAAATTTTAAGTTTTTAGGCGGAAAAACAAATCCAAAACCAAGGACATGGTTTTAGACGCATATTCATATGTCCATATATGCGATCAGCGCCAAACTAACTTTTACGGGCTGATAAAGAAAGAAAGAAGGAAGATGTGTGCCTGAGGAAACGACAAAATGTAGGTTAAGCATTAGGAATGGGCAATTGAAGAAAATATATCGATATATTGTCATGTTTTGTATGATGTACTAGACACGTCAACACATGAATGTTTTTGTAGCTGCTTTTGTTGCTTAATGTTTTGTTGATTAATTAAAATATATTGAAATTGATACTTTAAAATAAATATCGATATACCACAATTACAAATTCGACGATATTTTACGATATATTAATGAGAAAATATCGATATTTCGATATATCGCCGTCTTTTACCCGAGCATGATTCAGGGTATTATATATATTTTGAAATGTATCTACGTACCTACGTAGCGTTCCGTGACGGAGCCTCCGTTTATCTTTCTTTGTCAGTCTGAGGTTTATGCGAGTATTATAAAATATTTTATTTAAAAGAAATGTAATAGAAGCACTAGAAGTAATGGTTTATCAACATTTGCAAATCATTTTAATATTGTTTTTACCAATTTATATAAAACTTACTGGGAATAATGTAGTTAATATAAGTAGTGAGGTTAGAATTTTTACATAGGTTAATTTTACTTAAGTATTTTTATTCATTTCGCATACTGAAAACCTAATAATATATTAGCAAAGAAGCTGTGACTTATAATATTAATAAACATATCTACAGTTAGTACTATTTTAATACCAAGTGTCTGTTAAAATCGGATTAAAACTACATAACATACAGTTTAGAAAAAGAAATTATTGTATTAAAATACTTTACCACCATTGTAGGCTGAGAATTAGACTATTTTGACAGTTGAATAATCTTTTTAAGTAATTAATTTATTAACATTTAACAATATTTAGCTTAGTGCTTTTGTTTAGAAAATAAAACTTATTAAACAGCTGATGTTAAGTGACAGCTACCAAACATGTTTCATGGCAAGCCGCTAATCGTCATTTTTAACGTAATTCTGTGTTCTTAACATAGATGGCAGTGTTTTAACTTTAGGGTATAGTACTAAGTCAACATATTAACTTCACCATATTATTACTCCGAAGTGAAAATAAAAAAGGTAGGTAAATAATACACATTAGTGCTGATAAACATTCTGTTTATTTACATAATATATTCAGACACAATATTCTAACATAATTATAATTACTTCTAATAATACAATGTTTCTATTATTGTAAAATACAACATTAGTAGGAAAGCGTTCAAACCATACTGTATTGCATGCCAAATCGGAAACAGAAATCTGTCTTTTTTTACGTGGAATTATAATTTTTATAACAATTTCTTATTCGACAAAACATTAGGTAGGTAAGTACTTAACCACAAATTTTTACATTTTACCAAATTTATCGTAATTTATTATATTATATGTATATTATGAGTAGGCATACTCTTTTTTACCTGTTCATATTGTACACGTCATTCTTTTCTGACCTTATTCTGTTTTTCTCCGTTTACAAGGTCTCTATACATGTTACCATCCATGATAGTTTGTAATGAAACGTATAAATAAATGCCTTCATAAATGATTTCAATATTAGAATGAAGTAATTTCATAAATTGATGTAAACATAACCCACTCACTTGCCCAGCCCTGCGTGGTGAGGTAGAGCTTCCAACTATTCCTATTAAGTCGGGATTTCTGGACTTAAGCCCTGCCTGATCCGTGTTAGTACTATTATTTATTCTGTGCCCGTGTTGAAGACGAGGTGATGGGGCGTTAATTGTCCCACCTTTCAACATCGAGCAATTCCTTCTTTCAATTTCCGACAATTTCCCCAGGTTCTACACTATTGATTCAATACTTTTATCCAGAACTATTCATTGGCCTCTTCCATAGCAATCCAATATCTTATCGTATAATTTAATTCCCTACATTAAACGCTTTGGTAGCGTTTTAGAAACTGAACATAGTATATTTTTGTAAACATTTTATACTTTTGTAAGTCGATTTGTAACTATTTATGGCTAAAAAACATCTCATTTGGAGACTTTTGCGATGTTTCCTGATTGGAAAAAAAATTATAAAATGATTTAAATTGTCTGGTATGTGTATTAAATATCATGACGCAATTCCTAACCCTAGATATTTTAGTCAGTAAAGTTTCATAAATAATTAATAACTTGCGATGGAAAGTAATAATAATAATAAAAATAATGTTCATAATGTAAACGGGTATGAGAAAATAACAGCAAAGTAAGTACTGGTGAACAAATCCTTGAAAATTGCTCTATATAAAAATGTAATTTGCCTAAAATAAGAATTCCTATTGTTGGTCATATTTTCCTTATCATTGTAACACTCAGTTGAAGAATGACGATAAAATTATATAATAACAGCAAATATTTTCCATGATTTAAATATTTCTATTAACATTCTCTACGTCGATCCTGAATTTTAAAGTGAATGAAATTATGGCACACGCGGTGTGATGCTTGACAGTTTTTGGCAATTTAGAAATATAAACGCGATATGAGGTTGTCTCTAACTTTTTTCTATGACATGTTTATTCAAAATGAAATAATTAAATAAAAATATTGAATATTTTTATTAAAAGTGGTGAAATTATATTATAGCAAAGTACCATTAGGGTTGCTTTTATTTCGCAAAATTTTACCAGTATATTACACTATGCTTAAAGCTGCAAACCGACTATTTTTGGCGGCTGATTTTGGAAAATGAGTTGCGTATAAATGATTTTTTACATATTTGAACTAAGTGTTCATCAATCATGTGTTCATCATCATAATATATCATAATTAGTACTATTTATATATATTTATATATATATGTTAACCATAGTCAAAACGCTTGGCAGGCAAGTTGACAATAGTAGATTTTTGTGATTTTGACTTACTATCAGGAACATGATGCCGTCTATCTCGTGTTGTATTTTGGGGGCATCCATTAACTAAGTGAGCTGATTTTGGTGATTTTTCTACCCTCACACTCTCCCTGGTGAAATTTCGTGAGATACCAACGGCTCGACCCCTTCATTTCCCCCCAAATTTCACGTGAGTATTTTCTAAATGCGAATTTTTGTGTAAATTCGTTAATCTGGGCTTAATTGCGTTAGGTTAATTAAAAAAAATAAGTTGCTTAATTATTTTTATATAATTTGTGGACTTCGCATAAACGTGATAAATATTATTACTATTCTTATTTTTATATACTTTGCTATAAACCACAAAAACTATTAAAAACATATTACAGGGAGTAAAACTTAAGAAGTAGGTACAATAATGCGGTCTTATAACTAAAAGCGATCTCTTCCAGACAACCTTATGATAAGAAGAAAATTGTACTATTGGACAGTGGGAGGTGGTGTATATTATAGTAAACTTACATACTAATACATAAATTAACCAAACCGCTACATAATAACAAAATGTTTAATACAGTAATACATACAATAATTCTTTTTTAATTGTATATTATTGTGTAGGATTTAACCATCTTTTTTTAATTTAATAAATTAAGAAAAATGGAATTTTGTGTTGTCTTGTGGAAAAAAATTACGTGAGATTGGGTGAGATTTATCTCGACTCCCCCTAAACACCTCACGTAATTAACGGACGCCCCCTTTCCCCCTGTCGCCTTTTACAAAACTCACGGAATAGGACCAATGACCAATTAAAAACATGGCTCCCACGCTTATCACCCATTATGTGAAAAAAGGCGAGAGAGGTGTGTTAGGATCATGCCAAATGGAAGTTCGTAGAGCGTGCCTCTCTCTCTGATCTAAGAGTTTTTTATGGATGGATATATATTTTAAAGTTTTTTATGTCTTGATTTTCCTTGCAAATTTCACTCCATTTGTATTTCGTTTCGATGTTTTAATTATTAAGTCCCTGAAATGCTATTACACAAGTTGGCAACCTTTGTTTATACTGCTTAACAATGATGCAGGGCACGCAAATTCTTATTACATACCTAAACAGGCTGTTGTTGTAGCTGTTAATCATAAAATGAGAAAAAAATGTTCTTAAAAATAAAACATTGCTGCTACTCAAAAGATTAATTATAAAACTAGGTTTAGTGTGGGTAATAATTACAGAATATCTTATTATGTATTAATTTTTATATGTTTAACCTATTTATTGATGTTTTTATAATTTAACTTATATTTTAAATTATTTTTTTTAGTTTTCAATTATTAATTAAAAATAAGTAAAGCGTTTAACTTAAACGTAATGTTAGTTTAATAGATACGATTTAAATGTTACGTAAACGTAGTGGGCAAAATATATTACTGCTCAAATAAGATAACATATCTTTTCTCATCTCAGTTTTACGTTTGATACTTTTAAATGTAGAGAAAAATATTGCTAACCATTTTATTTTATTTAATAAAATGACAAAACGTTGAATGGGTTACAATGTTTAATAAACAATGTTGAAATCAAACCTCAAGATTGTAATTTTTTCAATTCCAGCTATATTAAAATGGAAATACTTAGAATTATCTTTATGTAGCAATTGTATACAATATTAAAACGCTTTCCAAAATCAAAATATTTAATATTTTTTACTTACTAGGTCATGAAGTTCCTACATTGTTTCAACAGCGTTATTTTAAGGGTAGGTCCCATATATTTGTCTTGAATTTGGTCATATTATTGTACTATTTCTTAGGCATGCATACTATGATACACGATCGCAGCTAAGGCGAAACCAAAGCGAGGACTTTATTACATTATGATTATTGTATATTTTATTGTTATTAATTTATTATCCCCAACGTAGTGGCGAGCCTGGCGGTCGCCCGAAGATGGCCCTCGTTTGAGCGGTCACTATCTTGTTTCCATTATTATCAGGTAAACCGTAGAGTGCGTGCAAATGTCGACGATGGTGAAGCTCGTGACCTCTGTGAGATAAACTCTGCAGGCGGCTCCAAAGTGAAAACAGTCGCTTTTTCACCGTCTTCTTCCTGTCCGACGTAGTTCCTGACAAATTTAAAGATTATTTAAAGACTTTTTATTATTCTTTAAAACCTCTATGTTGTCTAAAATCTGTATGTATGCTCTGTATCCTATTTGGGTAACAACACGAAAATGCTTTTGGGGATTACAATAATATCTTGATATCCCACCCATATCAGGCTCTTGCCCAGTACTAGGCTTCTAGAGTTATCACATAAACGATTTGATTTCACAGCCTGCGGCTATTCGTGTGAACATTGTAATAGCAAATTTGAGACTTTGGGATTTCTGGCTAGGTATTTAAAGAAAAAATAAGATTCAACAAAGATAAAATAATACGTATTAAAACTGAAAGTTTCGCATTAGTTAATCAGGCATCTGGTATAAAGGTGTCTTTTTGAAAGCATCATGGAGCCAGAGAAATCCATTACACCGCTACAAATGAATTGGGAAGAGGACTCTCGATATATACCTTGTAATAAAAATAAAAATAATTAACTTAAGCCTACATAATTTTCACATAATTTTTTCGTAAAATAGTTAATGATGAGGCCATTTAGCTCGTGATAAATCAGCACACAAGCTTGGTTTTTCGCATTCTACAAAAAATGGTGAACACCTTATTTCTAAGCGATTATAACGGTAAGTATTTTACTTTATTTAATAACTTAAATATATATAAATAATAATAAAAAATAAAAAAGTTTCTTCGTATTTTGTTTGTATATAACTGAAGAAAAATGTACCTATTACTACCACAGCATTGAGAATACGAACCCGCTCTTATGTTAGAAATCGTGGTCAACGTTTTGAACACGAAAAATAAATTATTTTAATAAGAAATGTTGTTTTATTGGTCAGTTAGAAATTACCCTAATTCCAGGAGCTGATGAGACATCTGCGTAAGTAATACCTCAAAAGAAAGGGCAATAACTAAACATGTTTTAAAAAGGGTTGTTATTTGTTGTATGTTTTTTTTATGATGGTATGAACACAACATTTCCTTAATTTTTTTTCGGTTTCTTAAACTTAAATATGCGTGGTATGTTTTTTTGATGATGTTTGGTAATTATTTTGTTTAAGTAGTCACACATTACGTAAATAAAAAATAATAACATAACAACTGTTACTGGACACTATTATCAATTTATTGCAAAAATGGGTTTTATTGTTAAAAGCCTTAGAAATTCAATTTCATATAAAGGAGCAGACTTCGTCTAAGACAAGTTTAGCTTAATACGTTTTAAATGGCTTAAGGTATCATGGCCTTCAGGTTTTGCAACCATCTTCCAAGCCGCCTGTATAATATAATATTATAATGTATTATTTACCAAAAAAGTTCGTAACAATAAAAAATACCATAAACATAAAGGCGTTAATAATATGAAGATCTAAATAAATTCATTAAATTTTTTATAAAATATACATCAATGAATCTACGATTGTTTTAGTAGCGGTACTGATTCAATTTTCTTTCGAATCGCGTAAGTATATCGCTCGAAGAAGTGATAAATTGCGTTTGGCACATTTACCCCCTATTCCATTAGAAATACTATTATCTTTACGCTATTAATGTCAGATAGCCATCAGAATGGATAATATTTCCTCAATGCGACGTCATTTATTAGCTAAATGAAAATTACTTTTTAACATTTATTTCGTAGTTCTTATGGTAGATGTTATTTTTGTTTCTTATAGTGATACTATAAAACCTTTCTTTACTACAAAAAATATTTTAATTATTAACATAATTTTCATATTTATTTAATATATAGATTATATACTTAAATATAATGTACAAAGTTACGAAAAAGTGTGATTTAAAATAACTTATAAAATACTTACCTATATCAGAGGCAAATGAATCTTCGTCTGAAATTTCATTATCTCGAATCTTGATAGGTTTTTCTCTCTTAACCTTCACGTTAACTGCGGGTTCAAAAACTTTCAAAAACGATTTATTTTCTTTTTCTTTTGATTTCTGATTGGTTTCAGATAGTAATGACAGCAAATTAGAGTATTCATTTAAGTCGTTTCTGTTCATATCGTTCCGTAAGAATGATAATTGTACTTTAAGAACTAAAAAGGGGTTAGTCGCGGCTACAATATCATCATATACATTACGACTGCCATCAGTACTATCTAGGCTCAATTCGTTGGCTGCGAAATCGTCAGTGTTACTATTAATTGTGTCTGCATCGTTATTTTCAGCTTTTGGAGCTTCATCGAATTTGTTACGTTTGTACTGATAATTTTGAAGGCGATCCAACTGTCTAGGGTAGTTATGCCATTGTTCTTTTCGATATCCTTTATCGTCATAGTTTTCTTCTTTGTTGATACTTTCTTCATTCTCTTTTATATTTTGATTATTGTCTTTGCCAGCGTACATTTCTTCTATCATTTCCTTTATAGATGGGAGAGGTATATAATTATCCCGCGATGCTCCGTTGTTAAAAAATATATCGCTATTTATTTTACTGGTTTGATATCTATTACTAAATATATTGTCGTTTTCTTGGTTGTCAATGCTAAATGGTTCTGTATTTATTTTTTCATTTATTACAATTGGAAGAACATCACTCGACGTGAGTGCTAAAGTTGTTAGTATTAAAATTGGAAGCATAGATCGGCCCATCTGGAACAAACAAAGTTTATGTGAGACGGTACATTAAATTTCAAATTTGAACTTCTATGTGTTGTTTATTGCTAGATTAATATTCAGGTAACAGAATTTGATTTGCATTTGATTATTCTGGAGTATTCAAAGGTATGATTGTCATTGCAAAGGGCATTGTCTACTATGATTAGCATTACGTTTTAGTTTGTGGAGACAAGAAGGCATTTCTGACTTTATAATTAATTAATTTTCATCGCAACTAGTGTACCCATATGTATATGTACTTGGTATGTGTGTAAGAAAATTAACATATCAGTGTTATGTTATTCATCTTTTAACTTCGGATATTTTTCGTATGGTGAACGTGGTTAGTAAAATTCTTACAAAATACTTTAAGAAAGATATGATATGATATACTGAATTTGTCGGCCGTGAGAATATCATATTAATATTAGTTTCAGTTAATCGCAATCCACTATGCGATTACAGATACGTTGTCATCCGTAAGGACTAATATAGAATGCTTTACAACCTGCTGTACTTGTACTGGCTCTCTTTCCCTTCAAGCCAGAAACCAGAATACAACAGGGGATGCACTGTCTTACAGCGGAGGAGACTAGTATAAGAAGACACTTTCATCGATAGACTCTTAGGTGTAGATTTTATTTACGTTGCTATTCAGCTGTGCTGTGTTGTGTGCTGTATTTCAGTCTGAAGAACTGTTAGTCCATTTGTCCCTTTATTTTCATTAAAAAAAAAAAACATTTAACAAATTTCTTTCTACTAATATTTTTGTGCGTGTAACAAATTATCCATCCTGGCAGAGATTACTAATGTAAGTGTTACTAAAAATGTCTATTTTGGAAGCGTTTATCCACTCCTAACTTACGGTATCATATACTGGGGAACTCAACAGATATACAATCCACATTCGTTCTCCAGAAAAAATGTCTTACAACAATATGCATAGGACCGAATACTTAAGAGATATTTTCAGAACGGTTTTCTGACACTGATTGAAATCTTTATCCTTGAATTATGTCTATTTGTAAATATTTTAATTTGAAATTTGAATTCAAAGAAAAACATTTCATCAATATAACAAGTGGTAAAATTAAAAAGTTTGTACAACCGACTTCAATATAAATATTATTTATTTTTGATTTTTTGAAAA
Source organism: Parnassius mnemosyne (assembly GCA_963668995.1). Classification (NCBI taxonomy): domain Eukaryota; kingdom Metazoa; phylum Arthropoda; class Insecta; order Lepidoptera; family Papilionidae; genus Parnassius; species Parnassius mnemosyne. The sequence continues at coordinate 17,662,103 of CAVLGL010000115.1, forward strand.
CCGCTCGACCGATTTTAATAAAATTTAAATGTGACCACCTGGGAAACAAGAAGAAGAAGAATTTTCGAAATCGGTTCATGCGTCTTCGAGTAATCGGTGAACATACATTAAAAATAATATTCCGATGAATTGTAAACCTCATCCTTGTTGAAGTCGGTTGATAAATATGATATAAACTTACCTATTATTAGAAATATTATGATTTATTATAAAAGTACCTATACTACTACTATTCGTGTATACAACCAGTTACCACCAGATAATAAACAACTAAATGGAAATACGTTAATTAAAGAAATTGTTAATTGAAAATGTTTTTTATATTCTCAATGAGTTTTTTAGAAAAAGTTAAGTTAGTAAGTGGTTAATTTTAAATTTATTTTCTTTCTTGTTGCATATCCGACATGGGTAGACTGTTGAGCCTAAAACTATATGTTTTGTATTAAGATCATATTGCACACAGTTATGCAATAAATGTATCTTTGTCTTGTCTTTGTGTTTGTCTTCACTAATTTAAATTTGAATCTTTCAAACAAAGCAAATATAAAAATATACCAGAATAAACTTGACCTTGTTACAATTATATGTAGGTACTACTTTATAATGTTTGGATGATTAAAATTAATGCCAATGCGAAAAATCGGTAAAAATATTATTTGTTTATTAAAATTTTTTATTAAGAGTAGCACAAATTATATAAATCAAGAATTAAACATGTCTATTTTCTATATTTTCTGTGAATCTCACTGCGGTGAAGTCGCAGCAAAATTTAGACGATGGCGGTTTGTACAATGGTAAATAGAGCCAATTGAAGTTTTTGCAAAGGAATTGACTTTCAATAAAAAAAAAAACTCTAAATAATTATTTAGGGACATGAGTGGAAAGATAACATTTGTAAACGCCAACCACACTGTGCCGCACCTTATACTTTGCCATATGGGATCAGCCGGAGGAGGGTTAATTTGTTGAAAATACAACTCTACACAAGGGGTGACTGGGCCAAAGTGATGGATAAAACAAAGAAAATTGTTATGGACGACTGTGAAAGATACATTAATTTTGAATGCATTATAAAAAATCAAATTATAATTAATGTAAACAACGATGATGACGACGACAGCTAAACTAGTTGTAGTGAAAGTGATTAAATAAATTTGTTTTTAATCTAGTGCAGTCTTTAATTTATATAACTATATCTCTAGAAATTAGCATTGAGAAATGAATATGAAGAAACTGATAAATGATTTAAATAAAAACTTGTTTTACGGATTTTATCGCGTATATTAACTTATTTTATATTCCCGACGTTTCCAGCACTTTACAGCACCCATGGTTACGAAACTGAAACTAGTTTTTATTTAAATGTATAGTGTTCGCGTAAATATAAGAAATCGTTATGATAAATGATTACCAACGCAAAAGAATCGAATATTTCAGATACCGATTTTTCAATTGGAATGCCCAGTCCAATAAATGTGACAGCTGTCAAAAGGCATTTCTTAGGTTTGTTCGAGTTAGAATTATGTCAACTAAATACTCTCGCTTATACTCTTATAACGAAGAGATGAGTTTGCGCAGGCACAGCTCGATGCGCTAGGGTCGGTTACGCAAACAAGAAATAAATCGCCATTGCACTTTATCTTGTACTAAATTGTTACTAGAATGTACTTTAACTATTTCTGTTCACGTTTTTTTAAATTTATTACTTGCGATTATTGTTATTTGGTGAAACTTCATCTTAATTTATTCTGGACTGACATATCATGTACAAATTTTATTTTGGTTTATTTGTTATAAAACTGGCCAGTTTGGCTTACGACATCATCGTGTTCGTCACTCCATCTAGTGGGGGATAGCCCTACAATTCGCCTACCGCTACGAGAGTGCCACTCGAGAACCTTTTTTCCCCATCGGTTGTCCGTTCTTCGAGCTATATGGCCGGTCTATTGCCACTTCAGCTTACTAATCCCTATAGCATAGTAAGACATGCAGGAAGTTGATGGATGCAGGTGGCTCAAGACCGTGCGTTGCGGCATTTCTTGTGGGAGGCCTTTGTTCAGCAGTGGACTTGTGAATTGAAATTGAAAGTGATATATTCACAATATACGAATTTATTGTTTTTACTGCTAAATGGAAAAACGTAAAATTGGAAAAAAAATACGCTAATTGGATTTTAACGACGGTATTCTTGTATAATATTAACCAGTTGAAAGCGCTGTTACGACTTACGATGCTTAAACTAGAGCACAGTAGCGGTTATTAATGAACTCTGAAGAGTTCATAATTAATGACCGCTGTCGTCAGAAGAAAAATGTTTGTTGATTGACATAGCGTTTATAGAGCCAGATAATTAACGAAATTCTAAAAATAATATGTTTTTTTTTGTTTTATTCCCATTTATTACCGCAGTGTATGTCTAGACAAGATTTTTTTTGATGGTATCTTTGGCTAGTTGTTTGAAAGTATAAATAAATGGTTTTCTGACTATAAACTTAATCCCATTGGTATATAATACTACATAATACTAGTATAGTACGAAAGAATACAAAGGCCGGACTTAATTCTTTCGTATTATATATATAAATCCAGTTTTGTTGGTTATTTTCAACCGATTTCAAAAAAGGAGGAGGTATTTCGTTTTTTTTCTTTCGTCGGAATCTTTTTTGTATGTATGTTCACCGATTAAGTACTCACAGATGCCTAAACGGAACTGGGAAATTCTTTTTTCGTTTCAAAGGCTGTACTTTCCAGGTGGTCCCATTTAAATTTATTAATAAATTATATTGATATTGAAGTCGGTTGTATAAAATTTTAAGTTTACCACTTGTAATCTAAATGATTCAGTATCAGCTATTTTTCTGATTAGTTAGTATCATCACGAATTATCGAATGAAATAACAGTTATAAATTATAAAAACTCTTCCCAGTATCGATAAACATTATTTAATCTTGGTGGAAGAACTATCAGCAGCCGAAAGACTTGTTGTAGGTGTATGGTGTACCGGATATAGATTGATGTTAATTATGCGACATTTTGGGCTCAAGAACTTTTTATTACGTGGTAGAGCCATGCTGCAGCTATATTAGTAGTATAGTTGTAGCACGAATGGGTCGGTTCGAGCGGGGTAGGACCCCGCTCTCACACAATACGAGCGTGAAATAGAACGTTAATTTTGCTGAGTCTCGTATGGTGAGTGTAGAGAACCGGCGACCCTTTTAACTGGAAAAGAGGCATTCCATCTTAGTCCTCACGGGTGACAACGCATCTGCATTTTGAGTCTTTATTGAGGATAGATGTGTCTATGGGTCACAGTTACCACTACCATCAGGTTGACTGTGTGCTCGTTTGTCACCCTATCCTATAAAAAAAGCTTCAGCCATACACTCTACTCGAACGGATTTGTCTTTGAACGGATATGTTTAATTAATTTATCAAATTACGGTCGTAGTATTTACTAGTATTTAGTATATATAGTAGTATATAGTTACCATTACAGCCTAACAAAATCCATCCATTGTTGATCATAGGCCTCTTCCATAGATTGCCCCATAGCTATAGTTGCCAGGCATGACAGGTTGGTAGGCAACCGCAGTTTTTTCATTATTTTTAAATGTTACTAGGAAAATGCTACTGACAATCTTCTCTTTCAGTTTCCTTCTAACGCCTCGACACGCGTGGGAGTATAAGGAGTAGTGGATATTTCAACCCCGTCACTATACAGTAAAAACAAATGGTAAAAACGGTGAAATTAAAAATTTTGTAGAACCGACTTCAATATAAATTATTAAGGATAACTCAAAAAATATTAGTCAGACCTTGATTAAATTTATATGGGACAGCATTCAAATAAAAAAGAATCATCGAAATCGGCTCACCTAGAATAAGTTACGAGGTAACACACAACTAACAACAACAAAACAAAAAACTTACAGTCGAATTGAGTACCTCTTCCATTTTAGAGTCGGTTAAAAAAATTGCAGAATACCAGCGTAAAATAGCAGCTTAACGCTGCTGTGTTTCGTATGATGAGTGTAGAGAACCGGAGACCCTTTTTACTGGAAATGAGGCATTTCATCTTAGTCCTCATGGGTGACAACGCATCTGCATTTTAATTTGTAATAGAGGATAGGTGTAGATGTCTATGGGCACAGCGACCACTTACCATCAGGTGGACTGTGTGCTCGTTTGTCACCCTATCCTATATAAAAAAGTGCACTTGAATAATAAAGTCGGTCAACCTATTTCGTCCCGTGGGCTTCGCAAGAAGCGATTATGGGATAAGCCAAAATGATTATATGGCTTTCGATACATATCGGTATAACCTGCTCTACACCAGGTGTGAAATACACAGAATGGTAAAGGATCCGTAGACCGTCCCGTGTAGTGTTGGTGTAAAAATAGCCACTACCCCATATCGTCCCGTGGCTGTCGTAAGGGGTGACAGAGGGAAACTGAAACAGGAGATAGGCAGCAGCACCTTCCTGACAACAAAAAATTTAAAATTGTGTTTACCAATCCATCAGCCAAGCATGATCTCATAGAGAGAGGCCTATGTTCAGCAGTGGACTTTCAGAGGCTGTAATGGAAATGGAATGGATGGTTGTTATATTCTTGGTACGGGAGGCAAGTGAAAAACAGCACAGTTATTGACACACTGCTGTCATATACCGTGGGCGTAGACACGCACACATACATATCATTAGCGTACATACACAACAATGGTAAAGTACAGCGTCAATGGTGCGGGATCCCTGATACTGCGATTGTCAATCCGCCTGCCTAATGTGAAGATTAAGGCACACAATCTCTACAACAGTAGCCCAATCCATAGAACTTTTACGCACTGATGATGATGAAGATAATGATTATACATAATGCACAATAGAGTTACATATGTATATATTATTAGGTTTCGTAGGTGATACATGTTGACGCATATGAATTCGGGGTTATTACATATTCGAACAATTGTTGTGTTATGTATGTGTGGTAGATATGAGCGCCGAAGGCCAATTCCACGGCGGCGGCGTGGCGTGGCTGGCCATAGGCCTTAGATATTGTTTTATCAGGAAGAGATTACTTAAAAAAAACTTAAAGAAAACCATATTGTTGTTACCAAAAAAAGCTTTATATTTTTAATAAAAGCCTGGGTAGCCCCAACCCAATGATGGGAACAGCATTCCATGTGAGGCCGAACCTGCGTCTTGTAAAGTTGCAGGCGGTGTGCCGGCATGAAATACTGTCCCGCTCTGCTGAGCACGCAAAGCTTTTTAGAGGCCAATTTGGCCTTCTCTTCCAAGTGACCACGAAACTTGCACGTCACTCGATATGTCGACGCCGAGGATTCAGATACCGGCTGAGGCAACAAGGGGAGTGCCTTGATACTGAGGAGATGCTCCGATCTGCAAGAATGCTGGTGATTCAATTGCACAATTTCTCGGAAAGGCCATAGAAAAGGAGCTTCGAAATAAGCGCTTTGTGCCAAACCCAATCAAAGACCTTCGCAATGTCCAAACTAACGGCCAATGCGTCCTCCTTGGACTCTTATGCCTCAGCCCATCTATGAGTCAGGTAGACAAGAAGATCACCAGTTGATTGGCCCCGACGAAAACCGTATTGGAGATCACTAATCAGCTGGTGATTCTCAAGATACCGCATGAGCTGGCAGTTTATAATGGATTCCAATATTTTGGAGAACAAGGAGGTGATAGCGATAGGCATAGCTAGATGGGTCTGAGTGGTCGCCTTTTTTAGCCAGCCTGCAGAATGCAATCGCGATGTTAGTGTGAGTGGCCTTACACTCCGGACTAGACAATAGTCTGATGAGCCAAGAGGGGAGTGCACGGAGACCTGAGGCCTGATATCTATCTGAATGAGAGGTCAGCAGAAGGTCCAACAGCGAAGGTGCATGATTTTCAACATCTAGAATCCGCGTGGGCGGAGTTACCAGTTGTGTCAGATTATATGCCAAGGTAAAATCATGAACAGATCTCCCTGCATGATCGGTTAAACGTGAACCGAGCCATTCGGCGTGGTGGGCGTTACAATCGCCGAGGATCACGATCTCTGCGGATGGGACCTGCTGCAGCAAGAAATCTGTAGCCGTTTGGACGTGGTCGATCAATCGGTCTGTTTCGGTATTACCGCTATGGGACATATAAACATATAAACATAAACACCACCCATAAATATGCGGATAGTCGTCGCTGTCTACGCGTAGCCAAAGGATGGACAGGTCCTTCAAGACTGCCGAGGCGTCGAGACAGATATCCTCTCTGATGTATACGCAAATTACAGCCCGAAGCACAAAGGAGAGTTCCAATTTGTACCCCGGGTAGGAGAGATACGAAGTATCAGTCGGAGAGGACACCTGCGTCTCGGTCAGTAAGACCAAGGCCGGCTTCGCCGTCTCGAGATGGTAGTGGACGGCATTTCATAGTGTTCGAGGGAAGTCCCCTGATATTGAGAAAGTCACGTCCTGGGGTCACCTTGGCTTTGTTGCTAAGCTTGCCCCGAGCAGTTATTGTTTTGAGCGGAATTTTACCCCTACCCCCAGAATACGCGGGGCAGCCTGAGTACTCAGAAGTGGTAAGTCTCTCCTTAGGAGTGGAGTAGATTGGTCGTGGATGCTCAGCAAGGGATTTTCCAATACCAGGTGCTGGTACCCTCCCGGTACGGTGTAGTATTACAATTCACGCCGGTATTCTGTGAGGTCGTGGTGCGTGCAACAGTCGAAGTTGCTGCCATTGTTAACACCACACAACAATACACGTTCACTCGGTGAAATATTCTACTCGACTGAGTGAGTGACGAGCGTAGCGAGGCGACAAGGCGATCTAATGCGGTCGGGCCGTGCGTGTGAGCGGGAAAGGAAGTTGCGTTGCGATTCGTCGCGACGGCGCGCCGCGTGATTCACGCGGCGGCGACGCATGAACATGAACTCACGGCGACGACGGCGCGCCGGCGCAGCGCTCATATCTAATGTTTGGTGGGGGTATAAGAATACAAATTGTTATAGGCGAGAAAGGGAAACAAACAGGGGGTTGGGCAGCAGCGTCTTCCTGATATTAACTCAAAATAATAATAAAAAAGTGTGTGTGTGTACTTATGTACGCATGTAGGAAGTTATACTTCTTTAACGTTACAAAACAAAAAAAATTGAGAGACAATTACCCACTGAAGTTATCGCTTTTAGGTGTCACAGTGCGCGCGCGTCGTAACAACTTCATGGTGTAGTTGTTAGCTGTCGACGTGCACGCGCATCGTAAAAAAATCTCATCATTTTTCCGAAACGCCCCAAAAGAAGTATAACTTCAAAATTCGGTTACCCGCCTGCCAAGCCTGACAACTAAATCAATCCTTAAACTTTATAGGCTGTAATAGATGGATGACTGGTATTATGTACATATGGAGTAAAACAACTTTCTTCCGTATCGTGTTATTAAGTTTAGTATATTTCCTTCATTCCTTCTATGTTTCCTGCTTTTGGGTGCGTACAGTGTACACATAGAGAACAACAAGACCCCACACATTTTATGGCAATTTAGTTTCATAATTTTACCACAGATAGAGTAATTTATGACTTTATTTAATGTTAATTATTTGCAGAACTAGACATTCCGGTCGTTGCCCGCGCGTTCGTTCTGATTTCGATGTGCACAATTTAATCTGTGCAAACACTTAACTGCTTGATTATTACAACTTGTCCTCAATTTGTTTGGAGTTAAATAAATCGAATCGTAGACCGTTTTTCAATTTATTTTTCAAAGTTTTTACAATATTTTAATAGTTTACAAGTTACGTTATAAAATTATGGGAATTTAAAAAAATACACCGTGTTTTTATCATGTCATGACAATGGAGTAGCTATCTCCGGCGGCAGATTTTATAAGGTGGCAGGCAATTAGGGAAAGAAAATTCAAGTCCCTACCTTTGCTTTTTAAATAATGCCAGTACTGTAACTAAATACTTTTAATTAAAATACAGACATATATACAAATTTATTAAGGGTAGGTAAGTATATAAGTAATATAAAATATGTTATGTTGTTTTATTTATTTTCATATAGTAGATATGCAGGATAATTTTAAATAATTTTTATTTTTAAGAAACTTAGGGGCGGCATTTTCGCCTTTGGTAACTTCGGGCGGCACCAAGCAAATAAGAATGCAAATTGTTATTATAATTGAAAACTTTTTACTATATTATACATCATTAATCCTATCCACAATGCAGTGGCGTAGCAAAGGGGTCATGGCAGAATATAAAATCGATAATTTCTTTTACACTTTCTAAGATACTTTCGAAGATGGTGGAGGGGTTGGGAGTGGTAATATTGGTTCAGGCGGTCCCAAGCGGTAGCTATTTATGTTACACAACGACTATGGCGAGTTCACCGCTGCACTGAGGCCGTTTATATAGTGAAGACAAATTGTATTTACTTATGTATTACACTAACTCTTGTAAACAATTACACTGTCGCGGACGCGTAGCACTTCTACAGTCCATTTCTGTCATCTATATCCATTCATAAATTTATTTAATCGTACATTTTCAAAATATAAAACTTCAAAAATTAACTTTAAATAAAAATACCGGCGACTTCAAAGATTTAAAAGGAATAAAATAATTTCGCATTCTGATGTCGATGCTAAGACATATTTTATTAGAAGAAATGAAGCCCCGACTTTAGAATATGGAATTAATTTGTTATTTTTAGTTGTTAGAAGTCCGCTTTTACTTTTAATTAAAAACTATTTTTATCCTTTTGATGATATGAATCTTATGCCATACACTTAATCTCATGGCTGTTAGACAGGAAATGAAGCTGCACTCTCCAACAGATATGATAGTGTACCGGCAGCTGAACAGACATATCTCCAAATGCATGCGGCGGGACTTATGCCACTTCAATACTCGTATTGAAGAAGCGATCAAGTGGTACCAGGACCCTAAAAACTTTACCAGAGGTCTGTCTACCAGAAAGAGCCAACTGTCGAAGCTGAAGTCCGAACTGATAGCATTGTTTCCGTGACTACTGAGGTTTTGAATGAGATTGAGAGGTTTTACGGGCAGCTGTACACGTCATCGTAGTACCCACATGCAAGAGTGAGCAACGATCCGAAAGCATCCGGCACAATTTCTGATGATATTCCGGATATCAGTCTGAGTGAAATTAGAATTACCCAGCATTACAAAAACGGCAAGGCCCGGGGTGACGATGGATTTAATGAGGACCTTTTAAAAGTGGGTGGAAAACCGGTAGGTACTTAAAGTCCATCAGAACTTCAATTCCGTGTTGCATGTTGGCACAAATCCGGAAGCGTCGAGTAGTAGTGCGGTGGTTCTGTTCTCTGAGAAAGGCGCCATTCAATTTCCGTTCTGAGCTGGGTTTACGTGTGGTTTTCGAGGGTTATTACGAATCGTCTAGCACGCAGACTCGCCGACTTCCTACCTCCCGAAAAAGATCATTTATGAAAAGACTACTACCATAGACCACAACCATGTCCTTAGGTAAATTGACTTATACCAACGACCCAAGAGTGCAATCCGCCACTTTGTCTCACGTATGTAAACTATGACAAAGCCTTTGATTCCGTCTAAATATGGGTGGTGCTACAGTCCCTTCAGCGGTGAGGTAAGAAAGTAAGACAGGGTGACGTTATGTCGCCGAAACTCTTCACCGCTGTTTTGGAAGACGTTTTTAAGCTACTGGGCGGGAAAAATTACGGTATTAACATATTTGGCGAATACCTCAATCTCCTTCGATATGCCGACGATATAGTCCTTATGAAAGAATCGCTGGAGCACCTCAGCACTATGCTCAACGACCTCAATAGTGTCTCTCAATGGATAGGATTCTAGTTCAAATTCGACCGAGAGGTCAATCGATGGATGCAACTCGGCTGAGCAGCGTTCTCCCGAAATCTCCCGATTACGACACATCTTTTCGGCACGTATGCCTCTAAACTTGAACCAAGATTGTATAACCAGTGCGTGTTACCAATGATAACAAATTTGTATGATCCGAGACGTGGTCCTTCGCTGTTGGCTTTATAAGGAAGCTCAAGGTCGCTCACCGAGCTATGGAGAGGGCTAAGCTCGACGTTTTTCTACGTGATATACTTAGAAATGACGATATCCGCGGTAGAGCCAGTGTTTTTTTTATATGATATGGTAACAAACGAGCACACTCCACCTGATGGTAAGTGGCTGCTGTGGCCCATAGACATCTACATCTATCTTCGTTTGCGAATCAAAATGCAGATGCGTTATCACCCGTGAGCACTAAGATGGAATGCCTGTTTTCCAGTAAAAAGGGTCTCCGGTTCTCTACACTCACCATACGAAACACAGCAGCGTTAAGCTGCTATTTTACGCTGGTATTCTGCGAGAGCGTGGTCCTTCCCCGGTCGAGCCGACCCATACGTGCTATAACTATACTACTACTCGTAATATGGCTGCAGCATGGCTCTACCACGTTGTAAGCATTACCGACATAGCCCAACGTTTTACTAAGTAATAGTGGCAGTGGAGCGCCCATATAGCTCGAAGAACTGACAACTGATGGTGAAGAAAGGTTCTCGGGTGGCAGCATCGTACCGGTAAGAGAAGTGTAGACCCTAAATTTCTATTTTGGCATTATTAGGGGTGGAACATATTCTCCAAATTTATATGAAAATACCCCTGAACTATTAATAAAAAAGTTTAATCAAAATGGGTTTACATTTGACGAAGATAGCGCGTAACATACATACAAAAATAATTACATATATAAATTAATGGCATCCTATCAAGACAATAAATAATGCAATAGTAATATAAAGTAAAAAAAAAGAAATATAATATATTATGAACGAAATAGAAGTGTCGCTTTCCTATTCATCTCGATCGTAGCTTTTGTTACAAATGTTTCGTTTTGACAAATACGAGTAGAAACGGAAGTACTTCAATATTATGTATGCGAGTCTGATTTGTACGTATAAGATTTTTCCTGTAGGTCGTTAAACAAAAGAAACAAAAGAAAACTAACATTACAAAAGAAACGTTAGTAGAAAATAAACAGTGTAGTAGATGTTTCGCTTGGGAATATTTTATTTCCGAGTTGTCGACGATAAATGCTTTTCTAGCCTCTCATAAAGCAACACAGTTCTTCGTAGCTCCCTAAAATCAAATGAAATTCCCTCACAAGTCCTACTAACTTCGCGACGTACCTGTTCGTTAAATTTAATTAAAACCGTGCCAAACTCGTTAGGCAAACATTGTAGCAATAACATTCTACTTATCGTTGCTGTACCGTGTGATATATTATGTATTTGAGCGTAAATGTCGGTGGTTTAAATCCTGTAATTGGAGGTTAATGTTACATGATTTTATTATTCGATTCATGAGCATTTAAAATTAGTTTTTTAATGCTTAGTTTTAATTACAAAATTCTTGTTCTTTAGCCCGTAAGCTTCACAGCTCCAGATGAGCCTCAGATAATTTACCACTCATGGTCCGCCGCCGTGCCGGTCAGCGATCGTAATAAACCTCTCGCACCTTTGTATTTATGGGATAAGCAGGATGGTTACAATCTTTACTTTTCGAGAACTTTCGAGGTTTTTCCATAGTCGCATCTTAGCACTTTCAATAGACGGAAATGTATTGATGGTAGATGGTGGTGGTGGTGTATGGGTGACGAATTCATTCTCACTATATTACATACACTATATCAATAATATATTTTTAATGAAAAAAAGAACAGGCTGTGCTAAATCAGCAACTCTGACAGCTGATTGATTTAGCACAGCCTGTTCAGTCATCAAAAGTTTTAAGGATATTTTTTTCTAAGTTTTGAACGAAAATTGTTAACAATTACTCAAATTAAAGCAAGATAACGAGAAAATACCGTAATTTACGCGTGTATTGAGAAGTAGTTGCCTGAGTAGCATCTTTGCGAGCCCCATCTCCAAATTCAATAATTGATTTTCAGTTCAATCAAATGTGATTTCGATGGTAAACCATTGAGTACTTTAATCGAATGTGCCTTTAATCTGTCTGATATGTTTTCCACTCGATTAATGTAGGGTTAAGGCGGAGTATCTTTTGTAATTTTAGAAATAAAAGGAATAAGTCAAGCGTGTGCCATTTTATACCGCATTGGTTGTTCATTCATTAATACATTACAGTCTACCGAAAGCCCATTTCTGAACATAGGCGTCCCCCTTAAATTGCCTTCAAGGGTGGGACATCTGTCATAGTTGACCCGCTCACACGACATTTTTATACGTGGTAGAGCCATGCTGCAGCTATATTAGTAGTATAGTTGTTGCACGAATGGGTCGGCTCGACCGGGGAAGGTCCACGCTCTCACGGAATACCAGCGTGCTATTTTACGCAGCAGCTTAACACTGCTGTGTTTCGTATGGTGAGTGTAGAGAACCGGAGACCCTTTTTACTGGCAATGAGGCATTCCATCTTAGTCCTCACGGGTGACAACGCATCTGCGTTTTGATTCGCAAACGAGGATATATGTAGATGTCTATGGGCCGCAGCCACCACTTACCATCAGGTGAACTGTGTGCTCGCTTGTCACCCTATCTTATAAAAAAAAAACACGCTTAGCAAGCGGATCGGCAACTGCAGTTTTCTACCGACAGTTTTCGACATTCCTGCTACAACTATACTACTAATATAGCTGCAGCATGGCTCTACCACGTATAAAATAGTCTTTTCAGTATACGCTACTATCTTTTCCCATATACACAACATTGGAAATGTTTGAACGTAGAAGGACCACTTACGTAGTAATATTATTTAATCTGCCACCACGCTTTCACAGAATACCGTAAAATAGAAGTTTAGTTCTGTTGCGTTTAATATCGTGAGTGTAGCGAATCAGAGACCCTTTTTACCAGAAACGAGGCATTCCACCTTAGTCAGGGATAATAAAGACTGCATTTTGATTCTTAATCGAAGATAGATGTAAATGTCATGTCTATGGGCCATGGCATCCACTTATCATCAGGGTCAGGTGCACTGTGAGCTCGTTTATTTAAAAAAATAATAGATCGAATACTTCTAAGTTTAACCAGTAGTGTGTAAAGGTATTAGTTTTATTTATTGTTTATTATCATGTAACTTACTTTATTTTTATTTTTGTTTACATCTATCTACATTTTTAGTAAATTTACATGGCTTAGCGTAAAAAAGGATAACATTATTCTAGGTTCAAAAGCTAATTTTAGTCGGCTAATTTTAAGTTTAATAGTTACACTAACATTATTTGTAACATTAACAAATCAAGTAGTTTCTTTGTGACAAAAGATCAAATAGAGGATTAAATATTTGTAGGATGGAGATGGAAAATGAACATATTACTTTGGCACTTGAAATAATTTTCAAGGCATTCACTAGAAACTTTATAATCGCGATTTACTTTGTTTGTAAGTAAAGGTTCATAAACGCATGAAGTTGTTTAACTTTACGAAAATTGAATAAGTTGGCGAATGTCTTCACACGTAGCTCGTTGCTTTTATAGGTTTATTAATAACTAGCTGTGCTCGCGACTTCGTTAGTATAGAATCTTTGTTAGTAATTTATTTGTTTTGAAGTTTTATTATTTTGAGCCTAATTTATTATATTTCATAAATTACAACACTGTTCTATATCAAATAGTAATAGTATTGATATTTATAAGAAGTAATTTCATCATAAAACCGATCAAGTGCATGATTGAATTCACCGAAGATACGGCACTATACCTTCAATATTATATTTAAAATAAAATTTTGCATTAAGAAAATATGTAAATAAAAAAAAATAAAAACTAAGGAAGACTTTAATAATTACTTACTCTTATTTGTAAAAACACAGGGTTAATATTATAGATAAGGAGGGAACGATAATTAGTTTGCCGTGTACTCGTAGTGGCGGCGTATATGAAATCATTACAGAGTTAGATCCCGGTAGTGTAGTAAGAGGCGACTATAGAAAATGTCAGAAGAATCTACTTACTTTAGATATATTCAGTATAACCATATCAGTTAATTCAAGATCGGACATAAAATATTTTGAAAAGTTACAGTATATATACGTGCCACTGGTGGGCAAAGGCCTCCTTTCATTTTATTGAGAGGGTTTAAGAAAATTTTCGCCGCGGAGCTCCATTTCGTGTTAGTGAACTTCGCTTGTCTTCGAAACATTTTTAGGATTTCGTACCTCAAAAGGAAAAAACGTCTGTCTGTCAAGACCCTTTTTCTCAGGAATGCGTGGAGGTATCAAGCTGAAATTCATATCAAATACTCAAGTCTACTGTCCGTTAGAGCTGTGAAAAAATCACAAACTTCTAAGCCAACGCAATTAAAAGATACAGCCGTTTATGCCGCAAATTTTCGACATTCGCAACGGAATCAAAACCTACAGGGTACTTCCCGTGAACTCAGAATCTTAAAATTTGGATAAAGGAAAAATCACGAAAAGCATAAATTTTTAGTGACATCATATAATAAAAATATTTTTAATAATTTAAAACTTATATACCTACGAATTTGTTCGGAACCCTCGGTGCGCGAGTCCGACTCGCCACTTGGCCTTTTTTTTTTTCTTATTTCTCAGACATGCAGGTTTCCTCACGATGTTTTACTTTGCCGCCGAGCACGTGGTAAATCAACACTTAAAATTAACAATTTCATTGGTGTCGTTTTTTTTTATAGGATAGGTTGACAAACGAGCACACAGTCCACCTGATGGTAAGTGGTTACCGTGACCCATAGACATCTACATCTATCCTAAATAAAGACTCGAGATGCAGATGCGTAATCACCCGTGAGGACTAAGATGGAATGCCTCTTTGCCAGTAAAAAGGGTCTTCGGTTCTCTACACGCACCATACGAAACACAGCAGCGTTAAGCTGCTATTTGACGCTGGTTTTCTGTGAGAGCGTGGTCCTTCCCCGGTCGAGCCGACCCATTCATGCTACAACTAAACTACTAATATAGCTGCAGCATGGCTCTACCACGTAAAACGTCCGTTCGGCGAGGATCAAACCCATGTTGCTCGCGTATTGTGAAATTATATATATGAAATTAATTATATATACAGAGAGCGCGCACGGCTCGATTTTCGTTTCTCATATTTCGATTTTCGGTTTTCGTATTTTTATTTATCCCTTAATAAAATATACAAAAGTTAATGTTTGTTTGTTCGTATTTAATGAGCTGGCATCCTGATCATCAGATTGCGGTGAAACTTTGTCAACATATTGTTTGCACTTGCGTGAAGGTTATAGGCACAGTACAATTTTCTTACAGGAGATAGCGCGCGTATCGTACGGACAAATTTATTTGAAGGTTATACATCACTCAATAAATGTATTACCATTCCTAATTAAACAATAAAACTCTTCCAAATTTAAAATAATATTTCCTGAATTATTTCTTCTGTGGCAGCCACGCGGCGGATACCTGCTGGTATTTTATAAGAAATACATAGCAAATGTTACATTTGTTTTATATATATTTAGTTATTCCGCCTATGTGTAATAAAGATCGTCGGTGAATAAATGAAGGCATACATATATAACACGTAACATTTGCACAACACCATCTATTGATGACACTGGTTAAACATTGTACTTTTTTTTAACTAAGATGGTATTATGATAATATTTGTGAGGAAACTTATTCTTTTTTTTGTTTACTGTGTTTTAGGTATAAGTATATCAATACATAACATTATTTTACATCATTTCGTTACGATTTCTGATATTAGAACAAAATGCACTTAATGACTCAACGAAACAGTTGAACAATTTCATACCTGTATTTGTTCTGTGCTATAAATCAAAATAATAATCATAACTAGATAGAATTAACCGTGCTAAATAGAACAACGACTAAATGTTACACGAAGATACGCTTTGTGATAAACTTGTTAGGGAATTTTCTTTTTACTAAGGGAAGCGCATTCCAGTGTCGTACAGCTATAACAGTGAAGGAGTTTGAGAGAAAACCAGTACGGTGAGAGAGAATTTGTATATCAAAATGTTTAAAGGCAATTCAAATGATATATTGCTAAGCAAGCGTAATAAGCTTTTATGGCGGTTTGGCGGCCGACCTCCAGAGATTTGCTTCATTGCTGCATTTCTTCGGATCGATCGATTCGGGGCGACTAAGATTCGACTTGCTCTCTATTTCGTCAATCGTCACTTATGATAAAGTGAAAACGAAAAGTCAGGCGTTCAAAAGCATAACGTACATTACGTTATTTCATAACGTGTACACGTAAATTTATTATTTTTAACGTAGGACAATCTATTTTACTACGATTTTTTTTTATTTTATAGTTTGACTCGATCTAAAGCAGATAGTTTATACGTGGTAGAGCCATGCTGCAGCTATATTAGTAGTATAGTTGTAGCACGAATGGGTCGGCTCGACCGGGGCAGGACCACGCTCTCACAGAATACCAGCGTAAAATAGCAGCTTAAGACTGCTGTGTTTCGTATGGTGAGTGTAGAAAACCGGAGACCCTTTTGACTGGAAAAGAGGCATTCCATCTTAGTCGTCACGGGTGACAACGCATCTGCATTTTGATTCGCAAACGAGGATAGATGTAGATGTCTATGGGCCACAGCAAACACTTACCATCAGATGGAGTGTGTGCTCTTTTGTCACCCTATCCTATCCTATAAAAAAAATCTTGGTCTTCAAAACCAAAGAACGTCATTTCTGTCTTTCCTGCCATTTCCGTAGGAAGGTTGTTTCTCCGAAAGCGCCAATCACCTTTATCATTTAATTAGTCTATTGATATTATTGACGATATTTTAGACTCACAACCAGTCATTGACCGGCTGAATATTCAAAGCGCGAGTATGGCTCACTTCACGACTGAGCTTTATCTTTAGCCTACTATATCGATCTAATCAGTGAACGCAAATAAATTAGAGTTCATTGGTTCTGATACATTCTTTCAAAAGACAATAAAAGTATCATTCAGCCTACAATTACATAGTGTTAGTAAAAAGACGGCTCCGTACTCCAGTGGCCAAGTGCTTGGCTGCGGTGCTGAAGGTATGCGGGTTCGAATCCGAAATTAAAATGTGTGTATGGTGAGCAAAATTTTCTATGTGCAATTTATGAACGTAAAACGCCTCCATGATAGAGAAGAAAATCATAGTGTCACGTTAATGTTTATTTTTAAATAGTTTTTCTGCGCAAAAACCCTAAAAAGTGCTAAATACATTCAATTATGTCCATGTACTTGTTGCATGCAATTCGGAATACCAGAAATTTTTATAAGCAGCAAATGCAATTTTCTTTTTCATACATTTTGATACCTCGAAGTTCAGTATCAATACTTCCGATACTCCCGGTACTTCTTGAAAAACTTTAATCTAATATAAATTTAATTAAGTTTATTCGTAAATCAGAGTTACTGTTTCTATGAGCCGTGGTTGTTAATATCGTTTTTAAGATTCGTTATTTTCTTGATCATGTCATGATTATCAGCATCGTTACAGTCCATCACAAGTCCACTGCTGAACATACACTAAGGTAGTACAAAATAAAGCAAGACCTTCTTCCTAAGCTACCTTTATTAATCGATTTTCTGCATCCACCACCTGGTCTCTGCTGCACCACCAGGTTTTTGATGTGGTAGAGCCACTCCAAAAACTACTAAAAAAATTGAAATAGTATCACAGGTGCAATATGATATTCTATGTGTGGTAAATCCATGATGCAACTATGATATGGTTGACCGGGGTAGGACCACGTTCTCACAGAATACCTGCATAAAATAGCAACTGATGTGTTTCGTGGGGTGAATGTAGAGGAACGGAAAACTTTTTTTACTAGAGTGTAACAAGCAGAGAAAATCCGAACATAGCCCTCTTCATCACCTGCTTATTGACCTTGGGCTTTCTTATTCGGAAAGCAGGGAAATAAATAATTAAACATTAAAAAGTTCAAATTGACTTCAAGACGGCCAAAAAGAATAACATAGATTTATAGCTTTTGAAGTCGGGGTGTAATTCTTTTATTGACTGTGTCTTATATGTCTTCAGAATTGTGTAATATTGCTTCAAATTTAAATAATAGCACAAGTAAGTTAAAACAAGAATCATTAAATCTGTTTACTATTTGCGAAGATGTCGCGTAGAATACATACAAAAATACTTATACTAATATTTATTTCTATGACGTATGTATGTGAATTTGTCCCGTTTTTTTAAAAAAAATTGGTAAATATAATTGGGCATGCCCTAAGCGCATTAAAAATTTCGTATAACAGGATTATACGGATTTTTTTTAAAGTAGTTTAAATACATTTCGACAGCACTATCGGCTTCAACACCCTCGAAAACCATGAAAATGACAACCATGATGAAAAAATTGATACTACTTACTTTTAATACGTACTACTATTATTTATTCTGTGCTTTTAAAATATTGTAATATAAATGCAAAATTTCTCATTATTATTATAATCAAGTATTTAAAAAATTTGGTTATTCGAGTATTGTGTATTTGTACATCGATCTTTTTGAGCCGCTGCAAACAATCATAACAATGTCCACTCACGACGACGACTGACGCCGAACTAACTGAGTGACGCAGCCTCTATTCAGTAACATTTTTTTCATACAAGGCTGCCGAATACACCGAAAATTTTTCGCCTTTTTGCAGACGAAAAAATTTATTATAACTAAACTAAACAAAATTAAGCTGCCATTTACATATAATGGTTTCCACATGATAGATGAAGAGTTTTAAAAATATACTGAGTTGAACAATTGATATTTTCAAAAGTTATCGTGTTTACAAGCCTTGCGGACTTGATGAATCCACAACTTATGGGGAAGAAAGGTTCTCGAGTTGTAGCATCGTACCGGTAAGAGAAGTGTAGGCCCTAAATCCCTATTTTGGCATTATTAGGGGTGGAACATAGTCTCCAAATTTATATGAAAATACCCCTGAACTATAAATACGAGTAAAAGAGTTTAATCAACATGGGTTTATATTTGACGAAGATATCGCGTAACATATATACAAAAATAATTACATATAAAAAATAATGGCATCCTATCAAGACAATAAATAATGCAATAGTAATATAAAGTAAAAAAAAAGAAATATAATATATTATGAACGAAATAGAAGTGTCGCTTTCCTATTCATCTCGATCGTAGCTTTTGTTACAAATGTTTCGTTTTGACAAATACGAGTAGAAACGGAAGTACTTCAATATTATGTATGCGAGTCTGATTTGTACGTATAAGATTTTTCCTGTAGGTCGTTAAACAAAAGAAACAAAAGAAAACTAACATTACAAAAGAAACGTTAGTAGAAAATAAACAGTGTAGTAGATGTTTCGCTTGGGAATATTTTATTTCCGAGTTGTCGACGATAAATGCTTTTCTAGCCTCTCATAAAGCAATACAGTTCTTCGTAGCTCCCTAAAATCAAATGAAATTCCCTCACAAGTCCTACTAACTTCGCGACGTACCTGTTCGTTAAATTTAATTAAAACCGTGCCAAACTCGTTAGGCAAACATTGTAGCAATAACATTCTACTTATCGTTGCTGTACCGTGTGATATATTATGTATTTGAGCGTAAATGTCGGTGGTTTAAATCCTGTAATTGGAGGTTAATGTTACATGATTTTATTATTCGATTCATGAGCGTTTAAAATTAGTTTTTTAATGCTTAGTTTTAATTACAAAATTCTTATTCTTTAGCTCGTAAGCTTCACAGCTCCAGATGAGCCTCAGATAATTTACCACTCATGGTACGCCGCCGCGCCGGTCAGCGATCGTAATAAACCTCTCACACCTTTGTATTTATGGGATAAGCAGGATGGTTACAATCTTTCCTTTTCGAGAACTTTCGAGGTTCTTCCATAGTCGCATCTTAGCACTTTCAATAGACGGAAATGTATTGATGGAAGATGGTGGTGGTGGTGTATGGGTGACGAATTCATTCTCACTATATTACATTCACTATATTAATAATATTTTTTTTAACGAAAAAAAGACTGAACAGGCTGTGCTAAATCAGCAACTGTGACAGCTGATTGATTTAGCACAGCCTGTTCAGTTATCAAAAGTTTTAAGGATATTTTTTTCTAACTTTTGAACGAAAATTGTTAACAATTACTCAAATTAAAGCAAGATAACGAGAAAATACCGTAATTTACGCGTGTATTGAGAAGTAGTTGCCTGAGTAGCATCTTTGCGAGCCCCATCTCCGAATTCAATAATTGATTTTCAGTTCAATCAAATGTGATTTCGATGGTAAACCATTGAGTACTTTAATCGAATGTGCCTTTAATCTGTCTGATATGTTTTCCACTCGATTAATGTAGGGTTAAGGCGGAGTATCTTTTGTAATTTTAGAAATAAAAGGAATAAGTCAAGCGTGTGCCATTTTATACCGCATTGGTTGTTCATTCATTAATACATTACAGTCTACCGAAAGCCCATTTCTGAACATAGGCGTCCCCCTTAAATTGCCTTCAAGGGTGGGACATCTGTCATAGTTGACCCGCTCACACGACATTTTTATACGTGGTAGAGCCATGCTGCAGCTATATTAGTAGTATAGTTGTTGCACGAATGGGTCGGCTCGACCGGGGAAGGTCCACGCTCTCACAGAATACCAGCGTAAAATAGCAGCTTAACACTGCTGTGTTTCGTATGGTGAGTGTAAAGAACCGGAGATCCTTTATACTGGCAATGGTAATCTTAGTCCTCACGGGTGACAACGCATCTGCATTTTGATTCGCAAACGAGGGTAGATGTAGATGTTTATGGGCCACAGCAAACACTTACCATCAGGTGGACTGTGTGCTCTTTTGTCACCCTATTCTATAAAAAAAAATCTTGGTCTTCAAAACCAAAGAACGTCATTTCTGTCTTTTCTGCCATTTCCGTAGGAAGGTTGTTTCTCCGAAAGGCGCCAATCACCTTTATCATTTAATTAGTCTATTGATATTATTGACGATATTTTAGACTCACAACCAGTCATTGACCGGCTGAATATTCAAAGCGCGAGTATGCCTCACTTCACGACTGAGTTTTATCTTTAGCCTACTATATCGATCTAATCAGTGAACGCAAATAAATTAGCGTTCATTGGTTCTTATACATTCTTACTCGCACCAAATTTACCAAGACTTTTAACAATAAAGATTTATAAATAAAGGTATAAAAGACAATAAAAGTATCATTCAGCCTACAATTACATAGTGTTAGTAAAAAGACGGCTCAGTACTCCAGTGGCCAAGTGCTTGGCTGCGGTGCTGAAGGTATGCGGGTTCGAATCCGAAATTAAAATGTGTGTATGGTGAACAAAATTTTCTATGTGCAATTTATGAACGTAAAACGCCTCCATGATAGAGAAGAAAATCATAGTGTCACGTTAATGTTTATTTTTAAATAGTTTTTCTGCGCAAATACCCTAAAAAGTGCTAAATATATTCAATTATGTCCATGTCCCTGTTGCATGCAATTCGGAATACCAGAAATTTTTATAAGCAGCAAATGCAATGTTCTTTTTCATAAATTTTGATACCTCGAAGTTCAGTATCAATACTTCCGATACTCCCGGTACTTCTTGAAAAACTTTAATCTAATATAAATTTAATTAAGTTTATTCGTAAATCAGAGTTACTGTTTCTATGAGCCGTGGTTGTTAATATCGCTTTTAAGATTCGTTATTTTCTTGATCATGTCATGATTATCAGCATCGTTACAGTCCATCTCAAGTCCACTGCTGAGCATATACTAAGGTAGTACAAAATAAAGCAAGACCTTCTTCCTAAGCTACCCTAATTTATCGATTTTCTGCATCCACCACCTGGTATCTGCTGCACCACCAGGTTTTTGATGTGGTAGAGCCACTCCAAAAACTACTAAAAAAATTGAAATAGTATCACAGGTGCAATATGATATTCTATGTGTGGTAAATCCATGATGCAACTATGATATGGTTGACCGAGGTAGGACCACGTTCTCACAGAATACCTGCATAAAATTGCAACTGATGTGTTTCGTGGGGTGAATGTAGAGAAACGGAAACCTTTTTTTACTAGAGTGTAACAAGCAGTGAAAATCCGAACATAGCCCTCTTCATCGCCCGCTTATTGACCTTGTGCTTTCTTATTCGGAAAGCAGGGAAATAAATAATTAAACATTAAAAAGTTCAAATTGACTTCAAGACGGCCAAAAAGAATAACATAGATTTATAGCTTTTGAAGTCGGGGTGTAATTCTTTTATTGACTGTGTCTTATATGTCTTCAGAATTGTGTAATATTGCTTCAAATTTAAATGATAGCACAAATAAGTTAAAACAAAAATCATTAAATCTGTTTACTATTTGCGAAGATGTCGCGTAGAATACATACAAAAATACTAATATAGTATTTATTTCTATGACATATGTATGTAAATATGTCCCGTTTTTAAAAAAAAATGGTAAATCCAATTGGGCATGCCCTAAGCGCATTAAAATTTACGTATAACAGGATTATACGGATTTTTTTAAAGTAGTTTAAATACATTTCATGAAAATGACAACCATGATGAAAAAATTAATACCTAATTCAGCCGCCATCTTGGATTTACATTTCGACAGCACTATCGGCTTCAACACCCTCGAAACCCATGAAAATGACACTCATGATGAAAAAATTTATACCCATTGCAGCCGCCGCCTTGGAATTACATTTCGACAGCACTATCGGCTTCAACACCCGCGAAAACTATGAGAATGACACTCATGATGAAAAAATTGATACCTATTGAAGCCGCCATCTTGGATTTACATTTCGACAGCACTATCGGCTTCAACACCCTCGAAAACCATGAAAATGACACCCAAAATGAAAAAATTGATACTACTTACTTTTAGTACGTACTACTATTATTTATTCTGTGCTTTTAAAATATTGTAAAATAAATGCAAAATTTCTCATTATTATTATAATCAAGTATTTAAGAAATTTGGTTATTCGAATAATGTGTATTTGTACATCGATCTTTTTGAGCCGCTGCAAACAACCATAACAATGTCCACTCACGACGACGACTGACGCCGAACTGAGTGACGCAGTCTCTATTTAGTAACATTTTTTTTTCATACAAGGCTGCCGAATACACCGAAAATTTTGCCATTTCACAGACGAAAAAATTTATTATAACTAAACTAAACAATGGCTTCTCACATGATAATAAATACATAAAATATACTGAGTTGAACAATTGATATTTTCAAAAGTTATCGTATTTACAAACCTTGATAAATCCACACCATAAGCCACTAAAACCCCTTTTTTATTTAAAAATAGCAATTAATCGATTTAAAAAAAATATTAATAAGTTCAACAATCTTTCTATGAATGTGCTTTTTATATCACTTATATGTACAATGTGATTCCTAGATACGATTTCATGTAGCAAAACTTTGGAATCTTAATTTTTAGGCCCTACTAGAACATACCAACGCGCTTAGGCGCTTACGGTTTGCAATACTGTCGAATTAAAAATTTCGTACTTTTCTCATACAGCTAAAAATAGGAATCATTTTTCATTATGCATATTATGATTTGCATCTTCTGTGACAACGAATAAGTACTTCCCGACGATACGGTTTTAATAACATCCTGACACCTCATGAATAATAAATGACATAGGTACATGATTCGAATTTAAAAACAGGCCCAAAGATTTCCAATGCTCCATCTTGATTTACAATCCAATAATAGGGGTAAGGGATTCATTATTTTTCTGTTATGCACTAGTTCATAAAAAATCATAATAAATCTAAATCGAAGCTATACGCTTAATTGAAAGTATGACAATAAATTTATAGTCATCAAGTCTTTTGTTTTCGTCCTGAAGAATCTCACTGGTATTAAACTATTAAAAGTGTGAGATAATAGATTATAAACAAATAAAAAAACATGTGTTTAGTTCACACGCGGTAGAGGTGAAACCTCCAAATGAAATGAAATATAAAACAAAAAGTCGCAGCAAATAATTTATTAAATTTGATAATTTTCAACAAGTGCGGCATAAAATATAAGATAAAAGTTTAATTTTATATGTGTACCAACAAATAAATGTCGTAGCATATAAATGTTTTTAATTTTAAATATTTTTTTTCATCTCTAAACACCCTATTGTGGCTTATGTATAAGAAATAGGCCTATGGTGTAGCAAACCTTTTTTAGATGGAGTTAAAATCTATATTTTTGTAGAACTTTGTTTTTACGTATCACTAACCAATACGCCAGCGCAAGCGGATAAAGCAGTTCTTGAGTGCTTTTTCTTCCGACTTGCTTAACAAAAATCAATATTTAAGGCTAGCTGAGATGTGTAGTCTAATACTAGCCTATACTTCATGAATATGCCTATCATATACAAAAAGAATTTATCAAATCTGTCTGGTGGTTCCAGAGATTAGCGTGTTTAAACAAAATAACCTCTTCTCCTTTATTATATTAGTATACATAGATTCTATTTCATTCTTTCGTAGGCTAATATAGATGTATATTTTGTCTCTTTTTAGTGTCACTTTTTTGTTCCATTGCGTTTCAAATCACAACGATACTAAAGAAGTTTCACTTAAAAACCATATTTGTAGTTTACAAACGGTAGAATTGAAACCTTCAGAAAAACACTGTATACTGTATTCTATCTCATTTCCTCACAAGATAAATCCTATAGATGTATATGTGTGTCTCTTTTTAGTGTCGTTTTTCTGGTTTTATCTAGTTTCATATCAAAAAGATTCTAAAGAAATTTTCCTACCTAAAAAAGAAAGAGTTGGTAATATCAGTAATTGGTCTGTCCGTAAATTTTTCAGTTTAATGAATCAATGTATGACTTGCTTTTTAGTATAATGTCTTTACTGTACCATAAATTTATTGGTAATAATCCGATAGAGCAGGTGCAACAAGGTGACACTTACCTTAACGAGGATTAGATGAGGATATATTACGGGAATTATAATAGCATCGTCTAATAGTTGCTTGCTAATTGTTCTTTGCTAGGTACTTTCATATTATATTTAATCCGTATAGTGCGTTTGTAAGTAATGCGACGTCCATGTCGAAAATGGACGACCTTCGTTCAAACAAATTTTAATAATTATTTTTTAATTAATTCGGTTATACTTCAGGGATAGGTAGATATAAGTTAAAGAAAAAAATCCACACCTAATAGCGGGAAAACAGGGTACGAAGTATTTTATATGTCGGAGATCAAAATTGGGATTCTCTGCAGTTGTAATTCTCCGACATATATAACTATTTAGCGACAATATTGTTGAACCTTGAGCTTATATTGCATGGTCTAGTTATAATGATCAAATATTAAACGTTTAATAAAAAGTAAAAACAGGCTCAAATAATTAAAAAAATCAAAAACACGACTGAAAAAAGACAATTTAAAGTAATGCCCTAAAACGTCCGAAAGAAGTGTGAGAATAGAAAACAAAATTAAAATAAAGTATTAACAAAGTAAACTCTACTTCTGTTTAATAGACTATATTATGAGCTGAAAGCCTAAGTTAAGTCTGTTAAACCGAAGTAGAGTTTACTTTGTTAATAATTTATTTTAATTTTGTTTCCTATTCTCAATCTTGTTTCGGTCGGTTTAGTATTTTTAGTTTTATACTTTTAAATTATCTTTGTTGCAGTCGGGTTTTTGCTTTTTTTAATTATTTATTTTATTTTAGACTTTTTAGTGTTTCGACACACTTTTATGAATTAAATTTCATATGATAGCACGAGGTCCGACAAAAACATGGCAGGTGACTTTTTAAACAAATTTATTATTCCTAATTAAATTTAAAAATATAATTTATATATATTTTTGCAATTCCCTTTTAACTTCCTTTATTTTGGTACCCTACTGGCCAATTTTTTTTTAATTAACGTATTACTATTTTGCGCCAAAAATCCGCCATTTTTTTTTTTTTTCAAACAGCTATCTAAGAACACTCGGGTTTCTAAGACGAATAAAACGATACCTTATCTGTCGAAATCCATCCAGCCGTATGGAAGATACGAGGTAATAAAGAAATTTACAAATGTACAAGATACGCGCGAAAATCATACTTCTTCCTTGGCAGTCGGGTAAAAAACTAAAAAGAATGAAATAATTTCTACATAAAAGATTCTAAAGTCGAGGATTTAATGCTTCTATACACCATTTCTTAGCAGAGGCTCCTGAAGCTGTTATGTGAAAATTATTTTATTTTTTGCAGTTCTTCGGAGTCAGCTTTTAATTTTTATAAAAAAAATAATTTTATATACCATAATATGGTTGAATACATTTTTTAAAGAAAATAATATTGACAATGCTATTAACACTACTAGTGTTTCCATTAACCATTTAAATTAAGCTTAAAAATCTTGTGCTAGGAGTGGCTTATGACAGAATCGAACGATGGACTCGCACCTACGACCGTTGCCTTTCATAATCTGTATCTTTAACCGATAGATTATTGTCGCTTAATATGTTTCATTTTATAGTATAAGGGTGACAAACGTAAACACAGTCCACTTGATGGTAAGTGGATGCTATGGCCCATAGACATCTACATTTATCCTCGATTAAGAAGCAAAATGCAGATGCGTTGTCACCCCTGAGGACTGAGATGGAATACCTCGTTTCCAGTAAAAAGGGTCCTCCAGTTCTCTACACTCACCATGAGCACAGCTCACAGCAGCATTAATTCTGTGTGAGCGTGGTCCTAACCCGGTCGAGGCGACCCATTACTGCTACAAACATAATGTCTGCAGCTTGGCTGTACCACGTTTATATACATACAATTTGTATATATGTATTATGCATATAATATATATATATATATATATATATATATATATATATATATATATATATATATATATATATAAAGAATAAATAGTAAATGTTAAATAAATAGATTTCCATGGTAATCAATTCTGATATGATAAAATAGGTTAGAATAATTTTTTACCTCGGGTTCAGAAAAAAAAACTGTGTCCTGGGAAGAATCAGCAAGTAACCCAGCGGGACTTTTTTCCACGATAACATACAATATGAAATACTCGTAGTTTGTACAATTATTTACAAAACTCGTATATGAAGCAGCTTGGAAACGATGACCTCATTCCCAGGGGTTATTATCAACCACGTTATTATTTATAATATAATAGCCCTTTTTATAAGATTTTTTTAAATAAATTTTAAACTGTACTGTTATAGAGAGACTTCGTAAATTTTATGGGTCTTTGTAGTAAACATTTCTTCACGACGAAACATGATTAGCTTGTGTTTGTTGTTGGTGCTTACAGCTTGTATATCACTTTTTTATTAAAACTATGTACAGGTAAAGTACTAATAGGTACATTAAATTTTCGTAAATATACTGAGAAGCCAAAGTTAATACTTATTGTTTTTTTTTCTCTGAGAGTCCTTTTCGGTTATAAGTTATAAACACCTCTTAAAGGCCCTTGTCTACAAAACAAATGTAGCTTCTAAATCAGTTGCATTCCCCCATAGCAAAATCTATGCTATTAAAATTACTGACGTATGTGCAACTCAGTTTAAAATCCAATCCAATTATATGAGCTTACTTAAAGTCTAAGAGCAAACACAGACAAACAGTCAGAATTAAGTAGTAGGTACTTTGCGATAAAAATAATCGGAAGAGGGGAGGACCCTTCCATTATATTTTTATATAGAATAAAGGTCCCCTGAGGACTAAGATGGAATGTCACGTTTCCAGAAGAAAGAATTTCTGGTTTTCTATACTCACAATACGAAAAAATACCAGCGCAAATTAAGCTGCTATTTGACGCTGGTGTTCTGTGAGGTCCCCGGTCGAGCCGAAACATTTATGCTCGACTACGTAAAAAACAGGTTGTACGACAGGTATGCTAACAACTTCAGTCCGCCGTTAACACCGTATCTCTATTCATATGTTACCTATCTTTAAACGTTTTTCTTCTTCACTAGCCCATAAAAGTTCACGACTGAACACAGCCCTCTCCCGTTGTAGGGAGATTTAAGACCTACGTTAAACTTTAAGCAACAGATATAAACTGAACTAAGAATAACGAAGTCAATTTCTATACAACTGTTTTCGTTAGTGACTAATTTGTCACCTGATGGTAAGTGGTTGCTGTGGCCCATAGACATCTACATCTATCCTCGATTACGAATCAAAATGCAGATGCGTTGTCACACTTGAGAACTAAGATGGAATGCCTCGTTTCCAGTAAAAAAGGGTTTTCGGTTCTCTACACTCACCATAGAAACAGCAGCGTTATGCTGCTATTTTACGCTGGTATTCAATATTTTTTTATAATATTTAAGTTTTTATCTGTGTTTGTGTTTAAGATATTATTTATTATAATATATTAAACACAAACACAGATTCATCTGTTCAAACCTTACCGTAACAAGTTTCCTATTTGTCTTTGTATGTCCTACTGATACGAGGACACACAAGGACAAAAATAAAGTCACACAAGTTTACGATAGGTGCGTTAAGAATGAAGTCACGCGGGTATATTATATCTTTATATATAAAAATTACGTGTCACGTTGTTTGTCCGCGATGGACTCCAAAACTACTGAACTGATTTCAATGAAAATTTACACACTGTGTGCATTTTGGTCCAACTTGAAAGATAGGATAGTTTTTATCCCGACAAATGACCCTCAAAATTTTTTATTGCGAATTTAAGGATTTTTATAGGAAGGGTAGTTGGAAAGGGCAGAACAACGTCTGCCTGACGAGCTAGTATATATATATATATATATATATATATATATATATATATATATATATATAATCTTGGAATCCTCGGAGTCGACATATCGAGTGACGTGCAGTTTCGTGGTCACTTGTAAGAGAAAGTCAAGTTGGCCTCTAAAAAGCTTGACGTGCTCAGCAGAGCGGGATAGTATTTCATGTCGCTACACCGCCTGCAACTTTACAAGGCACAGGTTCGGCCTCACATGGAATACTGTACCCATCTCTGGGCTGGGCCTCCCCAGTGTCAGCTCCTTCCACTTGATCGCATCCAGCGCAGAGCGGTTCGAATGGTCGACGACTGAGTTCATTCCGATCGGCTTGACTCA
The DNA here is from genome assembly GCA_963668995.1 of Parnassius mnemosyne. Lineage (NCBI taxonomy): Eukaryota > Metazoa > Arthropoda > Insecta > Lepidoptera > Papilionidae > Parnassius > Parnassius mnemosyne. Next base: position 17,691,233 of record CAVLGL010000115.1, read on the forward strand.
CTGACACTGCGTAGAGATGTTGCATCTCTTTGCGTATTTTATCGCATCTATCACGGGGTGTGCTGTGAGAAATTATTCGGACTAATTCCAGCCACTCAATTTCACCATCGCACATCGCGACAAAACTCGCGGTATCATCCTCACCATCTGGATGCTTGGTGTTCCACAACTGTGCGTTTTACTAGGAGTTTTCTTCCTCGTACAACTTCTCTGTGGAATTGTTTACCACCGGCGATTTTTCCGGACCGATACGACTTAGGGACCTTGAAGAAAAGACCTTTTTATGGGTGGCGGTTGTCACTTACCATCAGGTAATCCGCATGCTCGTTTGCCCACTCTCCTATAAAAAATCGTATCTAAATTTGTCAAACCATTTGAGAGATAAATGGGAACATTCGTTTGCACACACAAACTAACAAACAAACAAACTTTCACCCTAAACGCATAAACCTTGTCTGTTGCGTCTTGGATACATAAACAGCAGAGACAATCAAAAGTTGTTAACTGAAAGTAGTTCATCGCCTTGTTAACTATTGCACGTTAGGTACCACTTTCTAATCAATTATTTCATCGTCGTGTCAATCAATGTATGGTTAGACTCTTCATGTCATGTCGATGTTCATAATGCGTATAGAATGCCGACAGATCTTCATAAATATTCTAAAATATCCCGTAACAAAATTTAGTCATTATTTAAATTATATACAATATAAAAGAAGTGGAAGCAAAAATGTGGTAAACCGTTAAATCCGCCGCTTATACCCGCTCCTGGAGAAACAAAATTCTTCACAATAAGTGCCTGATAACTTAAATAGAAAATTTAAAAAACCCCCCAACAAAAAGGGATGATAATCTTCAAACAGCAGAAAATATTTTCTTGAACCATAGCTAAGAACACTCTCGATCAAGTCACCTTTTCAAACAAAAAAAAAAAACTATATCTAAATCGGTTCATCCATTTGGGCGTTACGATGCCGCAGATAGACAGACACGCAGATACAGACGTTAAACATACAACACCCCCTCCCAGGTAACGCTAGTTAAAAATTTAATTTATAAATCTAATAGAATACTTGGTACATATCTTTAATCCCTCCCTTCCCTAATCCTTCCTCTATGCACGTATAGCCGTTGAAGGCGACGTAAGCGCCACGCGGCGGCAATTAGTTGTAATCAAAAATTGCACGAAGGACATTACGTCCTTCGATCTCCTCTTTAATATTAATTGTCATTGGACATTGAGTCCTAGTAATTTCGCGAATGTGACGCGCCTTCCGTGATTATAATAAGTCGAGAGTTAAGGAGTGTGTGACATCCTAGAATTGATTTAAGAGTGCGTGCGCCGATCCACGTGGCGGACCTGCTGTGTTAGCTGATACTCCGCGAGGAAGGCGAGACAGTCCCTCACAAGGTTAGTGCGTGCATTCCACTCTCATCCACTTCCCTTGCTTTGCATGTTCTATATACCAATACAGTCCACAAATCTTTATCGAAGAAACCCATGTTACTGGCGCGTCCACCTCCCTATGTTTGCCTTGGGGGTAAAAAAGATATATCATGGCACTCATAATTGTTTTTATCAAATATTCTTATATGAAATGTGACGTACATTTTGCAAAATAATCAGATGAAATTTATATTAATAAGAATTTTCCTTTGCAAATCTCGTCAGGGATCTGGAGATTATTGATAAAATTCGCAGTTTCAGGGTTTTTTTCAGGTATATCAATCATGTCATAGTCGAGTTCATTAGCCTCGTTGTATTTTTTATATTTTAAATTACTTTTTCATCTTTGAGAAATTTGAATAGTGAAATACACATCGATATTACAACAAATAAATGAATCTATCCTGAACTCATTAACCAGTTTATGGTGATTGTTACTTTTTTACTTGAAGTGGTTTACTTGACTTTAATATCACTTATTTGATTCGATTTTTGATTTGCCAAAAAGATCTGCATGTTTTCCGGATATAAGACAGCCTAGATCCCTCGTGGCATTGTTCTCTATCCGTTTGTTACGTTTCATCACAATCCGTTCAGTCATTCCAAAGAAAAATTATCCCAGTTAGACAGATTTTTCAAAAATAAGGTTCTTAATAGCATAGCATGCAAATAATCCTCGAAATAATACAACAGTTTAATGTTTTATTATATTTATATGAATAATATTCATTGTTGAAAACAAATTTTAAGGAATTTATCACTTTCCATTTAACTTATTTTAACTTATTTTGATTCCAGGCATTTTGGGTGCTTCACAGCAGTCATGGTCACAGGAGGGGGGGGGGGACTGAGGTGTTTGAAGTCCTTATTCCTTATAATGTCTGTCCGTAATTGTGAAACAGTTCAGTCACTGTTATTGTGGAATAAAGTTTTTTTTAACAAAAATAAACTAACACAGTCTAGCTGATCGGTAATGTACCACCATAGAAACCATTTTATTTAATTTATTCATTATGACCTAGACGCTACTGCCAAACAAGTAATAATTTAAAATAAAAAAATTGTACAACCGACTTCAGACCATGATCAAATTTATATGGGACCACATGAAAAGCACCATTTTTACAATAAAAAATGAATCATCGAAATCAGTTCACCCAGAAAAAACTTATGAGGTAACACATAAAAAAAGCGTACAGTCGAATTGAGTACCTCCTCCTTTTTGAAGTCGGTAGAAAATCAAAATAATGGAAAATGCGGACAAAATAGTAAAATGTAATGATTGAAATATTTTTTTGAATAGAATTAAACGATTATTAAGTCCATTAATTAAAAAAATCGATTACTTCAATCGGTTCTTTAAATTGTTAGCAAATATAATAATCGTCGACATGCTTCTAAGCGTGTTTACCTCTGTGACGAAAAAACAGATTCATATTTTTCATATAAATTCAAACACTCAGTATTATATTCTTAATATCGAAAGTTTTTGCTGTGGAAATTAACCAGAAGAAACATTAGGTATCATGATCATCAAAGGCAAATCATTTATCTTAAATAAACGTTAGTCTAATATTTTGTTTTGCGACGGAATGAATTGGGCAAACGCAAACTACACAAAATCGCAATTACTTTTCGGTTCTAAATAATTATGTTTATTCGGTTTTAACATTAAATGTAAATGTAATGATTAAAAAAATTACTTGTATATTTCTTTCTATTTTTCACTTTGAGGATGAAATGTAAATAAATTTTAAATTATCCAGTTGAAGTTCTTTTTCTTTTGGTTGTATTAACTTAAGATATCAAAATGTATTCGCAATGAAAAAAAAACCCATCGCATTTTATGGTTCTGCGGAGAAAATTCAGATTTCGATCATAATATCAATTGATTAATCTTGCCTCCGAAGATCTTGTAACCGCATATTTGTAGATCTAATTAAATAAGATAAGGTCTCGGTGTAGATTTTTATCGAAAGTAGATGTGAATGTTCGGCTACTGAATGATTGATGAGATTTCATTCGAAACGAGACATTCTCATATCGCTACGGAAATTTGTTCAGTAAATGAAGGTGATAAGCGAAACATTTTCGTGTGTGTAATGTATTGAAAGTAATAGTTGCAAAATATGAGAGTCATGGTAGCTCAGATGGTGAGCGCTCGCTGTAAATATTGCAGTACGCGAGCAATCCTGGTTTGATCCCCGCCGGCACCAATGAAACTGTTAATTGCAATTTTATGTACTGATTTAACCACGTGCTCGGCGGTGAAGGAAAACATCGTGAGGAAATCTGCACGCTGAGAAATAAGAAAAAAATAATATTTCGAAGACATGTGAATTTCGCCAACACGCATTGGGGCAGCGCGGCGGACACTTCCTTGCCCTAAAACCCTCTCAAAAATGAAAGGAGGAAAAAGTTATTTTGCAAACATCCGCTCTATAAAATAAAATGATGTGTCTTACCTAGTATGAAGAGCACCTCCCGCCCTCCCTCAATTGCGTGCACTATCCCCGTCACCACTAATCCCAGCACTACTACTCCCAACACCACTACACTAGGAAAGACACACCACTGACGACAATACGACATGTTTCGCCTCTACACGAGGCACCCTCAGGTGATGTAGACTCTACGGTGGCTGACCGTTAAGTCAACTTACAACAATAACTTTTTAAAACCTTTTATATAATGGATTTCCGCAAAGTAACAACAACAATAACTTTTTAAAACCTTTTATATAATGGATTTCCGCCAAGTAACGCCTGATTCTATTAATTATAGAAAACATTACGTTCAATTCAACCTGCTTGTTTGACGTTTCAAGCCCAATTTACATCCATGTACGTCAGCATGAAATATAATTGTTGAAGACAGGTAAGAGGAGTATTTTATGCTCGAAAAAGGCACTAAGATGCTTGATTGACGCAGACTGAAGCTCATTCCATCGAACTTCATTTTTTTTTAAAACGTTACCCCCTTTACCGTAACCTACTGTAACCCTTTAGACTAGGGTTTTCTCTAATATAATGTGGAGGAGTTTTACGTACTTAATGCACATAGGTAAAAATCCAGTCCTGTAACAATTTGTAGGACATACACACACTTGTTCTGTACGGCATTCGAATGTGCATCCCGAAGTGCCGCCGTCAAACACAGCACGTGTTTACCAGCTGTCCATTAGTTAGTAATAGATAACTGCCATCGGGTTCTTTGTTTTTTATAATAATTTCCTTGTCTATGAATTATCGAGCATCAACCGGTTCCAACGTTATTGCGTGCTAGATAAATAATTAATACTCGTATTTGACAAGTGTTGATCCCACCAAAAACATAGCTGTAAAAAGGTTGCTTAAAATACATGATTAATATAAAACGTTCTTGGAACTGCTATAGAGCTTTTCGCCCGTTCAAATCTCAACTTTTATTTAAATCTACGATGTCGACAACCCCAAACACCGTTTGTACTGAACTTGGCCCACATTTGTCTTTTTGGTGGGATATAAGTAAAGTTTGGAAAAAAATTTATTTAACTAAATATTTACATGACTTAAAATTATTTCTGGCGTTGACGCTTCAATATTTCCTTTTTTTAATTAAAAATATAAGAATTAAATGTAGTTATTATTATTTTATCCCATACCATTACATCCTATCTTAACCCATCATCACGCATCGCATCCTACCCCATCTCATCTCATCTTTTCTTGTTGTATACCTTGCAGTCGTAATGTTACGCAACTGTGTGATGAAGCTATATATTAAGCCTGTCGGCTTATAGAACAAACATCACAGGAAATCAATAAGATTCGCTAAGTTATCGTATTTACATTCTTAGACTCGTCTCGTTGGCACTTAGGTCAACAATATTAAATAATGGGTCAATATCTGGGGGCCTTCAGTTGTAGTTTGCGAGAGGTGGCCAGGATGGCGTTATTAGAAACATTTTCATCATCATCATTTCATCTCCAGTGATTTATGGCTATTAGTTACTAATAACGCTAATGTGGCAATTATACCGTTATCGTTACTGCCATATTTTTTATTTTTTTAATATTTTAATATTTTAATATTATTAATATTTTTATAGCCAATATTTTTTTATTATTTTAATATTTATTTTTATATGTATTTTTTGCCACCATAGACGGGAGTGTATTCTCAATATCCACACAACTGCTTTTTTTTTCAAAACAATCTCTGTTTTAATTTAGTAACTGATTTGAGAGGACGTAAAATTAATTTAGTGACGTTTTTTGTACAGCCTATTAAAGTCCACTGCTGAACATAGGCTTCCCCGATAGATTACCTCATACGGGTTGGCAAACCGCGGTGTGGCAATCATACAAGACAATTAAAAATATAGAAAGGTCGGTAATAGTATATCAGAAAAAAGAACATTGAAGTCGAGTTAAAATGGATATTAATGAGCCTATATAGTTAAACAAGAATAAATATATTGAGACTTTATGCGTATATTCAAAACTAGCTGTGCCCGCGGCGTAGCTCGCGAATATAGGTTTTACTTAAAGAATTTGACGTTTAGGGTAAGAGAATATTAAACGATTTATATCATTACTGTATGAATAAGTGGTAACAAAATAAATCGATACGCTCAAAGTTCTAAGTCGTTTATGATAGAGCTTCCGTGTAAACGACGATAGAAGTAGACTTAGCCGGGGCGTACAGAAAAAGGTTGGCATAGAGTTGGCCATGTGCAAAACAATCAGTACTGGGGTCCACTCCTACAACGCGTAAAGTTTGACCTTGCGCTTTATTTACGATCGTCGCATAACACACGCTGAGTAGGAAACACACTTAAAATAGGGATGTTAGATGATCATCGATGTTAAAAATTAAAACTTCGATGTTTTAACATCGATGTTGACACATGTCAAACATCGAAACATCGACGTCAATGAACCCATAATCGATAATTGGGAACTTGCAAACAATGCGAACTCGCGAAATCAATATCAACTAAATCTTGCATCTGCTCTGAAGATTAAAAATTTTGAATAATTCAGAATTCCTGAACGCATCGTTAACCTAAAAAAATGTCAGTATGGTGAGTCAAACTTAATTGTCAAGTGTCACCTGTGATGTCACAATGGTCACTGCTTTCGCTTTATTTTGTAGTGTCGTTGTCGGTTGTCGCATAATAACTATTCTACGTAAATTGATATTCAAGTTAATTGTTACTTTTCCCTTGATGTGTATACCCACATAATTTTAAAACAATGTGTAAGTATCTACACATATACAAAAACCATCGATAATGGTCATCATCGATGTTTTGAGTAGCCTAAACATCGAACATCGATGTTGAGCTATCGATGCCAACATCGATGTCATCATCGATGTTATTATCCCTATCTTAAAACTGTAAGGAAAGTTATTTGGTATTAGAGGTTTAGCGGGATTCTGGGTATAAAACAATATCACGACATTTATTGCAAATTTACTACTTTTAGTTTTTAGTCGAGTTTTCGAGTTTTGTTGAATAATTTCGACGTACGTACGTCTCTTTTTTCTGTTTCTGCCGATGTTTGTGCTTTGTGTTGCTAGCCTACACGGCTCTAACAGGCTTGCAGCTTCGTCGGACTCATGAACATAAATTTTTTCAGTGAGTGTCAATACGATTCACCTGCGAAAAATCTTAACACCGCAATTCAGAAAAGGTTGTAATTTGTACAACGCCATCTATTACGTTCTTTGTGAGAAAACATCCTTTTTTAATTTAAGGAAAACATATTTTTTTTTACTGTGTTTTAAGTATAAATATATTATAATAGAACGTTTTTTTTACACACGTATCTTTTTATTACTATTTCTGAGATTTTGTGGCGCCATTAAACAAATTCGAACCTACATTTCAAAATAATAATCATAACTTTCGATAGAAGTAACCAATTTTAATAAAACAAAGATTAAATGTAACTCGAAGATACGCTTTATTATTTTCTTAACGATTTCTTTGAAAAAAAAAAGATATTTACTTTAGACGTGATGCTTTCATATAAAAACAGACAAACAGACAGAAAGACAATTCTAAAAATTATAAAAATGTACTTATTTAATTATTTTTAGTTCCCCATAATGATTTTAGTCACCATAATATATATATACAATGTACAGAAAGAGACACAACATGTTATTTTTATTATATGTATATATTTAAAGAGAGATGGCGCTGCTAACATCAACTTGATGACTCAAACAAAGCCACCGTTAAGCAAATTCCCTATCCATACTTCAGAATATTTATCATAACTTTTGATGGAATGAACCGATTTTAATGAAATAAAGACTAAATGTAACCCGAAGGTTTACTTTATAATCTCCTTAACAATTCTTATGATATAAATTAGTACTTTAAACGTGATACGTTAACAAACAAACAGACAGACAGACAGACAGACAGACAGACAGAAAATTCTAAAAATGGTAGAAATGTATTTAATTACTTATTTTTAGTACCCCTCAATCACTTTTATTACAAAAATATAAAATGTACAGACATCTGCTATTTACAGTTTTATTATATGTATAGATGCTGTGTGATTGATAGATTCCATTCCGATACCGACGCATGAGGGCGACAATGAAAGTTTTTAGAACTGGCCACTTGTAAACGATATAATAAAAAAATAAGTTATAATTTTGAAAATGGAACATTTTGCCAATGTTTTTATTAATTTGTCATTTGTTTACGATTAGGCGGCAAATTGAAAATTGTCTGTGTCACGTTAGCATGAATTTAACGCGAGAAAATTTTCGTACAACGATTTTTTATTACTTTTTAAACTTACTTTTTTTACTGTTTAAACGTGGTCGCACTAATTTCACCGATGATCTGCGTGAGGGACGGCTTTCTACGGCAACGACTGAAGATAACATCAGTGTTGTGCGGCGTATGATAGAGACTGACAAAAGAGTGACTTATCAGCACATTCGGACAAACTTAAGCATCGGTATGAGTCAAGTGCACAAAATCCTTCATGAACATTTAGCGGTTAGGAAGCTGTGTGCCCGGTGGATACCTCATAATTTGACAGAGGCCCAAAAACTCCGTCGTTTTGATTGGTATCGTGAAATGGTTCAAAGATTTAACAGAGGTGACTCAAATGCTGTTTTCGACATACTTACGGGTGACGCAAGCGGGATTTATTGTTATGATCCTGAAATTAAGAGACAGTCTGCTGTCTGGGTGTTTCCTTCCGAGGAGTTGCCAACTAAAGTGAAGAGAGGTCGAAGCGTGGGAAAAAAATGGAGGCCTCGTTCTTCGAAAGGACAGGTCATTACGCAACAATTGTTTTAGAGGATCGAAAAATAGTTACGGCAAAGTCGTACGCTAACAATTGTTTGCCACTCGTCTTGGAAAAAGTTCGGGAGAAACGACCTCGCAGTAGGATCCTCCTTCACCATGACAACGCCTCGTCGCACACTGCCAAGGAAACAAGCGACTACTTGGCGACGTCAGACGTGGAATTACTGGGTCACCCGTCCTATAGCCCCGACCTCGCACCTTGCGATTTTTATTTATTTCGGAAAATGAAAGAAAAACTTCGAGGAAAACTTTATGGACGCCGAGGAAGCAGTGGCTGCGTTTCAAAATGCCGTCGAAGAGACCTCTAAGGACGAGCGGGCAAAGTGCTTTTCTCAGTGGTTCCATCGGATGCAGCGATGTATTGATGTAAATGGACACTATGTTGACAAGATATTATAAAACTAATAACTTGCTAGCTTGTTCGGTTTTTTATTTTCTAAAAACTCCCTCGTACATTCATAATATTTTATTGGAGGATTAAGATGTTGGTAAATGCAAAAGTATATAGAAGTTAAAAATGTCAAGTCATTATATGTCTTACAGCTGGGCATGGGCTAACTTTCGTTTCTCTTTTGAGAGGGCCATGAAGCAATTAGTCTGCGGCGCTGCCCGAATGCGGTTTTGCGCAATCATCGCGGTGAACTTCACATGTCATTGCAATATTTTATAATATCTCAGAGACGTAGTGTACATGATTTTCTCGTCAAATTATTATTAGGAAATTTAATTAGAACGATTAATATTATTGAAATTCCCTGTAAGATTAGATAAAAAATATACTTAGATGACGTAAAAAATTATTGACATTCTTGGATTCTTGAATTCTCATGTCCGAGTCTGTTTTTTGGTCACCAAAAAATGTTATAAAAGTATTTACCCGATTGCCAGGGAGGACTATGTTTTTCACACGTGTTTTGTATGTTTGTAAATTTATTTATTATTCCAAACGGCTGCATAGATTTCGACAGTTAAGGACTTAAGGTATCGTTTTATTCGTCTGAGAAACCCAAGTGTTCTTAGATAGCTGTTTGAAAAAAATAAACAAAATGGCGGATTTTTGGCGCAAATAGTAATACGTTAATTAAAAAAATGCCAAACATTCGTGAATTCTCTGGTCCGAGTCTGTTTTCTGGTCACCAAAAAAATGTTACAAAAGTAATTACCCGACTGTCAAGGAAGGGTTATGTTTTTCGCGCATATCTTGTATGTTTGTAAATTTCTTTATTACCTCGTATCTTCTAAACGGCTGGATGAATTTCGACAATTAAGGTATCGTCTTAGAAACCCAAGTATTCTTAGATAGCTGTTTGAAAAAAAAATTTGGATTACTCTTGGTATTGTTCTCTATCAGTTTGTGAAGTTTAATTTTTTATATTTCTATTAAATTTCACAGGACAAGCAGACAAAAATTTAAAACACGCTTATTCATGTCTTAGTACCATAATAAAAACTAAAAGCTGAATAGAAGGCAGTTATTTCGATATTACAGATAGACACTTCAATTTTATTAATACGTATAAATATAATATATTATAATATATTTAAGATTCGTATAACGTTCTTGTGTTGTTAATGCTAGGCTGCCAACCGCAAGCGGTTGTTGAAGTGCAGCGTGAGCATCGTGCCAAAGCGATGCCTCCCGGTCAAGCTTCGATGGTTGAACGCTTTAGTGCCCCTCTTGTTTTCAAGCGTTTGCATGCTTTTAACCCGCTCTCGGGACCTACTTACTGGTATACCTAGATGATGCTATTTATACTCACAGAGCATATAACGTGGATGCAAAATGTTATCGGTTGCATTTTTGTGAAATTCAGTTTCATTTCTTCTAAACAAAGAGTCACGTTGAAATGGGCTAATTTGTATTGAATCGAAATCCCTAGAGGTGCATACAAAGTCACACTTCCAACTTTATCTAATAAGAGAAGAGTGTGATTTGCAACATGATGTTGTGACCAGGATTAAGAAAGGAATGCTTGGTGGTTTGGTCATGTAGGAAGAATGAATGAGGAAAGAGTGACAAAGCAAATTTGTGTCACAGAGGTGAACGGCAGAGTCGGGAAGGGACGCCCTAGACGACAGTTTATTGATCAAATTGGCGATATATTGAAAATAGGCCAAATTAAGAGTACCTTAAACTGACGAGCGTGTACGGTTAGGTATAAGGATGTGGAGGTTGCGAGAGAGGCGTGTCAGGATCGTGCCAAATGGAAGTCCATTGTCTCTGCCTACCCCTCTGGGTGACAGGCGTGAGTGTTTATGTATTATGTATCGGTTTCTGATGACTGCGGTTCGAATCCGAGCCGAAGTAACACTTTATGTGAACGTATACGTGAAAATTTTTCGCTGTAACGATTATTGACCTAAATCATGTGTATAGTAAATTAAAAATATTGGAGGAAATCTTGATACAGTTGACATATGACATACCACCACCACCACAACTTATCAAAGCCCACTGGAGAACACAGGCTCCCGACATGGATTATGATTTTACAGTATGATTACACTACGTGACAGCCATTGTAGTTTAGATGATAAATATACCCATATATTTTAATAGTACGTGAGTAAACCGAGTTCACCTTCTACAAAAGCTAATACAATATACTTAATAAAATAAATTTAATTAACACTCTAAATATGTCCCACTTCTTGCACAGGTCCTATTTACTGAGAGGGTTTGGTCCCAGGTGTTCTCGAAATTATTCGCGCACCATCTAATTTTCAGGAGAGCAGTACTTATCGTAAGAGCCACTTGGCTAAAAAAAAAAGTTAAATTGTTTTATACTTTACGTAAGAGGCCTATTTTGTCAATAAATGTTAAAAGGTTAACGATGTAAAAGAAATATTATTTACTTTATAAATACTTTTATACGAAGAGAATATTAATGACATGAATTGAAGGTTTCCTTTCTCGCATATTTTATAGATAATCATATTGAAATAATTTAATATCTTTTTTTTTTATAGGATAAGAGTGACAAACGAACACACAGTCCACCTGATGGTAAGTGGTTGCTGTGGCCCATAGACATCTACATTTATCCTCGATTACGAATCAAAATGCAAATGCGTTGTCACCCGTGAGGACTAAGATGGAATGCCTCGTTTCCAGTAAAAAGGGTCTCCGGTTCTCTACACTCACCATACGAAACACAGCAGCATTAAGCTGCTATTTTACGCTGGTATTCTGTGAGAGCGTGGTCCTTCCCCGGTCGAGCCGACCCATTCGTGTTACAACTATACCAGAAATATAGCTGTAGCATGGCTCTACCACGTATAAAACATCTAATAATATCTAGCAGTTCTTATAAAATTGGTTAATTTTCTCATTAACATTTCACTTAAGGTCATGATAAATATGATTATTATTGCCATGCCGTGGTAACTCAGGAGCTAAGCGCTCGCTGTAAATATCACAGTACGCGAGTAACCCGGTTTCGATGCCCGCCGGCACCAATTAAATTTGTTAATTGCAACTTTAAGCGCTGATTTACCACGTGCTCTATAGTGAAGGAAACACTCGTGAAGAAACCTGCATGTCTGAGAAATAAGAAAAAAATATTTCGAAGACATGTGAAGTTCGCCAACACGCATTGGGGCAGCGCGACGGACATTTCAGACCCAAACTCTCTCAAAAATAAGAGGAGGCCTGTGCCCAGCAGTGGGACGTATATATGCTGTAGCTTTAACTTTTGTTATTGGCAATATAGGTCTGTAATTTTGTATCACACATTATTTTGTTACAATCACACTTAAATGACTGTTTGTTACAATACAATAGAATAACTACTTATTGTACTCCAAGGAAAGATAAATATAAAAAAAATAAACAAATATTAAGGGGGCAAAAGGCGGCCTTATTATTTGTTGTCAAAATAATAGAGAATAAAAATCTTTCGCTATCGAGTTTTAGATAAAGACTTTAAAAATTCTACGAGAAAGGCTTACTGTCACGACGCTTAACGACCCTATACGAGATACGGTCGTTAAGTAGCGTTTAAGATAAGCGACGTTTCGGGGTCTGCCGCTAGCTCGCTAGACGAGTGACCGCTCTAGTAGGACGCTCTACTTGTTCGCGAGCTTCGAGTCTTTATGTCATAGGAAAAATAAGCAATTTTTAATATCTCAGTGTTTGTTGTACAGCTTTAGTCCATTAGCCGTTGACAAATTTATGACGTTAGGGTCCAAAGCGTACTGTGCTTGAAAATATTCTTGATTTCACATACTTGCAGGCTACATCAAGCCATTTATTCTTAGGAAATGTCTATTCATACGATAATCGGGCGATGATTTTTTTCTTATTTATACGATTATCTTACAATTTACGATTATCGTACGCTACGAGCACACAGACCACCTGATGGTAAGTTGCTGTGGTCCATAGACATCTACATTTACCCTCGTTTGCACCTAAAGTTGGGATTCACCATTCCAGTGGTTTCGGTAAATGAATTGGGGTTGTTCACATTACTATTATTATATATTAGCGCAATCTCTTTACCTAGAATAATTATAAATAGAAAATACATATTTTGATATAAGTAATATGAAAATATCGTTTTGATTTTGTTCCTATATCCCGACCACAAGAGACACTTGTTTTTGTACTCGTTATTATTAATAATACTTAAATAAAATACGTAATAATACAAAACAAAAAACAATATGAAACTTCTATTATTATAATAATTTAATGCCTCCGCTATTTTGTTTTCTTTTATAGTTTAGAATAATGCTTCCGTTTGTTTTTATGATTTTATCATTGTTAATTTTAATAAAATTATATATTTCTTACGCCGTCACACGGAAGAAATCCTTTACAATATGTCGCCTCAAGAGTGTCGTATAAGACGACAATCGGGAATGCCAGAAGTCTTGTCTTCCGATAGATAGCAATATAAATTTCTCGTTGATATTAGATGTACCAAAGTAGAAAACTAAGGCAAAAAATTCTCATGTACATTACTGGACTTTGCGGGTCGATCCAGAAGCAAAGAAAAGTAAAATAAAAGACACTGCTAAAGACTGTGCTACATCTGTGGACCTATATCCTTACATATATGTACATATATCCGGACATAAAATACGAAGAAACAAAAATTAGTTTTTGTTTATTCGTATTTTATGCGCTGCCATACCGTTCATCAGATTGCGGTAAAACTTTGTCAAATTATTGTTTGTACTTGCGCGAAGGTTATAGGCATAGTAATACAGAAATCGTAATAAGTCTGTTATTACGATTTCGCAACAACTTTATTTGAAAGTTATACATCATTCAACTTCAATGAATGTATTATCACTCCTTATTAAACAATACAACTCTTCCAAATTTATTATAATATATAACGTTCTATAATATGTAATAAATATATAACGTTATTTCTACAATTATTTCTTCTACGGCAGTAACGCGCCGGGAATCAGCTATAGTTAACAATAAAAATAATAAACATTGAGTAAAGTATTTTGTTTATATCAGTAACAAATTTGCATTTTATAAAAACACACACTGATATTAATACACGTATAATAAAAAAAAAACATCCCTTTATAAATGTTGTAATTATGTCAATATGGCCTTCAGGCGACTTTGTATAGTATCGTTTGATCAAGATCTAATAATAGAGGAGCTCAGTTTGAAAACAAATATCATGCTGTTGTAAATTTTATATTTATAATAATAAAACTGTGTTTGTGTCAATAAGGATACAATTGTTTGAGTAGGTATTTGTCCATAAGTCAATGGTTTGCTTATATATATATAAAAAAATAGCTTATCATTTTTCATTCCATAAAAATAAATAATTTTGTGTTTTGAAGTTATATATTAAATTATATAAGGTACTTCGAATAAACAGATAATCGATGTTAACAGTAAATAGAATTAATATAATGTCGAACGAAAGTTCGGGTTTGATTCCCAGGTCGAGAGTTAATTCCACGAAAGTTATTTTTAGATTAATTTAGAGTTATGTGTTACATAGTATTCGGCTATGCAATACGAATAAAAGTATTATATTTATTTTGTGTAATTTAGGGTTTTAATTATGTCGCGCGGAACCCTAATTCTTTTTCTAAAATATAAGTAGCCTAAGTTACTCCTTATAACATCAACTATCTATCAGTGAAAGCGTTAAAATCGGTCCAGCCAGTATATACTTTGATATGCATTTAGTAAGAAGCTGTTATTTTGATATTACAACAGACACTCAATTTTATTTATTTGTATAGATATATTTTGCTCTTGTGATAAGAGATATGTAAGTAAGATTCATTATGGCTGTCATGGATAGCATATGTAAGCAAATAATGTTTCATAATGAACAGAGATAGTTGTAATTTAGACAAAGATAGCACTAGCCTGCTACTGATATGATAAGGGTCGGGTAGGAATTGGTTGTTCATGTTGTATAAGATCTAAACAGGGTCTAAATTCTGTAAAGTGAGTAGAAATAAGTAATAAATGTTTCAGGTTTACTATATGTGTTAATAAGAACATTACTGTGCTAAAAGTGTCTAAATTTGTGCTTTAAGTTGAATTAAAGTGTAAAATACCTTTAAATTTTGAATTAAACTATTGTATTAGTTAAGATATTCATGTTTATTAATATTTAATAGTGTTAGTGTTAGATATTTAAGATTTCTAACTTTGAAAATGTTTTGTATAAAATACATATATTTTGTTGAATAACTTAATGTGTATTTATGTGATAATGATGTAATGTATGTCATAATAATAAGACTGTGTGTAATTATTATAAATAAAATTGTGTAACGATATATTTTGTAGAAATAAAGCTATGGGGTAAAATGCAAGGGTGCAATAGTGAAACTCAATGTAAAGATATGTCGAAATCGCTCGCGGTGCGCGGTTCTCTTTCACGTATAGCTCGCACCTAGGATACTAAACTGGTAATTTGGCAAATTGTTCGGGACCAACTACCAGTTTATAGTTTAAATCAAGAAAGAAAAATCGATAGGGAAGTGATAGGAAAGTAGTGAAAGTTTCAACGTTGCACTCTTATGGGGAAATTACGAAGATAAAATTACTGTTTCATTTCCTACTGCATCTTTCATATTAGATGAAGATACAGTCCACTTAAGGGACGTCAAGACCGGGACTACTCCAGAGGGACCCATAATCTTAGTTGTCTAAACTTTTAAGAAAGGGCGACAGACGTTCTTGTGTGAAATTCCTTCACGGGGGTCACGTCCACCTCGTTATTCCCGTGGTGTGATTTCAGTTGCAAGGAGTAGAACGATTATAACTGATTAATCCCTGTCTGTTGGACCCTTTCAGTATTTATAAGATATCACTATACTTCTAATTAAAATTTTTACAAAATTTGAACGCAAACATAATATGAAAGCCGAAAACGAATAAATTGTAAAATTTTCCAATTCATCTTAGTATAATATTATACAGATTGACTAACAAATTTTCCAATATTTCAAAATGAATAAAATTTTCAGAAACCTTGCAAAGAGGTTTCTTTATCCAAAGCAAAGACTGTTGGTTGTTACGTTTGTGTAAGAATATTGAAATATTATATGCATAACACTGATAGTAGCGGTGAAAAATTTAAAGATACTTTAGCATGATGAATCTGCTGTGCTTCGATAAGAAATGTACCGTTAGCTTATATTTTATGTGCTGATGTAATCTTAATTATATGTATATTAAAAGAGCGCCAGGGCAAAGATGAGGTCTACGATGGAGCTAGTTTGCCCAGGAGAAGCCTGTTAATACGCACCTTGAAGAGGTTAATGTTATATGCACTTGGAAAAACCGACGCCAGCAAGGCATTTCTCTCCTTGGTTGTGCGCAGTATGAAAGCTAAAATTATAGCGCTTAGTGCGAATATATTCGGAATATCAACCAAGTGTGGATTTTTTTTTATAGGATAAGGGTGACAAACGAGCACACAGTCCACCTGATGGTAAGTAGTTGCTGCGGCCCATAGACATCTACATCTATCCTCTATTACAAATCAAAATGTAGATGCGTTGTCACCCGTGAGGACTAAGATGGAATACCTCATTTCCAGTAAAAAGGGCCTCCGGCCACCTGCACTCACCAAGCGAAATGCAGAGGTAAACCTCTACTTCACGCTGGTTTTCTGTGAGGTCGTGATACCACCCCGGTTCGAGCCGGCCCATCCATGCAACAGCAAAAGCTGCCGCGTGGCTCTACCACTGTTAAAAAGCCCTTAAGTTACTAATGGATACCTAATGGTAACTTGCAGTACGTGTACGTGTACTGGTATTCTGATATCGTGTATATATAATGGAGATATCGGTATGAGCTTATGAAGCTCATGGGAAAATTCTCCGAAGTACAGTCTGTAGAAGACCGACAAACAAGAAACTTGGCGGCTGTGAGCTAAGCTGTGAAGCTTAGCTTCTACCACATTTTTGTCGCTGATAAGCCTCTTGGCTCTGCGTTGCAATGGTGACTACAATAGCCCATGCATGTTCGAACTTGAGCTTTATATAAAGTTAGAAACTGTCCAGGCGTGAAGTAACGCTTCACCTTGTTTAAAATACTCAGTTTTTTGGCCGCAGATTGTGCTTTCGACTCAATGTTCACGCTAAAGTTGAGGTTAGCACACAACTGTATGCCGAGAAGCTCGAGATTATTAGTAACCTGTACAACCTCGGAAAGTAGGAGTCAGATTAAACGAACTCCGTTTTGCAGAGAACAGACAGGCCAGCGTGTTAAAAGTGACCAGATTGTCATCACTCCATTGGGAGACGAGACTTAAGGTTGCATTTATCCGTTCTACCATGGCATCTCTGTGTGAACTGCCCCTCTCGCTCTGACTGAGCTATCATCTGCATACCCAACAATAACTGGTACAAGTAGGTTATTGCATGTGCATCAGGAATACAGTCGCAGAGAGAACAGACCCCTGAGGAATTCCAGCATTAATATATATGAGGTCAGAAGAACAGCCATCTATGACTGACCCTGATCCACTGTTCACTTAGAAAATCAGATATCCAATTGCAAAATTCGGTGGGGATGCCGTATTCAGGAAGCTTACTCAGCATACTTGCGTGCCAAATACTGTCAAAAGCAAAAGATACCGAGTGAAACTGCTAAAGCTTCACCGTTCTTCTCGATGGCCTCGCCTCAGAAGTGCGTGAAATACACAAGAAGATCCGCAGTGGACCGACCGTCCCCGGCGAAAACTATATTGATGGTCACTGAGGAGGTCATTTATTTCAAGGTATGACATATATATATATATATATATATATATATATATACATATATATATATATATATATATATATATATATATATATATATGATCACCAATCCTGACATAACATTTTCGGCCCTCTTGATAGTTTAGGGCAGTGATGGTTTAGGGAAATTTTTGTTACGTTCAACTGCACTGCTGTGACCTAATAGATGAGAACTATGATAATTTTTGTACCGACTTGGCATGTGAGTGATTTGATGTAAATTGTATTATTTACAATTTCAAATCATTCAAAAATCTATTTTGAATATAAGTTTGCTTGAAAAATATGTCATTCAGTTACTAATGGACCCATTTCCTACTTGGGCCCATTTTTTGTACTTAAAGTTATAGCGGTCCAACCGAACTCACATAATATGCTCATAGTATCAAGAAGACCCTTCTAAGATCAAGTATTGTGACGGTCACTACGGAACCCTACATTGTGCGTGGTTCAACACTTCTTTAGTTTAGTTCATTTTTAAAATAAATGCAGATGCACTGTCACATCCTGAGAACTAACTTGGAATGCCTCGTTTCCAGTAAAAAGGTTCTCCGGGTCTCTGCAATCACCATATGAAACACAACAGCATTAAGCTTTTACGCTGGTATTCTCTGTGAGTGTGGTCCTTCCCAGGTCGAGCCGCCACTTCCTAAAATCATAATATAGCTGCAGCGTGGCTCAACTACGTCTCAAATGTGTCTCATTCGGCAGGATCATTATGTAAATAAGACTCTTCGAACCACTCTTTCGTATTGTAATTTGAACTCAGGCTTGGAAAATTAAGAAATTTGTCGAATGAGAGAAGCACTAACGATACTATGTTTTAGTTTTATGTGCATCAGATCAGTACTTCTTCCATTTCAATTGATATTAATATTAATATAATATTAAATAAAGACAATTGTAGTATGATTTATGACCGTATTATTTCAGTATCATTCGAGCTTTGCCGAACCTAAGTAACAGAATTTTCCAAAAGTTATTATAAAGTAAAGGATGTAACCAAAGTGTTTTAACGTTTTGTCTCAATGGTATCTTATTTCGTAGCAGTTTTGTTCAAAGAGGACACGAGATTTTTGGGAGACGGATTTATCGTATTACTTAGTTTATACATTTTTACAAACCATAACCGATCTTAAATAAAAAAAGTAACTGGATGCTTTCCTATCTAAAAAAACTACAGAAAAAGTGAGTTATAGTCAAACACATCTTATTACTCCTCATTGTCAAAATTTAATACAATATTAACATGACAACAAGCCAGCATTTGATTATTTACTAGTACTTAGTACGGTGGGACAAAGCGTTAAGAACATTTTTGTTTTTCAATATGTTTGCAATAAATTTAAAAAAAAATGTATTTTTTAAACTTTTAATTTCGAAACCCCACAAAAATGAGTTGAGATCTGAGCCATTTTATTGCAGAAACAGAACAGAACAGAAACTTTTTTATTCACTATACAATATGTAACAAAAACCCTGTGGTTCCCGTTAAGTACGTTATCAGGATCATTATTCTTTATTTTTTAAAAACTCGAACAATATTTTTTTTAATTTTATTTAAAAAAATAATTGTATGCAAATTGTATATTATGGTTTTATTACTGCATTGTCTGGGGAGTACGAGGATTGTCAAAGACCCCGCTTTACTTAGCTTTAGCATCGGCTAGTGTCAGTAAGAGGTAATAAAACCACATAAAATTAAAAAAAAATTAATAAAATAAAATAAAAATTTGGTCGAGTTATTAAAAAAAGTTATTTCTATATGTTTGAATACGGATCCTGATAACGTACTTAACGGGAACCACAGGGTTTTTGTTTTTGTTACATGTTGTAGATTATAAATAATACTTATTGAAAGTCACTCTTTTGTTTAATTACCACTGGTTCGAAAAAAAAAACCTCTGTCCTGGTAAGAACCAGCAAGAAACCCAGCGGGACTTTTTTTAAAAATAACAGCTTACAATCATGTATGTTACACAAATTAACAATACAACAAATTAGAAATAGCTTAGTAAAGTTCTCAACTCTTAAATAGTACTTGTAAGTATTAAATACAGTTTAATGCAAGAAAAATATCTAAAACAGATATGAAGTTATTTAATAAACTATCAATGTAGTTTTTTTTGTTACGTGGTGGAGCCATGCTGCAGCTATATAGTCGGCTCGACCGGGGAAGGACCACGCTCTCACAGAATACCAGCGTCAAATAGCAGCTTCATGCTGCTGTGTTTCGTATGGTGAGTGTAGAGAACCAGAGACTCTTTTTACTGGAAAAGAGGCATTCTATCTTAGTCCTCATGGGTGACAACGCATCTGCATTTTGATTCGCAAACGAGCATAAATGTATATGTCTATGGGCCACAGCAACCACTTACCATCAGGTGGACTGTGTGCTCGTTTCCACCCTATCCTATAAAAGAAAATGTTCAAAAGAATTTTTTCAAAGGAATTCTTTTCTTCGATCAACCTTGTAAAGTACAAACAAAGGTACAATTAGAGGTGTAAATGTACCTTTCCTGAAACGTCTTTGACCTCATTTTCTCTTGATGACGGTGCTCATAAAAAGACGGGGAAGTTTTGATGGTTACTACAAACACTTTCTTGAAATTCGCGCATATGTTGATAAAATTCCTGAAAGGTCGAAAGGTATAGGAAAGAGTCTATAGCACAGACAAACCATCGTTTTTTATGATAACTACAGAATGTGCGGACGTCGGAGACATAAAACGGGACACGCGATAAATTTTTGTCAAGGTAACTTATCGACGTGATTTTTAGCACGCTTATTACTTTTATATAGCCCTGATAGCCCTTTCCGATTAAATTTTCTTATTTTTGTTGTATTCGTCTTCACTATTGAACATAAACACTTAAAATGCCTCGTAGGCAGGATTTAAAAACGGATTTATTTTATATCTGGCTTGAATTAGGTGGTGATAGCTCCATCTGCGGCGATGAGTTTCCCTGGCATTTCCTTTTGTCACTTTTAACGGCATTTAGAGAATGAAAAAGGGTTTTGAATTATTTTATGCTGCCACCAAACCCCACCATTTAAATCAATTTAATTATTTAAAAAGTTGCTGAGCCACAGTTTAAAGATAGTCTAACAGTTGTAAGCCCCAGGAAGCGTGTATGCTACGGGTTGTCACGAAATTGCGAATAAAATAATTATGGATGTTATAATACTCATTATCATTTATTAAAATTATGTGCATACTTATAAGTTAAAAACATTTATTGAACAAGATTTTTTTTATTACTACAAGAAAAAATACATTTGCAAGTGTTGCACTGTCAAATAATTTCGTGACACTTTCTTATTATAGATCATAGAAATATTAAAAAGAGGAGAAGTGGCAAGGGGGCGTGTCAGTGTCCGCGCTCTGATCAAAATGCTCAAGTTCTATTCTAATGGCCGTGTCCGCGTATTAGTATGCTTTCGACCGTAATCGTGAAACAATATCAAAATGCCGTGTTGTTCAGTGGTTTCTTGTAAAAACCGAAGCCAAAACAAAAACTTTGTAAATCATGTAATCACTTACTTACCATATGTAAGTACAAGTATTTTACTACGAGTATATTTATTTTTAAAATCATGAAAAACAACAAATCGTAAAATATTTCTTCCTCTTAATGCGTTATTTTTGTTTTCAAATATCACTGCAACTGTACTATTTTGTAGGAAATACATTGCTCCTTAACCACTACTTACATATGTATGTCGCTAAGAGACTGAACAAGAAATGTAAACATGACAAAACTATACTTTATTTTTGGGGATGCATCGCGTAGTACGGCCACTGTATCTTGCGATGAGTTAGTGATGTGCTTGTGCAGATCCACTAACGTATGCTATCGACAAAAATGTCGATTGGCGAATTGCTGTTATAGTTTATTTTTTCAATTTGTCAATCGTTTCAACCCGGTGGGAAGACTGATATAACATAATGGCATTTAATTATTTTGATTATTTTCACCGTTTACTACACTGAATGCGTAACCAGCGATCGTAAAGTAAGTTGGTTAAATAATTTGGTTAATAATCGGTGAAGTGTTTTGGGTTGAATTATAGTATATTACGCCTTATCTTCGTGCTGATTCCATACTTTTATGTTTTCAAAAGCCTCAAATGCGTTATTAAACCTAATTGGCATGGTTCAGAATTCAGATAATATTATAATAGCGACTTTTGCTAAAAATAAGTCAACATAATTGTTTTTGCTATTAGAAAAATATGAAGAAGCACATAATTTTATAAAGTATAAGGACAAAGGTGGGCTTTTGTACCCATTTCCTGATGTCGTTGTTATTTGTAAGAGAATGGAAATAATTATAAAAACAGCGTGTCTCATCGATGATAAATTAACAGTTAAAACTAAAAATGTCAAACAGGAACTCATGGCAAAGGCTTTGCCACATTTCATAGGATTAGATATTTTTGATAATGTTAAGTTTCACCAATTTGAGCAGTCCCCGATGAATAATCTCATAATATTTCTTATTAAGCAGTCATGGAAAAATACATTAATTTAAGATTACACTATTTGCCAAAAATTGCCAACCCAAAAATATCAAAGCGTCAAGTTCTGCACAAATACCTCCACTTTACAGGTCAGTGAGTAAACACCATAGCAGGGTTCCAAAATACCAACTTTTTCAATACGCTATGACAATCTAAAGCAACATAGTCGGATTTTTTTATTGTTTTAATTTTTTAGGTAGATTAGGTACTTAATAATTTACGTTTAGTTACATATTGTTTATTTTTATTATAATATTTAATGTGCATATCGTTTTTTATTTATTTTATTTTCAATTTTAGTGCAATTTTAGTATAAATGGAGGAGAATCGATAACTTTCCACTTTAGTCACTCACTAATGTATATGTAAAATAAATGGCTTTTGCACAGCACAACGATGGCGACCGATATTTTTGTGTGAGTATGTAGTACGGTGCATGGTAAATGCACGCTGTGTTTGTAGGGATACGGTTTATAATTGATTGTGTATTATGTTCTGATTTATAAAATGCGGGTGTGTGCGCGACTGCATATCTATTGCTTTACTGATCTGCAAGTGTAGTAGTAGGCGAGTGGTAGGGGCCAACTGGTGACACCGGGTTCCAATACATTTTCAACTACCGGGCATATCTCCTTTTTTATTATATCTATGTTATAGATGTTTTCAGTTTTCGATTG
Organism: Parnassius mnemosyne; assembly: GCA_963668995.1. NCBI lineage: Eukaryota > Metazoa > Arthropoda > Insecta > Lepidoptera > Papilionidae > Parnassius > Parnassius mnemosyne. The sequence continues at coordinate 17,714,470 of CAVLGL010000115.1, forward strand.
TTAAATTTAATTTTGTAGTGTATTTTCATTCGGATAGACAATTTCATTAATAAAATAAGTAAAATAAGGAAACATAAGTATTGTCGTCATTTGAATTCAACTTTAAGAGAACGCTGGTAATAAATGATGATTTTTGAAATGCTGCTGATTTAATACCTAATTATCGTTTAAGGTCTAATTGGCCGGATTTCTCAAATAAGTTCAAAATGTGATTTTTTTAATGACCTCTGTTAACAGCCGACCTATCTTCGGTTCACTGCTTCTCCGTTCCCTTTTGAATTCTGTAAAAAATTAATAATAAGCTGTTGCTGCAAAACAAGCACCAAAAAGTAGAAGCTAAAATTTCGAACACTATTTGGTATTTGCGCCTTTCTAATTGTCATAGTAAAACATAGCATCAAAATAACGTCGACTGAGCTCTATTGAGTTTTGGGCGAATTCTCGCTAGATTTTCACATAAAATCATTTTCCCAGTAAAATAATTGAAATAATAAGTGTTCCATTTAAAAATTCATCTGTAATTTTACGATGATGTGTAATTTTCCACTGTGTCAAACAAATAAGTACAAAGTATCGAACTTTTTTTCGCATGCTGCTTACGAATGTGAACCAATACGGACTGGAAGTTGCATAAATTAAACCGTGATAGAATCCGTGAAAATTATTTTTATTCTAATAGATATTATGTTGTTATCAGCTTTTGTTAGGATCTTAATTAACAATTATTCATAAATATTCGTGGTCATTTATAAATTAGTCACTAAAATTATTAATAATGTTTGAAGAATATTAATTAGAACTGTGTGCGAAATTTCGCAAAATGAAATATATAATAATAAAACCATCTCGGTGTTTTCGTCAGTCTGTCTATCACAGACGTTTTTAGGAGAATGTCGCATAAATAATAAATTTTGTAAATTTGGCATGGTTATAAAATATTGTTACGCAAACACGTGATTCAACTAAAAAATTCGATTTGGTGTGAAAAAAGGATAAAACAATTTTGGAGTTATTGTGTAAATAAGTCCCTTATAGCACCATTTAAACATTTATTTTTAATTATTATTAACATTTTACGAATAAATGCCAGAAAATTGCTGCACTACTACTACTACTACCACTATCCCAAAGTATTGTTGAAAAAATCATGACTTTATATTTTATTTTATAAAGGAAAATTCAATTAAAAGGTAACTTATGATTGAGCGTGTTATCTGTTTCAGTTTCTGGGACTAAGTTGATCGCTACCATGCTGGTTTTATTATAATTCATATACATAATTCTACAAAATTAAATTTTAATCTTAAATAATTATCCCTTAAGAACTTGCTGGTTCTTCCTAGGACAGAGGTATTTTCCGAACCAGTAGTAAATAAAAAATGACTAACTATTATGTAAATTATCTATATTTAATAATAATTTTTGGTATATTCTATTCTATTCTTTAATATTTTATTTTAAAATCAGGCTCTATTTGAGAGAAAAAGCAGCATTTAATCACATTACTTGTAATTTCATTATTTGATATTTGATTTAATTTCGAAAATGAATTGACCGATTTTAGCTTACGGCATCATTATGAAACCCTTAGAAAAGCTACCCTAGAATCAAGTACAAGTGTCAATACATTAATCGATGAAGACGGAGTTTCACTAATCGAAAACAATCGCAAGAATAAATTATATTAGATTACATTTTATAACACTTAATTGTCATTGCAATTAATTCCATAATTACATTTATTATATTGATAGTCATTAGATAGAGTAACGACCTGGTAAGACATGAAGTAAGTCGATGAATGCAGGTGGCTCAGGACCGTGCTTTGTGACATTCCTTGGGTGAGACCTAGCAGTAGACTTTTGAAGGGCTGTAATGATGATGACGATGATATTGAAAAATACTAATATATATGTTATGGTATAAAAAAATACGCTTTACTTATTATCGTACCTACCTAAAGTCATAGAAGTTCTATTCTAAATACGTTTAGCTGTTTAGCAGAAGTTGCCAACCTTTACATCAAATTTGAATAAATTGGTGGATTGTGTAAATGGAAGAAAGAGTTGGATATCCTTCTTGAAATATGCGCTGAAAGTAATGTTTGGTATAAAAGTAAGTGTGTTTGGTAAGTTATGTCGTTTCTTTTAGGAAATATACTCATTATTCTATATATTTTAACCATTTGTTTTCTTTCCGTGAGATAGTTTTCGAATAAAGATAGCGCCGTACCCCTTACCTCGATCGTTGAAGCCTTCGCACAAGAATGGGTACAGAAACGGTGTTAAAAGCTTTTTTTAAGTCTAGGAAAACAGCGGGACATTTTTCATCTTTGTCTACCTTTTCTAAAATAAGAGTTGTAATGTGAAGACATTATCAACTCAGGATACAGTTAAAGAACTGCAGTTAAAAAACTGCATCCTGAGTAGATAAGACCTTTCTATAGCCATATTGTGAGTTTGACAGTATGTAATTTTTTATTAGGTAGCATTAGTCTTTTATTCAAGAGTTTCTCGCACAGATATAGGTCCATAATTATTAAAATCATCTCTGTCACCTTACGTATGTATAGGAGTAATGAAAGAGCGTTTGACTGCCCTAACAAATACACCCGTTTGAAAACTTTAGCAATCTCACTTATCATAGGCACTATAAAATCTCCGCAGTGTTTTAATAATTTTATGGGTATACCATCCCAACCTGTGGCGTTTACAGAATCAAGAGTCATAATTATGCTGTCAACTTTCTGTGGGTGTGGTCCAGTAGCACGTAGACACTTGAGAATTAATGAAAGTTGGATTGTTACACTATTTGCCAGATTGCAAAACAATCTCTTGCGCTAATGATTTGTCTACACTAAAAAAAATCGATAAGGCAGTTTATTGAGGCCAGGGGGTGTGACGTTAAATTGAGGAGACTGGCACTTGAAGTCTTTGGAGGCTTAAACTTGGTAATCTCATTAATAGCAGAAATCGGAAGTTTTTTGAATTATTCGCTGAGTCATAAATTTTTATTTTAAGTTTTCTAATTAAATTATCACAATAATTTCGAAATCACTTCTACGTAATTTTTAATGTCTTTATGTGGTTCTTTTCTTAATTTAAGTTGCATTTTATTTCCTAATTTTATTACACCGTGGAGCGCTTTGGTCATCCAGGGTTTTAGAAATTGATGTCCAGAAGTATATTATTATAATATCTATAAGATATATATTTGTATTTAGTAAAGCCGCTCTGATTATATCAATCAGATGATCTGCTAGGGCATTAGGGTCTATGTGCACCAATATGTGAAGTATCTCTCTGGATATAAGAGTCTCATATACTATTTCAAAGTCTACTATTGTCTATTGTTTTAGTTTTAAGGCACGGGGTATAACTATTAACATACCAATTTTAAAAATAAGAATAATTTAACACCAACAAAGTTAAATAGCAACTGAATATAAGTGAAATAGGCCGCAAAAAATTAGACAAGAAACGCCCTAGGTATTCTGTAAAAAATGACGAATCTGTGGTTCACTTGTTATATAACTTACCCGTCAGTTATCATCCTGTCGCACAAAAACTCTGCCGAAGAAATTCCAGCAGTACTAGACTTTTTTTGTATACATCAAATCACGCACCAAGAAGTACAAGCAAGCAGCTGTATTGGTTAGCTGTTCTGAGATAAACACAGGGATATCTTCATGAGTTTTAAAGCCTAAATGCTTGGCCTGCAATTTATTTTTATTCTTGATGTTAAATGATTTTGGTCTTCTCAGAAGGCCGGCCTTTAGGATAATCGAACCAAGTTCTATGACAATAGGAGTATTACGGTAGCTAGTCTCCTTTTCTGCAGACTTCAGAAAGGAGACGGTACTCAATTCGACTGTATGTTTTTTTATGTGTGTTACCTCATAACTTTTTACTGGGTGAACCGGTTTCGATGATACTTTTTTTATTTGAAAGCTGGTACTTCACATGTGGTCCTATATGAATTTGATCAAGGTCAGACCAATAGTTTTTGAGCTATTCTTAATAATTTATATTGAAGTCAGCTGTACAAAATTTTAAATTTTAAATTATTTGATTGTAGTCTGAATATGTCCTTAATGTCACGACTTTTCAAATCGAGGTTTATGATTTAAGACAACCATGGTACCATATTTATGAGGTCCTCTGTTGTTACTTTCTCTTTCCTTGTCACATTTTAAATTTCAACTCTTGTTCTATGCGATATTCTTTGTAAATCTTCAATTTCACTCTCAAGAATCTTTATATAGTCGCGGTCTTTCTTAGCCTGGGATTCGAGTATTTCAATCTTTTTGCGGAATTGGTTTTCTGGATTTCCTTTAGATCATTTATGAAATCTTTTATTTGATTTTGTTGAGTTCATCGATATATATGTACGTACTAGATTTCGCATTCCGAACATACACTATGTTCAACTGTACTGTACTGCAATCCGTACAGTGTGTCATTTAGTGTGATTTCAATCTACTAGTTAGTCTGTGGTTTCAATATACATGCAGTGTAGAGCGGACCCCACCAAAGATCTCCTAAGTGTGTGCTGTTTGAGGATTAGCAGTGGTCACAAGCAGCCGCCGGTACGACATACTCGAGGTCACCGGCCCTTAGGCAGATTCTTGGCACTCAAGCGCGTTCCATGTCCTTGTGTATCAGTCGCGTGCGCGAGTGCTCTCAAGCACTTCCCCCAACCCTTTCGCAATGAAAGGGGTAGGCAGTGCGCCTAAGTGTTGCGGCCACCCATCATCGCCTCCGTCCGTTCCGAACGTCGCGCGTCGCTTGCTAAGTCACGTCTGCCACGTTAGGTAGGGTTAATAGATCGATACATACTACAATCACAACAAAACAGTTGTAACAAGCTGTAATGATCGGCAGGGGAAAGGGGGAGCCCCCCACCCCCTCGCGTTAGGAAACCCCCGGATCGTACGGGGATAATGGATCGTCCGCTACTGATTAGGGACCTCGCGAATCCGGAACGCTCCAGGATCGTGAGCTCGTTTACCCACATTCCCAAGACCACAAGAAAGCCTACTTCGCCGCCCAAGGAGCCCGCATCGAGCGCCGCGCTCGCGCTCACCGTGCCTGAGTGCACGAGCGAACGCGAAACGACTCCTCTACCGCAGCGGGCGAAGAAATCGGCCAGGAGGCATACGCCACCCGAAACCGAAGCATCCTTATTCGAGAAGAGGCAATGCATCGTGTCTTCGAACTCGTCAGCACCTCTATCTTCAGACGAAGAAGACCAACTGCCAGCGGTTGAAGTCAGGATGCATAACTCGCCGCCGAAGTCACCGTCACCGAGAAAACCAACCCCTCCTATCTCCCCAGACCGACGTAGCAACGCGGCTGGGTACGAGCAAGGAGGGGAGGAATCGTACGGCTGGGATAGCACCACGTATGCTACCCTAGCCCCCTCGGATGGACAACCAACAAACCCGTCTGGATTACCAACGGACGATGGACAACGTCCATCAACCAGCTACGCACAAATGGCAGCAGCCCCGGCAGTACCAAGGCAGGTGGCTGATACACCGAAACATACCGAAGAAGCCGAGAAAGGCCGATATCCACCGATCGTAGCAGAATGCCTCCCGAATTGGACGAAGCATTTTGAGGTACTCAACAAGAAGTTGGGTCACTCTCCGAACGCTCGTCCATTCGGGAAGGGGGTGCGCTTCTCCCCCCAGATCCCGGAAGAATTCCGGGCCATACAGAAATACTTGATCGACTTATCGAAAGAAATACCAGCCATGTCCTGGTACTGTTACACGCCCGAAAAGGAGAAGCCCACAAAAGTGGGCATCAGGGGGCTGCCAGTGGACACGGACACAAAAGCGATAGGGGAGGCTATCATAGCGTTAGGATTTCCGATACGCTATGTGAAGGCAATCCCTCCGCGCAGAGGCAGGCCGGGATGCCTGTACTTCGCGCAATTGGACCATCTAAGCCAAGAAAGGCTAAGCGACTTGAATAAAGTAAAAGAATTACTTTACATGAGAGGAGTCGTAATTGAAGCCTGGCAGGGACAAGTGGGCCCAGCACAGTGCCACCGCTGCCAGGCATTTGGACACGCCTCCTACAACTGTTTCCGACCCATTAAATGCGTCCGTTGCGCGGGGGAACACGCTGCAAGGGATTGCCCGAAGAGTAGAGACGAACCACCTACATGCGCTAACTGCGCTAAATCACACACAGCCAATGATCGTCGATGTCCGGTTTTGAGGAGGATCGCACGGAAGCAAGGGATAACATTTCTCGACTTGCTTCCGGAAGTGCCGAAGCCAATTCCAGAGAGTCGCCCGAGGACTATTGACATCAACGAAGAGGGGTGGGCAACCATAAGAGGGAAAGGGGGGGGGGATAATAGCCCCCCCACCACCCCCCCCGCAGCCACAATCACAGCAGCCAATGGATATTGTGTAACAAACGCAACCCAAAGCAACCACCGGAGCGACTCTCCAGCCTCCTGCTAACGACGCTACAGAGCGTCTGGCACCTAAAAAGAAAAAGCGGGGGAGAAGGAAGAAAAGCAAAACGCAACAGCCTCCTCAAACCGTTCTCTACCCCCACTCCAGCGGTCACGATAGCCTTCAGGACCACCGTAGGTAGAGCACCTGAAAGGACTCTACCGGAACATAGAGCCCGCTCTACGACTAGAGCGCGCTCTACCATACGAAGACAGACCCAAGCCCAGCCGAGACCAGAGCCAACCTCATCACGAAGAACACCAACTGCCGGCCTCAACAACATGGACGCCATCCACAGATTGGTCGACCTAGCCATAGAGGTCGGCATGCAAGTCCAGGCTGATATAAGAGCCGGGACGGAACCCGTAACAGCGATCATGAGAGCGTTGGCGCAACTACTGGCCCGGCATTACGGAGGCGAGTAACCTGCGCCTACTATACTGAAATCCAGACGGGATATAACAGAAGATCCATGAACTCCGCACAGTCGCCCAGCAGCAGGACATACAGATGATATTGCTGGGAGAGACAAAATTAAATCCATCGACGCATCTTAAGCTACCAAACTACCACATTTACAGAAGGGACGAGGTCAATCCTCAAGGGACCGCCTACAGAGGTACGGCGGTTCTAGTGAGGAAAGACATCGTCCATCAAGAACTGGACCTGCCAACATACGAAACGATGCGCTCTATCGGCATAAAAATGGAGGCGGCGGGCGAGGAACTAAGGATCTACGCAGCACACCGCCCGCCAGGGACTCCATTCTGCTCCTCAGACATCCGGACGGTAATGGAAGGCGAAGCACCAACCATCGTCGCGGGGGACCTGAACGCGAAACACCCGGCGTCGGGGTCCAGAGTGATCACCCCGCCGGGTCGTGAACTTTATGATGACGCCGAGAGATACGGCTATGACGTTTTAGGTCCCGAGGAACCAACGCACGTCCCTATGGATCACTGAAAATGTCCGGATATATTGGACATCGTGCTCTCTAGGAACCTCAACTACCCGGTAGTGGTAGAGGTGCTGTACGACCTGATATCTCAGCACCTCCCGATTCTAATCACCCTTGGTCTCAAGGCAGTGACTACGTTGCCCGCAGCTCCCAAAAGGAAGATTAATTGGAGGCTCTACCAAAAACATCTAACGGAGAGACCTCCAACCTACATCCCAATCAACACAGCGGACGACGTAGAGGCCGCTGCAACGAGAATTACAAAGACGATACAAGAAGCCCTATAAGCGGCCTCTACGATCGTCCCGACCACAGGAAGACGGGAAGAGCTGCCGCAAGAGATATGCGTGCAGCTCAAACGCAAAAGAGCACTGAGGAAACTCTGGGCGCGTACTCGCTGCCCCAGATTAAAAACACAATTGAACACCTTGTCGGATGAACTGTCGGTGGCAGTCCGGGCCCACCGAGGAGAGGCCTGGGAGAGGTGCATATCGAAAACAGAGGAGGAAGATGCGTCGCTTTACAAACTGAACCAGCAGTTAACAAAAACCAGACCCCCCGTTTGCCCGCTGACCAACAATGCGGGCGAACGTTGTTACGAGGCCAAACGTAGAGCGGATATCCTAGCAGAGAAGTGCTCTGCTAGGAGCAATTTGTGCCGAACCCAGCAAGTGCGGAGTTCATGGAACTACATACCCGGAAGGAGAGCCGCGTACAGGGGTTCTTGTCATCGCCCGCGCCACCGCTTGCAGCAGAGTGGTTTATATCTCCCGCCCTATTGCGGAGGACAGTAGCCCGCCTGCAACCCAGGAAGGCGCCGGGGCACGAAGCGATAACCAACGCAGCACTTCGACAGCTGCCCCATAGACCACTTGTAGAGCTAGGTCGACTCTACAACGGTCTACTGCGGACATCCCACTTCCCGGAGGACTGGAAAATCGGCAAAGTGATCGTTCTGCCGAAACCTGGGAAGGACTGGCGTAGAGCAGCCAGCTATAGGCTGATCATGCTGCTACCGCACTTAGCTAAACTGTGCGAAAGATTGATGCTAAGAAGCTTTCGCCCGTGCATACAACTTCGGGCGGAACAGCACGGATTCAGGAGGGGCCACTCAACAGCAACACAGCTGACCAGGGTACTGCACTATCTTGCGGCCGACAACCGCGGCCGCACATCGTTGGGCGTCTTTATCGACATAGAGAAGGCGTTCGACAGAGTGTGGCACACTGGAGTACTTTATAAATTAGAAACACAAACAAGTACCCCTCCTGCTATGTTGCGGCTAGTGGCGTCATTCCTCAGAGATAGGAAGTTCTACGTCTGTGTAGAGGACGCCGAGTCCGCAGCGAGACCAATTAGAGTCGGCGTACCGTAGGGCAGCTGTCTGTCGCCGATTCTGTCGCGGCTTACACCAATGACATCCCCACCCTGGCAGACCACCTGCGCGAATGGGATGACGATGTTAAATTAGCGCTATACGCGGACGATAGTGCCTATTTCACATCGTCTAGAAGAGCCCACATAGCCACTGCCAGGATGCAGCGCCTGCTGGACCTGCTGCCACCATGGCTAGACGAGTGGAGGATGGCCGTCAACGTTGGCAAGACGACCGCTCTTCTCACACGCCACTATAGGAACTTTCCACCACCACTGACGCTCAGGGGCCAGGAGATTACCTACCAGAAGACAGTAACGTACCTCAGGATGCCGGATCGACCGGATGCTGCGCATGACCGCGCACGTCGATATCGCCGTCCGCAACGCCAGATGCTCTTCGTCCGGTCCTAACCGCAAAATTACCTCTGAAAACGAAGCTAAAAATATACAAGACGTATATAAGATCCAGATTCACACATGCTGCGCCGGCCTGGTACGCGCTCCTGAGCGATCATTAGAAGCGGCGATTACAGGTCCATCAGAATTTGTCACTACGGACCATCGTCGGTGCAGGTCGTTACGTCCGGAATGACGTCATCGCGGCCAACTTGAAGATGGAGACAGTCGAGCAATTTGTGGCCCGATTAGCGCGCGGCATGTTTGACCGTGCTGATAACGGGCCACACGAACATCTACAAAACTTCGCACCCTTACATGCTCGGCCACCGGACGGGCGACCTCTGCCATGAGAACTCCTCTCTATAGAGATTAGAGAGTCGAGTAACAACCCTCCATGCCGCTGACAGGCCAACTTAGACACCTGGCTGCATTAGCCGCCTATAAGATGTCACCTGGAACACCTCAGACCGAATTAGGCGCCTTTTTCACGCATTGGCCGAATTAGGTGCCTTTTTCAGGAAATCGGCCATATTATACCGCTTTTTCAGGCATTGGCCATATTACCAGACTTCATGAATTTTTTTTAATGAAAATTTTAAATCGACATACAGCGCCCGGGAAATCAAACCGCGTCGCTACTTCATCCAACAACGCCATAACGGCTCCCACGACCGGTGCATAGTGATGCACCGCGAGGAGATTCCGGGCAAAGGGGGCATGCCCCGAGGCCCGATACCTGCTGTGTGCATTAGCATACATGCAGACGACTACGTAGGTGTAGAGCGGCGCTAATAATACAAGATTTCAAATTAAAGTTTAAATTAAAAACTGACCACGTAGGCGCAACGCGCTTAATTCAACTGCGCATGCGCGACTCTACTATCTCCCGCGCATACGCGAAGACATAGAGTAGTGCACATTTTTTGTTTAGATTGGCTTCTCTAGTACGTAGTACATATAACTCAATGGCTGAGTTGAAATAAACGATGTAATAATAATCTTATCTCCTCCTAAAATTGTTAAATTCCGCCTGAAGATCTTCTTCTATCATTATTTTAGAGTGTACCGAAATGAAGTTTAAAGGAGTACTTTCATTACCTATATCACTTAAGTTTAATGCTAAAGATTTGTTATCAAAACTCATGCTGTGTTAGTTGATGGGATTTGGGCTCGTAACAAGTCAAATATTTTCACTTATCCATTATCACTTACTAGCTGTGCCCCGCGGTTTCATCAGCGTTTAATTAACGCCCCCGCAACCCTACTTGCGGGTGGAGTTTTAGATGAAATTTCGAGTCTCTAGGCCCTATGGTTCCAGAGATATCGTGATGAGTCAGTACATAGGTGGAAATCTCTTATATATATGTATATATATATATATATATATATATATATATATATATATATATATTGATTAAGCCTTTTACTTCGTATATAAATGTATATAATAGAAAAATTTTGGAACTAAAAAATGAAAATTGTGGTATATAAATAATATATATGTTTCATTTTATTTCAGTTGAATGTATTTGTGTGTGTAATATATTTAAAACATGTGATGTTTTAAATAAATTTAATACACCATGCGCGCAATATGTTTAAAAAGGAGCACAAAGCCTTCCCTTCACGTATTGTTATATAGATTTAATAATTGAACTTAATACTTAAAATGAGGAAATACTAGCATTCAAATTAATTGTCTAATTTGCACAGAGAAAAACGAAATTATAAGCATTTAAATTGGAGTAACAGTTAAACGACATAACTTTCTGACCAACCCCAGTACTTATTTTGAGCGGATTGAATTTGCAGCTGCGCTAAAGATTAAGCAACGCGTCTGCAAGCGCAGACCAGCTGTCGTCAGGATAATGCTAAAACGAAGAAGTATTCACAGCGGCTCGGTTTTTTAATTAAATCTGTTATGAAGGCATTCTATATATAATTTAAAATTTCTACAATTTTAATTTTTTATAGGATAAGGGTAACAAATGAGCACACAGTCCACCTGATAGTAAGCGGTTGTTGTGGCCCATAGACATCTACATATATCCTCGATTACGAATCAAAATGCAGATGTGTTTTCACCCGTGGGGACTAACATGAAATGCCTCGTTTCCAGTAAAAAGGGTCGCCGGTTCTCTACACTCATCATAAGTAACACAGGAGCGTTAAGCTGCTATTTTATGCCGGTATCCTGTGAATGCGTGGTCCTTTCCCGGTCGAGTAGACCAATTCGTGCTACGACTATCCCAGTAATAGGTATAGCTAGCTGCAGCATGGTTCTACCACGTAAAAAGAAAAATTCCATCGTTATACTTCGTCGTGTAGATGTCGTAAGGCGCGGGTAGTCGCGCAAGACCTGAAGGCGTTTATCTATCGTACATAAATAAAAGTATACTATTACGTATATGCCAAATTTAAAATAATACAATCGGCGACAGAGATAAGCGTTAAATGTGCGACACGTCCGGTACTATGATTACCGATCGCCTTGCCAAGTACGTCCTATTACCAGTAGCTGACTGTTGCGGTTTTACAAAAAAAAATATTATTCAGAACTCTAAGGTCGGGAGTGCTACTTGCTTTTAATATATATATATATATAAATATATATATATATATATATATATATATATATATATATATATATATATATATATATATATATATATATATATATATACATACATAGATAGTTAAATGATTCCGGGAATCAGTTTCAGGGACCATATATCTAAGAATTTGATATTTCGAATATTTGAAATATCAAATTCTTATATTCGAATGAGAATTTGAAATTAATTTCGATACCTTTGCTCGTTCCTGAGAAAAAGGGTTTTGAGAGGCGGATATACGGACATCAAATTTATCGTACTTATAAGGGTTCTGATTTTCCTATTGAGGTATAGAACCCTAAAAAAGAATAAAGTTACAGCCTATATACGACCCACTGCTAGGAACGGGCCTCCTCTCACTTCTAAGAGGGTTTTAGGGCAAGAAGTGAATATACCGTCATACCGTCTACTACATGTTTTTTTCTTTGCTCCTCAAAATATCGTATAATTAATGTTTAAACTCAGTGCTAAGAAAAATAAGTTTTGTATTAAGTATATAAACACTTTAGTTATCATTCAACACCGTGTGTTAACTCATTTAAATTGGTGATATTCAAGTATTTTAATATTTTGTTTAAACATTTTAACAAAGTTCACCGTCAGTTAGTGTTAATGCGTTGTGTATTGATAAAACGCGTAAGTGACACAGTCTGCACGGCGCTTAGGACGTTCTTGCCGTAACCTCACTTTGGCACCGATTCTTATGACGGCGGTCTTAACTTGGAGTTGATATTTATTAAATTCATACGGCGAAGAAGATAAATTTCATTTCACTTAATAAATTAAGATAAAATTAACTATTATGGCTGTGTCATTGCAGTCATGGGGATGTTGCTCTAATGAATTAATAGAAGAATTTGAACAGTTTATTAATTGTACGTACTGTAAAAAATCTTACCATTTTTTATGTTTATCCATTCCTGAAATCGCTCGGGACTCTGAGGCTTATGACAAATGGAAATGTCCGGAATGTATAAATTTAGCACCAAAGACCTCAAAAAAAGACTGCACACCTACTCGTAATATTACTACTACCAGAGGAAATAAGCGACCGGCATTAAACTCTCCTCCAAAAGCAAGTCCGGTTACAAGTGAAAACGTTCGTACTATTGTCCAAGACGTTATCAAGAAAGAGTTCAATGATATGCTAAAACAACTAAATAATAGTATGATCGGTGTTATTACTAAGGAGCTGGAACCTATAAAAAACGAAATGAGGGACCTTAAAGAATCTATGTCCTTTATTAATAAAAAATTTGAGGAAATCGAGTCAGAACAGCTCGCAGCTAAAAAATCTTTTAAAGTGCTGCAAGATATAAATACTCATTTAGGAAATACAGTTTCTGATTTGGTGCAACGACTAAATTATTTGGAGCAGCAATCTCGATCCAATAATTTGGAGCTTCAGTGTTTGCCTGAAAACAAACATGAAAACTTATATTCAACTGTCAAACAGCTGGGAATTATAATTGGATGCGAATTAAAAGACGAAGATATTCTTCACTGTTCCCGAATAGCTAAAATGAGTTCTAGCAACACTCGTCCTCGATCTATCGTGATCCAATTGGCTTCTCCTAAAGTACGTGATCAGATTTTGGCTGCAGTTATCAGCTTCAATAAATCAAATCCGCAAAACAAACTCAACAGCGAGCACTTCGGTCATACAGGTATCAAAAAGCCAGTTTATGTCGTCGAGCATTTGTCTCCATCTAATAAAGCTTTACATGCAGCTGCCAGATTGAAATCAAAAGAAAAAGGATATAAATACGTCTGGGTAAGAAAGGGTAAAATCTTTGTAAGAAAAAGTGAAAACTCAGAATATATTTACATAAGAAACTCGGATACTTTAAGTAAAATAGTATAATTACACATCCTTACTTAATTTGAGCAAGTAACAAAAATATCAGAATAAAATTCAAGAACTTAAAGATATATTACCAGAATAGTAGAGGTTTAAATACGAAAACACTAACTTTTTATCGAAACGTTTGCTGTAATGATTACGATATCATAATTTTGACAGAAACGTGGCTGAATAGCGCAGTACTGAATAGTGAACTGTTTGATAACAGATACGTGGTATACAGGAGGGATAGAGAAAGTTGTAATCTACAATGCGGTAAAAAAGGAGGAGGAGTATTGATTGCTATAAAGACGAATATTAAATCGAAACGCATTAAGTGTTGGGAAAGTAGCTGTGAAGACTTATGGGTTATTATAGACTTTCCTGTGTCACACTCTATCCGTCAAATTGCTTTATGTGTGGTTTATCTACCTCCACCTGTACGAGGTACTGTATTAGAGCATTATATAAATCATTGCAATAACGTTTTTGAACAGATTGTAAACTCACACGTTTGTATTGTGGGGGATTTCAACTTAAGTAATATAGAATGGAGTCTTATAGGAAACCAAACTTATACTTCAATACCAAATATTAGCCAAACATTAATAAATTTTGCTAACGTAAACAACCTCGTTCAATGCAATCGTGTGACTAATATAGCTGGTCATATACTTGATCTTGTTTTGACAACCATCTTATCTTGTAGTGTAAGCAAAAATATCGATGCCTTAAGTAAAATTGACCTACAACATCCACCTCTTAATATTGTGATTCACGTAGATAATGAAACTAGATTACCATATAATATCAATAATAAGAGACCAAATTTTTATAAAGCAAATTACGAATTAATCCGTAAATTTTTACGAGAAATTAATTGGGTAGAGAAGTTTGATGGATTGTGTGATGTGAATGAGTTTCTTGAGATATTTTACGAAATTTTGTATACAGCAATACGAAATTTTGTACCTTATTATAAATTAAAAACTTACAAATTTCCATCGTGGTTTGATCATAAACTTATTAAATTATTGAACGAAAAAAATAGGATAAGGAAGCGATATAATAAATATAAAAATCCGTTGGATAGAATCGAACTAAAACTTATAGGAAAGCGTTGTGAAATCTTAGCAACTAAGAATTACAATTACTACCTAAGAAAATGTGAAGATGCACTCTCGAAAAGCCCCAAACTGTTTTGGTCGATGGTGAAAGACAAGAGGGGTGGGTCAAGTTCATTTCCGACAACCATGAGCGATGGATCATCTTCCACCTCAGATAGTACAGTTATATGTGAGATGTTTGCTTCTTACTTTTCCTCCGTTTATAGCCCAGAGAATGATGATAGTTATGATGAATGCATGTCCGATTACTTACAATCACTAGTAAATAACAGCTTATGTCTCTCAAATCCAAAAATAGAACACGATACAATTTTAAAAAAACTAGAAGGACTAGATTGTAATAAAGGCGCAGGGCCAGATGAAATACCACCAATTTTTATAAAAGAATGTGCCTGTGAATTGATATATCCTTTAAAATTAATTTACAACTTGTCTTTAGCTTCTGGCGTATTTCCTTCAAAATGGAAAATAGCAAAAGTATTCCCCATACATAAGTCATCAAATATCGATATTATTTCCAATTATAGACCCATTTCAATTCTGTCAACCTTTGCCAAAGTATTTGAGTCGTTAATCTGTCATCATTTTCAACAACATTTAGGCCTGTATATAAGTGATCATCAGCACGGGTTCTTCAGGTCTCGGTCAACTAGTACGAATTTAGTTCCCTTTACGGAGTTCCTGTTCGAGGCTATTGACATGGGCTATCAGGCTGATGTTATTTATACTGACTTTAGCAAAGCTTTTGACAAGGTTTCGCATAGGATCTTGATTTCTAAGTTGAGTGCCTACGGGATTTGTGGCTCGTTACTCAAATGGTTGAATTCGTATTTAGTGCACAGGACCTTCTTTGTTGCAATTAATGGTTTTCAATCAAATACAAAAACTATAAGTTCCGGTGTTCCTCAGGGTTCTCATTTGGGACCAGTTTTATTTAATTTTTTCATAAATGATATTAAAGAATGTTTTCACTTTTCAAAATATTTTTTATATGCCGATGACTTAAAATTTATGAGAATAATTAAGAATGATGATGACACCAAATTGCTACAAGGTGACATTGATAGACTAATCCAGTGGTGCTGCAATAACAGAATGTGCTTAAATACAAGTAAATGTTATCATGTTAAATACTCTAAAAAACAGAATTTAATACATGTCAGTTACTTCATTTATAATAATAAAATTAAGGAAGTCGAGACTATTCGGGATCTTGGCGTAATATACGATAAAAAATTAACTTTTGTACCACATTTGGATAACATTATTATGAGAGCATCTAAAATGTTGGGATTTGTTATAAGGAACTCAAAAAATATGCATTACAAAACTAAAATATTTCTTTACAATAGTCTAGTTCGTAATATTTTAGAATATTGTAGTATGGTCTGGAGACCACACTATGCTACACATTCATTACGTATTGAACGTGTTCAAAAGCGGTTCCTCTGGCATCTAGCATATTCTATTGGTAAAGCAAAAAAGCTACGGTCCTATAATAGCAAATTACATCTTTTTAATGTGGAAACCTTACAGAGTCGCAGAAAGTATAATGATGCAGTTTTTGTACATAAAATATTTAATTCTACATTTAACTGCCCAAGTTTAATGGAACTTTTTAAATTTCGTGTACCCTCGAGAGTACCCCGCAGTTCTATTGCACCACTTAGTTCACCATTAAGAAGAACTGTATTGGGAAGAAATTCTCCATATGCCAGATTCTGTAAAGTTATTAATGAATACAGCGATCAAATCGACATTCACTTTGACTCACCCAGAATATTCTCTACGTGTCTCCGTAAATGTATAAGTTAATAGCGTAAAGTAGATATTTTTTTAAATTTTAAATTTTTTATTATTTTCATTTTAATTTTAATTTTTTGAGTTTATGTAGCACTATTCTTACTAATAGATATATTTTTAATTTTAGTTGAGGAATAAGTTATTGTTTTTTCAGTTTATTTTTATAAAGTTATATGCATGCGGAGTTTACCTTTAAGTAATTGTAGCACTTTTGTTAATAGTTTTAAGTTATTGTACTAATTTGATGTGTTAGTGTTAGCAATTGTTGGTAAACCTAATAAATAGAAAAAAAAAAAAAAAAAAAGTAAGTGTCCGCCGCGCTGTCCCAATGCGTGTTAGCGGACTTTACATGTCTCTAAAAGGTTTTTTCTTAAAAAAGAATGAATTACATTAAATTATTATTACAAATGTTTAAATAATTTTCCTCCTGGCGTAATAATAAATGTATTGACACTGGAATTATATTTAGATCATATTATAGAGGCGAAGGGAATACGATTTGGTTGGTGAAAGAAAAAAATATTCAATTTGTATATGAATACTAACATTTAAGAGCTTTGCGTAGTTAATTGATTTTATACGATTGTATTTGGAAATGTTCAAATGTTTGGACTGCAATAATTTGAAGTATAATATTTTATATGTTTTGAATTTTTATCATCCAATATACTAAACAAAATAAAACAGCAGTACGGACAGTACACAAATTAATAATTATCATTACAGCCTTTCACAAGTCGATTGCATCGACTGCATCTCTCACCAGGTCCTCACTCCACTATGAGGGGGGGGGGGGGTTGATAAAATATGAATGTGGCATAGGGTGTAGTTAAGGGTGTGCCAATCCAGACCAGACTTAGAATTCTCGTCGGGAGTACGAGCCCAGGGTCTGACAGGGGCCTCGTAATGTTAAAACGTTCATAAATTTTAATATAAATAATGAAGTTAATTTAAATGCCGTGTAGTGGCGTAAGAAATTCCATTACCCCCCATATCATCCCTGGGCGTTGTAACAGTGAGACATCATCCTGATAAAAATTCAAAATAATAAAAAGCGGCCTGCTAGACGCTGCAAATATTCTCATAAGAGGCAATCTAACGCGGATGCAAATCTGACTTTTGATGAGCTATAGTGAAGCAGTGTATTTAAAAATCATTTGTCGGTACATACTACAGGAGATCCCACTTTTGATCTCTTTTTTTTAATAACTGGCTTTACGGCTTTGGATTCTAACCCTTCTGAGCCTGAAGTTACAATGTATAATCATCCTTCATAGTACATTGCTTGACAATATGTTCATGCGTCACATTGTGCAGCCCTTGGGAGATTTTGACGGCAACTTCAGCCAGCAAATAGCTGACAGTTGGCGATGGTATCTCAAGGCGATTAAGCAGACAGACACCTTATCTTGAGAATCACATAACCATCAGAACACTTGTTTCACCGTTTCCACTAATAGTTCATATGCGCAGACATTTAATACAAAAAAATCGCACCACTTTTACGTATCGAACGACGTATTTAAACAATAATACAGGAGCAGCAATCCGTCGCCGGTCTAGTACCCGCCAAAACTCAACTTCTGATCTCGAAAGTACATCAGGACAGGTTAATTGTTAAAAATTATAAAAGTGAAACCTAGACTGAACTTTATACTGCACTAATCCGATATACCCTCAATTCCACCTCGCCGCCATCGATATGAGTGACGCACCCTCACTCTCGATCAAATCGGTATTTTATAGACGCGCCGACACATTCGTAACTCTTCTTGCATATTGTGTATAAATGTAAATAAAAATACAAATCGTCATTAAATAAGAGTATAATATTGTACATATTGTATGTTTCATTAATTTTTAAACCTTCAAAAACGCACCCTTTGAATATTTTAAACTGTAAAGCCTTTGTATGTCTAATCTGGCCTTGGATGTGACGATATACTGTATGTATATCGTAATAATATACTAAATGTCATGAAGACTAATTGCTACACTCAGGTACAATTCCGTGGGATAATTACTCTACGACATTCTCCCTGATTGGCCAATAGAGTAAATTTATTGATTTGCGGCCACACGCGGAGGAAATGTTGGTGTCCTCTAAGACTTTAGTCACTTACGTTTTTTGAAACGAAGTTCCTTATCGGACGGTACGGGTTTGACGGATGGGAGCTAGGCGACAAAAGGTGTAAGATTTTTTCGTCATTACCCCTTGTGTCATAGTGTATTTTATTTTAAATGACGCTTCATTTTAATAGACGATAATAATTAATTTATTTATATTTGTTAATAATATAATACGTTTATCTATAATAATATGCTATGAAAGGAACTTCGTTCCAACCAAGTATTCCACGACACTCACGCATGTTTTTTTTTAAATATTTGTTACATTACCGTTACCGTTACAGAACATGGGTCTCCCCCTTAGATTGTCTCATAGGAGAATTTTGCCATAGAAACCACGGTTGGCAGACGGGTTACACCAGGAAGGTTTGTTTTCCTCTGCCTCTTACGACACCCACGGGATAATAAAACGTAGTGGATTTTCTCACACAGCCACTAGACGGTTAATTTGTTACATTTTAACTGAATTGTAATTTTTGAATCAGATATGACAAGTTAGAAGCAAAATGAACAGTGAAACATGAATATTTACTATAAAGTGCTATATGTTTGACGTAAGTTAAAAACGTTAGCACAACGGTGGATTAAAACACATTACTAGAAACTGAAGTCAAATTAATATTTCACAGAGAAGGCCATACTTGTACGTCAATAACTTAGTGACCTAATATTAACCTAAATTCGATAACCAACAGTAAAAGGACGAAGAGCATTTGATATTTATTACCAACACTTCTTCTAATCCCTCGTGCTATAATAAAATTCCCGAAAGGTCGACAGGGTTGAGCCATCCGGGTCAGTCATCATATCATACAGCGAGTATACATGCAGTATAATAAAGGGCTAAGTACGACGAGAGATATACCCAATAGAATTTTTACAAATTTAATTATTGGTTTTGCGTTAATAAAACGTATTAACTAAAACATTGTAAGATTATGTTCATAAAATGCCAGTTTTGTTTGGGGCATTATTGGCATGGCATTCTCCCAAGTGAGCGTGAACAACCGAAGCTTTTCTTTAACTTAAACTAATTGGGTATTAATGTGCCCTAATCCTTGTTTCTATGTATGTGTATTATCTGACACCCATTTTCTATTTTGTTATCAATTCCTGTTCCAAAGAAATATTTTAAAGGTACAAGTTGCATATCTATTGTAGACATATCTTACTACTGACTACCATGAGGGATAAAAAATTTAACATAAATTGATATTGTGTTTTTGCTTTCAAATGAGAATACAATTACGTGATGTATTATGGTCAATAGTGCTCTGTATTTATTTTATTACTCTTTGGCTTATTATTTTCTTACTTCGGCATTCGTTTATATTTCACAGATTTTATTTTATTTTCAACTTTACATAGACACAGAGTGTAATGCTAACTTACAGGCATTAACAATACAAGTCGAAGGCTGCGACGCAGCGGGCTACGATTTGATTCACGTAATGAACAAATGTGGCCTACAAATAAAAGTTCTTGATCTCGGTATACATAAACGTCAATTTGCAGTTTATGTAATACATTAAAAAACTTTGTTTTAAATGTTTATTCTTTTTATAGGATAAGGGTGACAAACGAGCACACAGTCCACCTGATGGTAAGTGGTTGCTGCGGCCCATAGACATTTACATTTATCCTCTATTACAAATCAAAATGTAGATGCGTTATCACCCGTGAGGACTAAGATGGAATGCCTCATTTCCAGTAAAAAGGCCCTTAATGTTTAATTGCAAAATTTAACAATTAACATGATTTATTTTTAAGGATTATTTAGAATATTAGAATATTTTCGAGGAAAATTCCAAAATTATTAAATTAACTTTATTATATTAATCGATTAAGCCAAAATAATCCGCGAAAAAAAAAATTTTAGTGTAATCAATTGTTACACTCAATTTTCTTAATAATTTTAATTTATAACTATGACTTCACCGATGAGTTTTTCACTGGTTGGACTCCTGAGGTGATGTAGCATAACAAATTATAATTAAATGACACAAAGTTTTTTTTTATAGAATGGGGTGACAAACAAGCAGACAGTCCATCTGATGGTAAATGGATGCTGTGGCCCATAGAAATTTACATTTACCTTCGATTAAGAATCAAAATGCAAATGCGACCCCTGGGGACTACGATGGAATGCCTCGTTTCCGGTAAAATGGGTCTGCGGTTTTCTACACTCACCATAAGAAACAGCAGCATTAAGATGCTATATAACGCTGGTATTCTGTAGAGAGTGGTCCTTCCCTGGTTAAACTGACCCATTCTTGCTGGAACCATAATTTAGCTGCGGTGTGGGTCTAGCACGTAAAAAATTTATAGAGTTCGTTGACATATATTTTAATTCCCTTTATTATACTAAGTCAAAATATTACGAATTCGAAGTTATTCACAGAAATAATAATTAATTTGAATTTCCTTGTTATGGCAAGGTAAGTGCATCAGTTTTCTTTTTTTATGGGATCGGTTGACAAACGAGCACACAGTCCGCCGGATGGTAAGTGGTTGCTGTGGCCCATAGACATCTACATCTATCCTCGTTTGCGAATCAAAATGCAGATGCGTTGTCACCCGTGAGGACTTAGATGGAATGCCTCTTTTCCAGTAAAAAGGGTCTCCAGTTATCTACACTTACCATACGAAATACATCAGTGTTGAGCTGCTATTTTGTATTCTGTGAGAGCGTGGTCCTTCCCCGGTCGAGCCGACCCATTCGTGCTACAACCATACTACTAATATAGCTGCAGCATGGCTCTACCACGTATAGTTACATTTTTTCACATTATAAAATTGTCGTATAATATATGATGTTAATTGCTTGTCTAAAAGTAGATTGTTACAGGTGTTTATGTTTAAATAAGTAAACACTTTTCCCAAGCAGTCGATTGAGAAAAGTGTTTACTATTTATGTTTTATATTTACACCTTCTCGTCTCTTAAATGTCACTACAAATTTTTTATCTAGCAATGTGATCTGTATGCGTTATTTTACTTTATATATTTAACCGACTCCAAACAGGAGTAGGTTTTAATTTCGATGTTTCTCATTTTATATTTTTATTCATATTTAGTTTACCGAATGTGCCGAGTAACGAAATCTAATAGATCTGATAATTATTATATGTTTTTTTTTTTTTTAAATAATTCAAATATTCTTTTACATCTTGGTTACTAAAACAGTAACTATATTCAATTAATTAAGGGACAGAGTGATATTTCATAGACAAGTGTAACAACAGCTATAAACTACTATAGTACATATACTGTACGCTCAAGAGGTTTGCTAGCACCTGCGGCTTTGCGAGTAGATAAATTAGGTAGCAGCTTTACAATTATAAATTATTCATATCAAATATTTTGTGATTAAGTAATATAAATTATAATTCATTTATTTAATAACTTTAAAGTAGATTAATATGCATGGTGGGGCCGTAATACAAGTCATTATTACTTTACGTCCCGTAGATGTCTCAAAAGGCGACTATTGGAAATCACAAACAAAAGAAGTTAGATGCTTCCGATTGGTGGATTGGTATACCCATCTCGTTTATACCAGACGTGAAATAAATCAAACTGGTAACGGCCAAAAGCAAATGTTTGAAATGTCTGGTATCATCAATTTTATAGAATAAGGGTGACAAACGAGCACACAGTCCACCTGATAGTACTTAATTGGTTGCTGTGGCCCAGCAACATCTACATCTATTCTCGTTTGGGGATCAAAATATAGATGCTTTGCCAGCCGTGAGGACTACGATGGAATTCCTCTTTCCCAGTAAAAAGAGTTACCGGTTCTCTACACTCATTATATGAAACACAGCAGCATTACGCTGCTACTTTACTCTGGTTTTCTCTGAGAGCGTGATCCTTCCCCGGTTGAGTCGACCCATTCGTGCTACAACTATACTATTAATATAGCTGCAGCATGGCTCCACCAAGTATAAATACTATAAATATAGCTGCATCATGGTTCTACCACGTCTGAAAAACAGCGTGCCAGGCGTGGCGGACAAGGCAAATCTTCCCTACAACTGGAGAGGTCGATGAACAAAATAATAATAATAATACTATACGCACTAACCCGTTCCAACTAAACCCGTGTTCGATGACAAATTTATGCGATAAAAGCCGATGACAATGTCGGGGATAAGAGGATATTTCCAACGACCACATTCGATAACTAAATCACGCCACCGACACATAAAGGAATTTCGATAACTGTGTTGAGATAGATGGTGGAATTATACCATATGAACTAATAATTTTATTCACGTGTTTCCCATGATACAATGCACTCTATTCAATTTCCGATTATGGGCAAACTATATCAACTCCTTGATGATATCATGTCTAATGTTCCCGATATTAGATATAATAGATACCACCGAGGCAGTTGATTCCTTCCGACAGTCTGGAAGTTGTCGCAATGGTTGAAAATTGAGGGAATTAAAAAAAAACAATATTAATTTTCATGCTCTCTTGTGAGTCCAATTCAAAATTTTGATATTTAAATTATAGAATTTATATGATGAAGAAAATGGAGCAATAAATTCGAAGAAAATATGTTACTTTTACTACTCTACGAAGAATCTAATAATCTCGTTTATTTTTTATTTTGCGATTTTTAGAAAAAGATTAAGCTGTGGCACTTTGACGCTTGTTTGATATCAGAACAGACAAAAACTAATTTTGGGGCAGAACATTTTGAATTTTTTATAGATTAATTGTGACAAACATGAAAACAGGCCACCTGATGGTAAGTGGATGCTATGCTATCATCGATTAAGAATCAAAATATAGATGCCTTGCCACCCCTGAGGACTAAGATGGAATGCCTCGTTATCAGTAAAAAAGGTCTTTGGTTCTCTACACTCATTCCATGCTATTAGTTTTGCAGCTATTTATAGCCAGCAAATCTATTTTGTTGCATTGTCGTACGCCGTACCAAAAATCGTGACGGTTCTGGCTTGCGTAAAAGCTGTTTACACTTATCGGTTCGACATCCTCCTTCCGCTACCCTCTATATCCCGCGCTGCTTCTTAATACAGTAATTTTGGTCAGAAAGCTTGCTATAGAAAATCATCCCGTAGGAGTGAATGTAATCAAAATTATGTTATCAGCCTTTCGGAGAGCATGAAAGTGCTCATAAAATAAAAGTGATAAAACTTAGATTTGTGTAGTGATTTTTAAATGATAAACATTATGGATTAAAGTCAAAGACAAGAATGTATTCCTACTCTAACATGCGCCTACTGACTTTATATTAAAAGTTATCGGTGCTACCGAGTTTACAAGCGTAAATTGACAGAAAATTTAGCCCTGCAAAGTCGGATTACGTTAAATTGTCCTTTCGCCTACATTATGTAGATATTTTTGTTCTTAAAACTTTTGAAAGCTAACAGATTTGTAGTGTTGGAGAATATTATACAACTAAAAGGACTAGAATATGTTGAAAGTGTCTCACTAATGCCGCGTTTCTACCGGCAAGAAAACTTTTGCAAGAAGTGTCAGACAGTCTGTCAGACAGTATCTTGCAGATGTAAACTACGTAGCGAGCACACTCGCGACAGTTTGTTAAGCGTTTCCTGCGAGTAGTTGTGAGTGCAATTAATTGCAAGTCTAAACATGTTCACATCGACTCGCGACAGATCTTGCTGCTAATATCGGTCTAGTTTCGTATATCTCGCAAGAAGTACACTCGATTTAATTAGAAATTCAGAGTAATTCGTTATTGATGAGCATGTGTGTCTTTATAGAATGCATTAGCTATATCGCATATTATGGGCCGATTATTTCACGATCCATATATACCATCTAAACTACCGTGAGGCGCTTACTACGTGGTTTACTTCTGCAAGCTACTCTCTGACAGACTGTCTGACATCTCTTGCATAAGTTTTCTTGCAGGTGTAAATGCGAGCTAAGAGATAATATTTTAAATAATTTTATTGACTTAGATACAGTGATTTCACGATAACCATGATACAGCCTTGTTGACTTTTCTTTTCTTTCTTTTTTGCTCTTGTCTTTTCTATAGTAAGATTTTCTCCTGTATCGTGGGGGCTTTCACAAATTTGCTTAAGAGCACACATTTAGACTCCGAACAATTATTTGTGAGCCATACATACACCTGTTCCGCGTGGGATTCAAAATCACGGCCTTGCAGCACCTCGACCAAATAACTTAACTCCTGCGCTATGGAACCCTCAAACAGGCCTAGTTACCTGCTAAATGCTTAGAACAAAATTGGCTGTGAATTTTGTTCTAAGCATGTAGCTTTTGTTCTATACATGAGTCCTGGCAAAATTGTTGTGGTTTTATGGTAAGAAATAAATTAATTTTATTAATTTAATTTAATTTATTATTTAGAAATATGGTATCAACCTAGAGTAAGTATATCAGTCAAATACAAATTCGGATAGAACATATTTAAAAATATATTTAATCCACTAAAACAGCTTCAAATGTGTGACTTTTTTAAAAAAGACTTAAAATGTTATTTACAGAAAATAGGTTATTTACAGTACCCTGCTATACGAATGAATCGGCAAGATCGTAAAGGACCACGCTCTTTCAGCATTCAATAGCATGATGCTGCTGTTTTGTTTGGTGAATGACGATAACCAGTGACCCCTTTTTATTGATAATAAGGCATTCTTTCTTAGTCCTTATTTGTGTCAATACATCTGTATTTTGATTTATAACTGAGGATTTCTACATGTAAGTATGAGAGCATCCATTTAAAACCTGTTGGACTAAATAGAGACGAACCTAACCAAAACAAACAACACTTGGTGGAATAAATAACAGTAAATTAAAAATGTACGTACATTTACATTATAGGTAATTGTTTTATATGTTTTCAAGTATTTATCAAATCAGTATTTACATAATTCAGTATACAATTGGGGTATAAACTCTAAAGCACCTTATGTTTAGTAAGTTGTTGTGTACGCGACCAGGAAGGTTATTGACAAAGAAGAACATTTGTTTCTTTGTTTCTTTTCTATGCCTCTGACTACGACCATGGCAACGCATGCCGTGTACAGTAAGTAGCTTATAAAATAAATTTAAGATATTCTTGGAAAATAAAACAAAAATTACAGTACTTGATAATAGTCGAATTGGTCCATTATGACGCAAGATTAATTTTATGTTTCTATTGTCGTACTGAGTGCCATTCTGAAGATCGTACATGTATACAAACGTTGGCATAATAGTACATCGGACTCTTATCTCAACCCTTTTGACCCTCCGGTAAATTTATTAAAGCTTGCGAATACGAGTGCTTGTGGTGGACATCAAAATCGTCTCCTTTCATAAAAATATATTGGACTGAAAATATATTATAATCTCTTAGAAATGAAAGGAGGCCTATGGGCCAGGTCACATCTGGGAGTTGGACGTAGATATATACTGTAACTTCACTTTTTTAACTTTTATATTAAACTAGATTATGATCGAGATAAAGTCAAAATCAATTGTTTGCATTTAAGACGATAATACGACACGATGATAGATGTTATGATACAAATTATTAATTTAAATAAAACTAGTTTTACGGATTTTATAGCGTATATTAACTTATTTTATATTCCCGATGTTTCAAGTACTTGACAGCACCCATGGTTACGGGGGGTACGACGTCCCAATGTCATAGTTAACCACGGCTACCTGCAGATTAAAAATTATTAATTCTTGTTCCGATCTACGCAGTATGAACAGTATCTTGAAGTTTTGTAGTTGTATGCTTGAGTTGGGATTTAATTTTATTGATTATGGGATCCCAAGCAGATGGTAGCACCCAGCCATATTCTCTATTGAAATTAGGATGTTTTTATATTTCAATAGCCTCGCGAATCATCCTTGGAAGGAATCGGTGTTCTTTAGCGAGGATTTGTGGTCTATCAAACCTAATGTAGTGACGGGGGCGATCCTGTACGTGTACTTTGATGGCTACGTGGCGCAGTGGCTTAGCAATGAGTTGCTGCGCTGGGGGCCGAGGGTTCGAAACCCGCACGGAACAAGTATTTGTATGACCTACAAATAATTGTTCCGGGTCTGGATGTTTGTCCTTGTGCAATTTGTGTTTGTAAACTGCCTCCGCGATACAGGAGGAAATCCTAGTGTAGGAGTAACGTTTTGTAAATAAAAAAAATAAAAAAACACAGACTGCAGACTTCCAGGACCGTCGATTCTTCACATCAGCTATGTGTTCTTTAACGCTTTTAGTTTGTCATATATAAGAGAGACCACATTCACAATCAAGCTTGTACACTCCTGCATCTTGCAGAGGGACATTACACTTGACTGATGGTAAAAATTGACGAATCTTCTTCGGCGGCTTGAAGTATGTTTTAATGGAAGCACGCTTCAAGATGTAGCTAATCTTGTCAGTGCCACCTCTGGCATATGGTCGTACAGCAGGCACTCGCTCCACTGTGCCTAGCTTCACTCGTTCACTGTGAAGTAGGCACGGGACCCGAAGCTTATTGTCGTGCAAAACTTGCTAGACGTGTTGGAGCTCGGCGGCCAGGTCACAGATCCCTCCTGCTCTCTGAAACAATTTTTAATCTGGAGGTAGCCACATTTAACAATGACATTGGGACGTCATACATCTCAGTTCGCCCCCGTGACCATGGGTTCCGTAAAGTACTCGAAACACTGGGAAAATAAGTTAATATATGCGATAAAATCCGTAAAACTAGTTTTTTTTTAAATGTGTAGTGTTCGCGTATATATAAAAAAAAAACACAAATTATTAAATTGCAGAATATGAGTTCCAAAGAAACCAATCTATTCAAGTTACAACTGGTGCGAAAAGAATTACAATTGCGGCAAATTATCCTAAAACTTAGATTGCTTTGTAATACTTTTGGAAAGTTGTGTTTCCAGTTTTTGTGTTATGTGAACAGAGGCTTTATCATGACGTTTAATAATTAAACTTTAGCTAGAAAGCTCAAAACATATCTAGAACACATTCAGGCCAAAACGAAAGTTTTCTGAAGGTTTCACGTTCTTTCCACATTTTAGGGACTGATAGCAATTACACTACATGCGGTGCGATCATCACTTTAGTCTAGTCATTATCTGGTACATTCTTAATTTGCCCGTAAACGTTTCCTGGACATGGGCCTTGTAGAGATAGAGAAATTCCGCAAAGAATTATCTTTTTTATAATTTTTCAGACTAAATATTTAGTTTTATAAATTGAAAATTAATAGAACTATATACAACTGAAATTATGTCTATCCAATTATAAAAATTTAAATAAGGTAATAATAGTTTGAGAATTAACTTCTTGAAATACGTAGTTAGCCGGATCACTAAGATTTTCGGATTAGAAGTCATAATTAATACTTTTTTACATTATTTTATTAGATCGGGAAATGTACCTGTAGTGACGCAATGGCTAAGCGTTTGGTTGCAATAACACATCTTGGACTTTACCCTTTGTATCTTTTCTAAGAATGTATCATCACCTTATTACCACATTTTATCAATTCTTCGATTTCACGCAAAATTCGCTAAGCTTTTCGGCTTAAGATATAGCTAGGATCACACATGCATTGCGCTCTATCTGTTCATAAGTATCATCACAATCGGTTTTAGCCATTTATAAAATTAGCCCGTAGAGATAGACAGACAAAAATTTCAAATATGGTTTTTCATGTCATAGTAGCAAGCAAATAAAACTTTGAGATTAATAGAAGGCAGATATTTCCATATTACAGTCTGACACATCAATTTTATTTATATGTATAAATAAGTAAATTATGTAATTTATATATATATATATATATATATATATATATATATATATATATATATATGTGTGTGTGTCCCACAGCTGGGCACAGGCCTCCACTCACTTCTGAGAGGGTTTTAGGGCAAGGATGTGTTCGCCGGGCTGCCCTAATGCGTGTTGACGAACTGCACATGTCTTCGATTTTTTTTTCGCAGATATCCTTTCGGGATTCGACCTCGCGAATCAAGTGATGGGTGAAGGCCATACAGGCCTACGAATAGTTGTTAGGGGTCTAAATGCCTGTTTTCACGAGGAGAAAATACTACTAACGTTTAAAAAAATTACAATGGAATTTATTATTTTCGCTGGTATTCCCCTTAAGGTCTTAAGAAGCCTGAATGACCTTGGCGAAATGGAGACCGCAGTGTTTTTGCCGACGTCAACTCCGTCTAGCGGCTACGATCGGTATTACTTAGACAAGTTTAAAGATTAATAGACTGCAGAGGTAACAAGTATATAAGTGGGTTACTGCTTATTACGCTTGCGCATCACTGAGGGTCACGTCGCGTGCGTGGTCTTAACCGTCTTTAAATCCAATGCACGGTGTGCTGCTGTAGCTTCGGCCAGAAGCTATCACGAGCTATCAAGTGTTTAAGTTTGAAGTACTATTTCTATTATATTCCTTAAAATGTTTTTCTTTGTATTGTATAGATTTCAAATTGTATAAAAAACAATCGGTAGTATAAATGGACTGTACAAGCATAATTTTAGTCTTAAAGGGAAGAATTTTTTTAAGCGATAAAGGGAACGTAAAGTACCAGAGACTTTACGACATGTTTCAGAGATATGAACCCCACTTTTCAGGGTACTATCAATATGGAGATCAAGATTTTTAACTGAAGAAGAGAATGGTATCTAGCGATCATTATAATAGACGGAAGGTGGCTTCGTGGTATCCATTCTCGCAAGCATGCTTGAGCTACCTTTAATCATCGCTTGGCATTCCGTAGCGTTGACAGACACTCCGAAGCGCATAGGCCAATCATGGACTGACTTAAGATTGGAATTCAATTTGTCAATTGCATTATAAATGTCACAAATGTCAGACCGCACATAAATTTGTAGGTTATACAGATGGTACGAACAATCAATATTGGATGTGATGGAATTGATAAAAATGGAGCAGATTAACGGGGAAAGTATACCGCCTTGCGGCACGCCAGATATCAGTTCAACCCACTGTGAAGTCGTTTGCTCCACGTGGACAGATTGCTAATGTCCGCGTCGATAAGATGAGAACCATCCCCTCCAGCAGTATATAGAAGGATATCATATTCAACTGTGTTAAAAGCGTCAGAAAAAGTCTATGAGAACTACAACTGTAACTTTTTGTTTTCCATACCCTCTCTAATCGTCAGTTATTTTAAGTAAGCAGTTGTGGTCCTGTGACCAGTAGGCAACCCGGACTAAAAAATACTCAGCAGGTTACGCCTATACATGAAATTGGAAATTTGCTTATAAACACAGACGGAAGTGATTAGGAAGAGTAGGATTGGATACTTTCGGAAGGGGTCTTACGAAAGCCTTTTTCCACTGTCTCGGATTGTGACCCGAGTCAAGGAAAAAATTGACAATGTATGTGACTGCAGGGCGAAGGTCTTCTAGTATATTAGCAATCAGGACATTACTAATATCATCGCAACCGATATCCTTGGATTTAATTGCCAGAAGTGTATTTCTAATTTCATCCCGATCTACAGGCTTAAAAAGAAAGAATGGTATGTGAGGAGACGGAATCAAAGCTATGTAAGCGACTGTTTGAGATCGGATTGAGAGATCCAATGCAGAAGCAGAACGAAAATGAAGATTCAATATGTCATGAGAAAGAGATGAACCACAATCCAGAGAAGGTGTTTTACCCACTCCTAAAGAACTAAGGAATTTACGCACATCAGCTGGCAAAAATTACTTACATTGCTATGGATAAATAGGCGGTTCGCAGAACGTACCATCTGATTGCATCTATTTCTGGCCATCTTAAATGACAACCAGTTTTCCTCAGACCTCCTCCTCTTGAACCGGGCAAAAACCCGATTTCGCCTGATTCGGACTTTCAACTTTGTGGAATTTTGTGAAATCTTGTTTTGAAAACCGCCACCAGGTCAGAAATACGCTCAATTGTAACTACAATATTTTCACAAAACACAACAATTCACACAAAACGATCCCTATGCAGCTCAATTTGGCTCTATTTAGCCTCTTAATGACCACATACTATTCCGGAAGTATGAAAGTTTTTATGCGCAGATATTGGAAGAAATAATATTATGTTTAACTGTCCCGTGTGAGACAAACTTTATTGTTATATACATATTCCCATCACACGTAATACGTTTTGATGATTGGTTAGAGAGATAATTTGCGAAAACATTTTCAACATGAAAGAAGTGTAATTTATTTCTTATTTTATTTCATGGCTTTTCTTGATAGAATTCTATAAATATTTAGTAATTTAATTTTAATAAATTAATAGGTCGATTTATTCTGTAAACCTCACAGATATAATTAATCTTTTTATGGTTTGCACTTTAGAGATGTAATTACTATAAAGTGCGTCTTCCAATGCAGCGGTGAAGAATTTCGGGGAAATAACGTCACCCTCTGCAGTTGGATAGGTTTCGTACTCTGGTTCTGTACTTGGAGAGCCATCGTAGCCCTACTGTACAAGCACTACAGCACTTCGATATACCGACAGTCAACTTGGCACCACTCAAGGGATTGCAGTACCGTCCAAATTTCGACGGAATTGAAGGCTTTCTCGTAGTTCACATACGCCAGATATAGTGGCAAATTGTAGTCCTCCGACTTCTGTACGATTTGTCAAAGGGTTTTTTTTTATAGGATCGGGTGACAAACGAGCACACAGTCCACCTAATGGTAAGTGGTTACTGTGACCCATAGACATCTACATCTATCATCAATAAAGACTCAAGATGCAGATGCGTTGTCACCCGTGAGGACTAAGATGGAATGCCTCTTTGCCAGTAAAAAGGGTCTCCGGTTCTCACTCCGGTTCTACACTCACCATACGAAACACAGCAGCGTTAAGCTGCTATTTTAGGCTGGTTTTCTGTGAGAGCGTGGTCCTTCCCCGTTCGAGCCGACCCATTCGTGCTACAACCATAATATAGCTGCAGCATGGCTCTACCACGTAGAAACGACAGTATATATGGGGTCAATGGTTCTAAAGCCTTTTTTGAAACCGACTTGTTCGGGAGGCTGGAAATCGTCGAGTTTGCGTGCGAGACGATTCGTAATGACTCTCGAAAACAGCACGTAGACGCGGCTCAGAAGGGAAATTGGTCTGCAGTTCTTCAAGAGAGCATTATCGCCTTTCTGGAAGAACAAGACCACCGCACTTATGCTCCACGCCTCCGATGTAGTGCCACTGGAGGACGGAATTAAAAAGATTATGAAGGACTTTTAGTACTGGTTTCTCACCCACTTTCAGAAGCTCCGCTGTTATCGCCTGGGGCTTGCCGTTTTTAAGGTGCTGGAGAGCCATTCTAATCTTGATCAGACTGATGTCCGGAATATCATCGGAATAGTGTCGGATACTTGCTCATGGATCGTTACTCACACTTGCGTTTGGCTCCAACGATGACGTATACAGCTGCCCATAGAACCTCTCAATCTCACTCGAAATCTCAGGTGTCCCGGGAACGACGCTGCCACACTCGGTCTTTAGCTTCGACAGTTGGCTCTTTCTGGCAGACAGATCTCTAGCAAAGACTTTGGAGCTCTGGTTCTGCTCGATCGCTTTTTTTTATAGGATAGGGTGACAAACGAGCACACAGTGCACCTGATGGTAAGTGCTTACTGTGACCCATAGACATCTACATCTATCCTCAGTAAAGAATCAAAATGCAGATGCGTTGTCACCCGTGAGGACTAAGATGTAAGATGTAAAAAGGATCTCCGGTTCTCTACACTTACCATTCGAAATACAGCAGTGTTAAGCTGCTATTTTACGCTGGTATTCTGAGAGTGTGTGGTCCTTCCCCGGTCGAGCCGACCCATTCGTGCTACAACTATACTACTAATATAGCTGCAGCATGGCTCTACCACGTGTAAAACCGTCCCCGTCTAACAACCACGAGATTAAGAGTGTGCTGGGAGATTTTTTTGTGTTCTTCTGCGGTGGTTCTTGCAAAACTTAGCTCCGACCACATGGACAGTTTCCACGAGCTTGTCATTCATATCGTTCTTTGCATTGCAATCTTCTAGGCACTGAAAACGATTTTGTAGCTCCAGCTGAAAGGTTTGGGGACTTTGGAGAGGACGGAGAGTTGACTTCATTAGACGAGACCTCTCCAACTTAACGTTGAGATTCAGAGTGCTTCTCACCATTCGGTGATCGCAGCCGGTTTTCACCTTCGGATCATTGAGACATCACTGAACAGTTGTCGTCTGGTCGTCATAATGAAGTCAATCTCATTGTTTGTCGAACCGTCGGGGCTCGACCAGGTCCACTTCTTGTAGGGACGCTTCTGGAAGAAAAAGTTCATCATAAAGAGTCATTCTTTCTCTATGAAGTCGGCCAGCTGCTGGCCCCTTGGGTTCCGTTGCCCTATTCCAAATTTCTCTACCTTCAGCTCAACGTTCTCTCTTGTGCCTAGTTTTGCGTTAAAGTCTCCCATTAACACCGTATAGTGGGTTTTGGAAGAATCATGGCTTTAGATATATCCTCATACATTTCCTCCACCGCCTCACCAGAATTGCGTTGGTGCGTAAAATTATATGACCTTCAGCGAATACCGTTTGGTGATTCTGAGTATAAGGTATGCAACGTACCTTTTCAACTTTTCCTTACCGTTTCAACGATCTTTACAACGTTGTTAACGAGAGAAGACTTGTGGACGTTAAATCCGACACCTCTTTGGGACAGATAGTCGTCCTTCCAGTGATGGAGCAAGTTGCTGGATTTGAGGATTACCATGTCCTCTCCCTCTCTTCGAACCTCAGACAATCCTATAATATTCAAGCGCAACTTGTCTATCTCTTTTTCCAGCTCCATGATCTTCTCGTCAGTACTCAGGATGCGTGCGTTATATGTTGCCATGTCAATTCGTCTTAGGTGGCATCCGAACCTCCATCGGAGATTCTTAGCACCTCCTGCCCCGCCATTACCATGGTCGCCACCGTAGCCAGGAATAGCGGTGCCGCCGGTATATTGCCATAGTTGCCACGCTTAGCGAACAGGTTGGCAACCGCAGTTTTTTTTTGTTGTTTTGCTGTTATCAGAAAGATGCTGCTGCCCATCTTCTACCTTAGTACTCTGTCGCCTCCTACGACACCCTCGGGAAGATATGGGGTAGTGCGTATTTTTACCCGCCACTACACGGGGATTTGGCCCATTGCCCATGCTCATTAGAAAAATTTATCAAATCTTTATCTGTGATTCTGTATTTTTTACGGGCTAAATTAACAGTTATTGTGATATTTTTACTTAACAATTTAGGCATTTTACCCGCTTCTAGGGCCCTATGCTTTCAGTCTTTGCATTACTTAATTGTAGGGATGAACATGTTTAAATTAAACTTTTCATTAATTGATTTGATGACCGTGATGATATTGTTAATTAGTATATTTATTGTAAAAAAGATTCAGATACATATGAGGTGGATACAAAGGTGGGCATCTTTGCTTTTTGTATATTGTTTTTTTTTTTAGAATTCGTTGAGTTTGTTTTTATATATAATAGTCTTATACGCATTATTATACATAAAATTAAAGATTCAGCCTATGTTTCAGATCATTGTGGGCACAAGCCTCATCTCCTTTCTGAGAGGGTTTCAGAGCAAGTAAAGTAATACATTTCTTCAAATATTTTTTGATTTCTCATTTCATGCAGGTTTCCTCACGACAATTTCCTTCACCGTCAAGTACGTGGTAAGTCGTCGCTTTAAATTGCTATTAACAAATTCATTCGTGTAGGCGGGGATCGAACTCAGGTTGCTTGCGTAATGCGAATTTTAAAGCGAACGCTTACCACGGTTTTCATAAATATTATATACCATATTCTTCAAATTATGGCCAATTAAGGTACTTTGTTCTTATCTCGTACAATTCTAAAAGTTGTTTGTACTTTTACGAACTTCTGCGGTAACCCAGTCATTAAATTGGATGCTATTATTATCACTGATTAACTTTGATTTCAGAAACACATTCATTTCTAATTTACAAAATTAAAATATACTTTACGTCTAGCAATTAATGAGATGGTTATTCTTTCATCTGTCAGACGCATTTCATAAATCTAATTACACAACAATTACAGGACGAAAAGAGTGGATTTTTTTTAAATATTATAATTTTACTTTGGCGTTTTTGATCAGTTTCATTAAAAGCCAATAAATAGCCTATCTGCAGTACCGTGTCTGTTAGGATTCTATTTATCATATACATATGCCAGGAATTTTCTTAGGCTATAACAAATATTAATAGAAGGTTTATTAAATTTCAAAACAGATTAATTAACTTAAAAAGATACATTATATTTATAATAATAATCTTAAAAATATTAAAATACTTATAACATCGCAATTTTTTTTTGTTATAAAGTTTTGGTATAGAAATAAAACGTAGGTATTTTGATAAACGTACATAGTTATAGTTCATAACAAATTACAAAATTTAACAAAGTATTGACTTGACTTCATTCATTAAAACAACTATTTATCTAGATATAATTTTATGTTCAACTTAACTTTTTGTTTAAATGGCAAAACAAAAAGTTTTTTTTTTCAGTTTCAGACAGTACAATGTGTTTTGTTTTCTAGATATCTGTAGCAATATGAGCTAAAAAAAACAACATTGCAAAATGAACAATAGAAATAAAAATAGGCGGCCGCTCTATAGCATCGGAATTCTGATGCTGGACTGTCATAGGTATTTTAACGATGTGTGAAGTTATAGTTAGTTGTAATCAATTCGTTGATCTTCCGATTCCAAATCCAACCTTGTTGTTATCTTCCTTGTGTTTCTTAGATTATTGATAAGTCATCGCGCGCTCGATGAATTATCAATAATCTAAGTTGTGTTTATTATAGTATTGAGTGTCATTTTACAGGGCCTTCAGACGAACGGCATTTCACCAACGGCTTAGGTAAGTAACTACATACAGCTTAGACCCCGCCCTGGCTTCTCCTGGATTGGGTCTGTTAATGTAACATTATTTAGACTTACAATACTCATCAAAGATCATTTATTATATACATTTTTTTATAGGATAGGGTGACAAACGAGCACACAGTCCACCTGGTGGTAAGTGGTTGCTGCGGCCCATAGACAACTACATCTATCTTCGTTTGCGAATAAAAATGCAGATGCGTTGTCAACCCTGAGGACCAAGATGAAATGCCTCTTTTCCAGTAAAAAGGGTCTCCGGTTCTCTACACTCACCATACGAAACACACCAGTATTAAGCTGCTATTTTACGCTGGTATTCTGTGAGAGCGTGGTCCTTCCCCGGTCGAGCCGACCCATTCGTACTACAACTATACTACTAATATAGCTGCAGCATGGCTCTACCACGTATAAATAACCCCTTAGCCCAATAAAAGGCAGTTATATTGATATTCGGACAGACACTTCAATTTTTTTATTAAATGTACAGACATTGTGTAGTGTAGTGGCGGGTAAGAATACTCACTACCCCATATCTTCCCGTGGGTGTCATAAGAGGCCGCAGAGGGAAACTGAGGCAGAGGAGGATCTTTCTGTTAACAGCAAAACAACAATATAAAGCTGCGGTTGCCAACCCGCTCGCCAAGCGTGGCAACTACGGCAATATATATGATAGTAACGAAGAGACGGCCCCCTGAGGAATGACGAGAAGATCCTGGATCTGGAATAAGAGATAGACAAGTTGCGCTGGAATGTCATAGGATTATCCGAGGTCCGAAGAGAGGGGGAGGACACGGAATCCTCGAACCCGGTAATTTTTTCTATCACCGAGAGGGCGACCATCTGTCCTAAGGAGGTGTCGAATTTATCGTCCACAAGTCTCTCGTTAACAACGTTGTAAAGATTAGGAGTGTGTCGACGAGTGTTGCGTACCTCATACTCAGAATCACCAAACGGTATTTGTTGAAGGTCATACAGTTTTACGCACCAACCTCGGCACATCCTGATGAGGAGGTGAAGGAAATGTATGGGGATATCTCTAGAGCCATGCATTCCTCCAAAACCCACTATACGGTGTTAATGGAACACTTAACGCAAAACTAGGCACAAGAGACAACGGTGAGCTGAAAGTAGGGAAATTCGGAATAGGGCAACGGAACCCAAAGGGGCCAGCAGCTGGCCGACTTCATGGAGAAAGAGGGACAACCGATGGGGAAAAAAGGTACTCGAGTGGCGGCCTCGTACTGGCGGACGAAGTGTAGGGCGTCCCCCCACTAGATGGAGTGATGACCTGGTAAGATATGCAGGAAGTTGATGGATGCAGGTGGCTCAGTACCGTGCTTTGTGGCATTCCTTTGGGGAGGCTTATGTTCAGCAGTGGACTTGTGAAGGGCTGCAATGATGATGATAATGATGATGTATAGACATATTACACAAGAACATATTAAACGTCCCTTTAACATTAAAAATTTCATCCTGTTAAAGTTTTAAAACAGTTTTGTACTCTTATAGTTAACCAACCAGTTTATAGGTACCCATAAACTAGCAAGTTGTAAGATGTAAAAAAAGTCCTGTTGGTCCGCCTGACGCCTGTCTGTTGGAATAGTATTAAATTAATGCGGTACATTAGGCTCATTTGAATATAATCCTCTTACTCCAATGAAATATTTATGAATCCTAAAAAAATAAAATCGTAATTTTTTCCTAAATCTTATGAAATTTATTGCAGAGGTCAGCATAAAAAATTGAGGACGAGGTGTATTTGAGGGTAATTGAGAAGTGTGTGTTTTACTACATTACGCTACCTATAATATACGGTAAAGCTTAATAGCTTATGTTTATACCGTAAAATATCAATTTAAATATTGTAAGATTGTTATCAAATGAATATAAAAATAAAAAACTTTCAGCCTTCTAAATTTTCGTCTTTCTTTTTGCAATCCCAACGTATCAGTAACATAAAGTGGCAATGGGTCAACCATATAGCTCGAAGAACCGACAATCGATGAGGAAGAAAGGTTCTCGAGTGACAGCCTCGAATCGATTAGCAAAGTGTAGGGCGTATCCCGCTAGATGTAGTGACGACCTGGTAAAGAGATATGGTATAATACAGAATTTGATGTAGAAAGTTGAAGGTTGTAGGTTGATCAGAACCGTGCTTTGTGGCGTTCCTTGGGGGAAGCCTATGTTCATCTGTGGACTTGTGATAACCAGCAATAATGATGATGATGATATAAAAGAAAACTGTCAGTAGTAGGACTGCACGCACTTCGGAAATGAAAATTTCTTAGCTTCACAAACTTGTAAACATTATATTTGGGTTGTTAAGTAATATTTTTTTAGTAAGTAATTAATTATTTTTATCAACGTATTAATATAGTAATAAAAATTTTATTTATTTTATGTATATAATACTAACAAATGCGTAAATACATATCAATGTTATAAAATTTTATCAGCGCTGTAACTCGTTGCTCATCCACTGTGCCACGAAACTGCCCAATTGTTTTTTTATCTCCTATTGCATACAAAAAAACAAAATGTTTAAAGTATTAAAATATTAGAAGTAAGTATTATACGGATGACATTAACTTCCAGTAATGCAGTCACTGTTGCTAAGATATTTCCAGCATATAGTAT
The DNA here is from genome assembly GCA_963668995.1 of Parnassius mnemosyne. Taxonomy (NCBI): domain Eukaryota; kingdom Metazoa; phylum Arthropoda; class Insecta; order Lepidoptera; family Papilionidae; genus Parnassius; species Parnassius mnemosyne. Next base: position 17,752,778 of record CAVLGL010000115.1, read on the forward strand.
AGTATACACTACATTCAGGTTTACAGGCAGCCTCGTACCGGCAGGCGAAGTGTAGGGCGTCCCCCCACTAGATGGAGTGACGACCTGGTATGATATGCAGGAAGTCGATGGATTATTATTATTAATGAACAATTATTATTGGAGTCTCAACATTACTTTCATCAATTTTTTATATCTGAGCGTGATGATCACGCGAGTTCAGTACTTTTTTCCCATCCCATATAATATATACACATCTGTATATATGTACCTGAGCGTGACGGTCACGCCAGTTCATTGCTTCTTCCCTATCCCAAAAGTGCCCAACGTGCCTTAAGAAGCTTTCACTTTAAAATATTTTACTTTAAAAATGCAAATAAAACGTAAACCCACAAAGCTTCCACAGATTAATTAACTTATAAACAACAACTACTCGTAACATCAATTATCAGCTAACTGGAAAAAAAATAGAAATAAAATAAATTATTAAATGTTAGAAGCAATTATAAAACATTACGAAACAAAGTTTCAAGAATCTGTCTCTTGAACTGTTTCTGGCTCAGAGCAAATATGTGTCAAGATGAGAAAACTTTACAATTACTGTACGCACGCGTAATACTCGTAATGTTATTTTTACAATATGTAGTAGTACTCTAAACAAAGATTATGAAAAAGAAATTTCTTCCTTACTTAGAGTAAGTCTTTGAAATTAAAATTAATTTTATTATAAGAACAAAAAATGACTCAATAGAATTATTAATAATTTTAAAAAAGATCATTTGATCTGATAATCTGATCTGATCTTAAGTCTGCACCGAGTTACGGCAAAAACTGCGCGGGCAGCCAAGCGAAAAAGCCGTGTTTTGCAGATTTTCATAGCGACAAATATAGAATTTAGCAGTGCACAGGGCTCGATAATTGCGGCAGTCAACGTAATATGACAACCAAGAAGGACTAAGGAGTCTAGGACGAAGGAGTTTTATCTAGAGACATAAAAGGAGTCCGACCATTTCCTTTTGGGATGATCTTAACTTACTTCACCAATGTATAGTGTGAAGTACAGTGCTTTAGTTTTAAGGGTTCCTAAATATATAAAAATAAAATGTTTAAATACGATACAATACGGACAATGGATTGTTTCAGTATTCTTTTACTTGCAACTAGGTGATGTTGCGGTATTAATTTTTCCGCGGAGCCCTCATTCTTCTTCTAAAATAAAAGTAATCTTTACTAGATTACTTTTATTTTAGAAAAATAATATATCATCAGTTATCTAAATAAGTAAGTGAAAGTCCCGTCAAAATCGGAGCAGCCATTTCGGAGATTAGCCGAAACAATGAAACAGACAGACAGATTTTAAAAATTATATGTGTACTTTCATATGCATTAGGTAATAAGCTGTTATATTGAAATTACAAACAAACACCCTAATTTTATTTACTTGTATAAAATTTTGTAGATAACTTATTTATAGCATTTGATGTGGGGACAATCGATTGAGGTTAATGAACTTTTCAAAGCGGCTATGAAAATATACGCAACCGTTTTTCCTCGCTAATGACAAAAGCTCTCTTTTTATCCCACCCAAAGGTTCGTTTCTTCTTTTTTTTATTAATCCGTAAAAATTTCAATGCCTCTCCCACTGTGGGCAGAATTTGCCTTCACCATGACGCTCGACAGAGGGATTTGAGAACAAAGTACCTGATGTCGCGCACCATTAAACTGTTCCCTGTCATTGGTCTAGGTATTTAACATCTGGCGTAAACGAGATGGCTTTACTGCCATCTTTCGCTAGTTTTATTTTTATAGAATAATGGTTACAAACGAGCACACAGTCCACCTGATAGAAAGTGGATTCAGTGGTCCATAGACATCTACAGCTATTCTCGATTAAAAATCAAAATGCAGATGCGTTCTCACCTCTGAGGACTAAGATGGAATGCCTCGTTTCCAGTAAAAATGGTCTCCGGTTCTCTACACTCACCATACGAAACAGAGCAGCATTAAGCTGCTATTTTACGCTAGTATTCTGAGAGAGTGTGGTCCTACCTCAGTTGAGCCATCCCATTTGTGCTGCAACTAATATAGCTGCAGCGTGGCTTTACCACGTATAATAAGTCAAATATCTTTGTGTGTTTCCCATAATCTGCTCATACGAATTCCATTGCAAGAAATAGGACGGTGGATCGCATCGTCGTTTATCAATAAAATGTCACCAAGGAACTTGTCACATCACTATTCTGTTTTCAGGTCTTCTTTTCGTGTACGTCCTTTGATTTGTGCTTCCTAATTATGTACAGCCACTTATCTATACATATTTAATGTATAGATAAGTACGCATAAATTTAACGCTAAACAAATTTATTACTGCGAAAATCTGTTGAGGTTCTCTTATGTTTAATTAAAATCACTTGACTATATCTAATAAATTATATATTTTCCTCAATATCATTAATTTAGAAATAAATTTAAAATTTATTTACTCAAGTATCAATTAGGCGCTTGATGTATGATTCCCGCCGGTACCAATGAAATTGTTAATTGAAATTTTAAGTGCAGATTTACCACGTGCCAGCGGTAAACATCGTAAGGAAACCTGAGAAACTCAAAAAATAATTTGACGACATGTGAAGTCATATAATAAGCATTGGGGGAGCACCGTTAGCTTGCCTTAAAAGGAGATCAGTATCTTCTCTCACTTCTGAGTGGGTTTTAGTTCCTTCATGGATACGTTTATTCAAGTCGTTTAGTTACTGCATATATACTTTCCAGTGCCGTGTACTTACCCAGCAGTGAAACATTAACACGCAATAAATAATCATTACCTTTACATGCCCCGTGTAGTGGCGGGTAAGAATACCCACTACCCCATATCTTCCCGTGGGTGCCGTAAGAGGCGAGAGAGGAAAACTGAGGCAGATGAACATGATAATACCAGAACAACATTAAAAAAACTGTGGTTGCCAACCCGCCCGCCAAGCGTGGCAACTATGGCAATAACTCCCCCCCCCATGAGTAAAGTTACGTAGAAACGGTCCCAGTCCGCGGCCCCGCTATTCCTGGTTACGGTGGCGACCATGATAAGGGCGGGGCAGAGGGTGCTAATAATCTCCGGTGGAGGTTCGGTTGCCACCTAAGACTACTCGACCTGGCAACATATAACGAACGCACCCTGAGCAGTCCTTATGGCAGAATCGCTGGAGGACGTAAGCACTATGCTCAATTACTTCAATAGTGTCTCCTAAACGGATAGGTCTTAAGATGAACATGGACAAAACAAAGATCATGTATAACGTCCAAGTCACACCTATGCCGGTAGTTGTTGGGTGCACTAAGATCGATGTTGTTGACGAGTATGTTTACCTGGGACAAATAGTCCGACTAGGTAAGTCCAACTTCGACCGAGAGCTCAATCGACGGATTCAACTCGGCTGGGCAGCGTTCGGGAAATTACTACTAACTACTACTATTTTGATTAAACAGTGGTAGAGCCACGCGGCAGCTTTTGCTGTCGCACGGATGGGCCGGCTCGAACCGGGGTGGTACCACGACCTCACAGAATACCAGCGTGATGTAGAGGTTTACCTCTGCGTTTCGCTTGGTGAGTGCAGGTGGCCGGAGGCCCTTTTTACTGGAAATGAGGCATTCCATCTTAGTCCTCACGGATGACAACGCATCTGCATTTTGATTCGCAAACGAGGATAGATGTAGATGTCTATGGGCCGCAGCAACCACTTACCATCAGGTGGACTGTGTGCTCGTCTGTCACCCTTATCCTATAAAAAAAAATATTAATTCGTCAGGCATACCTCAAAACTTGAAAACGGGACTGTACAACCAGTGCGTGTTGCCAGTGATTACCTATGGAACTGAGACGTGGTCCTTCACTGCTGGCCGTAGGAGGAAGCTCAAGGTCGCTCAGCGAGCTCTGGAGAGGGCTATGCTCGGGGTTTTTCTGCGTGATAAATTTAGAAATGAGGATATCCGCAGTAGAACCAGATTGACTGACATAGCCCAACGGATTAGTAAGCTGATGTGGCAATGGGCCGGCCATATAGCTCGAAAAACCGACAGCCGATGGGGAAAAAAGGTTCTCGAGTGGCGGCCTCGTACCAGCGGGCGAAGTTTAGGGCGTCCTCCCACTAGATGGAGTGACGACCTGGTAAGACATGCAGGAAGTCGATGTATGCAGGTGGCTCAGGACCGTGCTTTGTGGCATACCTTGGGGGAAGCCTATGTTCAGCAGTGGACTTGTGAAGGGCTGTAATGGTGATGATGATGACCTTTACATCGAAGTAAAACGCCTATTTGACGTTATATTTCGATGTAAGTCGTATTTATTTATATGACCAGAAGACTGGTTTTTAGAGTAGTATGTATACTGACTAGACTTTTCTCTATATAATACTTATAGACACAAATATATTTTATACAGTTTTAAAATTTATTTGTTACACACAAAACAAAGCCAACATTATACAGAAAAACAACATTTTAACTCCATAATGATTTCTTATATTTACGCGAACACTACACATTTAAATAAAACTAGGTTTTACGGATTTTATCGCGTATATTATTTTTTTATATTCCCGACGTTTCGTCCAGTGACCATAGGTGCTGTAAAGTTCTCGTAAAGATCCTGTGAACTACCTGTCTAGTACTGCGTGATAATTTTAGAAATGAGGATATCCGCAGTAGAACCAGATTGATTGTATGTATTCACTATGTCCTCCTCTTTAAAGTAATTAGAATCAGTTAGACTCTTACATCCCCAAGGCACGTTGGATCTTAGTCCACCATAAACTCACAAATTGTAGATGATAAGAGGAATAATTGTTCCGTCTTTCGATCCGATTTACCCACGGGGATTTTTAAAGCAAGATTGGAAATGTTTTTTAAGCCCGCTCGCTACGGGAAAATCAGTTTCGTGTATTATCCGCTTCCGTATTATGTATATTGTATTTTTATTGACTGGTAACACAGTAGGCCCAGACAAAGTAATCTATTGGATTCTCAATAATGGAAAGTTCAGCTTTTTCAATATTTTTTATTCATTACAGACATCATGTGGCGGAGCTGTAAGAATATCCACTACTCCATATCGTCACGTTTGTGACGTAAGAGGCGACAGAGGGAAACTGAACCAGAACATGGGCAGCAGAACCATCCTGATAACAGCTGAATAGAAATAATAAACTACAATTGCTACCTCGCTTGGCAAGCGTAACAATGACACGATATTACTAATATTAAGACAGTGATAAGATGAAGATGGCCGGAAACAATACCGGTATTTTGCCGGCTTTGTAAGAAATAGACGCATAGTCTAATAGTAGATTCAGAATTTGTTTCACACAATTACAGCAAGGATCTTTTCATTAAAGTCACTTAATCACGTACATTTTACATAAAATTTATCAAAACGACGAAGACCTGCTTGGTCCAGTAATGCAGGATTCCCAACTGGAGCCAATATTTGTCCAAAAATATAAATAGGTGGTTTTCGCATCTGGTTATGTTGCGGTTACCCTGTGTGTCCTGACACTGCTTTTTTACATCCGTTCTTATCTCATACATGGGTACAGATGAATAAAGACGATTGAGTGCTTACGTTAAAGCTTCTAAAAATAGACGCCGCTTGTACACCGACATCGAAAATTGTCAGAATGATGTATTCAAGCCACATAGAAAAATATATCCATCTTTAAAAAATAATTAAGCCTAAGGAGATGGGCAAAAAGAATATATCGACTTAAGAACCAATAAAGTTATTTCTTCAAAGTACGCGACTGACTCAATAGTTTGGGTAGGGGGATAAAAAACATGGCGACTGTAATTGGAATTGGTCTATGCAACAATGTTACTGAATGCGGGCGGGCGGGACAGACGGAATGCTTAATAAAAACCACCGGCCTGACTTGAACCCTTTTGATGATTTATTTGTTTAGAAATATTTTAAGAAGTGACAATATTATTTAGTGCGCAAAGTCTGTACTAAAATAATGAACTCTATCGCGGCCTTACTTAAGCTTCAAAGCGTATGTGTGGCGTATATTGGTGACGTGTATGCGAAGTCAATTAATCGCGTTGCCAACGAATACAAACCGTTTTTGAAGTATCGATCATTTTGTAACAAAATCTGTTAATCGAATGTTTTTATTCCATGAAAATCGTAGTTAGCGTTAACGCGATCGAATAAGCAAAAACTTGCACTGGGCACGCTGTTGTTGTGACGTTTCGATCGACAGTCTGTACTTACCTTTTTACGTGAGTAATATATAAATATGCCAGATTAAGAAATTTTTTTAAGACACGTTTCCGATTTCCCTTGTATCGTTTTAATTAGTTGTAATGAACGACTAATTATAATCCGAACATTATAATTAACGAGAAACGGAGTACCCTTTGTTCACAATACATTGTTGAATATAGGCTTGTAAAAGTAATACCACAAAACACGTTCCTGAGTCATCAGCATCCATCGACTCCCTGCAAGCCTTACCACGGTGTCACTCCATCTAGTGGTGAACCAAACTACGGCTCGCTTACCGGTACGAAAGCTGCCCCTCGAGCACTTTACTAATGGTTTTTCGGGATTTTTCGGGCCAACCCATTTCCACTACAGCTTACTGATCCATTAACATCAGTCTATAGCTTTAATTTAATGATTTCCAAATAATAATTAATGTTTCCAATATATTGGGTACTGTCATTGGCTGAATTAGGTACAATACATTGGAATGTAGATATATTTTTCATATTATAGTAGTGATAATTTTTCCGAAGCGAGGACACATCCTTGACGGCGCTATGCCCAAAATCTCTATGGGGCTAATTTCTAACTAGGGTATCCTCTGAAGAACAAAAGTAACTGACATAGATCAGCAAGCTGAAGTGTCAATGGGCTAGCCATATGGCTCAAAGAAGCAACAACCAATCGGAAAGACCAACCCACTAGATGGAGTGACGAATTGGTGAAACACGCAGGTAGTTGATCGAGTGATAAACTTTCTCGCAATTAGTAGAAGAGGCCTATGTTTATCAGTGGGTATGTAGTGACTTATAGTTTTTTTTATTAGTATTTGATAGTAATATATTTTCATAAAATTATCTCTTTAAATATTCCCATCATCAATAGATATCGGTGTTGTGTGTACGACTTTCCCTCCACCTGTCTTTACTTAACAATTTTATTACTTTATGTAATATAAAATCTCTTTATCGCACATTAATCATGATATATGTCACTTCAACGTGATAAAAAAACGCTTCGTGATTCTTTTTATAAAGAAGATATTTGTGTTGCTAAAATACATTTTGCGCGCATTGCAATGTACTCGTATCATTGTTCAAAACCCGACAGCGAGTTCAGCCAGATCAAGTTGATATTGTGCGAAGGTCGTTTTGGTAAATATCACACTAAATATGGTACAAGATTGTGGTAGATATTTTTGATTAAACTCGCCTAATGAAACTTTTAATTAAACGATCCTTATCTACTTTTACAAAAAAATAACATTTGAGAAAGCAAAGAATTTACTAGCACAAAAATGAAAAATGTTGGTAAAGTATTTACAAAGCTTATAAGTAAAATTTCTTATTTACTTTTTTCCAGCACATTAGGTTTTTATTCTCTATCTTGGAAGCGTTTCTTCTGATAGATGACGATTTAACGATCTTGTTTACCCCAGCCCAAGAGTGCGAAACGTCTGCAAGTGCGATCACCAATTCGCCTGTAAAACATGGTGACTACAGCAAACCCTCCCAGAAACAGGAAAGCTATACACGGTCCGGCAAGGGACTGAAAGAAGAAGAATCAAGCAATATCTGTTCATCGAGATGCTCGCAATGCACCTACATTCTTGTTTAGTTACTGCTGGCGTTCATAGCACTGACCAATTATCATAAAATATACAAAATAATTTTAAGTAAAGCCGTGGTAGTTCAGGGGTAAGGAAAATCGATCAGGTGGACTTTAAAGTAATAAACTATACAGTTTTCAGATTGACCCTCTCACAAATAACAAGTGCCTTAATAATTGAAAATTCCTAAATGGTACATACTCACGATCGCAATACTGGATGTTTTGATATATGTCATTTCATCCCTTTAACGTTATCTAGAGTTCTAACAATTGTTAAGAAGGTTATTCTGCTCGCTACCTATCTCATTCATCGTTCTAATGTTCTCTAAAATTGGGGCAGCGCGGTGGGCAGTGCCTTGCCTTAAAACCCTCTCAGAAATAAGAGGAGGGCTGTACCCAGCAGTGAGACGTATATTATAAGCTGGAACTTTAACTTTTGTACAAAATAATTTCAAGTAAAACAATATGGTCACTTATAAAACTTTCATGAGTATTCAACTAACCTATATTCATGACTTGAACATTGTAGTAAACATTGAAAAATGACTAGCTTAAGTTCCATGCAATAAATTCACGTTTAAGTGTACTGTAAAACATAAGTGAGCTGAAAAAGTAGACGCGACCTTCTCTACGCTACTATTAAAAAAAACATTTTTATGTAAGCAAGAGTGACAAATTAGTGCCAACATGACGGTAAGTGGATACTGGATACTGGGGCGCATAGTCTCTAACGAGAATAAAAATGCATATGCGTTGTTTCACAATTGGGAACAAAGATGTGGTTTAAAACGGTTGTCAGTAAAATGGATTTTGGTGTTCAGAATTCACTATTTAGATAGATATATGCACGTGGTAGAGCCATACTGCACCTATATTACTTGTATATTTGTAGCACGAATGGGTCGGTTCGACCGGGGAAGGACCACTCTCTGACAGAATACCAGCGTAAAATAGCAGCTTAACACTGCTGTGTTTCGTATGGTAAGTGTAAAGAACCGGAGACCCATTTTACCGGAAAAGAGGCATTCCATCTTAGTCCTCACGGGTAACAACGCATCTGCATTTTGATTCTTTATTGAGGATAGATGTAGATGTCTATGGGTCACAGCAACCACTTACCATCAGGTGGACTGTGTGCTCGTTTGTCACCCTATCCTATAAAAGAAAAAAATTCGCTGGTATTCTGTAGGAGCGTTGTCCTATCTCGCCGAGATGATTCATTAGTGATGCAACTAGACACTACAACGTAGGTATGTCTTGAAAGTAAATTCAAATAAACATTGGCAAAATTTATAATGACCAAAATTAAAAAAAATTAAAACCCTAAAATAAAAATGATCTTCAAACGGCTGAATAGATTTTCTAGAAACATAGCTAAAAAAATCTCGATTAAGACACATTTAAAAAAAAACTTAATTAAAATCGGTTCATCCGCTCAGGAGCTATGATGTCATATACAGACCACACACAGATACACATATACAGATACACACTGCAAACCTATAACACCTCTCTGTTTTCGTCGGAGGTTAAAAATAAATACAATAAATGAACAGCCTAGGCCAGTTCAGGGAGCACGAGTTTTCTATCGTATCGACTTCGTATCGCTATCGAGTGACTTTGTAAAACAGAATATTATGGCAATCACAATTTATACAATTTTAGTCGATAATGATACGAATATGTTAGTTTCTGAATTTGTGCTAAGGGCTCAGGTAACAACAATACCGTTGTGCTCATTGAGTTATATGTACTACGTACTAGAGAAGCCATTCCGAACATTGACTATGTTCAACTGAACTGTAGTGCAATCCATACAAACTAAATATTGCGTAAATTGAAGATTTGTGAATTCCATAAAATAATTATTATTACATTTTATTTAGAAATATAATATGTTTGTTTAGATTAAATTAAGATATTTTATATTAAATTCTTATATTTATTTTATATTAATATCTTATTTTATATTAAATTAAAGTCTTCGCGCATGCGCGACTACTACTCCCGCGCATGCGCGAAGACATAGAGTAGGACACAATTTTTGTTTGGAATGGCTTCTCTAGTACGTAGTACATATAACTCAATGGTTGTGCTATTTCTTACCTTGGTGCTTCACAGATTTATTCGTGTACTACTACTATTTTCTGTGATGTTAGTGCTATTAGCCATTTGTTTTTTTACAGCTTAATCTGATTCAGGGCTAGCGGCTTGCAAGGCCGCGATGTTTCTGTTCGTAGCTCCGCTCGCACAAAATATATCTTCATGTTAATTTTCCCGCGGTAAAAATGTAACATATGTTTATTTTCATGGCATGTTATTTTATTTATATAAAACTGAAGTGACAAGGTAACATAGAGTCCACCTATTCGTTATTTTACGCAGGCAACTTTAACAAAGGATTAAGATTTAATGTGACGGCACCGTGGCGCAGTGGCTTAGCAATCAGTTGTTGCGCTGGGGGCCGCGGGTTCGAATCCCGCACGAAACAAGTATTTGTATGGCCTGCAAATAATTGTTCCGGGTTTGGATGTTTGTCCTTGTGCAATATGTGTTTGTAAACTGCCTCCACGACACAGGAGAAAATCCTAGTGTGGGGATAACGTTTTTTTAAAAAAAAATAGAAACTCAAATAAGATTTAATGCATTTCAGCTATCCTTTATACCGGAATCTACCTAGCTGGTAGTAACAACTAATCAGATGTTATTCTAAACAGAAAGTGAGGACTCCGTTTCCTCTCATTACGTGTCAAATTTAATATAAATCAGTTCAGTCGTTTATGGGTGGTTGAGTAGCAAATATTAGATCCCATGTTTAAAAAAAAGAATATCACATATTAAATAAAATATTAGTATCATCTAATGAAGAATATAAAAAAAATCTCTCTCAAAATGGCGTTTATAATTTATATATTTACACAATAATATATTTCACTATAATTACTATCATATAACGAACGAACGGAAGAAGGATAATCCATTTCAGGGGCATAAAAAGGTTTTACCGCTGTATTGCGGTTCGAAGAAATAGATAAGCTCACTACTCGTAATAATAAAGTAACATCATTTATTATAAAAACAAAATTAAATTCGTAATAACAAAAATATTAAGTGTCACTTATCAGGATAAAAACTATCTTCTCTCTTAAGTTGGACCAAACTGCACATAGTGTGCAAAATTTCATTGAAATCAGTTCAGTAGTTTAGGAGTTCATCGCGGACAAACAAAGTGACACGTAATTTTTATATATAAATATGATAATCCATTGTCCAATTCCAACACCACAGCCTACTGTGGGTGGGAGCATGATTGTAGATTTTTTTAATAACTTTAAATCGATAAACGAGCTAAAAGTTCACTAGAGGAAAGTAAGTGACTACTGGTGCGTGTGGACCAATGCACAGACAATACGCGCGTTGTCACCACTGAGAACTTATAGGCCTCATGTTCTGTTTTTATCCTATGGAAATTCTAAAAATAAGGTGATTGACGATCGTCCAAATGGCGTATATAATTATTTAATACAAATAAAGCACTGATGGGAAACAGTGTTTAGAAGAATCTCAATATATCATAATACTGTTTAACTTCTGGAACTTTGGTCGCCAATCAGCGTGCCTGTTATATATTCTGTATCTATCTATATTCAGTAATATTTATTGACTAGGTAGTAGGTAGTTCAGGGCCAAATGTTGCAGTGAATTGGTAAATGAAAAATCATTGTAAGTAAAGCACCTGAGTTCTGTTCCCACCGAGCCACTGAAATCGTTAATTGCAGATATGGACGTGCGCGTTCGTGAAGGAAACGCGAGGAAACTGAATGTCTGAAGCGAATATTCCGAAGAAGTGCAAAATCCGACATGTTTCCGTTTATACGAGTTAAACAGCCATTCTGCAGCTTTATTTTGTAACTAGCAACAATGGGTCGCTCAACCGGGGAGAAATCATGTTCTTATGACATACCAGCGTAAAATACCAGTTTGATGCTTCTGTTTCTTATGGTGAGTGTAGATCCGGATACTTTTTACTGGAAACGAGGCATTCCACCTTAGCACACAGGGGTGACAATCTTGACTAAAAAACAGTGTCAGTTGGTCCAGGACCGTGCTGTGTGGCATTACTTGGGGGAGGCCTATGTTCAGCTTCAATTATTTATTGAAGGGCAGTAGTGATGATGAAGGTGATGATGACGATGATGACGATGATGATGATGTATTTCTTATGGTAGGCGTAGAGAAACGGAGACCCTAAGATTTTAATTCTCTTGTCAACTTATAAACTTTATCAATTTATAAATTAATTTCATTTTATTTAAGTTTAAATTTTATCATTACATGTTTACTTTTAGTTTAAAAGCCTCCACTAGGAAAATATTTGTGTTTTATAAAGATAAGTTAAATTTTGGGAATATAATTTGGATGTCGAAGTTAAATATTTTGCTATTGATCAAAAATCCGACCCTCGCGAACTATTCAATTTAACTTTGTCGGTGAATGAAGGGTTTGTTTGTTTTAAATTTGGTCTGTGCGCTTTCTTTTCAATTGACTTCATAAAAGATGTTTCTAAAATATTTGACTAACAACGGGACCCTGCGTAATATTGAGGTGTATTATGGATTAATTTAGTTCATTTAGATATGGGAAAAGTAGTACTGGCTCTATTTATTGGTACCTCCCGCGCATTTGAAACTTTAGACCACTAAAATGTATTAGGCAAACTGGACAACTATGAGGTCAGAGGACGCTTACTAAAATGTTGAGAAAATTACCAATGAAATTAGTTTAATGTTAAGTTCATAAAATCACTAAATGATCTAATTACAATTACAGGAGGCACCGTACAGGGTTCGTTTTTAGGCCCTGCCTATTTTAATCTTATGTAAATGATATAAGTAGTTTGCCTTAGAAATTGCTCACGCTAACAGTTTGCCGATGACGCCTGTCTAGTGGTGGTTGAAGAGGACCCTCAGCGGCACTAAAGCTTTTACAATCAGATTTGAACGCATTACTAAGACAGTGTCAGATGTAGGTTAAGAATGGGTGAGTTAACCCTCAAATGCCTTTTGTACGCCGATGGTCAAGTCTTATTTGCGTCGTCGGCGGCCGATTTGCATGACGGTTACATTAATGAACAGGTCTTTAAAGGAAAGGGGAATGAAAGTGAATGCAAGTAAGATGAAAGTGATGGTTTTCGAATGAAAAGAAAGTAAAACGATATGTGAAATAAGAATAGAAGGGAAGTTGATCGAGCAAGTGGATGAGTTTGTGTATTTGGGATGTTTATTTAGCAGGGATGGTAGATATGGTAAGGATATAGAACGACGAGTGAACGCACGAAATAGAGTGAAATGAACACTCTATTGTGGAACGTCAGAATGTGTAAAAAAAGCACGTATGGCAATCCATAATGCTGTTTTAGTTCAATTTTAATATATGGTAGTGAAAGTTGGGTGTGGCGTGCAGTGTGTGCAGAAGCACACTGGCAGTTGGCAGCACGAGGGTAGTATAAATGCTGTGGAAATGCATTCATTAAGGTTATAAATTAATGTAAGGACTAAATCTGAATGCCTGGGTGAGAAATTGTGTGATAAGAGGAAAATATGGTTTGCAAAATGATGTTGTGACCAGGATTAAGAAAGAAATGCTTCGTTGGTTTGATCATGTAGAAAGAATGTAAGAGGAAAGAGTGACAAAGCAAATCTATATCGCAGATGTGAACGGCAGAGTCGGGAATGGACGCCTTAGACGAAGGTTTATCGACCAAATTGGCGATATATTAAAAATGGACCAGATTACGAGTACCCTTAACCGACGAGCGTGTATGCGTAGATATATGGATGTAAAGGAGGCGAGAGAGGTGTGTCAGGATCGTGCCAAATGGAAGTCCGTAGTCTCTGCCTTCCCCTCTGGGTGACAGGCGTGAGTGTTTATGTATGTATGTCATGATGCTGGCTTGGTAATAAATGCCAACAAAACAAAATTGCTATTTATTAAATCCCACCGCTGATTTACACTAATTTCGGCTTAATTGTTCACGATCACAGCTGTCTACATGCTTCTATAAATAATGGGTGTTAATTTCCTGATATCAAAGTTATAAGCTCATAAACGTACCTTGGTTTGGTAATAAACAATAAGTACAACTGGGGCCATCATATCCAAAATCAAAAAACCATCAAAGTTACCGCGTTTGTGACTAATTAAGACAAGTTTTGCTTGTTAGCATTACTATACTTAAAAGTAAAATCTCAACATCTTTTAAAAGAATATAAAAGAGATATTGTCTTCTAAAATAGTACAATGGAGTAGTCAATTTGAAATAATATGTCAACTTTGAAATCACGTATATTTTTTTGTTTAAAATCCCGTTAGACGGCTCGATAGTGGTTAACCGTTTGGCTGGGAGGTTGCCTGGTTGCGGTATCGTTGATTTGAGTTAACGATTGTAGAATGTCAAATTGGCTAGCTCCGCTGGCCCCGTTGTTCCGCAAAACGTGGGACTGTTAACCCTCACTCAATGTTGCTGCTCGTATATACGAGTATAAATGAGATCGTAAATATTAATAACAATAAAAACATGTAAATATTGTCATATGTTTATTATAATGACAAATCGATAAAAGGTTGACGGCGCTCTACGCTGACCGTCCGATCAGCTGTAAAAAATTAATGCACTACTACCGTATCGATTTGCGATCGGCCTGTAGGTACTCTTTTAGACGTCGACGATACGTGTATAGCTTTATAGAAAAATAGAAATCATGACTTGTGCCTCAAAATAACCTCACAAAAATATTTTATATTGTGTCCATGAATAAAAAATATTTCTTTTGTTGTTTACCTGGATATTGTTACACCGCGACTACACGGTAAATATATTCGTAATAATATTTTATATATTAACAATTTGGACAATTTGGACACATTGACCTCTTTGCGAAATCTAAACTTACGTTTAAAGATTACATCAAGAAAACTATTACGAAATAGAGCAGTTGAAGTTAAAATCACATACAATCATATATTCTCTCATCTATTTCTTCTATATGTATTTTTGAGGCTACTAATATAAATATAAGTACTTAAGTTATTTTATTTAATATATATTATAATTAATTATTTGTATTATGTTTATATATTTAAACATTTAATATGTATATATACATAAGTAAATAATATATATGTATGTATATATATATCTTATATGTTTATATATATATATATATATATATATATATATATATATATATATATATATATATATTTATATATATATAAAGGTAACGTAATATATCATTCTACCTGACTATCTCTCCTGATCTGTAAACTTATGACCACCTTCATTACATTGAATTGCTTATAATTTTGCTTATAATTTATCTATTAGATTGTTCTTTTTTCTTTTCTTCTAACAACAATACACCTACCATCAAACAATATAAGGGAAACCTGTTATTGGCCATACTTTAAGTTTGTTACATTAATGTTAATATTTTCTATATACGCTGTTGGTTTTCTAAATAAATAAATAAAAATAAAAAAAAAAAATAAAAATTATAATTTTAATAATTTAAAATTAAAAATTTTGTACAACCGACTTCAATATAAATTATGAAGAATATTGGACAGACCTTGATCAATTTATATGGAACCACATATGAAGCGCTAGATTTAAAATAAAAAAAATCATTGAAATCGATTCGAATTGAGTACCGTCTCCTTTTTAAAGTCGGTAAAATACTCTCTTGCTTCGAGAGCATCTAAGGTGACAGAAGGACTTAAGCTTTTCTCATATTGCGGTAGTATTCGTCTCTATCGGTCTCTTACTGGTACGTTATAGGTATACGTTGTGTATTTTATTAACTTATTTTTATAGAAAAAGGTAAGGGTGATAAACGAACATACCTACCTTAAGGTAAGTGGATGCTGTGGTTCATTAATATCTACATCTATCCTCGATTGAGTATTAAAATACACATGCGTTGTCAGCCCTGAAGATTAAGATGGAATGCCTCGTTTACAGTAAAAATGGTCTTTGGTTCTCTAGACGAAAGCCTTATTAAGCTGCTATTTTACGCTGGTATTCTGTAAGAGCGTGGTGCCACCTCTGTAGAGCCATTCGTGCTACAGTCATAATATAGCTGCATGAGTCTGCCACGCCTCCGACACCTACGGGTGAACTAATCACTATGTATCGTTCTAATAGTAAATCAATAGACTATTTTTTATTTCTGCTCTAATGTGTACACAGTAGGGCTACGATGGCTATCCGAGTACAGAACCAGAGTACGAAACCTATCCAATTGCAGAGAGGTGTAAGACAGGGTGACGTCATATCCCCGAAACTCTTTACCGCTGCATTGGAAGATGTTTTCAAGCTTCTGGACTGGAAAGGATACGGTATCAACATCAATGGCGAGTACATCACTCACCTTCGATTTGCCGACGATATAGTCCTTATGGCAGAATCGCTGGAGGACCTAAGCACTATGCTCAATGACCTCAATAGTGTTTCCCAACGGATAGGTCTTAAGATGAACATGGACAAAACAAAGATCATGTTTAATGTCCATGTCACACCTATGCCGGTATTTGTTGGGAACACTGGGCTCGAAGTTGTTGACGAGTATGTTTACCTGGGACAAATAGTCCGACTAGGTAAGTCCAACTTCGACCGAGAGGTCAATCGACGGATTCAACTCGGTTGGGCAGCGTTCGGGAAATTACGGCACATCTTCTCGTCAGGTATACCTCAAAACTT
The DNA here is from genome assembly GCA_963668995.1 of Parnassius mnemosyne. NCBI lineage: Eukaryota > Metazoa > Arthropoda > Insecta > Lepidoptera > Papilionidae > Parnassius > Parnassius mnemosyne. The sequence goes on from CAVLGL010000115.1 coordinate 17,769,385, forward strand.
GAAAACGAGACTGTACACCCAGTGCGTGTTGCCAGTGATGACATACGGAACTGAGACGTGGTCCTTCACTGCTGGCCGGATGAGGAAGCTCAAGGTCGCTCAGCGAGCTATGGAGAGGGCTATGCTCGGAGTTTCTCTGCGTGATAAACTCAGAAATGAGGATATCCGCAGTAGAACTAGAGTGACCGACATAGCCCAACGGATTAGTAAGCTGAAGTGGCAATGGGCCGGCCATATAGCTCGAAGAACCGACAACCGATGGGGAAGAAAGGTTCTCGAGTGGCAGCCTCGTATCGGCAGGCGAAGTGTAGGGCGTCCCCCCACTAGATGGAGTGACGACCTGGTAAGATATGCAGGAAGTCGATGGATGCAGGTGGCTCAGGACCGTGCTTTGTGGCATTCTTTGGGGGAGGCCTATGTTCAGCAGTGGACTTGTGAAAGGGTGTAATGATGATGATGAGGTGTACACAGCTTTATACCTACTTTCAATATTGACATTTTGTATTCGCTTAAATAGTATCTTTTTCAATCCCTTAAAGTGTCATTTGAGATTGGTATGGGAAAATTAAAATTTTTGTACGAAAATTTGCTACTTTTTTTCGTGTAAAAAATGTCGGGGCGGCATAACCAAAAAAATATATCGAACTTTCGATAGTGTAGAGCAACGTTGCGGCGTATCATTAGCGCACCACGAAGCCATCAGCTTGAATAGGGAAGGACACACACGCTTGCATACAACACCAGCATGAAATAGCAGCATAATGCTGTTGTGTTTATATAGTGAGTGACGAGATCTGGAGGCTCATTTTACTAATACCATGGTATTCCACCTTTGTCTTCTCGGCTAAAAAAACGCATTTTCTTTTGATTCTCAATCAAGGATGTAAATGTAGGTAGACTTTGGCAACAGTACTCCCATGCCGTTAAGTGGACTGTGTGCTCGTTAATCACCCTTATTTCCATTAAAAAGTAACTTGCTGTCCGCGTCCTCGCTATACGGACATATAGCCGGTTCTAATTATACGATTGCTGTTGTAACATAAATATCGCATGATGTGCTGGTAACCTAATTTTATTTGACAAGGTAATACGTACAGCATTAGCAATATAGATAATACCGTGGCAATTGTACGAAATGAAACTTCTTTACGACATATCATTGCTGTCCTATCTTGAGCCACTGGAACAGCGTCCATATTGGCTCGAGACCGGCTCTGGTTAATATAAAGTAGATAGAGTAGGTAATATATATAACCTTTTAATCTTGTTTATTTACTAACCCTAGCTTATAAGTACTTTTTGTAAATACTAACCCACTCTACGGAAAGAAATTTCTGAAATAAAGAACCGCTTAAAAAATGTATACGTAAAGTGTGTTCATAGTTTCAACATTTAATTTTTTTTTTATAGAAGTAGGGTGACAAATGAGCACACAGTCCACCTGATGGTAAGTGGTTGCTGTGGCCCATAGACATCTACATCTATCTTCGTTTGCGAATTAAAATGCAGATGCGTTGTCAGCCGTGAGGACTAAGATAGAATGCCTCTTTACCAGTAAAATGGGTCTCCGGTTCTCTACACTCACCATACGAAACACAGTAGCATTAAGCTGCTATTTTACGCTGGTATTCAATAATAATAATCATCACTGTCTCAATTGTTTCCATATACAAATCGTTCATATATTTGTTTTATAGCAACATCTTATTAGGCTATTATCCTTTTGTGGAGCATAACCAGTGTAATAAAAGCAAGTATCGTAACATAACACAAGTTATAAAACCTTGTCTCCATTCCGGCATCTTGGAGAACTTGACTATCAATAAAAGATTTTATTGCTTCACCGTCATCTATTTGTTTATGGAATAATGAAGTCAAAAATATTTATAAATGTCGCCATGTTGTCGGGAAGAGTCATCTTTACACAAATGCAGTTAGATGCAATCTCTTATTCAATCAGACGGTAGAAAATCTCATCGGACAATCTAAGTTATTTGTGTTGCGCGTCTCATTCCTCGGGTCAGGCTTTTAAGAAAAATATCTGCACTGCATCATTTCTGTTTTTATTTATTAACGTTTGAGTATTAGATAAAAATTGAATATTTTATGGGCTTATTGAACTTGTTAATGTAATAAAAATATCAGTCTTGAAATGACATACTTTTAATCTGATTTTCATTAATATTTTTCTTTTATTTTGTTTCATATATTTAAATGGATCTTGATAAAATATTACATGATTTTTATGTGTACCAATTCAATGTACTATTTAAAATTTTATAATAAAAATTTCACCCTTTTAACAGCGATAAAAATTTATTATAGTTATGTATCAAAGAGACATTTATGCTAAATTACAATAATACATTTATATATTTATGGTTTTGTATTAGTTAACTCCCCTTCCGAATTTTTTATATGGCTACTGCACGTATATTTTATATACATAATATTTTAAAATGTTATTCTAGTTACCCTATAATTTGTTCATGTGTTTCAAAAATAAATTTAGGGTCTCGGCTCTAATTAAAATTTTAATTTAATTTCTAAACGACTTGCTAATATTGTGGACATTTGTGATCTGGTATAAAAATCTGCAAAACTTATAATACTTTATCCTTTCTCAGTCCACTGCCGTCCATAAACCCTTCTTATATATGTCAACTGGTAAGCATACTTAAAAGTTTTGTCTGTACTCGACAAGCTCACCAAGTGCTTTGGTTAGTGCACAACACTTATCTTCATCATCATACTCGTAACTAATCCAGTGTGAGCTCTTCAAAACAAATCTGTGAAATTTGGGTTTAGCATTTTTGAATGGATATTTTACCATCAACCGATCGCGGAGCCTCGTCTCTTATAGCAGTCTACAATATAGATAAATAAAAATAATATAAATAAATAAAAACAAATATTCTTAAATATAGCACGGTTTAATATTTGCACTTAGGATAAACTTGGCATATTCTCCCTTATATACAATATAACATACAGAAATTACATTTAATAGTAATTTAGTGGTCGTAAAGTTCAACACAAGAACTCGTTATTTTGATATAATACGTAAAGAGAAAACTTTGTACACCTTTTTTACATACTAATACACCCTTAATTGATGTCTTCTTCTTCTTATTAATTATTACTATGATGAATACTACTCACTCTCTCCCTCACATAGACACATACACGCACGCGCGCGCAAACACACACACACACACACACACACACACACACACACACACACACACGCACACGCACACGCACACGCACACGCACACGCACGTACACATGCACACACGCACACACGCGCACAAAAAATACATAAATATATAAAAACCCAACCAGATGGAAGCCCTCGGCAGGGGAGACCAAATGGCCGAGGGTTAGGGGGAAAGGGAAAAAAACCGGCGGAAGATGTGGCCGGTATCGAGGATCACCGCCTTCTGCATTTGAACTTGGAGCGGTCCGTCACGGAGTCCCAGTCGGCTCAGATGAGATAATGACTGGGATTACCCGTTCGCAGAGACGACTACAGGTATAATTTCGGTCGGCAGTCCACCCCACATGTCGGTCACCTCGTGAGCCAGGTTCAGATATTTTGTCAGCTTATCTGTTTCGGCTTTCACGAGGTTCTCGTCATAGGGAATGGTAATGTCGACCAAAATATCTTTGACAGTGCCCGGTCCATCAGCACAATATCAGGCTTATTCGCGAGAATAGTCCTGTCTGTGATGATGGCCCGGTCCCAGTAGAGCCTGGCGCGGTCATTTTTGAGCACGGCTTCCGGCAAGTACTTATAATACGGCAGTTTCCGATCCACCAGACCGCATTTCAGAGCGAGCTCCTGGCGTAAAATCCTAGCTACTAAGTAATGCTTGTGCAAATATTCAGAGTTAGAAAGCGCCGAACAACCGGAGATGACATGCCTAAGTGACTCACCGGGATGGCGACAAGCTCGACAGATGTCGACGACGCCATCCTTTAGGATGTATTTCCGACAGTTGATGGTGTTAATAACCTGATCCTGTTACGCACAGACAAAACCCTCGGTTTCCCTAAAGAGGTCACCGAAACGTAGCCAGTGGAGGGAGGCGACTGTGTCTACGAAAGGCTCATGTAGAGCCTTGTAGAACCTCCCGTGGAGGTCCTTCTCCTTCCATGTGTTTTCCCGGTCGGAAATGCTCTGTACTGCCGGGTCTTGCCATTGCTCATTGGCTAAGGCTAGAGGGGTAAGTTCTTTATCACAAGAAGTAACGCCCCTATAGAACGGATCATCCGCTCTCGTCAGAAAGTAATTACGGAGGCTGCACACTTCGCGATAATGCATGGTAAGCGCGCTTAAAAAGCCACGCCCACCATGTTTCAGCGGCAAGTACAGCCTCATAATCGACGATCTCGGGTGATGCATCCTATGGGATGTCATAGTAGTCCGGACTTTTCTATCCAGGGCGTTAAGTTCAGTTTGAGTCCACCTAAGTATGCCAAAGGTATATATGAGAACAGGCATAAGCCAACCGTTATTTGCGTGTGTCTTATTCACAGCGGACAAAAGGCTGTTAAGCACTTTGGTCAAGCGTGCATAAAACACATCGCAAACTGACTGTTTCATACCAGCCTCATCCATACCGATGTTCTGTGACATACCCAGGTATCGGTATGTTTCAGCCCCGGAAAGGGTCCTTATGTTGATGGGCATAGATAAGTCTATGCCCTCAGAGTTAACAACCCTTCCCCTTTCAACATGGAGGACCGCACACTTATCCGTCCCCAGCTCCATTCTAATAGAATTACTAAAATCACAAGTGATGTTTAGTAATTCTAATTTGAGATCATCCATATAGAAAAGGTCGTCTTTTGTCCCTCCTTTCCGAAGTTGAAATCCCCTCCCAGAGTCCTCCATTAAAGTAATGAGAGAGTTCAGGGAGAGGCAAAACCAGATTGGACTCAAACAATCGCCCTGGAAGATACCCTTTCTTATCCTCATGCGGCTTTCCGCATCCGTCATCCGCTCGCCTAGATGACAAAGGATTATACTCCACTGTCCCATACACTGACCGAGGAAGTCTCTAACTGTACTGTCAACCAAGCTCGAGAACCCTCTTTAGCCATGTATGTGGCACCGAGTCGAATGCCTTTCTATAGCCTATCCAGGCGGCGAAGAAGTTCAGACGGTTACGTTTAACCACTTTGCCAATGACCGCGTCAATGAGGATGTTTGGTGGTGGTGTTTCACTGGTTCCACGACCACCGCCCCGGCATCCATTTTGAGCACGCGACATCACCTGATTTAAATCCAGGTGACGAATGATTCGCGTACTCAAAATGGATGTCAGTGTCTTATATATGGTGGGTATACACGTAATGGGGTGGTATTTGCTCGGGTCTGTGGAATCCCGGTCTTTAGGAACCAAATGAGTGATCACAGTAGTGAAGAGGCTCGGAAATGACTTTTGGTCTGCCAACACCAAGCCTGCTGGTGGGGATGATGGATGCGAGGGGCTGCTGGGTGGTCGTGCAGCTAATCGCGCTCGGCTGGCGGTTCACATGCTGCTGCGTCCAGCGCCAGCTCCAGACGCGCCCTGGCGACCTCCAGGTAGCGGCCCTTTGCGCAATCTTCTTAGTTCCATCATCCATTTACTAGGCGTCAATTGACGGGAGGCGCCCAAGCTTGGCACCGATTCATGGTGAGGCCATGTGCATAAGCGGGCATTTGCACCCTCAATTTCGCCGAGGCACGGAGCTAACACCCCTTGGCAAGGTGCTGACTGACTGCGCTGACGTAGCAGTTTTGTCACATAACCGTTACGTCAGCGGGCGATGGGATCGTCACTTTCCTACGCCAATATTATTATTATAGTAATTGGCGGGCACGGTGCGAGCAGTGAGAGTGTGAGATTTAGCAAAGTTATAATATAAAGAACTACCAAACTAACCACCTCGGCTGCGCCTGTATAGGATCTATGAATGGGGCCTCACTTAGATTTGAGATGATCAAAGACCATTTATTTTGTCAATTAATCGTTTTAAAAAAAATATCTTCAAGTTGTTCGGATAAAATACAGCCTAGATCCCTTCTGGCCTTGCTCTCTATCTGTGGTGTATGTCAAGGCAAAAAAGCATTTACCTAATATTTCTAATATATAAAAATTAATATTTGTTTGTTCGTATTTTATGCGCTGCCATACTGTTCATCATATTGCGGTTAAACTTTGTCAACTTATTGCTTGCACCAGCGTGAAGGTTATAGGCATAGTATAATTATCTTACGGTTGGTGCTTATAATTAACTAAACCATATTAGTAACTAAGGTTGGGTGTTGATAGGTTGTATCAAAACTCTTTACACCTAACACATAAAGCCACAAAGTGAAAAGGACTAAAAACATAATTGAATAATTAAATAGTAATTTTTGTAAAACTTCTGAATGCTTTAAATGTGTGCCTTGCATAATAGCTATTTTTGTTTATAGTGTAAGTAAGTGAAATATGTAGTCCGAAGCTCTAGGTAAAAGTGAATATTATGTAAATAAGACTTCCGGTTCCTGGCTTCGTTTTATTGTACCAAAACATGAAAACATACTGAATAATTTTTCTGTTACACAACTACAAAAACAATGAAGTTCTTATGTTGAAATTAATCACAGATCCAATCAAATGCGTATTATTTATTATAATATTAATCATGTTATGTATATTATAAAAACAAAATATAATAACTTATTTAATTACAAAATATATAACTGTTTATATTATATTTATTTATAGGATTAGGGTGACAAACGAGCACATAGTCCACCTGATGGTAAGTGGTCGCTTTAACCCATAGACATCTACATCTATCCGCATTAAAGAATCGAAATGCAGATGTGTTGTCACCCGTGAGGACTAAGATGGAATGCCTCTTTTCCAATAAAAAGGGTATCCGGTTCACTACACTCACCATATAAAATAGCAGTGTTAAGCTGCTATTTTACGCTGGTATTCTGTGAGAGCGTGGTCCTTCCCCGGTCTAGCCGACCATTTGTGCTACAACTATACTACTGATATAGCTGCAACGTGGCTCTACCACGTTGGATTATAGCTGCAGCATGGCTCTACCACGTTGGTACTACCTAATATTCAGAGATTTTTCTTATAATCGTCTTTATACATCGAAATATATTATTTAAAAATTCTATAAGATTTAGCGCAGGTTCTGAGTGATCAGGATGCAGCAGGGTAGGACGTTCGGCGTATATGATAAAACGCACACTTTTTTAATGTCTTCAACCGCTCAAAAAGTAAACGCAACGCGCCGAAAGGCACACGCTCCGCTACACGCGTTCGGCAAGGCCTGTATCATGGTGGTGTGTCTCCCATCACAACAGCTGGTGTTTGTCATAACGCCACGTTACACGCTCAAACAAAGACTATTTCAATTTAGGTCTTATTCATAGTTTTTTTTTACTCGGGCTAAGGGCATTGTAGACATATTAAACATTTTTTTTAAGTGAAAACTTCTTTAGCATCGTTGTGATTTGAAACAAATAAAACTAAAAAGCCTTGAGAGTCACAAAATACTTGTTTCCTTGTTCGATTAAATGATTTTACCGATAGAATTCATTGTACCTAAATCATTTTATCGAACAATAATTATAGTATAATTATTGTTCGATAAAATGATTTAGGATAAATACACTAAGATTTAAGCTCTACATGTCTGAAAAAAACATTGTAACATTTATTTGCTATAAAATTAAACTATTATGTTATATTTTATGCCACACTTGTAGCTGAAATTTATCTTTTTTTATATAATTATTAAATAAATCGTTTGCTGTGAAATGTTTCTGTTTTATATTTCATTTCATCTGAGGATTTCATTTTTACTGCGTCTGAACAGTGCACATGATTTTTTTTTAAAAACAGCTTCTAAAACTAACTTTTACCCGACAGGTTGAAGGTAAATGCAGTAGTCGGCAAAGGATCTAAAAAATATTTATATGTTATGCATTTCTTACGTAAAAGTTGATTAGTGAAAAGTTGTTATCAAAACACGTATACAATGTAACGTTTATCAAAAGACTCTATAGTGTTATGAGGACAAACACAGTAAAACCACACTCGAAAAACAACAATTTGTGTTTTTGCAGATATATTGCCTTAAGCTGGGATTCGAATTCAGGACAAAGTGGTTGGACACTCTGTCACTAAGCTACTTCGTTTTAATATCATTAAAATAGTGCAGGCGTTCTAACAGTAACAGTTCTAACAGTTTTCAAGGTGGCGATTAACCAGAAACTAAACTTGCAGTTAAAAGTTTAAAAGGTACTGACGTCTGGAAATGAATTCAGGTACTAAAGAAGTGCCTCGACCACAATTCTATTTTAAGATGTTTTACGTACACAGCCGTGGTAATATCTATTAGTGAAGCATAATTAAAAGCGCATTTGAAAAAGGTGGCCACGCCAATAAGTGAAAGAGCGCATTCGTTGGTATTCATTCATGAAGTGAAAATGAGAGCACTCAGAAGATTGCGAAGTGTCTCCAGCAGGCTGTATTCAGTATGAAAATGTAAGAAGTGAAATACTTGAAAGACAGTGACGATTTGCAAATGAAAATAAAGTTTTATATATTTGTTCTAAATTAAATAAAACGGAATTTGGAAATCGAAATAATATGTTTTATTCAACGCTTTAACTACCTAAAGGAATAATTTTTTTCGTTATCATCATTATAAAATCTTACATTAAATTACTTCATTTCTAAAAATAACATAGTCGTCCTCCAAAACCCAATAACTGATTTTTTGGCCCGACCTGACATTTGTATCCGGAATCTTACGATCAGCAGTCGTACTTACGATCGCTAGACTATCGAGGCAGTCAAATTCTATTAAGTCCATTTCTAATAGAGTGTATGGGTGGTAATGATGCAAGTGTGCTGCCTATTATCTGCATCTGGTTATCGTGTCTGAGTTCACCAACCTTAGGGAGGTGAATACAGGTAAATGTATCTTTAATTACGCGAATAACATTTTTTATAAATTAGTTTTTTTTTTTATTTCACTTCAATACACAGCGTGGTCCTTTACTAACTCTACTATAGCTGCAATATGGATCTAATACGCATGATACACATATAATATCTAATTATAGATTAATAAAGGTCGATAAAGATAGCGATATTTTTCATTATGTTAATAAAATGCGTAAAAATATTCGCTATGACGTAAAGTGGCGGTGTAATTATATCCACTACGCCATATCATCCCGTGAGTGTTGCAAGAGGCGACTGTATTGGGAAAAACGCTATGGCTACTCCCCCTGGTCAGCCGGTGGCCCGTGTGACCGCCTCTATGTTTTTTACAAACGCGCACACAGCCGTCAATCATCGAATATGAATCAAAATTCAGATGCGTTGTTATCAATAAGGATTATGACGGACAGCCTCGTCATCACTGAACAGGGTCTCCGGTTCTATACAATCACCATACAAGAACCTACAACAGCATGGCCATTATCCAGTCGGGCTACTCCGCTTAAAATATATTGAAAATTCATGCGATTTTTGCTTCATCTCATTTTTCTCTCTCTATTTGGATCACCAACAGATGATACATAATATTAACAAAGATATAACTCAAAACTGCGGCTACATGCTATGTGTTCTTCTTACAGCTAACCACAACTTTAAGGGTTTTAAAGCAGGAAATACACCGCGCTGCACCAATTCTTTTTTGGAATTGTGTGTACACATGTGATGGATAATTGCTTGTTTTTGCGTCGTAGAGCCATGCTGCAGCCATATTACTGATATAGTTGTAGCACGAATGGGTCGGCTCGACTGGGTCAGGACCACACTCTCATAAAAATAGCAACGTAACGCTGCTGTGTTTCGTATGTTGAGTGTAAAGAATCGAAGACCCTTTTTACTGGAAACGGGGAATTCCACTTTAGTCCTCACGGCTGACAACGCATCTGCATTTTGATTCGTAATCGAGAATAAATGTAGATGTCTAAGGGCCACAGCAACCACTTACCATCAGGTGGACTGTGTACTCGTTTGTTATCCTAAAGCTATAAAAAAAGTATTTGTTTTCAATTTCTTAGACTTTTAGGTTTCCTCACAATGTTTTATTCACCGCCAAGTAAGTGGTAAATGAAATGATTGCTCTTAACATTACAATAAACAATTGGTGCCGTGCTGGCGAGGATTGAATCAGTGTTGTTCGCATACTGTGAAATTTATAGCGAGAGTTTAGTTTCTGAGCTACCACAGCTCGTAATTCTATGTAAATCTAATAAATCTTTGAGTCTAGTGGACCTAACGATGTGTATTTTGACTGCATCATACAAGATTTGCAAGTCACTACCTCATTACCGCAGAAGTAAATTACATTTTTCGAGGAATGGTTTCAGTTGTGTACTTTCAAATAAAAGGTAACATTGCACACTAAATATCAAAATTCTTTGTAACAGTAAATTTCCGTTATGTAAGTAACCTTTTTAATGCCTAGCAATGTTTTCTATTAAACGTTTCCAAGTAAAGTGTAACAGTGTAAAAGCATGAAAATATGCGGTTCTTGTAATTTGTATCGACATTTTTAGAATAGCTATACATGAAAACATTTGTTGACGAATGCTCTCTTTTGCACGCTTTGAAGTAAATGGAAATAAGGGTAAAATATGTGGTGCTTTTGTTAATTATATGAAAATTCTCTTCGGTACTACAATTTTCAACACTCCATACACAACTATTTTTTGGCTTGGGATCATATTTCAGGATGTACGTAAAATAAATTATTAATTCATATTTTATTAATCTTAAAAAGGAATTTTAATTAAATGACACTTATTCTTATTAATCTCATATAAAATTTTATCTTAACACTTTGACTGTCCGATTTTCAGAGACAATAGTAAGACAATAGCAATGACCTATATGTAGTGCACGGGACAGCGAAAGGGTTAATATTAGCTTTTCTTACCAAATAAAAGATTTTTGTATCTGTTAGTAATGATTCAAGATCAGTTTAAACTCTTCCACCTCCGCTCCTAGGTGTAATAATGGAAGAAACTGCTTTTTTTTACCAACAATTGTTTAAATAATGTGCTAACAATCTGTTGGAAGAATAATAATCCAAAAGCGTCAGATATCGTCAAAGACGAATAGAATAGAATGAGAATGTATATGTTAAAGAAGTTAAATTTTGTGAATTAAAGGGCAATTTTCTGCAACCGCAAGGAGGATTTGCTGTAATCACCAAATCGTCCAATCGTTTTGCAAGCAGATTGGCGCTCGTATCAGAAGGTGTTTTTATTTAGGGCTGATACCGAGATGAATATGTACCTGTCGGTCAAAAGGTCATTCTGGCATTTTCGAGATTCGAACACAAAATAAAAAATCTATTTTTTCTACAATTTATAGAAGCAAATGCAACCTCGTTTATCTGTAAGAGGTCCTGATTCAAAATAATAAAAACCATCTTTATTGTCAATCAGATCCAGTCAGTCTGTTGCCAAAATTTTCAAATTCTTCGACCCCATTATTAGTTTAACTAACAATGCCTGGTATTAAATGCTTGGCGCGCCTTCAATAGCAGGACGGGCGTTCGGTCACCAAAGTCCCAAAGCTAAACTAATATTTTAAAAATGTCTCATTGAAGTAATGGCCAAATATTCCAACACTACTCATTTTTAAGATGTTTCGTGGTGTCACAGTTACTTTGACTTAAAGAGATAGAGACAGCATGAGACTTAACAAGATCTTAAAATTGGGCAGCGTTTGAGTAATTGGTCATTTTTTTGAGTTTTGAAGCCGTAATGAATTTATATTTAAACATATAAGGATAATTAGTTTGGATGTAACTTTACTAATGGTAAGAACCTAAATAGATGGCAGCAAACATTATATTCTCCCTTTTTATAGAATGAGGGTGACTAACGAGCACACAATCCACCTATTGGTAAGTGGATGCTGTGGTCTATAGAAACTACATATATCCGCGATTAAAAATCAAGATGCAGATACAATGTCAGGTGTTAGATGGAATGTTTCTAGTAAAATGAGTCTTCGCTTCTCTACACTCACCATAATATGAAACACAGTAGCATTAAGCTGCCTTGTTTACACCGATAACCCAATTTCTCTTATAAAATTAGGTTTTATCATTACGGATCATTCTTAGTAGTGTAGAAATTTGTGGTCTATTAAAATAAATTTGATATAAAGGCAGAAGCGACTCCGAACATGTTCAGTATTCTTTTTATTTTTTATTTGTTTGTCTTCTATTTCACCTTTGATACTGGTCAGATACATTGCACAGCGAAACACTTTTGGAATACTTTTTTTTATTCCAGGTTTTTTCTGTTCATTTTCAGTGTTCACAGATTATATACTTTCCAGAGGGCAGGTGTTCCATGTCAGATATGTAGTTTTCTCTTGGGGTCTTAAAAATCTGCGGTTGGCAACCAAGTGTGGCATAATGGCAAATTTCCTCGCTATAAGGATGTCTAAGGGGAAAAAATGGAATCTATGCATCTATGAGGGAGGGGGGGGAGGGGGGGATGCTATGTTCAGCAGTGGAATTTTCATAGGCTGTAATAGTAATGGTAACGACTATTACATGTCGTAGATAGAGTTGAAGATATGACGGATCCGTCGCGCAGTGACTTAGCAATGTGTTGTTGCGCTGGGGGCCGAGGGTTCGAATCCCGCACGCAACAAGTATTTGTATGGCCTACAAATAATTGTTCCGGGTCTGGATGTTTGTCCTCGTGCAATTTATGTTTGTAAACTGCCTCCACGATACAGGAGAAAATCTAAGTGTGGTGGTGACGTCTTTTTTAAAGAAAAAAAAGAACGAAAAAGTTTTACGAAGAATCTGTATGTGTTTTTTATGTGGTAGAGCCATTTTGCTGCTATGCTATGGTTATAGCACGAATGGGTGAGCTCACCCGGTGTAGGAAGGAACACGCTATCACAGAATACCAGCGTAAAATAGCAGCTTAATGCTGTTGTGTTTCGTATGGTGAGTGTAGAGTACTGGAGACCCTTTTTACTGGAAAACAGGCATTCCATCTTAGTCCTCAGGGGTGACAACGCACCTGTATTTTGAATCTTAATCGAGGATAAATGTATGTAGATATCTATGGTCAACAGCATCCACTTACCATCAGGTGGACTGTGTGCTCGTTAGTCACACTTATTCTATAAACAAAATCTTACTAATCTTTTAGGAGGCTTGTATAACTTATTTATTGACACTGTTTCAATATTTCACTCCACTTATCCATACAAGTTGAATTACCAATAAAATGTATATGTAATCTATAAAGAATTTATTTATTATGATATTATACAAATAAAAGGCAACAGTATCTAGAATAAAAAAGCCGGCAAATTACGAGTCGGACTCGCACATAAAGGGTTCAGTACCATCGTAAAACACGTTTCTAGTAAGGCAGCCCCCTTTAGTTTAAATTTATTTTTATTTTTATTATTTGTTGTTACAACAGATATACACATTGTGTGAAAATTTCAACTGTTTACCTATTACGGATCATGAGACAGAAAGACGGACGGACGGACGGACAGCGGAAGCTTAGTACACATTTTTACTCCATATTTACTGTTTATGCCCAAATTTGGTTATGTTAGGACGGCACCCAATCACGTTTGACTTTGCTCATCGCCCGATTGTACCAGGTGTCATGCGTGTATGGGGTTTTACGGTTTAAGTAAATTATTTGAAAGTAATTGTACATCTTGGCTAGATGAAGTTCGTTTCTTCGTCATGTAGATATGTGAATTGTGCGATAGTTAACTCGGGCGAGAGTGCGGATAGTGTACGCGCGTCGAGGAGATATACGGTCTAGGATTAAGCCGCGCATCCCTTGTTTGAGAACTTCACCCGGTTAATTGTCATGCCGGGTATCACGTGTTCGATTCTGCGATGAGTGTGGAATTAGGCGAATTGAAGTTAGTTAAGTGTACAATGAAGCTAAGAGACTGAATTAGTGACAGTGAAGAAAGAAATGGTCCAGCGATGGAGCCTGCTGGAGCGATGCAGCATTTTGGGGCAGCCTGGAACTCGGCCGCTGCTGGTCGCCTAAGCTTGCTCAGATCGCAGACATTTACACCTCACTGTACACTACTCGCCATCCACTATTACACACACTCACGGCCTGCCCAAGCCTTGGTGCGAAGTAATCTTCGGATAATGGTAAGTACTATGTGTTTCTAGCTTTCTCCCATATAGTTTATTGTGATAGGAAATTCCAAGTGGCCACGTGGCCCCGTCCCTCTGCTGGCCGTCGATGGGATTACTCATGGGCCCTAGTCCCGTCAACCTTTGTTGGGGCAGCTAGGGGCGTGTACATTTACACTAATTACAATAACTTGTATGTATTATAACCAGATTATTCTATTATAACCAGATTTTCCTCACTAATACTTTGATTTTTCATTCATATCGCTCCTATAATTATCCAAAGAATAACTTCAATTATTTTTTATCGACTTTTTCAATTTTAAAAACGCTGTTTTATTTTCTAAGGTCAAAATCATTAAGAACATTTTTGTCATTCCATTAGTAATTACAAAGATCGTTACGTATTTCCCGCCAGTTCCCTTTTCGGAGCGTCATTAATATTCGGTCGTGATATTTTAGGCTAGTAGGTACTGGATTCGGATGAATTTGGATTTAATCTGCTGTTCTTTGAATCTTAAAATGTTTAATATGTAGTGAATTTAGTTTGAATAAAATTTCTTTATTTGAATATTTAATCAGGTGTTAATAGTTAGTGTTTAATTTTCAATAAAATAAATTCTATTACCTCTATTTCATCTTAGGTTTCGTAAGAGATAAATCAAGGAAATTCCAGAAAAATCACATGTATTTTGAAAGTTGGCAGTACTGTAATTTGTTTTCGCCAGATTTTTTTTATAGAATAATGACCAAATACTCAAATGCTATTCAATTTTAGGATGTCGTTTAGTCTCGTGTTGTCACAGTCACTTTGACTTATGGTGACAGAAACAGAAGAAGACTTAATGGCATCTTAAATTCGAGTAGGTTTGAGTTTGAGTATTTGTGCATATGGGTGACAAACACACAGCCCACCTCATGGTAAATGGATGCTTTTTTATAGGATAGGGTGACAAACGAGCACACGGTCCACCTGATGGTAAATGGTTGCTGTGGCCCATAAACATCTACATTTATCTTCGTTTGCGAATCAAAATGCAGATGCGTTGTCACCCGTGAGGACTAAGATGGAATGCCTATTTTCCAGTAAAAAGGGTCTCCGGTTCTCTACACTCACCATACGCAACACAGCAGTGTTAAGCTGCTATTTTACGCTGGTATTCTGTGAGAGCGTGGTCCTTACCCGGTCGAGCCGACCCATTCGTGCTACAACTATACTACTAATGTAGCTGCAACAGGACTCTACCACGTATAAAAAAAAGGTTGTATGTAAATTAAAAAAGTGTCAGCCACGTGTTTCCATTGCGGTTGCATACTAAGTCATGTAGGTGTCCTCGCAATGTTTTCTTTCATTGCTAAGTATGCGGTAAACCAGTACTTAAAATTGTAATCAACTTTACATTAATACCGACGGGGACGAACTCGATCTGTTCACGTACTCCTGAACTATCTCAGTTAAATCATAGAATAAAAGTACAAGAAGTTCAATTGATTTATAAAGGTCAATTTAACGTGACGTTAGCCTAATAATTAAGAATACGAACTGCGAAAACAAAAGTCGTAGGTTCGGATTTGTAATTCGATTACTGTCATTGTACATTGCCAGAAATCTTTTTTTTAACAAAAGTACTTTATTTTTAAAGTACATAAAGGATAATAAATGATAAAGAATAAATGATACAGCCTATAAAGAAACGTTTAAAACAAACTCAAAATCATTTTATAACATACTCGTATGTAACTTTTAAGTTACTAGAATTTGAAAACAAAAACGTGTAATAGTTGTTAAGAATATCCAAATAAATAATTTATTTTAATGAACCTTGCTCTTATTGTTGTTTTGTATTTTGATTTTAATATAACTCTGATACATACATATAAACAAAATTGAGATATCTGTCTGTAAAATCGAAATAACTGCCTTTTATTGTATGAACACTTAAAAAAAAATTGTCTTTCTGTCCGTCTATCAGGGTTAATCTTTGGAATGGCTGAACCAGTTGTAATAAGTATCTTGTTATAATAGGTAGGTTATAATAGGCACCTTGAGGATCACCAGCTGATTAGTGACCGCCAGTACGTTTTCCGTCGGGTCTGGCACAAAGCGCTTCTTTCGAAGCTTCCTTCCTATGGGCTTCCCGAGAAATTAATTAATAATAATAGAGAGGGAGGCTGGGTACTACCACCTGCTTGGGATCCTATCTATACATATAATAAAACTGTAAATAGCAGATGTCTGTACATTTTATATTTTTGTAATAAAAGTGATTGAGGGGTACTAAAAATAAGTAATTAAATACATTTCTACCATTTTTAGAATTTTCTGTCTGTCTGTCTGTCTGTCTGTCTGTCTGTTTGTTTGTTAACGTATCACGTATAAAGTACTAATTTATATCATAAGAATTGTTAAGGAAATTATAAAGTGTATCTTCGGGTTACATTTAGTCTTTATTTCATTAAAATCAGTTCATTCCATCAAAAGTTATGATAAATATTCTGAAGTATGGGTAGGGAAGTATAGGTACGAATTTGCTCAACGGTGGCTTTGTTTGAGTCATCAAGTGCATTTTAAACTAATATCATATCATAGTTAAATTATGTAAAATAATGATATAATTATGTATATCTAAAGCGCAGTAAACAAAAGTAATAAAGAACGTATTAAATATATTATACAAAAATATATTAACCTTATTAACTAAATCTGAAGCACAATAGTTAACCCATTTCTTCGATAGATGGTGGTGTTGTGAAAATGCAATTGCAAATGTGGTTTTTTCCTGTAGATGAGTTTTCATATTTACTGCTAATCTTTATTATATTACTCGCTGCCCTACTGCGTGTTGACAAACTCAATTTATTCTTTACCGCCGAGTACTCTATGTGGTAAATCAAATTTTAAAAGAGCTATTAACAATTGCATTGGTTTTGGCGAGAGTCAAACTTTATTTTTTGCTTACTGTGCAGGCACTGATTTATAAGTTCTCTTACGTTTTATATAATTTATCAATCGCGTCAATTAATCTCTTTTATTTTTAGAATTGATGATGTTAGCAGCGCCATCTCTCTTTAAATATATACATATAATAAAAATGATGATAACATGTTGTGTCTGTTTCTGTACATTGTAGGTATATATTATATTTTGGTGGCTAAAATCATTATGGGGAACTGAAAATAATTAAATAAGAACATTTTATAATTTTTAGAATTGTCTGTCTGTCTATTTGTCTGTTATTATATGAACGCATCACGTCTAACGTAAACATCTTTTATTTTCAAAGAAATCGTTAAGAATATCATAAAGCGTATCTTCGAGTTACATTTAATCTTTGTTTTATTAAAATTGGTTCATTCTATCGAAAGTAATGATTATTATTTTGAAATGTAGGTTCGAATTTGTTCAATGGCGCCATAAAATCTCAGAAATATTAATAAAAAGATTTCTGTGTAAAAAAAACGTTCCATAATAATTAATATATTTATACTTAAAACACAAAAAGAGATTAAAAAAGGATGTTTTCTCACACAAAGGACGTAATAGATGGAGTTGTACAAATTACTACCTTTTCTGAATTGCGGTGTTGAGATTCTCCGCCGGTGAATCGTATTGAGACTTACTGAAGAAATTTGTATCCATCGAAGCCATACAAGGGAACCCGACCAAAAATAAAAATTTTGCAACGAAATGTCGTGATATTGTATTTATAATATACGCAAAATCAGAACTGCCATTTTAGCGCTTTGGGAACTAGATTTAGCACTTTTTTGGAATGTATAGCGCGCATTTCGAAATTTTAGCACCTAGCGCTTAATCCAGCGCTTTTTGGTGTATTTAGCACACATTTCAATATTTTAGCGACTAGCGGGTTATTAACTCTTTTATAGCAGCACTGTTAGTCCACATTACCGATATAATAATAATGACCTTTATTATTTTTTCCCACAAATAGTACATTGCAGTTTATCTTTTTCAAACATATTTTTTCCACAAAACAAAGAGCATGGGAGACGAGTCCAAACTAGGATACCCTGTGCTATGGATCTCCTGGCTTCCTCTTTAGAATGATCAACTTGATTTTTTTACCGACGACTATAAGCGGGGAAATCCCCTTTGTTAAAGTTTTCGTTCATGGTTTTGGCAACGCATTTATTTTGCTTTATTCAGTTTTAGTCAGTTGCTTAGAGCACAGCTAAGTTAAAAGTTACTTAGAAGTTATAACACAAAGAAACTGTGTAGCAACCGCAATCAGATGCTGACATCTGAAACTAAGTTGCGAAATACATTGCACTTTAAAACAATTAATGACATTTTTATTGTTCGTACAGTACTAACTACTCTTGACAGCAATTGCTATAATTATAAGTCGATGTCCTGCGAAGTATTGATACATCAAAAAAATATTTCCAGAAAAAAAAACTTAATGTTGTTTTCTTTATTATGATTATATAAAAAAACACAAGCTTTGTTTGTAGTTAATTTAGCGCGAAATCTAGCGCTTTTTGTGTTGTCCTAGAGCTGAATAAGTTTTTTTTATCTGGCAGCACTGCCCAAAAACCCTCTATTAAGAAGTAACTTTCCTTTCAGTTTTAAGCGCGTTCAGTTCCCAGTTACAGTGAGTGTGTGTTATGCGATGACCGTAAATAAAGCGCAAGGTCAAACTTTACGCGTTGTAGGAGTGTACCTCAGTACTGACTGTTTTGCACATGGCCAACTCTATGTTGCTTTTTCCCGCGTTAGTAGCCCCCGTAACCTTTTTGTGTATACCCCGGCTAAGCCTACTTCTAACGTCGTTTACACAGAAGCTCTATCATAAACGACTTATAACTTTGATGATAATGATTTATTTTGTTACCACTTATTGATACAGTAATGAAATAAATCGTTTAATATTCTCTTACCTAAACGACAAATTCTTTATGTAAAACCTGTATACGCGAGCTACGCCGCGGGCACAGCTAGTAATTAATAAAATTAAAACTAAACCAAAGTATACCACTGCAAGATTTCGAGATACAGTAAGCTCATTTTGCGTAGATCGGACCAAAATTAATAACTAAAAAAGCTGAAGGTATTCGGGATTAACTTTGACATCGGGACGTCAATCACCTCAGTCAAACTTCGGGAATCAATAAAAATAAGCAAAATAAGTTAATTAAACGCGATAAAATCCGTAAAAGTAGTTTTATTCAATATCTGTGGTTTTGTTCATTTATTTTTAATCTATTTAATATAAAATATAACTAATAGTACAGAAAGAAACATTAACCTTTACATTTTTCGAACAAATTAACTTCCCCGCTATGAAATCTGTCAAATATTAAACCTCATTTTTAAGTGGCGCCGCCCTGGTGTCAAAAAATCATTCACAAGGGCTGCATTATTTATAATATGTTATAATAATTAAAATATTTACACCAGCGCATTATGTCATTAGAGCCTGTAAAGTTAGTGACAAAATAAATAAGTCATATCTTTACTTAAATAAACATAAACATGTTAACTTTGGCATAACAATATATTTATGAAAATGTAATGTAAAATACATAAATAGCTTTGATAAGAATAAAGATGTTCATACTTTAAACATTAGGAACAAACATATTCTTGTAATACCAGTTACTAGACTTCACAGAATTAGTAATTCATTTATGGGGCAATGTATACATACACTTTTACAACAAAATCCCAAATTATGTACAAAATTTGTCAATAAACAAGTTTAAATGTTCTATTAAAGAAAAATTGTACAAAGGGGTTAATATAATATCAAAGAATACATTAATGAAAATAACCCTTGGGAATGAGGTGATCACCATCATGATGGTTCTATTAAAATGACTTTAAAAATTTGTACAAAATTATTGTAAAGTGAAATATGTTTAAAAAAATCCCGCTGGGTTTCTGGTTTGTTCTTCCCAGGACAGAGGTATTTTCCGAACCAGTGGTAAATAATAAAGTGATTTTCAATAAGTACGGATAATCTATATTGAATAAAAATCATTCTATTGTATTCTATGTAGTGGAGTCCACGATCCTAAATGGGGATTTAGTCGAATGTCGTATGGATCAATTATATTTGAAGATTAGATGATAGAAAGAATAAAAGTTATATGATGTATATGCTTTCATCGGTAGGGGGAGCGTCTACAGGTTTTCAAAAATGTTAAAAAAGTCATATGCAAATATTTGAGTGCGTCATATGCTATATGCCCACGTCTATCTGATAACGGAGGTACGTTAATCTGCCAGTTTGCATGGCGGGAGTGGCCCTAGAAAATGGAAAAAGATATTTATTCGAGCGCGTCAGATATTTAGAGATGTTAAGTGAACCCGAAAGATGCTCATATTCAAAAGACTGACACTAAAGTTTATTGACGATTTTTGTTATATATACGGCAGATTATAATTTTCCCCTTATCCTAGAATTATTTCCTTCAAAATAAAAGAAAAGAAAAGAATGTTATTTATATTTATACTTTAATCTTATTCTCGAGTATTTCTACTGATCGATTTTTTTTACTATTCTGATCCGCTAACCTAGACGCACGGTCCTACATAAAGGACTGGTAGAGGTACTCAACAGGATGCAAGGTATCAACCCTTATATTAATCTGTCGGGTTTCAGTAAATCCCAAAATCTGCTATAAAGCTCCCCTACTGTAAATTACATCAAGTTAAATGTCATAATCCTCAAGAGATAGATTCAGAAATAGTATAAAGAGATGCAGCTCCAAAGACATAGAATTAATCACAATAGATTCATGCAATATACAACATGTAACAAAACTCTGTGGTTCCCGTTAAGTACGTTATCAGGATCAGTATTGAAACCTATACAAATAACTTTGTTTTTTAAAAAACTCGACCATATTTTTTTAATTTTATTTAAAAAAATTAATTTTATGTGTTTTTATTACCTCTTACTGACACTAGCCGATGCTAAAGCTAAGTAAAGCGCGGTCTTTGACAATCCTCTTACTCCCCAGACAATGCAGAGTTAATAAAACCACATGCAATTTGCGCACTTTTGTTTTTAAATTAAATAAAAAAAATATTGTATAATCAGAAAGTAATTACACACTTAATATTACCATGTAAAAGCTGACAGTTACATAACCCCTCGCAATCTCACAATTACTCTGCCTTAAAAACATCCCCTTAAATGTAATTACATTTACGACAGTGACTTACGTAGTTTAGGTGCCTTAACATATGCTACATTTGAGAAGTCAGCGCCAGAGGTTCCTAACTTAATAGACGTTCAATCTTTGTACCGCGTACAATTTAAGTTAATTGACTGGAAATTAAAAAACTTTGTACAAGCTTCAGATAGAATTTCTATTTGTACTGCACAAAAATAAAAAAAAACGTTAGCATGTTTTTTTTACCTGATAGTAAGGCCCGTATTAATAAACGTTACTCAGCTCAAGTACACGCAGTTGAGTATAATCTTGAGGTTATGATCTTATTAATAAACATATCACAAGATGCGACTAAGTTTTACGATATCAGCCGAGTGCCACACTGATTAATAAACGAAACTCGACTCTCAAGTGTGTGTACTTGAGTGCAAGTCACAGAACAGTGTATTCCTGAGTACAGTGTTTTGAGATATTTATGTGTTTATTAATTAGCAACGATCTTGAGATGCTGACATCGTAATGAGGGCGTATCAAATGATTACGCACTTGAGTTCGTCGTTGAGTAACGTTTATTAATACGGGCCTAAGTGTTCTCAAAATGAAAAAAAAAATCATAAAATGGTAAGAGGTCTCAAAATTATGTATTGATTTAGAGTAACCTAAGTACCACTATCCTATGTTATCCCGTGGGCGTCATAAGAGGCGACAGAATAAAATGAAACAGGAGATGGTCAGCAGAATATGTCTCTATTTACAGCTTAAAATAATAAAAACTGCTGTTGCCAACCCGCTTGCCAGGATGCCAGGCATGACATCTATGGAAAATATCCCACTATTAAGCAATCTATGGGGGAGACCTATGTTCAGCAGTGGAATTTAACAGGATGTAATAAATGAAATACTAAGGTTGGAACCTCTACTTTGTCTTTATTGGGAAAACATATCGTTATGTATCGTGGTGTCACAGTCACTTTTACTTTTTTTTTCTTTAAAAAAGTACTGGTAATGCTATTAAACATTACTAATATTTCCTTTAACTACTTCAATTTAAGTAAGCTTTTAAGTAAGCTTAAAATACTTGTGTTAGAAGTGGTTCACGACAGTAGTCGAATGGCGGATTCGAACCCACGACCTTTCGAGTTCACGGTCCGCGCCCTGCCATTAGGCTACTGACGCTTCAAACGACTTAAAGTGATAGAAACAGCACGAGACTCAACGGCGTCTTAAAATTGAGTGGCGTGAGTATTTGGGCATATACCCTCTAGACCGAAACTACAGAAGTTGCGCCGCTGCTTAATGCCAGTAATCAGTTTAACCGAGGTAAACCTATCCAAACGGAATCCTAGACGTCCGAGGCAACCTTACTTAGCTCAATGCTGCGGTCAGGACTACAGGGTATTCAGAGAGCTTGAAAAAATAGAATGGTAGAAAACTATAATTTGAACTGGTAATTCACAACGCAACAACGATGTACTTTTACATCTAGGCCACGTACTTACTTAGTCTTTACAATACACTAACTTGTTGCAAGGGTAATAAAAAATTTTACTTTACTAAAAAAATAAAAAGTTTAAAGACTAAAAACTAAAAAGAATTAAATACATTTTCACATAATAGATTTTGAAGTTGGTGATAAGATATAGTGTTTCGGAGAATCAAACATCACACTTCAGAAGCTATTATGTTGAAATTATTTTATTCTTTTTATTTTTTAAAGTCTTTTTAAGTTTTTTAAAGTTTATTTATACCCTTTTGAGTTGTTTTCCATCATTTTTATAATTTTCTATCCCTGAAAAACCACTCCTGTAATAAAACCAATTTAATTAAAAAAGATTCATCAAAATCGGATCGGAATCGAAAAAGATATCGCATATAACATACACATACGTGGTAGAGCCATGCTGCATCTATATTATGGTTGTAGCACGAATGGGTCGGCTCGACCGGGGAAGAACCACGCTCTCACAGAATACCAGCGTAAAATAGCAGCTTAATGCTGCTGTGTTTCGTATGATGAGTGTAGAGAACCGGAGACCCTTTTTACTGGAAACGAGGCATTCCATCTTAGTCCTCACGGGTGACAACGCATCAGCATTTTGACTCTTAATCGAAGATAGATGTAGATGTCTATGGGCCACAGCGACCACTTACCATCAGGTGAACTGTGTGCTCGTTTGTCACCCTTATCCTATAAAAAAACACAAAGAAAAGAAAAAGTCGTATTAAGAATCTCCACCATTTTTGAAGTCGGTTGAAAACAGAGGGCACTCAAATTGTTCTATTTGCCTGTTAAATATATAAAAGCGTTTGATAAAAAAATCACAAAAACCTCGTACTGTTACTGGTGTAGTAGCAGAATATAAACAAAACGATACTGGCCGCTAGAGATTATTTACTCTTTGCCTCAATGATTTTCTGAAGTCACCCATTAATTTGGAAATCGTACAACTTAATTACTTGTTACCCGGTCTTATTTACAAGTTCTTACGAAAATAATGTTTACCGGCGAATCCAATTTCGCTTGGTAGTGTTCGGGAAATTACGCCACACCAAGTCCAATATTCCTCGAAATGGAGGCTGGCAACAAGCACTGGATATACATTTTAAAACAAAAGTGTATATCCAGTGCCTGTTGCTAGTGGTAACCCATGGAGCGGAGAAGTGATTTCTTATAGCTGACCGTAAAAATGTTGAAGTCCTTTAGCGAGCCAGCGTAAGTAGTCAATGGATCCAAGTTGATCGGGACCGTAGCACGTGACAGTAACTGACACTGTTTAAAATATGAAACATATTTTAAGCTGATTTTATGTCAATTATCTGTGTTGTCAATAAGTCACAATTATAATTATTATAATTTGACTTTACTATCATTATAACACGTTTTCTAGCCCTGGTCACGGAATAAATAGCCTCGCGCTTAGAGACGTATATGTATGCAAATATTTCCATTACCTGCCTTAAATTATATATCAAAGAATCCGAGGAAATATAGTGACGCTGAATATTTACTTTTCTAAGTTGCAGCCTATTTACGTCCCACTGCTGGGCACAGGCCTCCTCTCATTTATGAGAGGGTTTTATAACAAGGAAATGTCCGCCGCGCTTCCCCAATGCGTGTTGGCGAACTTCACATGTCTTCGAAATATTTTTATTTACTTTTCTAGTGTTCACAATATTATATTGATCTATACATAAAACATTATTACAGAGTTGTTATAAAAATCTGAACGCGAGCGTTTGTAAGCTAAAGTAAAGCGTCAATTTTAGCTTCAATCTTACAGTTTGTAAAACCAATTTTTGGAAAAATATTCGATACGAAATAAATAAATTAGTATTCATATATTTTTTTAAATGTACGAAGCTGCAAGTTAATAATAGATGTGATAATTAAACGGCAATCTAAGGCTTTCCCTAAATAATTTACGGCTGCTCGTTAGGGATAATTTATTGCCGGTCTTCAAAGTTCTATATGTTCTAAATTAGGTACAGGTGAAAGGTACACAGGAAAGGTACAGGTGTTTATAGTCAATTTAACCTGCCTCAATATCGTTACTTATGATATGAAGGACAGTGTTGGTATTACGATACGCCGCTCTTCCTACCCTCAGCAGTTAAATCTGGTCGGCGGCACAGCAATAGACCAGATCCGCCACTGGGTTCAGGAAGGCTGGTGGTCTCCCGTACTCGTTTTTTCTGGTCTCCTAGGTTACTTTAGGTACTCTAGGTCTCCTAAATTACGCAAATGGTGTTAAAGGTGATATTAGAACGTGTTCCGGAACGCATACCTGGAAAGGAATAGGGCAAAAGATATTATGTACGTAAACGTACCCATGGATCTACCGATATGCAAAGAAGGTAGTGCACCATCGGGTTTTTATTTTGCGCGAGAGAGAAATGTAATAGTTACAAAAATTGTATGTAATAATGACTAAAGTTCTACATGGTTTCTGACCACTAGACTTCATCGCCATCACAAAGTCGCCAATAAAACAATATTTGAATAATGCGTCCATTAAATGTTTGATCGTGGAAAAGTTTCATATCGACATTTGTATATAATTGAATGGTCACTTTGTGGTTCTTTTTGTTTTAAGTCAGCTATATTTTGTGTAACAACAGTTTCAAAATCCTAAAATGGTACATTCTCGTTAGAATTGTATGTTAAAATTTATTTACTACGTCATATTTCAGTGTTTCAATTATGTTCCGATTCTTACGTGGATAATGACTTAGATTACCTTTTTAAGTGGACTGAGAAATATTAAAATCTTAGCCTAAACAATTATATTTTTTTTTATAGAATAAGGGTGACAAACGAGCACACAGTCCACCTGATGGTAAGTGGTTGCTGTGGCCCATAGATATCTACATTTATCAAAATGTGATGCGTTGCCACCCGTGAGGACTAACATGGAATGCGTCATTTCCAGTAAAAAGGGTCTCCGGTTCTCTACACTCACCATACGAAGCACAGCAGTGTTAAGCTGCTATTTAATGCTGGTATTCTATGAGAGCGTGGTCCTTCCCCGGTTGAGCCGACCCTTTCGTACTACAACTATACTACTAATATAGCTGCAGCATGGCTCTACCACGTATAAATTTACTATATGCATATGAAAGTATATACGATACTTATAACAAAACACAATTTTTGACATTTTTGTCTGTCTGTCTGTCTATCTCTCTGTCTGTCTGTCTGTTTGTTGCGGCTAATCTCCAAAACGGCTAGACCGATTTTGACTGGACTTTCACTGGTAGATAACTCATGTTATAAGGAGTAAGTTAGGCTACTTATATTTTTGAAAAATATTTAGGGTTCCGCGCAACAAAATTAAAACCCTAAATTACACGTGGGCAAAGTCGCGGGGAACAGCTAGTAAATAATATATTTTATATACAAATAAATAAAATTGAAGTGTCTGTTTGCAATGTCAAAATAACAGCTTTTCACTAATTGCATAATATGAAAGAACACAAAAAATAAAAAAAAGTCAAAAGCTATTGTTTCGACATTGCAAACAGACACTTCAATTTTATTTATTTGTATAGATTATATTACTTAGTAATAGGACTCCTGCTCTGCGAAGGAGTCCATCTGGGTAGTTACCTCCTCTTACCTATTTTTGCCGCTAAATAGCAGCGCTTGTTAAGGTTATGGTGGTAGAGAGTCAGTATAGTTACAGGCGGTGACGCGTTCCATCTTAGTCCTCAGAGATGACAACCCATCTTTAGACGCTTTCATTTGACGTTAATTGCAGGTGTTAATGGACTTTAGTAGTCACTCACCATTACAGACCGTAAGTTTGTCATGCCAATTTTAAAACAAAATATGAGTCAACGTGATATTTTTCTTTTAATTTATTGTAGGCTTATTGAAAAGTTAAATGCATTAAAACTACCAGAAAAAAAATTTACTTTTAAGAAAATTTAAGTAAGATATGTTTTCTAGCAAAGTTAATGAAGCAAGTACAGAAACACTGATCTCTCTGAAAGTAATGGAACCGCTAGTTTATTGGCAATTTGTGTTAGCGACAATTGAAGTGGGTGTTGCAATCCGTTTGCCGCAATATACGACAGACTGTAGTCTTGTTTATAGAGTATCAAGATGTCTGTCATTAAAAGTTTGACTAACCACAAATATTACTTTAAAATAATGGTAGAAAAATAAAAGCTAATAATGAAAATAAATGTGTGTAATATATAAATTATAATTTTATCTCAACGTCCTATGTAATCACAGTGTCAATAAAAAAAAACCACTGTAGCTTTGTAAAATAATTTTTCTACAGATTTTTCTTATCGATCTCTGTTTAGTTTTAATTTTCTACAATTTTATTCCGAAAAATTTGTTTGAGATCACTAGTTATTGACCCCATTTTGACTCTATTTTAGCTTATATACTTAGTATTTTCTTGCAAGCCTAAATAGCCAATTACATGTTTACGTGTTTATGGTTATTTTATATACAAATGGAAGTACAAACGAGCACACAGTTCACCTGTTCATGATAACAAATGTATATACTTACAATTCTCAATCAAAATTAAAATTGCAAAATAGCAGGCTAATGCTACTGTTTCTCAAAGTGAATGCCGAGAACTGGGTACTCTTTTTACTGTTAACGAGGCATTCCATCTTAGTTGTCAGGAATAAACAACATATTCTGGTTTTCGATTTTAAATAGATGATGTATCTGGGTGTCTATGTGTCATAGCATCCAGTGCTCGTTTGTGAATCTTACCATTCGATTATTCTATAAAAATATGTATTTTTTTTTTGTATTTGATCATAAATTATGAATATCAAACATTCACACTTACTACTTTTCAACCGACTTCAAATATAAGGGCGACACAGAAAATTTTTAGAACTGGCCACTCGTAAACGATATAATAAAAAAATAAGTTCAAATTTTGAAAATGGAACTCTTTGCCAATATTATTGTGTATGTATTTTATTAATTTCTCATTTGTTTATGATTTGGCGGCAAATTAAAAATTGTTTGTGTCAGGTCAGCACGAATTTAACGCGAGAAAATTGTCGTACAACTCGTACAATGATTTTTTATGATTTTCGATGTCATTTAAGTCAACAAGAAAGTTATAATAGACTTCGATTGGCCTTTCACAATGAAACAACATCTCGTGGCAATGGTTACAACTGGTTTAATGAGTTTAAACGTGGTCGCACTAATCTCAACGATGATTTGCGTGAGGGACGACCTTCTACGGCGACGACTGAAGATAGCATCAGTATTGTGCGGCGTATGATAGAGACTGACCAAAGAGTGACTTATCAGAAGATTCAAGTCAGGTGAACAAAATCCTCCATGAACATTTAGCGGTAAGGAAGCTTTGTGCCCGGTGGATACCTCATAATTTGACAGAAGCCCAAAAACTCCGTCGTGTTGATGTCGTGAAATGGTTCAAAGATTTAAAGGAGGTGACTCAAATGTTGTGTTCGACATACTTACGGGTGACGAAAGCTGGATTTATTGTTATGATTCTGAAACTAAGAGACAGTCTACTGTCTGGGTGTTTCCTTCCGAGGAGTTGCCAACTAAAGTGAAGAGGTCGAAGCGTGGAAAAAAGATGGCCTCGTTCATCGGAAGGACAGGTCATTACGCAACATTTGTTTTAAAAGATCGAAAAACAGTTACTGCAGTGTACACTAACAATTGTTTGTCCTTGTCTTGGAAAAAGTTCGGGAGAAACGACCTCGCAGTTGGATCCTCCTTCACCACGACAACGCCTCGTCGCACACCGCCAAGCAAACAATCGACTACTTGGCGATGTCAGACGTGGAATTACTGGGTCACGCGGCCTATAGCCCCGACCTCGCACCTTACGGTTTTTATTTATTTCCGAAAATAAAAGAAAAACTTCGAAGAAAACGTTTTATGGACGCCGAGGAAGTAGTGGCTGCGTTTCAAAATGCCGTCGAAGAGACCCCTAAAAACGAGTGGGCAAAGTGCTTTTCTCAGTGTTTCCATCGGATGCAGCGATGTATTGATGTAAATGGACACTATTTTGAAAATATATAATAAAACTAATAACTTGCTAGTTTGTTCAGTTTTTGATTTTATAAGAACTTTTAGTTTCACCCTCGTAGGAGGAGAGGTTTACAATTCGTCGTAATCTTTCTTTATGTATGTTCACCAATTACTCGAAGATGCCCGTACCGATTTGGAAAAGTCTTTTTTTGTTTCAAAAGGTATACTTCCCAGGTGGTTCTATTTAAATTTTATCGAAATCAGTTGAGCGGTTTAAAAAAAATCAACAATAAATTATATTAATATTGAATATAACTTATTGTTATACAAAACTTTTAATTTTACCACTTTTATTTCATTTCCATTATAATTTCTACTCGCTCTCTTCTCGCGTCAACACATTTACACTTTCTGATGAATTGACAGCTTGTAATTGGTTTAGCCCGTTAAAGGGTTAAAGGTCGACTTATGACAGAAGCTATTATAGCTATTTAAATGAACGCGATGTAAAGTACACTAATGGTCACAAGTAATATATTTCGTATAATATATTTTGTAATTTGCTCAGATCAACAAAAAAGAACAATAAGTACATTTCAAGTGACACCAAGTATGACTAACTTTTTGACACGCACTCACGCACACATCTTTCTTCTTTCTTTCTTTCTTTATCAGCCGATAAAAGGCCACCTCTGGATGCAATTGCTTGTAAATTATTTTACATGCGTGTTCTTACAATATTTAGGGCATTGCTTTGATTTGATTTCGGCGTAATATACGCAGCAATTAGTCTATATTTCTTTGCTGATCTGAGGTAATGAAAAAAATTCAACTCAATTTTTTTATGATTCTCAAAATATCTATTATATAAAAATCAATTGGTGTCCGTTAGTTCTCGCAAAAACACGAAAATGGCTCGACTAATTTTGATGAAAGTTTTTGTTGAATGGGATCCCTGGATGGTTTAAATTCATAATTGGACACGGTAGGCAACGCTGTTGTTGAGATCTCCCGTGCGAAGCCGGGGATGATAGCTAGTAGTTTATAAAACACTTGTTTTTATAGTATAAGGGTGACAAACGAGCAGATAATCCACCTTATGGTAAGTGGATGCTGTGGCCCATAGACATCTACATTTAATCTCGATTAAGAATCAAAATGCGTTGTCACCCCTGAGGACTAAGATGGAATGCCTCATTTCTCAAAAAGAGTCTCCGGTTCTCTACACTCACTAAACGAAATACAGCAGCATTAAGCTGCTATTTTACGCTGGTATTCTGTGAGAGTGGTCTTTCCCCGTTCGAGCCGACCCATTCGTGCTACAGTCACAATATAGCTGCAACTTGGTTTGGTGTATTTTTATTTAAATAAATACTTGAAAGACATTATTTTAAGATAATCATAGATTAATAATAGGGTACTTATACACCTACAGACTTATTTCATTTTTTATTTAAGCGTAGTTTATTGTAAAAATGAGCAACGTAATATGTATTACTAAATCATGATAGTTAGTAGCTAGTGGGGTAAAAAGAAGTCTTGGGAGACATCTAAAAGCGAGGTGCTGGTGAAGTAGTGTTAGGTAGTGGCGCGACTTGTCCGGACACTATTACACAGATATGTAAGGTAGGTTAAAACTGTAAAAAATAATTTTACTTTCATTTCTACACTATTTTCATGTATACGCTTGGAATTTAAATGAATACTTGAAACTTGCGTTAAATAATTTAAAATAATAATTTTGTACAGCCGACTTCAATATAAATTATTAAGAATAACTCAAAACTATTGGTCATAACTTGATCATATGGGATTTATATGGGACCGCATGCGAAGCACCAGTTTTCAAATAAAAAAGAGAATCATCGCAATCGGTTCATACAGAAAAAAAGTTATGAGGTAACACACATAAATAAAAAGAACATACAGTCGAATTGAGTACCGTCTCCTTTGTGAAGTCGGTAAAAAATTATAGTCGACTTCAAACAACTTTAAAGAATAAAATAATTTCACGTTCTGAATTCGGCGCTAAGACATATTGTAAAAAAGAAAAGCACCGACTTCAGAATGTAAAATTATTTCTTTCTTTTTAGTTGCTTGAAGTTGGCTGTAAATTTTTATTGAAAGTTAATTTTTTACCGTTTTCAGTGTACCAAGTAATATCACAAACTCAATGTCGTCTAAATAGTTCCATGAAAACCTTCATCCCTTATTTTGTATAAATATACTTTATTGTACATCAAGGAACATATTACAAAATTTATATATTTAAATGGACATTGGTACAACAGGCGGCCTTATCGCTAAAACAGCGATCTCTGCCAGGCAACCTTAGGGCAGAGGATACTATTTTTAAAAGAAAGCGGAAGGGGTGTACAGAATATAATATAGAAAGATAAATAGAAGAACATAAGTGATTAAAGGAAAAAGAAAAGTAAATGACGATAGGTAGTAACTTAAGAGGGAAGGTAATAAAGTTTTAATTTATTTTTAAATATAGGAAGAGATTTAGATTCTTTAATATGTAAGGGGAGAGAATTCCATAGTCGTATAGCGGTAACCGTAAAAGAATTAGAATAGAAGGAAGAGGAATGTCTAGGAGTACTTAGAAGAAGATTATTTTGAGATCGTAGAGGTAAAGAGTGTAAACTACTTAAATATATAAATCGGTCTTTCAAATAAGAAGGGGTGGTCACCTATAGGGAAGGAATTTTGTTTCAAATTTTTATGGGACCTCTTAGAAGTATAAATATATAATAAAAAAAGAATAATCAAAACAGGTTCATTATTATTGACGATGGCATCGCGTAAAAAAATAAAACACTCAGTCGAATTGTTCCCGTCGGTTAAAAAATAAACATTTCACATATTAGGCATGTTTAAATTAAAAATTTACAATTTAGACAAATTATAAAATTCACCAAAAACTTTTCTTTAAATATTAAAACCTGATAATATCAACTAAACACAAAATATAAAAATCTTCACACAAGATTTAAAAATTGGTTTTAATTAAAATTATTAGATTACTAGATTTAAAAAAATATCTTGTAAAAATATGACTCGTCATAATCACTTGTTAATTTATAAATAAATAGTCATGAGTTTATCTTATATTTTAACATGTATGTAATTACAAAACGAGATATTGTTAAATGAAATTATACTTTTTGTGTATTTACTCATTTATACATTGAATTGTTATAAAATTAGACACAATGAACATTATAATATTCAAATAATTAAGTGTTGCTGTTTAATTTTAATAAAAATATAAACTTATTAATTGTTTCTAAAAATAAGGGATCATATTATAAACAATTAAACTTATTTTTTCCTCCTCAACTTTAATAAATTAGGACATCTGTTTATTTCACTATTAAAACACACATAAAAAGCCCGAGCTTAAGTTGAATAACTTTATTAGAAGTCAGTACCAAAAATCTTAGTTAAAAACTTACCTTTATCATAGCAGACACGAGCGAAGAAATACACGTCTCGTAAACTAGTTGAAAATACGCAACTACAGTAATAATTAATGAAGTGCCTAAAACTACTTCTAAATACTAAGGAGATTAATTACGATATTGCTTTAGAGCTTCTCGATAGCCACGGAGAATTTAAAAGTGAATAAGACTTGGTGCGTTAGTTTTGCGACATGTTTGCGATCGCGTTGTCGCGTAGGCTCACATGGTGGGAGGCGCGGTTGTGCTGCCTGGACGGCGGCGCAAGGCGGTCTGAAGGCGTGCCAGCCGCCCGCCCTCACGCAACTTGCACTGCCTAACTTTGTCTTGCGTAAAAACTTCTACTAGCTTGATTCATGCACGTACTCGTATATACAAAATGCCGCGTAGTGGCGCCCTAAGAGAATTTATTACTCCATTTCGCCCGCGGATGATAAAAGACGATTAATGGGAAATGATAATTCCGATAGATAGCGGAATAACCACCTCGTCTAGGTTACACGTAAAATATGCGACAGGCTATTTACTTGGTAGAGCAATACTGCAGGAATATTAGTAGTATAGTTGTAGCACGAATGGATCGGATCGACTGGGGAAGGACCACACTCTCACGGAATACCAGCGTAAAATAGCAGTTCAATGCTGCTGTGTTTTGTATGGTGAGTGTAAAGAACCGGAGACCCATTTTTACTGGAAACGAGGCATTACATCTTAGTCCTCACGGGTAACAACGCATCTGCATTTTAATTCGTAATCGAGGATAGATGTAGTTGTCTATGGGCCACAGTAGCCACTTACCATCAGATGCACTGTGTGCTCGTTTGCCACCCTTATCCTATAAAAAATTCAGCAGCGTCAAACGTATGAGACGTTTGATACTAAGATCGTCTATCCGCCTGCCAAACGTGACGATAAGGCAAACCCCTACAACGGAAGAGATTCAATATCCAGTGTACTTTTACGGGCTGATAAAGAAGAAAAAATATTTTCTTTGTGTTCTGTAACACGTGGCGCAGTGGCTTAGCAATGAGTTGTTGCGCTGGGGGCCGCGGGTTCGATTTCTGCACGGAACAAGTATTTGAATGGCCTACAAATAATTGTTCCGGGTTTGGATGTTTGTTCTCGTGCAATTTATGTTTGTGAATTGCCTTCACGACACAGGAGAATATCCTAGTGTGAGGGGTAAAGATTTTTTTTTTAAATTTAAATACTATGGTGTGATTTTTAATTATCGTTTTTCACTACCAAACTCTTTATCTCTTTTAATTATTTTATATAATGAAAATGAGGCATTCTATCTTAATCCTCAAGGCTGACAACGACTCCGCATTTTGATTCTTAATTAAAGACAGTCACAGCGTCCACTTATCATCAGGTGGACTGTGTGCACATTTGTCACCCTTTTTTTTTTTTTTTTTGCGGATGGAAAATCATCTAATGACGCCTTTCGCTGTGGGTGGAGCGGAAGGGAGTGTCAGACTTTTACTGACTAAAAACCATCCGTGTTCCTTCAGTGCCCTTACGTTCCGGAGCCGCGGTATCTCTTTCGAACAGCCCGCAGCCCCGGCAGGCGTCGGCCCTTGCGGGCCCCTTCACGCTGCTGACAGCTCTTTGAGGCGCGCGTGGAACAAAACGCGCCGTCGACACGGCCTGTCGTCGTTAGACGGACGGACGGCGAGCTACCCATTGCTCGCCGTCCACAGGCCCGCGCCTACGGTGGTCGGGGGCCACGACGTAGCCCCCGACGCCCGGGGCGTCTCCCGCGGCGGCCGGGAAGGAAAGCTGTTGCTCTTTCCTTCTCCCGCTCCGCCACCTCCTTCGCTAGCATCACTGCTTCGCAGAAGGTGGTGACGGCATCCCATTCCGTCTCGCTCCGGACCATGGCTTCGACCAGAGCCGGACGCGAGAGGTCGCCGCCGCCTATCGCCGCTACGAGGACACGGCGGTGCTCCGCCCAAGCAGAGCACACCTCCACGGTGTGCTCCACCGTGTCCTCCGGTCGATCCTCGCAGTGGGAGCACCCGGGCGTTTCCTCCCGCCCGATTCGGTGCAGGAACCTCCCGAACACACCGTGTCCGGTGAGGACCTGCGTCAGGCGGAAGGTGAGGACGCCGTGGCGTCTCTCAAGCCACTCCTCAAAGAGGGGTCTTATCGCCGCTATAGTGGCGTGCCCAGCACGGGGTTGCGACAGTCGCTCTCTCCATGTCGCCATGAGATCATGCCGGAAGTCTGTCCGCTGCGCGACAACTTGCCGCGGCAGCAGGGTTTCCCCCCGGCATAGTGCTGCCGCGCGCCATTCGTGCAGGCGCGCGAGGACTATCGCCTCCAGATCCCATGGCGGCAATCCGGCAAGGAGGCTCGCCGCCTCGCGGGAGATCGTGCGGTAGCCGCGAACCATCTTTACGGCAACCACCCTTTGGGGCGCGTTTAGGTGGTGGACGGCAAGCCGCGCCAAACCACGCGCCCACACCGGGGCCCCGTAAAGGGCCATGGACCTCACGATCCCCGCGTAGAGCCTCCGGCAGGAGGCGTTTGGCCCCCCCAGGTTCGGCAGGAGCCGCCTGAAGGCAGCCCCGGTCCGTTCCAGTTTGGGAGCCAAACGTCGGAAGTGCTCAACGAAGTTCCATCGGCCGTCGAGGACGAGTCCTAGGTACTTCAACGTCGACTCGACGCCGATGGATACCCCTCCTACCATCACTGAGGATCCCGGTGGTGGCCTGTTCCGAGGACCATGGAAGTGCATGGCCTCGGACTTGTGCAGAGCCACCTCGAGACCCAGTTGCCGGATCCTCTCAACGACTATCGCAACCCCGCGTGTCATAGTTTCCGCCGCCGCCTCGTACGACCCCCCTTGTGCCAGTACCAGCGTGTCGTCAGCGTAGCAAACTACGCTGACGCCGGTAGGGAGGTCGGCGCGCAGCACCCAGTCGTAACCGATGTTCCACAGGGGCGGCCCCAGAACCGAACCCTGTGGGACACCGCACGACATCTCTCGCCGGTTCCACTCTCCGTTTCGACCGGGGTAGATGACGGCCCTGTCCGTCAGATAGTCCCCGACTATACGACGGAGATAGGTCGGCACCCGGTGATACCGGAGTGCCTCCCTAATGCAGCTCCAGGGCATGGAGTTGAAGGCGTTGGCGATGTCGAGAGACACCGCCAAGACAACCCCCCCCCTGGCCACTGCATCCCCCGTCGTGAGGGCTCTCACGCGCATGATGGCGTCCACCGTAGAGCGCCTCTTGCGGAAACCATTTGTCACCCTAATTTTATAGTTAAAACGTAGAATTTAGTTATATTTTACCTAAACTACAAAATCTAGTACCTAACAGAATTTAGTTTTTTACGTGGTAGAGCCATGCTGCAGCTATATTATGGTTGTAGCACGAATGGGTCGGCTCGACCGGGGAAGGACCACGCTCTCACAGAAAACCAGCGTAAAATAGCAGCTTAACGCTGCTGTGTTTCGTATGGTGAGTGTAGAGAACCGGAGACCCTTTTTACTGGCAAAGAGGCATTTCATCTTAGTCCTCATGGGTGACAACGCATCTGCATCTTGAGTCTTTATTGAGGATAGATGTAGATGTCTATAGGTCACAGTAACCACTTACCATCAGGTGGACTGTGTGCTCGTTTGTCACCCGATCCTATAAAAAAAAAATAACAACTTCTTGGCAATATCTAATGGAGTCCTGTGTTCAGCAGTGACCTTAGAATTTCATTTCCTGTTTCTAAAATCCAGATAAGAATCAAAGTAAACAAAGAATTTTCATCTTAAGTGTTTGATACATGTTTCAACTTTAAAAACAAGTTGACATTTTATTTACTTACGAACTTTTGAAATTAGGAACTTGTAGTATTTTATCTGCGAAGTTCGGCGAGGTCTTTTAATAAAAGTTTTTATTTACTTTGTATCTACTGCGCTCCTTAGCGTCTGCATTTTATTATTTGTAGATATAAAATGAAAGTTTATTTGTTTGTCCCGTATGCGGTCCTATACCAATTATCTAATTTTTATGAAACTTTGGTAAGTTTCATAAAAATATTTATATATATTTCGTAATTTCGAATCAAAAATGAATTGCAACGTACACCGAGTATACCCAGTATAATTAAAAACAAAGTAAATGAATAAGTAAATAATAAAAAAAAAATCTAATAGAAAAATCTGGAGCGTGTGTTAGATGCTCCAAATGAACTTACCTGAACGCGGTGTAGCCTGTCATCTAATGAATGACATTATGGCAACCGAAAATTGGCAGTATGCCCTTTCAAATCCGTAGGCTGATGAGACGCGAAATAGTAATAGAAACAGAAAGGGACAGGATCAGAAACGACGCGGAGTAGTAATACTATTGTAAGACCCCTAAACAACATCACGATTTTCTAACACTTGCTTGTACAAATAAAAGTTCCCTAACCCTGGATGTTTGTCCGTGTGCAATTTGTGAATGTAAAACGTCTCCAACATATAGGAGAAAATCCTACTCTGGGTGTAATATTTCAGAAATTAAAAGGTTTTTAGAATAGTTATGAAACTCGATGAAACGAAAATGCTACACTAAAAAGAAACAAACATATATACATCTATAAGATTTAGTCTGAGAGTGAATGAGATAGAATACAGTATACAGTATAGCAGAGTTTTATAACAATTTATTTATATTTTAATTTCGTAAACCCAGCAATTATTCTCCTGATACTTTGCATTCGTATCATTCGCTCGAAGTTTCACTTCTACCGCGTGGGAGCTGCACATATTATGATTATTATTTTTTTATTAATAGAATATTATAATATGATAACTGCAATGGGTGTTTCAACTGCTGTATCAGTGACCTGTAAACAGGTGTGGTGAATGTGGGGCAAATCGTTTTAAGCTTGAATGCCAGTGAACAAAAGGTTTTTCTAATTCTTTATCATCAGCTTGTTAAAGTGCACAGCTTGATCTCTCCCGTTGTAGAGACAATTCTGTTTTTTACAGAATAAGGGTTACAAATGAGCATACAACCCACGTGATGGTAAGTGGATGCTGTGGCCCATATACATCTACATCTATCCTCGATTAAGAATCAAAATGTAGATGCGTTGCCACCTCTGAGCACTAAAATGGAATGCCTCGTTTCCATTAAAAAGGGTCTCCGGTTCACTACACTCACCATACTAAACATACCAGCGTTAAGCTACTATTTTACGCTGGTATTCTGTGAGGGCCTGGTCCTACCACGGTCAAGCTGACTCATTCATGCTACAACCATAATATAGCTGCAGTGTACCACTACCACGTATGACTCTCCTCAAAACGCTTAGAAGGTGTTTGCGATTACCAACCGTAGGACGGCTCGCACCTTTAACGCTGCTGCCCGTCGCCGGTAAGTGTTTTTCGTCTGGTTTAAACGAGATGGACTTATTTATTTATTTTTATATTATTGAGGCGTGGTAGTGCCATGCTGCAGCTATCTTAGTTGTATAGTTGTAGCACGAATGGGTCGGCTCGACCGGAGAAGGACCACGAACTCACAGAATACCAGCGTAAAATAGCAGCTTAATGCTACTGTGTTTCGTATGGCGAGTGTAGAGAACCGGAGATCCTTTCTACTTTCGAAATGAGGCATTCCATCTTAGTCCTCACGGGTGACAACGCATCTGCATTTTTATTCGTAATCGAGGATAGATGTAGATGTCTATGGGCCACAGCAACCACTTACCATCAGGTGGACTGTGTGCTCGCTTGTCACAACAGATTACAATTGAAATTACAATGAAAACCAACAGCTTACAAATCTTAAGTTAATAACAT
This sequence comes from Parnassius mnemosyne, assembly GCA_963668995.1. Lineage (NCBI taxonomy): Eukaryota > Metazoa > Arthropoda > Insecta > Lepidoptera > Papilionidae > Parnassius > Parnassius mnemosyne. The sequence continues at coordinate 17,807,477 of CAVLGL010000115.1, forward strand.
GTTTACCACCATCTATTGGAAGTCTTAAAATTTTTCTGTTATTTTCCATAGCCACTATATGGCCCAAGTAATGTTTCCGAGTTGAGATCAACGGCTTTACATGCTTTCCGAGGCACAGGGGTGAGTCACCGCCAACTTCTTGACTCCGGGCAGCTACTGAGAATTTCTTGACGGAAAACTCAATAACAGATTTTTTTTGGGGTTCGAACCCGGCACCTCATGATCAGCATACGCACTACTACTACCACTAGACCAACGAGACAGTCACGGTCCAAGTCCATTTCTGCCGGCGTTATCATTTTACGTAAAGTAGTCGCTGTCGTTCGACAATTATAAAAATTGTGTTAAATTTCTTATTCATCATAACTGCGATGGACCCGAACTCAATAATGTAACATATAACATATGTAACATTAACATTTAACATAACATATTTTAATTTTATATTTTTCACTTATTGAATAAGCTGTAAAGTTTTAACAAACTTTAAATTATTATTGAACTTTCGTCCAATATCTGAACAGTCCCTTTCACGTTGCCGACGTGACGAAACGGGGCAATGCATCGCCGTAACCACTAAGCCCAATACCACTACTCCCAACACTAGGAGAGACACTACCGTCGATACACGTGCTTCGCTTCCTAACTACGCATCGTTAGGAGAAATGGACGTCATTCTATTTTATTACACGGGTCTTTAAAATAGACACCATTTCATACACACCATCTGGATGATTGGCGGTCCACCACTGTGCGATTTAGAAGATGTTCTCTTCCTCGGACAACTTCCTTGTGGAATCGATTACCATCAGCGATTTTTCCGTACCGATATGACTTGGGGACCTTCAACAAAAGAGCCTACTCCTTTTTAAAAGGCCGGCAACGCATCTGCAATTCGCCTGGTTCCTCTGGTGTTGCAGTTGTTCATGGGCGGCGGTAGTAACTTACCATCAGTTGAGCCGCATGCTCGTTGGCCCCCTCTCCTATAAAAAAAATAGAAATAATTTAAATAGGTCTTTATAGATTCAGCAATAAATTTAGAAAAACTAATATAAAAATATTAATATATATATAAAAACCTTTTTGAAAATAATAAATTTAGAATTTCTATTCAACGGACGTCTTATACGATAGTACTTTTAACTTGATACGATATCGTATTGATTTTTAGTTTAAACAGTGAACTAGGCAAATAAATAAAAAAGTAAAATCAATAACCGTAAGTGCATTACAGAAGATACCTTCGAAACCTAACCTATACTGCTAAAGTCCAGACACATGTGCGTATCTATACATAAATCATAAGAGTTAATGTATTAACCTAGGCACAATGCGATATTAAAAATTCGAAATCGAAAAATCGTTATTTTTTTACCTCAATGACTTCGGCCAGTCGGCGGCTATTAAATGAAGTCTCTTTGATCATGTGCATGAATCAGAAGCGTATTGAAATTCGCAAGTTATGCTCGAGTGCTTTGGTCTTAAGAAAGGTACGTTTTCACTTCAATATAAAATATGGCTTTCAAAACACACGGTACAGGTAACGATACTTATATCTCAATATCTCTCTCGCTTTAAATTACTTCTTGTTAAACAGAGGCGTATCTCAGATTTTTATACTCCATTTTAAAATATGAAATCACTCGTTGATATCTTATAGATACATTTCAGGTTATTTTTTTTAATTACATTTTTATTTTACAGGATTAGGATTCCTAAATTTTATACCGATATTGTTAGTAAATCATTTGCCTTTAATACGACAACTTATATCACTTCATAAAAGTAGATGCTATAACCTATAGATACCTGCATCTATCTTCTATTAAAAAATCAGATATGTTGTCTCCAATGGAGATTAAGATCAAATGCTTCGTTACCAGTAATAAAGATCTTCTACTTTCGTCACCAATTTTTGTTATCGGAACACAGCAACATTATAGTAGGTATTAGGTGGTAGCATGGTAAAGGATCTGGTCAAGCCGATCTGTTCCAGTATTAACAGCTGCAACATGTCTCTACTATGTCTAGCTTCTATTGGAGACAATTAAAATAACATGAAATGGAGTGATGAATCCTCATTGTAGATAGCCGGTACTGGGAACAAAAGTCTGCTACAAACCATTTTCCAGTTATTTTCTGTAGATATAATAAAATACAAAAATAAGTGCGGCAGATTAATAGTTACGAGTAATAACAAACAGAATCAAAAGAAATAATATTTTGAAGTAACAATAGACCGGCTTTATAAAACCGGGAATAGATGTGGAAAACCGAATATAAATGAATTCTTTCCAATGAACGACAAGAGAGTGACATTTTACTTGAAGTTGATCTATCACGCTTGGCTCATAATCCATCTTTGGAGTATTTTGTTTATACAAAATATTTTTGTTATATATTTTGAAATTTTTACATTTAATCTATTTTTTTAAATAGCGTGATTTAATTTGGAACTAATGTAACAAGAGTACACATTTAGAAATGTAGTAATGAATGAAAATTAGCAGTAAGCACGAATGTTTACTTGTCCAAAATTCGAAATATTATCTTGGCGTTGATAACTATCTTGTCAAGCAAAGCAAAATCAAAGCATCATAATAATCCCTTGGTTTAATGTATGGGCACGTCAATGCCTGAAAACCGCAAAGCTGATGGGTTGAACGTTCTAAAAATTACAACACAACTTTGAATTTAACTAATAGAGACTTTATCTTGTTTATTTTACAATAGATATCCATCCAGGCATCGCTCGGCGTAAGGATTCATTATTGGTATATATTTTAATAAATAAACTGGTTTGATCATGTAGAAAGAATGAACGAGGAAAGAGTGACAAAGCAAGTTTATGTTGCAGAAGTGAACGGCAGAGTCGAGAAGGGACGCCCTAGAGGAAGGTTCATCGATCGAATTGGCGATATATTGAAATGGGCCAGACTAGGAATACCCTTAACCGACGGGCGTGTATAAGTAGATACAAAGAAGGCGAGAGAGGTGTGTCAGGATCATGCCAAATGAAAGTCCGTAATCTCTGTCTACCCCTCTGGGTGACAAGCGGGTGTGATTGTGTGTGTAAATAAAATAAAATAAAAACATTTAATCATTATTAATATTTGTTAATATTTTTATTAAAAGTTTTATTTTAACCGTTAAAGTTACGCGCAAACATTTTAATAACTATTATAAGCCATCACTTCACTACTATCCTACGTAGGAGTAGGTAAGTCGTGATGTAGCCAAAGATGGTAAAGCGCACTTTGCTTAACCCACTTAATCATTCATCACCAATTGTAATTGTATATAAAGCCAGATACTGGAAAATTGTTCCACTCCATTGATTTACGCATTACGAACGACGAGCAAATCGTTTAGTCCGAATCAAAGCAAGGGGGGAGGGGGAGCATGGCCCCAGGCGGCAGGTTTGAGGAGGCGACATTTTGGCAATGAAATATAGCACTCCGCCTTATCTTTGTAATAAAAAATGTAATAATTAGCTCTTTTTAAATACATTTGATTAAAATGTTTTATTACGAAAACTGTAGTATTGTAAGTTTTGAAAATAGAGATAATGCACATACACGCACTTGCCAAGGATAGGGATAAGCATAAAAATCAAATTTAATTGTTTTAATCATTTTTTTAACACGTGCGGCAGCTACCCGCCACTGGGTTTGAATACGTGGTATTTCGTCAACAAAGGGCTAGAGACTGGCTAAACATTTGGTATCATTCATACCACTGTATATTATATTATAGATTGAATATAATATACAAGACCGCTTAGTCTAGCGGTCAGAGCCTACTGAGGGGTACTCAGATCAGTGTGGATTTGAAACTAAATCAAACCGCTCACTACCAGGCGGGCCGGTAATCAAACACTGGCTTATAATAAGAAAAAAAAAAACCGCCAATGCACATCGTTTACGCAAAAACACAAAAAACTGTTTTTCGAGTCTAGTTGTATTGTCTAAAACTAAAAACTGCATCCACGCCTACCACCAATCTCATCGTTTAAACTTTTCATCGAACTGAGGCAGTTTATGTTGCTTGGCTGTGTATGCGGTTACGTCGTAACAAGCCTTTCTAATAATGCGAAGAGTGGTATGCGTTACTGGAAAGATTTATATCTTTATCTTTTTAAATCTTTTTTTTAAACATATCCACAAAGTAAGAAATTTTACTGTATCGTGGAGATTCAGACCCGGAACAACAAGTTAATATAACGTATGGGAATACGTATGGTTTGTGCAACGTACGAGATTTTAGCCCACGGCTGCGCACCAGGGCAACCACAGGCAGACTTAACCACTATGCTACCTAGCCGTTTTGTTTTTCAGTACACTGTCGGACATGGTCTTTCTAAGAATGTGCCAACTGGTATGCATTACTAAGAACATTTTTCTTTATATAGAATTAGGGTGATAAAAGAGCACACAGTCCACCTGATGTTCAGTGGATGCTGTAGCTCATAGACTACATTTATCTACATTTACTTTTATCTTGGATAAGGAATCAAAACGCAGATGCACTGTGACCCCTGAGTACTAAGATGGAATGTCTCGTTTCCAGTAAAAAGGGTATCCAGTGCTCTACACTCACCATACGAGACACAGCAGCCTTAAGCTGCTATTCTACGCTGGTACGAGGGGCACACTGAAATGATCGGCAATAAGAAAAACCACAGGCACGGTATAGCTAAATTGTACTTTATTGTTTTTCGAAATATTCTCCGTTCAAAAGTTGATGTTGTCAAAATGGCTGATTTGTACGCTTCCACAGCTGCTTCGGGGTCTTCAAACCGTTGACCGCGTAATAAATCTTTCATTCTAGGGAATGTAAAGAAATCGTTTGGGCTCAGGTCAGGACTTTACAGAGGATGGCTCATCAGCTCAACGTTTTCCTGCTTCAAAAAAATCATTTGTCTTCCGAGCCGTATGGGAGCTCGCATTATCGTGATGTAAGATTATGCGACGTTTCGGGTAATTTTTTCGGAGTTCGGCTATCATTTCTGGCAAACAAACCATGATATACCACTCAGCGGTAACCGTTCTGAGTTCCTGTAAAGGAATCGTAGCAACATGCCCCTTTTTCGAGACAAACGTAGCGACCATTTTCTTTGACACGCTGCGGGAGCGAACCACTTTCGTTGGTTTGACCTCGTCTTTGAAGACCCAAACTGCTGACTGATGTTTTCTTTCAGGTTCGTATGAATAAATCCATGATTCGTCACCTGAGACGATATTATAAACGGCATTTGACTTCGCTCTGTTGAAGCGTTGCAGAGTATTCCGGCACCAATCTGCACGAGCCGCTTTTTACTCTTCGGACAAATTGTGGGGAACCCTGCGGGAAACTAGCTTTCTTACACACAGCTCATTATGTAATATCGACTGAATTGCAGTCATTCCGATACTATATATATACATGTATGTCACATGACGGTCATCTAATATAATAGTTGGCACAGCTGCGATGTTTTCAGGCGTGACCGCTGTTCTTGGTCAACCTGCAGAAGAAACAGTGCTGAGCGACACACGATCGCGTTGGAACTCGGCATACCAGCGGTATATTGTCGTTTGACTCGGTTGAAGCACAGAATCGAATCAATAAATCGAAACAAGTTCGCTGAGACATTGATTTTGAGATAAGTCGCGACGAAAATTGTGATAAATTATGGCACGGAAATGTTCACGCGTGAGCTCCATTTTTGTTAACGACGTGTCAACTTTAAACCAACATAGTGTTTGTTTTAAAAACAATTTTAATGTTTGAATGTCATTAAGATTCTAGGAGTATTCAAATTCTAAAAAAAAGGTTTAATTGTAACTCAATCTGAAATATTCTATTCCCGATCATTTCAGTGTGCCCCTCATATTCTGTGAGAACGTGGCCCTTTCCATTCGTCAACGTACCCATTCGTGCTACAACTAATATGGCTTCAAACTTCCCGTATGTGATTCTTCTTGAAAATCACATACAGAAAGTTTAGATTTAAATGCTCTGAGAATCACACAGGAAATGAAAATGAATATTTACACAGAGAAAAGATAATTACCATAGATAAAATGTTTGCTATAGCTTTAGAATATTATGCTAATACAAAATCAATAGAAAATCATTTTATACCAAAGTGAAAAAATTGAGTAAAATAGTCGCCTATGTAAGTAATATTTTGTTGCTAGAAAACGTCAACAGTGACATTAAATTTAAGACATTTCAGAATTTAGTATACTATGCAGAGTGAAAGTAACATGTGAACTTGAGTGAACTGAACGGAGCTAAAATTGAAATAGGTACCTGTACAAGTTGATAACCTTTTAGGAATGGACAAACAAAAGAAATATAATAAACCAAAGTGGGAACAAAATTGGAACACAAAGTTAACGAATTAAGAGCAAAGATTGCAAGACTAACACAATATATCAATGGAAACAGAGGTAAAAAATTATGTAAGGCAGAGGTAAAAAGTATGTAAAATTATGCAAAAAAATATAGATCTATATTTTGCAGGCTTGTCAATATATAAATAAGCTTGAGGGACACCTAGTCCCGGTTATTCCAATTAAATTAAATTTTAGAAGTGGGACAGAGACAGTGTCGAACGCCATCGCTAAGTTCAGCAATCACTTTTTACCGCTATCCATCCCCCGAACTATACGATCTGTGAGCTCGCGAACCACATCATCTATGGACCTACCTACACGAAAACCATATTGTTGTTCAGAAAAAAACTATTTGTTTCAAGATGTTAACAAGTGTATTGTTTATCACGCGTTCCAGAATTTTTGATAGGAATGTTTAAATTGATATGGGTCGGTAGTTTGAGAAATTACCTCTATCAACACTTTTGAAAATTGGACGAATAATAATTTTCTTTAAAACACGAGGAAATATGCCAGTAGAAATATTGACGTTGCACAGGTATGTTATCGGGGGAAAAGTATGTATCTGTAGGTCTTTAACAAGTCCCTTTGATATACCGCCCATACTTACCATAGTTACCATAGGCGGGTCGGTGGGTAAAAGCTCGAACTACGGTAAATCCTAATATTTTTCAATAAAAGTTACCAAGTCTTTACGGTAAAAGTCCATTATCGTGCATTATAACCCCCTCCACACTCTCCCCCTTAGATGTATTATGAGACAAAATGTACAATACGAACTCGTGACAAGTAAGTTAGAGATTAACTGTTATCTCGATAGAGCTACATACGCATCATGTTTAGAGAAAGTAAAGGTTGAAATGGTTAGAGGGCTTAATAAATAACATTATTTAATTTTTTTATAAATACTTTCTACTTATATTTTTATTTTCATAATCAGCAATTATTAAAAGCCTAAAAATTTGTGGTAATTCAATTTTCTTGTTTTAAAACACAAAAATAATGATAAATACCCAGAACTAAAAAAATGGCTTTGAAACTTTGTACACTGTTTGAATCAACATAATATATTTGTAAAGAAGCGTTTTCTAAGGTAAACATCATTAAAAATAAATTTCGATCTCTTCTTACCGATGACCATCTCCATGATTTAATGACAATAGCTTACACCAATTTGATTCCAGCCCTCACACAGACTGTTGAGATTAAAAAATGCCATTTTACTTGCTATGTTATTTTTAATTAGATGTATCCTTAATAAAAATATTCGGATTTCTTATCATTTTATTTTTTATTGGTAAAAGCCCGAAAAAACGTCTTATTTTATATTAAACCTTACATTTACCAACTCATGTTGGTGAATCCTAATCCTAATGATTTAAAAGAAAAACCTAAGATTTACCCAAATACGCATAATATACATATATCCGTTATACACAAAAAAGCGCACGTGTGTAATTAAATCTGGAAATAAGAATTTCTAAACATTAAACTTTTTATTTCAGAATCTCATTAAAACATCTTCCAAATGGGAAGTTAAAAGAAATAATAAATTATTTCCTTACCATTTTGATACCCAATATATTCTAAAATTCCCCGGCGGGTGTTACATTTCACCCCAACGCTCTCGATTTATGGATTTTTGGTAAGTGGATGCTCCCTACAGATCCAAACACAACAGTGGGTACTTGGTAGCAGTAGGCTCGAAGATGGTACCCACCCAGATGCATTTTCAGGCAAAAAAAGCGTACAAGCTAATTTTGTTATAACATCGTAGAAGTTGTTATAATAAGACTAATTTTAGATTAGTTATATAATTTTTCTCGTGATTAATAAAAATATAATACTATGACTTAGGTAATTTAACCACCAGTATGTTGTTTGTGGTTTATTTAGTAGTAGGCACGCCTATTCAAATCAACTCTTAATTGAGTTGAAAATGTCGAGAGGTTGCGGTCACATTATTCCACTCCATGGATTATAAGGGCGGATTTCTCTTTGATAACATACTATATATGTAATTTTAAGACCCATAAATTTTAGTTTTGATTTAAAAGCGATTTTAAAGCTAGCTAAATTTAACAGTTTTGGGTTAGTTACACCTCAAAACTTGAAAACGAGACTACAATGCGTGTGTGTTGCCAGTGACGACTTATGGAACTGAAACGTGGTCCTTCACTGCTAGCCGTATTAGGAAGCTCTATGTCGCTCAGCGAACTATGGAGAGGGTTATGCTAGGGATTTCTCTGCGTGATAAACTTAGAAATGAGGATATCCGCAGTAGAACCAGAGTGACCGACGGATTAGTAAGCTGAAGTGGCAATGGGCTGGCCATATAGCTCGAAGAACCAACTACCGATGGGGAAAAAAGTTTCTCGAGGGGCAGCCTCGTACCGGCAGACGAAGTGTAGGGCGACCCCCCACTAGATGGAGTGACGACCTGGTAAGACATGCAGGAAGTCAATGGATGCTTGAGGGAGGCCTATGTTCAGCAGTGGACTTGTGAAGGACTGTAATGATGATGATGATGTGACTATTAAAGTTTAAGTTTATTTCACATCATGTCATATTATTATCCTTTTAAATAATTTTATGTATGAGTATGAGCGGATATATAGCTCGAAGAACCGACGAACGAGGAAGAAACGATATGGTAGAAACGTTGAACGGCAGGCTCGTACCGTCACGCATAGTATATTACAATATCCCACAAGAAGTTATGATCTCAGGTGGCTCAGGAAACTCGCAGGTTTGTCTTATATTGCACTTAATTGTGATGGACTAATGAGGTTTTGATAATTTTTATACACATGTAAATTAAAGACATGTAAATTATTGCTTCAAATATTCAGAAAATAAAAACCCCAATTTTTATTTGATATTTTCAATTTTTATTTTACTTAATTAATTTCTAATTCCAATTGAACATGGAAGAAAATTTGATCAAGAACTCAAGTAAGTAGATGTATATCCAGTTTATGTTTTTGTTTCTACCGCTTTATTGTTATTTTTATTGAACAGTATTTATTGCTGCGCCATAAAACCCGACGCAAATGTTAGAAGACGAATTCGGATCGGATTTATTGACAAGTCTCTGTGGACGCTGAAGATTTGACTGAGTTTTATTGGAAATCTTTATGATTTTGAGAGCGATCGCGCCATAATGAAAGTATAAGTTGAACTTTTATATTTTTAGCATTTGTATGAAAAGTATTTGAACTTTCATCGCATTGTATCTCAAAAGATTATTTCAATATTTCAATATGATTTAATGTAAGTGTATCGCCATCTGGTGGCGACGTATGAGAATCCATTACCCCATTTTTCCCCGTGGGTGTCGTAAGAGTAGTAGAGTGGATATTGCAGAAATACCCCATAGCTTTCGATAGATGACGGTACAACCATCTTGTGTACGTCAGACGTAAAATACCCAGACCAGCGATGGAAAACAGCGTCCAAGATATGAGATGTCTTTAATGCAATCTATCCGCCTGCAAAGGAAGCGAGAGCCCATGTCCAGCATTAATGTGATGTAATGTGAAGTATGTAGCTGTGGTAAAGCATACGTGCTGAGATTCGCTTTAAAATTAGGAAGCTTTCACCTTTAGCAGAACCCACGGTGCGGCCACCATTAAAATTGTAATCCTAAATACACACTGAGCGTCGACGTAAGAATACATTATAATAGAATGGTAACATCGTAAAAAAATTTATAAATTTCATAATTATTATTATATCTTATGTATTCTCATGTATGACAAAATTTTTAGTTCTTTTACTTTTGTATTCTCAGAATAATTTTTTACTATCTACAACTAGTTCATTATATCTTTGTATCACCTGTAGACTGGCAGAGAATTAGGCAGTACGTCCGCCTAATATACCACGCGTGTATATAAAGATTTAAATAAATAAATAAATTAAAGGTGATTTTAATTTGCCTACAATTTTATTTTATTAAAAAAATTACTGAAGTAAATAATATAAAATAATGCTAATTATAATACTGAAGGTGGTGGAGCCATACTACCTACGGCTTTATATTATGGTTATATATCACTATAGCACGAAAAGGTCGGCTCGGCCGGGAAAGAATCTCACAGAATACTAGCATATAATAGCAACTTATTGCTGCAGTGTTTCATATGATGAGTGTGGAGAACCGGAAACCATTATTACTGGAAAAGATGCATTCCATTTTAGTCCTCAGGGATAACGCATATGGATTTTGATTCTTAATTAAGGATAGATGTAGTCGCAGCATCCACATACCATCAGGTGGACAGCGTGTTAGTTTGTGACCCTTTTTCTATAAAAAAATATTAATTATCTTAAAGGCTGTTAAATAAAACCTTTTCTTTACAACTGAAAAATTATCATGTATTAAAAATTGTCGAATAATATAATTTTTTTAATAAATTATTAATATTAAATTCAATCATATTATATATAATTTGATTATTACTACGTCATAGACTGGTCGGACAAGAATATTTCTATCGTTGCCACACTAAATAGTAAATGAATATGAATATAAATATAATTAAATTTAATATTAATAATTACTTAATTAAAAAAAGTTAAGGTTCACAGCTGGACTTGGGTATCGACTGTAGGGGAGAGTAAAGATCCTTTATCATTACACTTGGCAGCCCGATTGACCAAACATCTCGCACTTCTGAGGTTGCTACCCGTCGTCAGCCTGTATATTTTTACGTGGTAGAGCCATGCTGCAGCTATATTAGTAGTATAGTTGTAGCACGAATGGGTCGGCTCGACGGGGAAAGGACCACGCTCTCACAGAATACCAGCGTAAAATAGCAGCTTAACACTGCTATGTTTCGTATGGTGAGTGTAGAGAACCGGTGACCCATTTTACTGAAAAAGAGGCATTCCATCTTAGTCCTCACGGGTGACAACGCATCTGCATCGTTTGTTAGCCTATCCTATTAAAAAAATTATGTCTGGCCAAAACGAAATGGTTATTCTGTTGGAATTCATATTTCAAGCAACATTCGATTCACCGTTGCAGCCTGTTAATGTCTACTGCTTAGCATAGGCCTTCCCCGTGGATTTTCTTATATTTGCCATAGTTGCCACGCTTGGCAAGCGGTTTGGCAAACGCAGTTTTTTATTTTTAGTCGTTATAAGGAAGACGCTGTTAACCATTCCCCGATTTGTTTCCTCTGTCGCCTCTTACGGCACCCACGGGATGATATGGGGTAGTGGTTATTATTACACCACCACTACACAGTAATGCTCGATTTATTACAATTATATTAAATGTATTACGCATTATTAAACTGAACAAATTAGTAAATTGAAGTGATAATGGGTCGGCCACATAGCTCAAAGAACCGACAACCGATGAGGAAAAGTTTCTCGAGTGGCAGTCTCGTACCGGCAGGTGAAGTGTAGGGCGTCCCCCCTCTAGATGCAGTAATGATCTGGAAACACATGCAGGAAGCCGATGGACGCAGGTGGCTCAGGACCGTACTTTTTGGATTTCCTTGGGGAAGGCCAATGTTCAGCAGTGGACTTGTGAAGGGCTGTAATGAGGACCATTACGCATTATTCGACATTCAACATAGTAATGTTACATGTAAGCATTTACTAACGTATATACAGCGAATGCAAATTTTATTATTGATGTAGACATCTACTAGATGTATTTGATTTCATATTCATACATATGTTCTTTTTAAAATAATTTAATAAGAGTCTTTGAGTACCGACGCATAAGTATCAATCATAATTTAACAGCATGTCTCGAATGTCAAAGGCGATAAAATGGCCCAATATCTCGTTTAACTGCTATTGATTAAATTAAGGGCACGAGAAAATGAAGCTATAAAGGTTCAAATATTTATGAAATTCTCAACAAGATTCTCGTATAGAATTATTTTCCTTATTATCCAAACAAACCATGGTTTGTTTGATCGTAGGCAGTGGCGTCTTTCTAATAACAAAATAGAAAATAAAAATTGCAGTTACCTATTGGCCTGCCAAGCGCAGTGGCAATGGCAATTATTGCCTTCAAGAGGCAATCTACATGAAGGTCTATGCTCATACGCGTTATGCGATAGAATAAATGTGAGCTTAGCCTGTGTTACCTTGCGATTGTTTTAAATAATAATGTTCCTATCCAGCAATTTGCTTGCGAGATACTTTATGAGTCTCCAAAAGAATAGCTTTAAGCTGAACTGGCAACGTTTTTGTTACTGCTATACAATGTAAACTTTTTTTTATTAAGATTTATTTTCTTAATACTGCAACAAATAAACGTTCTTCCTAAACGGGATATCAATTAGGCACTCAAAAAATTCCTTTCACTTATTTAATGTGTATTGTTCATTTACCATCGTAACTGTTTCACTCTATGCTACTTTTTTCATCATCGAGTGAATAAATATCACTATTTGTACCCATTACTTTTTTTATAGGATAAGGGTGACAAACGAGCACACAGTCCACCTGATGATAAGTGGTTGCTGTGGCCCATAGACATTTACATCTATCTTCGATTAAGAATCAAAATGCAGATGCGTTGTCACCCGTGAGGACTAAGATGGAATGCCTCATTTCCAGTAAAAAGGGCCTCCGGTTCTCTACACTCACCATACGAAACGCTGCAGCGTTTCGTATGGTGAGTGTAGTTTACGCTGGTATTCTGTGAGAGCGTGGTCCTTCCTCGGTCGAGCCGACCCATTCGTGCTACAACCATAATATAACTGCAGCATGGCTCTACCACGTACATTTTTGTCAGAAATGCAACACAACTAAGCCGTGAAACGTTAGCCGTGTCCGCTCAAGGCTCAAGTGCTAGATTAAATTTCCTAGTTCACGTTTAGATCAAGTCCAAATTGCAGGACTCCGCTTAAATTATTAGTTTTACTTAAAGTGCTGATTCACCACTTGTAATAGAATAAAGTTTACTTTTTGAACTTTTTGAAAAATTAATGACGCTGTCGCAGAATTCGCAACGTAATCTACGGTATATTTATTTATTGTTTAATGTAACCTGAAATAGGTTACATTGAACAATGTTTTACACTAATAATAACTATGAATATTGAATGATTAAAAATAGCGAATTAGCAGTGTATCAATAAACATGTTGAAGATTGCGCCTGTCTTTAAATTGATCGATTTCTACCTAGAATGATTCAAGAGACGATTGAAATAAAGAACATTTTAATTTCTCGGTACAACCATCTGCTTTTTATTCATTAATTCATTATAGCCCAACAAAAGTCCACTGCTGAACACTTTCCTCCCCATAGATCTGCTCGTAGGGTGATAGCTGCCATAATTATTAGTAATGGTCCGATCTACGCAGAATGAACTTCTGTGTCTTGAAGTCTTGCAGTGGGTTTTGTTTTAATTTGATTAGTTACAGTATCCCAAGCAGGTGGTAGTGCCCAGCCTCCCTCTGTATTGAAATTAGGATGTTTTTTAATTTCAATAGCCTCACGTATCATCCTTGGCAGGAGTCGATGTTCTTTCGCGAGAATTTGTGGTTTGTCAAATTTAATGTAATGACAGGGCCGTGTAGCTTGACAGGGAGTTTTTTTTAATTATTTTGGGTGTTAATCAGGAAAAAACTGCTGCCCATTTCCTGTTTCATTTTCCTTTATTGTTTCTTATGACATCCACCACATTACCATCTGCTTAGAACCCTATAATTAATAAAATTAATTTTGAATACAAGCACGCTATAGTAACATTGAGGATACTGTAAACTGTTTATTCGTAGTAAAGTAAAAGTATGTTACATGTGTGGCGGGTGGAAGGAAAAGGGGAGATCTCGCGCCGGGCAAGGTGTTCTGCCCGGGGAGCGGCCAACGCTCCGAGTGTTAATTCGGAGCTATTCTATATATACTGCTTTAACTTCGGAACTTTGTTAGCGCGATTTAGGCTTTGATTTGATTCGCTTTTTCGCTCGCACATGCACATATATGTCTTACTCCTGGACACAGGCCTCCTCTCATTACCGAGAGGAATTTAGGGCAAGGACTATTCACTGGTGCTCTACGTTTTTACGTAGATTAAAATAAGAATATTAATATAAATAAATGCAAAATCGGCAAAAGAAATGCTTTCTACAAATATATAATGTTTGCGTAAATATAAGTAATTATTAAGTAAGCAACATAACACACAAAATAACAACACATTAAGAAGTATTTTACAATTTTATTAAGCCAAGTTGAAAAGACTGAAATCATGCCTAACATTTTATGGTATTTAAGATATAATCAATTAGAGACGTCCACTTGGGGCATTAGGGTTAGGTTGAGAGCTTTGGGTCGAATTATTCCACTCCATAGATTACAGAGTTGGATTTTCCTTTGATAAAGTTCATAATGAGTAGTAAAAACTTGTACGTTGGCGCAAATGGGTCAACTTAAAAGGACTGACTATGGAAGTTAACTTCTTCTAATACAATACAGAGCGCATCCTTAATGAATTTGGGGCTTTGAGACGCACTACTCTAACTAAATCTTCCGGTAACTTGTACAGGAAAATGTTTAAGAGCGTAGACGGGCTGCATTTTTTCCATACAAACGTATTCCCCTATTCTCTACCTGGATAATGCCTCTAGAGTAATCGTTTTTGTTTATAAAAATCTAGGTCTATTGAACGCATGCCCCTGTCATCCATTTTTTTCCAATAAATTATTAAAAAAATAAATATGAATTTCCAAAAACCTAAAAAAATGCCCCGTTTTTAGCTCCGTAATCAGACGATTACCAAAGAAATTTGAAAAATTTTTAAGATAAAAACAAGTAATAGGAGCGTAGATCTATTTTTCCTTTAAATTTTGATACCAAAAATAATTTAACCGGCTTAGTTTTCGAGGAGGAAACAAGGGAATACGAAACATCGATCTGTCATAGTTTTTGTAGGTAAAATCGTTCTGATCTGCAGTTGTCCCTATCGTACTTTATGGGGGCAGACCATATATAGCGCGAAGGCAATAGTTTATTCAAATACCTATTTCTCAATTTCCGCGTAGACCGACTACGCTCTTAATGACGTATTTTCATAAACAGCCTTTTTACTGCTGCGCATATTTGAGTCGGACAACCGGTTAACTTTACCTATTAAAATTGATCTCATAGATTGAATTCGACAACAACAATCTAAATAACTTTCTCCGGGTTTAATTCTTATTTGAAAAGTTCGATATTAAAACACTTCACTTCGTGAATCTCCAAAATTCTGAACTAATAACTGCTTAAACTCATCCCACGTTGTAATATTATCATCACGCTCACCGACTAATGCAGCTGCATTACCGATAAGGCGGCTTGATATTGTATTCATCACGTACAAATTCTGTTCCGTAGAGCCATTAAATTTAGTTATAACATATTCACACATTCTTAAAGTAGATTTAAGTGACGTTTGTCGCCATCAAACAAAGGGATGATCTTAATCATTTCACCAGGGATAAGTCTAATATTCTCCATAATTATGTATTTATTTTTTTACACACAAACAATAATAATAAAATAAAACATATAAGATAAATCTAAGTACCTAAATGTCACACAAAATATTTAGTAAAAAATGTACTTATATGATTAATAAAAATATTTCTTTGAAAAATTATAATTTTTGTATATAGTAGTCATTAAAATAGATAAAACTTAAATCATACAACAATTTTCTTTAAACTATTTAACCAGAATACGTTAAAATGAGGGAAGTTCCATCTCAAGATAACAGAACGCCGAGGTAGTGGAAAGGATGGTGAAAAGTTCTACTCATCACCCACCAGCTGTTCTCATGGTTCAGGAACAAAATTTGACGATCCTACCGCCTGCGCCAGTCAAATTTACGGGAACGTAAAATGATTTTTAAATACTATTTAAAATCTGTTTATTTCTAATTACAATAATTATAATTCTAATTACTTAATTAATATTCTTGGCAGAAGTCGATGTCAAAACGAAGTGCCCACTCCCATGAGCTCTGCCTGATATCTCATGCGACCAAAAGCGCTGACTCTACAGTTACTGGATACTACCTTATGCTTGTGCAGCCTTCTCTAGGTACAAACCCTAATAACCCTATGGTCTTGTAGTTGCATAACTCCATAGTTAAGTTCCATCATTGTGTAAATATTGGTTTATAACTTCAAAACAATATTTTTGTGATTATTTTGTAAAAATCACGATCATATGCGCGACCCGACTAGATCTTTGCGCCGACCGCTTATAATTACTTAATGCGCTTAAAACACAATTACTTAACATGGTAGTAACCCTTATCCAGATAGATAAATTCATAATCAAGGTTGCTTATGTAGATGTAAATTCTTCTTTAATTATTCGAATCGGAACTTTCGTTTGGAAGCTTTCCCGATTATAAAAAGTTGAAAAAAAATATTCCGCTGTGTTACACCTTCTCTCTCTCTCTCTCTCTCTCTCTCTCTATATATATATATATATATATATATATTATATATATATATATATATATATATATATATATATATATACATATATATATATATATATATATAGTTAAGTCTATATATATATGTATAGGCTTAAGATACGAATACGTTTTAGATATTTATAGGTACTGTCACTTTTAACAAGAATTTTTGAATTCAAATGCAGCAGGTCTGCTATCCCGTGTAGTGGCGGGTAAGAATACCCACTACCCCATATCTTCCCGTGGGTGTCGTAAGAGGCAACAACGGGGAACTGTGGCAGAAGATGGGCAGCATCTTTCTGATCAAAAATCGATAAAAAAAGCTGCGCATCCCAACCCGCTCGCAAAGCGTGGCAACTATAGCCACCAAGTAACGCCTAATAAACGGCCCCCAGTCCCCGTTTGCCCTGCTATTCCTGGCTACGGTGGCGACCATGGTAACGGCGGGGCAGGCGGTGCAAAGAATCTCCGGTGGAGGTTCGGTTGCCACCTGCGACGACTCGACCTGGCAACTTATAACGTACGCACCCTGAGAACTGACGAGAAGATCCTGGAGCTGGAAGAAGAGATAGATAAGTTTCGCTGGAATATTAGGTTCGAAGAGAGGGGAGGACACGGTAATCCTCGAATCCAGCAACTAGTTACATCACCGGGACGGCGACCATCTGTCCCAAGTAGGTGTCGAATTTATCGTCCACAAGTCTCTTGTAAACAACGTTGTAAAAGATTGGGAGTGTGTCGACGAGAGTTGCGTACCTTTTACTCAGAATCGCAAAACCGTATTCGCTGAAGGTCATACAGGTTTACGCACCAACCTCGGCACATCCCGATGATGAGATGGAGGAAATGTATGAGGATATCTCTAGAGCCATGCATTCCTCCAAAACACATTTTACGGTGTTAATGGGATACTTCCACGCAAAACTTCCACTAGTGAGAACGGTGAGCTGAAAGTAGGGATATTCGGAATAGGGCAACGAAACCCAAGGGGCCAGCAGCTGGCCGACATCATGGAGAAAGAGGGACTCTTTATGATGAACTCTGCCTTCCAGAAGCGGCCCCACAGGAAGAAAGTGGGCCTGGTCGAGCCCCGACGGTTCGTAAAAAAATCAGATTGATTATGACAACTAGACGTCAGCTGTTCAGTGATGTCTCATTGATCGCGAGGGTGAAAACCGGCAGCGATCACCGAATGGTTAGAGGCACACTGAACCAAATCATTAAGTAAGAGAGGTGTCTAATGAAGTCAACGCTCCGTCTCCCTCGTACTCTGATCCAAAGTCTCGAAACCTTTCAGCTAGAGTTACAAAACCGTTTCCAATGCCTAGCAGATTGCAATGCAGTGGATGATATGAATGACAAGCTAGTGAAAACTGTCCATGTGATCGGAGCTAAGTTTTGGAAGACTCGCCGCAGAAGAACACAAAAACTCTCCGATCATACTCTTAGTCTCATAGCTGTTAGACGAGCAATGAAACTGCAGTCTTCAACAGATTTGACAGCATACAGGTGACTGAAGAGATAGATCTCCAAATGCATGCGGCAGGACTTAGGCAACTTTAATAGTGCTCGTATTGAAGAAGCGATCGAGCGGAGCCAGGGCTCCAAAGTCTTTGCCAGAAAACTGTCTGCCAGAAAGAGCCAACTGTCGAAGCTGAAGACCGAATGTGGCAACATCGTCTCCGGGATACCTGAGATTTTGAGTGAGATTGAGAGGTTCTATGGGCAGCTGTACACATCATCGTTGGAGCCACACGCAAGTCTGAGTAACAATCCAAGAGCAAGTCTTATCTGATACTATTCCCATGATATCCCATCCCGAACGTCAGTCTGAGCGAGATTAGCATGGCTCTCCAGCACCTTAAAAACCGAAAGTCCCCGGGCGAGAATGAAATTACAGCGGAGCTTCTGAAACCGCATGGAAAACCGGTACTTGAAGTCCCTCAGAAGCTTTTTAATTCCGTCCTTCATGGTGGTACTACTCCGGAGGCGTGGAGCAGAAGTTCGGTGGTCTTGTTCTTCAAGAAAGGTGACAATGCTCTCTGGAAGAACTACAGACCGATTTCCCTTCTGAGCCGCGTCTACGTGCTGTTTTCGAGAGTCAATACGAAACGTCTCGCAAGCAGACTCTACGACTTCCAGCCTCCCAAACAAGCTGGTGTCCGAAAAGGCTTTAGCACCATATACCACATACATACCTTTCGGAAAATTGTACAGAAGGCCGAAGAGTACAATCTACCACTTTGTCTTACGTATGTGGACTATGAGAAAGTCTTTGATTGCGTCTCAATTTGGGGGGCGCTGCATTCCCTTTAGCGGTGCCAAGTGGAATGTTGGTATATCGAAGTGCTGAAGTGTTTGTACAGTATGGCTACGATGGCTATCCGAGTACAGAACCAGAGTACGAAATCTATCCAACTGCATAGAGGTGTAAGACAGTGTGACGTAATATCCCCGAAATTCTTCACCGATGCATTGCAAGACGTTTTCAATCTACTGGACTGAAAAGCATACGGCATTAACGTCAATGGCGAGTACATCACTCACCTTCGATTTGCCGGCGATATAGTCCTTATGGCAGAATCGCTGGAGGATCTAAGTACTATGGTCAATGATCTCAATAGTGTCTCCCAACGGATAGGTCTTAAGATGAACATGGACAAAACAAAAATCATGTTTAATATCCATGTCACACCTATGCCGGTAGTTGTTGGGAGCACTAAGCTGAAGTTGTTGACGAATATGTTTACTTGGGACAAATAGTCCGACTGGGTAAGTCCAACTTCGACCGAGAGGTCAATCGACGGATTCAACTCGACTGGGCAGCGTTCGGGAGATTACGAAACATATTCTCGTCATACCTCAAAACCTCAAAACTAGATTGTAGAACCAGTGCGTGTTGCCAGTGATGACCGATGGATCTGAAATGTGGTCCTTCACTGGTGGCCGAATGAGGAAGCACAAAGTCGCTCAGCGAGCTATGGAGAGGGCTACGCTCGGCGTTTCTCTGCGTGATAGACTTAAAAACGAAGATATCCGCAGTAGAACCAGAGTAACCGACATAGCTCAAAGAATTAGTATGCTGAAGTGGCAATGGGCCGGCCATATAGCTCGAACCGACAAACGATGGAAAAAAAGGTTCCCGAGTGGCAGCCTTGTACCGGCAGGTAAAGTGGATGGAACCCTCACTAGATGGATTGACGATCTGATAAGACATGCAGGAAGTCAATGGATGCAGGTGGCTCGTGACTTTGCTTTGTAGCATTTCTTGGGGGAGGCCTATCTCCAGCAGTGGACTTGTGAAGGGCTGTAATGTTGATGATAATGATGATGATGAGGTCTGCTATCACACGTCAGTACCCCCATTACAATATTGATGAATTTAAGCCCACCTAGTATGTGAAATTGCACAAGACTTTAAACAAATTAACTAAAAGACCTGTTCCCCGGAGTTATTGTCATCCATGCTGCTGATTTGATTGAGTATAAGTGGAAAGAAAAGTAAAACAATACTTAGATATCGTCTTATTTTTTAACGTGTTTGTAAATTTTTCTTAACAAATGTTTTATTACCGCTACCCTAACAGTGTGTCTAAAGTCCACTACTGAACATCGGCCTGCCCATAGATGGCCTCATAGATGGGATATTTGTAGTATTGCCTTGCTATTTGGCACCCGCAAGTTTTTATTTTTTTGTTGACATTAGGACGACACTATTGCCCTGCTCCTGGTTTGTTTCCCTTACCAGCCTTTTACGACAAGCACGGGTTGATATTGGGTTACACAGCCACAGCACGTTCAATATTATATATTTTTTATTATTCTTTTATATTTATTGCTCAAGCAGCATGCCAATTTTGAAGGATCGGATTTATTGACGCAGCCGTCATGTGGACGTTAAGAAATTGCTGCGTTTTATTGAAAGTTTTTCGTTATGATCGTGACAGTTGGATTAATAAGAGTAGAAGTTAAACTATAGCACTTTTTCAATATTAAATTATGGTAACGTTTTAAATGGAATTACATATAATTAATGCTTCTTGTATTATTAATGGCCTAAAGAATAAGAAAACCTACACGGACGACAAGGAGCAATGTCAATGTTAAAGTTAGACATTAATTTAATAAAGATTGAAAACAAAATATATAATAATATTAATATAATAAGACTTCGTCACGGTTTCTCATGTTACTGACATCCGATCGTAGCACAGACACCATAGCGAATGGCGCTTCAGGCCGTCACTCCAGCCGCGTTGGTGTGTTGTTGTTGCGTCTGGAGCCGCGGTTCGTGGTTAGCCGCCACCGCAAGGCGTTTGTGTGTGGGAGACGCTTAATGCGATCTAATAAGACATACTTTAGAATAATATTATACATCAATCGATCCGTCATAGATCCTTCAATAAATATTTACAAGTAATATAAATTCGAGACCAGTATTTATAAAGGGGTTTGTATAGTTAATGGCATAGATAAGAGAAGGTACTTCAGAAATAAAGATAGCATGCTCATAATAAATAGCAGTAGGTAAATAATAATGGATATTTATTTTGGCGTGTAAGCATCGTAACAATCGACTAAGGGTATGCCAGAAAGATCTTGTGGCTTTCCATAAATGTTGGTGTCAAATATTGGCTTTGCTAGACGAAAAAATCACATTGGTGAAGGGGAGTAACGTCAAAATAAATGTGAGTGACGTCAATTACTGCTTTCGTAGAATCGCTTGCCAAGACTGATGATTTTTTTTTTATAGAAGAGGGGGCAAACGAGCATGCGGCTCACCTGATGGTAAGTGACTACCGCCGCCCATGAACAACCAGGGGAATTGCAGATTCGTTGCCGGCCTTTTAGAAAGGTGTAAGCTCTTTTCTTGAAGGTTCCTAACTCATATCGGTCCGGAAAATTCGCTGGTGGTAATTGTTTCCACAAGAAAGTTGTGCGAGGGAGAAAACTTCTTCTAAATCGCACAGTGGTGGACCGCCAATCATCCAGATGGTATGGATGGTGTGACGCCTCATAATTATTATTAATAAATAATAATTAAATTTATTATAAAGACATTTAAAAATGTCATAGAAATTATATTTTAAACAATTAAAATAGGTTATTAGTGTTCTGTGATTAAAATGCAAATAATAAGCATAAAGTTCAAATATATTCATTTGGAATATTGAATATTATAGTATTAGTAAACGCATAAATTGTCTCTAAAAATCCCTAAATTTATTAAAATTCTGCTTAAAATATTCAAAATGTACTAAATCATATAAATACAAGTCGATTATATTGCAATAATAAAGATAAATAACATTTGTAATATAATAGAAAATGGATCAAAATTTTAGATTTTAGAAGTTGATGAAGGTGTTCTTGTAATAATCGGAAAATTTCTAAGTTGATGAATGTGTTCTTGTAATGTTCCTTTATGGGGGCGTTGCCGGAGACACATACCCAAGGTTGTACATATATATGGGGTGGTCGGCTGACCGACTGCTAGTACTAAGGTTGCACAATGACTAGTCCTATATTAGGGACTTATCATAGTAAGGTGTAACGAACCAAAGCATTAATATAGAACGTCTCTGTGATGCATGAGCATTGTAATAGCAGAGTTATGACTTGAAGTCCCATATGAATAAGACATACAATAGTATGGTCTATGAAATAAAGCAAATATGTGGAAGGTCTCAAATATGTAAAAGCATTATATTGAAAGAAATGGGACTTGAAAAGGATTATTATAGTGGCGTGTAGGTTGCTACGCAGCCTCCGAGACCGAGGTAAACTTGGTCTCGCTAACCGATGTGTCCTAGACATATCATCTTAGTGTCGGTGGTAAGCGGGTTTGTTGTAGCAATACGACTTGCCCGTGGACATCGCACGCCCCTACCGCTTGTGAACAGCGTCTTAGCGCATAGCGTTATGATACGTCGGCTATCTTTCGGATTAGGGTGAGTGTGTTTGGTAGTACTTTTAAGTGCAGCAAGCATACTCAACTCCATGTCATAGTGCAATAGCGCTATGATACGTGGAGTTTTGGCTAATGACGTCTTAGTACCGTGCTACTATGATACGTTGGTGGTTAATCGATGTGTCCTAGACATATCATCTTAGTGTCGGTGGTAAGCGGGTTTGTTGTAGCAATACGACTTGCCCGTGGACATCGCACACCCCTACTGTTTGTGGGCGGCGTCCTAGCGCATAGCGTTATGATACGTCGCCTATCTTTCGGATTGGGGTGAGTGTGTTTGGTAATACTTTTAAGTGCAGCAAGCATACTCAACTCCATGTCTTAGTGCAATAGCGCTATGATACGTGAAGTTTTGGCTACTGACGTTAGTGGTATTTTGCGGGTAGTGCTGTCTGCTGGAACTGTATGGGGGACCTTGGGATAGTGTAAGCCCGACGATAGTCGTATTGATGCTTGTTGCATTCTGCAGCATTGCGTTTCTGCGATGGTTGTTTGGCAGGTCGCTATTCTCAATGGCGCTCTCTGCGTCTTGGTTTGACTCACAACCTAAGTAGCTTTGCCCAAGTCGGGTCCCTTCATTGCGGGGCTGCAGACTGTCTGTCCTCCATGATGTTTTATATAACAACTTAATAATATATCTCTATAAAGTTCCCACCTTTGAAAGATTGAAGGCAACTTGTTGGTGGGTGAGACAAACATGATCGAAAAATGCATATACTCAACGTCAGTGACACAAAACATTTCTGATGGCGAATTATTACTAATATCTTATAACTGCCTCTTGGCTATATCTGCCATTGTATTGGTTGGTGGAGCATATGTGTCGACCTCATGCGGGTGGTAGCTGGAGGGAGAATCTGAGGAGGCTCTCAAGGCTGCGGCCGAAAGCCGCGCAACGTGGGACCCCATTCCCTTGAGGTGAACGGTAGACTCATGACACGCTCTGCGGCCAATTGGCCGTGCTGACCATGCAATTGGTGGTGATGCCTTACACTTACATCATGTCTGCAGGAACGGCGGTCTGGCAGGTGGTGGCGCTCACGGAGGGATTTTTATGGCCAGTGTGCCTATTGTTGCCTAACCCGTGTGACGTACATTCACTGTGGCTGGATTTGATCGTATTCTGTATGGCGTTTACACGCATTGACATGCGCGACTTCGGTCAATGTTTGTGCTTACGCACTATCAAGGGGCCAAGTCCTCTTTTACTGGTTCGCCAGTTATTTTGCCGTGGACTACGGTCCAGTTCCCAACTTAGCGTAACCTTCGGCGGGAGCGCATTAAAATGGTCGCTCACCGTGCACGGCGTGTGTGGAGCCGTGTACCTCCTCCACATTTTTTTTAAATGTGGGAGAGCGAAGCCCTTGTATCTGGTATTTGATATAAATATAGTGAGTCTTTTCCAAGCGGGAAGGGATTACTTAATAAGGAATTGACTGTTGTGAACCTGATACAAGTGGAATAGGGACAATTTATTGTTCTTAACCTTTTTGAGCTCTGTCTTCGTGAACGGGGTTCTTTAGCTTATAAGACGCTACCAACAGCTTTCGATTGCTCTCGTGAATTTTCATTCTTCCAAGATACACCTAAAAGAACTAAGTTACTATACAAACACAACGTAAATAAGGGTCCTAACTAAGACGATCACGCCATAAATTTATTAAAAGGCCTATATTTAAACTTTTAGAAAGATCAAAATATACTGGTCAAGTAAATGAGATAAATTTATATATCTTATAGATGTAGATTCTAAAGAAATACAAGTATAAGTATATATAGAAGAGATAGAAGAAAAGAAAAGAGGGGGGGGGGGGTGTTCGTTACAATGGTAACGCGAGTTTTGTCGCGATGTGCGATGGTGAAATTGAGCGGCTGGGATTAATCCGAACAATTCCTCAGAGCACTTCCCGTGGTAAATGTGAAAGAAAATGCAATGGGATGCAACATCTCTTCGCAGTGCCAATGAATCGAGCCGATCGGAAAGGACTCGGTCGTCGACGATTCGAGCCGCTCTGCGCTGGATGCGGTCAAGTGCCTTCCACTTGGACTCTACTGCCTCCGCCCATCTATGAGTCAGATAGACTAGAAGATCACCAGCTGATCGACCCCGACTAAAACCGTACTGGCGGTCACTAATCAGCTGGTGATCCTCAAGGTACCTCATGAGCTAGCACTCTATAAACGATTTCATTATTTTGGAGAACAAGGAGGTGATGGCGATAGGCCTGTAGTCGGGTGGACCAAAGCTATCTTCCATGAATTCGAGACTATGCCTGCGGGAGTAGGAGTACCGGAAAAGACGCGTTAAAACCGGTGCCAACGCCGGAGTACACGTCTTCAGCACAATGGGAGGGACTTCATGGGGCCCTCTCGACTTGCTGACGTCCAGGGAGAAGAATGTTTTGCGAACCGAGCGCTGTGTAAACCGCACATCCGGCATGGAGCACTCACATTGCGGGATGGTCGGCGGTATGTTCTCCCCGTCATCTAGAGTCGAGTTGGAAGCAAAGAGAGAGCTCAACAGATCGGCTTTCTCCTTTGCGGCATGGGCCAGTGAGTCGTCCTCTCTGTGCATAGATGGAAGAGATGGCTGACAGAAGTTCCCTTGGACAGCCTTGGCGAGAGACCAGAATGCACGGGTTCCCGAAGGAAGGCGAAGTAGCTCCTCGCCAATTCTGCCAATGTGCTCAGACCTTGCCTTGGCAATGACGCTTTTGAAGGACCTGGAGGCGGAATTATACTTCTTTTTAAGCGTGCTGGTGTTTACATCCCGAGACGTTGGTGCGTCAGCCCAGGCTCGGTAGCACTCCTGCTTATAGCGTGATGCTATTTTACAGGAGCGACCAAACCATGGCTGGGATCTGCCTCTGATGGGCACCACAGAGGATGGAATAAAAAGTTCCATACCCTGAAGTACCACATCAGCAACAGAATCGGCAACAACGCTGGGATCTTCCGGCGAGAAGCAAACCAAGGGTAGGATACAAAAAAAGACCGCATCCCGTCCCAATCAGCTGACCTATAGTGCCAAACATGGCGGCAAGCAGCAGATCGTAAATGCGATTGGAGCGTAAGTGGCACCGTACTCTGGATTAGACAAAGGTCCGAAGAGCCCAGAGGGGCATCGACGGAGACCTGATATCCGTCCGGATGAGAGGTCAGCAGAAGGTCCAACAGGGAAGGTACATGGTCTTCCACATCTGGAATCCGCGTAGGCGAAGTAACCAGTTGTGTTAGACCATATGCCAAAGCAAAGTCATAGACAGATCTACCCGCATGATCGTTTAAAGGAGAACCAAGCCATTCAGCGTGGTGGGCGTTAAAATCACCGAGTATCACGATCTCTGCGGATGGAACCTGTTGTAGCACGGAGTCTGCAGCCATTTGGACGTGGTCGATGAGTCGGTCTGTGTCGGAATTTTCAAAAAAAAATTCGAATTACTTTTTACTATTAAAATATGATCAGATCTTATTTTAGTCCCGTTGAATAGACTTCAATTAAAGAAAGGTCGTCTAAATGAAATATTCAGTAACATAATTACATCAGAAAATGTGGATCACGTTCTGCAATTAAGGATAATTTATTATCATTCAGTTTTGGACAATTGATTAATAGAAGGCAATGACTCATGATAAATTTATTTATCTATTCTTTATTATTTGTTTCTTGGGTCTTACAAACAGCGGGCTTAACGCCTTGTGGTATTATCTGCCAGTCAACCCTGTCAGAGTAAGAAAAACGTTGCCGGTGCAGACTTTGATGAGCAAAAAAGGAGAAAACAAATACAAACGTAAACATTACATATATACACATAGAAACGTCCAAGTTTGTGCAGCAACATTCTAATTATAATTACAATAGATATATTATATACTCAGTCGGCAGATGTGCTGTTTGAAATATTTAATCTTTAAAAAAAACTTTAATTTTAATCAATAATGTATTAAATTTGGTATATGCTGTAATATTCTCGTCTGGTGGGATACATACATATAAATAATTTAAAATTTAAAATTTTGTACAGCCGACTTCAATATAAGTTATTTAAGAATAACTCAATAACCATTGGTCTGACCTTGATCAAATTCATATGGGACCACACGAGAACTATCAGCTTTCATATAAAAAAAAGTATCATCGAAATCGGTTCCTCCAGTACAAAGTTATGAGGTAACACACATAAAAAAAACATACATTCGAATTGAGTACCGTCTCCTTTTTGGAAGTCGGCAGAAAAGATATCCACCATACACTGCGATAGAACTCTAAATTTCATTCACATAATTTCGTTGGCAGTTCTTGATTGGCGGTCTGTAACAATAAGTTGAACACAAAATTTTGTGCACGCACGACCAGATTGTGGAATTTACTGTCACCAGCAGTTTTCCAGTACTGATATGACTTAGGGATTTTCAAGAAAAGAGCATACTCCTTTCAGAATTTATGCAACCCTACTTTACGATTAAACAATGGAGGTAGATAATAGAGTTTTCATTTTTAATAGAAGAGGTGGCAAAAGAACATATTATCACGGCTTGCCATAAACACCTGTCATACCTCTGGAAATGTTTATATGTTTGTTACTATCACGAGAAAATTACAAAATAGATTTTAATGAAAGTTGTATAATGGAGCACAAAACACAATAGGAAGTACGAGCAGGTTATATTTTATTTTGTAAAAGAAGTCTGAGTCTATCAGATATTACAGTTTCTTAATCCATAGTTATAAGACTTTACTAATAAAACTTAATTGCCAAAAGTGCGCCACGTTAACTATGAAATGTACAAACAATAATGATTTCTTATATTTACACGAACATTTCACATTAAATGAAACTGATTTTATCGCGTTTAATTTTAACTTTTTGATTTCCGACGTTTCAGATGCTTTACAGCACCCATGGTCACGAAGGGACTGAGGTGTTTTACGGCAAGATGTTCTAGTTAACCCGGCTACCTTCAGTTTTTGAATATTAAGTTTTGGTAAGATCGAAGCGCCCGTAGCCTAATGGTAGCGTGCGGACCGGGAACTCGAAAGGCCGTGAGTTCGAATCCGCCATTCGACTACTGTCGTGAACCACTTCTAGCACAAGCATTTTAAGCTTACCAGAGGTGGTTTAAGGGAATATTAGTATTTTTATTAAAAAAAATCTACGAAGAATGAACTTACAGTATCTTGAAGTCTTGCAGTGTATGCTTGGGTTTGCATTTATTAATTATTTACATTTTATTAATTATAGAATCAAGAACCAAGCAGATGGTAGCACCCAGCCATTTTCTCTATTAAAATTAGGATTTTTATTTGATTTCTATGAATCTTATGAATCGGTGTTTATTTCGGGTCTACCAAATCTCAAAGAAGTCGAAAAAACAGCCTGGTATTCCCAATGCGCGTCTGACATTAAAAAAAATTGTGCTATCCCTGGGTAAAGAGTGATTGAGCATTGTTGTAAATATAGATATATCTTACCTAAGGTAACGTATGCGAAGCCGTTGTGAGTCAGCTAGTTATTAATGAAATAGCGCTAGCTAGCAGATCACTTGACCGTAAGATCGAATCGAAAAACGTAATGAAAACGTTCTTGCCATAGTAAAAAACCTTTATAATACCGTAAGCTTACAAATCAATGACGATGAAATCAGCGCGTGTCGTAGAGTTGCTAAGTTACCATCTACTTCTGCAAGCCGTCCACGCAATATTCTAGTGAGCCTTCCAACTATTCGTCACAGAGACAATTTAATTTCAGCAGTGAAACGTTTTAACCAAGCCAACCCAAAGTTCAGTACATCTTGGTGTAGCTGGCGAAAGATCCTTGATATACGTAACCGAGCACCTGTCACCCGAGTGCAAGGAACTCCACTCGGCTACTCGAATAACACTACGGGATCAATACAAATACATATGGGTTAAATATGGCAATGTATACATCAGAAAAGATGATACGTCATCGGTTATACATGTAAAGAATAAGGATTTCCTATCGAAGTTGTCATCCTAAATTGTGTGTACATATTTCTTGTGTTTTCTAATAATCATTTTAAGCTTTTATTTTATTTTCCCTTTAATTTCATGTTAAGTTACTATCAGAATGTAAACCGCATGCGCTCTAAAACTTCCGAGTTTTATTTAGAATTATTAAATAACGACTATGATATAATATGTTTATCTGAAACTAACCTTAATGCTGGTGTGTGTAATGAAGAATTTTTTGATGAACGTTACCACGTCTATCGTAGAGATAGAAGCGATTGTGTATACACTAACCAAAATAGTGTGGGAGAAGGTGTTATCCTTGCTGTAAAAAAATGTTTTAATGTAATGCGTCGCGAATCCTGGGACAGTGACTATGAGGATCGTTGGATATCTATACTCCCTAGTAACAAATACGCGATGGCGATAAACCTTTGTGTTTGTTATTTGCCTCCTTACTTGAATCTTGATGAGTTTGAAAGATTTATGTGTCATGTTAAAAGTGTTGTTATAAATAATGATGAACTTGGGTATTTCTGTATCGTAGGCGATTTTAATATCCCTGACATTGACTGGAATCTTTTAAGAGACAAAAATGGTTACTACTGCTTGGGGTTAAGTAAAAAAGCTTGCTCTTTACTTAATATGATAGCTCTATGTTGCTCGAAACAGTTTAATTTCCTAAAAAACTGTAATGACCGGACGCTCGACTTAATTTTGGCAAATTTCGATGATGTTCATGTGACTGCGGCACTCCCTATAATCAAACCCGATAGACATCACCCTTGCTTGAACATATCTATTGGACACCAGCAAGCATTTAAGCCCATCAGGCAGAACCCAGGCACGTTGAAACCAAATTTTCATAAATGCAACTTTATAAAGATAAAAAATCGTTTACTTAATACAAATTGGCAACATCTTTTGGCCGAGGCGAATGTAGATGATGTAGTTGAAATATTTTACCATGAATTAAACAAAGCTATCCTTCTTTATACACCTCTGCAGAAAAGTCCATCACATAAATATCCATACTGGTACAGTCCTTCTTTGATTTGTTGCATTAAAGAGAAACTAAGATTTCATAAACTGTATAAGAATTTGGCAATCCAAGAGATTACGACACGTTTAATTTATTGAGAAAAAGAAGTAAAAAATTAATAGAAGAGTGTTATAAAAACTTACTACAGAATGTGGAAAGCGGTTTGAACGATAATATGAAAGCGTTCTGGAAATATGTCAAAAGAAAAAGAGTAAGTGGAAATATACCTGAATCGATGACTTATGGATCTCACACCGCAAACAAACCGAATGACATCTGCGAACTCTTCTCTACATATTTTTCATCTGTGTACGACAAACCGGATAGTAAAAAACCTGCGTCGTTTACCATTCCATCAAAACATCATCTTACTTTATCTGATGTACGTATTTCAACTGAGTTAGTGCGTCAAACTTGTTGTAAATTGGATGCTTCAAAGGCCCCAGGGCCGGATGGAATTCCTGCTATATTTGTAAAGACGTGTGCAAAAGAGCTTAGTTTGCCATTGTCTATTATTTTCAATAAGTCACTAATTACGGGTACTTTCCCGAAAATTTGGAAAAATGCGTTTGTAATACCCATTTACAAATCCGGTGATAAAACAATATGTATTAATTATAGACCCATAAGCATACTTTCCTGCATGGCTAAGGTTTTTGAAACATTAATATATTCTCACATATACAGTCATGTTAAGCAAAAAATTTCATGTATGCAGCATGGCTTCGTATCAGGTCGGTCTACGATAAGCAATCTGCTTATTTATAGAAATTACATCAGCTCGGCTATTGCTAATCGCCGTCAGGTGGACTCAATTTACACTGATTTCTCCAAGGCATTTGACAAGGTCAATCACGAGTTACTGTGTGCAAAATTAGAGGCCTATGGTATTCATGGTAATTTACTTCGTTGGGTTCAGATCGTATATATCCAGGAGGAGCCAGATCGTTGCGGTTAAAGGTTATAACTCTGCTCCAGCAGCGGTCACGTCTGGTGTTCCCCAAGGATCCCACTTAGGGCCATTGTTTTTCATTGTTTTTATAAATGATTTAGTTGACGTAATCCACAGTCACTGCTTACTTTATGCTGACGATATGAAGATATATCGAGTGATAAGTGACGTGAATGACTGTATTACATTGCAAAAAGACATAGATGCAGTTCAAGATTGGTGTTCCGCTAATTTTATGTCCTTAAATATCAGTAAGTGCTTAGTTATCACCTTCACTACTAAACACAATCACCTGGAATTTAAGTACAATGTCAATAGCTAGCCTCTGACACGCAAGGAGATTGTTAAGGATTTGGGAGTATATTTCGACTCAAAATTTTCGTTCCGTCCACATTATGTAATCATATATATTACGCAAAAAAGTTTCAGAACCTTAGGGTTTATAATTCGTGTAACAAAAGATTTCTCCAAACCTCTCGCATCACTTCGATTATTTTATAATTTGGTTCGTTCTGTACTAGAGTACGCTTCCACTGTATGAGAGAGGGTGCAGAGAAGTTTCCTACGCAGTATTTGTGGCAGATATAGTCACTTGTGTCGTCTACCATCATACGATTTTCGACTAAAGTTTTTTAATGTCCAACGATTGTCTTTGAGGAGACAATTTGCCGAACAAGTTTTCTTGCACAAGATTGGACATTCTCATATAGATTCCCCAGAGTTACTAAGGCTAATTAACTTCAATTCCGGTATACGACAACGTGTTCAAAGAATATTTAGGTTAGACGTACACAGAAATAAAACTTCCTTTTTCAACCCTGTTGTCAAAATGTGCCGTGATTACGACGAGATTAAGCGTAGTAACGTACATCTAGATATATTTGATAGTAGCCTTGTTAGATTTAAACGAAATTTACGTGTTGCTCTTAATTTATAATGTATTTTTTTTATCTTGTTTATTTTTGTTATTCTACTGAAGTAATATTACTATCCCTTATCATCATTGCCACTAAGAATGAGCTTATTTATTTTTTGCGTATTATGTATATGATTCTTAGATCGTATTACGTACATAGTGTCTCTATGGATTTTCTTAGAATTTAAAATATCTCTATACTTTTCAATAGTAAATTTTTTTTAATATGCTTTTTCACACCTTTTGCTTTTTTAATTGCGGACTTTAAAGTATTAAAGCAGTATAATTTTGCTTTCAAGCCTATAAACTCTATTATAATATCACCACCTAATTCATCTTTAAAATACCCTGGTATTTGTTTATTTGCTTTTGGAATATGGTATATATTATTTTCAGGAAAATTACTTGTATCAAATTACTTAATATTATCTTTCATATCTTTATAGAAGTCTTCAGTGTAAATTAAATACACAAGACTATCTGTATCAGTGTAACAAAATTTGATATTATTATCTTTGTATATTTTCTTCATTACAGAATAATGAAAATTATTTAAATGACTATTTGCAAGTTCCAAAATAGTAAAGCCCACATATATTGGGCGATCCAAGATCACTTTTGTTGGTCGGAGTTGAATGGCTACGAGGCTATCAGAAATAATTGTAAAATTTTTGAAATTAGGCGCACTAACATATTTTTCGGCACCTCTGACTTTATTTGTGTTATTAAAATTATCTTTCCATACATTTACAAGCTTAACATCGATTTGTTTTCTTTTGTTCTCTATAGTTTTCCAAAAATTGAATTGTTTTGTTTTTTAAAAAAGTCTCTATCAAAATTAGATGTAGCATTTTGTCTTAGATGTATTTAGGGAAATATATGGCTCTAAAAATGCATTTTGATTGAAAGCTAAAATCCTATGAATATTCAATAAAACAAGTCCGTTTTTTAGGCATTCTTGTAAATGACAGTAATGGATAACATATTTATATTTATCATAGAGATTCGCAACCAATTTCTTATTACTAAAGTTTGATGATATTGGAACTGTTAACTTTTCTGCTGCAAACGGTAAGTCAGAATGTTCATCATGAATAATGCGTAGATATTGCATGTCAACTTCGAGTATATATCCTTCATTACTATTAGAACTAATAGTGTTAATATCAAAACTTCTTAATTCTTTTTGTTTTAAAAACCGAAAATTTTTATAAGGTAGTTGCTGCATCATAGCATAATCATACAAATTTACACAATCTAAATAAACTAAGAAAAAATTTGGATCTTCTTTATTAAGATTTGGTAAGTATTTGTTATTAGCTTTTGCATACATTAACGAGCATTGAGATGTATATCAGTAATTAAATCCAACTCATTACTTGTCAACAATAGCATAGCATCCCAACTTAGTGAAGGTGATGAAACATAATGACAAGGATCGAGACCATAATAATTCAAAGTCATGAATCTAAATTTCTCAAAAAAGTCGCAAAGTAGTAAGACATCGCATTTCAGATATAACTCGGTATATTCACCTAAGTTTTTAATACCAAAATTTTGCCACACAGTTAAAGCTTGATTATAATCTTCGCTTGTTATAGATTCTGATGTTAATTTATTTTAAAATTTTGATTGCTCTGGTAACTGAGTTTCTTTATACTTTCCCAAGAATCTACATAGTCATAGCAATATACACCCTTCCTAAGACATCATCGGAATAAATTTTCATCTGGAAAGAATGTTCGCAAATGTTTTAAGTCTTCAGGGTTTAGAGTTTGTGCTAAATGATCTAAACTTGAACTCAGGAAATTAAAGGAGTCTATAAATTTTAATTGCGCTGACTTCTGCATATCGATTGGAAAAAACTTTGTAAATGAAATAAATTTCTCTTTGTTTTCTGGAATTAAATTTATACGACCGCATACACTTGCAAGTTCTTTTATAAATAAATGGAAATCATATCCAGAAAGATTACGAAATATAATAGGAATGAAATTACATTTTCTATTGTTTAAATTACATGAATAATGAGCTGGACCTCTGTATTTACCTGTGAAATGGTCATGATCATATATTTTGTAATCAGAAGAACAAAACTTTTTTTTACAAATATAACACAATTCTGCACTATTAAAAGAGCTCTGCTTTTCACTATTAAGCGGATTCATGTCTTTGGAAATATTTAAAATTTTATATAATCTTTCTATATCCTTATCAATTGAATTTAGCAATTATGCCCTCGATAAGAAACACAGTCATTCAATTCGGGATTGGATTCACAGCATATATAATAAACAAAACAAGTAGCTTCATGAATCTGAACATTTTGTACATGTTGACTTTTATTTTTGTTAGAATATTCTCTAAGTAAACTTTCAAAGTCACCATAAATAACAATTGGAATTCTTTAAGACCTTTCTGGATTAGAAAATCGTAGCTTTGATTTCGTTTCTGGAAGGATAGTTTGCATGCGAGCACAACTACTTGACTCTAACCTTGTCTCAGAATCAAAGTAAAGAAAACATTCATCACATAAATGAACTTTACATTTGTGTTTCTTAAGTTGTTTATGTACGAGGTTTTCAAAATGTTTGATTAAAACAAAATGAGTCTTGTTTTGTTTATTCAAAAGCAATAAGTTTACATGCATTAACTTTCTTTGTGATGTTTTGTACAAAGGTCCTGTTACTGTATTATTTTTTTCTAATCCATATATATTGACACTTATGTTTGTATTCTGTTCTTCAAAGCGTTTTATATCTTCAAACGTCGGTGGAAAAGACATACTGAACACATTTAAAACTTTAGAATAGTGTGGATAAGATGTAACTCGATTTGGATTACATTTCACTGGATACATTTATGCTATGATACACCAAAGGAAGCAGTGACTGTCTGTATTATGAATATTAAGACATGACTTTGTTCTGACAATACTTTTTGGTAATGAAATAAAATGACCCGCTCTTAGCGGATTATGTTTAGCTATATTTAGTTCTAAATGGTTAATTGACTCAATTGTCCACCCAGATTCAGATAATTCAAAGTTGGTTCAATTTGCTGATTAAATTCTTCGAGTATTCTTCAAAAAGAAAATTTAAATCAGTACTTTATAATATATGTGTATATTTAGTATTGAAGCCTTTTAATGATATTTCATCATTCTTTGGAAGCTTGTACAACACAAATAATTCAAAGTTTACCGTGATTGATTTGTGCGTGATTAGTAATGTTTTAATTATATTGCAAACAATGCTAGAAATACTAGATAAGAATAACTCTGGCATAATTATGTCACTTGAATCTGGATTTACTCTATAACTTGCAATCCTATTCTTGAAAGCAGTAGCTATTAACTGAAAATTATCAATCTCAGTTCTAAGTAAACAATTAATTTTATGTATATTACTCTTCTTATGTGATGAATGATTTGATGTATATGCATTACAGTCCTGGCAGAATTTCATTTTCAATTATGTATCTATTATTGACGTTTAGTGTAATACTGCTCAAAACTTGTATATAAATATGTATTTCAATCTTTATTTATATTTGTCTTATAGATTTAAATTCTAATTAACAACTCTAACTTATAATTACTTTGTCTAGATTTAAGGTATTTCAAAATTTAAGTTTCAATCCAGCTTTTTGTTCTTTTAGATTCAGATTTTAGTTTTTAATTTTTTCGTTGCTGTAAGAAGAGACACAGTTTTGAAAATAATATGGTATATCGCACAGTAATATAATAAATGATTCACAAATTTATATTATAATTACTTTATCCAGGTATTTCAAAAAATCTAACTTTCAATATCTGGCTTTTTGTTTTAGATTCATATTTTTAGTTCTTAGTTTTTCGTTGCTGCAAGGAAAAATAAATGCAATTTTTGAGAATAATTACTTCATTCAGGTATTTTAAAATTAAACGTTCAGTATCTGGCTTTTTGTTTTTTAGATTCAGATTTTAATTCTTATTTTTTCTTTGCTGTAAGGAAAAGGCATAACTTAGGAAAATAATATGCTACAAGTCAATAACATTTAATATTAAGCTATTATGAGCGCAATTACTTTATTATTGGTGCCAAAACAAAGTTAGAAAATATTAATAGGGCATAAAATTGGCTATATAGCAGCGTACTCATCCTTTGCCGCTGCTACTAACTTTGTCGCAGCTTTCCACGTAAGGCTGTTGTCTTCTACAGCAGACTTTAGAGTGACGAGCGAACGCTTCCGCCGATTGGAGCCAAGCTTTTCGGTTTCTTTGGTTTTGTACACACGCAGCTCTTGCAGGATCTGCTCTCTGCAGCGTGTAGCCCAAACCCGCACGCCGCGATAAAAAACTTCTCAGCGCCGCCTCTCTAATGGGTTCTTGCAACTCGTTATCTTCCTGTAATTATTTCAAATATTAATGTTAGTATTGTATAGAAAAATAAGCTCATAATATTTATAACTAAAAAAATATTATAGTGCTGTTTGATATCGGTAAGAAATAAAATATTGGTGATGGCGATCTCGATGATAATACTCAAAACAAAGTTTTTTCAAAAGCACTAATTACTAATATGAATAAACTAAAATTGTTAATAAAACTAATTTTACGGATTTTATCGCGTATATTAACTTATTTTTATATATTCCCGACGTTTCGGGTGCTTTCCAGCACCCGTGGTCACGGGGGACTCCCCGTGACCACGGGTCCGTAAAATTAGTTTTATTAAAAATGTGTAGTGTTCGCCTAAATATAAGAAATCATTAAACTAAAATTGGTTAAATAATTACAAGAATAAAATAAAAACGACAAAGATCCATGACCTGAGTACAAATATTTATCTGTGAAATAAATATCTGCGTCGACCGGGAATCGAACCCACGGCCCTCAGCTTGGCAATTTGGGTCACTGACCAAGACGACAATTGTATTAATAAATTTAAATTGAACTTACCTCTAAATCAAATGCAAACGAAGACCTCTTAAGTCTTTCCTTTTTTATAGACTCAGCCTCCGATTCGCTATCTGAATCCAGAACGACTTTCCTCTTCTTAATATTACTATCTCCACAAGACATTTTCAACGTTTTCTTTTGTTTGGATTTCGTAATGAGAGTACTACCATCATCCGAGTCAAATGGATTGACAATTTTGCTAGTCAACGTCCTAAAATCAGTAATTCTATAGTTAATATAACAGGTCATAGATCATTTGTACACATATTATTTTATTACATATTTATATACATGACTAGCTGACCCAAAGTTTCATAAAAAAGGTCCAGCCGTTTGATCACTAACACTGTGACACGAGAATTTTATATATTAGATTATATAGTATGAACTCAATAAAAAATAATAAAAATAATAAAAAGACACTTCAATTAAAAAAGAAAATTAGGAATGACTTGCAGCGCATTCTAGCTCTCCTTATATATGCAGAATTCTAAAGCCCATTACACAATAATACTTTAGCCAAAAACTAATTATTATTTTTTGTTAAGTCACATTTATTACCATTCCTATGAATGCTCTGTATAAAGTCTAAAATCCATTAACTAAAATTTTATCAATGTGTCTACACCTTAAGCTAATAATATGATACAGCTTACACTGCAGACGCCACTCTGTCGCAGATATTTGAGATCAAAATTTGTTTAAGGAAGCTGCATTTAACAGTGGTAGAGCCACGCGGCAGCTTTTGCAGTCGCACGGATGGGCCGGCTCGAACCGGGGTGGTACCACGACCTCACAGAAAACCAGCGTGAAGTAGAGGTTTACCTCTGCGTTTCGCTTGGTGAGTGCAGGTGGCCGGAGGCCCTTTTTACTGGAAATGAGGCATTCCATCTTAGTCCTCACGGGTGACAACGCATCTACATATTGATTTGTAATAGAGGATAGATGTAGATGTCTATGGGCCACAGCAACCACTTACCATCAGGTGGCTCGTTTGTCACCCTTATCCTATAAAAAAAAGTTCTATCTTATTTATTATTTTATGATTTTTTCGAGATCTAGATTGTAAAAAGCTACTTTTTTGTATTTTACTTAAGAAAAATATGGCCAATTTTTAAAGTATAAACCCATTAGTTAACTTCAGGCCCAAAATACCCATTCTCCTTTCAGTTCCTTACCATTAAATTGTACCCCGAATAAACATCTTCTTGGATTAGTACATCCTTTCTACAATTTTTATTTCGATTTAATAAAGTGTGCACAATGGCTTGGAAATAAAATTATAACCTAAATACACTATTATATTGGAATATTGTTACGAGCTTGGGATTCGAGATAATTAAAAACTGCCGAGTGAATTACCAAATTTGACCAAATCTTCCTGCTGTGCATGTTGTAGGCTGTCCTTCCACTCATTGCTGAGCTGGTCTGTCCTGAGCATCCTCACAGATACCACTTCCTTACCCTCTTGCCTAGTACAATGCTTGCAATCTTCAGGCAGGGTCTTCTTGACAATGCATCTGCATTGCCATGAGATTTCCCGCTGCGATGTTCGATCAAAAAGTCGTATTCCTGCAGTAATTCAATCCATCTCGCAACTTGTCCTTCTGGATTTTTGAACTGCAATAGCCATTTCAGTGCAGCATGGTCAGTTCGTAAGTGGAATTTCCGCCCTAGAAGATATTTGCGAAAATGCTGCAAGGACTTTACCACAGCAAGCAATTCCCGTCTTGTGACACAATAGTTCCTTTCCGGCTTTGACAACGACTTGCTGAAGTACGCTATCACAATCTCTTGATCACCATTCCGAGACAACACACCGCCAAGTCCTATATCACTTGCGTCTGTGTCAACTATGAATTCCTTGCCCGCATCAGGGTACCCCAAAATAGGTGTTTTGCATAGACGGTTCTTGAGCTCCTGGAATGCCATATCGCAACTTTCATCCCAGCAGAAATGTCGCTTCTCCTCGGTTAGCTTGTGCAGAGGTTTGGCTATATCTGCAAAGTTCTTCACAAATCGCCGATAATAAGAGCACAAACCCAAAAATGCTCTAACCTGTGTCTTGTCTTTTGGAACCGGCCACTCCTTGACAGCAGCAATTTTCTCTGGATCCGTGCGGATACCTTCTTCCGACACTACATACCCCATAAAACTAACTTGCCGTTTGAATAGTGAGCACTTCTTCGGACTGAACTTGAGGTTGGCACTCTGGATATTCATGAGCACGCGTTCCAGGTTTTGAAGGTGTTCCTCAAACGTACGGCCTACGATGATGATGTCATCCAAATAGACCAGACAAGCATCTCCAATTAGCCCGGTAAGTACAAGCTCCATCAACCTTTCAAACGTTGCTGGAGCATAGCACAATCCAAACGGCATGACTTTAAATTAGCACAAACCCTTTCCTGTGGAGAGTGCAGTTTTCTCCTTGTCCTTAGGGTCAATTTCAACCTGCCAGTAGCCACTTTTCAGATCCAGCGTACTAAACCACTTTACGCCTGTAAGCATGTCCAGCGTGTCATCAATTCTTGGCAAGGGATAGCTGTCCTTCTTCGTAACGTCGTTCAGGCGGCGGTAGTCAACACAAAACCGCATGCTGCCGTCCTTCTTCTTTATCAGCACCACAGGTGAACACCATGGACTAGATGAAGGTTCAATAACACCATCCTTCACCATTCCCTCAATCATGGTTTGCACTTCCTTTTCACGTGCTACAGGCAATCTCCTTGGCCGCAATAGGCAATTTTTCTCCTGTGTTCATTTTGTGTTGAACTAAGCCAGTCTTTCCTATATCAGCTTCGTTTGACGGGAAAACAGTGACGTACTTGAGTAACAACTTCTTCGCCTTGACCATTTCATTCGGGGAGAGAACGCTGCGACAGTCTTCTAAAAGTGTGGTCACTCTCGTTTGTCCATCCTTGCTGGGGGTCCCAGTCAATAGATATTCGCACCGACGCAACCAATCCACTTCCTCACTAGTACCAACCAATTTGCCTTTTTCTATAATCTGTTCCTGATCACAAAGGTTCAACACACGTACTCCTGAGATGTCGGTGGTTCTGACCAAGGTTCGAGCCACTTTCCATGGAAGGTCATTGTCTACCCTTTCCACGAGTACACAACGATGAGCTTGCCCAAGACTCCGAGGAAGACTAACCGGCACAATTGTTTCCGATCTCGGCGGAAGAACAATCTTCTTAAGGCTGTACACATTCCCTGGTAACGCCCCTTCCACGAAAAGTTCCTCTTCTCCACATTTCAAAACACCTTGCTTAACGTCGATCTCACAACAATTCTTCCTCATAAAGTCTAGGCCCAGTATGCAGTCGTCCATTATATTAGCCACGATGACATTATGCAGGTAGATCATGTTACCTAGCTTCAACTCCATCTCCTTCTTTCCACGAACGGGTATGCGCTGACCGGTGGCTGTCACCAAATTAATGCGTTCGCGGTTGTATGCGGAGTCCCCAACGAACTGACTTATAAGTTGTGAACTGACAACCGTGCGAGAGGCTCCAGTGTCCGTTGACCTCGCCCTTGATGATCAGGCTGTTCCCATCATGGGTTTGTGAGATCGAAATCCTTGGGGCTCTTTTAACATCAGCCAGCACCCGCCAGTTTCCCTGCTGCTGCTGGGCGGTGCTGTTAGCCACACTACCCTCTCGAGATCGATCTCCTTCCCTTTCTACAGTTCGTTTAGGGCAGCTGTATCGTAGATGGCCCCATTCCCCACAGCCGTAGCACCTAGGGCTGTAGCCTTTATTGCGGTCACGAACTGTAGCTGCTGAAACCTCCCTGAAGCGATGGAAACGATGATCCTGTCGCACGGCTTCCACCTCCAGTGCATGGGCCAACGCGTCCTTAAGCGTCTCGTGGTGCCCGAGCCTCACAACAGCTCTTACTTCAAGGTCGCGGATGCCGTCGATGAATGTCTGCACCAGGTGCCCTACAATGAGCACAGGTACAGACTGTTATGCTTTCCGAACCAGCTTCTCCACCTCAAGGGCCCACTGCTGCAGGTTTTCGTTACTGCATTGCACGCGATCTTTGAGCTGCGCACGAAAGTTCTGTTCTATCACCGGGAGGGTGACCATCTGTCCCAAGGAGGTGTTGGATTTATCGTCCACAAGTCACTCGATAACAACGTTGTAAAGATTGAGAGTGTGTCGACGAGAGTTGCGTACCTTACACTCAGAATCACCAAACGGTATTCGTTTGGTGATTCTGAGTGTAAACCTCGACACACCCCGAGGAAGAGGTGGAGGAAATCTATGAGGATATCCCTAGAGCCATGCATTCCTCCAAAACCCACTATACGGTGTTAATGGGAAACTTCAACGCAAAACCAGGCACAAGAGAAAACGGTGAGCTGAAAGTAGGGAAATTCTGAATAGGGCAACGGAACCCAAGGGGCCAGCAGCTGGCCGACTTCGTGGAGAAAGAGGGACTCTTTATGATGAACTCTTTCTTCCAGAAGCGGCCCCACAGGAAATGGACCTGGTCGAGCCCCGACGGTTCGACAAAAAATGAGATTGACTTCATTATAACGCCCAGACGACAACTGTTCAATGATGTCTTAGTGATCGCGAGGGTGAAAACCGGCAGCGATCAGCAAATGGTGAGAGGCACACTGAACCTAAACGTTAAGTTGTAGAGGTCACATCTAATGAATTCAATGCTCCGTCCCACTCGTGCTCTAATATATATATAGTCACAGCCATAGTCCCGAAACCTTTTAGCTCGAGGTACGAAACCGTTTTCAGTGCCTAGAAGATTGCAATGCAGTGGACGATATGAATGACAAGCTCGTGGAAACTGTCCATGCGGTCGGAGCTAAGTTCTGCAAGACCCGCCGCAGAAGAACACAAAAACTCTCCGATCACACTCTTAATCTCATGGCTGTTAGACGGGAGATGAAGCTACATTCTTCAACAGATTTGACAGCATACAGGCAACTGAACAGACAGATCTCCAAATGAATGTTGCGGGACTTACGCAACTTTAATACTTTTATTAATAATCTTTATTTCCATATTTTCCATATATATATCAGTTAACAATACTGAAAACTTTAATACTGCTCGTATTGAAGAAGCAATCGAGCGGAACAAGGGCTCCAAAGTCTTTGCTAGAGATCTGTCTGCCAGAAAGAGCCAACTGTCGAAGCTGAAGACCGAATGTAGCAGCGTCGTTTCCGGGACTGAGATTTTGAGTGAGATTGAGAGGTTCTATGGGCAGCTGTACACATTATCGTTGGAGCCACACGCAAGTGTGAGTAACGATCCAAGAGCGAGTCTTATCTGACACTATTTCGATGATATCCCGGACGTCAGTCTGAGAGAGATTAGAATGGCTCTCCAGCACCTTAAAAAGGGCAAGGCCCTAGGCGAGGATGGAATTACAGCGGAGCTTCTGAAAGCGGGTGAAAAACCGGTACTTAACGTCCTTTAGAAGCTATTTAATTCCGTCCTCCATGGTGGTATTACACCGGAGGCGTGGAGCAGAAGTGCGGTGGTCTTCAAGAAAAGTGACAACGCTCTCTTGAAGAACTACAGACCGATTTCCCTTCTGAGCCGCGTCTATGTGCTGTTTTCGAGAGCCATTGCGAATCGTTTTGCGCGCAGACTTGACGACTTCTAGCCTCCCAAACAAGCCTTTTCCGAAAAGGCTTTAGCACGATAGACCACATACATACCCTTCGGCAAATTGTACAGAAGAAATTCCGATATAGTCCTTATGGCAGAATCGCTGGAGGATCTAAGCACTATGCTCAATAACCTCAATAGTGATCCCAACGGATAGGTACTTAAGATGAATACGGACAAAACAAAGATTGTTTAATGTCCATGTCCCACCTATGCCGGTAGATATACTTGTTGGGAGCACTAAGCTTGAAGTTGTTGATGAGTATGTTTACCTGGGATAAATAGTCCGACTAGGTAAGTCCGACTTCCACCGAGAGGTCAATCGACGGATTCAACTCGGTTGGGCAGCGTTCGAGAATCTCAATCTCAGCTATACCTCTAAACTTGAAAGCGAGACTGTACAACCAGTGCGTGTTGCCAGCAATGACCTATGGAACTGAAACGTGGTCCTTCACTGCTGGCCGGATGAGGAAGCTCAAGGTCGCTCAGCGAGCTATGGAGAGGGCTATGCTCGGAGTTTCTCTGCGTGATAA
This sequence comes from Parnassius mnemosyne, assembly GCA_963668995.1. Taxonomy (NCBI): domain Eukaryota; kingdom Metazoa; phylum Arthropoda; class Insecta; order Lepidoptera; family Papilionidae; genus Parnassius; species Parnassius mnemosyne. Next base: position 17,850,290 of record CAVLGL010000115.1, read on the forward strand.
ACTTAGAAATGAGGATATCCGCAGTAGAACCAGAGTGACCGACATAGCCCAACGGATTAGTTTTTTTTTATAGGTTAGGGTGACAAACGAGCACACAGTCCACCTGATGGTAAGTGGTTGCTGTGGCCATCTACATTTATCCTCGTTTGCGAATCAAAATGCAGATACGTTGTCACCCGTGAGGACTAAGATGGAATGCCTCTTTTCCAGTAAAAAGGGTCTCCGGTTCTCTACACTCACCATACCAAACACAGCAGTGTCAAGCTGCCATCTTACGCTGGTATTCTGTGAGAGCGTGGTCCTTCCCCGGTCGAGCCGACCCATTCGTGCTACAACTATACTACTAATATTGGCTTGGCTCTACCACGTAGATAAAAGAGATAGATTAGTAAGCTGAAGTGACAATGGGCTGGCCATATAACTAGAAGAACCGACAGCCGATGGGGGAAAAAGGTTCTTGAGTGGCGGCCTCGTACCGGCGGACGAAGTGTAGGGCGTCCCGCTACTAGATGGAGTGACGACCTGGTAAGACGTGCAGTAAGTCGATGGATGCAGGTGGCTCAGGACCGTGCTTTGTGGCATTCCTTGGGGGAGGCCTATGTTCAGCAGTGGACTTGTGAAGGGCCTGTAACGATGATAATGATGATTTGAATATATAAAAATTAATATTTTATGCGCTGCCATACCGTTCGACAGATTGCGGTAAAACTTTGTCAACTTATTGCTTGCACTTCCGCGAAGGTTATAGGCATAGTACAAATCACTTACAGCAGGTGGTGTTTTTTTAAATTTATTTGAAAGTTAAATATGATTCAATGTAGGTATTATCATTTCTAATTTAACTGTTCCAAATTTAAAACGTTATTTCCACAATTATTTCTTCTGCGGCTGCAAAGCGCCGGGGCATCAGCTAGTATTTAATAACATTACAAACTTTGTAGCCAGCATACAGCCGGAGTATAGCACAGGATAAACTAGTTATCATTCCATCTCATTCTTTAGGTATCGTAAGAAGCAACTTAAAGAAAAATTTGAAGGTCCTGTCTTTTGATAGGCTATAATATAAATATGCTACAACGATCATCGTATTGCGATAAAATTTTAGGGCGTCATAAAGAACGACATCAAAAAACGCAGCTGGCTGGTATCCTCCTGGCTGCCTTGATATCGTCATAAAATCTTAAATCGTAAATGTATTGCTGATACGAAATGGATGTTTATTTATTTACTCTATTGACATTCTGCGCTAATTACGATCGGCCGCAAGATAAAATTAAAAAATATATATACTTCAACTTAATTAATTACTAAAAATATTAATTACAATAACTGGCAACTGTACGATGTTTGTTAGAAGAGTGATTTAAAATTAGGTGTCTTGAGGTATGGCGAACGATGCCGCGATGTCGCAATGCGTCACCTCGTATGGTCCGTGGTACTTTGGGCGCATCGCGGGGGGTCGATGATGTATTGCTGACTTACTTATACCTCCAGGGATGTTCCTGTACATAACAAGCTTAATAAATTCGTGTTTTCTTATTTCAAAAAAGAAGGAGTTTCTCTTTATCTTCTTTATTTATGTATCTTCCTCAGTAATGAACCGATTTTAATGATTGTTTTTTAATAAAATAGATTACACTTCAAAAATGTACCTAGATATAGATGAAAAAAATTCCAACTATAAAGGTGGAAAAATAGGGAACCCATTGAGACGACATGCGAGCTTCCTTAGTCCACTCAAGGAGCTAAAATACTTTTAAAAAAAGTACAAGCCGACTTCAGAGTTGAAAAGAATAAAATAATTTCTACATAGATAATAGTTTCTGAAGTCGGAACTTTGATATTTCTATACGCTATGTGCTAAATTATATTATTATTTTTAGTTATTTGAAGTTGGTTTTTTTATAGGATAGGGCGACAAACGAGCACACAGTCCACATGATAGTAAGTGGTTGCTGTGACCCATAGACATCTGCATCTTTCCTTAATAAAGAATCTTAATGCAGATACGTTGTCTAAAACTAAGATGGAATGCCTCTTTTCCAGTAAAAAGGGTCTCCGGTTCTCTACACTCATCATACGAAACACAGCATTGTTAAGCTGCTATTTCACGCTGGTATTCTGTGAGAGCGTGGTCCTTCCTAGCCCGGTCGAGTCGACCCATTCGTGCTACAACTATACTATTAATATAGCTGCAACATGGCAGCATGCAGCATGGCCCAAGCAGATGGCAGCACCCATCCATTTTCTCTATTGAAATTATGATGTTTTTTAGTTGTTGTTTTTTAAATCTTTAAAAAAAAAGAACATATTATCTGCTTGGGATCCTATAATTAATAAAATTACATCCAAACCCAAGCATACCACTGCAAGACTTCAAGATTATGTAAGCTCATTCTGCGTAGATCGGACCAAAAATTAATATTCAAAAACTGAAGGTAGCCGGGCTAACTATGACATCGGTACGTCAAACACCTCAGTCCCCCCCCCCCCGTGACCATGGATGCTGTAAAGCACCCGAAATATCGGGAATTAAAAAGTTAAATTAAACGCGATAAAATCCGTGAAAATTAGAATTCTTTATTTTTGCCATATTTATATTGAAACATATTGTTATTGAAATACCTCCCTGTTATGTTAAGGCTCAAAATACCAACCTTTGATTATATTGTTTATATTAATATTTTAACTTTGTTTGTAAATAGTAAATTTTTCATTATTCATTTAATTATTATATCCCGTAAAAGTCTACTTCTGAAGTTATCCCTACTCCAGAAATTGCCTCATAAGAGGGATATTTAAAGATGTTAAAAATTAAGGAGCTTAGATTTGCGTAAAAAAAATTAAATAATTTGTCTTACATAGGTTGAAGAGCACCTACTGCCCTTCCTCAATTGCGTGCACTATGTAATTGTGTGACGGTTCACCACCTATCTCAATACCACTCACTACACAAGGGAGGACACCGTCAATAATACGACAAGTTTTTCGGCCCTAAACGTGACATCATCAGGAGAAAAGACCCTGTGATGGGTAACCGCTAAGTGAGCTTCACTGATAATGATGGTGGTGGTGACAGATAATGATGATGATATACCAAATTATGTCCGAACGTTCGATTTTCAAAATATTAATTGTTCTGAATTGTGAAATTTATTGATCAACTAGCTGTTCCCCACGACTTCGCCGCGTGTAATTTAGGGTTTTAAATTTTTTGAGCGAAACCATAGTTCTTTTTCTAAAATAAAATTTGCCTAAGTTACTCCTTATAACATCAGCTATTTGCCGGTGAAAATCCCGTTAAAATCGGTCCAGGTATTTTGGAGATCAGCCGGAACAAACAAACAGACAGACAGACAAAAATTTAAAAAATTGTGGTTTTGTTTTAAGTACCGATACATTCATATGCATGTAATAAAAAGCCGTTAATTCTATATTACAAACAGACAATTTTTATTTATTTGTATGTATGTATAGATGTACAAATTTAAGCTAATAATCGCCATTACGTAACTAAATTTTGATTATGTGCAAAATATAACTGCGATTGAAACATAATAGTTTAATAGGCTCAAGTCACTACTTGTGCGTGTACATATGCATGTGCTTGTGCATGGTTATATCATAAACATTCAACAACATCTTAAACACAAGCAAACGGTAAACATTTAATTAAATGAATAATGCATTATTATTCCAGGTTATAGTATGCGCAAATACACTTCAATAATGTCATTATTGCTTTTTAAAACTGTCATCATGATCATCATCATCATTACAGCCCTCCATAAGTCCACTGCTGAAAATAGGCCTCCCCAAGTAATGCCATAAAGCACGGTACTGAGCCATCTGTATCCATCGTCTTCCTGTCTTACCAGCTCGTCACTCCATCTAGTGGGAGGTCACCCTACACTGCGCCTACCGGTACAAGGCTGTCACTCGAGAACCTTTGTTCCCCCTCGATTGTCGGTTTTTCTAGATATATGGCCGGCCCATTGCCACTTCAGCTTACTAATCCGTTATGCTATGTTGGTTACTCTGGTTCTAGAGCGGATATCCTCATTTATAAGTTTATCACGCAGAGAAACCCCGAGTACAGCCCTCTCCATAGCTCGCTGAGCGACCATGAGTGTCCTCATACTGCCAGCAGTAAAGGACCACGTCTCAGATCCATAAGTCATCACTGGCAATACGCACTGGTTGAACAATCTCGTTTTCAGGTTTTGAGGTGTACCTGACGAGAAGATGTGTCGTAGTTTCCTGAACGCTGCCCTGCCGAGTTGAATCCGTCGATTGACCTCTCAGTCAAAGTTGGACTTACCTAGTCGGACTATTTGTCCCAGGTAAACATACTCGTCAACAACTTCGAGCTTAGTGCTCCTAACAGCTACCGGCATAGGTGTGACATAGACATTAAACATGATCTTTGTTTTGTCCATGTTCATCTTAAAACCTGTCCGTTGAGAGACACTATTGAGGTCATTGAGTATAGTACTTAGGTCCTTCAGCGATTCTACCATAAGGACTATATCGTCGGCAAATCGAAGGTGAGTGTTGCACTCGCCATTCATGTTAATACCGTATCCTTTCCAGTCCAGGAGCTTAAAACGTCTTCCAATGCAACAGTGAAGAGTTTAGGGGATATAACGTCACCCTGTCTTACACCTCTCTGCAGTTGGATAGGTTTCATACTCTGATTCTGTACTCGGATAGCCATCGTAGCCCTATTGTACAAAGTAAATAAGTAGCACCGCCCGAATTTTGACGGAATCAAAGGCTTTCTCATAGTCCACATACGCAAGGCAAAGTGGCAGATTGTACTCTTCTGTCTTCTGTACAATTTGCCGAAGGGTGTGTATGTGGTCCATGGTACTAAAGCCTTTACGGAAATCGGCTTGTTCAGGAGGCTATAGTCGTCAAGTCTACGTGTGAGACGATTCGTAATGTCTCTCGAAAACAGCACGTAGACGCGGCTCAGAATGGTAATCGGTCTGTATTTCTTCAAGAGAGCAATATCGCCTTTCTTGAAGAACAAAACCACCGCACTTCTGCTCCACGCCTCCGTAGAAGTGCCACTATGGAGGACGGAGTTAAAGAGCTTCTGAAGGACATCAAGTACCGGTTTTCCACTCGCTTTCAGAAGCTCCGCTGTAATTCCATCCTCACCTGGGGCCTTGCCGTTTTTAAAGTGCTGGAGAGCCAATCCAAGAGTTACTCACACTTGCGTATGGCTCCAACGATGACATGTACAGCTGCTCATAGAACCTCTCAATATCACTCAAAATCTTAAGTGTCACAACTGCCACACTCGGTCTTCAGCTTTGAAAGTTGGCCCTTACTGTCAGACAGATCTCTGGCAAAGACTTTGTAGCCTTGGTTCCCGCATGGACAGTTTCCATGAGCTTATCATTCATATCGTCTACTTCATTGCAGTCTTCTAGGCACTGAAAACGGTTTTGTAACTCGAGTTGACAGGTTTCGGGACTCTGGACTAGAGCACGAGAGGGACGGAGCGTTGACTTTATTAGACGTGACCTCTCCAACCTAACGTTTAGTTTTAGTGTGCCTCTAACCATTCGCTACTAGTTTTTGCCCTCGCGATCACTAAAACATCATTGAATAGTTGTCGTCTGGTCGTCATAATGAAGTCAATCTCATTTTTTGTCGAACCGTCGGTGCTCGACCAGATTCACTTCCTGTGAGTCCACTTCTGCAAGAAAGAGTTCAGCATACAGAATCCCTTTTCCTCCATGAAGTCGGCCAGCTGCTGGCCCCTTGGGCGCCGTTGCCCTATTCCAAATTTCCCTACCTTCAGCTCACCGTTCTCTCTTGTGCCTAGTTTTGCATTGAAGTCTCCCATTAGCACCAAATAGTGGGTTTTGGTTGAATGCATGGCTCTATATATATATCCTCATATATTTCCTGCAACTCCTCATCGGGATATGCCGAAGTTGGTACGTAAACCTGTATGAACTTCAACGAATGACGTTTAGTGGTTCTGAGTATAAGGTACGCAACCCTCGTCGATACACTCACAATGTTTACAACGTTGTTAACGAGAGACTTGTGGACGATAAATCTGACACCTCCTTGGGACAGATGGTCGCCCTCCTGGTGAATATGAACAAGTTGCCGGATTCTAGGATTACCGTGTCCTCCCCTTCTCTTCGGACCTCGGGTAATCCTATAATATGCCAGTGCAACTTGTCTATCTCTTCTTCCAGCTCCACGATCTTCTCTTCTGTCCTCAAGATGCGTGCGTTGTATTTTACCAGGTCGAGTTGTCTTAGATGGCAACCAAACCTCCACCGGAGATTTTTAGCACCCCCTGCCCCGCCGTTACCCCATGGTTGCCAGCCTAGCCAGGGATAGCGGGGCCGCCGGGGACTGGGGGTCGTCTCTTCGTAACTTTCATCATGGGGGGATATTTGCCATAGTTGCCACGCTTGGCGATCGTGTTGGCAACCGCAGTTTTTTATTGTAATATTGCTGTTATCAAGAAGATGCTGCTGCCCATCTCCTGCCTGTTTCCCACTGTGGCCTCTTACGACACCCACGGTAAGATATGGGGTAGTGGATATTCTTAACCGCCACTACACGGCGAAAAACTGTACTATTTAAACTCTACTATTGTAAAATAATGAAAACTATGCCTTAAGTTGTATTGCCTTTGGCAACAATATTCGGACGCCCAAGAATTTATAATTAAAATGTTAGCAAATTTTTTTAATTTAATCGGATTTTGATTTGAATTCATGCTCAACGATGAAGGATAACATAGCCGAAGAAATGCGTCGCTTGTCGAAGTTTTGTAGTTAAAATAATTAATTTTTGTTGACTTTATTAAAATTGTTTTAATAATAAACGTTAACGAAAAAAGCTGATTGCTTCGCCACTTTGCTATCCTGTTAGCTTGCTAGGTTTATTGATTTCACGATGTCTGTCCGTCTGTCCGTCTGTCATTCTGTCCGTCTGTCCCACGATTATCTCGAGAACGGTTTTGAATTTTCAAATTCTGTTTTCAGCAATCGATTACTGATCACCCAGGCATCTGAACCTCCTATTTTGATTTGCTGATTGCTTCGCCACTTTGCTATGCTGTTTATTAAAGGCGACAACGCTCTCTTGAAGAACTTTAGACCGATTTCCCTTCTGAGCCGCGTCTAAGTGCTGTTTTCGAGAGTCATGACGAATCTTCTCGCGCGCAGACTTGACGACTTCCAGCCTCCCGAACGAGCCGATTTCCGAAAAGGCTTTAGCACCATACACCACATACATACCCTTCGGCAAATTGTACAAAAGTCAGAGGAGTACAATTTGCCACTATGTCTTGCGTATATGGACTATGAGAAAGCCTTTGATTCCGTCGAAATTTGGGCGGTGCTGCAGTCCCTTCAGCGGTGCCAAGTGGACTGTCGGTATATCGAAGTACAGAAGTGCTTGTACAGTAGGGCTACGATGGCTATCCGAGTACAGAACCAGAGTACGAAGCCTATCCAATTGCAGAGAGGTGTAAGACAGGGTGACGTCATATCCCCGAAACTCTTCACCGCTGCATTGGAAGACGTTTTCAAGCTTCTGGACTGGAAAGGATACGGTATTAATATCAATGGCAAGTACATCACTCACCTTCGATTTGCCGACGATATAGTCCGTATGGCAGAATCGCTGGAGGACCTAAGCACTATGCTCAATGACCTCAATAGTGCTTCCCAACGGATAGGTCTTAAGATGAACATGGACAAAACAAAGGTTATGTTTAATGTCCATGTCACACCTATGCCGGTAGTTGTTGGGAGCACTAAGCTCGAAGTTGTTGACGAGTATGTTTACCTGGGACAAATAGTCCGACTAGGTAAGTCCAACTTCGACCGCGAGGTCAATCGACGGATTCAACTCGGTTGGGTAGCGTTCGGGAAATTACGGCAAATCTTTTCGTCAGGTATACCTCAAAACTTGAAAACGAGACTGTAGACATACGGAACTGAGACGTGGTCCTTCACTGCTGGCCGGATGAGGAAGCTCAAGGTCGCGCAGCGAGCTATGGAGAGGGCTATGCTCGGAGTTTCTCTGCATGATAAACTCAGAAATGAGGATATCCGCAGTAAAACCAGAGTGACAGACATAGCCCAACGGATTAGTAAGCTGAAGTGGCAATGGGCCGGCCATATAGCTCGAAGAACCGACAACCGATGGGGAAGAAAGGTTCACGAGTGGCAGCCTCGTACCGGCAGGCGAAGTGTTGGGCGTCCCCCCACTAGATGGAGTGACGACCTGGTAAGATATGCAGGAAGTCGAAGGATGCAGGTGGCTCAGGACCGTGCTTTGTGGCATTCCTTGGGGGAGGGGGAGGCGTGCGTGCGTGCGTGCGTGCGTGTGTGTGTGTGTGTGTGTGTGTGTGTGTGCGCGTGCGTGCGTGCGCGCGTGCGTGCGTGCGTGCGTGCGTTCGTGCGTGCGCGCGTGCGTGCGTGCGTGCGTGCGTTCGTGCGTGCGTGCGTGCGTGCGTGCGTGCGTGCGTGCGTGCGTGCGTGCGTGCGTGCGTGCGTGCGTGCGTGCGTGCGTGCGTGCGTGCGTGCGTGCGTGCGTGCGTGCGTGCGTGCGTGCGTGCGTGCGTGCGTGCGTGCGTGCGTGCGTGCGTGCGTGCGTGCGTGCGTGCGTGCGTGCGTGCGTGCGTGCGTGCGTGCGTGCGTGTGTGTGTGTGTGTGTGTGAAAATAAACGCGCCACTAACCAGAAAGGGCAGAATATCGTCCGCCGGGCCTGTTAGTAATGAAATATGACTAACGTCGTGGCAGCATTGCGGCTGAAGTGCACGCAACATCACCGACCTTTACGGAGCGAATACTACAAACGAACCCACCACCTGTTCTTGGTTTGCTCGCTTCCGTTCTGGAAATTTCAACCTGAAAAATGAACTCCGTGGTCTTCCGAAAACTTTGTTCGACAACCACGAATTAAAGGCGATTGTGGAAGCTTGTGATACTCAATCCACGGCTGAATTAGCAGCAGTTTTCGATGTTAGCATCAAAACAGTATTGGTCCATTTGCGTCAAATTGGCAAGTGGTAAAATGAAAAATTTTGAAAACTGAAAACTGACTTCATTATAAATTATTAAGAATAACTCAAAAACTACTATTCAGACCTTGATTCATTGGATGATTTATTTGGGACCACAAGAGAAGCACCAGCTTTCAAAAAATAAAAATGAAAGAAATATCAAAATCGGTTCACCTAGAAAAAGTTATGAGGTAACACATAACGTTAAATAAATATACATAAAAAAATAACAAACGCAGAAACAGACAAATGGGTGCCACACAAATTCAATGATCGCCAGCGCGAAGTACGGGTCGGGACTTTCCTTGCACTGCTCAACAGGCCCGCAAACGATGGAATTTTAAACCACATTTTTACAATGAAAAACGGATTCTGTTTGACAATCGAAAACACTCAGCAAGTTGGTTGGACCTGGTTCAGCACCTAAACAAAGATATAAACGAAAACTTACCCTAGAAATGTGATGGTCACAGTTTGGTGGTCTAGCGCTGGTGTGATTCATCACAGCTTCTTACCAAACGAGATGAGCATTATTGCAGATGGATACTGTGAAGAACTGAACACAATGATGTAGAAGCTCACAAGTCTCCAACAAGCTTTGGTCAATCGCTCGTCCCCGCTTCTTCAGCACGACAACGCGCGACCACATTTTGCACAACAGACGGTCTCCAAGTTACAAGGTTTGGAATCTCTCCGTAATCCGCCGCACTTACTAGACCTTGCGCCTATAGACTTCCACTTTTTCTAGAATTTGAATAACTTTTTGGCGAGAAAATAATTTGTTGCCTCCCATCCAGCTGATTTCTTCAAGAAGAGAAACTGCCACTGCGTTGACCAAGATGCATCGATTGCATGGGTATGCATTGATTAATATAAATAAAAAACATAGAAAAAAATAACGTTTACTTATTTCATAAGCAACGGCAATTTCATATGTAAAGACCTAATACGAGTATATGTATTTTAAATGTATGTTTCTCCAACTTTTTGTTGAAGTAAAATAATGTATGCACGCAGGTAAGGTTCCTCCTTGGAGAAGTTTGTTTTTAACGTCATAAATACAACCTGATAACTAAACGTCTTACCTTTACGCTACCTTAGAGTGGGATTAGGTGGCGATGAAGTAGATATAGTTCCCTGACTAAGACTATGTGTTATATTATTAAATCATATCTGTTTCAATAGACTACTTAATTCCGCTACTGCACGCCAGTTATTATATTCGGAGCCAAGTCTTAAACCATCCTATTTCATCCCGTAAGTGTAGACTACATGAAGTGCTAGAAAGGACACAAGGCGGAAACCAGCTACTAGATGGCGTTAAAACCATCTCGTTTACGCCAGACGAAATATTAAATAGTAGGAAAAATATTAAATCGCCAATCTGTTTTCCAATAAGCGTACATGCAAGCGTAAATGCTTAAATGCTTTGATTCTTATGGGCTAATTAAAAGCCAAATCACACCAAAAGTTATCGTTGCAGGACGCAGCGTTGACAATTCTAAGGATCTTTCCGTAGATCTACGGAATTTTTTCATCGTCTACGGAACTACGGAATTTAAGTTGAAATCTACGGGATTCGATTTCCATGTTCATTTTTTTGTACCTCACACTCCTTTCAGGATAAATAGATTTTTAAAAACTTAACAAAAAATCATTTTTTTATCATGAGTTTGAACTTAGCCACAACCGACAATCGAAAATTTTAACAATTGAAGTAATTTTTTTAGTATAACTATCCACAAATATTCAAGTATTAATTATTTTATTTGGTTTTTACTAAAATAATTTAATATCGTAAGAAGAAAACAATTGATTTTTAATCAATTTCTTTATGGTACTTCTTATATGTGGAGCTCTATGTTATACTATAGTTGAACTTACAACAAAAGCATCTACGGTATTCTACGGAAATGTTTATAACAATCTACGGATTTTGAAAAATTCGAGTTGGTACACTTAACAAAACCTGCAGTCTGTGTGAACTTAGACGTGAAACTATGTCTGCGGTTTCGTATATGACGTCTATTGTCGCCTTCGTCACGGGGACTGCTCTGCGTGCCCAGTGCAGTTTTGTATCGGGTGTTATAACATTTTCAAGCTCTAGTAAATTTTAGAACGAAGTTCCTTATACGGTACGGGTTAGCTAGGCGACAAAAAGTGTAAGATTTTTTCGTCACTACTCACTATCCCTTGTGTCATAGTGTAGACGGCCTTGGCGGCGAAATAAGGAAGTGAGATGGAATAATATCCATCTCCCTCGCACTTTTTCTTATCTTACCATGAAAGAAATATTATTTTATTTCAAATGACGCTTAATTTTAATAGACGCTAGTAATTCATTTATTTGTATTTGTTAATCAATAATATAATACCTACGTTTATCAATAATATACTACGCAAGGAACTTCGTTCCAACCGAGTGTTCCACGACACTCAGAATTTTTTATTCCATCAAACAGTTCTAAATTTAGTTTTATTTTAAGAATAATAAATCGAACTTTGTATTTGATATGGATGTAATAACCCTGTCAGAGAAATTCACACTGTGACTGTACTCGTACATTTAGCTGCTTATTATTATATTTTATCGGAATATGTTTTATGTATATTTACATTTTTCAAACGTTATTTGAAATAAAATAAGATAGATATGAGTAAAATGATTTCTTATATTTACTTGTATAATGTACATGGAATGCAAATATTTTCTTGATTCACCGGATTTAAAAGTTACTGCCTATATACGTGCTATTCCTGGACTCGGACCTAATCTAATTTTTGAGAGTTATGAGCAATCAACCGCGATGCTACGTTGCGTGGGCCGACTTCGAATGTCCTCGGGAATATTTTATTTTTCGGACATTTAGGTTTCCTCATTATGTTTTTCTTCACCGCCGAGCACATGATAAATTAGTACTTACCTATTTAAAATTGCATTAAACTGGTATCGGCAGGGATCGAACCCCTGTTGCTCGCGTACCATGGTCACGGGTTCGGCATCACTGGTTGTGAAATCCTCTTAGTGGGGAGTAAAATAAACATATTCTTGATGTTTATTTTTATGCAATGAAACATTGTGTTCATTGCTTTTATATTATTTGTGTTTACAGACAACATACAACGTATGATATGTTCATTAATCATATATCATTGACTTTCACAGGTTCATAGCTATCCCTGAGGCATATTCCAATTATCAGTTTCGGTTGTTAGAGTTTTTTGATGGGTGTTATACAGAACATCAAGTAGTTAATCACGCCCAAGGGCCATATTACGATGATAAAACTGTAGTTGTAAATAACGCCAAAACGCGTAATTAAAAACAAACTTTTAATAAAATATAAAGGCCGACTTTAAAGAAAGAAACAGAATGAAATCATTTTACATTCTGAAATCGTTACTAATTCCTACTTTAGGTGCATAGATTTGCTTGTGTTTTTACTTTTTATTAAAATATATCTTTACGCATTTGAGTGAACTAAGGAATAACACAATCTCAGTGTCGTCTGCATAGATACTTAAAAATTTCATCCCCTATTTTGCCACCCTACGAGTGTATTTTTTTTTCTTTAAATTATATTTAACCTCCTATTTTATAAAAAAAGAAACATTAAAACCAATTTGCAATCGACATAATATATACAAAACAAGAAAAACATAAACCCGTATTTTATTGTAAACCTCATAATTTTTTTGACATCGACTAAAAAATTTAGTGCCAAGTTCTGTTAAACGTGTTTTAATCTTTATTTCATATCATCATCATCATCATTACAGCCCTTCACAAGTCCACTGCTGAACATAGGCCTCCCCAAAGAATGCCACAGAGCACGGTCCTGAGCCACCTGCATCCATCGACTTCCTGCATCTTTTACCAGATCGTCACTCCATCAAGTGGGGGGGTCACCATACAGTTCGCATACAGGTACAAGGCTGCCACTCGAGAACCTTTTCTCCCCACCCAATCTCAGGTGTCCCGGAAACGATGCTGCCACACTCGATCTTCAGCTTCGACAGTTGGCTCTTTCTGGCAGACAGATCTCTGGCAAAGACTTTAGAGCCTTAGTTCCGCTCGATCGCTTCTTCAATACGAGCTGTATTGAAGTTGCGTAAGTTCTGCCGCATGCGTTTGAAGATCTGTCTGTTCAGATGCCTGTATGCTATCAAATCTGTTGAAGACTGCAGTCTCATTTCCTGGCTAACAGTCATGAGATTAAGAGTGTGGTCGGAGAGTTTTTGTGTTCTTCTGCGGCGGGTCTAGCAGAACTTAGTTCCGAACACATTCCTTGGGGCAACTACACGCACATTACAAAAGGTAGAAAAATTCAAGAGTTTAAGAAAGTCGGTTATAGGACTCGACAACACAGCCGAAAAGTCGGTTATGTGTTCCAACGAAGTTTTAGCAAAGTCGGTTAAAAGATCCGACGGCGCGTTGGACATAACGCTCCTAAAAAGAGCTGAATTACTAATTTGGAAGTTCGTTCAAGACGAGTGTTGCCATTCGGAAATAAAATGCTTGAAAGCTGGCAAAAGCGTTGAAAGAAGTTCACGCTAATGTAAATTATCTATGGAAGTAGGAGAAGATAACTTACTCCGTTTAAATGGGCGTTTACCTTTCAAGTCTAATTTGACTGAGGAGAGTAGAAAACCTGTCGTATTAGACGGTAAACACGAAATCGTTAAAATGATGATTAGAGAAGTTCATCATCATTTTGGACATGCCAATACCCAGAGGGTGATGAATGAGGTGAACCAAAAATTTTATATCTTGAACTTACGTAACGTAGTACGAAGTGTGTCACATCACTGTCAGTGGTGCAGGACATACAGGTCAAAGCCGCAGAACGTGTCATAAGGAAACCTTCCTCTGGAGAGAATAGCTCATCATGAGCTACCTTTTACATGCTCAGCCGTAGATTATTTCGGACCTATGAGTGTGACTATAGGAAAGCGACACGAAAAACGTTGGGGTGTTTTATTCACGTGTCTGACCACCAGAGCAGTACATCTGGAGTTAGCAGCCTCATTGACACCAGCGTCAATGATAATGGCGTTAAGGCGATTTATCGCTAGAAGAGGAAAACCAGCCGTTATATACAGCGATAACGGGACGAATTTCAAAGCTGCAAATAAAGAATTAATGCAAGCATACGAAGAGTGCTATGAGGGCATGAAAAACGAGTCATTTAGAAAATATATTAAATGGAAATTTATACCTCCCGGAGCACCGCACATGGGTGGTGCTTGGGAGAAGTTAGTAAGATCGATTAAAATTGCGTTGACCGCTACGCTCAAAGAAAGGAGCCCGCGAGAGGAGGTTCTGCATACGTTGCTTTTAAAAATTCCAGACCTCTAGTAACCTGTCCTGAAGAGGGTTTGACACCCAATCATTTTCTTCTCGGACGCTCATGTGGTGATCGGCCACCTGGATTATTTTTAGAGCGACATCTGACGGGTCAACTCAATTGGAGAGCCGCCCAGAGGTTAGCCGACCATGGACGAGATGGCTGAAAGAGTACATGCCTACTTTAATACCTCGAACGGGTGATAACGGAAAGTTCATGGAACCTAAAGAGGGTGATATTGTCTTGATAATAGATCATACGTTGCCACAAAATACGTGGCCGAAAGGCAAGATTAATAGGACGTTATCGGGACCAGGCGATCACACTAGAGTGATTGACGTCATTACTAGCACAGGTATCTTGAGGAGACCTACATCCAGAATAATAGTCCTGGTACCCGAGACGCCTCCCAAATGATGGTGCTGATGCACGGGGGGGGGGAGACTGTTGGCGACGCGTCTATAAAAAACATTTCAATTTATTAGTTAATCGATTACGGATGGTTTCTAAAATCATATTATCAAGCAATAATATTCTTATAAGAAAACGCTTAGTTGAATCTTAAAGAAATACCGAATTAATAATTTGAAGGTCTTAGGTTCGATTCCCAGGCCGGACTAGTTCGTCGTTTTCTTAGTAATATTTTCTTAATAAATTCATAAAGGGAATTTTTAAGATATAAATTATGTTTCCGGGTTCAGTTCCCCGGTTGAGACTACCTTTCCAATAACATTGTTAATTTAAAGAAATATTAAAATAAAGTTAGAGACCAGGATTTGTTCCCCGGTCGAAATGATCACTTTATGTATAAGTAGAATAATGTAAAATATTGCATAAGTATTATCTTATATAAGTTGAATACGTTTTGTATGAAAAATAAAATGTCTATTTTCAATATTTGGTTCATAAATATTTTCTTTGTGTTATCTGATAAGAACATGATAACTTTGATAACTGATAAGAGATTCTTATTGGATACTACCTTGCCGACAATGGGGGTCGTGCAGGGATTAGTTGCTCATCTTGTGATAATGGACAGCAGAGAAATAGGCTAAAATTGCCACCTGCTTTACCGACAACGAGGTGTAGGGTGAAAGTTAGTTGTTCATTTAGGTGCAGATAACAGCAGCGCGCTAATCTGTAGAATTGAAAGTTTAAATAAGTGGAAATTTAAATGTTTGTAAATTTTAGCAATTTATGTAAAATTGGCTTGTAAAATGTTTCAGGTTGACTGGTTGGTATGAGCAAAATAGGTGAATTCTGTGTTGTTTTCATGTATAAATTCTTTTGGAATAGTGAAATATTGATAGTTTTGTATAAGAAATTTAAAAGTGTTTTAAATACCTAGTAAAATATGTAGGAAAAATGTAAATTAAACTATTGTATTAGTTAGGGGTTGCTAAGAATCTCCGGTGGAGGTTCGGTTGCCACCTTAGACGACTCGACCTGGCAACGTACAACGCACGCACTCTGAGGACTGACGAGAAGATCGTGGAGCTGGAAGAAGAGATAGACAAGTTGCGCTGGCATATTATAGGATTATCCGAAGTCCGAAGAGAGGGGGAGGACACGGTAATCCTCGAATCCGGCAATTTGCTCTATCACCGGGAGGGCGACCATCTGTCCCAAGGAGGTGTCGGATTTATCGTCCACAAGTCTCTCGTTAACAACGTTGTAAAGATCGGGAGTGTGTCGACGAGGGTTGCGTACCTTATACTCAGAATCACCAAACGGTATTCGCTGAAAGTCATACAGGTTTACGCACCAACCTCGGCACACCCCGATGAGGAGGTGGAGGAAATGTATGAGGATATCTCTAGAGCCATGCATTCCTCCAAAACCCAATATACGGTGTTAATGGGAGACTTCAATGCAAAACTAGGCACAAGAGAGAACGGTGAGCTGAAAGTAGGGAAATTTGGAATAGGGCAACGGAACCCAAGGGGCCAACAGCTGGCCGACTTCATGGAGAAAGAGGGACTCTTTATGATGAACTCTTTCTTCCAGAAGCGGCCGCACAGGAAGTGGACCTGGTCGAGCCCCGACGGTTCGACAAAACATGAGATTGACTTCATTATGACGACCAGACGACAACTGTTCAGTGATGTCTCCGTGATTGCGAGGGTAAAAACTGGTAGCGATCACCGAATGGTTAGAGGCACACTGAACCTAAACGTTAAGTTGGAGAGGTCTCGTCTAATGAAGTCAACGCTCCGTTCCCCTCGTGCTCTGTTCCAAAGTCCCGAAACCTTTCAGCTCGAGTTACAAAACCGTTTACAGTGCCTAGAAGACTGCAATGAAGTGGACGATATAAATGACAAGCTCGTGGAAACTGTCCATGCGGTCGGAGCTAAGTTCTGCAAGACCCGCCGCAGAAGAACACAAAAACTCTCCGATCACACTCTTAATCTCATGGCTGTTAGACGGGAGATGAAGCTACATTCTTCAACAGACTTGACAGGATACAGGCATCTGAACAGACAGATCTCCAAATGCATGCGGCGGGACTTACGCAACTTCAATACGGCTCGTATTGAAGAAGCGATAGAGCGGAACCAAGGCTCCAAAGTCTTTGCCAGAGAACTGTCTGCCAGAAAGAGCCAACTGTCAAAGCTGAAGACGGAATGTGGCAGCATCGTTTCCGGGACACCTGTGATTTTGAGTGAGATTGAGAGGTTCTATGGGCAGCTGTACACGTCATCGTAGGAGCCACACGCAAGTGTGAGTAACGATCCAAGAGCGAGTCTCATCCGACACTATTCCGAAGATATCCCGGACGTCAGTCTGAGCGAGATTAGAATGGCTCTCCAGCACCTTAAAACGGTAAGGCCCCAGGCGAGGATGGAATTACAGCGGAGCTTCTGAAAGCGGGTGGAAGACCGATACTTGAAGTCCTTCAGAAGCTCTTTAATTCCGTCCTCCATGGTGGCATTACACCGGAGGCGTGGAGCAGAAGTGCGGTGGTCTTGTTCTTCAAGAAAGGTGACAACGCTCTCTTGAAGAACTACAGACCGATTTCCCTTCTGAGCTACGTGCTGTTTTCGAGAGTCATTACGAATCGTCTCGCGCGCAGACTTGACGACTTCCAGCCTCCCGAACAAGCCGGTTTCCGAAAGGGCTTTAGCACCATAGACCACATACATACCCTTCGGCAAGTTGTACAGAAGTCCGAAGAGTACAATTTGCCACTATGTCTGGCGTATGTGGACTATGAGAAAGCCTTTGATTCCACCGAAATTTGGGCGGTGCTGCAGTCCCTTCAGCGGTGCCAAATTGACTGTCGGTATATCGAAGTGTTGAAGTGCTTGTACAGTAGGGCTACGATGGCTATCCGAGTACAGAACCAGAGTACGAAACCTATCCAATTGCAGAGAGGTGTAAGACAGGGTGACGTCATATCCTCGAAACTCTTCACCGCTGCATTGGAAGACGTTTTCAAGCTTCTGGACTGGAAAGGATACGGTATCAACATCAATGGCGAGTACATCACTCACCTTCGATTTGCCGACGATATAGTCCTTATGGCAGAATCGCTGGAGGGCCTAAGCACTATGCTCAATGACCTCAATAGTGTTTCCCAACGGATAGGTCTTAAGATGAACATGGACAAAACAAAGATCATGTTTAATGTCCATGTCACACCTATGCCGGTAGTTGTTGGGAGCACTAAGCTCGAAGTTGTTGACGAGTATGTTTACCTGGAACAAATAGTCCGACTAGGTAAGTCCAACTTCGACCGAGAGGTCAATCGACGGATTCAACTCGGCTGGGCAGCGTTCGGGAAGCTACGACACATCTTCTCGTCAGACATACCTCAAAACCTTAAAACGAAATTGTACAACTAGTGCGTGTTGCCAGTGATGACTTACGGAACTGAGACGTGGTCCTTCACTGCTGGCCGTATGAGGAAGCTCAAGGTCGCTCAGCGAGCTATGGAGAGGGCTATGCTCGGAGTTTCTCTGCGTGATAAACTTCGGAATGAGGATATCCGCAGTAGAACCAGAATAACCGAGATAGCCCAACGAATTAGTAAGCTGAAGTGGCAGTGGGCCGGCCATATAGCTCGAAGAACCGACAACCGATGGGGAAGAAAGGTTCTCGAGTGGCAGCCTCGTACCGGTAGGCGAAGTGTAGGGCGTCCCCCCACGAGATGGAGTGACGACCTGGTAAGACATGCAGGAAGTCGATGGGTGCAGGTGGCTCAGGACAAATGGTGGCTCAGGACAAAACAAAGTGGCAAATATTGAAGAATTAAGGCGCTGGGACAGGGACGACCTCGGAAGACCCGTAATCCCCGCCTGAACCTATTTGAAGAAAAGGAAGCGACCGATACCCTTGTGTGTTACTCCGTTACGGGGTTGACATACGTTGTTCCCGAACCCAACGTAGGTGTCATAGGAGGTTACGAAATCCGCTGTTGAACGAGCCGTGACCACACCCTTCCCTCGTTCCTTTTCAATTGCTCCTTCGCAGCCGGATTAAGAAGCGCGTTCCTTTTCAACCCCATACAAGATATACGAAAAAAAAAAACAAAATTGTGTTACATCAAGAGAAATTAGTTTGAGATTATTTCCTGAAACTATGAGACAAGACACTCTTTCGTAATAAAAATGACATTTTACCGTAATGACGTTTCTTTATTCATACTCTTAACCTATATAAAAGGTTTACAAATGGCGGACTCAATGCCTTTATTCCTTCTCCCCCAGTCAACCCTGAGCGCAGTGAGATAATGATGTGATAGTTGCATTTAAGTAATTATTTTAGGTAATATTAGAAATATTATATTTAATACAATTATAGAATCAACTTTTATAATGCATATTGCAAAGGAGTGAAATGATTTACCGGGCTGGGTCAAGGCAAGTGTGAAAAGTTTTTGTTACGCTAAGATAGCGCGATTTCCTATCTATTAAATTATATAATATTAAAGGACTGGGTTATAATAAGTAAAAATATAGGATTTAGATAAGTATAGGAAATTTTTAGGATTTATAGTATATACATAATATATATTAGTTATTTTTCAAAGAGTAACCAAATTCTAAACTTAAGTTCAAATATATAAATGATGATATTCATTTATTGCAGGTTTTGAAAATACGTATAAATAACTTCTACTTTTATTTGAAACTATCCCAAATAGAATGTGATTTATGGGCAACAAATACGCGCACGCGTGTTCCTCTGTGTGCGATTCAATTCACAACGTTTTTGCTGACCGATCGACCCTTACGAATGTATACGTGTGTTGTAAAATAGTAGGCGTTACATATTTATGAATGACTATCAGTTAAAATAATGCATTAGTTTAGGCCACAGTTTTAACAAGATAAGTCAAGGGAGAGACTTTGTCATGTCACATTAGGTGTAGTGAATTTAAAACGAAATGTATTAAATTCACTACACCTAATGTTACAACACAGGTGAATCCACTGTTTTTCTCGGTATTACAGTTGACGCGAAGCTTTAATGGAGCCCTAGGGCCCTAATTTATATACCAAATATCTAAACTAGCGAGGAAACTTAGTTCTGCAGCATATGCTGTAAAAAAGTTTAGATGCCTTACATGTGTTGAAACAGCTAGATTATTTTATTTTAGTTACTTCCATAGCATAATATCACATGGAATCTTGTTTTAGGGTAATGCGACTGACATTGAAAATATCTTTGTTTTGCAAAAGTGAGCCATAAGAGCAATTTATAACCTAGGTCCGAAGGAATCCCTTAGAGAAAAATTTAAAGAAATAAATATATTAACTTTGGCCTCTCAATATATTTACGAGAACTTATAGTATATACACAAAAACAAAAACGACTCCAAAGGGTCAGTAATTTCTTCACGCAGCAATGTATACCCTTTTACAACAAAGTCCGAGAGAATATGCCGACCTTTTCTATCAAAAGGTTTAAATCAAAGAGAATATAACCACTACGTTTAGTTTAAATTATTTATGAAACTAAAATTGTCTAGTAACGGTTATTATACTACTAAAGAGTTTTCATAACAATTGTATAAAATATTATATTGTAAATTGTCCCGCTGGGTTTCTTGCTGGTTCTTCTCAGGACACAGGATTTTTTTTGCGAACTAGTGGTAAAAATAAAAAAGTACTTTCAATAAGTATTATGTACTATAATCTATATTGAATAAAAAGGATTCAATTTTATTCTATTCTATTCCTATTAAACTAAACAATCAACCGTTTAATTTTAATCGTTTACAATATCCAATATTAAGTAGCATTTTCAATAACAACATATCCCAGATTTAAAATTTGAAAATAGCGGGATTACATTTAAGTGTGGTACGTTTTTCCCATGCTCTATGCAGCTTACTCACATGTTGCTAGGGCAAAGGTCAAAATCAGCACGTTTTCGCTAAGTGAAATCATTTAAAAAGCGTAGAGCGTTCGAGGTTTAGTAGAAATAATTTCAATAATAAACAAGTGGTATAATTAAGATTTTTGTACAACCGACTTCAATATAAATAAAATGAGAACATCATCAATGTTCGAAGTTAATTAACCGGTTCATAGCGGATGGCACGCCAGGCGTGCCATTGATTATTTTTTGAGTCGTGTCTTTTTTAAAACTTTTTATAAGTCGCTCAAATTACGTTTTTGGAAGATTTATCCAGAACGATATATTCATTATTTTGCAAGTAGTTTATGCCTACTTCTTCGTTTCTGGATCTTTTGAAAATTTGAAATTTTTAGGGTTTGACAACCTTTTTTTAACTTGTACATGGTACTCTTTTTAGGGTTCCGTACCTCAAAAGGAAAAAACGGAACCTTTATAGGATCACTTTGTTGTCCGTCTGTCTGTCTGTCTGTGTGAAGACCCTTTTTCTCAGAAACGCGTGGAGGTATCAAGCTGAAATTCATATCAAATACTACTGTCCCTTGGAACTGTGAAAAAATCAAACTTCTAAGCCAACGCAATCAAAAGATACAGCCGTTTATGCCGCAAATTTTCGACATTCGCAAGGACTTCCCGTGAACTCAGAATCTTAAAATTTGGTACGAAGCAACGTATTATAGCACAGATAAAGGAAAAATTGCGAAAAGCATAAATTTTTAGTTACATCATATAATCAAAATATGTTTAATAATTTTAAACTTATATACCTACGGATTTGTTCGGAACCCTCGGTGCGCGAGTCCGACTCGCACTTGGCCAGTTTTTTATTACTTTGTGGATTTTAAATCATGTTGTGGAAAAATAGTCTTATAGTAACAAATAATAGCAATCATTGCGATCGCCCACAAACTCAAGTTGTAAATAAATTTCTGGAAAACAAATCTCCTGTTAAAAACAACGATGCGTTTGTCTTATTGTTTAATTTTGCTTAAAATGGTTAATCTGTCGTCTTATTACTATCATGTGGCCGAATAGACCTACGAAGTACCATGTGCTCTTGTGATATAGTATAAGGTTTATTTTTGCTTCAAACAGTGCGAAACTGTTTATGCATAAAAAAATTTCGCTAATAAAAAGTCTTTTGTCAATCCGCCGCCGTATAGCGCCGGCGTTTTTTTCCTTTTGAAAACACTTGTTGTGGTATTCTTACTAATTAGACGTATTCAGATCGACTTTACTTTTACATTTGTATAACATTAAATAATATTTAACATTTGTAAATATCAATGGATCATAAACCTCATTATTTTCCAAATTAAAATTCTTGATTGTTTGATATTTACAAATGTTATTATTAGGTGAAAATTTAATTTATTAAAAACCGAGGTTTTCCAGGGTGATTTAGGTGTACCTACTTATATATATGATTTTTTTATAAAACAAAAAATAGTACAAAAGGTTTGTAATCTCTGCATAAAAAAGTCACTTACTCTCAATTTCAAAGAAAACACGTAGAAAAACACGTAGTTACCCACTAAAAACAAGTATCTTTCCGTTTTTAACTGATGTTTGATGTCAACTAAATTTAATTAGGTCTAAACAAGTGAAAAAAGCATAAAAAAGAAAATTTTTTTTACACATGGCTGATGGCACAATAGGCGTATCATCAACTTTTGTGGCGCTTGACACGCCAGGCGTGAAATATTTGTTCGCCGCCACAGCTAAAAGTTGTCGAAAATCGGTGCCGCAACGAATTACGCATTATTGAGGATAACTCAAAAACGTTCAGTTAGATCTTGATCAAATTTATATGGGGCCACATGAGAAGCACCAGCTTTCAAATAAAAAAGAATCATCAAAATCGGTTTAACTAGAAAAAAATTCTAAGGTAACACATAATAACACAACCTTCTAGTTTTTTGAAGTCGGTTGAAAAATTGTGGGCTTTCAAATAAATACGAATGGAGCCGCGGGTAAAAACTAGTGCACACTAAGTCTTTTTTTTCGTTTTAGTACATTTAAGTTTTGTATAAACTAAAGTGACACGGGAACTTACTGTACATGATCGTAAATAACCACTGTCCGTGGGCACTTGCCGCTAAAGGTAATGCCACTAAACAAAGGCTATCAATAATAATGTTACATACAATTATGTAACAATCCTAATAACTAGAGGAGGACTGTACTCAGCAGTGTGACTTATGTAGGCTATACTTTACTTTTCACATTGTCTATCGCTCTCGTGTTTCCCTTTTGCTATTTAAGACAGAAAATTACTTACACATTTCACCTCTTTTATCTTCTCTTCTTATCGTGGTAGAGCCATGCTGCAGATATATTAGTAGTAGATATAGTTGTTGCACGATCGGCTCGACCGAGGAAGGACCACGCTCTCGTAGAATACCAGCGTAAAATAGCAGCTCAACTCTGCTGTGTTTCGTATTTTGAGTGTAGAGAACTGGAGAACCTTTTTAATGGAAATGAGGCATTCCATCTTAGTCCTCACGAGTGGCAAAGCATCTGCATTTTTATTTGTAATAGAGGATAGATGTAGATGTCTATGGGCCGCAGCAACCACTTACCATGAGGTGGACTGTGTGCTCGTTTGTCACCCTTATTCTATAAAAAAACCTCACTGTAGGGAAATATAACAAAAGGAAATAGGCACTGTACGTAAAGACCATTAATACTATTTGGCTTCATTCGTTCAATAAATAAAAAAATAATAAAGTAAACGAATCTTTATTGAAATCTGGCGAGATCACATTTTAATAATATAATGTTACATACAATTATGTAACAATAATTACCATAATACGATTTATTATTGTACATATTATAATTACAATTACGTTGAACAGGGAAGTCCGTAGACTGCCTACCCCTCTGCGTAACAGGTGTGAGAGCTTATGTTTTTATGAATATAATTACTTACAACTAAATTTAAAAATACGACATCTATGTGAAAATTTAATAAATTTTATTTATTTAATCGTATAAATGTTACAGAATAAAAATTAATAAACATTACACATTCCATCTTAATCGTCAGGAAAGACATCGCATTCTGCATTCATTTCAGCATCCACTTAGGACTATTATTTTATACGTGGTAGAGCCATGCTGCAGCTATATTAGTAGCATAGTTGTAGCACGAATGGGTCGGCTCGACCGGGGAAGGACCACGCTCTCACATAATACCAGCGTAAAATAGCAATTTAACACTGCTGTGTTTCGTATGATGAGTGTAGAGAACAGGAGACCCTTTTTACTGGAAAAGAGGCATTCCATCTTAGTCCTCACGGGTGACAACGCATCTGCATTTTGATTCGCAAACGAGGATAAATGTAGATGTCTATGGGCCACAGCAACAACTTACCATCAGGTGGACTATGCGCTCGTTTGTCACCCGATCCTATAAAAAAATTAATTAGGAAGGCGAGGTTTGTCACTATACTATAAAAATATAAGTTTATTACGCCATTTAAAACACAATTAAAGTTTTTGTAATATAATATTGTTAGTTATAGCTGTGATGTCGGCGTGATTGTACCCATTATTTCATCCCGTGGGCGCGGGTTCGAATCTAGAAAGGATCGAAATGACCACGTCAGAATCAGACCAGATACCGAATCAGAGCGGTGTCGGTATTATCTCGTGCATGATAGAACTTTATACCCAAACCGACGACAGAAATAACTGATCCGGCTGCCAAGCGCGACGATTATGGCAAATTCTTCTGGTAGTGAGAAGTTGATAATTTTGGGCGAATAAAAAATGAAATGATTAGACGATAACCTTCGGATCAAAATTCGTTTTCGTTGCATCCGCTTAACATTCAATTTTATCTTATTTTTTATTGTTAACAATCAAAACTTAACTGTAAGTAAAGTTGAAAACAAAAACAAAATCAGATTTCTTTAGAAAACCAGCTCCTAGAAAACAATGACTTTTATTTCTGATTTTGTTGTTTGAGGGTAGATAAAAAATTGCGAGGGACCGTACATCGAAGGAATTTTAAATTTTTTTATGATAAGAAATATCAAATAGCCTTACTTTTTCTTAACATACTTTTACGTACTTGTAAATTTATAAAAACCTGGTTACTTAATATAAGGTAATAAAAATATTATTTCACAACCATATAATTTTACTTTCCCGAAAGAAATATCAATAATCGATGTGGATAAAATTCTTACAAATTTTTGAAAAAATATTTATAATAATTACTTATTATATATATTTAATTAACTTACCTATATACTAACATTATATTTAATCTCTTAAAGTGTAAATTATTGTAGGTCTAATCTAGCGTATTTATTTATACAAATAACGTATTAAGAAATATTATGATTTTACAAATGCTTTCGTACGTCGTGAACCATCAGATTCTTAAGATAATTGTCGTCTTCAGCGAGACATTCGACAATATCAAAGTGATCTAAATCGTCTTTTATTTCCAAATACATATTCTGCATAAGACACGTGTTGTGGAGGAGTTCGTAGAACTCTCTAGACTGTTTTTTGAACGCCGGGCTGTCGTTTTGTGCGGCTAGAATGTACACTCTTACTCTTCTTGCCTGCAAATGAGTATAGCAATCGAACAATGGCGACAGTGGTATTGCCCACTCATGTGGGAGTTGTACAGCGTCATTGACAGATGTATGGACTAACTCCCGTAAATCGTATATACCCGAGATAAGGAAAGCTCCTTGTAACCGATGCGATCCTGGATTGTCCTCGAAGAAATCGACGTTGCTTAACAGCTTTGCCACTAAGTGAGCGCCGGCTGAGTGACCCGCAAAGTACACGCCTCTGTAAATAAATAAAATAATTAGAGCATTATAAATAAAGAAAAAAGGAAAGCTGATGATCTATGACCCAGTTCCTTCTCTGCGTAGAACTTCTCTGAATTTCACACATCACTATCCTTATAGCCTTTGAAGAGTTCTCTAAAGAGTAAGAAGGCCAATTTTCAGACATTCATAATAAACAATAACGTATACAGTTGGTAAATAAAACTTGTCAATATAGCCAAATCTTTTACGTATATGTTCAAATTGCAAAACGTGTTTTTTTTTAAATATTCTCGGGCTTAAGGAAGTGTCTTTGTAACGAAAGAAGTCCCTTAGCAACGGCACCATATGATATATAGGCTACTACTACAATTGCATATTTTATATTATTCTTCACAGCTTCATTCTAGCGATTTATGTTAACTTGTAGCTCCATCTCATAGCTTCCAGCCTTGCACGGTACTTAAAGGCAGAAAAAATTATTTAATGGCAATGCAAAAAAATTTATAATAATATTATTTTATGGAATGAAATACATAAATTCATAAAAATATTGTCATGGAAATTGTGATGCGGGAAACTATGAGAGTTCTCTCTGTCACGGCAAAATAAATTAATATTAACGAATTTTTTTATTTTTTAATAAGGCTTACCAACTAAATACATAAAAGGAACTTATAATATCACGATTTTTGAAAAATACATTATACATATGCGTTTAAATTAAAGGTATGCACAGCATTTTTTAATAATAAAAGACGTTGTTTTACATAATACATATTAAATTTTTTAAACTTTTTTTAGTACAGAAAAAAATATGAAAGAATTAGAAACCAAAAATAAAAACTAAAAACTAAAAATGGCTCTTGCAACAATCCAAAATCGATTTTTTTTAAAGTAGTAGGTTTTTCACAAAAGACTAACTAACTATATAATATACGAGCATAGTTTTTCGAAAAATGATTAGATATTTTTATGACTACATATTATACAAATTGAATATATACAAAACTAATTTAATTACAGGTGTCACGTCAACCCGTACCGGCAATGAAATAAATAACGAGATGCAAGACATCACCTTTGATGACGGCATTATGGGCCAGCCTGACCACCTGATTTCACCGAACATGACCATTGTAACCGAAATTACCTCCGAACCAGTGCCGTCGTCTGTGCCCGACGCTATGGAGGTCAAGTTAGAAGAGTCAATTTTAAGTTTGTTGCGAGATGCTCAGAGTGCGATTCACTTAGGGTCACCAGTACACAAAGATATCGCATTTCGATGACTAGAAATTTTACCAAGAGTATTTAAAGAAGATACAAAGTTGAAACTTTTAATTGATTATATAATAATAATCACTTAATAATACATAACAATATTTACAGACTCATATCGCCTATCTTAAATGCTGAAGTAAAAGCTTCATTACCTGTTACATTAGTTAAACGTGTCCTTACATCAACGACAAAACAAAAACAAATAGCGATCACCTTGTATTCGCTTAGTGCATCTATGGATATACTATTGACAAATAAAACTCAAGATATACCCGAAATTATATTAAAGTCTTTAAGCAATGCATGTATACTTCTTTGTGATAGTTTTTATAATGAAACTCGTTTAAGAAGACTCTTTATTATTAATGCGATAAACATTCAGATTAGACACGCAATTATAGACACTATACCTGATAAATATTTATTTGGAGAAAACATTAGTGACAAATTAAAAGAAATCGAGCGATATTTTAAAACCAAGCCATAGATTTATTAGGAATTCACCATCTGCCGATTCCAAAAGGAATTTAAACTAGAAGGGCCCATCTCGGAGGATTGCTGTCCGATCCGACATGGGCAGGCCGCGGCCACAGCATCGAACAGTCCAAACTACGGCAAGGACCATCTACCGCAGACGCAACAAGCATCACAGCCATCTAGCGATGCACTCTTGTTATGCGCCTCACAATCAACATCGTCACTGAACATTGAGGTACGATATGCTGGTCGCTTGTCTCACTTCTCTCAACAATGGGAGACTATCACGGGAGACCTTCTCCTACTATCATGGCTGAGTGGGTATAAAATTCCTTTCATTTGTAATCCACGTCACGATATCCCACACACTATTGCAAGATCGATTGCGGAATTAAATGCTCTTAATACCTGCATTAAAAAACTATTACTTATCGCTGTTATTTCTGAGTCTAGTCACCAAAACGATGAATTCATTAACAGTGCGTTCTTAGTGCCAAAATCTAATGGCGATAAGCGATTTATATTAATAAAGTGTCTCAAAATATCGTAAAGACAGTCCACTTTAAATTGGAAGACTACCATACGGCTTTAAAATGATGTCACTAAATTGTTAATCTATCGAAATGCAGATGCTTTGTCACCCGTGAGGATTAAGATGGAATGCCTCGTTTCACGTAAATAGGTTAAGTCTCCGGTTCTCTACACTCACCATAGGGAACATAGCAGTATTGATTGAGATGCTATTTTACGCTGGTATTCTGTGAGAGCGTGGTCCTTTCCCGGTCGAGCCGAACCATTCGTGCTACAACCGTACTAATAATTATTTGCTAAATTATTAAAACCCGTGGTACCTGTGAAGTAACGGCACGGTTTTTGCTAAATACTAAAATAAAGACACAGTCATTGATCAAAACTCCTTTGCGCGATCAATACTGTCAAATAAATTGTCAATGATTAACATAATGTACACAAAGTGCTGAAAATGAACGAAAGAATGGAGCTGTTGGCATAATAAGGATCGAACTTCACTTGGTAAGTTCGTTTGATCACTAACTTTAGTTCACATCTTCGCCCACGGGACTACTCCGCAGCCTACGAAAACTATATTTTTACGTAATTTAGGAAGTTAGGGAAAAGAAAAGGAAAGTTAGGATAAGGTGGCTGCCAACATTGGTTTAATTCTAATTATTTGTGATTCAGACAAACCTTGATCCCATCTTGACTCGCACTTGGCCAGTTTTTTATTACTTTGTGGATTTTAAATCATGTTGTGGAAAAATAGTCTTATAGTAACAAATAATAGCAATCATTGCGATCGCCCACAAACTCAAGTTGTAAATAAATTTCTGGAAAACAAATCTCCTGTTAAAAACAACGATGCGTTTGTCTTATTGTTTAATTTTGCTTAAAATGGTTAATCTGTCGTCTTATTACTATCATGTGGCCGAATAGACCTACGAAGTACCATGTGCTCTTGTGATATAGTATAAGGTTTATTTTTGCTTCAAACAGTGCGAAACTGTTTATGCATAAAAAAATTTCGCTAATAAAAAGTCTTTTGTCAATCCGCCGCCGTATAGCGCCGGCGTTTTTTTCCTTTTGAAAACACTTGTTGTGGTATTCTTACTAATTAGACGTATTCAGATCGACTTTACTTTTACATTTGTATAACATTAAATAATATTTAACATTTGTAAATATCAATGGATCATAAACCTCATTATTTTCCAAATTAAAATTCTTGATTGTTTGATATTTACAAATGTTATTATTAGGTGAAAATTTAATTTATTAAAAACCGAGGTTTTCCAGGGTGATTTAGGTGTACCTACTTATATATATGATTTTTTTATAAAACAAAAAATAGTACAAAAGGTTTGTAATCTCTGCATAAAAAAGTCACTTACTCTCAATTTCAAAGAAAACACGTAGAAAAACACGTAGTTACCCACTAAAAACAAGTATCTTTCCGTTTTTAACTGATGTTTGATGTCAACTAAATTTAATTAGGTCTAAACAAGTGAAAAAAGCATAAAAAAGAAAATTTTTTTTACACATGGCTGATGGCACAATAGGCGTATCATCAACTTTTGTGGCGCTTGACACGCCAGGCGTGAAATATTTGTTCGCCGCCACAGCTAAAAGTTGTCGAAAATCGGTGCCGCAACGAATTACGCATTATTGAGGATAACTCAAAAACGTTCAGTTAGATCTTGATCAAATTTATATGGGGCCACATGAGAAGCACCAGCTTTCAAATAAAAAAGAATCATCAAAATCGGTTTAACTAGAAAAAAATTCTAAGGTAACACATAATAACACAACCTTCTAGTTTTTTGAAGTCGGTTGAAAAATTGTGGGCTTTCAAATAAATACGAATGGAGCCGCGGGTAAAAACTAGTGCACACTAAGTCTTTTTTTTCGTTTTAGTACATTTAAGTTTTGTATAAACTAAAGTGACACGGGAACTTACTGTACATGATCGTAAATAACCACTGTCCGTGGGCACTTGCCGCTAAAGGTAATGCCACTAAACAAAGGCTATCAATAATAATGTTACATACAATTATGTAACAATCCTAATAACTAGAGGAGGACTGTACTCAGCAGTGTGACTTATGTAGGCTATACTTTACTTTTCACATTGTCTATCGCTCTCGTGTTTCCCTTTTGCTATTTAAGACAGAAAATTACTTACACATTTCACCTCTTTTATCTTCTCTTCTTATCGTGGTAGAGCCATGCTGCAGATATATTAGTAGTAGATATAGTTGTTGCACGATCGGCTCGACCGAGGAAGGACCACGCTCTCGTAGAATACCAGCGTAAAATAGCAGCTCAACTCTGCTGTGTTTCGTATTTTGAGTGTAGAGAACTGGAGAACCTTTTTAATGGAAATGAGGCATTCCATCTTAGTCCTCACGAGTGGCAAAGCATCTGCATTTTTATTTGTAATAGAGGATAGATGTAGATGTCTATGGGCCGCAGCAACCACTTACCATGAGGTGGACTGTGTGCTCGTTTGTCACCCTTATTCTATAAAAAAACCTCACTGTAGGGAAATATAACAAAAGGAAATAGGCACTGTACGTAAAGACCATTAATACTATTTGGCTTCATTCGTTCAATAAATAAAAAAATAATAAAGTAAACGAATCTTTATTGAAATCTGGCGAGATCACATTTTAATAATATAATGTTACATACAATTATGTAACAATAATTACCATAATACGATTTATTATTGTACATATTATAATTACAATTACGTTGAACAGGGAAGTCCGTAGACTGCCTACCCCTCTGCGTAACAGGTGTGAGAGCTTATGTTTTTATGAATATAATTACTTACAACTAAATTTAAAAATACGACATCTATGTGAAAATTTAATAAATTTTATTTATTTAATCGTATAAATGTTACAGAATAAAAATTAATAAACATTACACATTCCATCTTAATCGTCAGGAAAGACATCGCATTCTGCATTCATTTCAGCATCCACTTAGGACTATTATTTTATACGTGGTAGAGCCATGCTGCAGCTATATTAGTAGCATAGTTGTAGCACGAATGGGTCGGCTCGACCGGGGAAGGACCACGCTCTCACATAATACCAGCGTAAAATAGCAATTTAACACTGCTGTGTTTCGTATGATGAGTGTAGAGAACAGGAGACCCTTTTTACTGGAAAAGAGGCATTCCATCTTAGTCCTCACGGGTGACAACGCATCTGCATTTTGATTCGCAAACGAGGATAAATGTAGATGTCTATGGGCCACAGCAACAACTTACCATCAGGTGGACTATGCGCTCGTTTGTCACCCGATCCTATAAAAAAATTAATTAGGAAGGCGAGGTTTGTCACTATACTATAAAAATATAAGTTTATTACGCCATTTAAAACACAATTAAAGTTTTTGTAATATAATATTGTTAGTTATAGCTGTGATGTCGGCGTGATTGTACCCATTATTTCATCCCGTGGGCGCGGGTTCGAATCTAGAAAGGATCGAAATGACCACGTCAGAATCAGACCAGATACCGAATCAGAGCGGTGTCGGTATTATCTCGTGCATGATAGAACTTTATACCCAAACCGACGACAGAAATAACTGATCCGGCTGCCAAGCGCGACGATTATGGCAAATTCTTCTGGTAGTGAGAAGTTGATAATTTTGGGCGAATAAAAAATGAAATGATTAGACGATAACCTTCGGATCAAAATTCGTTTTCGTTGCATCCGCTTAACATTCAATTTTATCTTATTTTTTATTGTTAACAATCAAAACTTAACTGTAAGTAAAGTTGAAAACAAAAACAAAATCAGATTTCTTTAGAAAACCAGCTCCTAGAAAACAATGACTTTTATTTCTGATTTTGTTGTTTGAGGGTAGATAAAAAATTGCGAGGGACCGTACATCGAAGGAATTTTAAATTTTTTTATGATAAGAAATATCAAATAGCCTTACTTTTTCTTAACATACTTTTACGTACTTGTAAATTTATAAAAACCTGGTTACTTAATATAAGGTAATAAAAATATTATTTCACAACCATATAATTTTACTTTCCCGAAAGAAATATCAATAATCGATGTGGATAAAATTCTTACAAATTTTTGAAAAAATATTTATAATAATTACTTATTATATATATTTAATTAACTTACCTATATACTAACATTATATTTAATCTCTTAAAGTGTAAATTATTGTAGGTCTAATCTAGCGTATTTATTTATACAAATAACGTATTAAGAAATATTATGATTTTACAAATGCTTTCGTACGTCGTGAACCATCAGATTCTTAAGATAATTGTCGTCTTCAGCGAGACATTCGACAATATCAAAGTGATCTAAATCGTCTTTTATTTCCAAATACATATTCTGCATAAGACACGTGTTGTGGAGGAGTTCGTAGAACTCTCTAGACTGTTTTTTGAACGCCGGGCTGTCGTTTTGTGCGGCTAGAATGTACACTCTTACTCTTCTTGCCTGCAAATGAGTATAGCAATCGAACAATGGCGACAGTGGTATTGCCCACTCATGTGGGAGTTGTACAGCGTCATTGACAGATGTATGGACTAACTCCCGTAAATCGTATATACCCGAGATAAGGAAAGCTCCTTGTAACCGATGCGATCCTGGATTGTCCTCGAAGAAATCGACGTTGCTTAACAGCTTTGCCACTAAGTGAGCGCCGGCTGAGTGACCCGCAAAGTACACGCCTCTGTAAATAAATAAAATAATTAGAGCATTATAAATAAAGAAAAAAGGAAAGCTGATGATCTATGACCCAGTTCCTTCTCTGCGTAGAACTTCTCTGAATTTCACACATCACTATCCTTATAGCCTTTGAAGAGTTCTCTAAAGAGTAAGAAGGCCAATTTTCAGACATTCATAATAAACAATAACGTATACAGTTGGTAAATAAAACTTGTCAATATAGCCAAATCTTTTACGTATATGTTCAAATTGCAAAACGTGTTTTTTTTTAAATATTCTCGGGCTTAAGGAAGTGTCTTTGTAACGAAAGAAGTCCCTTAGCAACGGCACCATATGATATATAGGCTACTACTACAATTGCATATTTTATATTATTCTTCACAGCTTCATTCTAGCGATTTATGTTAACTTGTAGCTCCATCTCATAGCTTCCAGCCTTGCACGGTACTTAAAGGCAGAAAAAATTATTTAATGGCAATGCAAAAAAATTTATAATAATATTATTTTATGGAATGAAATACATAAATTCATAAAAATATTGTCATGGAAATTGTGATGCGGGAAACTATGAGAGTTCTCTCTGTCACGGCAAAATAAATTAATATTAACGAATTTTTTTATTTTTTAATAAGGCTTACCAACTAAATACATAAAAGGAACTTATAATATCACGATTTTTGAAAAATACATTATACATATGCGTTTAAATTAAAGGTATGCACAGCATTTTTTAATAATAAAAGACGTTGTTTTACATAATACATATTAAATTTTTTAAACTTTTTTTAGTACAGAAAAAAATATGAAAGAATTAGAAACCAAAAATAAAAACTAAAAACTAAAAATGGCTCTTGCAACAATCCAAAATCGATTTTTTTTAAAGTAGTAGGTTTTTCACAAAAGACTAACTAACTATATAATATACGAGCATAGTTTTTCGAAAAATGATTAGATATTTTTATGACTACATATTATACAAATTGAATATATACAAAACTAATTTAATTACAGGTGTCACGTCAACCCGTACCGGCAATGAAATAAATAACGAGATGCAAGACATCACCTTTGATGACGGCATTATGGGCCAGCCTGACCACCTGATTTCACCGAACATGACCATTGTAACCGAAATTACCTCCGAACCAGTGCCGTCGTCTGTGCCCGACGCTATGGAGGTCAAGTTAGAAGAGTCAATTTTAAGTTTGTTGCGAGATGCTCAGAGTGCGATTCACTTAGGGTCACCAGTACACAAAGATATCGCATTTCGATGACTAGAAATTTTACCAAGAGTATTTAAAGAAGATACAAAGTTGAAACTTTTAATTGATTATATAATAATAATCACTTAATAATACATAACAATATTTACAGACTCATATCGCCTATCTTAAATGCTGAAGTAAAAGCTTCATTACCTGTTACATTAGTTAAACGTGTCCTTACATCAACGACAAAACAAAAACAAATAGCGATCACCTTGTATTCGCTTAGTGCATCTATGGATATACTATTGACAAATAAAACTCAAGATATACCCGAAATTATATTAAAGTCTTTAAGCAATGCATGTATACTTCTTTGTGATAGTTTTTATAATGAAACTCGTTTAAGAAGACTCTTTATTATTAATGCGATAAACATTCAGATTAGACACGCAATTATAGACACTATACCTGATAAATATTTATTTGGAGAAAACATTAGTGACAAATTAAAAGAAATCGAGCGATATTTTAAAACCAAGCCATAGATTTATTAGGAATTCACCATCTGCCGATTCCAAAAGGAATTTAAACTAGAAGGGCCCATCTCGGAGGATTGCTGTCCGATCCGACATGGGCAGGCCGCGGCCACAGCATCGAACAGTCCAAACTACGGCAAGGACCATCTACCGCAGACGCAACAAGCATCACAGCCATCTAGCGATGCACTCTTGTTATGCGCCTCACAATCAACATCGTCACTGAACATTGAGGTACGATATGCTGGTCGCTTGTCTCACTTCTCTCAACAATGGGAGACTATCACGGGAGACCTTCTCCTACTATCATGGCTGAGTGGGTATAAAATTCCTTTCATTTGTAATCCACGTCACGATATCCCACACACTATTGCAAGATCGATTGCGGAATTAAATGCTCTTAATACCTGCATTAAAAAACTATTACTTATCGCTGTTATTTCTGAGTCTAGTCACCAAAACGATGAATTCATTAACAGTGCGTTCTTAGTGCCAAAATCTAATGGCGATAAGCGATTTATATTAATAAAGTGTCTCAAAATATCGTAAAGACAGTCCACTTTAAATTGGAAGACTACCATACGGCTTTAAAATGATGTCACTAAATTGTTAATCTATCGAAATGCAGATGCTTTGTCACCCGTGAGGATTAAGATGGAATGCCTCGTTTCACGTAAATAGGTTAAGTCTCCGGTTCTCTACACTCACCATAGGGAACATAGCAGTATTGATTGAGATGCTATTTTACGCTGGTATTCTGTGAGAGCGTGGTCCTTTCCCGGTCGAGCCGAACCATTCGTGCTACAACCGTACTAATAATTATTTGCTAAATTATTAAAACCCGTGGTACCTGTGAAGTAACGGCACGGTTTTTGCTAAATACTAAAATAAAGACACAGTCATTGATCAAAACTCCTTTGCGCGATCAATACTGTCAAATAAATTGTCAATGATTAACATAATGTACACAAAGTGCTGAAAATGAACGAAAGAATGGAGCTGTTGGCATAATAAGGATCGAACTTCACTTGGTAAGTTCGTTTGATCACTAACTTTAGTTCACATCTTCGCCCACGGGACTACTCCGCAGCCTACGAAAACTATATTTTTACGTAATTTAGGAAGTTAGGGAAAAGAAAAGGAAAGTTAGGATAAGGTGGCTGCCAACATTGGTTTAATTCTAATTATTTGTGATTCAGACAAACCTTGATCCCATCTTGACTCGCACTTGGCCAGTTTTTTATTACTTTGTGGATTTTAAATCATGTTGTGGAAAAATAGTCTTATAGTAACAAATAATAGCAATCATTGCGATCGCCCACAAACTCAAGTTGTAAATAAATTTCTGGAAAACAAATCTCCTGTTAAAAACAACGATGCGTTTGTCTTATTGTTTAATTTTGCTTAAAATGGTTAATCTGTCGTCTTATTACTATCATGTGGCCGAATAGACCTACGAAGTACCATGTGCTCTTGTGATATAGTATAAGGTTTATTTTTGCTTCAAACAGTGCGAAACTGTTTATGCATAAAAAAATTTCGCTAATAAAAAGTCTTTTGTCAATCCGCCGCCGTATAGCGCCGGCGTTTTTTTCCTTTTGAAAACACTTGTTGTGGTATTCTTACTAATTAGACGTATTCAGATCGACTTTACTTTTACATTTGTATAACATTAAATAATATTTAACATTTGTAAATATCAATGGATCATAAACCTCATTATTTTCCAAATTAAAATTCTTGATTGTTTGATATTTACAAATGTTATTATTAGGTGAAAATTTAATTTATTAAAAACCGAGGTTTTCCAGGGTGATTTAGGTGTACCTACTTATATATATGATTTTTTTATAAAACAAAAAATAGTACAAAAGGTTTGTAATCTCTGCATAAAAAAGTCACTTACTCTCAATTTCAAAGAAAACACGTAGAAAAACACGTAGTTACCCACTAAAAACAAGTATCTTTCCGTTTTTAACTGATGTTTGATGTCAACTAAATTTAATTAGGTCTAAACAAGTGAAAAAAGCATAAAAAAGAAAATTTTTTTTACACATGGCTGATGGCACAATAGGCGTATCATCAACTTTTGTGGCGCTTGACACGCCAGGCGTGAAATATTTGTTCGCCGCCACAGCTAAAAGTTGTCGAAAATCGGTGCCGCAACGAATTACGCATTATTGAGGATAACTCAAAAACGTTCAGTTAGATCTTGATCAAATTTATATGGGGCCACATGAGAAGCACCAGCTTTCAAATAAAAAAGAATCATCAAAATCGGTTTAACTAGAAAAAAATTCTAAGGTAACACATAATAACACAACCTTCTAGTTTTTTGAAGTCGGTTGAAAAATTGTGGGCTTTCAAATAAATACGAATGGAGCCGCGGGTAAAAACTAGTGCACACTAAGTCTTTTTTTTCGTTTTAGTACATTTAAGTTTTGTATAAACTAAAGTGACACGGGAACTTACTGTACATGATCGTAAATAACCACTGTCCGTGGGCACTTGCCGCTAAAGGTAATGCCACTAAACAAAGGCTATCAATAATAATGTTACATACAATTATGTAACAATCCTAATAACTAGAGGAGGACTGTACTCAGCAGTGTGACTTATGTAGGCTATACTTTACTTTTCACATTGTCTATCGCTCTCGTGTTTCCCTTTTGCTATTTAAGACAGAAAATTACTTACACATTTCACCTCTTTTATCTTCTCTTCTTATCGTGGTAGAGCCATGCTGCAGATATATTAGTAGTAGATATAGTTGTTGCACGATCGGCTCGACCGAGGAAGGACCACGCTCTCGTAGAATACCAGCGTAAAATAGCAGCTCAACTCTGCTGTGTTTCGTATTTTGAGTGTAGAGAACTGGAGAACCTTTTTAATGGAAATGAGGCATTCCATCTTA
This sequence comes from Parnassius mnemosyne, assembly GCA_963668995.1. Taxonomy (NCBI): domain Eukaryota; kingdom Metazoa; phylum Arthropoda; class Insecta; order Lepidoptera; family Papilionidae; genus Parnassius; species Parnassius mnemosyne. The sequence continues at coordinate 17,887,503 of CAVLGL010000115.1, forward strand.
GTCCTCACGAGTGGCAAAGCATCTGCATTTTTATTTGTAATAGAGGATAGATGTAGATGTCTATGGGCCGCAGCAACCACTTACCATGAGGTGGACTGTGTGCTCGTTTGTCACCCTTATTCTATAAAAAAACCTCACTGTAGGGAAATATAACAAAAGGAAATAGGCACTGTACGTAAAGACCATTAATACTATTTGGCTTCATTCGTTCAATAAATAAAAAAATAATAAAGTAAACGAATCTTTATTGAAATCTGGCGAGATCACATTTTAATAATATAATGTTACATACAATTATGTAACAATAATTACCATAATACGATTTATTATTGTACATATTATAATTACAATTACGTTGAACAGGGAAGTCCGTAGACTGCCTACCCCTCTGCGTAACAGGTGTGAGAGCTTATGTTTTTATGAATATAATTACTTACAACTAAATTTAAAAATACGACATCTATGTGAAAATTTAATAAATTTTATTTATTTAATCGTATAAATGTTACAGAATAAAAATTAATAAACATTACACATTCCATCTTAATCGTCAGGAAAGACATCGCATTCTGCATTCATTTCAGCATCCACTTAGGACTATTATTTTATACGTGGTAGAGCCATGCTGCAGCTATATTAGTAGCATAGTTGTAGCACGAATGGGTCGGCTCGACCGGGGAAGGACCACGCTCTCACATAATACCAGCGTAAAATAGCAATTTAACACTGCTGTGTTTCGTATGATGAGTGTAGAGAACAGGAGACCCTTTTTACTGGAAAAGAGGCATTCCATCTTAGTCCTCACGGGTGACAACGCATCTGCATTTTGATTCGCAAACGAGGATAAATGTAGATGTCTATGGGCCACAGCAACAACTTACCATCAGGTGGACTATGCGCTCGTTTGTCACCCGATCCTATAAAAAAATTAATTAGGAAGGCGAGGTTTGTCACTATACTATAAAAATATAAGTTTATTACGCCATTTAAAACACAATTAAAGTTTTTGTAATATAATATTGTTAGTTATAGCTGTGATGTCGGCGTGATTGTACCCATTATTTCATCCCGTGGGCGCGGGTTCGAATCTAGAAAGGATCGAAATGACCACGTCAGAATCAGACCAGATACCGAATCAGAGCGGTGTCGGTATTATCTCGTGCATGATAGAACTTTATACCCAAACCGACGACAGAAATAACTGATCCGGCTGCCAAGCGCGACGATTATGGCAAATTCTTCTGGTAGTGAGAAGTTGATAATTTTGGGCGAATAAAAAATGAAATGATTAGACGATAACCTTCGGATCAAAATTCGTTTTCGTTGCATCCGCTTAACATTCAATTTTATCTTATTTTTTATTGTTAACAATCAAAACTTAACTGTAAGTAAAGTTGAAAACAAAAACAAAATCAGATTTCTTTAGAAAACCAGCTCCTAGAAAACAATGACTTTTATTTCTGATTTTGTTGTTTGAGGGTAGATAAAAAATTGCGAGGGACCGTACATCGAAGGAATTTTAAATTTTTTTATGATAAGAAATATCAAATAGCCTTACTTTTTCTTAACATACTTTTACGTACTTGTAAATTTATAAAAACCTGGTTACTTAATATAAGGTAATAAAAATATTATTTCACAACCATATAATTTTACTTTCCCGAAAGAAATATCAATAATCGATGTGGATAAAATTCTTACAAATTTTTGAAAAAATATTTATAATAATTACTTATTATATATATTTAATTAACTTACCTATATACTAACATTATATTTAATCTCTTAAAGTGTAAATTATTGTAGGTCTAATCTAGCGTATTTATTTATACAAATAACGTATTAAGAAATATTATGATTTTACAAATGCTTTCGTACGTCGTGAACCATCAGATTCTTAAGATAATTGTCGTCTTCAGCGAGACATTCGACAATATCAAAGTGATCTAAATCGTCTTTTATTTCCAAATACATATTCTGCATAAGACACGTGTTGTGGAGGAGTTCGTAGAACTCTCTAGACTGTTTTTTGAACGCCGGGCTGTCGTTTTGTGCGGCTAGAATGTACACTCTTACTCTTCTTGCCTGCAAATGAGTATAGCAATCGAACAATGGCGACAGTGGTATTGCCCACTCATGTGGGAGTTGTACAGCGTCATTGACAGATGTATGGACTAACTCCCGTAAATCGTATATACCCGAGATAAGGAAAGCTCCTTGTAACCGATGCGATCCTGGATTGTCCTCGAAGAAATCGACGTTGCTTAACAGCTTTGCCACTAAGTGAGCGCCGGCTGAGTGACCCGCAAAGTACACGCCTCTGTAAATAAATAAAATAATTAGAGCATTATAAATAAAGAAAAAAGGAAAGCTGATGATCTATGACCCAGTTCCTTCTCTGCGTAGAACTTCTCTGAATTTCACACATCACTATCCTTATAGCCTTTGAAGAGTTCTCTAAAGAGTAAGAAGGCCAATTTTCAGACATTCATAATAAACAATAACGTATACAGTTGGTAAATAAAACTTGTCAATATAGCCAAATCTTTTACGTATATGTTCAAATTGCAAAACGTGTTTTTTTTTAAATATTCTCGGGCTTAAGGAAGTGTCTTTGTAACGAAAGAAGTCCCTTAGCAACGGCACCATATGATATATAGGCTACTACTACAATTGCATATTTTATATTATTCTTCACAGCTTCATTCTAGCGATTTATGTTAACTTGTAGCTCCATCTCATAGCTTCCAGCCTTGCACGGTACTTAAAGGCAGAAAAAATTATTTAATGGCAATGCAAAAAAATTTATAATAATATTATTTTATGGAATGAAATACATAAATTCATAAAAATATTGTCATGGAAATTGTGATGCGGGAAACTATGAGAGTTCTCTCTGTCACGGCAAAATAAATTAATATTAACGAATTTTTTTATTTTTTAATAAGGCTTACCAACTAAATACATAAAAGGAACTTATAATATCACGATTTTTGAAAAATACATTATACATATGCGTTTAAATTAAAGGTATGCACAGCATTTTTTAATAATAAAAGACGTTGTTTTACATAATACATATTAAATTTTTTAAACTTTTTTTAGTACAGAAAAAAATATGAAAGAATTAGAAACCAAAAATAAAAACTAAAAACTAAAAATGGCTCTTGCAACAATCCAAAATCGATTTTTTTTAAAGTAGTAGGTTTTTCACAAAAGACTAACTAACTATATAATATACGAGCATAGTTTTTCGAAAAATGATTAGATATTTTTATGACTACATATTATACAAATTGAATATATACAAAACTAATTTAATTACAGGTGTCACGTCAACCCGTACCGGCAATGAAATAAATAACGAGATGCAAGACATCACCTTTGATGACGGCATTATGGGCCAGCCTGACCACCTGATTTCACCGAACATGACCATTGTAACCGAAATTACCTCCGAACCAGTGCCGTCGTCTGTGCCCGACGCTATGGAGGTCAAGTTAGAAGAGTCAATTTTAAGTTTGTTGCGAGATGCTCAGAGTGCGATTCACTTAGGGTCACCAGTACACAAAGATATCGCATTTCGATGACTAGAAATTTTACCAAGAGTATTTAAAGAAGATACAAAGTTGAAACTTTTAATTGATTATATAATAATAATCACTTAATAATACATAACAATATTTACAGACTCATATCGCCTATCTTAAATGCTGAAGTAAAAGCTTCATTACCTGTTACATTAGTTAAACGTGTCCTTACATCAACGACAAAACAAAAACAAATAGCGATCACCTTGTATTCGCTTAGTGCATCTATGGATATACTATTGACAAATAAAACTCAAGATATACCCGAAATTATATTAAAGTCTTTAAGCAATGCATGTATACTTCTTTGTGATAGTTTTTATAATGAAACTCGTTTAAGAAGACTCTTTATTATTAATGCGATAAACATTCAGATTAGACACGCAATTATAGACACTATACCTGATAAATATTTATTTGGAGAAAACATTAGTGACAAATTAAAAGAAATCGAGCGATATTTTAAAACCAAGCCATAGATTTATTAGGAATTCACCATCTGCCGATTCCAAAAGGAATTTAAACTAGAAGGGCCCATCTCGGAGGATTGCTGTCCGATCCGACATGGGCAGGCCGCGGCCACAGCATCGAACAGTCCAAACTACGGCAAGGACCATCTACCGCAGACGCAACAAGCATCACAGCCATCTAGCGATGCACTCTTGTTATGCGCCTCACAATCAACATCGTCACTGAACATTGAGGTACGATATGCTGGTCGCTTGTCTCACTTCTCTCAACAATGGGAGACTATCACGGGAGACCTTCTCCTACTATCATGGCTGAGTGGGTATAAAATTCCTTTCATTTGTAATCCACGTCACGATATCCCACACACTATTGCAAGATCGATTGCGGAATTAAATGCTCTTAATACCTGCATTAAAAAACTATTACTTATCGCTGTTATTTCTGAGTCTAGTCACCAAAACGATGAATTCATTAACAGTGCGTTCTTAGTGCCAAAATCTAATGGCGATAAGCGATTTATATTAATAAAGTGTCTCAAAATATCGTAAAGACAGTCCACTTTAAATTGGAAGACTACCATACGGCTTTAAAATGATGTCACTAAATTGTTAATCTATCGAAATGCAGATGCTTTGTCACCCGTGAGGATTAAGATGGAATGCCTCGTTTCACGTAAATAGGTTAAGTCTCCGGTTCTCTACACTCACCATAGGGAACATAGCAGTATTGATTGAGATGCTATTTTACGCTGGTATTCTGTGAGAGCGTGGTCCTTTCCCGGTCGAGCCGAACCATTCGTGCTACAACCGTACTAATAATTATTTGCTAAATTATTAAAACCCGTGGTACCTGTGAAGTAACGGCACGGTTTTTGCTAAATACTAAAATAAAGACACAGTCATTGATCAAAACTCCTTTGCGCGATCAATACTGTCAAATAAATTGTCAATGATTAACATAATGTACACAAAGTGCTGAAAATGAACGAAAGAATGGAGCTGTTGGCATAATAAGGATCGAACTTCACTTGGTAAGTTCGTTTGATCACTAACTTTAGTTCACATCTTCGCCCACGGGACTACTCCGCAGCCTACGAAAACTATATTTTTACGTAATTTAGGAAGTTAGGGAAAAGAAAAGGAAAGTTAGGATAAGGTGGCTGCCAACATTGGTTTAATTCTAATTATTTGTGATTCAGACAAACCTTGATCCCATCTTCTCGGCGTACTCGAAAATGAATCTTGCGGCATTTTCAATCTGTTGCACTATTTCTGGAAGCGTAAAGGAAGGGCATAGATCGTACCCAACCACAATTGTCTTGATCCGAGAGCGGTAAAGCGGCACCACAGGGTACCGAGATATCTCCCGCGATAGCTCCTGCCAGTAACCTCCGTGGACGTATACCAGGATTGGAGAATCTGTAAGAAAATTTTAATTTTTTTTAGTTGATCTTCTTAACCTAATTCATGTTTCTATGATAAAAGTGACAAACGAACACACAGTTCACCTGATGGTAAGTGGTTGCTGTGGCCCATAGACATCTACATCTATTCTCGATTACATTATTGTTTACGCCAGACGTTACCCACAACGACCATGCGTTAATTGACCTGTCTAGAATGACGATTAAGGCTAATTCTCCCAAGAGCATATGTCCAGTCGATGACTTTTACGGATTGATGATGATGATGACTATTGATTATACCAAATTTTATGTTCTAATAGTACCTAAGTATAAACTTCAATTTATAGATTTAGAAACCGTTTTGCTTATATTGGGTATGACGACGATTCAAAACGAATCGTTTTGGTTTAAGTAATAAAATATAACACAAATTTAAAATAAAAAAAAAACGAAATAAAAAACAGCTAATGACCTTGAAACGGCTGAACTGATTTCGATAAACATGTTTAAGAACTACCGCTAAAAAATCTGCTTATAATTTAAAAAAAAAAACCACACCCAAATCAGTTCACCCGCTTAAGAGCTACGGTGCCACAGACAGACACATAGACAGGCAGACGGTGACACATAGCGGTCAAACTTACAACACCTATTTTTGCGTCGGGTGTCGCATATATATATAATATGTATAAAATATATATAAAAACGCGCGAATATATATAAAAAGGACGATATTGGACTTTCTGGAGGGATGAAATATTTCCACTCCCTCTACTTCATTCTTAGATAACATAATTTATCTATGTAAGGTTTTCTGGAAGAAATCACTTTAATATGTCACATATAGTGTCGAGGTAATATTATAAAATATATCAAAAGAAAACTCAAGTAAGCAATCGTGATCAAATAATCATTAAATCTTGGTCAAAAGTTTCCATACATTAGATAACATAAATAATATTATAATTTAACTGTTGTAATCGTACACCCGTTAATCGATGGATTCAAAAACAAGCGCGTAACATGTTTTCAAAATTAACATTCTGCTGCTAAAAATTCATATTGGTTAATTTACATCAGGTGTAGATCATGTTTATCTACACATGACTTACCGGTGTAGATAAACAGGATCTGATTGACTTTAATTTTTAATATTTTCAAACTAAGTAAATACGAGTAAGTAGAAATGAGTAAAAACTTAAATCTCGCGACAAGCTTTTATATCATATAAATTGTGTAAGGACGTTATAAGTTGATACTAAAAATTTTAAAGGAAAAGTTTATTTTTTATTCTTTTTAGCGCATTTAAATAAAAGCTTGTATTAAAAAAGTTTCTTTTTTACTTTTAATTTATCTCATCTAAATTCGTACATAACGATACTACTAAAAGCGAAGTATAATAGTTGTTTCCAGTAATTAAAAAAATGGCGGGAATTAACCGCTACATGGATGACAGTTACAGATTTTCAATATTTGACACATAGGATGGATGACATTTACTGTTGAGGGGTTAAGATGTATTTCCGAATATATATAAAAATAAATATTATATAAAATATTTATTCTACAAATAAATTATTATAATAATTATTAAATCTACATATTATAATGATATACCTACATAAAATAATGATTCATTTCAAACGTTGTATTACGATTTTATGGAACTAAGCTACCTATAAACAAACTACAAAATATATAAAGAAATTACGATTTATACACATTGACTTACTTATATATTACTATAACGTATTATGCATAATTTTCAATACTCGTACTATTTCGGTAGCATCATCGTACGAGTAACATAGAATAGGAACTATGGGTGGAAACGGTTATCATAAAAGTTAAAAAGTTAAAGTTACAGCTTATAAACGTCCCACTGCTGGGCACAGGCCTCCTCTTATTTCTGAGAGGGTTTATCATAAATCTGTTTTAATTGTCATATGCCAATTTCGTAGCGATTCAATGGGAGAAATTATTTTCCAAGTGTTCACTTTATTAAACGGTATTTACTGAATGAATTCATTAAAGAAAACGAGTTTCAACATGACAAATGTCTTATGTTCGTTATGACCCTATTAGTTATCACCATTTTAGAAACTAAAATAACAAATTTAGAAATAACAAAAATAACAAATTTAGAAATAACAAAAGTAACAAATTTTTACTATTCCAAGAGGTAACCGAAAATTAGAGACAAACGTACTTTAGAGTACTCTAGAATCTAGATACTTTAGAAGAAAACAGAAACATGACATGGTTTAAGTTTATCTTTGTTCACTTTTACTATGAAAATTATTCACATGCTTTGCTGCTTTGCTGTTTTAATGCAGTGCTTGACTAATTCTTATTCTTACAATTTTGAAGTGACCCGTGTAATGGCGGTGTAAGAATATCTACTACCCCATATTGTCCCGTGGATCAAAGACGGCAAAGAAGAACTGAAATAGTTAATGGGCATCTTCCTGATAAGACCTCAAAATGATAAAAAACTACGGATCGTCAACCCGCCTCTCAAACGTGGTAATTATGGAAAAATATGAGGAAAGAAATGAGGCAATCTGCGGAGGAGGCCTGTGTTCAGCAGTGGACTTTTATAGGCTGCAATAGATCTTCCGTGCAGCGACTATGGTTTCTGAACTTAATTAAACGTCCAAAGTTCAGGTTAGAGCAAATCTTTACTCTCATAAACCAAAGGTGGTATAACGATCGCGTTCATATTTTGAATTCAATAATAATTCGGAGGTGAGTTGGTTCTGTTTGCGATGAAGGAAAATGTTTCACATTTTATAACTATGATTTAAGGACAAGGAACTTGACACCCGTCCAGATCTCTAATCTTTTATAGGCCAAGCCGACCACAAGAATGTCCATGTCATTTGTTACGAACTTGGCTTCTTTTTCATAAGTGTTTCATATTAAGTCATTGTTATGGTTTATCTAAAGGACTTGAACTAACCGCAACAACTACTTTTTGACAATGAATGTTGATAATTTGTATTTTAATATATTTTTGTCAAATGAATCAGTCAGTCAGTGAAATATAATATATAAAAAAGGCACTCTTTAGACCTTAGTAACACAAGAACTATAATAGTTTTATTTATAAAATTTGTTTGTCATCTTTATTCTCTAAATAAAAGCACAGCAGTTGTGTTATACCGATGCAAAATTCTTGAAAGTTTCAAACCAATAAATTTGAACGAATTAAACGAAAACATCAATGTCGCCATTACATCAGATTTGATAGACCACAAATCCTCGTAAAAAAACACCGATTCGGTGCTAAAAATCATCCCAATTTTAATGGGAAGATGTTAAGGCACAGCTGTTAAAGTCAGTATTATAACAATAATAAAACTTAACGAAATAAAATTTCTAGTTTCATTCAATGCTAATTTTGCAGTTCTGTAATTTAAAGATTCTGAGAACGAAAGATCTTCTAATATCGCTTTTTTATGAATGAGAGTAATTTTGTGTTTACAATTAACTAAGGAATAATAATATACTCATACAATCTTATTATCGCCAATCACAGGTTGTTCCATTCCATCTTATAATACTATTTGTAGGTGATGTTTTTGTGTTTCATGTATTTAATGCATTTCTTAATTATTTTGTGTTAAATGTATTTCATTATGAACGGCGATTTATTTTTGCTAAATTCATTTTCGTTAATTACTGGTTGCAAATACTTCTGTTATTATTAAAAGTCGCTAGGCTGATCACCACATTGTTGAATACATACTTGACATTCTAACCAAACGGTCTATTTCATCGTTCATACCGTTTACAGTAGAGTAGTAATATAATCTGCCAGCAGTTGCCTTTCGATTCTATTTCAGCGTAGGTTTTCACGAACTAGTCCTATTTTTTCCGATATAGCCCTTATGGCAGTATCGCTGGAGGATCTAAGCACTATGCTCAATGACCTCAATAGTGTCTCCCAACGGATAGGTCTTAAGATGAACATGGACAAAACAAACGTCCATGTCACACATATGCCGGTAGTTCTTGGGAGCACTAAGCTCGAAGTTGTTGACGAGTATGTTTACCTGGAATAAAACTATTTTTACGGATTTTATCGCGTTTAATTTACTTATTTTATATTCCCGACGTTTCGGTTGCTTTCCAGCAACCGTGGTCACGGGGGACTGAGGTGATTGACGTCCCGATGTCAAAGTTAACCCGGAGTACCTTCAGCTTTTTAATTATTAATTTTGGTCCGATCTACGCAGAATGAACTAACTGTGTCTTGAAGTCTTACAGTGGTATGCTTGGGTTTAGTTTTAATTTTATGAATTACAGGATCCTAAGCAGGTGGTAGTACCCAGCCTCCCTCTCTATTGAAATTAGGATGTTTTTTAATTTCAATAGCCTCACGTATCATCCTTGGCAGGAATCGATGTTCTTTCGCGAGGACTTGTGGTTTATTAAGGGTGATGGTGGGATTCACCGTTTAAGTATCGGTTGAATCCCACCATCACCCTTCACAGTTAGCTACCGTGGGCAAATCTTTGTTGCAGAGAGCACGAGGGATCTGTGACAGCAAACACCTGGCCGCCGAGCTTCAGCACGTCAAGCAGGTTCTGCACGACAACAAGCTTCGGGTTCCGCGCCTACGTCACAGTGACCGAGTGAAGCCGGCCACAGTGTTCAGCGTTCAGTTCAGCGTGTGCCTGCTGTACTACCATATGTCAGAGGTGTCACAGACAAGATTGGCTACATCTTGAAGCGAGCTTCTATTAGAACATTCTTCAAGCCGCCGAAGAAGATTAGTCAGTTCTTACCATCCGTCAAGTGCAATATTCCTCTACAAGATGCAGGAGTATACAAGCTTGATTGTGAGTGTGGTCTCTCATATATAGGGCAAACAAAACGATCAATAAAAACCCGCGTAAAAGAACACATAGCTGACGTGAAGCACCAACGTTCCGGGAAGTCTGCAGTTTGTGATCATATCCTAAAAGGCCCCCGTCATTACATTAGATTTGATAAACCACAAGTCCTCGCGAAAGAATATCGATTCCTGCCAAGGATGATACGTGAGGCTATTGAAATTAAAAAACATCCTAATTTCAATAGAGAGGGAGGCTGGGTACTACCACCTGCTTGGGATCCTGTAATTCATAAAATTAAAACTAAACCCAAGCATACCACTGTAAGACTTCAAGACACAGTTAGTTCATTCTGCGTAGATCGGACCAAAATTAATAATTAAAAAGCTGAAGGTACTCCGGGTTAACTTTGACATCGGGACGTCAATCACCTCAGTCCCCCGTGACCACGGTTGCTGGAAAGCAACCGAAACGTCGGGAATATAAAATAAGTAAATTAAACGCGATAAAATCCGTAAAAATAGTTTTATTCAATGTGTAGTGTTCGCGTAAATATAAGAAATCATTATGTTTACCTGGGACAAATATTCCGACTAGATAAGTCCAACTTCGACCGAGAGGTCAATCGACGGATGCAACTCGGCTGGGCAACGTTCGGGAAATTACGACACATCTTCTCGTCAAGTATACCTCAAAACTTGAGAACGAGATTGTACAACCAGTGCGTGTTTCCAGTGATGACTTATGGATTTGAGACGTAGTCTTTCACTGCTAGCCATAAGAAGAAGTTCAAGGTTGCTCAGCAAGCTGTGGAGAGGGCTATTCTCGGGGTTTCTCTGCACGATAAACTTAGAAATGAGGATATCCGCAGTAGAACCAGAGTGACCGACATAGCCAAACGGTTAGATGTAGTGAGGACCTGGTAAGACATGTAGGAATTCGATGGATGCAGGTGGCTCAGGACCGTGCTTTGTGGCATTCTTTGGGAAAGGCCTATGTTCAGCATTGGACTTGTGTAGACATGTAATGATGATAATAGTGATGAATACAAAACTTATGGCATAGCAATCGCCATTTCCATATCAATAGTGTAACTTTTAGTGCGCGAAAGTACATAATAAGATACACGCACTTTATTTGGTCTTTTTTGGTGATGGACTCGTGTGCTTTTGCCGGTGTCAAGTAATAAGAAATCTTTTATAATAATTTGTTAAAAAAAACTTCTTCACAATATGTTGATGCACCACATTGTGGAGTTTAAAGAGATTTTGATGGCAGCTTGAGCCAACAGACATTCACATCAAAATCGGAGAACATGTATGTTACATCGTTTCCACTAATATTTCACATGGGTACATTTCATGCACAAAATCGCACCTTTATGTATCAAAATCCACTTTAAACCTCTATTTAAACAATCGTTTATTGCTATTGTTTATACTATATATTGCTAAGCTATTTAAATTATCTTTGCTAGAGATTACCTCTATTGTCTTATTATCTAATTTAATTTCTTGGAACTGGTTCCAAATCAAATGTAAAATTATTTTGTTGCTCAAAAGAAGCAGGTTTCAAGGTAGCCAAATCATCGGGTAAGTTAAAATATAAATAATAAGATAGCGTATTCGCTACCAGTCTTAAACTATACTTTGATAGGTAATACCTATCTCTTGTCAAAAACTTCTTAGTTAAATTATTAATATCAATCAAATGAAATTTATCATTATTATTCTTACAATCAAATGTCAAATTTAAGTTATTGCTACATGTCAAGTTATGTATCATTAAATTTAAATTATGTCTTAGTTTATTTTCCTGTGGCCTCTATGCAAGGCAGTGTAAAAAAGATAACTTTAACCACATTTATGTTATTGAGATATTCAATATATTTTAACTGCGTAGGGATGCAATGATATGTTGCAAACCAGTAACATTCATTGCTATGCAGACGACAGCACTGGTGATGCCTTATATACGGGCCGTGCCAATATTTCTCGGGAAAACGTCGCCGAGTACCGGGATAAACTTGTGTCTGAAGTCGAGTCTTTGCTGAACAAAGTCTCGGATTGGGGCCGACTAAATCTAGTCCAGTTCAATCCCCAGAAGACACAAGTTTGCGCGTTTACCGTTTAAAAGAACCCCTTTGTCGTATCTCCTCAGTTTCAAGGCACTCCCCTTGCTGCCTTAGCTAGCATCGGAATCCTCGGCGTCGACATATCGAATAGTGTGCAGTTTCGTGATCACTTGGAAGAAAAGGCCAAATTGGCCTCTAAAAAGCTTGGCGTGCTCAGTAGAGCGAGGCAGTATTTCATGCCGGCACATCGCTTGCAACTTTACAAAGCGCAAGTTCGACCTCGACATGGAATGCTGTTCTCATCTCTGAGCCGGGGCACGCCAGTGCCAGCTGCTTCCACTTGACCGCATCCAGCGCAGAGCGGTTCGAATCTTCGACGACTGGGTTCTTTCTAATCGGCTCGATACACTGGCACTGCATAAGGATGTTGCATCCTTTTGCATTTTCTATCTAATTTACCACGGGGAGTGCTCTGAGGAATTGTTCGGATTAATTCCAGCCGCTAAATTTCACGAACGCACATCGCGTCAAAATTCACGATACCATCCTCACCATCTGGATGCTTGGCGGTCCACGACTGTGCGTTTTACTAGGAGTTTTCTTCTTCGTACAACTTCTCTGTGGAATTGTTTTCCACCGGCGATTTTTCCGGACCGATACGACTTAAAGACCTTCAAGAAAAAAGCTTACACCTTTCTAAAAGGCCAGCAACGCATCTGCAATTCCCCTGGTGTTGCGGTTGTTCATGGGCGGCGGTAGTCACTTATATAATGTACTCTGTGTCACTTACCATCAGGTGAGCCGCATGCACGTTTGCCCTCTTTTCTATAAAAAAAAATTAATTTATAAACCGTTTATTTTTTCAAAGTAGCAATATAAAATAATTTTTTATAAAATATAAGATGGATTAATTAGAATGTTTTCTTGATATACGGCTACTCATATTACCTTATAAGTGCAATATGGTTATAATAGGGGTATTTTAATAACACAAAATTGCTTAACCTTGACGTGTCGAGAGTAGAATACACCCAACGCTTCGCGTTTTGAGGCGTGTAATATGTGTAATGAGTTCACAACTGTCAGAGCCATGTTAACAATGTTTGTATTCCTAATTATAACATATCTAATCTAATACACCGATTAAAATAATCTTCTGTAGTCTCTTAATATTGAATATGAAAAAATCAATTGCTGTCCGATAGTCTCGCTAATCACGAAGCCGGAGCGGATCGCTTGTTTTATTAAATACTTGTAGTATATTGTAGAAAGGGTAAGGTACAAGATAAGCTGACGCTACTAATAATATTTGTTTTATTTTTAATTGTTCCATTTTTATGCAAGTGCATTTCTCGGAAATAAATCAGAAAGTTAATTGTTAAAAATAATAATAGTATGAGAGCGGATGTTCAACTCCCGCAATTAATCAATATTGACAATAAAACAGCGTATTGCACTATACATTCCGTATAGAGCAATAGTTCAACCATATCGTAATATACTCCCGTCACAATTAAACAGCAGTGTTAGTGTTGCCCAAATGCAATAACAAGATGAGACTGGTCTTGGTCTTGCGCCAATACACCTGGTTTTGGTCTTGGTCTTGGTATTGCGCTCCCAGTCTTGGTCTTGGTCTTGGTCTTGCAGCAAGAGTCTCGCAATTACCTATTAGCCTATTACTATTTATTAAACGTTACTTTTGATCTTAGAACAACTTAACAGAGTAGGTACATATTGAGCTTAAATTAACATAGCCATAGTAAAGGCAAACCAAATTAATAAATGTCTAAACATTTAATGAGAAATTCGAAAAATCAATTGACACCCGGTAGGATTTGAACCCACGACCTAAGCGATCCATGCCTATCCTCTAACCAACTGTGCTATCTACCATGTCCCACGGCTAGGGGCGTCAGTCTGTTTCTTAATAAACGTTTACATTTAATAAGCTTACATGTGCTAAAACATGGTTAAACATAAAAAAACAAATAAATGGCAATAACTTCACTGTATTTTATAAAATATTATCTGTCTAGAAAGAGATTGATGGACCCTCACCATATATGAAATGGAATAAAAGAGCTATACAATATACCATTTATTTAATTTAAATAAAAAATAAAATACGATACAAATTAAATTACTTCACAGTATCTACATAATAGCTTTGACATTACTGTTACTTTATATTAATTCTTTTAACAAAGCATTAATACAAAGTAACCATCTGGCTGACTCATCACTTAATCTATTTCTAAGTTTTCTAATTACTAATGATGCTTTAGAAAATAATCTCTACGCAGGTACTGAAATTGCAGGTATTGAAAGAAAATCACGGGCCATCATCGATAAAATCGGATATTTTGTCTCATGCGTCCTCCACCACTCTAAAATGTCTTACGAGCTGGTGGCTCTGGGTTTACTTAGGTACTCCTCCAACTCGTTAATAACTAAGCCTTGAAGACAAGATCCAGATCCATTTTTACACATTTCAAGTGTTTTAAAAGTGTCTACTATATTTATAAAATGGTTCACGACATATTCGAGCACTTTGTGTTTTAAAAACACACACTTCCAAAAGTCGAGATTTGCAGTGAACTTATTGAACATGTTTATCTATTAGGTAATAATAATAATAGTAAGTAATTATTATAAACCCATATAGTTAATGTTATAATAATTACTTACTAGGATAAATTATTGATATCTACCTATCCTTACCATCATCTAATTACAATCTTCCTTGCGAGATCAGCATAATGTATTCGTGTCCATTCTGATTACCCGGAAAGTTATTTTATTCTTTGGAACATGTACTCTGTGGCGGCAATCAAACAGTGTCAAATGTAGTGCGTGCGGCGCGGCGGCGACGATTGTATGATATATCAATAGTAGCCGCTGGCACGTGTATCTTGACCTTGTACTTTCGAATAGCTGCACAATTACTTTGACAGGTTAGTATCTGACCTTTGATGACGCCGACAACAAGACGCCGCACACTATCAAAAAAGTGCCGATGGTCAAAACTAGTGATGCACTCTTTTTTCTTTTAATGGATATTTTTATTTGCTATGTATGTAAGTCCAATTTTCCATTTTTCCATTATATTTTTTTGCGTCTCATAGAGGCCGTAAGCGTATATCCGAACTCCTATACTCCCTGAAATGACACTCAGTCCTAACTGCAAGACACAAGAGTCTCGCAAGCTTAGTCTTGTTCTTGCGCAAATCTAGCACGGGCAGTCTTGGTCTTGGTCTTACTAAAAATAGGCGGTCTTGTTCTTTGTCTTGGTCTTGCAAAAATGCAAGAACAAGACCAAGACTGCAAGACTAAAACCGATTTTGGGCAACACTACAGTGTAACGTGAGGGACGTAATTACTTGATAACACCAAAATATGTAAACCAACAGCAACACTATCCATTGCATTGTAACACAGATCGTACTCTCAGCAACGCGATCTTCTTTGCCCGCACTAAAAGAATTACTACAACGGACATAACCCCGATACTGTCATTAGCACTCATAGAATGATTTAGGTGGAATCTCCCGCACACGGCGCCTACAGTAAACTTAGTTGAAAGTCACTCTCTTTTGCTTAATTTACCATTAGCTCACAGATATAGATACTCGTGATATAATATATACTTTTAGCTTGCAATCGCATTTCTGAAAACTCATCAACAAGCAAATAGTATTAAGAGATTGAGACCCCATATGAATATGAAGTATACGAGTGAATTATATCTAGGTAATGAAGTGATAATTAAAAATGTAGTTTTCTAAACTCACCATCTGGTAAATCCGTACCCAAGATATCTAACTTTTGTCCGGGAGTAGAACCATATTCGATTTCCAATTTATGTGGGACGTTATTGGTGGCTTTGTCGCTGGCTGAAATAAAACAATAATTATTTACGATTGTTCATTTTCTCTTTACTCTCTAAATTGGAGTATCATTTTCAATACTAATGTAAAATACGAACTTAAAATACTCGCTAACTAACCACAAAATATTTTATGTTCTCTTTGTTATTTCTTCAAAATTTAAGATTAAAGTAGTAAATGTGCTCCTCCTGATGGTAATTGACCACTGTATGCCATGACCATCTGTAAGCACTAGGATGAAAAACCTATCAACATGTAATAATACTGACTCTTTTATCCTTAAAATCGGAGCACGGCAGAGGACGCACTCCTGCCTGGAAGTAAAAATTCCTTCTGTAATGTGCTTGAGCCTACTATTATTTATGAAACTGAAGTGACAACAAACGAAATTTATTCCACCTGATGGTAAGTGGTTAGATACTGTAGTTAATTGACACTTTAAACGAAGAAGTCTACAGATATGTTGTCAACTGTGAGGACTAAGGTGGAATGCCTCACAACCTGAAATTATACTGGCTCTTCCTGCCTGTTAGATCGAAACACAGCAGTATAATACCCAGACAGACTCATAGGCAGAAATGGAACCCTAAGCAACCCGGAAGAGAAAAATGAGTCTTACTACCTGTGATATGACGGTTGCAGCACGAGTGCATCGACCTGACCGGGGAAGGACTACGCTCTCAGATAATACCAGCGTCAAATAACAGCTTAATGCGCCTGTGTTTTGAACGGCGGGTGTAGAGAATCGGATACCCTATATAAAGAATTATCTGTGTCCAGAGTAACTAAGTATCTACGTTTTGGTTCTTAATCGGGGAGGGTAAAGAAGAATTTTCTATTAATTTCAAAATCTAATGAATTTATTGGCATAACGATATTAAAATTCTGAAACTGTAGTTCATATGAATTCACTCTCTTCGATATATTATGCCAAGAACGCTGACAGGGATTCCTCGCATAATGGCATAATATTTTAAAAGATAAACTGTGACCTATGCTGATAGACCGGTCTTTAATCTGTCATTACTACACAAAAGTAATAGAGAACAATATATTTTAAGGTTTAGGTTTTTATATTATCTTGAATATTAACATAATTTTTTTTGAAAATGATATAAGATATTATAATTGCAAATCACCGCTAAAATTATCAGTTTTCGAACAGCGTTAACGGTTGCCTATTATAATATCGATATCGTTCAGTTTTTTACTTAAAATATAATAAACAATATTAACAATATAACTAAGAGAGGCAACCATGGCAAATTCCCTCTTTAAGTCAATCGAGGAGGGTTATGTTCAGTAGTGGACATTTAAAAGGCCTTAACGGTAAAGGTAGAAGAAGTTTTAATGAAAATCGGCACGTAATCATTGAGATAATATGTTACTATTACGTAGTAACATATTATCTCAATGCACGTAATAAGGTACGTGAGGGTAATATGGTCACCTTAAGTTTTGCTGCCCTATAAAACCAAAACTATGAGGATGACAGAGACAAAAACACAAAGTCGTATGCTATAACCAACATATTAAGATAAACAGCAAATAAGCTTTGGCTATAGGAACATTTCGAAAAAGCAACTTAAGAAAGACAGACAATACTAAAATCGACTAAACTATTTACTATAATGTCAACTGTCAAAATGGCGTCGTTAAATTTTTAACTTTTATTTACTGATGACGAGCTATCGTATCACAGAGCCATCTATGCAAATAAGGTTATAGTTTTTAAATCATAAGAAAAGACCATATTAACCGGATGACCATATTACCCTCACCTATTAATCTATCGGGTTAGGGAAAAGTGTTCACAATATCACCATTTTATTACGTCCATGACAAATCCCAAGCGCGTAATGCAAACATTACGTGTATCAAGTTAAAAGAATTCAGCTGGAAAAATTTACCACACTACCCTTACTCACAGATCTCGCATCAACGGACTTTATCTT
Source organism: Parnassius mnemosyne (assembly GCA_963668995.1). Taxonomy (NCBI): domain Eukaryota; kingdom Metazoa; phylum Arthropoda; class Insecta; order Lepidoptera; family Papilionidae; genus Parnassius; species Parnassius mnemosyne. The sequence continues at coordinate 17,905,726 of CAVLGL010000115.1, forward strand.
TTCCGGTCACAACATAATTATGAATCCCTTACCTTCAGTGACAAACTGGACATGATGTTGCAGCACTTCCTGCGCAGTGGAAAACCTGGTTGACCATCTGCTTGGAGAATACTCCTTTTCAAGGTCGTAGGAATCTGTGATAACAGACATATCCGCGTCAGAAACCTGGGAGAAAACGATGTTCGGCTTATTATTTTAGTTCCATATAATATAATGATTTCTTATATTTACGCGAACACTACACATTTTTAAATAAAACTAATTTTACGGATTTTATCGCGTATATTAACTTATTTTTATATTCCCGACGTTTCGGGTGCTTTCCAGCACCCGTGGTCACGGGGGACTGAGTTGTTTGACGTCCTGCTGTCATAGTTAGCCCGGCAACCTTCAGTTTCTTAATATTAATTTTTGTTTTACAGACAGTTTTAACGACATTTGATTTTAATAATTGCATTGAAACTTTAAACAAACGCGATATATCGAAATATAATGAATGCAAAGACAAACAAATAGAAAAATATCAAAAATTAACTATCAAATCAAATGCCAAACATCCATGTCAACGTAGAAACGAAACCACAGAACACTAATACCCTTAGGCGGGAACGAAACGCAACAACCGTTGACCACAGACGCAAACAATAAACAACGCACGGTCTATAATTTGTCAAAAGAAACACTGGACGAACCTACAATAAAAGTATTGTCGAAAGGCTTAAATTTTGCTATAACGCCGCAAAAAATCCCGTACGAGGAAATTATCGGTAGTGTTGAGGATTGTCTGTTTAAGAATAATATCGGTAAAGAGGATTTAGAGGCTATACGTCAAGACATTTCGTCCTTGTTACGTCGAAGTTCAGCGCCGAAACTAAATCTTCCCAAAGACGAATTTAAAGCGTTGTACAACTTACGCAACAGACCCGAGCTCACGATTCTCCGCGCGGATAAAGGAAATGCTACGGTAATAATGGACACGTCAGAGTATAATTACAAAATACAACAACTTTTATCGGACGTAAGTACATACAAAAAGGTCAAAATAGACCCTACGACTCATCATCATCATCATCATTACAGCCCTTCACAAGTCCACTGCTGAACATAGGCCTCCCCCAAAGAATGCCACAAAGCACGGTCCTGAGCCACCTGCATCCATCGACTTCCTGCATGTCTTACCAGGTCGTCACTCCATCTCGTAGGGGGACGCCCTACACTTCGCCTACCGGTACGAGGCTGCCACTCGAGAACCTTTCTTCCCCATCGGTTGTCGGTTCTTCGAGCTATATGGCCGGCCCACTGCCACTTCAGCTTACTAATCTGTTGGGCTATGTCGGTCACTCTGGTTCTACTGCGGATATCCTCATTCCTAAGTTTATCGCGCAGAGAAACTCCGAGCATAGCCCTCTCCATAGCTCGCTGAGCGACCTTGAGCTTCCTCATACGGCCAGCAGTGAAGGACCACGTCTCAGTTCCGTAAGTCATCACTGGCAACACGCACTGGTTGTACAATTTCGTTTTAAGGTTTTGAGGTATGTCTGACGAGAAGATGTGTCGTAGCTTCCCGAACGCTGTCCAGCCGAGTTGAATCCGTCGATTGACCTCTCGGTCGAAGTTGGACTTACCTAGTCGGACTATTTGTCCCAAATAAACATACTCGTCAACAACTTCGAGCTTAGTGCTCCCAACAACTACCGGCATAGGTGTGACATGGACATTAAACATGATCTTTGTTTTGTCCATGTTCATCTTAAGACCTATCCGTTGGGAAACACTATTGAGGTCATTGAGCATAGTGCTTAGGTCCTCCAGCGATTCTGCCATAAGGACTATATCGTCGGCAAATCGAAGGTGAGTGATGTACTCGCCATTGATGTTGATACCGTATCCTTTCCAGTCCAGAAGCTTGAAAACGTCTTCCAATGCAGCGGTGAAGAGTTTCGGGGATATGACGTCACCCTGTCTTACACCTCTCTGCAATTGGATAGGTTTCGTATTCTGGTTCTGTACTCGGATAGCCATCGTAGCCCTACTGTACAAGCACTTCAACACTTCGATATACCGACAGTCAACTTGGCACCGCTGAAGGGACTGCAGCACCGCCCAAATTTCGACGGAATCAAAGGCTTTCTCAACTAATACACTCAAAACAACTACTGATTTAATAAAGAAATACTCCGAAAAATTAGATCTTGACGTGAATTCGACAATACCATCATGTGCCAAACCACCGAGGTTGTATGGGTTACCTAAAATACACAAACCAAACGCTCCACTACGTCCTATAGTAAGCCAGGTCAATTCACCAACTTATAAGTTGGCTCAACACTTGGCAAAAATACTGTCACCACTAAGAGGACATACCAGAGCACACACAAAGGATTCATACCAATTTGTTAGTGAGATTAAAGACCTACATCTCGCTGACAATGAAAGAAACTATGGTCAGTTTTGATGTTCAGTCACTATTCACATGCCTACCTATTGAAGACTGCATCTCAATTGTTACTAGAAAGCTAGAAGATAACAACATGCCTACAGAATATGCAGTATTACTCAAACACTGCCTCACATCTGGCTATTTATTGTGGAAAGAAGAGTTTTACATGCATGTAGACGGAGTGGCAATGGGCTCACCTGTATCTCCCGTAGTCGCCGACATATTCATGGAGGACTTTGAGGAGAAAGCCCTTCTTACTGCTCCTGTAAATCCAAGATTCTACAAGCGGTACGTAGACGATACTTTCACAATTTTACCATCTGACAAAGTAACTGCATTTTTAAACCACCTTAATTCCATAAACCCTAAAATACAATTCACAATGGAGTTAGAGGCAAACAATACTTTAGCTTTTCTAAATGTTTTAGTCATCCGAAATCCTGATAACACTATTGGTCATACTGTGTACAGAAAAAATACCCATACCAACCGATATTTAAATGGTGAATCTCACCATCATCCTTCACAGTTAGCTACCGTGGGAAAATCTTTGTTTCAGAGAGCACGAGGGATCTGTGACAGAAAACATCTGGCCGCCGAGCTTCAGCACGTCGAGCAAGTACTGCAAGACAACAAGCTTCGGGTCCCGCGCCTACGTCACAGTGACCGAGTGAAGCCAGCCACAGTCGAGCGTGTGCCTGCTGTACTACCCTATGTCAGAGGAGTCACAGACAAGGTTGGCTACATCTTGAAGCGAGCTTCCATTAAAACGTACTTCAAGCCGCTGAAGAAGATTGGTCAATTTTTACCATCCGTCAAGTGTCATATCCCTCTACAAGATGCAGGAGTGTACAAGCTGGATTGTGAATGTGGTCTCTCGTACATAGGACAAACAAAAAGATCTATTAAAACCCGCGTTAAAGAACATATAGCTGACGTGAAGCACCGACGTATCGGGAAGTCTGCAGTTTGTGAACATGTTCAGGATCGTCCCCGTCATTACATTAGATTTGATAGACCACAAATCCTCGCAAAAGAACACCGATTCCTCCCAAGGATGATTCGCAAGGCTATTGAAATTAAAAAACATCCTAATTTCAATAGAGAAGATGGATGGGTGCTGCCATCTGCTTGGGATCCCATAATTAATAAAATCAAATCCAAACCCAAGTATACCACTGCTAGACTTCAAGATACTGTAAGCATTCTGCGTAAATCGAACCAAAAATTAATATTAAAAAACTGAAGGTAGCCGGGCTAACTATGACAGCAGGACGTCAAACAACTCAGTCCCCCGTGACCACGGGTGCTGGAAAGCACCCGAAACGTCGGGAATATAAAAATAAGTTAATATACGCGATAAAATCCGTAAAATTAGTTTTATTTAAAAATCCATATATATATATATATATATATTATCATCACCAAGCATCACGTCCAAGCAATATCACAAAACACTGATTTGAACCTGTATGTAACGACACATGCCTTATCAGGTATTCTTTTTTTAAATTTTATCATTGAATAATGGTAACAAACGAGCATACAACTGATCTGATGATCTGATGAGGCCCATTAACATCTACGTCTATTCGCGATTAAGAATCAAAATGCAGATACGTTGTCACCCATGAGAACTAAGATGGTATGTCTCGTATCCAGTAAAAAGGGTCTCCAGTTCTCTACCTTCACCGCTAAATACGTGGCAATTCGGCACTTGAAATTTTCCTAACAATTTCATTGGTACCCGCGGGGATTGACTCCGGGTTGGTCGCGTACTGTGGTATTTACAGCGCTTAGCCTCCCAGCAACCACAGCTCTCAAGAATCTGTTATATTTGAAACGAATTTTGCTAAAAGAAAGATAAACCGTTACGAGCTTGGGGTTTGAGACAATTAAAAACTGCCGAGTGAATTACCAAAATTGACACTTTAATTTCAGAACACTAATTACAATTTAAAACCACACTAATAATATAACACAATTGTACTACTGATCACTATAGTTCGCAGTTGTATCACTTTAAAGTATTCGCTTGTATCGCCTATTCAACACCCTATACCTGCCTTATATAGGGACTCAGATAGTTCCAGAATCTTCTACTGTAGAAACATCATTTTGCTTCATATCTCAAAGTTAGATGACCGTGCTAAAATTTGTTTTACCAGCAGTACACGGTCGCGTCAAAAGGGTATTTTTTCATTAACACCATTTGAAGTATATCAAACGATTGTCCGGTTTTAGATGACATTTAAAATCGTATGAAAACATCCCGCGAAAAATGTTCAGAGGCAGATAATTTTTACAAGGAAACACAATTTTTCAATTTAGCTTGTAAAAATGTGGGGGGAAATTTTGAACTAGAACTATTTTACTTGTAAATACTTAAACGTATTTAAATAAATAATTAATTGGCCAGTGTCTCATATAACATAAAACTGGTTTTCAGAAAACTTTCTTCTTTTTTAAACTATTTGGGTGACAAACGAGCACACAGTCCACCTGACCTTAAGTGGATGCTGTGGCCCATAGACATCTACATTTATCCTCGATCAAGAATCAAAATGCAAATGCGTTTTCACCCCTGAGGACTACGATTAACTGCCTCGTTTCCAGTCAAATGGTCTCCGGTTCTCTACACTCACTACGAAACACATCATCATTCAGCTGCTATTTTACGCTGGTATTCTGTGAGAGCATGGTACCCCGGTCGAGCCGACATATTCGTGATATATGAATTTAAAGTAGTTCATTTTGTTTTTTTTTTTTAATATAAAATATGTTATACGCATACCACATGTGTAGTTTTATTTTTACTTTTTAAAACGATACAAAATATACCATAATACAACATAATAATAATAATGTCCTCCAGACCGAATTTTGGTCACGGCGGAAAGTCTCAACGAATACTGCGCAGTATAGGATTATAGTGCCCAGGCACAGGTGCACTCTGTATTCAGTCACTCTCATAGTCCGATGGGACGGTATAATCAGACACGACCGGAGAGAGATCAGGCGCAGGACCAACGGCTTTACGTACTTTCCGAGGCACGGGGGTGAAACATCACCAACTTCCTGACTGCGGGCTGCTACAGAGAATTTCTTGACAGAAAAACTCAATAATTGATTTTTGGCCCAACCCGGGGTTCGAACTCGTGACCTCATGGTCAGAAATCGCGTTATAAGACAGTAAATCTATTTCGATTCGCACCCATTGACTCCCAAATTTCATCGCCCTCATTTCATAACTAAAGGTAAATTAATAGTGTCCTTATATACTGTTCTCATCTCTACAGATAGTAATAATGTAAGCCACATTGAATTCAAGTTTAATATTGAAATAACTGACTCCTATTAAGCTCTGGGGATAGTCTGCATGTTATAAAGACAAAATTTGGTAATTTAAAAAAAAAATTTCTATATATCTGTATGTCTGTTAGTCCAGGCTAATGTGCGAAATGGCTGAACCGATTGTTATGAAATTTTATAAATAGACTAGTCGAACCGTGTCCACTTCGCTGGGCGTCAAACATTTTTACTTGTAATCAAATTATCTTGTGTGTTTCTTAGTATTGAGTACTTAGAATTTAGTTTGTTTATATTATATCTTGTTGGCTGCTAGTGTGTATTGGGCGAGTATGTCAACTGTTTAAGACTTCTCTGTAGATTTTGATGTTGTGCTATGGTCTGGTAGCAAAATTTATAGGTTTTCTGGAGTTTCAATCCGAGGTAATCCAAAATATAACTGGTCATGGGAAAAATACTTCTTTTTCAAGTAAATACCTACCAGAGAGAATGTTTGACCTTGAGACTTACTTATCGTGAGGGCAAATGAAACTTTGACTGAAAACTGCAGCCTTTGAACGATATTGGCGAATCCGTCGGAATCATGGGTTTCCGCGGAATATGAGCAAGTTGTCCCACTGCTGGCCCCGTGAGGATGGTCACCACGATTATATTGTCCCGCAACTCTTTTATCTGTAGTCTTGTGTCATTACACATGTTGGTTACATAAGTTTCGTAACAGCATGATAGGAATGCCGACTTTCAAGATAAGGTTGTAAGGTGGTAGGCCATAAGGGCTCAACGAATTTAAAAATTCTTGAGTGCACTATATCTTCAATATTACACACCGTGTCAACTGACTTAAACTGTTTGACTTGACAGGGAATTTTCTTTAAAATCTTTTTTTTTTTCATTCTCTGTATTGTTTCTGGGTGACACTATTGCCCTTAAACAAATCCGGTGATAATTTATTTCCAATAAATTTTTAAGGCCGGTATATTATGCGTCTATTAGACGTTATAATCTATGGACTATGTGGCCCAATCTATCGTCAAATTCAATTTTAGCGCTACTACTGTTAGCGCTAGGAGAGGTAATTTATCCTTCTCCAAGTTTCGTAGTTGTCCCTCAAATGGGATGTCCCTCTTATATTTCTTCTTAAATAGAGAGTATCAACGGAATTCCATAAAGGAGATGATTTGAAGCATTCTCTGATGACTCGGTGCATGTTCTTTTTGTTATTACAGGCAGTGTTTGCCGAAAATTGGTTATCGTTTTCTAACAAACCTATGTATCGACAAGCAGCTTGGTACGTTTCTTTGACAACTCCTTTCCCGTTCAGTTGTTAAGTCTCCAAATGGGGTGGGACCGCGTTCATGGCGAAGCAACATTCTGAGATAGAAATACTCTTACTGAGAAGGATGAACACTGTAAACTCTCCCAGAGAAGCATCTTTTTTATTTCAGGATGTCCAGCGATATTTTCTCCACGTTTTTTTCGTTAAAATTTGTTGTTAGTCCAAGTATAATACTGGGAAACTACGTGATATAGCAAATTTCGTCAACTTCCGTAGCGTAGGTAACTAACCGCGCGAGTGAGCCGCGCGGCAACCTACCTAGTAGACGTAAACGGCCACGCCCATTACCCGAAAGCAACCATCGTCGTTGGACGAACGGGCGGCGTTTTCATTATCTCGCGTATTTGATAATTTCATCAAATCACCATATACTTCTTTTTTAACAAAATTCGTGGCATTATGTACATATCTATCTTTTATACTTAATACAAAATAGAACTTGAACATTATATTCACTTATATCAAACCGTTTACCCGTATAGTCAGCACACGCCGATAAATCAACGCAGCCTGTTTTTGCCGGAATTAAAAAAAACATAAACACTTACGCCTGTCACCCAGAGGGGTAGGCAGAGACTATGGACTACCATTTGGCACGATCCTTACACACTTCTCTCGCTTCCTCCACATCCATATACCTACGCATACACGCTCGTCGGTTAAAGATACTCTTCATTTGGCCTATTTTCAATGTATCGCCAATTTGGTCGATAAACTTTCGCCTAGGGCGTCCCTTCCCGACTCTGCCGTTCAGCTCTGCAACATAAATTTGCTTTGTCACTCTTTCCTCATTCATTCTTGCTACATGACCAAACCACCGAAGCATTCCTTTCTTAATCCTGGTCACAACATCATCTTGCAAACCACACTCCTCTCTTATCAAACAATTTCTCACTCTGTCATTTAGATTTATCCCTAACATACTTCTTAATGACCGCATTTCTACAGCATTTATTTTACTCTCATGCTTCTTCTGCCACACCCAACTTTCACTACCATACATTAAAGTAGGGACTAACACAGCATTGTGAATTGCCATACGTGCCATTTTGGACACATTCTGACTTCTCACAATAGGGTGTAGAGCCCCTTTCACTCAATTTCCTGCGTTCACTCGTCGTTCTATATCCTTATCATATCTACCATCCCTGCTAAATACACATCCCAAACACACAAACTCATCTACTTGCTCGACCAACTTCCCTTCTATTCTTATTTGAGATATCGTTTTACTTTCTTCTCTTTCAAAAACCATCACTTTCGTCTTACTGGCGTTCACATTCATTCCATTTTCTTTTAATGTCCTGTGCATTAATGTAACCATAATTTGCAACTCGGCCACCGACGACGCAAGTATAACTTGATCATCGGCGTACAAAAGGCATTTGACGGTTAGCTCACCCATTCTTAACCCGCATTCTTCTACTTTCAAATTTTCCAAACAACTGTCCATAAATAGGTTGAACAGCCACAGGAAAGCCACACAGCCCTGTCTGACACCTTTATGGATGTCAAACCAGTCCGAGTAGGCCCCGTTGATCCTGACACAAGCACTAAAATCCCTATAGAGAGACTTCAATGCCTGTATCAACCCAGCGCTCAACCTAAATGAGTTCAGTGTTTGCAATAACACATCCCTGTCCACTCTGTCATAAGCCTTTTCCAAGTCCACGAACGCACAAAAAACTTTTTGGTTTTTGGCCAACAACTTCTCCGCGACCATGCGCATGGAAAAGACCTGATCCCCGTACATCCCATTCCCTTTCTAAGTCCCGCTTGCACATCCCAAATTTTTCCATCAGTTCTTTCATAACTCTTTCAATTAGTACTTTAGCATACAGTTTTCCCACAATGCTAAGAAGGCTGATACCACGGTCGTTTTTACAGTCCTGCTGTGATCCTTTTCCCTTATATATTGGGACTATTACGGCTTTGCACCAGTCTCCCGGTAAGCGCTTAAGTTCCCAACATAAATCAAACAAGGTGCACAGCAGGTCTGCCAACACTCCTTCTCCAGCCCTTAGCATTTCGAGAGATACTCTATCATATCCGGCTGCCTTACCGGCTTTCATACTTTTTATTGCTTTCATTATTTTATCTATACTTATGTCTCTATCTATTTCCTCTTCTTTCGGAATTTCTATTTCATTTAATTCAAACGTCTCATCACTCATAAACACGCTTTCAAAGTATTACTTCCATCTCCTTAAGCTCAAAACTTTGTCATTCAAAATACAGCCATTCTGGTCTCGTATATCATTAATTCTAGGCTGTTTTGAATGTCCCTGTTTTTACCATTCTCATTTATACTTTCATCACCAAACGTTCCCGATATCCTTTCATAACCAAGCCTCCTCACCCCAACCCTTCCATTAAAATCTCCTAATATCACAATATTTTTATTAACCACGCATTTCATTAGCACCATCCTTACCAACTCCCAAAACGGCTCTCGGATATAAGTGGACTTAGACATGACTGGGGCGTGTCTCCTAGAACAAACAACTTCTTTAAGCCCACTTTCATTCGTATCCATAGCAGTCTCGGGCTTACACATTCATACTCTTTCACACAATGACCCATTCTTTCTGATAGGATGATACCGACTCCCTGGCATGCCCGCTCGGTCTCGTCTACACCAGACCAATAGGCGGTATACATGCCATGTGTAGTGGCATCATTTCCCTTCCGTTTCGTCTCATTTACACATAACACGTCTATCCCTCTATCATACATGATATCGCACACTTCATCCATCTTATCGTTTATTGCTCCACATACATTCAACGTAGCCAGACGGGCTTCCGCAATCCACTTTTCGCCCCTCTGGGGGACAGGACGTGACGGGTGGCTAACCTCGTCGCCGGTTTTCCTCCCGGAGATTCTTCGCAACCCTGCCCCATTAAAGGGGCGCCGGGAAATCGGGGCCATTTCGTATATGTTTTGCCTCATGGTGCGAAAGTAGGGGGTGGTATTTTTTACGCCGCTACCACACGGCGAGGAGCCGAGTTTGTTTTTTCGGCTTTGTCGCTTGTTTAGCACCACCCGGGGGACACGTGTAGGGTGGGCCTAGGATAAGGTGGTCGAAGCCTACGGACGCGAGCGACTCATCCCCCGGTGCCGGAATTGATTGACAAATATTGTTATTTCACATTAAAAAATATTATTTACAATCAAATATAGGCAGGAATGATGCAGTTTTCTATTGGTGATAGAATTTTTAAAATCGGTTCAGTAGTTCCAGAGATTACAAACAAACTTTATCTCTTTATAATATTATTATAGATAGACAGCAATGCCCGGAGGGATCAAGCCTATATCTTATTTAAAAAAATCTATTAGAAAAATACAAAAAAATATAAATTAAATGATTATTAAATAGGATAAATAACCATAATCAGACATAGCCGTGGCGGGTCGCTAGATTTAATAAAAACAAATACCATTAATTTAAACATCACAATTTATAATATTGTCAGAAAAAAGTAATCAGTGGTTACGCATAGTAAGGAGTGGGCGACAACGTGGGAATGAATCTATTAAACAATAAATATGTTTTCAATATAGTTTATCATAGTAGTAAAAGTATCATAATTTAGTAGTACGTCATAATTTTATTATATTACAATTCAAATAATTAAGACCATGAGCTAAATATAAAATGAAGTTTCACGAGGCAAAAATCTATTTCATATCACGTAATTAATTATTTTCTGTAAATTAAAAAAAAACTTGTTATTTCAAATTAACAAAAAGAAAATAAACCTTATTGCAATCGATAGTCATCCTTGAAGCTCCGAATTTCCAAATCGAATGTAAAAATATCCATAAAGAACTTAGTAAATCATTTCTTTTGTTCATGATGAGTAATAAATTTTCACCACAAAGAAACACTAAAAATACCGTAAACTGTTATATGATTTTTCATATGATGTTCATAAAAACATAACTTTATCACACTAACTACTCCTTGACTAGAAGATGGATAAGCTATCTATCTTATCTTTACGATATAAACCGTGAAGTTATGGTTTTCTTACACATACAAAGTACACTGTTCAAAATATAGGAGGTAATAATTTAATTATAAAAGACATTAGTCACTCGAAACGAATGGGTATTACGAAATATGTGTAACAGGCTAACAGGACACACGCAACGCGAGTGAAATATTAGTGCTTTGTTGTTTATGTTCACGTAGAAATAGCTTGTACTTGCAAGTGCAAATTAGAAAGTCAATTTTAGCGATTCATTGATAATGATAATGCATTCTTGGGCCGACACTAATTTTGTTAACAAATTACAATTAATTATATTGTTAAACTTGGTGTGCTAACGATATGTTGTTTGAGATAATTGATAAGGTTTAAGCGTAAACAACTTTGAATTAATTTACTATTATGATTTATGTATAATACCTGGTTTAGAAACATCATTTTGAGTTTTTTGTCTGTTTATTCGAAATGAGTTTATTTATGAAATTAAATAGGCAGGTGACGCTGAAAATCACCATCAATTTAGCAATTCTAAATTTATCTATCTACGGTTCTTTTACTTGACTTAACTTAGATACAATGTACCAAAGGTACAAAAAAATCACACAATCACAACTGATAATATGTCAAGGGGCTTAAATTCAAATCTCGATCGAAACCAATACTTGTGTAAAAAAGTATGTAAGTACAAATTATATTATGCCAATTTCTATGGTGTTGGATTAAGGACGTGTATATGTTCCAAGCGCTGATTAGCTTAAAAGAGTACTTTTCGAACCTGTTAATTTAATTTAAAAGCTTCGCTACGTGTATTTAAAGTGCCGCCGTTCGATGGGACTTCTTCCTGGCTGGCCTACAAAATCCAGTTCGAGGCTGTCAGGAAGGCAAACGGCTGAAATAAAAGTCAGGCCATGACTGCTCTCACCCTAGGCCTGCGCAACCAGGCCTTGACTGTTCTGGAAGCTCTCGGTAAGGAAGTGACTTACGAGCAGCTTCTTGAAGCATTGTAGACGAGATATGGCGAAGTTCACCTGGAACAAATTCGAACAATTTCGTGCGCAGCTCAAAGATTGCGTGCAACGCAGCAACGAAAACCTGCAGCAGTGAGCCCTTGAGGTGGAGATCTGGTTCGAAAAGCAAAAGGACAACGCTTAAGGACGCCAGTGCATGGGACTGGAGGTGGAAGCCGTGCGACAGATTCATCGTTCCTGTCCCGTCAGGGAGGTTAAAGCAGATACAGTTCGCGACCGCAATGAAGGATACAGCCCTAGGTGCTACGGCTGTGGGGAAAGGGGCCATCTTCGATCCAGCTGCCCTAAGCGAACTGTAGAAAGGGAAGGTGATCGATTTCGAGAGGGTAGTTAACAGCACCGCCCAGCGCAGCGGAAAATCTCATAGCAACGTAGATGCATTGTCAAGAAGACCTTGTCCTGAAGATTGCAAGCATTGTACTAGGCAAGAGGGTAAGGTAGTGATATCTGTGAGGATGCTTAGGACAGACTAGCTCAGCAATAAGTGGAAGGACGAAGCAAGAAGATTCGGACATCAAGCCGATTCTGCTATGGCAACCCTAGTGATAAGTTGTAAAATTAAATGGTCCCAATAAATTTTAATAATTTAAATATTATAAATCCATCTCAATTTTATGTTATAGTTAATAATTACTGCCGCTTTGTATTTAATATTTAAGAAACTCAGTACAAAATGTTATATCAACGTTTGGTGTTGGAACAAAAAGTGACAGGTAACGAACATTGTTCAAAATCATTGTAATTCTTATCACATATCATTCCTTTTATAAATTTAAAATCTATTCTACTCGTATTATTTGGATTATTACATACATTATTTGCGGGTTTCTTTTAGAATTATTTTATGATAATTTAATTTGAGATTTGTAAATAGTAAAAAAATAACGAAAACTCGACTTGAGCTTACTCTGTTCCATCTGTTTTCGATATTTGTTTTATTTTATTATTTATAATAAATAGTAAAATGAATACTCGCAACGCCAGAACGCGCCAAATAGAAAACCATCCAGCTTGCGCTCCAAGAACTTAAGGTGTCCAAGGAGCAGTGTGAACTGTTGCTTAAGGAAAGGAATGATAATGAAAAAGAAATAGTTAGCAAAATTTCCGAAAATACATAATTCAAATGTGATATGGTTTAACCATAATGGTTAAGTTACATACACATTACACAAGTGTTATAAAAGAAAGAGATCAGCTACAGGGAACGGTTAATGAGTTTGACCAATGCAGCAAGGAATATGAGGAAAATCTCAGGTTTATTGCTGCATTGAAGTTACAGTTGAATGAGGCTAATGAGCAAATAACACAATTTAAAACATATGTATATAACCTTAACACCTCCCAGACTCAAAGCCTGTTCTCTGAGCTTGTGCAATGTAATACTTCAAGAATTTTACAGCAACTTGTAACAATACATTTGACTGGTGACGACTCTTCCACTTCAGGAAACAAAGTAAGGATTAATTGCAGTAACCAAATTAAAGAAGTACGAGTATATAAAAGTTGATAAATACATTAGGAAAATACAAAAATTAATAAAAATAAGATCAATACCAAAAATTTTGTTAAGATATGTAAAGAAAAGCAAGCATTGATATATGAACTTAAGATGTATTCAATTGAGGTGGGTAACATAAAAAATGCTATAAGACTGACGTAGAGTGCCATAAGTCAGAAATTTTATCACTAACTCCCTTCAAATTGTGTCCAGTGAACATAAATCAGCCCAAAACGAAATAAAAGAACACAGGCTGGCTTTAGATAATCTGGTAAAGACATGTAAATATAATGAGGAGCATTTTGACTCCTTAGTTAAACATCAATGTGAGTGTCAGCGTTTAATACCAGCTTCTTCAGAGTCGGTGTGTGCTGATAATATTACACTCTCACCAAAACTCTATAACAACGCCATAGCAGAGGAGATTAAAATAAAAAATAACTCAAATATTAACAAAAATAATATAATTGTGTATAGCGATGAGATGAGAAAAAATCTAGGCATAACTATACATCTTTAAAGGGACAAAAAATTACAAATTGCTGTATGCCTGTAGCATCTTTTAGTGACATCCTAAATAAAATTATAGTTATTAAATTTTGCCCAAAGAGTACAATAATAATTTGTTTTGGTAGAAGAGGCAGTGTAAACAATAATTGTTATTATTATATATTGAACAACTTAATGCAGGGATTGTCACAGGAAAATAATCTGAGACATAATTTAAATTTACAAATGAATAATTTAATATGTAATAATAATTTATATTTTACATATAATTGTAATGAAAATTTCATTTAATAATATAATAAAGAAATTTTGGGCAGCCAAGTTTTTGGCTATCAAGACTGCTTTTGAAATCAGTTCCAACTAATTAAAATTAGTAAATGTGACGATACAGGCAATGTCCAACAATGATAAGAGTTTAATTAATTTACAATGCAGCCCACCAATAAGTAATAATAATTGTTTACACCTGGTGCATCAAAATATACAAGGCATGATGGGCAAAGAATTGGAAGTTGAATTGTTTTTAAATAGTAACAACATATATATCCTTTTTATTACTAAACATTTGCTAAAAAATTATAATTATATGTTTAATTTCAGAAATTACCAGGTGGTCAGTTCCTTCAATAGAGAAAAAAGTTTACGTGTTGGCTCCTTAGTATTAGCAGATAAATCATTATTATATAAAGAACATAAGGATATTGTAAGCCTCTCTGTTGAGCGAACTGTAGAAATGGCTTGTGTCGAGCTCGAACGCCTCATTGTTGTAAGTGTTTACAGACCCCCATGACCTACTTATAACTATTTTGAAAGGATTATGGAAGAAGTGTTGGTCAAACTTAGTAAACAGAACAAGTCTGTTGTAATATCTGGAGACTTTAACATCAATCTCCTTGAAACTTCTTCCATCAGTATTGAGTTTAGTTCATTGTTTAAATTGTCACACATACACAAAAAACAGAAAAATAAGAAAGTTGTGTTTGTTCCAATAAATGAACATCGCTTGGAGAGGTTTAGAAGTAATATAATAAAAAGACTTCCATCACTTTCGTTTAAAAATAGTGCTAATTATTTGTATGCTACATTATTTGAAATTATACGTTGTGAATTTAGTAGAATATTTACTTCTAAAACTTTCTCTTTTAACAGTTGCAAATCATTTAATGAATGGGCGACAGTAGGAATTTATAAAAGTAGGCGAAGGTTATACGAGCTTTATGATGAAAGATCATATAATAGTAGTGTTATATTTAGAGATTATGTAAAAACATATTCTAAAATATTTAAAAAAGTGTGCTCCACTGCTAAGGCTTTACATTTAAGCAACAAAATTAAAACTGCATCCGACAAAATTAAAATGACCTGGAGAATAATAAATAGTGAAACGGGCAAGGTCAAACCGCGCAACTCGGATTTTCAATTGAATATTAACAATAATTTAACGCGATCTGATCAAGAAGTTGCTATAGCTTTTGAGAAACATTTTACTGATGTTCCTTTTTTGACAACAAATCATTAAATTCTTCTCCTACTGTCGCCGAATCATTGCTCAAACAAAATGTAAAGGCTTGTTCAAATACTTTTAAATTCCATAGGGTACTGTCAAAAGATATCGTTAAATATTTTAAAACTATTGATGTTAAGAAAACGGCAGACTTATGGGGGATTTCCGTTAAAGTTATTTTATCTGTAATAGATACATTAGCACTTTATCTAGCCACTATATTTAATATAAGCGTCGAATCTGGTGTGTTTCCTGATTTAATGAAACATAGTAAAGTCATACCTATATTTAAATCTGGTAGTACATTAGACCCCGCCAATTTTAGACCAATTTCTGTACTACCAACATTAAGTAAAATTTTTGAAAAAATTATTTTAGATCAGATGTTAAGTTTCTTTAATATTAATAAATTGCTACATAATAATCAATTCGGTTTTACAAGGGGTAGCTCGACAACTGACGCTGGAGTTGAGTTTATTAAACATATTTTTTGTGCATGGGAGAATTCAGAGGATGCTTTGGGTATATTTTGTGACCTTTCCAAGGCCTTCGACTGTGTTCACCATGAGACATTAATCAGGAAGCTACAGTACTATGGTGTCAAGAACACAGCGCTTAAACTTATTATTTCATATTTAAGTAATAGAAAACAGAAGGTTATTATCAATGGTAAAAGTTCTTCCAGGTCACCTGTACTAATGGGTGTACCTCGATCTCGGCTCGATTCTCGGCCTATTCCTGTTTCTGGTGTATATTAATAACTTACCTCACCTTGTAGGGGATAGTCATGATATAGTATTATTTGCTGATGATACTTCCTTGATTTTTAAACTTAAACGTCAATCATTTAAATGTGACGAAGTGAATAATGCTATATCAAAATTAGTGCATTGGTTTAACGTTAATAATCTGCATTTGAACGGAAATAAAACTAATTGTGTTAAATTTACAACAACGAATGTTCAAAATCTGAATACCAATGTGTTTTTAAATGGGGAGGAATTGAGCCCTGTTGTATCCACTGTTTTTCTTGGCATCACTCTTGACGCAAAGCTCCAGTGGGGCCCCCATATATCCAAATTAGCAAGCAGACTAAGTTCTGCAGCCTATGCTGTAAAAAAGATTAGAGGTCTCACTAGTGTCGAGACAGCTAGATTAGTTTATTTTAGTTATTTTCATAGCATAATGTCTTATGGGATTTTGCTATGGGGAAATGCGGCTGATTCAGAAACTATTTTTGTTTTACAGAAGAGGGCCATTAGAGCTATTTACAATCTAAAACCGAGAGAGTCTCTTAGAGATAAATTTAAAGAAATTAATATATTAACTTTGGCCTCTCAGTATATTTACGAAAATTTAATGTATGTTCACAAAAACAAAGATAGTTTTAGTAAAAGAAGTGATATACATTCTGTAAACACTAGGAACAAACACAAGCTAGTGATACCAGTTTCTCGACTCCACAGAGTCAGTAATTCATTCTTGGGGCAATGTATACGCTATTACAACAAGGTCCCGGAAAGTGTACAGGTTCTCTCTATTACCAAGTTTAAATGTTTTATTAAGCTGAAACTGTATAAAAAGGGTTATTATAGTATAAATGAATACATGGTTGATAATAACCCCTGGGAATGAGGTGATCGCTTCCAAGCAGTTTCTAAAATAAATTTTGTAAATAGTTCGTAATCATTTATATTGTAAAATTTATTTAAAAAAAGTCCCGCTGGGTTTCTTGCTGGTTCTTCCCAGGACAGAGGGTTTTTTTCGAACCAGTGGTAAAGTAAAAAATGACTTTCAATAAGAATTACACATGTAATGTATATTGAATAAAAAATATTCTATTCTATTCTATTCTGTATAATTTTGTTAATTTATTCTTAGAACCAACATGTATTGCTGGGTCTAGTGCGAGCTGTATAGATAATTTTTTTTCAGATCAGATCACTGCAGAAAATAAATTTTATAAATAGTTTGTACAACCATTAATGTAAAATATACTTTTAAAAAAGTCTCGATGGGTTTCTTGTTGGTTCTTCCCAGGACAGGTTTTTTTTGAACCAGTAATAAAGTTAAAAATTACTTTCAATAGGAATTACACATATGATCTATATTGAATAAAAAATTATTCTATTCTATTTTATTCTGTTCTATTCTATTCTATTCTGGAATGGGTGAAGGCCAGTGCTCCTAAGCCCAAGTGGAGCAACGTCTCAGTGATGAGTTCGACCACGAAAAGCTATTGGGTCCAATAGGACAGCTTGCTGATTCAGGTGGAGTCCTGTACCGTAAATGAGAAAATGGTCAGGGAGACAGCTATCATTTGCAAATGGTAGTCCCTAAAGCTAAAGTGCCGGATGTTCTACAGCTGTACCGTAATGTTTGTTCAGGAGGCCATCTGGGAATTAAAAGAACTCTACTAAAGATCCAAGAACGGTTTTACTGGGTCCACTGTCGTGACGATTTCGAGGACTGGTGTCGCAAATGTACAAGTTGTGCGAATTTAAAGCGACCTCAGACTCGTAGTAGAGGTGCATTGAAATTGTATAATGTTGGGTCACCATGGGAGAGGATAGCCCTTGACGTTGCGGGGCCGTTTCCGGAAAGTGAAAGTGGTAACAAGTATTTTATGGTTGTGGTGGATTACTTCACTAAGTGGCCAGAAATCTTCGCTATTCCAAATCAAAAAGATTCAACTGTTGCAGATAAACTAGTTTATGAAGTTTTCTGTCGTTTTGAGTACCTTTAGAGATTCACAGTTGATCACTGTGGCTGGCTGTGGAAGGAATTTTGAGTCTCAAATATTCCAGGAAACTTGCCGAGTTATGGGTATTCAAAAAACAAGAACTTTTTTTTTACTTATTATAAGCCAGTGCTTGACCATAATCCCACCTGGTGGTAAGTAGTGATGTAGCCTAAGATGGTAAATCGCACTGTCTAATCGTAACAAAAGCCTATTCACTCTTGCCTTGTAGACGCCCAGATTGTATTCGAACAGAAAGATGGACGCTACTAATGGAACTACTTCTTACCACCCACAATCTGATGGAATGATAGAACGATTTAATCATACATTGGAGAGGTACATAGCAAAAGTTGTGGAAAATCGGCAACGAGATTGGAAAAAGCATATACAACCGTTTTTGTTGTTATATCGAATCGCTGTTCACGAAAGTACATCAGTGACACCAGCTTTCGCATACTTTGGAAGAGAATTACGGCTGCCTGCAGACCTGATCACCGGAATACCACCAGATGCCCCACGCAGTATAACCGATTATGCAAATGACTTGCCGAACAAAATGAATGACATTTATGAGCACGTCAGAAAAACGGTCCAGCAAATGTCTGAAAAGATGAAAACCCGGTATGACCGCAAAATGAACAACAAAGCGTTCGACGAAGGTTCACTAGTGTGGTTGCACAATCCAGTTCGCAGCAAAGGGAAATTTCCTAAGCTTCAAGCTAAATGGTACAGACCGTACCGGATTGTAACAGGATCAATGACGTAACCTACCGGATACAAAAAGGTGCAAGAAGTACTCCTAAGATCGTCCATGTGGATCGACTGGCGCGTTATTATCGGCCCGATAATGCTCGAGACGAGCATGTCTTAGGAGGGTGCAGTGTGGCGCGCCACCATTAATGACTGGTACATGGCGACACTAGTTACCAGTAGCAGAACTATGAGAGTCAAGATACTCGTACTTCTAGAAATTTCCATGGAAGAACTTTCTAGAACTATTGACTCCTAGTCAATCGGGACCGGTATGTACACGAACATTCTAGCAGTTTCTACAGTAGAAGATTCTGGAACAATCTGAGTCGATATAGACCGCGACCGGGTCAGTGTTGAATTGGAGATACAAGCGAATACTTCGAAGCGATACAACTACTATCGAAAGTGATCAGTATTATAATTGCGTTTTGTTATTAGTGTGGTTTAAGTTGTAGTTAGTGCTCTGTAATTAAAGTGTCAATTTTGGTAATTCACTCGGCAGTTTTTAATTGTCTCTAACCCCAAGCTCGTAACAATACAATTAATTTGACAAACACCAAGGAAGATAGTTACTGATATTATCTCAGATAGCCGACAATATTTATTCTAGAGTGACAACAAATTATGATTCAGACGTAATGGGATGTAAAACCAAGATATTTTAGCAAATAAAAGAAAACAACAAAATTTTGAGAATTTAGTTAAAAGTTTGGTAAATTTATCTTATACTAGCTAGTTAATTATGCATGACTAGCTGTGCCCCGCGGTTTCACCCGCATCATCACGTGTCCGAGGTGCGCGATATGACCTAGTTCAAGCATTTTATAACGGCTAGGGTTTAAGCGTCGTTCGCGCGCCCAGCTAAGTATTGAATTATTTTAATATTACATTATCTCTTAAACTATGCGTCCAAATAACATGGTGTAATGAACAAAATTTATCTTCATAAAATTGTCTTGATGATGAAGTAACTTTCATACGTAAGGATAAATAGACCATGCCTAATAATAACGCTCATAAATCACTTTTAAATTTTCAATAATTTTTTGTCACAAAATACCAAATTATGGCTATAGATAGCCTATACTATTCCACATGAATATGGCTATAATATACAAAAATAATTTTTCAAATCGGACTGGTAGTTCCAGAGATTAGCGCGGTTTAAACAAACAAAAAAACATAAAAACTCTTCCGCTTTATTATATTAGTATAGATTACACATACATAAAAAGGTTTGTGTGCTTACTAGTTTATGGTTTCAGGCAAAGTATGAAAATCCCAAGTGCTGATGAGGTAAGAACGGAAAAAGTTAAAAGTATTGAGATTTTGTTTTATTATTTTACTTTAGGTACTAATGTTGTCTTTTTTAACGACAGGAGCTAAAATGTGTAGTTAAAAAATGTAAGCCAAAATATAGAAGAAGGATAAATAAATAAAAAAGAGCTGGCCGTCATTAAAATGCTGAACTTATTGGAAAAATGTTTGTTGAGCATTTAAAGTTCGAAAAAGTACCCTAAAGCGATAATAAAATGGTATGTCCATATTATTATCGCCGTCAGAAAGTTATAGCAGGAATTATATCTACTGGTGCTGGATCTCTGCGGTTGTATAAAGCAACGCGTAATTAAGTTTGCCAATGGTGGAAACAAACGGTGAAGCATTGCATGGTTAAGGCTAGAAAAGTAGAGGTGGACCATGTTAAACTCGTTAGAAATATGTCATCTCGAGGAATACCAATGATAGCCGAGATTGCAGACGTATTTTGAGTAAACGTTCATACGGCACAAGCTACGATGCTTCCTGTAACGCTGCGATTCTTGACCAGCACAGTAAAGAAGTCATGTACTGTGGGGTGAAAAATTAATATTCTGTCACATGTTTCAGATCAAAAAACAAATGAAATGAGCTACCGGGCTAAGTCATTCAAGAAATTTTGTGGGTTCAACAGGTAAAAGGTATTTGTCGGACTACGGACCTATGCATATAAATACTTGACCTTATATTACAGTTGGTGAAGTCCCCAGAACAGAAAAACTTTATTCAAAGGAGCACTATTTTACAGAGTGCAAACTTGTTCTTAAAAACAAGAAGAAAAGTTGACAGCTTCATGGTTTGCCAAACATTGCATGCGGCTTCAAAATACCAACTGGGGGAGCACAGTTGTTAAGCAATTACTGTGTGGCTACGATTTAAGCAATGTGCTATCTTTACAAAATAGCAAGAACAACGAGCGTAAGCGTCCCCAGAATTAGAAAGGGCTTGAAATACATGACTGTAGTTTACATATATATCACAAAATCTCATTTCTGTGTGCTAGTCCAGATGTTAAATATGAATTTGGTTCTTTCACTGGTTCTGAACCTGAAGAAGCAAGCAAACAAAATAAAATTGACTTTTGGTTGTATAAATCTGACGTTTTCACAGTCAATAAAAAGCTAATGGCAAGTTCAGGGTCAATTCCGAATTGTTCAAAATATGTGTATTATTTGCCTGTGGATAGGCGACGGAGATGACCAGTTCTGGAAAGAAAACGTGGAGGAACTTTTAGTAAAATTCTAAAATAACTGCTTACCTCCAGAGCTAGTTGATTCCCGAGATAAGATATCATAACTCACATACGAATAAAAATAAAACGATTAAATAACGTGTAAAAGCAAACATTAACCTGTTTTATTTTTGATTTAAATAAAATAGAACCCTCACTCACACATACACATACAATCGGTATATGTACGGTAATTCAGCCGCGAGCGCACTCGTGCTCGTGTCGTCATTTACAAAATTATTTTGTAATAATTCTAAATCCACTCCTCACTCTCAAATTTACAAATAAGATGAACATTATTATCATGCCAGATACCAAATGGGATTGCAAAGTTTCGCCAACTAACAAGTTAAAGTTAATGTTAAAGCTACAGCCTGCAGGCCTCCTCTCATTTCTGAGAGGGATTTTAGAGGGGAATAAACTTTATTTAATACTTGTAAAATTAATAATGCTCCAACTATCATTAATTTTACAATCATACCAACAAAGAAAGAAAAACTGAGCTTACTTACTTACTTACTTATCTTCACGCACAATCCCTGACGGGGTAGCCAGAGAGAACAGATCGCCAAGTGTCACGATCCTTACATACCTCTTTCGCTTCTTTCAGATTCATTATCTTCTTCATACATGCACGTCTAGGTATCCGAGTACTCTTGACCCTACCCTCTTCGAGCAATTTGCTCACGTGGTCTTCGAAAGTTAGTCTCGGTCTACCTCGACACCTTTTAATATTAACTTTCGCGCTATATATTTTCTTCACCATTCGGTCTTCACTCATTCGCTCAACGTGCCCAAACCACCGAAGCACGCCCTTATCGATTTTTGTGATAAGGTCATCTTTCAAACCTGCCATATTGCGAATCTCTTCGTTTCGCTTTCGGTCGGCCATGGTAACGCCGCACATTTTACGAAGAGATCGCATCTCCACTGCATTCAACTTGCTTTTATGCTTCTTCTGGCATACCCAGGTTTCGCTGCCATATAACAAAGTCGGTACCAACACTGCGTTATGTATTGCAAGGCGTGCACTCTTCACTACGCCTTGCCTTTTGACTAACGCAGTCAGGGCACCATTGACTTTGTTCCCGGCAGCGACACGCCTGTCCACATCTAAATCACATCTTCCATCCCGGCTAAAAGCACTCCCCAAGTATACAATTTCATTTACTTGTTCTAGACATTCGTGATTTACCCATATTTCACACTTCGTTCTCTCTTCGTCCCTTTCAAATACCAGAACCTTAGTTTTATTAGCGTTCAAACGGAGACCTTTAATTTCACATTCCTCTTTCATACACGTGACTAATGCCTGCAGTTCTGCCTCTGGTGCAATAAGCACTGCATCATCAGCATACTACAGACAATTTACTTTAATGTCACCCAATTTCACACCCAAACAGCTATCTTTCAGCTTTTGTAAACAGCTGTCGAGATACAGTATGAACAGCCAGGAAGACATGACACAACCCTGCTTTACGCCCGTTTGGACGCTAAACATGGGTGACAGGTCATGCCCTACCCGCACACAGGCTTTACAGTCACAGTAAAGAGACTGCACAGCCCTTAGCAATCGACCATCCACACCATACCCCGGCAACAGTTCCCACATTTTCTTCCTTACAACCTTATCAAATGCTTTCTCAAGATCCACAAAAGCACAGAACATCTTCTGGTTAGCAGCCAGAAGCTTTTCCGTGATCATGCGGAGAGAAAACATTTGATCCGTGCATCCTTTTCCAGGTCTAAATCCGCTTTGTGCCTCCCATAGAAATCTTTCCGATTTCTCTTGCATCCTGAAAAACTGAGCGCTGCGTACATTCAAGAAAACCATGCAAAAACCAAGCCAAAACCATGCTCACCTTATCGCAAATACTACCAATATCTTCGTTTATTTTTATGGCCTGGGAAATAGGTTATAGCAATGCTCCTACAAAAAAGGGTTCACAAAGGTAGGTGAACACAAACCCAAAGAAAAGCAATCGTTGACAATGCCTTACAAAATGTTCGAGTCCTGTTTATGGAATTCCATATGAAATGAATTTTATATAAAATAAAATACAGAACATTATATGAAATACATTTTGCAGCAGAAATCTTATCTTGTTCATTGTTACATTGTAGTGGAACGGCGTCGCTTAAAGTGTTGTGATACTAAACTCGTCCGCACATATTTACGCATTATGCATAAGTATATAAATATGAACACTAGGTGTCTTAAGCCCTAGTCGTAGATTATTTGGCAGAAACACGCACTATCGCAATCTCTTTATGTAAAAATCAATTGGTATCCGTTAATCTCGCTAAAACTCAAGAGAGACTCATTTCCTTATTTTTATTTTATTTTTTACACTCACAAATTTGGATATGTTATATTACATGCATATAGCATCGCTTTAAATCCTTTTGTCAAAAATCGTTCTTGTGACTTATAAAATAAAATAATGTATCACAATTCTTGGACGTAATCAACAATAATACGTGTACACATAAAATAATAAAACATGATTAATTTAATTAATTTTAAAAAAAACTAACGAAGTCTTTGTACTGGCGTTAAATGCAATTATTGGTTTCAGGCGTTATTGCTTCTTCCTTCCTTGTTAAGGAAAACTGAGTCGTAAATCCCTCAATCACCTATAGAAAAATCTAATTACCGTCGTTTGATCGATTACGTACAAATTGCAAGAGACCATTCGTGGTCGATACAAATACGTTATGCCATATAAGCGAAAAAAGAGCAGAGTAGTTGTGAGCTCGCTGGGCGTTTTTGAAAGGCCTATATGTGTAGGGGAAATTAAAATGATGACAATGATGATTATAAGTTAGATAGTCGTATGACTAACAAGGGATTTTAAGTTAAATAAATTTACTGGTAAGAACCGACGGTAAAGTCAAATGCTACTTTTTGTAGTTTGAAACACTATATCGGACCCAACAAATAAATATTTGGTCTAGATTAAATTGTGTGGGTACATTTTCATTATTGAAAAATAAAGGAATAAGATGTTTATTTGACTACAAGAAACTACTACTCTAAGGTTTATTTACGTGGTATCCACGTAGAATCGATTAGAGCGACAAATAAATGAGTCAACATGATACTATTTAGTTTATCGATATATAAAAACAAAAGCTTTTTTATAGTATAAGGGTGATAAACGAGCACACAGTCCACCTGGTGGTAAGTAGATACAGCAGCCCATAGACATCTAAATTTTTCCTCAATTAAGAATCAAAATTCGTGCTACAACTATACTATTAATTAGCTCTACCACGTATAAGTAAAAAAGTAAAAGTAGTAAAAAGTAGTCACTACAACGAAATAACGCATGTAAAACTGATTTTGACCTTCCATTTCCTTCAAACCAGAACGCAAGAAAGAATTTTTGACACATTGACGGACACATATTATAAGCAGAAACGAGAACAAAGTAAAATAACGTTTCGAGCGCGTTACATTAATTTAGTATCGCTAAGCATGTGGACTAAGGAAGTATAAAAAAATCTAAAGAAATCCGGCTGTATTAATTAGGGAGACCCAACCCAAAATTGGCATTTAATACTAATTATTAACTAATTATTATTTGTATCAGGATATATCTTATAATAGTTATTGTAATTTACTATGCCGAGCCGGCTTTACTTGTCGTTACTGAGGGCGAAACCGAATCCATCACTAGCTTATATCAAAATTCGAAACCGGCCGAAATAATAACACATCATAAAGTGTCATAATTTTGTCTAAGTATAGTAACATGTGTGAAAACAGCCTCAGTATCGAATTCCTTATTATTGATATATTAACCTCATTGACCTTTACTAACAAACAAATTGGAACGTTCCAATTGCATTACAGAACTCGGAAAAGAAGCAGGCATTTATATTGGATTTCCGAAAATGAAATAATCAGACTACTCATGTATTCATAATCTACAATATAATAATATAAAAAAAAACAAAATTACAGCCTATACAGAGTTATTTTTTAAAATGTAACCAAATTTTATATTTAAGTTCAAATATATAAGTAATGATATACCGTTTTTGAGAATAGAAGTAAATAAAGCTTCTACTTTTATTTGAGATTATCCCAAATTGAATGTGGTTTATGACCAACAACTGTGTGTGCGATTCAATTCACGTTTTCGTTTCACAAGTTTTTGCCTACTGTTTACTTTCTTACAAGACGTGAATTATGATTCTGATTTTCCCTTTACTTTTAACGGGTTTAGGATCGTCATAATAAATAAATAAAATAAAAATAAAATATTTTTGCGTATCAACGATGCAACCTACGACTGTCGTTATTATGGCGTTTTTAAAAAATTGGAATAAACTATTTACAACTAAATTACACAAGTAGTCCCAATAACTAATATTGGTACCTCAAAATGGAATCCGTTTCTCTCTATGCATAGACTAGCACGTTTTTTTTAATTAATTATGCACTTATTACCTGTACTTGACCACTTTCAACTTCCGTGAACTCAGTAATAATTTAATTTGTGGCGGTCTTTATAACTTTGGGCCTCTTTGACGTAAACACGACTCTTTATTTCACCCTACAGATAAAAGTCTAACAGTGAAAATTTCGGCGAGTTTGCAGGCCATAGTATAGGCCTTCCGTGCGCAATCCACCTATCATCATATTGACTATTTAAATTATCGCTTACTGCATTTGAATAATTTGTTTAGCTGTCAACTATTCTTCGATTGATAGGTTAATTTCTTGCCGCAGTAAAGACTCACTTTCGTATAATCTTTGCGCACCATGTAAACTTTCATTGCTTAAAATATAATACCACACCATTTCATAGTTTCATAGTATTTGCGGTTTGAATCAAAATACATTCCGTCATTGGTAATGAAGCGACACTACTAAAAAAACTACTTCTTACGAAATTTTGAAAATAGCTGTAGCACACTTGTCCGTAATGAGGTCAATCAACAATGTCAGCTGTTGGCTGGCGCGGCGAACGTAGGTACCTAGCAGGCAAAGGTTAACGGAAGGGAAGCCCGCGGGACGACGTGCGACGAGATACCTAAATTTTGTTACTGAGCGACCCTTACGAATCTGTGCGTGTAGGCGTTAGATATTTATGAATGACGATCAGTCTAAATAATGCATTACCACGTATTTTGAATTTAAAAAATAAAAAGGACAGAATGTTTGTGTTTCTTTTTAATACATTTTTCTGCGCCACTCGCCTTTATTACTTATTCTTAACCTACACTGCACATTATGCAAAACAACCCTGTATACGTCTGGTAGCTTGACATAGCCATCTTTTTTTTGTTCTTGGTTATGAAACGATAAGTCTGCTGCGCTGCTCCAGTGTGTGTTGGTGGATTTAACATGTCTTCAAAATATTGTATTACCCATACATACAGGTTTCTTCACGATGCTTAACTTTTTTAACTTCAATTGTGCCGGCGGCATCGAAATAGCTTCTTGGCCTATTGGCAAAGATTAAAGTGTATGTCGCTCTCCGATAAATGTTAAGTCGATATATGTCTGTATCTTATAGCTTATGGCATGCACTAGGTAATGTAATGATAAATCCTTATTTTGATATAGCTTTTAATTATTTTCACGTCCGTTTTGACTAAACTATTTATTTCTCTGATTTCATCAATATTATCCTCTAGTATTATGATTTCTATCATTCATCCTGAGTGAATGTAGGCCTCCCCATAAATAGCCTCATAGTGAGAATAGTAGCCACGCTTGGAAGGCTGTTAGTTTTTTATTTGAGCTTTTATGAGAAAAATGTTTCTGATTTACTCTTACGAACTCTAAAAGCCTCTTACGACATCTAAGAGCCTCTTACGACACCCAAGAGATCGAGGTGGTAAGGCTACTTTGCTGCCAAGGAGACCGTCAGGGTAGGTACCACTCTATTACCTATTTCTGCCGCCATTAATCAGTACCAGCACTGCTGTGTTTCGTTCTGAAGGATATAGAGTCAGTATAATTACAGGCTCAGAGGTGACAATGAAAAAATATCTTTGTTACAAGTAAGTTGCAGGTATCCATGGACTGCTGGAGCCACTTTCAAGTAGAATTTTCTGTAATTTTCACTCAATTTTATAGAAAAAATATATGAGCGAAAATATCCAATAGCGAACGATTACATGATGATATATAAATAAAGAAAAGGAACACTGTATAAATTGAAATTCAAAGAAGCTCCCGGAGTTTAGGGTAATCCGAGATGAAAAGGGTAACATAATAATATTAAGAGTTAAAGAAGCGACAGACAACGGGTAAAAATAGACATTCGAATATCAAAGGAAGATTTGAAAATACCCGGCTAAAATAATAACTTTCTATCAGTAGTGATTTATGATATTTATAATTTTTCCTTACTGTAACCATAATTTCCACGTTTTTTTATATTTGGTTCACAAATGGAATGTAACGTTTACATGGTTCAGGTAACATAAAAAAGTAACAAACAAACGTTCATTCTAATAACAGTGAACACAGCATGCAAGAAGTGGACATGATAACAAACAAAAATTAAGATATGAAAAAACTCTTAAATAATAAATATTAATTAATTAATGGCTAATCTAATGTTAGTCCTTGCTGAGGCCTTAGAACCATGAAATATGTCGAACAAATCACGAATATTATTATAGCTATTAGTCATTCTGTACAATGGCGAGTGATGACCCGCCACTGTTTTACAGTGTGGCGTAACAAAAGTCTTTTTGCGGCCCAAGCAACTGCCGGCTCTAGGGACCGACACATCTAAATGATTTAAAATGTCCGGACAGTTGATGAGACCATGGATAATTTTATAGAGGAACATGACATCAGATGATTCCCGCCGCTTGGATAGAAATTCTAATTTGTAGTATGCCAATCTACTCTCATATGAAATAAGTGTCCTGCATTGGTTATTTGCGTGCGATAAATGGTACATAAACCTTTTCTGAATCTTTTCCAGTCGGTTTGAGTGATACTTGTACCCCGGATTCCAGGCTGGGCTAACGTGTTCCACAATACTTCTCACCAAACAGTTATAGACAGGAATGATTATATCAGAGTCTTTTAAAGATTTTATTTGCCTGGATATAAACCCGGATAACTTAGAAGCTTTTTTGTTATTGCGTCAATATGGCTTCTAAAGCTGAGCGTGCTATCAATCGAAACGCCTAAGTCCCAGATTTCCGTGATCTCACCCAATGGCTCATTGTTTAGCTTGTATGTTGCCTCGGTTTTATTTTTCCTTCTAGTAAACTTTAGGTGAGAACATTTACCAGTGTTGAGGATCATATGGTTTTGACAACACCAGTCGTATAATCTATCCAACTCGTACTATAGAGTGATCACATCTAGTTTAGAGTCAATGATTTTGTACAGTTTTAGGTCGTCTGCGTACATTTTAAAATTACATTCTATTATATTGGCTAGGTCGTTTCTCTTCATGTTTCTCTAGAATACTGAATTTTAAATATCCAAATAAATTATTTCAAGATTGTTTAAATATAATTTCATGTTGGTATTTCTAGTATAATATAGAGACGGCCCCAGTACCCGGCGGCTCCGCTATTCCTAGTTACGGTGGCAACCATGGTAACGGCGGGGCAGGGGGAGCTAAGAATCTTCGGTGGAGGTTCGGTTGCCACCTATGACGACTCGACCTGGCAACTTATAACGCACGCACCCTGAGTACTGATGAGAAGATTCTGGAGCTGGAAGAAGAAATAGACAAGTAACGCTGGCATATTATAGGATTATCCGAGGACAGAAGAAAGGGGGAGGACACGATAATCCTCAAATCCAGCAACTTGTTCTATCATCGGGAGGGCTTCCATCTGTCCTAAGGAGGTGTCGCATTTATCGTCCACAAGTCTCTCGTTAACAACGTTGTAAAAATTGAGAGTGTGTCAATGAGTGTTTCATACCTTATACCCAGAATCACCAAACGGTATTTGTTGAAGGTCATACAGGTTTACGCACCAACCTCGGCATATCCCGATGACGAGACGAGAAATATATGAATATATCTCTAAAGCCATGCATTTCTCCATAACCCACTACACGGTGTTAATGAGAGACTTCAACACAAAACCAAGCACAAGAGAGAACGGTGAGATGAAAGTAGGGAATTTTGGAACAGGCTAACGGAACCCAAGGGGCCAACAGCTGGCCGACTTCATGGAGAAAGAGGGACTCTTTATGATGAACTCTTTCTTCCAGAAGCAATCTCACAGGAAGTGGACCTGGTCGAACCCCAACGGTTCTACAAAAAATGAGATTGACTTCATTATGACGACCAGACGACAACTGTTCAGTAATGTCTCAGTGATCGCGAGGGTGAAAACTTGTAGCGGTCACCGAATAGTAAGAGACACACTGAATCTAAACATTAAGTTGGAGAGGTTTCGTCTCGTCTAATGAAGTCGTCGCGTTGACACGCTCCGTCTCCCTCACGCACTAATCAAAAGTCCCGAAACCTTTCATCTCGTATTTACAAAATCGTTTTCAGTACCTAGAAGACTGCAATGCAGTGGAAGAGGTTATCATAAATGACAACCTTGTGAAAACTGTCCATGCGAGTACACCACTCACCTTCGGTTTGCCGACGATATAGTCCTTATGGCAGAATCGCTGGAGGAACCTAAGCACCATGCTCAATGACCTCAATAGTGTATCCCAACGGATAGGTCTTAAGATGAACATGGTCAAAACAAAGATTATGTTTAATGTCTATGTCACACCTTTGCCGGTAGTTGTTGGAAGCACTAAACTCGAAGTTTTTGACGAATATATTTACCTTGGACAAATAGTCCGAACTAGGTAAGCCTAACTTCGACCGAGAGGTCAATCGGCGGATTCAACTCGGCTGGGCAGCGTTTGAGAAATTACGACACATCTTCTACCTCAAAACCTGTAAACAAGATTGTACAACTAGAGCGTGTTGCCAGTGATGACTTATGGATCTAAGACGTGGTCCTTTACTTCTGGCAGTATGAGAACGCTCAAGGTTGCTCAGCGGGCAATGGAGAGGGCTGGATATCCGCAGTAGAAATAGAGTGACCGACTTAGCTCAACGGATTGGTAAGCAGAAGTGGCAGTGAACTCGAAGAACCGACAGCCGGTGGGGAAAAAAGGTCCTCAAATGGCAGCCTCTTACTGGTAGGCGAAGTATAGAGCATCCCCCCACTAGATGGAGTAACGAACTTATAAGACATGCAGGAAGTCGATGGATATATATAGATAGATAGCTCAGGACCGTGCTTTGTGACATTCCTTGGGGGAGGCATAGGCCTCTACTGCTGAACATAGGTTTAGAAGTGGACTTGTGAAGGGATGTAATGATGATGATGATTTATAATATAGCAAAGAGAAGAATTTTGCATAATTAAACTAGATATATATACCATATTTTTTACCAGGATTTTTGTTGACATTTCAGGACTTTTGGGCTCTTATCAGGATTGCGGTTGGCTTTTCGAAATGTCAGGCTTAATCTTAGCACAAGCAGGCGCAGATTTCACCTCTCCCACGCAAAATCTACTGCTTTCAATAAAATACAGTAGATCTTGCCTGGGGGAGGTGAAATCTGCGACCTAGATTGGGAGTGCACAAAACCAATAATTAATTAGTTTTTAATTTCACGCTTGTTAATTAGGTACGTTTGCAACAAAATGTCAGTATTATTCTATGTAAATCAGGTTATTTGTCAGGACTTTTCAATTTTCCATCTGGTAACCCTATCTAAGACGTAGTTGAAGTAACCCGATGCCAGTACTATTGCACGATAGCTGTTCAATGTTGGTCACCCGACACCGTCATCTGACGACCTTCAGTTAGAATGATTGACATCAGATAAAATACAACAGATATTTATTATTGATAAGGATAACCTGAATAATAGTATCAATGAAATTGCTCAATGCAAACAACAACATTATAAAACTAATCATTTCACCTTTATATCACAGTAATTGTTACTAGGTTTTGTAATTGTTATCAGTATGATAAAATGCTAGCAATTTACCTAGAAAAGGTAGACGACGCTATTATCGAGAAACTGTTAGTAGTGGCTATAGAAATCCTTTTTCAGTGTTATATAAAGAGTATATTTTGTACATTTAATGAAAACTAGCGATTCGCCCCGGCTTCGCATGGGTCATTTCTGGTTCTCGACAGCAGCTCCACCTACCGGGTCCAATTGTGAATCTAAACTACCCAGAGATCTACTCAAATACACACAAAAAATTTCATGAGAATCGGTCAAGCCAGTTCCGAGTTTTAGCGAGACTAACGGCCAGGAATTTAATTTTGTATATAAACGCGATGAACCAAAACGGAGATACATAAGTAGAAATATTTATATTTCATTAAGAATCATTTATTTCTGTAAATAAATGTCTGTAACGAAATACTTTATAAACGAGAATTCGGGGCTCAACTGACGGTAAATTTTGACCGCCGCCCATGAATTCTACAATAAAAACTCTATAATGTACTCTGTGAGAAACTCCAATCCCCAACACTGAATTGCAGGTGCGTTGCCGGCCTTTTGAAAAAGAGTAAGCTCGTTTTTTTGAAGGTCCCTCTTTTTTTAATCTAACTCGCATCAAATACTCTCAGCATATTTAAATTAATTTCTCACCAAATTTTTTCAAATAACATTAAATAACGAGTTTTTAAACATATTACTATTTCTAAATTTAATTTGCAATGCTGATTTATTTTATTTATTCTTCATTTCATTGCTTAACATAACCCAAAAAATCAAATTTCAATTATTATATATTTTATGCGTAATGTGTTTTTTTTAATGTGTAGTAGTGAAATAAGTAGCGTATTGAAATCAAATTAATTGCAAAGTAATATGTGAGTATAAACTACTCTAATGAAAAAAGATATTTAGTGAAAAAATTAAAAGATTTGTTTGGTTTTGTCGCAAGACCCAGATTTATAAAATAAAGAACTTACGTTGAAAAACTAAAAATCGTTTAACATAAAAATAACATTATTTTAATATTTAAAATAGCTAATAATAATCAAAATGTTACGAGTACAACTTCAACAAGTCTTCTACTAACATGTGCCTCCGTCTTAGATTACCTCATAGAGGGACAATTTGCAATAGTTGCTGCGCTTGGCTCATGGGTTTGCAACCGCAGATTATGAAATATTTCTTTCTCATTTTGCCGATTATTCTGATTTAAAATGGGACTACTCAGCGCGGTGTCAACTCATCTTCGTCTATCTGTAAAAAAGATTCTAATAAGAGTGTAATACGGCATGTTTTTAATGTAACAGCATTTTGTATGCTTATATATGTGGTGGGCTACCATGTAGATGTTTCGGAATTATTCCCGTGGTCGATAAAACAATTACAAGCTATCTGTCATATATAATAGACATTTTTCTGTCTCCATATTCTAGTAACTTCTCCTTTTAGTTCTGTATATTTGCATTTGTTTTTCCTGATGGTTTTGATACGATTTTTTGCACGGTACAGGAAGGAGCTCTTGCAGTTTTTATTTTATATATCGGGCATTGTATGTGTTCCACCACTCATTCTAACATTTTTTAGACAAATTGTTATTTTTAATATAGGTATTGAGTTTGCCTATATCAATACATAGCCTTTGTGTATCACTTTCTACTCTCTAGTTTTATTTGCCATTCCAGTCTAGTATCACTTTTATAGTTTGGCCAATTAAATAAAATTATGTTTACGGATTTTATCGCGTTTAATTTATTTTAATTTCCGACGTTTCGCCAACTGTCAAATTTTGAATTATATAACCTGTGGTTTTGTTTATAGAATAGGGTGATAAACGAGCACACAGTCCACCTGATGATTAGTGGTTACTGTGACCCATAGACATCTACATCTATCCTCAATAAAGAATCAAAATGCAGATGCGTTGTCACCCCTGAAGACTAAGATGTTCTCCAAAAACACTTTATGTAGAAAAATTTTTCATGCAGAAATATTTAATACATAAACGTGGTACAGCCTTGCTGCAGCTATATTTCTGATATCGTTGTAACACGAATGGGTTGGCTCGACCGGGGTAGGACCACGCTCTCACAGAATACCAGCGTAAAATAGCAGCTCAATGTTGCTGTGTTTCGTATGGTGAGTGTAGAGAACCGGAGACCCTTTTTCCTGGAAATGAGGCATTCCATCTTAGTCCTCACGGGTGACAACGCATCTGCATTTTGATTCTTTATTAGATCGAGAATAAATGTAGATGTCTATGGGCCACAGCAACCACTTACCATCAGGTGGACTGTGTGCTCGTTTGTCACTCTTATCCTATAAAAAAAAAATAACCGCACGAAGTTCGAGTTTCTCCATTCCTCGATCTCGACAACAGCTCCACCTACCGGGTCCCAATGTGAATTTAAACCATCTAGGGACCTTCCCACCTAGGGAAAATTTCATCAAAATCGCTGGTGCTGATTTTGAGTTTTAGCGAGACTAACGGACAGCCAACGTTGGGACCAACGTGTGTAATGTCGTAAAAACAAGAGAAGTACGCAATGACATCTGTCAACATCGGTCAACTCTTGCCAATCGTGCTGATTACGATAAACCTTAGGCCTAGGTCAAAGAATAATTACTACGTTTGTTTTATACTGGGCCTTTGTCATCCTATTGGATTGTTTATGGACGATGATGATAATGACATAATATTATTTAACAATGATTATAATTTCTAATCAGTCAATAGTTTAATTCATAAATATTTACTTATTTTTAGTGCGCTTTAATTAATTAACATAAGATATTTGTACAAATAACTATCTCTATGCTATTAAAGTTTCTTTCTCTTATTGTTATCAAACAAATGCGAGGACATTTATTCTTATCTAAGAATATTAATTTAACTATTAATTATTTAAATATTCACGTTTTCACCTGTTTAAAATTTACGATGTCACGATATAATACTGTGATTTCTTTAGTTAAAATAAACATTGTTCATTTTAAACAACGAGCTCACAGTCCGCTTACAGCCAGCCATATAGTCCATAAACAACATAAGCCTACTCCAAACAGAATTTCGGTTCAAACCTAACCCCTTAATAAGAATATGTCACAACTTAGAAGCAGAAGATGGCTAACAGCATCTTCATTAACAGCTCAAAAATACGGTTGCCAACTCGCCTGCCAAACTGCCACACATTATGGGATATAATATAAGGGATATTTTGAAAATTAAAAGTATTTTTTATGGGATAGGATGACAAACGAGCACACAGTCCACCTGATGGTAAGTGGTTGCTGTGACCCATAAACATTTACATCAAAATGTAAATGCGTGGTCACTCGTGAGAACTAAGATGAAATGCCTCTTTTCCATTAAAAAAGTGTCTCCGGTTCTCTACACTCACCATACGAAACACGGCAGTGTTAAGCTGCTATTTTACGCTCGTATTCTGTGAGAGTGTGGTCCTCCTCAGTCGAGCCGACGCATTCGTGCTACAGCTTTACTACTAATATAGCTGCAGCATGGCTTTACCACGTATAATGTATTTATTATTATAGAATGATAACTACCCCGACACGCGCCTAGGTAGAAAAGGCACCTTTTGACCTTGATTTATTTATTTTCAGCCTAGGTGTCCGTTTGGGTTAGTGCCACTATCTTACCTATTTCTGTAGCCAACTACAAACAAGAAAGGCTACAGATCCGTTGCAAGAACAAATGCCTCACATCTTATACTGACTCTCCATATTCTTCAGATCGGAACGCAGCAGTACAAGCAATGCTATTTAAATAGCTATGAGGGTAGTACTTTACTAACAGTATGTCTGACTTGTTGGTCTAATCTAGTGGTTGTAAATACCACTGCTGATCATGAGGTCCCAGGTTCGAATCCCGGGTCGGGCCAAAAAAATTAGTCATTGAGTTTTTCTGTCAAGAAATTCTCAGTAGTTGCCCGGAGTCAGGAGGTTGTTGGTGTCTCACCCCCGTGCCTCGAAGAGCATGTCGTCGGAGAGTGTCCCGTCGGACTATTAGAGTTAAGGAATAGAGAGTGCACGTGTGCTTGCGCATACACTTGGACACTATAATCCTGTCCTGCGCCGATGGCTAGTCTCCGTTGAGGCTTTTGAGGCTGGCCGCCGTGTCCGAAATTCGGTCTCGAGGAGGACCCTAACGGTATTGTTAACAGACACACGCCCGCGCCACGTGTATTGCTGCTAGTGGGAAACTGGAAACAATTAATTAGGCACTAGGCACGATACCGCGGGGGGTATGATAATTAAGTTAATAGTTTTAGTTTTTTGTAATATAGTTTTAATATTTTAAATATTATTTTATTTTTTTGCATTACAGTCTTTTATAATTATTCTCTGTAAAGGATTTATTTACTACTTTAATTTTAAATAAAAAACGTTACTTCCACACTACGATTTTCTCCTGTATCGTGAAGGCAGTTTACTTACATAAATTTCACAAGAACAAACATCCAAACCGGGAATAATTATTTATAGGCCATATAGACACTTATTCTGTGCGGGATTCGAAGATTCGAACCCGCAGGCTTACATGCACAGAATCACATCACGATATCTAAAAGCACCATCACGTAACGTCACGTTTTCTTTACATATTGCATGTATAAGTTAAATGCATATTTAATTAAGTTTTCGTTAAATAACGATCCTGTAA
Source organism: Parnassius mnemosyne (assembly GCA_963668995.1). NCBI lineage: Eukaryota > Metazoa > Arthropoda > Insecta > Lepidoptera > Papilionidae > Parnassius > Parnassius mnemosyne. The sequence continues at coordinate 17,942,060 of CAVLGL010000115.1, forward strand.
TTTTGTTTTTGAACGCATTAATGGAACTTATTATTGGCACCTTCTATTTTCTTTATTTGACTTGTCATTATGTAAATTGCCTAGAAGTGCTAGCAAAGTAGCAACTAATCACGTAAGTTTTTAACATTAGGCTTAGAACATCGGGAATATTAATGTAATATATACAAGTAGACTATTATTATAATATCCTTACGTCAACGTCATAACCGGTTTAGTCGCATCTGTCGTAAAAAATTAATGAGCTTATTAACTACTCCCTACGCTTACTGTTTTTGGAACGAAGTTATTTATCGGACAGTACGGATTTGGCGGATGGGGGCTAGGTGACAAAAAGTGTAAGATTTTTCCGTCACGACGCCTTTTGGCGTAGTGTAGACGGCTTTGGTGGCTAGAAGGAAGCGAGATGGAATAATATCCATCTCCCTCGCAATTTTTCTTATCTTGAAGTTGGTAAAAAATTATTTCGCGTACATCCGCTCGATAAAATAAAATGATGTATCTTACCTAGTTTGAAGAGCACCTCCCGCCCTCCCTCAATTAAGTACACTATCACCGTCACCACTAATCCCAGCACCACTATCCCAAGACTACTACACTAGGAAAGACACACCACTGATGACAATACTCTAGTTATCTACCACTTAATACGTGGTAGAGCCATGCTGCAGCTATATTAGTACTATAGTTGTAGCACGAATGGGTCGGCTCGATCGGGGAAGGACCACGCTTTCAAAGAAAACCAGCGTAAAATAGCAGCTTAACGCTGCTGTGTTTGGTATGGTGAGTGAAGAGAACCGGAGACCCTTTTTACTGGCAAAGAGGCATTCCAACTTAGTCCTCAAGGGTGACAACGCGTCTGCATCTTGAGACTTTATTGAGGATAGATGTAGATGTCTATGGGTCACAGTAACCACTTACATCAGGTGGACTGTGTGCTAGTTTTTCACCCTCTCCTATAAAAAAAAAACTTAGCTGTCTGTATAAATAGGAGTTGTTTTGGCTCACCGCTCAATTAGCGCTCAGCAACCGCAGAGTCTAGATTACCTGAAGATGCCTCGTGTAGAGGCGACGCACGTGTCGTAATGTCGTCAGTGGTGTGTCTTTCCTAGTGGAGTGGTGTTCGCAGTAGTGGTGCTGGGATTAGTGGTGACGGTGATAGTGCACGCAATTGAGGGAGGGCGGGAGTTGCTCTTCAAACTAGGTCAGACACATCATATTATTTTATTGAGCGGATGTGCTCGAAGTAATTTTTTACCAACTTTAATATAATGGACCCCCGCAAAGTAACGCCTGATTCTAATAATTATTTTCTTATCTTGCCATGAAATAAATATTATTTTATTTTAAATGACGCTTCATTTTAATAGACGCTAGTGATTCATTTTATTTGTATTAGTATTTGTTAATCAATAATGTAATACCTACGTTTATCAATAATAATATACTACGAAAGAAACTTCGTTCTAACCGAGTGTTTCACGACACTCACGCATTTTTTTTTGTTGTTGTTTTTTACTATGAGAGTAACGTGATACAGATTGCTAATCAAGTCTAATTAACAAGCAGAGCTAAGAATTTGACTTTCCGAATTCAACGTAAAGTTGTCGGACGGGAAACGCTAAAAGTTGTCGCGACAGTTAAAACGAGTTATTTCCATCTACTACTTAACAATGTGGCAGTCGCTAATGGGTTTATCAGACCGAGACCTCTATATTTTGCTTGATATTATTGGAGTAAGCCCTTTGTGATGCTTTACCGCTCTTACTACCTTCGAACGATCGGTTATCTCAACGGGTAACACTCACAGGTGTCGAACAGTTTATTTCTGCACTAACATAAGACGGATTTAAAGAAAAAATGTCCATCACCATCCAATAGCCTTCTTCCATTATAGTGAAATAAAAACTACACACTCATAAATATAAAAGAAACACGACTGAACGTAAACAAACACGAACGAAGTAAGAGCCCTGGCGCGACTCTGAAACTAATACCATAGATTAAATAATAGCACAAGAACTTATATACTTAAGAACTAATACTTGAATGATTCGTGGTACGGCGATCTCGGATAAGTCAAATGACGTCACAGGCGAATCAGAAACCACAAACGTTCCGTACTAAAATACGTAAACTTCAATAATCTATTTCTAAGTCATTTATTTGGATTTCAAAAACTTTTTCACTGATTGATTAGTTTTGATCTATATTTTAATACCATTACGTTGAATATATTAACAACATCATGAAACTTCTCCATTCATTATAACCAACCACAGCCAATTTTGGGCTTTCGTAGACCAATATACGTGGTAGAGCCATGTTGCAGCTATATTTCTAGTATAGTTGTAAAACGAATGGGTCGGCTCGACCGGGGAAGGACCACGCTCTCACAGAATACCAGCGTAAAATAGCAGCTTAACGCTGCTGTGTTTCGTATGGTGAGTATAGAGAACCGGAGACCCTTTTTACTGGAAACGAGGCATTCCATCTTAGTTCTCACGGATGACAACGCATCTGCATTTTGATTCGTAATCGAGAATAAATGTAGATGTCTATGGGTCACAGCAACCACTTACCATCAGGTGGACTGTGTGCTCGTCTGTCATCCTTTTCCTATAAAAAAAAAAACCTTCACCTGAATTAGAATGTGTTCCTTTGTGTATTTACGAAGAAGTAAAGGGTACCGGTAAAGACAATATCACAAAATGGGATGTAGGAAAACCTGCACAAAATTTGATAAGTCGGAGGTACAGTATTAAACATTACCAAGGATTGATCGAATTTGTTCTTGTAGCATTATGAAGCAAAATTGACAAAATCTGGCGCAAGAAAGAATCCTGAGATGATAACTGACAATAACTCCACCAAATGTTGACCAAATAAATGGTACACATTATTCTGTTAGCAGATAAACAAAAAGTTAGCAACTAAGGATATAATGTAAATGAACGCGTTATGTTATTCATAAAACCAGATTAGTTTTGAAAAACTTAGAAAAAAGAGATTTCATAAAAATATTAGCCATTTATAATTTCAAAGATTTATTATTTTAAACATTCCGGAGTACATAACAAATTGTAACTGAAGTCCAGCCACCATCTGAGTCAAGACAACCATTCAATGGACATAAAGTTCGTTGCGGTCTATATTTGGAAAAAGGACAGAAAAATCAATTTTTCTCGAGCCAAATGTAATGCTCCAATTTTCGGAGAACGAAAAAAACTGTATTGATTTGTAAAAATAATATATGGTGAAAAATTTCAAATAATTCTTATTTTATAATACAAGGGTGACAATCGAGCACACGGTCCACCTGATGGTAAGTGGTTGCTGCGACCCATAAACTTCTACTATCCTCGTTTTCGAATCAAAATGCAGATGCGTTGTCAGCCGTGAGGACTAAGATGGAATACCTCTTTTCCAGTAAAAAGGGTCTCCGGTTCTCTACACTCACCATACGAAACACAGCAGTGTTAAGCTGATATTTTACGCTGGTATTCTGTGAGAGCGTGGGCCTTCCCCGGTCGAGCCGACCCATTCGTGCTACAACTATACCAGTAATATAGCTGCAGCATGGCTCTATCACGTATAATTTTTGGTAGTCATGATCCAAAGGACCTTATTATAGACATAAATTTTTAAAGTTAATTTATAAAAAATGTTTAAAGTTATGATCGATCTCTTTTTGTTATTTTTTTATATTTATAACACCAATTGCAACAGTTGGCAGCAATTGTACTAGATAAGTACAATAAAGTTCCTTAATTATAGTGACTTTCATACTCGCGCCCTACCTGTACCTACCTGTTTACTGTTACCTAAAATAATGCTTTTAGTCTTCCACCATCGATATCTCCATACATACGTACATTCTTCCTATTCATCTATACATTTGTAGAACTACTTTCGACAAATTAAATTTGTTTTTCCATAAAAAGTCTAGTTAAATCTCAATGCTATTTTTTTTTCACATTTTCCGTTACATCTTATGTACATTGCCCCTGGTATTTTATCCTCAACTGTCATCTCTTTGTGTTTTTTAGTTATAATTTAGCTCTCGCTGTTTTCTTTATCCCTTAGTTACGACAGTTACTGCGTAAAAGTTGGAACAAAGCGCTTTGAGAACGATAAGGCCGCCTGTTGTGTCAACCTTATGCATTATTTTATATTGGTTGATAGACTTACGTTTTTTTTTTTATAAAACTGAAGTTACAAACGAACGTACAGTCAAACTGATGCTAAGTGACCACTGCAGTCCATCGATACCTGCAGTCAGCTTCAAACAAAGACATAGATGCGTTGTGACCTCTGAGGACTAAAAGAGAATTTCTCATATCCAGTAATCATACTGGCTTTCTGTAACCTTCAAATCAGAAATAGATAATAGGGTGGTAACTAGCCAGGTGGACTCCAGGGTAGAAAAAGTGTCCCACTTCCTAGTTGAAATTAAAGTACTAAAGTCGCGTTTGCACCAAAAATGTTGACAACATTTATGTTTCCAACTGTTGACCAATCAACAAAAGTTGACAACATTTGTTTCCGAGAATGTTTCAAAATGTTCCAAGAAGCGTCTCCACCGATGTAACAAATGTTTACAACAAGCGTATTCCTTTGATGTTGCCGCCGAAAATGGAAACACGATTCCCGACATTGTTTCGTTTTGTTGCTAAAACTAGGTGATTACAGAAACATTTGTTGGCAAAACGTGTTGGCAAATGTTGTGTTGACAACAAAACTTTGGTGGAGACGCGCCATCTATCATCTATTGTTATTTAATGTAATGTTTATGGCCTAATCTTATCTTGAACATTGTTTAGATGTTTAACTCACTGTTCTTGCTTACATTTGTTAAATTTATATGTCAATAAAAACATTTATTATTATTAATATTAAAGACTCGAGGAATATATGCAATACATCCCGATATAAAGTTTTGTATGTTACACGAGCCGTGGTAGCTCAGATGGTTAGCGCTCGCTGTAAGTTTCACAGTACGCGACCTACCCGGGTTCGATCCCCGGCGGCACCAATGAAATTGTTAACTGCAATTTTAAGTGCTGATTTACCACGAGCTCGGCGGTGAAGGAGCACATCGTGAGGAAACCTGAGGATGTCTGAGAAATAAGAAAAAATATTTCGAAGACATGTGAAGTTTGCCAATACGCATTTGGGGCAGCGCGGCGGACATTTCCTTGCCCTATATCGCTCGCAGAAATGAGAGGAGGCCTGTGCCAAGCAGTGGGACGTATATAGTCTGTGTAACTTTAACTTTTTTAACTTTAATTTTACACGAATATTACTTTTAACCGAGATTTGATTTGGTTTCAGAAGATATCTTGTTCAGTTTGCTACATGGTTTTGATGATCAAATTATATTGTAATCATCAAATCAGAAGGCTACAGTTGCGTTGTTAGCACTAAAAGCTAAGATGGAATGCTTCACAGCCTTTTATTACATTGGCTTCTTCAGTCTATTTTCTGTGATGTTAATGCTGTTAGCCTATTCGGCTCTTACAGCTTCATCGGACTCAGGCCCTAAGAGGCGTGAAAGGCCTTGAGTCCGATGAGTAAAAAACGGAAGGGGGAAATTATTTATTTTGGTGCAACGCTGCGTAAGCCACGTTGCCCCAAAATCAATAATCTAGGGGTGGGATAAATTGTGTTCAGTGATCACATTATCGTTACATCAACATCAACATCAAATAGTCCTTAATGCCGCCGAAAAACACATCATGACATTGTCTGGCTTCCTTCACCATTCAGACATAAAAACAGCGAACCACGTATTGCTGCTTTGTGGCAGAGATGGGCAGTGTCCAAAGAGCAGAGCTACTCGGGTCCCGTTTAACTAAAAATATGAGTTTAAATAGAAAATTGAGAAAGAAATTATAGGGTAGCCTATCATCTACACAATCACAAAACCAAATGTACATACCCTATTAATCTCCGTTTACAATATGCTAGGAACGTAACACATTTAGTAACAAAATAACGTAAGAAACATGCATAGTATTAAGAGTAGTAACAAAATTATTGTTGTTTCTACATTACCAGTTTTTACTTTGTATTTATTTTGCATGCACATAATATAATACACACCTACTTATATGAGTGCATTGTGTAAAATATTTTGATTAGCAGTTTGGCTAGGATATAAGTTAGATATAAGTTATAAGTAGGAAGATAAGCTGTTGTGAAATAAATTTCAAGTAAGTTGTTTTTGAAGAAATAAATTGTTAAAAACATACCATCTTTAATTTAATGTTTATTTATTGAAAAAAACTACCAACCCTTTATAGTACCTACTAAATACTTTAAAATTCCCACAATGCTTGGCGTTATCAACTATGAGACCCTATGAAATTTTTTTGTACTCTTAGGTGATTTTATAAGCTATGATTACTTAATCGACCTTAAAATAGCATTGAGCCTTATTTTCTCACAAAATAAGGGCTACGGTCTTTGATTCAATTACTTACATATTATACGTTGTGCATTGAATTAAGAAGTATTAAAATAATACCAAAATAAACACAAATGCCACCAATTTTGAAAATTGCCGTCTCAAAATTTTAATATAATCGAATGACATTAATCTAATAACGGCTATTAATTTACGCAATTGGAACAATCTAATAATATAATTTTATGCAACAACAGACCTTCTAATATTAGGTTAAGATAAACTACAGTAATATAAAAAGTACCTACTTACTGATTTTGTAATAACAAACTTCACACAATAAATTTGTCTTGTAAAATAATGAAGGTCAGATCACAAAAGTTGTTTGTAAACAAAGATGATGATATCGTCTCATGGACTGCACATGCGCAGTAAAACCGAACAACACCCAACGTGATCCGTACGACTCTCGCGCTCCTACTGAATCACAGATTACTGTATACCAGTACTGAATACTGATTGTGGGATTGTGGCGCTCAGTACATATCTAATTTTAACTTAAACTCGTTATAAATAATGACCGGTTCAGAGTTGTTTACTGATAAAGGTGCATCTTTTAGTAGGATACACGAAAATGGGATGTAAGATGGGACTTATATTTTTTGCTTTCATGGATCTTATATATATGACGCAAAAGCAGTTTTATTAAAGTTGATGAGCGATTTCTTGTTAATGTAATTTTTAAATTTAAATATCATATATGGTTTAAATAAAACTAATTTTACGGATTTTATCGCGTATATTAACTTATTTTACTTTCCCGACGTTTCAAGCACTTTACAGCACCCATGGTCACGGGGGGGACTGAGGTGTGAACACATAGCTGATGTGAAGAATAGACGCTCCGGGAAGTCTGCAGTCTGTGAACACGTACAGGATCGCCCCCGTCACTACATTAGATTTGATAGACCACAAATCCTCGCTAAAGAACACCGATTCCTTCCAAGGATGATTCGCGAGGCTATTGAAATCAAAAAACATCCTAATTTCAATAGAGAAGATGGCTGGGTGCTACCATCTGCTTGGGATCCCATAATTAATAAAATTAAATCCCAACCCAAGCATACAACTGCAAGACTTCATGATACTGTGAGTTCATACTGCGTAGATCGGAACAAAAATTAATAATTTTTAATCTGGAGGTAGCCGTGGTTAACTATGACATTGGGACGTCATACACCTCAGTCCCCCCCCCCCCCCGTGACCATGGGTGCTGTAAAGTGCTTGAAACGTCGGGAAAGTAAAATAAGTTAATATACGCGATAAAATCCGTAAAATTAGTTTTATTTAAATGTGTAGTGTTCGCGTAAATATGAGAAATCATTATCATATATGGTATTCGATGTGATATAATTTTTAATAATATATTAAAGGCATTTTATACGTGGTGGAGCCATGATGAGCCAAATTATAGTTGTAACACGAAGGGGTCGGCTCTGCCGGGTAACAAGTAACAACAACACTCTCACGGTAGTTCAACGTATAAGACTAACAGCAGCTCATTGCTTCTGTTTCGTATATTTTTAATTAAAACCACACGTTCCATCGTAGTCTGTCAGTGGTGCATTTTAATTCTTAATTGTAGATAGATGTAGATATCTATAGACCAAAGCATATACTTGTGTGCTCGTTTGACACCCATATTCCATAAAAATTATATCTTTGTTTTCCTATTTATTTCTACACGGTATCACTCTTTACCCTACTTATGTTGCCTTAATGCAGTGCCTTAATAACACAATAACAGCAATCGTAAAAATGTTGTCACTGTTGTACTTTGTCCGTTATAAGCTTCCATATGTTATTGGGATAAATATAATTACAGTAGATTCTCGCTAAGTCGTAATCCTCAATAAGTATAATTTAAAATTAAAAATTTTGTACAGCCGACTTCAACATAAGTTATTAAGAATAACTCAAAAACTATTGGTCTGACCTTCATCAAATTCATATGGGACCACACGAGAAGTATCAGCTTTCATATAAAAAAAAGAATCATTGAAATCGATCCACCCAGTAAAAAGTTATGAGGTAACACACATAAAAAAAAACATACGCGTTGAATTAAGTACCGTCTCCTTTTTGGAAGTCGGCAGAAAATACGTAGTATCTCGAATTATTTAGACTTTGTAAACTGGAACAAAATGTTACTTTCCTACGAGGTATTGTCTGTTGTATAAGCAGACTCCGTAAGTCGCAGTTCATCATCATCATCATTACAGCCTTTCACAAATCCATTGCTGAACATAGGCCTCCCCCAAGGAATGCCACAAAGCACGGTCCTGAGCCACCTGCATCCATCGACTTCCTGCATGTCATACCAGGTCGTCACTCCATCTAGTGGGGGGTCGCCCTACACTTCGCCTACCGGTACGAGGCTGCCACTCGAGAACCTTTCTTCCCCATCGGTTGTCGGTTCTTCGAGCTATATGGCTGGCCTACTGCCACTTCAGCTTACTAATCCGTTGGGCTATGTCAGTTACTTTGGTTCTACTGCGGATATACTCATTTCTAAGTTTATCACGCAGAGAAACCCCGAGCATAGCCCTCTCCATAGCTCGCTGAGCGACCTTGAGATTCCTCATACGGCCAGCAGTGAAGGACCACGTCTCAGATCCGTAAGTCATCAAGTCCATAATTCGCAGTTAGTAAAATATAATGAAGTCTTAATTGAAATTCCCCTCTCATAGCAATAAAATTTAAAAGGAATGTTCGGTGCTTCTAAGCTATTGTTAGTGCCTTGTACACGTGCAATGCATGAATACATTAATTAAACTTTCTAAGTAACACAGCTGTGTGCCTTATTTTTCTTTACCGTCGATCATAACTTATTCGACTATTAACTAGCAACAACATGAGAACTAAAAGGAAGCTAACGACTTTAACTTTGCGTAAAAAATTCGACGTTATAAATTGCGGTAAAAAGTGCTAATCTACTTATATGAACTCTGTAACTTATGTTAATAAATACTGGGGACGCTAAGATTGCAGGGTACTGCGGTGGTTTTTTCTGTGTCATCTAAGACACATACATACACGCGTGCGCGCGCACGCACGCACACATACATACATACATGCATTTAAATGTGACGAAGTGAATAATGCTATATCAAAATTAGTGCATTGGTTTAACGTTAATCTGCATTTGAACGGAAATAAAACTAAATGCGTTAAATTTACATCAACGAATGTTTAATATCTGAATACCAATGTGTTTTTAAATGGGGAGGAATTGAGCCCTGTTGCATCCACTGTTTTTCTTGGCATCACTCTTGACGCAAAGCTTCAGTGGGACCCCCGTATATCCAAATTAGCAACCAGACTAAGTTCTGCAGCCTATGCTGTAAAAAAGATTAGAGGTCTCACTAGTGTCGAGACAGCTAGATTAGTTTATTTTAGTTATTTCCATAGCATAATGTATTATGGGATTTTGCTATGGGGAAATGCGGCTGATTCAGAAACTATTTTTGTTTTACAGAAGAGGGCCATTAGAGCTATTTACAATCTAAAACCGAGAGAGTCTCTTAGAGATAAATTTAAAGAAATAAATATATTAACTTTGGCCTCTCAGTATATTTACGAATATTTAATGTACGTTCACAAAAACAAAGATAGTTTTAGTAACAAAAGTGATATACATTCTGTAAACACTAGAAACAAACACAAGCTAGTGATGCCAGTTTCTCGACTCCACAGAGTCAGTAATTCATTCTTGGGGCAATGTATACGCTATTACAACAAGGTCCCGGAAAGTGTACAGGTTCTCTCTATTATCAAGTTTAAATGTTTTATTAAACTGAAACTGTTTAAAAAAGGGTTATTATAGTATAAATGAATACATGGTTGATAATAACCCCTGGGAATGAGGTGGTCGCTTCCAAGCAGTTTCTAAAATAAATTATGTAAATAGTTCGTAATCATTTATATTGTAAAATTTATTTTAAAAAAAAGTCCCGCTGGGTTTCTTGCTGGTTCTTCCCAGGACAGAGGTTTTTTTTCGAACCAGTGGTAAAGTAAAAAATGACTTGCAATAAGAATTACACATGTAATGTATATTGAATAAAAAATTATTCTATTCTATTCTATTCATACATAGACAAACATACATACTCTCACACATTGAAATAGATTTTTGTGCATAAATATATATTTGTATATTTATGCTTTTAGTATAAGTCTCAATTTAAATACTTAAGATAAACATAAATTGTATCTGTTACCTAATTGTTCAATGATACTCGTAAGTATTACAAATGTGATATGGAAGAGTGGCCTCTTCTGACACAGGTGCAAATGCACTTATAAGATCTTACAACTTGTGTTCTAGATTTACGAGTAAGTCAAATTTTGTGAAAGAAATAAACTTTTTATTATTTATTCATTTATTTTACTAATTTCGATATGAGTAAAAACTGAAGTTGTTTCTTTTCAACTAGATTTGAATTTCCTTAATTTGGCAGTCAAAAATATTAAAACTCGATACAAATTGAATGCTCATTACCTATGAGTATAGGTGTGAGTCTATATATTATAGAAAGAGTGTATCTTTTAGGTGTTTAAATTAAAGATTTAATGTTATTACACTGCCCTTTTATTTAAAAAAAAAAGCATTATAAATAACATTATTCGTATAATAATTTTAATTTGTGACTTCTATGGAATAAAATTAATTAGCTTTTTTAATTTTCATATTGAAACTTTAAAAAGATTTTTAAATTTCTAATTTGTAAGAAATATAAAAAAGTCCGGTCCGGACGTTGCAACGCATCCACTCTGTGATCAGTTGCTTTGACTACAAAAGAATATAGAACCCACACGTCCGCCGGTTTGTCATAGTGTTCGTCCGGTACTAGACCGCAGCCGTCCGGCCAGTCTCTGTGACTAATTGCAAAAATTTCAGCTCCCGAAACGCTTATCGGACCGCCTCTGTGTAGCCAAAGCTTTTAACATTTACATTAATTTTAATAAACTGGTATGTGCGATTTATAAAATATATAGAGCCATCTAGGCACGAATTTCGTTATACACGGGTTGCTGCAATACTCTTGCGTGACGTAATTTTATTTTATAATGTTGTCTATACGAAATGTCTAATTTCAGTAATATAGTACTCAAATATCAACTTAAACTCGATATGACAAAGAGATTTGATGACATTTAATGAGGACTTTTCATGCTACTAATAGTATCGTATAATGTGTTTAAACTTACGTTTTGTTTTTGTAAAAAAAAATATTAACAAAAAGCCTAATTCGCTAGTACATTATATAGTTCTTTCCATTATAGTTAACGCAGCGTACGTCAAGAAGATACACTTTATTTGTGAAGACTGTGATTGTAAATAAAACACTTAAATTTTTTTTTTGCTTTGAGCTGCAAACATACAAACATCCACACAAACTTCACTTATAATATTAATAGGAAGTAGAATAGGATATATTGCTTTTGGTTCAGATATATCTGCTACATGTTAACATATTTTTCATTTTTGTATATAAATGTATAATTACAGTAGAATCTCAATAACTCGAATGTCAAGGGAAATGAAAAAAATTTCGACTTAGAAAGGCGCGATTCATATATTTTTCGAGTTGTAGAGTCAAAGTTAAATAGAAATTCGACTTAAGTAATATGGTACATATTTAATTTCGCGTTTAAGACCCTGATCCACTTACGTTTCTGTCACGACACTATTTAAACCAGGTGAGTACGTATTCCTCTGCATCAGGATACTCGGCTGGTCGTCGTATTTTACAAGACAAATTGCTACTTGTGTTGTATCTAAACAATATTTCGGATTCATTCGTAATAATTGTAGACAAAGTGCTTGCTGATAATGCGTATTGATCTGCCATGCATTTTTTCTTCATGCCACTTTTTACCGCACTAATAGCGTCGACTTTTTCTCATAAAGTTAAAGCTTCCTTATAGTACTCATTTTGTTGCTAGTTAATAGTCGATCTTTATTTTACAGTCCTTGCTCGTCATTGGATATAGTTGTAGATTTTGATTGGAGCGGTTGTATATAATAACGATGACAGATACTGAAATTAATTTCTTGCGAATTGGGTAAGAGTACTTTGTCTTCTTTTATGCAATATGCTCGGATCAAATTTGAACATTTTGACTTGTGTATTTTTACTATAGCATGGAGAATTTGTATATATTTTTTTTAATTTTTAGTACATCAGCAACGGAATACAGAGCTTGTGTTGCAAATCTGCGATTTTTAAAATGCAGCACATTTAGTAACGGTCTTTGAGCCCGTACCACCACGAGAAATTTAGTGCCACCCTCCCCAAAGTGCCAGGCAGTAAGTTAATATGGATTGTACTAATGCCATATACACTTGGTATATAAGTTTCTTGTCGGCAACATGTCTTAAAATTTTTAAAATCCACATGAGCTAGCGTATTCTACTCGCGACGAGATCAATCTGCGTTGTCAGGAAAGTCTATGGTCTAGCACAATACCAAAGTCATCCGCATAAGAAACGATCCTAGCGTTTCTAGTCTTTATGTTACAGAGGTCATTGATGTAGGTTAGGAACAGGGTTGGGCCCAAGAGACTGCCCTGCGGGGTACCGTAAGTGTTTTGGAAGTTCGTTTGCTGTTTGACTTAGTGCATCGAGTTGAAACTCTCTCCTCTGCCTATAATTCCTACCTGTGAACTAAATGTTCGTAGGAATTAATGCAAAAGAGGTAAGACGTGGGAATAAAAATTAAACATTCCAAAAGGTTGACTACGCATGACTTGGAAAAAAGCCCTAAAATGAAATAATAATAATAATAAATATCTTTATTTGACACTTCTATTTCATACAACATCATTGAGCCCTGACTCCAAAACTGGGATACCCTGTATTTCAGGAGTCAGTTCCTTCCTATTCAGTAACACTTTGTGTCGATAATACATTAGGAAATGTTGATATATTACTTTTTTTTTTCATTTATTACCCATGAAATGTACAATTATTAATACATATTGAACACAGCGCAAACCACTGAGGTTTAATTGCTGTGCTTACGTTCGCTATGCTTTAAAAAAAAAGGAAGAAACAAAGTTACTATACTTATTCATGTAACTATTCGATCTTTGCTGTCCAAAGAACTCACTAGAAAAATCTTTAGTTTGTTTTTTAAATTTTTTTCATTAATAGAATTCCTAAACTCAGGATCCAATTTATTTATGATTCTAGGAATCAAGTATACAGCAGTGCGTCTGCCGTAAGTGTTCCGCGCGGCTGTCGTAACTAACTTGCCGCGAGTGATCGCCCGAGTACCCTTATTATGTTCCACTTTTATTTTAATGGAATTATTAAAAAAATCTTCCTTCAGAAATTGGAGTATGAACTGGTCGTGTACGGGTAGTACGTTGCAATATTTAAATAATTTTATTTCATTTGATGAAAATTGTTTTTTTACGTTAGGTGAGACCACTTGTTTTAATATTCTTATTTGTAGATTATATATCCTATCCAGATATGACTTGAAAGTTCGCCCATAACTGGATAGGCCATAGTTGACTATAGTGTTAGCAAACGCGTTATATAAAGCTAATCGTGTCCTAAAAGTCATTTGTTTTTTTATGATTCTTAAGTTTGCGAGGAACGCTCGTAATTTGTCACATACTCGCTCAACTTGGGGGGCCCAGTTAAATGCACTATCCATTACTAATCCAAGGTACACGTGAGAATCTACTATTTTAATTGGTGGACACCTACAGTGAATGTAATTCGAATTATGAAGGCAACTGTGATCATGAGCTATAAGATTGTACGATGTACTTTTCTCTCTAATATAAGGAGATCTTATGTGTAGCATCTTAGTTTTAGCTGCATTCAACACTAGGCCTGAGTCATGACACCATTTATTTAAGTTGTTGAAGTCGTATTGTAAATTATTTAATGCTACTTGTGGATCTTTTGCAGCAGATATGATACACGTGTCATCTGCGAATCGGTAAGATGTACAGTATTTAAGTACATTAGTCATATCGTTAACATAAGCCAGAAAGTGCAGTGGACCGATCACCGACCCCTGGGCCGTACCTGTCGAGACCGATACGGGCTTACTTAGGCATTCATCTATTTTTACTCTATAAGTTCTGTCTTTCAGATAGTCTTGGCACCAGTTTAGTATTACACCTCGGATTCCAGTATTTTCTAGCTTAGTTGTTAGTTTTTTATGATCAAGCGTATCAAAAGCGCGGGAGAAATCAATAAATACTACTAAGACGTGAACTTTTTCGTTTAAATAACTATTGATCTCATCCGTAAATGTTCGCAGCAACGTTGTAGTGCTATTACCGGCTTGGAACCCATATTGGTTCGTACTAAGTATATTATTTAGCTTATAAAAGTTATGCATCTGTTCACAAATATATTTCTCCACTATTTTGTCGAAAGCGGGTAACAAAGTTATGGGCCGGTAATTTGCTACAACTCCTTTAGAACCATTTTTAAAGATAGGTCGCACACAACCAGTCTTTAATCCTTCCGGGTATCTACTAACTAAAAAGCTTGCGTTTATAAGGTTAGCGATGGCAGTGCATAATTTGTCACCTATCTTTTTGATATCTAATACATTAATCCCGTCTAAGCCTGGAGCTTTCCTTGCATTAAGGTTCTTAATTAAATGAAAAATGTTTTTAGGGGTGGCTTTTTTGAAGCGCATACTAACTTGGGCAGGTTTTGTATATGAACTACATTTTAATAAATTTGTATGGCAACTAGGGATTATTTTCTTAACGGCATCTTTAAACTCACTCGCAAACTTATCAGCAATAGCCTGTGGAGACAATTTTTGTGCTGAAAAACCAGATAATATCAATCCGTCTATTGATGGACTACTTCTACCATATAATGCATTAATAATTTGCCAAAGTTTCCTAGGATTTCTATAATTTTCATTAATTAATTTCCTCAAATAAGTATTTCTATAATACTCAATAACTTTATTTAATTTATTACGTATTTTTTTATAATTTCTAGACAAAATATTGTTATTAGGATCTCTTCTCCATTGGCGAAAAGCTATATCTCTTTTACGACTTAAATTATTTGTATTTTTATTTATCCAAGGCATATTTGATTTAGTAAATTTGATTTTATTATAGTATTTAATGGCTTTATTATATGCTAATGTGAATTTTTCTTTTATATAACTGTAAATTTCATGTGGACATTTCATCGTACCTGTACATGACCAGTCCACATCTTTCAATTCATTATAAACAATATGGGAATCATAGTATGCGCGACGAGTGCAGACGACCGGTTCGGGGCAACAATCACTAATATTATGCATGTGTGCGGATCGCATCGAGTGACTATTACATAATGCAATAATTGTGACTCTGTGGTCGGCTAGTACAGTGTCGAGTGCGGCCGTGCACGGCTCGGTTTGGTGGTATTTAACAAATATGTGATCTATACACGACATATTAATTTGGTCTAATTTTCGCTCAATTCGGGTATAATCTGTAATACCACAGCTGTAGCCGTGCTCGGATAGCATATCTATGTAACCATCTCGGCTGCTATTTACAGTTTTTAAGTCGATATTCATATCCCCAAGTATGATTGCATTCCCCGATAAAAAATAAGTTTTTAGCATTTCGTTTAGCTCAGTGATAAAATAACTTTTACTACTAGAAGGTGGTCTATAAACTAAGCACACGTCAACAGAGAGGTTCGAAGCCGTTTTAATTGTTCCAGTAATGCTTTCAAAAGTAAATGTTTTAATGTTATGAACGGTAAATTTTAGGTATTTTTTAACAAATAAAACAACTCCACCTCCCCTTTTATTCGTTCTCAGCTGTATGCATTACATAACCAGGAATATAAAACAAATTACAAATACTGTCGGAAATGCCAGCCTCTGAAATTGCAATCATATCTATTGGGTGGGTACTTGTGTTGATAATGTGCAATAGCTTAGAGAAGTTTTTTATCAGTGATCTAATATTGACATGCATACATAGTAGATGAATGTTGGTAGATATTTGTTTTACAAAATAGTTTATATTTAAACAATTATGATATTCGTTAGGCTTAGGTAAATCTAAGTTCATATTACAATGAGAAAAAAAATTCGTTTTGTATACTAATATAAGAAGAAAAAAAAAACTTAACTATGTTAATTATTCTAAGAGTTTCGATATATCTTGGTTTGAACGGATAATAAGCACTTTACTGTCGTCTGTTTTACGGCAGTAGATCAATCCATTTTTGCACCATACATATTTATGCGAAGTCTTGAGACTATTCCTGGCGTTGTAATATAGGGTATTCATGTAGGGAGATAGTGCTTCTCGAATAAAGATTCTTATTCCAGCTTGTTCACTCGGTACGTTTTTACCAAATACGCTTAGGGTAAGTTGGGCTTTTTTACCCGCTTCTATCCACTGGTCCCGGGCGTCTTTAGATCTCAATTCCACTATAATGTTGCCTGGATTTTCCCTGCGGGTTGGAAGTCGTCGTGCACAAACTATTGAGCCAGTGTCGAGATCGAGCTTCTTCGCAATCTCTTGAGTTATAGTGACCTCATTTGCTTTAATGTTAGAAGTAATACCTGATATTTCTAGAGAACATGAAAGCGTCCGCTGCTCCATTTCTCGTATTTCTTGTTCGATGGCTGCAATTTGGAGTTCAAAATGTTTGTTTTTATTATGAGAATCATTACTTTTGTTTTCCAACTTCTTTATTTTTGCATCTTGATTCTTTATTGATTCTTCAATTGCTTCTACTTGATGTCCTAGAAACTCCAATGAGCTCTTGACTCCATCCAATTCTTTTTTGAGAATTCTATGCATTTGGGTACTGATATCATAGATCAACTTATTGTAATTATCTGACGACCTATTATTCAAGCTAGGAGGTAATTCTTCTTCGTCAGTATCGTCATCCATAGTTATCATATAAGAGGATCTCCTTGAAGTGTTGTTGATACATTCTTCACAACTCCACTCGAATCCAGTGGCGTTGCGAAGGGTAGTCAGCTGTTTGTTACTGAGCTTCGAGCACACTGGTGTAGCATGAACTGACTTTTCACATCTACTGCACACTAGACCTGGAGTTTTTTTGGTGATATTTTTAGCACAAGATGTACACTTTTGCACCATTTTTAATTTTTAGTGAGTGCGGGTATTATATTATACACGTATAAGTAACAGTAAGTATAGGTAACGTCAAACTAGTGCGCACAAGTAAACGCAATGATGTGCGAATGCGAACTGTGATGAACTTAATACTCAGTTTAACACTACATACGTGTGTGTGTGTCTGTGTGTGTGTGTGTGTGTGTGTCTGTGTGTGTGTGTGTGTGTGTGTGTGTGTGTGTGTGTGTGTGTGTGTGTGTGTGTGTGTGTGTGTGAGTGTTAGTGAGTAAGTAGTAGTAGTGATTGTTGCACTGCACATAAAGTTATTCGTATGGAGCTATTAAGTTTTCGCATTGATCGTAGTCATATTCTTTAAGCCAATTATACAACATACTTTTGAATGAATGATTTGAAGCCTTTCTTGTACACACTGTTTTATTTAATATATTATATAACTTGGGAGCTAGGTAACAATAATTCCTTTTGCCGAATATGGATTTTACCTTGGGGATACTTATACGAACAGTTCTTTTTAAATTTTGTAATTGCGGAACACTACATCTATGAAAACGTCTAAGACATACATATATGAATAATTTTCGAACACTTAGTACTTCAGTTAACTTATATACCATTTCTGTCGAATATCTGTAAGGAAGGGAAAGTATTACTTTTAGTACACCCCTTTGGGTTCGCTCTAATTCTATAAGATGTGTTTTAGCAGCACATCCTCAGGAACATATGCAATAGCTGATAACGCTCTGGCATAGCGCTTTGTACGTTTGTAGTAATAGTTTTCTGTTTGCAACTGTTTTTAAATTCTTCTTAAATAAAAACTTTCTGATTTTATTAGAAATAAAAGAAATATGTGGAGCCCAATTAAGCTTATCATCTACTATTATACCGAGATATCTAATTTTGTCAGCTTTACTTAGAATGGGGCACTCACATGTTGTATGGTTGTTATAGTTTCTATTACAAGGATGCGTGTGAATTATTATTTTTAATTCGTTTCGTGGATTGCTAGCAGCGATTGCAGCATCTGAGTAATACTGCATATTCTGCTGGCATGTTGTTTTCCTCTAGTTTCCTAGTTACAATTGAGATGCAGTCTTCAACAGGTAAGCATGTACATAGAGACTAAACATCAAAACTGACCATTGTTTCATTGTCAGTAAGACATGGGTCTTTTATCTTACTAACAAAATGGTATGAATCCTTAGTATGTGCTTTTAGCGTCTACTCCTTTCTATAATACAATAAAGGTAAAAAAAACAAGCACATAGTCCACCTTATATCTAGTAAATGAATGTTTTGGTCCATAAACAACTATCCTCGATTATGAATCAAAATGTTATAAAGCTATATTTAACGCTGGTATTATGTGAGAGCATGGTCCTTCTCTGGTCGATCGGAAACCCAGTCGTGGTTTAACTGCAGCTTGGCCTACAACGTATTACAAATACATATTTATGTACTCAGTAGTAACAAACAGTATGATTTACTTATTTGAGTAATTTTACTTTTTTGTCCCATTCGCTGCCTTCCTAAGAAATTACAACATTACCCCCATGCCACCTTATACTGGTATTAAGCCCACTCATCGGCGGGCCCGGCATCTCAATGTAGTATCTTGGTCCGTCCATCGGCGGTTTTGGCATGAGGCCATAGATTTCGACGTGAGATATTTTTAATGTCTAATTTATATGTCCTGTGCATTGGTTAGAGCGTGTTTGCGTATATTTTTGTGTTATTTGTGGAAAACAAATGTGCCATTTACATTTGTTATTGTTGGTGTTATTATTAAAGGTGTATGAAGGTAAGGCAAAACTTTCAGCTAATTCAATTAAGACAAAGCAAATGTATTTTAGCCTTTGTATAAGATAGATTTAAGCACGATCTTTGTACAAGAAAATCTAAAATGAAACATAAAAGCATACATTTTAGGGTTTTTTTTTCAAGTCATGCGTAGTCAACCTTTTTGTATGTTTAATTTTTTTCCCACGTCTTACCTCTTTTGCATTAATTCCTACCTGTGAACGAATATTCGTTCACAGGTAGGAATTATAGGCAGAGGAAAGAGTCTCAAGTCGATGCACTAAGTCCAACAACAAACGAACTTCCAGAACAGCAAAACTCAAGTTGTGAAAACGACGAACGTCAAGATGCGAGTGAAAGCTTTTTTCTGTAGACTATCTTTTTTTCTATAATATGCTATTTACTTACGTTAAATCATAAATCATGTAAGTTGTAAAATTATTGGTGTCTATAACAAAAGGCATCGGCACTTCTTTTGTTTACAAAGTGACTATTACCGACCTACTCCCTGTGTTCAGATCACCAACTGCATTCTTATCTTGTTTCCTATTTACCGATAGTTTATGATCTTATCTGTATTAAAACACAATCCGAAATAGGTGATTAGCCAAAATCAAATCATAAATCATACCGAAAAATTGTATATGGTCGGTGAGCAAAACAAAGGTGTCGGCACTTTGTCCGTATTCAAAGTGACGAATACCAATCGGCGCCTTTTATGTAAATTATCATCTGCATTCTTATCTTGCTTCCTAGTTACTTACAGTATATTGCCTTATCTAGAAGTTATTACAAAAAACTGGTAATCCTCTTCGGAAGTGATTCTATTGGTCAAAAACAACAACTTCTTCTATGGGACCTATATCGAAATCTAAAAAAAAATTACTTCTCCACACAAACTCGTCTCATCCGATCGGCGGTTTAGTAAAGAGAAGCCATGTTTTCAGAGATTTCGATGTAGGTCCCAAAGAATAATTTGATGTATTTGAGCAATAAAATCACTCCCTAAAAAGGATTACCCTCTTTTTTGTAACACCTTGTATATTGTTACAGTTTTATATAGTTTAATATTAAGGCGCAAGGAACAATAAAGTTTATATTTTATTATGTAGTGACATGTAAATATACTTTATTTTATAGTTTTTCATTAAAATTTAACAAGAGGTTTGTTAATTCCGAATACGCGTACTGCCCGCCCATGGGCGGGGTCCGCATGACAGGTCAGAATTGTCCTTTTTTAAAATCTTAGATATCCGCAGGCCGTTTTGGTAACGAATCAATCATAATAAAACGAGTTATTAGACAAAATCTTATAATTTTTTCATGTTATTTGGTATACGTATTAAGGTTTGAAATCCACCCGCCCATGGGCGGGCTCGGCATGTGAATAAAAAGATTTACCCGCCCATGGGCGGGCAAGGCGCTGAATGGATTTCGTATACGCCGTATATGGTTAACATGCTGTTACGAGTATATTTATATCTTATTTTAATTATTAACAATCAAAACTTAACTGTAAGTAAAGTTAAAACAAAAACAAAATCAGTCTTCTTTAGAAAACCAGCTCTAAGAAAACAAGGACTTTGTTTTTTTATATTATTATTCTAAGCCAGCGCTTAATTACAACCCACCTGATGGTAAGTGATGATGTAGCCTAAGATGGTGAAGCACACTGACTTAACAAAAGGCTATTCACTCTTGCCTTGAAGACACCCACATTATACTCGGATGGAAACGCAGATGCTTGTAACTGAGATTGGTTTTAGCTTGAACTGGATGATTTAAATAAATTTTCCATAAAGTATATGGAAAGTGGAGGGTAGACAAAACTTGCGAGGGATATGTCCCGTACAGCAACGGAATTTAAAAATTTTATGTTAAAAAATACCAAACAGCCTTACTTTTTGTAATCATAATTTTATGTACTTGTAAATTTATGAAAATCCTCGTCACTTAATATAAGATAATAAAAATATTATTTCACAACCATATAATTTTACTTTCCCGAAAGTAATATCAATATTCGGTGTGAATAAAATTCTTACAAATATTTAAAAACATTTAAACATATTTATGATAGAATATTATTATGTCATAATAAACTTAAGAATGGACTAACATTATATATAATCTCTTAAATTGTAATTTATTATAACTCTTATCTATTTTTTTCCATGGGAGAGGGGGTAAACGAGCATGCGGCTCACCTGATGGTAAGTGACTACCGCCGCCCATGAACAACCGCAACACCAGGAGAATTGCAGATGCGTTGTCAACCTTTTAAAAAGGAGTAGGCTCTTTTCTTGAAGGCCCCTAAGTCGTATCGGTCCGGAAAAATCGGTGATGGTAATCGATTCCACAAGGAAGTCGTGCGAGGAAGAAAACATCTTCTAAATCGCACAGTGGTGGACTGCCAATCATTCAGATGGTGTGGACCATCCACACCATCTGGATTCGGTCGTCGACGATTCGAGCCGCTCTGCGCTGGATGCGGTCAAATGGAAGGAGCTGGCACTGGGGCGCCCCTGCCCAGAGATGGGAACAGTGTTCCATGTGAGGCCGAACCTGCGCCTTGTAAAGTTGCAGGCGATGTGCCGGCATGAAATACTGTCCCGCTCTGCTGAGCACGCCAAGCTTTTTAGAGGCCAATTTGGCCTTCTCTTCCAAGTGACCACGAAACTGCACGTCACTTGATATGTCGACTCCGAGGATTCCGATACTGGCTGAGGCAAGAAGGGGAGTGCCTTGAAACTGAGGAGATACGACAAAGGGGTTCTTTTTAGCGGTAAACTTTTTAGCGACCAAACCAAGGCTGAGATCTGCCTCCGATGGGTACCACAGATGATGGAATAACTAGTTCCATTCCCTGTAGCACCACATCAGTGACAGAGTCAGCAACAGCGCTGGGATCATCCGACGAGAAGCAAACCCACCCCCGTGGGTAGGATGCAAAGAAAAACCGCATTCCGTCCCAATCCGCCGAACTCCGAACTTCCGAACATCGACGGAAACATCTGGAATCCGCGTAGGTGAAGTAACCAGTTGTGTCAGACCATATGCCAAGGCAAAGTCATAAACAGATCTCCCCGCATGATCGGTTAAACGTGAACTAAACCATTCGGCGTGGTGGGCGTTAAAATCGCCAAGGATCACGATCTCTGCGGATGGGACCTGTTGTAGCAAGGAATCTGTAGCCATTTGGACGTAGTCGATGAGTCGGTCTGTTTTGGCATTACCGCTATGGGACCTATAGACGCGCGGATGGTCGTCGCTGTCTACGCGCAGCCAAAGGATGGACAGGTCCGAACCTTCAAGACTGCCGAGGCGTCGAGAACAGATCTCCTCTCTGACATACACGCAAACTCCAGCCCGAGGCACAAAGGAATGCTCCAATTTGTACCCCGGGTAGGAGAGATATGAAGTATCATCTGAAGAGGACACCTGCGTTTCGGTCAAAAAGAGCAAGGCCGGCTTCGCCGTCTCGAGATGGTAGTGGAAGGCGTTTAAGTCCGAGTGAAGTCCCCTGATGTTGCAGAAATTCACGGATAACGTGGCAGGGGTCGCCTTGGTATTGTTGCTCAGTTTGCCCCGAGCAGAATTTTGCCGGCTCGAGCCGGCCCATACGTGCAACAGCAAATACTGCCGCGTGGCTCTACCACCGTTAAATCTAGCATTCTTATTTGTAAAAAATATGTTTTAAGAAATATTATGATGTTACAAACACTTTTGTACGTCGTGAACCATCAGATTCTTAAGATAATTATAGTCATCAGCGAGGCATTCGACAATATCAAAACGATCAAAATCATCTTTTATTTCAAAATTCATTCGTAAGACACATGTTAAGAAGGAATTTGTAGAACTTTCTAGACTATTTTTTTAATGTTGGGCTGTCGTTTTGGGCGGCTAGGATGTACACTCTTACTCTTCTTGCCTGCAAATGCGTATAGCAATCAAATAACAGCGACAGTGGAATTGCACACTCATGTGGGAGTTGTACCACATCATTTACAGATGTGTGGACTAACACTCGATATAAGGAAAGCTCCTTGTAACCGATGCGATCCTGGATTGTCCTCGAAAAAATCGACGTTGCTTAATAGCTTTGCTACCAAGTGCTCGCTGGCTGAGTGAACCGCAAAGTACACGCCTCTGTAAATATATAAATAATTAGAGCATTATAAATAAAGAAAAAAGGAAAACTGATGATCTATGGTCCAGCTCGTTCTCCGCGTAGAACTTCTCTGAATTCGAACTTTTATTAAGAACCAGTTTTTACTTTTTAGACATTCTTAATAAACAAAACAAATGTATAAAGTTGATTAATAAAACACGTCGATATAGCCATTTTTTTACGTTTAAACGTAGCCATACATGTTCAAATTTCAAAACGTGTTTTTTTTATAATCTCGGGCTCAAAGAAGTGTCTTTGTAACGAAGGAAGTCCCTTGACCAAGGTGCCACATAATATGAGTGCTATTACTACAATTCCATACTTTATATTTTAGTTCACATTTTTACGCACGGGACGGCTCCGCAGCCTACGAAAACTGTGTTTTTACTTGAGTTAGGGAAAGGAAAAGGAAAGTTAGGAAGAGGATTCCTGCCAAGTGTGGCTTAATTCTACAATAATTACAATTATTTGTGATTCAGACAGACCTTGATCCCATCTTCTCGGCGTACTCGAACACGAATCTTGCGGCATTTTCAATCTGATGCACTATTTCTGGCAGCGTAAAGGAAGAGCATAGATCGTACCCAACCACAATTATCTTGATCCGAGAGCGGTAAAGCGGCAGCACAGGGTACCGAGATATCGCCCGCGATAGCTCCTGCCAGAAACCTCCGTGGACGTATACTAGGATTGGAGAATCTGTAAAAAATATCATTTTTTATTGATCTTAAATCATTCTTAAACCTATTACCTGTAAAAAATGTCAACTAATATAATAAACTAGAAAACGACATAAGTTGTATTGTATTGGATAAAATTCTTTTGCCAAATGTATCGCCCAAAGTTGAGGTAGAGAAATTTCACCCCTTAATAACATTTGACAATGTTTAGCTTGCTTATCGTGTGATGTTAATGTAAGAGAATCCAGTACCTTATTTATACCGCAAGAGTCATAGGAGGCAGTTGCCTATGCCATTTTTTTTGGTTTTCCTACAACTCTGGGAAAGTCAGAAAAATCTGGTACATCGCGGTGTACCATCCTGTTTACGCCAGACGTACAATACCCAATGAGGATGATGATTATTATTATGATACCAAATTTTATGTTTGGGACGACAATTCGGTACGAATTGTTTAAAGTGAAGTGACCTCTATACTTCATTCTTAGATAACTTAATTTATCTATGTAAGGTTTTCTGGAAGAAACCACTTAAATATGGTACATATAGTGTGGAGGTAATTTAATAAAATAAATTAAAAGAAAACTCAAATCGGCAACGCAGAGTACCGTGAAAGGTGCGAGACATCTTGTATTCGTGATTAAATAATCGTGAAAGCTCGGTCAAAAGTTTCCATAAATTACATAACATAAATGATTATTTAACTGTTGTAAACGTACGCCCGTTAATCGATCTAATCAAAAACAAGTCGCTTGATATCTTTTCAAAATTAAAATTCTGCTGTTCAAAATTCACATCGGTTAAATTACATCAGGTGTGGATATCATCTTGTCAAATGACTGTTGGCGTCGCAGTGGAAAAATATAAACGTATAGGTGGCTCTTGTTTCCGCCAATCGAAAGACTTGAGTTTTGGGTGAGCCAAATTTTAAATCTATTTTGTACGTGGTAGAGCCACACTGCAGCTATATTATAGTTTGTAGCACGAATGGGTCTGCTTAATCAGACAAGAACCATGCTCTCACAGAATACCGTATATCGCAGCTTAACACTGCTGTGTTTCTTATGGTGAGTGTAAAGAACTGGAGACCCTTTCCATTTGAAACGGAGCATTACATCTTAGTCCTCATGTACATCTATCCTCTGTTCTTAATTGAAGATATATGTAGATGTCTATGGGCCGCAGCATCTATTTACTATCAGGTAGACTGTGTGCTCGTTTATCACCCTTATTCTAAAAAAATAATTATATTAATAATCATTAGTAATTTCGTTATGAGCACACAATAGTTTTTTTTTCATCGAGACGATGGTTGATAGATATGCAATATTCTATTATTGTTTATCTATACAAATAAATAAAATAGAAGTGTCTGTTTGTAATTTCAAAATTACAGCTTTTTACTAAATGCATATGAAAGTATATACGGTACTAATAACAAAAATACAATTTTTAAAGTTTTTGTCTGTCTGTCTGTCTGTCCGTCGGTCTGTCTGTTTGTTCCGGCTAATCTCCCAAACGGCTGGATCGATTTTGGCAGGATTTTTACTGGCAGATAGCTGGTGTCACAAGAAGTAACTTAGGCTACTTTTATTTTTGAAAAAGAATTAGGGTTCCGCGCAAAAATATTAACACCCCAAATAACACGCGGGAGAAGTCGCGGAGAACAGCTAGTAATATAATATATGTAATACAAAAATAAATATGATCTGAAATTATATCCCAAGCTATATTTCCAAAGATATATCCAAAATTATTTTCGGATTTTGCAATCAAATGCCTATTTAGTAAACCCGTTTTTATCTGAACCAAAACCATTATGAATTAATTAAATCAAATATTGATATCACACAACGGGTTCGTGCTGTTTTTTTGTTAAAGTATAAGCGTGACAAACGAGCACACAGTCCACCCGATGGTATGTGGCTGCTGCGGCCCATAGACATCTACATCTATCCTCTGTTACAAATCAAAATGCAGTAGATGCGTTGTCACCCGTGAGGACTAAGATGGAATGCCTCATTTCCAGTAAAAAGGGCCTCCGGCCACCTGCACTCACCAAGCGAAACGCAGAGGTAAACCTCTACTTCACGCTGGTTTTCTGTGAGGTCGTGGTACTACCCCGGTTCGAGCCGGCCCATCCGTGCGACAGCAAAAGCTGCCGCGTGGCTCTA
Source organism: Parnassius mnemosyne (assembly GCA_963668995.1). Classification (NCBI taxonomy): domain Eukaryota; kingdom Metazoa; phylum Arthropoda; class Insecta; order Lepidoptera; family Papilionidae; genus Parnassius; species Parnassius mnemosyne. The sequence continues at coordinate 17,968,472 of CAVLGL010000115.1, forward strand.
CCACTATTATAATGCAAAATATTTTTTCTAATAAGAAAAAATATTTTGCTTTATACAATACAAATACCTACACATTCAAAACATTGCTTATACTAGTATGTTATGGCATACAAATTAATACAGAGTGTACGCATTAACGTTCCTTTATTTTACTTATGCTGTACACAGAGAAGTGTTATAGTGCGCCAGGAGATACCTACCTATAAAGGTTAACTATTGTAGTCTTCACACTATGCAAGTCTGTATTGCCTGTAACCCAGTTGACGACATTGGTCACAATGAACAATTTTTGTAAATGCTACCAGTAACTACTGTGACTATGTTAATAATTTTGTATTGTGTTAATATATTATATCTTGTGTTAATAAATATACATAAAAATACATACATATATATATCATTCTTTTGTCCGTGTGTATGTGACTGAACTCCTAAAGGGTTGAACCGATTTTGATGTTTTTTTCAAATTGATTTGAGAACGGTTTGGATTCACAATTGGACTCGGTATCTGGTGCTGTGGGTGATCGAGATCCAGAAATCACCCGTGCGAAGTCGGGGCGGATCGCTAGTATTATCATAAAATATTTATTCCACCAATAAATATTAATTAAAATATTTATAAGATATTTTACGTACACATACAATAATATTATACATATAATAATAAGTCTCTGTTATACATATAATAACAAACTTTTTATTACCATTTTATGGAAGTAAGCTGTAAACAATCTGCAAAATAGAATACGAAATTAGGATTTATACTTCATTTGAATACTTATTCGGTAGCAGTACGGTACAGGTCGTCATCGTACGAGTAACATAGGATAGGAACTATGGGTGAAAACGGTCATCATAAATCAGTTTTAAATCTCATATGCCAATTTCGTATCGAGAGAAATTAATTGCCATGTGTTCACTTTATTGAACCGGTTTTACTGGATTCATTAAAGGAAACGAGTTTCAACATGACAAATGTCACCTTGACGCTAATATTATCACTATTTTAGGAACGGGTCAATTACGTAGAAGAGGTTATTGAAAATTGGAGACAAAAGTATTATGGATACTTTGGAAGAAAACAAAAACATGGCACGGCATAAGGTTTAGAATGAATAATTGTACATTTTCACCGTTACTTTATTACTAGTACTTATTACCAATACTTATGTATTAAAATTATGCAAATACCTTAAGGTGCCCAATGTTTTAAGGCACTGCTTGTCTAATATCTTATAATGTAGTGGCGGTCTAAGAATATCCACTAACCCATTTCGTCTGGCGGGCAACAAAGGGAAACATCTTCGGCAGCAGCATCTTCCTGATAAAAACTCAAAATAATAAAAAACCTGCGGTTGCCAACCCGCCTGCCAAGCGTGGCAACTATAGAAAAATCCAAAATTTTGAAGAAAAACTTTGAGTCAAATTTTAAATTTCTGCTTTACCTAGAAATGATCTAGGTTTTTAGTGAGTGAGTGAGTGAGTCGGTCAGTGAATTATAAAAAAGGCACTCTTCAGACCTTAGTAATCCAAGAACTACAAAAGGTTTATTCATGAAATTTGGGATTCTAAGTATTCAAGGGAACCTTTACTTAGCTCTGGTATCTCCGGCTATAACGACATGAATAAATAGAAATATTACTATTTAAAAAAGATTTTAAAGTGCACAACTGTCGTACTGATGCAAAATTCATAAAAGTAACCCCAATTTTTTGCTAATTATGTCAACCTATATAAATCTCCCGTTTTCAAGTTTTGAGGTATACCTGACGAGAAGGTGTGTTGTCATTACTCGAACGCTGCCCAGACGAGCTGGATCCGTTGGTTGACCTCTCGTTTGAAGTTGGACTTACCTAGTCGGACTATTTGTCCCAGGTAAACATACTCGTCAACAACTTCGAGCTAAGTGCTCCCAACAACTACCGGCATAGGTGTGACATGGACATTACACATGATATTCGTTTTGTCCATGTTCATCTTAAGACCTATCCGTTGGGAGGCACTATTATTTATTAGGTCATTGAGCATAGTGCTTTGGTCTTCTAGCGATACTGCCATATTGACTATATCGCCGGCAAATCGAAAGTGAGTGATGTACTCGTCATGTATTGCTAGTGATGACTTATGGATCTGAGACGTGGCCCTGCACTGCTGGCCATATGAGGAAGCTCAAGGTCACTCAGCGAGCTACGGAGAGGGCTATGCTCGGGGTTTCTCCGCGTGATAATCTTAGAAATGAGGATATCCGCAGTAGAACCAGAGTGACCGACATAGCCCAACGGATTAATAAGCTGAAGTGGCAATGGGCCGGCCATATAGCTCGAGGAACCGACAACTGATGGGAAAGAAAGGTTCTCAATTGGCAGCTTCGTACCGGTAGGCAAGGTATAGAGCAACCCCCCACTAGATGGAGTGACGATCTGGTAAGACATGCAGGAGGTCGATGGATGCAGATGGCTCAGGACCGTGCTTTATGGCCTTGTGAATGGCTGTAATATTGATCCGTTAGTCTCGCTAAAACTCGAAACTGGCTCGAACGATTCTGATGAAGTTTTTTTTGTGTTTGAGTGGATGGTTTAGATTCACATTTAAAATCGTAAGAATCATCCCCGGAAAAACGTTTTAGAAGCAGATAAATTTTGCAATGGAACACGATATTTCAATTTAGCTCATAAAAATGTGGGGGGGAATTTTGAATTAGAACAATTTTACTTGTAATTACTTAATCGTGTTAAATAAATTGTAAGTGGCCAGTGTCTGTGTCAGCGTCATAAAATAAATCTGTAGAAAAGTCGTGTCTGTAATTTTAATATATTGTTACGAGCTTGGATTTCGAGACAATTAAAAACTGCCGAGTTAATTACCAAAATTGACACTTTAATTCCAGAACACTAATTACAACCTAAAACCACACTACTAACAAAACACAGTTGTACTACTGATCACTTTAGTTCTCAGTGTACCGCTTCGGAGTATTCACTTGTATCGCCAACTCAACACTCCCTCGGTCGCGGTCTTTTATTTTCGTGGGGAAATCCTCATGGATAGCTTCCGCTGCGGGGGCAACAAAAGGTTATGCCGGACTCCTACAGGCTAAAACCCACCATCAGCGTATAAGAGGCGTCCCGGGATCTCCGTTCGGAACGCAACCGGGGCCCCTCCACCGCTTTGCTACACTAGTAGCACGTCCCAGGGGCAGTACTTTCTGCCCCCAGCACCCTCGAAGTGCTACCACGATGTCTCGAGACCACTTTCGAGCCATCGTCCTCATCGGGGGTTACATAACTAGGCGCTCAAGGCCCCCGCCCCGAGCGTCTGCAACCACGGAGGCCCCGTTTCTGGTAGGGGAACACCGTTTTCAAGAGGATGGCCGTGACGAACGCCTTGGTGATGTCGTTTCCGCACGGGATCCGCCCTCTCCCGCTCAGGCTCAGAAGCCTCCTTCTGAATCATAACAGATTCACAGAAGGTGGCTACGGCCCTCCACGCCGAATCCCCGCTCAGCATCGGCGAAACAACTGCTGGCAGGGAGAGGTCCCGTCCGATGCAGTTCACTAGGAAGTTCGCAGTATGCCCAGCGCGGGAACGGACGCTCGTTCCCACGCTGGGCATACTACGAGTGTGTGAGAATCGGAGTCCTGATCCCTTCCACCACAGTGGAAGCAGTTCGCCATTGCCTCACGTCCAATCTTACACAGATAATCACCGAAGCACCCATGCCCGGTAATTATCTGAGTAAGTCTGTAGGTGAGTCTTCCTGCTCGTCGCTGCACCCAGGCTTCGAAGATCGGCAGGATTGCTTCATTGACGCGTCTGCGTTCATAGCGCTCCTCGAGTCGAGAACGCCATGATGCCAAAGTGTTATGTCGTTCCTGCCGTTTAATTAATTCGAGCGCCTCTTCTGGCTCTTTACCACCACTCTGGCGAAGGGCACGGATTCGAACGTACATACATATTCGCCAGTATATCTAGTAGTGGAAAACGAACCAGGATTGTCGCCGCCTCAAAGGATATTGTGCGGTATCCTCGTACCATCCGTGTGGCCATCCTCCGCTGAACACTGTAGATTTTAGTTCTACAGCGTCGGATGGCCAGCCGTTTTGCACATACAGGCGCTCCATATAGAGCTACGGATCGTATAACTCCCGCATAGAGGCGACGTACTTCCTCCGTCGGTCCCCCTAGATTAGGCAGCAGTCTATGCATAGCACCCGCTACCCTTTCGATCCGGGGGACTAGGCGCTCGAAATGTTCTTCGAAGCCCCAGCGACTGTCCAGGTGGAGGCCTAGGTACTTCATGTACCTCCCCACTCTGACTTCAGACCCACCCACGCGGATACACGAGTCGGGTGGCTCCTTGGTAATTTATGGAACCATAGGGCCTCGGTCTTTTGAGGCGCTATTTCTAATCCCAACTCGTGGATTTTGGCGACGACGACTTCCGCGTTCTATATCGGCCTTGCATAGGGCCTCAAACAGTTCCAGAATGAAATAAAATCTTAAAAACATTTTATTTTGGGTACTTCCCATACAAGTTAATGGAGGTTGATTTTATTTACCCATCTATTCCATCATGTTGGATGTGGGATGTGGGATGGTTGGATAGGTCTTTCAAAAGTATTGGGGGTGTGGAACAACATCTTTTCGATTCAGGGCTCCCAAGTCGCAATAATCCTCATAATATGGAGCCTCTAGAAGAAGTTTTGCAGTGACCATATGATTTAAACGAATTAAATAAGTATATTTCTGAAAATGAACCTAAGTTGACGCATGATTAAGTAAACGCTTATAATCATAGATAAATATATATGTAGCAAGCTATATATATATAAGCTATAATATTATTATCGCTTATATTTTTTTTATTATATAGTTTACAAGTGGCCAGTTCTAAAAACTTTCAATGTCGCCCTCGTAGCTTATAACATGCTCTAGCTCTGAGAATAATTAAAACCTATATCTATTGATATAGGTTTTAATTATTCTCACGTCCGTTTCGACAAAGCTATTTATTTGTCTGATTACATCACTATTAACTTCTACTATAATTTCTATCATGTATGATATGTATGATGAATGAATGTAGGCTTTCCCATAAATTGTCTCATAGTGGGGATATCTATACAAATAAATAAAACTGAAGTATCTGTTTGTAATGTCAAAATAACAGATTTTTACTAAATGCATATTAAAGTATATACGGTACTTATAACAAAAACACAATTTTTAAAATTTTTGTCTGTCTGCCCGTCTGTCTGTTTGTTCCGGCTAATCTCCGAAACGGCCGGAACGATTTTGACGAGACTTTCACTGGCAGATGGCTAATGTTATAAGGAGTAACTTAGGCTACTTTTATTTTAGAAAAATATTTAGAGTTCCGCGTAAAAAAATTAAAACCAAAGTACACGCGAGCGAAGTCGCGAGGTTCAGCTAGTTTGATATATATGTAGTTGTCACGCTTGGCAGGCTGGTCGACAACCGTAGTATTTTAGTGGAGCTGTTATCAGGAAAATGCTGCTGTTCTACTCTTACAACCCCTAAGAGCCTCTTACGACACCCAAGAGATCGTATGATCGTATTACCTAGGGGTCGGTATACAGTCGGTGGCTCCTTTGCTGCTCTTATCAGGGTTGCGGTTGGATTTTGGAAATTTCAGGCTTAATCTTAGCTTAAACAGGCGTAGATTTCACCTCCTGCTTTCAATAAAATGCAGTAAATTTTGCGTGGGAGAGGTGAAATATGTGACGGGGATTGAGTGTGCACAAAACCAATTTTTTTTCATGCTTGTTAATTAGGTACGTTTGCCACTAAACGTCTGCATTTTTCTATGTAAAACAGTTCATTTGTCAGAACTTTTCGATTTTCCATGTGGTAACCCTATATAAGACGTAGTTGAAGTAACCCGATGCCAATATTACTGCACGATAGCTGTTCAATGTTGGTCACCCGACACCGTCATCTGACGACCTTCAGTTAGAATGATTGACATCAGATAAACTACAACAGATATTTATTATTGATGAGGATAACCTGAATAATAGTACACTGAAATTGCTCAATGCAAAAGCAACATTAAAGAACTACTAATTTCGCCTTTAAATCAAGGTAATCGTAATTAGGATTTGTAATTGTTATTAGTATTGTAGAAAGCAAGCAATTAACATAGAAAAGGTAGACACGGTATTATCGAGAATCTGTTTGTAGTGTGGCTATGGAAATAATTTTACAGTGGTATTAAAAGAGGTAAAACATAAAATATTAATTAGTATTTTAACACTTTCACTGTCCGATTTTCACACAATAGTAAGTCAATAGCAATGACCTAAATAGTACACAAGACAGCGAAAGTGTTAATGATAATAATGGATCAAAGATGCAACATAAAAATATGTCTTTATATGGTATTGGTATTTTACTGGTTAGTAACGAAAACTGAAGACCATGTTAACTCGTACCTAGGCTTTCCATCTTAGTCTTCATTGGTGACAACCCATCTTCATTTTTAGATTATTAGAGGATAGATGAAGGGGTCTTCATACTGCAGCATCCACTTAAGAGAAGGTCGACTATGTGCTCGTTTGTCACACCAAAAATGTTATAGACGATTTTACCCAAGACAGTATTTCACGCTTATTATGCCAACATGATACATACATACATAAACACTCACGCCTGTCACCCAGAGGGGTAGGCAGAGACTACGGACTTCCATTTGGCGCGATCCTGACACACCTCTCTCGCCTCTTTTACATCCATACATCTACGCATACACGTTCGTCGGTTAAGGGTACTCCTAATCTGGCCCATTTTTAATGTATCGCCGATTTGGTCGATAAACCTTCGTCTAGGGCGACATGATATTAATTACATATTTCACGAATGAGAAACTTATCGGTAATGGCACCTTTGTACTCTTACAGATACTGTATTATGATGAAACACTTCGAAATCAGAAAGTTATTACTTTACGCATAAATAGTTTTATTGCAAAATCATATATCCCACATCCCTTGTATAAGTTTTATAGCCCCCATAACTTAGAATAATCATTCAAAACGAAGATCAGTAGAAACATTTATTTAGTCAAGAAACAGTTATTTCTGTAAATAAAGGTCTGTAACGAAATACTTTTTAAACGAGAATGCGGAACTCAACTGATGGTAAATGTCGACCGTCGAATAAAAATCCCATCTCCATTCTCCCACATTGAATTGCAGGTACGTTGCCAGTCTTTAGAAAAGGAGTAAGCTCGTTTTTTAAGGTCCTTAGTCGTATCTATATTCTATACATATTTTTTTTTTATTTTTTTTAAAACGTTACCACTAGGATTTTCTCCTGTATCGTGGAGGCAGTTTACAAACATAAATTGCACGAGGACAAACATCCTGACCCGAAACAATTATTTGTAGGCCATACAAATACTTGTTCCGTGCGGGATTCGACAACTCATTGCTAAGCCACTCCGCCACGGAGCCGTCAAATATAATAAATCAGTGTCGTGTCTGTAATTCTAATATTTTCTGGATAAAACAATTCCAGGGAACTAAATAAAGGTCACTGAAGCCAAATTAGTAGTTTTTGTCTCTATCCCGATCCCTATCCCGATTCACGCAAAAACTACTAGACAGATTTCCATAAAATTTTGTGTGTAGATAATTAGAGACCTGGGGGCAACTTATAACCTACTTTTTATCCGATTGTGGAATCTCAAAAAAGGAGTGTTAAGTACTTTCCTTCCTCAAGATGTTAATTTCTATTTTATATTATTGATTATTGATGTGTTTTTAAATAAATAACTTTATGAAATTTACCATAGTTGCCACGCTTGGCTTCCGGGTTTCCAAACGCAGTTTATGAAATATTTCTTTTGCCGATTATATGGATTAAAAATGGATTCGATTTAGTGCGGGGTCAATTTATTTTCTTCTATCTGTAAAATTCTAATAATATGACATGTTTTTAATGTAGCAGCATTTTGTATGCTTATAAATGTGGTGAGCTATCGTATAGACTTACTATTAAAAATAAACATTGTCCTGTCTCCATATTCTAGTTCTCATACTTCTCCTTTTAGTTCTGCATATTAGAGTTTTTTTTTGCTATTGTTTTTGATACAGTTTTTTTGGTACGGTACAGGAACTCCCGCTGTTTTTATTTAACCTATCATGGTTTGTATGTGTTCCACCGCTTATTACCACTTTTTTATACAAATTGTTATTCATAATATAGGTATTGAGTTTGCCTATATCCAAACATCTCTTTTATATATATATAGATATATACAGGCATATACAATGCCAGAATCTTTATAGAACCTTACCCCACCTAAAAATGTGGTGTACACGAATGCCGTATACGTAATTTCTTTTGCTGTTTTATTACTTTATCCAAAATATAAGTTAAAGTTTCTAGAACTTGCGATTTTTTTAATTGAACTTGTATATTTACATTTACATTTTTATAATGCATTATAGAAATCGTCAGGCGCTAATTAAATTTGTAAATAAGGATTTGAAATTAGTCGAAATAAACTTCCGTTGGGTTTTGAATAAAATAATTACAATATTATCACCGATATTTGAGAAGCAAGTCTCCTGTTTTGAGGCTAAAAGACTTTTTTAGATATGAACAACTAGACTGAAACCATTAGTTAAAATAGCTCTTAATATTGTGACAATGTGTTGTTCTTCTACATCAGCAATTTACTATATGGTAGTATTGCACGCCTGTGTAGTGCTTTACTCTCTTTATTTTGTGTTCTCAAAATGCCTCTATCATAACAATATTGCACTTATACGATAATATGTGTAGGGTCACCTGTCCAACATTGAGCCAGTAGTACACAATGAAACATTTCAATATTTCAAAAATGCGACGTTGTTAGATAGTGCACAGTACATTTAAAGATGCGGCACCAAGACTCCTTCCAATACCCCGGTTCGTGGATGCAACGCGTGCGAAGCAGGCGTACAGTGGTGATTTTACGCAAAAAAGTAAGATTTTTCATTGATATTCGTCAATTTTTCATTATTATATGTGTTAGAGTTTGCTTTTTATCTTAATATTGCATGACATTGTACATGTATTACAGATTTCAGTAACGTACAAAACATACTTAGAATGTTTTTATTTTACATTTTTATTTTAAGTTTATTGAAAATATGGCATATTGTACACAATGAAACAAAACCACGTTGTACACAATGAGCCATGTTTCATTGTGTACTAATCGTGTCTCAATGTTTACCATGTGGCCCATTGCTAGTGTATTGTGTTGTTTAGTAACTACACAAATCATCCACTAAAAGTTTTTTCTTTTGTTTTTCACTACATGTAGGTAATAGATTTACTAATTCATTGTCATTTTTACTTTTTAATTTTAGACTATATATTATAGCGCACTAAAGCTAACAAAAGCAAGAAAGGTAACTACACTGCTGATAACATGCTTCAAGCTATTAAACTATATAGCCAAGGATGAAGCATCAGAAAGTCAGATAGGAAGTGTAACTTTGCTATCCGACACTGCAACGTTATATATAAGAATGTAACTGTACTTCGGATTTACAAAACCAGCAATGATGATGTCAACAAAATATTGACAAATTACCAAGAAATAGCACTGAAAGAATATATCAAACAATTTACATTAAAATTTTATGGATTATGCACTAAACACGTCCGCAGCCTTGCTTATCCAATGGCAACTATAAATAATATAAAAACTCCTGATAGTTGGAATCGTGAGAAAATGGCAGTCCTTGAATGGCTTCGGTCATTAATTTTCAAGTAATCTGAATTTGTCGTTGCTAAAACGAGAAGCCTGCAGGCTTGCTTGTGCCACCGTTTTTAACACAGAGTGGATGGTGGTGGAGACGTGACGACCTGGTAAGATAGTGACGACCTGGTAAGACATGAGAGTAACGACTTGGTATGGCATGCAGGAAGTCGATGGATGCAGGTGACTCAGGACTGCTTTGTGGCATTCGTTGGGGGAGGCCTTTTTTTTTCATGGGGAAATGCCTACGCATACCCGCCTCGCGGGGGCAAGGACGGGTTATGTCGGACTCGCACCGACTAAAACCCCATGCTGTTCCTCCTCCGTGGCATATTGGCAGGGCCACGGGAACGCTTTCGCACACTTCCGCGGCCCCACCTGCGCTGGCCGCCCCATGGCGGCCTCTCCTCGAGAGAGGACCACTCCTCCCCCACCTCCTTCTCAGGTAAGGCGCACCAGAACACATGGCACGCCCTCCTCCTCAGCCTCCAATTTCACATGCGCAACGGACGCCCCATGTCCGATGTGCGAAGGCCATGGGGCCAGGAAAAACTAGCACTCAGAAGCACCAGCCTTCCTGACCCCAGTGGCGGATCTGGTCTATGGCTCCGCCGCCAACCAAGATTCGGCTGCGGAGAGTAGGGAGAGCGGCGCCTCGCAATACCGACACTCCTCTCCCGCCGCAGCCCCACCACCACCGCATCATTTAACGGTGCGACCCCGTCTGAGTCGCGGAGGATAGGGCGAGTGGCGCATCGCCATACCAACACTCCTCTTCCTCCGCGACTCCACCTCGGCTGCAGCGGTAGAGGGAGCGGACACCCCTCTCACCGCAGCCCACCGACACACATCCGAAGTGGGTTCGTCGAGCCCACTCGGAGCGGTCACCTTGGGCCGGCCCTACACCACGGGCCAACCCAGGGGTTCCTCTTAGTTCACCGCGGGTGACCAAGCCACGGCTACTAAGCCCCCCCCCCCCACCACGACAAGGTGGGAACCCGTTCGGGGGGGTCGTTGGGGGAGGCCTATGTATAAGAGTGGACTTGTGAAGGACAGTAATAAAAATGACCATGATTATGAGACTGATTGTTATTAATAAAGTTACTGATAATAAAATAAATAGAATAAGCTGGTTTTTTAGTGTTTGATAATAATTTTGTTGATTTTATAACTATTCAAAACCTTAATTTTTGGTTAAGTTTTTTTTACTTTAATAAAACTAACTCGAAATAAAAACAAAATGGTCTGTACTGTTTGATTATGATAAAAATAAACAAATAAAACAAAGGGTATAAGCAAGAAGCACTGTTTTATTAACGTAATTACCAAATTCATTGCCAAAACTACAAAAAAGTTAGTACATCGGATGCTGGCTCATTGTTAAATATAGCTAGGCTCATTGTGTACACACTTATGTACACAATGGATCATTTCCCATTTTTTTTTAAAAACGTTAGTCATAAAAAAAGAATGAATAAGCACGTGAAACAATATCACAATCTTGTTAGATATTGTACAACATTATCAATATTTCGGCAAAAGCACAGCCAGCAGCAAAGCACGGCCTGAAATCAAAATATAATATAAAGGTCTACACACTTCATTGTAGGCAGGCTATAAAAGTATAGCATAGATATGAATGAATATTGGCTTCAACTGTGTGATATCTCTTATATGTTGTCTACCTCCAAATGTAGACCGTTCACATCCTAGGCGAACATGTGTGTGATCCAATTATTTTCAGTATTATATTCCCATTTCTACCATATTTGCTAAGAAGCAATGAGCACTCTTCACGGATTATAGCTTCGGTTTGAAGCTAAAAATTGTAAACAGCCATTAGAACATATTTCATAAAAACTTAGTACAAGTAAAGTAAATATGTTATAAAGGTCGGGGAAAAAGTTTCTTCCTATTTTATATACAAATTCAACACATTTTTTTCGAAGTTTAACTACATTTAACTATAATATATATGTGCCATTTTGTTTGATAACTTGTTGCCATCGTGTAGGTTGCTTTAGAAATCTTGGGCTTTTTGATCAAAATATGCGACAAGTAGTTTTGACAGTCCTCTCTTGATGTTAACCTAATACTGTACAAAGAATTCTAAAGAGACCAAAACACGTGAAAATCTGAGGGTGCAAGGTCAGGACTATATGGTGGACGCATTAACACTTCCCAACCAAGCTCTATTAATTTTAGCTGGGTGGCCAAAGATGTGTGTGGTCTGGCGTTATCATAATGAAAGACCACTCCTTTTCTGTTTATAGAGCTTTTTTGTATAATTAGACTTTTTCGAATGGGTGAAAACTATTTTGTAGTCAATCCTCAATTCCTCGGCTATGTCGTAACTACTAATGTGCCGATCTTGCTCCACTTTAATCGTATGAGGGTGAGCAGAACGAGCTGCATCTTTGACATCAAAATTTCCGGACTGAAAACGCTTGAACCAGCTTTGTGCTACTCTTAATGACACTCCATTAGGTCCATAAAAGTCACAATTATTTTCGCGGCTTGAGTCGCCTTTTTGCCTTTTTTGTAATAAAACTTCAGAATGTATCGAATTTCTTCGTTAGATTTACTCATTTTGGCGGACAGAAAAACAATTGAAAGATGGCGGGAAGTGTTTGTTACTGTTTAGTTTTCTTTTTGTTGATGTCCTATATATATATTGATAATTAAACCAGTCAACAGTACAACCAAGGAGATTTTTCTTCAATTTTGATATTAACAAAATACGAAGAAACTTTTTCCCCGAACTAATATTATTTATAATTAAATTATATTTTTCAAGATACATATTATTATGATATGTTACTAAAGAAGGTGTGAATATTTACAGTTTTATAAACATACATAAATTACGACAGTGACAGTACTCAACTAAATCAACTTTACAAGTAGCTACATGCCTGTTGTAAAGATCTTCATGTTAGAAAAAGAGTTTATATTATAAATGGCAATGAGAATACAACTTGTGTCTGCATCCTGTTGACAAGTATTGCATCTGAACATCGTGGAAATGCATGCAATTATCAAAATGTTCGTGGTTATTGGCAAAAAGTCTATATATGTAGACGTAGTCGAGCCGTATATAAGAAAAAGTAAATGTAGTCAGTAGACGCAGAAAAAAGTGCAAGGGTAAAGAAAGCGAGAGTTCAGCGCACACTTTAAGATAATATGATAAATATGTTTTAGAAGCACAAATCAGTCAACGTGTAAAAATAAATGCATTAATTTGACATGCGTACTGACGATATTGACGCAATGACGTGTGTGTATCATTACACAAAATTCACGAAAACCAATGATTTAATTCAATTCATGATTATTTTCGACGTATAATTAACAGTTTATAATAAATCATAATAGAAATGGATGAATAATTCGTATATAGAAACGCAGTAAATACTTGAAAAAACTGAAAATGATAAAATCAAAGAGAACATAATCACTATGTTTAGATAAAATATTATCCGTTGAATTCCTTTTTTGAAACAGTAGCGAAGCTATGGCTCCAAACTAGGGCAAGCCCAAGATATGGTTTTGTTGTTTTAGCAGTTTTATAAAAATGCACCAATCTCCACTCATCAGTTTCATATTCAGTGCTGTCGAGGACGTGTTTAACAAAGCACACAGAAGGCATACTACTGCTAGATAGATTGTATGACTTATCAGCAAATGCATACCTTCGGTGGCTTTGAAAAAAGCCGTTTGGGTTTGCTTGAGCGAAAGAAAAAGATATTTACATACAATACAATACATGAACAAAGTACAATCAAACTATGTACAAAATTAAATAAACAAATCATTTATAGTCTAAGTCGAATCGTCTCTCTTTCTTAAGGAAACATTTGATTACCTACGTCCGCGTAAAATGTTGGTGAACGTTTTAATTGTACCAATAACTGTTTTTCAATTTTTTTTTTTTATAGGAGAGGGGGCAAACGGGCATGCGGCTCACCTGATGGTAAGTGACTACCGCCGCCCATGAACAAGAACAACCGCAACACCAGGGGAATTGCAGATGCGTTGCCGGCCTTTTAAAAAGGAGTAGGCTCTTTTCTTGAAGGTCCCTAAGTCGTATCGGTCCGGAAAAATCGCTGGTGGTAAACTATTCCACAAGGAAGTTGTGCGAGGAAGAAAACATCTTCTAAATCGCACAGTGGTGGACCGCCAATCATCCAGATGGTGTGGATGGTATTGGGAGTTCTGCCGCGATGTGCGTTCTTGAAATTTGGCGGCTGGGATTAATCCGAACAATTCCTCAGAGCACTCCCCATGGTAAATGCGAAAGAAAATGCTAAGAGATGCAACATCTCTTCGCAGTGCCAATGAGTCGAGCCGATTGGAAAGAACTCGGTCGTCGACGATTCGAGCCGCTCTGCGCTGGATGCGGTCAAGTGGAAGAAGCTGGCACTGGGGAGCCCCAGCCCAGAGATGGGAACAGTATTCCATGTGAGGCCGAACCTGCGTCTTGTAAAGTTGCAGGCGTTGAGCCGGCATGAAATACTGTCCCGCTCTACTGAGCACGCCAAGCTTTTTAGAGGCCAATTTGGCCTTCTCTTCCAAGTGACCACGAAACTGCACGCTACTCGATATGTCGACGCCGAGGATTCCGATACTGGCTGAGGCAACAAGGGGAGTACCTTGAAACTGAGGAGATACGACAAAGGGGTTCTTTATAGCGGTAAACGCGCAAACTTGTGTCTTCTGAGGATTAAACTGGACTAGATTTAGTCGCCCCCAATCCGAGACTTTGTCCAGCAAAGACTCGACTTCAGACACAAGTTTATTCCGGTACTCAGTGACGTTTTCCCGAGAAATATTGGCACGGCCGGTGTATAGAGCATCCCCAGTGCTGTCATCCGCATAGCAATGAATGCTACCGGCTTGCAACATATCATTGATATGCAGAAGAAACAGAGTTGGTGATAGCACGCAGCCTTGTGGATCACCAGCGTTAATAGGCTTGTAGTCGGAGCATGCACCGTCTACAACGACCTTGATGCTCCGATCTGCAAGAAAGCTGGTGATCCAATTGCATAATTTCTCGGGAAGCCCATAGGAAGGGAGCTTCGAAAGAAGCGCTTTGTGCCAAACCCGATCGAAGGCCTTCGCAATGTCCAGACTAACGGCCAACGCCTCCCCCTTGGACTCTACTGCCTCCGCCCATCTATGGGTCAGGTAGACCAGAAGATCACCAGCTGATCGACCCCGACGAAAACCGTATTGGCGGTCACTAATCAGCTGGTGATCCTCAAGGTACCGGATGAGCTGGCAGTTAATAATGGATTCCATTATTTTGGAGAACAAGGGGGTGATGGCGATAGGCCTGTAGTTGGACGGGTCTGAGCGGTTGCCTTTTTTAGGGATCGGGTGGACAAAAGCTGTCTTCCATGATTTCGGGACTACGCCTAGGGAGTAGGAGTACCGGAAAAGACGCGTTAGAACCGGTGCCAACTCCGGAACACACGTCCTCAGCACAATTGGGGGGATTCCGTCAGGCCCACTCGACTTGTGGATGTCAAGGGAGAGGAGTGCTCTGCGAACCGAGCGCTGTGAGAACCGCACATCCGGCATGGAGCACTCACACCGCGGGATGGTCGGCGGTGTGTTCCCCCCGTCATCAACAGTCGAGTTGGACGCAAAAAGGGAGCCTAAAAGGTCAGCCTTCTCTTTTGCGTCGTGGGCCAGTGAGTCGTCCTCCCTGTGCAGAGATGGTAGTGATGGCTTACAGAAATTCCCTTGGACAGCCTTGGCGAGAGACCAGAATGCACGAGTTCCCGAAGGAAGGCGAACTAGTTTCTCGCCAATTCTGCCTATGTGCTCTGACTTTGCCTTGGCAATAACTCTTTTGAAGGACCTGGAGACGAAGTTATACTTCTTTTTGAGTGTGCTGGTGTTTACATCCCGAGTAACCGAAGCCGCAGCCCAGGCTTGATAACACTCCAGCTTACTGCGTAATGCAGTCTTACAGGAGCGACCAAACCAAGGCTGAGATCTGCCTCCGATGGGTACCACAGATGATGGAATAAATAGTTCCATTCCCTGTAGCACCACATCAGTGACAGAGTCAGCAACAGCGCTGGGATCATCCGGCGAGAAGCAAACCCGCCCCCATGGGTAGGAAGCAAAGAAAGACCGCATTCCGTCCCAATCCGCCGACCTGTAATGCCAAACACGGCGGCAACCTGCAGAACTCAACCGCGAGGGGAGCGTGAGTGGCACCACACTCCGGATCAGACAATGGTCCGAAGAGCCAAGAGGGGCATCGACGGAAACCTGATATCCGTCCGGATGAGAGGTCAGCAGAAGGTCCAACAGGGAAGGTGTATGATCCTCAACATCTGGAATCCGCGTAGGCGGTGTAACCAGTTGTGTCAGACCATATGCCAAGGCAAAGTCATAAACAGATCTCCCCGCATGATCGGTTAAACGTGAACCGAGCCATTCGGCGTGGTGGGCGTTAAAATCGCCAAGGATCACGATCTCTGCGGATGGGACCTGTTGTAGCAAGGAATCTGCAGCCATTTGGACGTGGTCGATGAGTCGGTCTGTTGCGGCATTACCGCTATGGGACCTATAGAGGCACGCGTAGACGCGCGGATGGTCGTCGCTGTCCACGCGTAGCCAAAGGATGGACAGGTCCGAACCTTCAAGACTGCCGAGGCGTCGAGAACAGATGTCCTCTCTGACATACACGCAAACTCCAGCCCGAGGCACAAAGGAGTGCTCCAATTTGTACCCCGGGTAGGAGAGATACGAAGTATCAGCCGGAGAGGACACCTGCGTCTCGGTCAGAAAGAGCAAGGCCGGCTTCGGCGTCTCAAGATGGTAGTGGACGGCGTTTAGGTTCGAGTGAAGTCCCCTGATGTTGCAGAAATTCACGGATAGCGTGGCAGGGGTCGCCTTGGTCTTGTTGCTCAGTTTGCCCCGAGCAGTTTTTGTGTTGAGCGGAATTTTGCCCCCCCCAGAATACGCGGGGCAGCCTGAGCACCCACGCTCAGGAGTGGAATAGCATGATCGTGGATGCTCAGCGAGGGATTCTCCAGGGGTACTGGTACCCTCCTGGGGTAGTTTATGACGTAATTCCGCTACCATGTTGATGGGGGGGGGGGGTGGGGGAATTGGTCCTCCGGTCACCTGCACTCACCAGACGAAACGCGGAAGCAGAGCTTCCACTTCACGCCGGTATTCTGTGAGGTCGTGGTACTAACCCGGCTCGAGCCGGCCCATACGTGCAACAGCAAAAGCTGCTGCAAGGCTCTACCACCGTTAAAATTTTCAATTGCGATTAATGATAAGTCTAATAGACACTCTTAACCTTGTGTATTGTTCAAATAAATATGGAAGCGCTTCAGAGATGAGAAAGCACGCTTCACGGAGGAAGAAGTTTAGGGATTTTACCTTTCGATACCTTACCGATTAGCACTTTAACACACTTTTTCAATTCACCACAAGGAATAGTATTATCCTCCATTTTCACTAAAAATCATAAATTAAAAAGTCATAAATTTTCAACTCGTAATATTCATTCGCTCAAGTAAACACACAGAGTAAACATTGAAATGTGAAGTGAAGTGAACTTGCAAACGTGTCGCCCACGCGCCCCTAACTTCACACCAAAAGCCCGGCTTATGGCTCCATACTAATTGCTATATAAACAATCGTAATTATATTTCATTATAGAAAATTTTGCCACAGGTTAGGAAGGGAGCGATCGTCTTCTCGAAAGCCCGGTAAAAAGCCCACTCGTGCAAGAGAGACGACTAATCGCTCAACTCAACTTCTTTTTTATGAGAGCAGTATTGCGCAGTTTTGCCGCGACCGGAGAGAGAACACGAATCAGTGTATTTGGAATTGAAAGCAATCTGCCTAGTGTTGACGTTAAGTAATACGGCTACGAGGTCATGACCTGTGTAGAACAGAGGAGCGCGTGGGAAATTTGAAATAGTTTGAAATAGTTTACGAGTTATTTCATTAGTTGATATTATTGATTGAGCAGTTTGATAGGGCAAGCCTGGCTTCGCGGCTTCTATAGAGGCTTCGTTACCGTTTTGAAATTATACTTCTTATGGGGTGTTTGGGAAAAATTATGAGAGTGAATTTTTTACGATGCGCACGCGCACCGACAGCTGAAAACGACACCATGAAGTTTTTTTTTTAATAGGATAAGGGTGACAAACGAGCACACAGTCCACCTGATGGTAAGTGGTTGCTGCGGCCCATAGACATCTACATCTATCCTCGTTTGCGAATCAAAATGCAGATGCGTTGTCACCCGTGAGGACTAAGATAGAATGCCTCATTTCCAGTAAAAAGGGCCTCCGGCCACCTGCACTCACCAAGCGAAACGCAGAGGTAAACCTCTACATCACGCTGGTATTCTGTGAGGTCGTGGTACCACCCCGGTTTGAGCCGGCCCATCCGTGCGACAGCAAAAGCTGCCGCGTGGCTTTACCACTGTTAAATTATTACTATGCGCGCGCACACTGACACCTCAAAGCGACAACTTCATTGGGTAACTGTCTCTCAAGTTTTCATGGGAACTGATAACTATATTTAAGGTATTTTTAGTTATTTTTGTTTTGTTATACTCAAGAAGTATAACTTCCTACGTATATACATAAGTACACACACGTTTTTTTAATTTTTTTAATTAATATTTTTAAATTGTAGAAAATAATGATATTACAAAGAAGTCCAATATTCATAAAATTAATTTACATACATTACCTTCTTTGTACAAGGTGGGGCACGATCTAGCATTGTCCTGCAATTTAGGAAGCTTGGGTCGAACTGTAGGATTATAATGAATACTATTATTGACTTTTTGTTGTCCATCTTCTGTTTCAGTTTCTCTCTACTGCCCTTGCGACATCCACGACTTGGGATGATAGAAGTTGATTGTCTCACACCGCCTAAATTACTGTGATATCATGTTTATAAAACATATAGTAGGTATATAGAAGTCGTTTTTTAATTTCAATAGACTCACGTATCATCCTTGGCAGGAATCGATGTTCTTTCACGTGAATTTGTGGTCTATAAAATCTAATGTTAAGGCGGGGGATGTCTGGGATATGATCACAAACTGCAGACTTCTCAGAACATCGGTATTTCACGTCAGCTATATGGTTTTTTACGCGGGTTTTAATAAGTCGTTTTGTTTGACCTATATATGAACAATCAAGCTTGTACACTTCTGCATTTTTTAGGGGGATATTACACTTGACGGATGGTAAGAAGTGACTAATCTTCTTCAGCGGCTTGAAGAACGTACTAATAGAAGCTCGCTTCAAGATGTAGCCAATCTTGTCTGTGGCACCTCAGACATGTGGTAGTACAGTAGCCACACGCTTGACTGTGGCCGGCTTCACTCGGTCACTGTGGCGCGGTCTACTGACCTCTATGTATATAGAGGTCATTGGATGCAACGTTTTTTATATTTATTTGTTCTTTAAGGTCATCCTTGGCAATATTGGTAGTGTTAATAAAAATTAACTATATAATATCCCCGCTAAGCATATTTATTTGCAAGACAAGGACTGTAGGATTCAAGTTCAAACCCTAAGGCAACAATTTGTAAGTGATACCAATCAATTATTTTTACCGATGTTTCTACTAGCCTAGATTTATAAAGTCTTCTTTTTGTTTGGATCAGCCGTCCTAACCTTTTTTAGCTGGCGATCCTAAATATAACTGCACTTGTACCCTTGATAGAAGACTGAAAACATACGTATTTCATCATTTCATTCATCATTACAGCCCTTCACAAGTCCACTGCTGAACATAGGCCTCCCCCAAAGAATGCCACAAAGCACGGTCCTGAGCCACCTGCATCCATCGACTTCCTGCATGTCTTACCAGGTCGTCACTCCATCTCGTGGGGGGACGCCCTACACTTCGCCTACCGGTACGAGGCTGCCACTCGAGAACCTTTCTTCCCCATCGGTTGTCGGTTCTTCGAGCTATATGGCCGGTCCACTGCCACTTCAGCTTACTAATTCGTTGGGCTATGTCGGTTATTCTGGTTCTACTGCGGATATCCTCATTCCTAAGTTTATCACGCAGAGAAACTCCGAGCATAGCCCTCTCCATAGCTCGCTGAGCGACCTTGAGCTTCCTCATACGGCCAGCAGTGAAGGACCACGTCTCAGTTCCGTAAGTCATCACTGGCAACACGCACTGGTTGTACAATTTCGTTTTAAGGTTTTGAGGTATGTCTGACGAGAAGATGTGTCGTAACTTCCCGAACGCTGCCCAGCCGAGTTGAATCCGTCGATTGACCTCTCGGTCGAAGTTGGACTTACCTAGTCGGACTATTTGTCCCAGGTAAACATACTCGTCAACAACTTCGAGCTTAGTGCTCCCAACAACTACCGGCATAGGTGTGACATGGACATTAAACATAATCTTTGTTTTGTCCATGTTCATCTTAAGACCTATCCGTTGGGAAACACTATTGAGGTCATTGAGCATAGTGCTTAGGCCCTCCAGCGATTCTGCCATAAGGACTATATCGTCGGCAAATCGAAGGTGAGTGATGTACTCGCCATTGATGTTTATACCGTACCCTTTCCAGTCCAGAAGCTTGAAAACGTCTTCCAATGCAGCGGTGAAGAGTTTCGGGGATATGACGTCACCCTGTCTTACACCTCTCTGCAATTGGATAGGTTTCGTACTCTGATTCTGTACTCGGATAGCCATCGTAGCCCTACTGTACAAGCACTTCAACACTTCGATATACCGACAGTCAACTTGGCACCGCTGAAGGGACTGCAGCACCGCCCAAATTTCGACGGAATCAAAGGCTTTCTCATAGTCCACATACGCCAGACATAGTGGCAAATTGTACTCTTCGGACTTCTGTACAACTTGCCGAAGGGTATGTATGTGGTCTATGGTGCTAAAGCCCTTTCGGAAACCGGCTTGTTCGGGAGGCTGGAAGTCGTCAAGTCTGCGCGCGAGACGATTCGTAATGACTCTCGAAAACAGCACGTAGACGCGGCTCAGAAGGGAAATCGGTCTGTAGTTCTTCAAGAGAGCGTTGTCACCTTTCTTGAAGAACAAGACCACCGCACTTCTGCTCCACGCCTCCGGTGTAATGCCACCATGGAGGACGGAATTAAAGAGCTTCTGAAGGACTTCAAGTACCGGTCTTCCACCCGCTTTCAGAAGCTCCGCTGTAATTCCATCCTTGCCTGGGGCCTTACCGTTTTTAAGGTGCTGGAGAGCCATTCTAATCTCGCTCAGACTGACGTCCGGGA
This sequence comes from Parnassius mnemosyne, assembly GCA_963668995.1. NCBI lineage: Eukaryota > Metazoa > Arthropoda > Insecta > Lepidoptera > Papilionidae > Parnassius > Parnassius mnemosyne. The sequence goes on from CAVLGL010000115.1 coordinate 17,989,526, forward strand.
TATCTTCGGAATAGTGTCGGATGAGACTCGCTCTTGGATCGTTACTCACACTTGCGTGTGGCTCCAACGATGACGTGTACAGCTGCCCATAGAACCTCTCAATCTCACTCAAAATCTCAGGTGTCCCGGAAACGATGCTGCCACACTCTGTCTTCAGCTTTGACAGTTGGCTTTTTCTGGCAGACAGATCTCTGGCAAGGACTTTGGAGCCTTGGTTCCGCTCGATCGCTTCTTCAATACGAGCTGTATTGAAGTTGCGTAAGTCCCGCCGCATGCATTTGGAGATCTGTCTGTTCAGATGCCTGTATGCTGTCAAGTCTGTTGAAGAATGTAGCTTCATCTCCCGTCTAACAGCCATGAGATTAAGAGTGTGATCGGAGAGTTTTTGTGTTCTTCTGCGGCGGGTCTTGCAGAACTTAGCTCCGACCGCATGGACAGTTTCCACGAGCTTGTCATTCATATCGTCCACTTCTTTGCAGTCTTCTAGGCACTGAAAACGGTTTTGTAACTCGAGCTGAAAGGTTTCGGGACTTTGGATTAGAGCACGAGGGGGACGGAGCGTTGACTTCATTAGACGAGACCTCTCCAACTTAACGTTTAGGTTCAGTGTGCCTCTAACCATTCGGTGATCGCTGCCGGTTTTCACCCTCGCGATCACTGAGACATCACTGAACAGTTGTCGTCTGGTCGTCATAATGAAGTCAATCTCATTTTTTGTCGAACCGTCGGGGCTCGACCAGGTCCACTTCCTGTGGGGCCGCTTCTGGAAGAAAGAGTTCATCATAAAGAGTCCCTCTTTCTCCATGAAGTCGGCCAGCTGCTGGCCCCTTGGGTTCCGTTGCCCTATTCCAAATTTCCCTACTTTCAGCTCACCGTTCTCTCTTGTGCCTAGTTTTGCATTGAAGTCTCCCATTAACACCGTATATTGGGTTTTGGAGGAATGCATGGCTCTAGAGATATCCTCATACATTTCCTCCACCTCCTGATCGGGGTGTGCCGAGGTTGGTGCGTAAACCTGTATGACCTTCAGCGAATACCGTTTGGTGATTCTGAGTATAAGGTACGCAACCCTCGTCGACACACTCCCGATCTTTACAACGTTGTTAACGAGAGACTTGTGGACGATAAATCCGACACCTCCTTGGGACAGATGGTCGCCCTCCCGGTGATAGAGCAAGTTGCCGGATTCGAGGATTACCGTGTCCTCCCCCTCTCTTCGGACTTCGGATAATCCTATAATATGCCAGCGCAACTTGTCTATCTCTTCTTCCAGCTCCACGATCTTCTCGTCAGTCCTCAGGGTGCGTGCGTTGTACGTTGCCAGGTCGAGTCGTCTAAGGTGGCAACCGAACCTCCACCGGAGATTCTTAGCACCCCCTGCCCCGCCGTTACCATGGTCGCCACCGTAGCCAGGAATAGCGGGGCCGCCGGGGACTGGGGGCCGTCTGTTTGTTGCTTTAGTCATTGGGGGGTATTTGCCATAGTTGCCACGCTTGGCGAGCGGGTTGGCAACCGCAGTTTTTTTATTATAATTTTGGCTATTATCAGGAAGATGCTGCTGCCCATCTTCTGCCTGTTTCCCTTTGTCGCCTTTTACGACACCCACGGGAGGATATGGGGTAGTGGATATTCTTGACCGCCACTACACGGCAACGTATTTACATAGGTATATCTTCAGTCTGCTATCAAGAATACATATATCGAGCAAAACAAACCCCCAAAGTTCACCAAAAGCTTTTTAATTCAGTTTTTATTAGTTTTGAATTACGTTTTTTATTATTAATATTAATCAATTTAAATTTTGAAATGTGTTAATATATGCATATTTCATCATTTTCCAGGGAGATAATTAGTTATTGCCCGCATGGTCGTATAAAAAATCTTAGTTACAGAGAGCACGAGGGATCTGTGACAGTAAACACCTGGCCGCCGAGCTTCAGCACGTCAAGCAGGTTCTGAACGACAACAAGCTTCGGGTCCCGCGCCATTGTGACCGAGTGAAGCCGGTCACAGTCAAGCTTATGGCTACTGTACTACCACATGTCAGAGGAGTCACAGACAAGATAGGCTACATCTTGAAGCGAGCTTCTATTAGAACGTTCTTCTAGCCGCCGAAGAAGATTAGTCACTTCTTACTACCCGTCAAGTGTAATATCCCTCTACAAGATGCAGAAGTGTACAATCTTGATTGTGAATATGGTCTCTCATATATAGGTCAAACAAAACGACCTATTAAAACCCGCGTTAAAAAACACATAGCTGACGTGAAACACCAAAGTTCCGGGAAGTCTGCAGTTTGTGATCGTATCCTAGACGGCCTGCCTTTACATTAGATTGTATAGACCACAAATTCACGTGAAAGAACATCGATTCCTGCCAAAGATGATCCGTGAGGCTATTAAAATTAAAAAACATTCTAATTTCAATAGAGAGGGAGGCTGGGTACTATCACCTCCTTGGGATCCTGTATTTAATAAAATTAAAACTAAGCCCAAGCATATCACTGCAAGACTTCGAGACACAGTAAGTTCATTCTGCGTAGATCGGACCAAAATTAATAATTAAAAAAGCTCAAGGTAGTCCGGGTTAATTCTGACATCACGACGTCTATCACCTCAGTCCCCCGTGACTATGGGTGCAAGAAAGCACCCGAAACGTCAGGAATTTAAAAATAAGTATAATTAAACGCGATAGAATCCGTAAAAGTAGTTTTATTCAATTGTGTAAAGTTTTTAATTATTAATTATTAAATGTTTGTTATTATTAAAAGTAATACTTAAAATATGAAAAATAAAGCAGCCATTATATACTCCGTGTCCCCGTTTTTTATTTCACCAGCAAAAAATGTTATAGTATATAAAATATAAATAGGTATTTACTTAATTAAGTATCTACTTATTTATATTTGATTAACATTATATTAAAAAAGAAATTCCGAGGAAACTGTGTAAATATTCTTTTATAAAGGTCATAGCTAGAAAATATAATTTTCCGATCTCATTCTTGGGGAAAATTGTTTAAGTTTATCCGGTAGACTCATCTCTTTCAGAGATTATTGAGATTTTGTATTAAAATCCAACAAAACTCAGGTAGGTGCTGTTTGACAATCGTTTCAGACCAAGGCTCAAATTTCGCTAGATATGCAAAAGAAGTAAAAAATATCACATCCGAAAAGCCATATTTAATATTACAAGATGACAGAACCTACCTACCAGAAACAACCTACTTTCAAACGATTTCATTTATGAAGGCAAACGAATTTCGTGGAAATATATTTAGTGGAATTATATACTAAACAAAAACAAAAAGACTTAAGATTGATTCCTAAGGTTCTAATTTTCAAAAAATGCGGGTAAAGTACGCGGACCAAATATTTAGCAGATCGGTTTTTACTGCTTTAATCAGCAATCATAGTTTACCAAAAGACGCTCAATATACCGGAGACTTTATAGAAGAAATGAATAACATATTCGATGCCCTAAACTCAAGCAAAGTTTCATGCCCATGTATCAGATTGGTATATTAGAATAAGCTGCAGCAATGTTTGAGAAAATAATAGCCATAGATAAAAAGACAGTAACGAATAAGACGGACCAAATTCAAACGTTTAAAAATATACAAAATACTATTAAATCTATAATAATGTCAAGCAGAGATTTACAGGAAAAGGGGATAAAATTCATATATCCACGACGTTAAAACCAAGACTGCCTAGAAAACTTCTTCAGAGCTGTCAGACATCAGGGAAGCAACTGCACAGACCCCACACCTATCAAGTTCACAAGAGCGTTCTCTAAATTATTCCTCAGAAATATGTTGCAAATTTCACGTACTAGTAACTGTCAAGAAGATATTTGTGACTTGCTTCAAAGGTCGGATACCACCACTTTTCTTGAACGGCCCAAATCCAGCCCAGCGCACAAGGCAAGAACACCTTCAGCAATTGCCTTAACTGACTACCGTTTTGATTTGCCTGCGAAAAATGCGTTGACTTATGTATCAGGGTATTTATTATATAAGTGTAGAAAAAACATAACTGCTCTAGCTTCAATGCCTTGTTAGAGGAGAAACCTAATGTTGACGAAACAACACTGTATACTCATTTCAAGACCTACAATAAAGATTCATCTTTTTGATGGTGGGCTAAAAGTCTCACCAGAAACGTTAAATTATATGGAAGGATTAGAAAGAGCATTCTTAAATAATTTTGACAACGTCATATGAATCGGCCTGGCAGCAGCGTATTGCAAATTTTACAAACAATTGGTTTTCCTCCGCTTTGCTCCTGTTTTCCTCATGATTATTTATTAAAATTATTTACGCGATTTAGGATATTTTCAACGATAAAATTTAATAATCGAGAATTCAGGGAAGGAAAAAAATGCATAAATTATTTTATAAAATTCAAACATACTTGAATGACAAATAAAAAATATGGTTATTTCGCAACATTCGGTTTATTACAATAATCATCATAGGTACAACCCTAGCGCTTTCGTGGGAAGACGCGCTTGTGCACGTGAGTCGCACGGCGGGCAACACAATCTCGACTCTTTTTGCGCGCACTTATGGTTCATTTTCTTCTCGCTGCGAACAGCAGATATTATTATTATTAAGATTTTGTAGGCTATTATAGCGTAGGTATTTTTAAATAATAATAATAATAAGGTTTATCCATAAATAATATGTATTTTAATAAATATTATTTAGTATTATATATAGTATTATCGCTTTTGTATGGAAGCGGTGTATCTGTTATGCATTGAGTTATACAAGGCTAGAGGAGCAAACCATATTATCGCGTGTCGAAAGAAGTGAAGCCACTATCTAACCGCGAGGACGTAGCTTTGAAACCACTAAAGCTTTATAATAACATATATATCTATATAACCAACGCTTTGGCGCGGCAATTACTTATGTATCTAATGTAACATATATATCAATGCTGTTACGTATTAAACTATTTAGTAATCTATGGCCACGTTGCAGAGGTACCACGGCGAGTTTTGGCGGGAACTTGACCGGCGGCGGTTTGTTGCTCCTGTATTATCATCTAAAATAGTTTGAAGTGGATTTTGATATGTAAAAGTGGTGCGATTTTGTATATTAAGTGTCCACGCATGTGAACTGTTAGTGGAAACGGTGAAACAATTGCTCTGATGGTGATGTCATTCTTAAGATAAGGTATCTCTTTGCTTAGGCGCTTTGAGATACCGTCGCCAACTATCAGCTGTCTGCTGGCACAAGTTGCCGTTAAAATCTCCTAAGGGCTGCACAACGTGACGTGTCAACATATTGTGAAGCAGTATACTATGAAGGATAATTATACATTGTAACTTCTGGCTCAGAAAGGTTAGAACCTAGAACCGTAAAGCCAGTTATAAAAAAAGATACCACAGCATGGATAATTTAGTTTAGCAGATCGACCCCGCAGTGGTCGCCTAACTGTTATAACTGCTGCTCAGAAGCGCTATATCAGATTGCTAGCACTGCCGATTTAATATTTTATAACGAATTTCTGTACAGTTACCAATTAGCCACGAACTTAACCGTGTCTAAGCGAATAATTAAAAACTAAGCAATTTAAATAACAATGTATATAATATATTTTTAAATGATAATATATCCATATCATATATTTTTATTTAACTTTATCAAGAAACCTTACTTATATCTTTTTTTTTTAAATAAAATACGTTTGAAATTAAAATAAAACTCTTTTTATTTTATAGCTCCTCCCCTGGCTTGAACACGTGCGGATATCCTCTTGGGCATGCTGAGGATCAAATTATCCAGCATTTTTTGCTGTAACCTGTCCCATTCTTGAACAGCAGCTTACCTGATCTCTGGCACTGTCTGAGGAGGTGGCTGATGGTTCCAAATAGCTCGCTTAACACGCTCGCTTCCACGTGTGCTCCATTGGTATTATGTCAGGCGAGCCGGCAGGCCAGTGTAACCGTGTGTTGTCGTATTCTCGGAGAGCTCGATGTGCGGGCGCTTTATTACCAACCAGTACGAATTGTGTCGATAGTTAAAAGCGCCTGCTTTGCACCTATCTGCCGCCATGGAGTCTCGATACGGGATCAAAGGCGTTCTAGCTCCAATAATAATTCCACCCCAAAAGGACCAAGGCTGAAAGATGTTTCTTGTGTGTAAGATCTAGAGAAAATATTATGATCTATGTCTATGATCATTGTCTATTAAGAAATAAATAATATATTATTATATAAATAAATGAAGATAGGAGAGAGTAACAGATAGTCATAGACACATAGATTAGTATATATGGTAATAGTGTTCTGTGATGTATGTAAAACGTCACTTCTAAATATATCAACATTATTCAATTTCTTCAAAATTTTGTTAATAACAAGATACATTGATAGATAAAACACATAAAACACAAGCAAGGATTTGTTGATGTCCATTATAGCACCTATAAATTAATATAAATTACTATTATGGACCAAGGCATGTTAGTCTTTCTTTCTGATTCCTCAATATTATATTCCTTTGTATTGAGTCTTATATTTGTAATTTACTGCGTAACTTGTTTCTTGAATGTTTACGCATATTTGTAGTCGTATTTAGAAAGAACCATGAAACGTATTTGTCTATGTTTTATGTTAAAGAAGAATGTTTTATGTTTGTACACATCAAACGCGAAGCGGATATGTAGTGCTCTATTTTCACCAAATCAATAAATTGCAATCCACTCAACCTAATTCACTTCCACCAGCTTTGTATTGCGCTTATATAATAAAAAATACACCGTTCACCAATAGCAAGAGGAGATTTCAATTAATACTTCTGACGTAGTTATAAAATAATTTATTTCGATTATTATTCAAAAAAAAAAGTTAATTGAAAATAATTTTACTTGGACGCATTGATTTATACTCGTATATTACTAGCGTAAGGACCGGACCAACCGCGCAACTAAATAGCACAAATGCGTTGGCCCTAAAATATGACCAGTTTAGGGCCAACGCGACTAGTTTACGCCAGAGTTGGATTCAGACCCTCAAAAGTATTGTACATCGAATATAAAATTATACTTAATAGTTTTCCAAAATTATACCACGTTTGACGTTTCATGTTTTTTCCCATGCGCCGGGGTTTTTGTGTCACGCGTCTAGCGTATCTATCTATACGTTGGATGTTTCAGCGTTTTTGTTTTAAATTTAAATAAAATTGCATTACGATATCATGTTCATAGCAAATTCAAAAATATTGCTATGAGAACATGATATCGTCTCAGTCTGATAGTAAAACATAACATGAAGAATTCCCGCCTACCCTGTTGTTGCCTGATTTGGTGTTGCCAAACATACAGAAATTCTCGATATTGTAGGGTAAATATTAAAAAGTAAAAGGACCACCAATAATACAAGTCGTTCGAACCTGGAGATAAAATTATAGTATTTTCGAGTAGTATAGTGGCACAGTACAGTATAAAAGTTAAGCAACAAGGTAAGAGTGAAACACCCCAACATGAGGAACGAAATATTCTCTGGGGTTGTTTCACCACTAATTAATGAAATAGTATTATTGAGAAATATATGTATTTTTATTTATTACGATACTATGTACTACACCCTATGAATAATTATTATACTTGGAAATCCAGCCCTGGTTACGTCCTCGACCAATGCAACGTGGCACTCATATAATTCGTATGTGTTATGAGTTATGACAGATGGTGCTACTTTTGCTTGTATGAAGAAGGTATAAGTAAAATGTTTAGATGGGCGTACCCTTCCTTTTGAAATATGAAATCATTGCTTGGACGTCAGTTGGTCCGAATGGTAGTGAACAAAATATCTTTCGAAAAATTGAACTTATCACTTTGATTTTTTTTTATTAGCTTTAGATTTTAACCCTAAAGCCTTTTGAATTACACTATTGTAAACCGTCCCATTCATTAATATTTTATTTTTATTTTATTAATTATTTGACAATTTTTTTTGGTAACATTACGAATCACCGGTATCAATCAGTCAAAAGAAATTTAACTAAACAGAAACAATTTTTTAACTTTATTAAATTTTGTAGCTTTAAACAAAATAGGTGTTTTCTTTTATAGGAGACAAACGAGCAAACGGCTCACCTGATGGTAAGTGATTACCACCGCCCATGAACAACTACTACACCAGGGGAATTGTAGGGACGTTGTCCGCCTTTTAGAAAGGAATAAGCTCTTTTCTTGAAGGTCCCTAAGTCGTATCGGTCCAGAAAAATCGCCCGTGGTAAACTATTCCACAGAGAGGTCGTACGCGGAAGAAAACTCCTAGTGAAACGTACAGTGGTGGACCGCCAAGCATCCAGATGGTGTGGATGTTATCGGGAGTTTTGGCGTGATGTGCGTTCGTGAAATTTGGCGACTGGGATTAATCTGAACAATTTCTCAGAGCACTCCCCGTGGTAGATGCGAAAGAAAATGCAACATCTACACGACTAAATTTAGTCACCCCCGTCGTTCCGGTACGCGGCGGCGATTTCCTGAGAAATATTGGCACGGTCGGTATATAAGGCATCACCAGTGCTGTCATCTGCTTAGCAATGAATGTTACCAGTTTGCAACATTTCATTGATGTGCAGAAGAAACAGCGTTGATGATAGCACGCAACCTTGTGGAACACCAGCATTGATAGGCTTGTAATCGGAGGATGCACCGTCTACAACGACCTTGATGCTTCGATCTGCAAGAAAGCTGGTGATCCAATTGCACAATTTCTTGGAAAGCCCTTAGGAAGGGAGCTTCATAAGAAGCGCTTTGTGCCAAACCCGATCGAAAGCCTTCACAATGTCCAAACTAATGGCCAATGCCTCCGTCCATCTATGAGTCAGGTAGACCAGAAGATCACCAGCTGATCGACCCCGACGAAAACCGTATTGGCGGTCACTAATCAGCTGGTGATCCTTAAGGTGCCGCATGAGCTGGCAGTTTATAATAGATTCCATTATTTTGGAGAACAAAGAAGTGAAGGCGATAGACCTGTAATTATACTGGTCTGAGTAGCCGAATTTTTCAGGGATTGAGTGGACGAAAGCAAGCCGTCTAGGGAGTAGGAGTGCCGGAAAAGACGCGTTAGAACCGGTGCTAACTCTGGAGCACACGTTTTCACCACAATTGGGGGATTCCGTCGGGCCTATTCGACTAGTGGATGTCCAGGGAGAGGAGTGCTTTGCTAACCGAGCGTTGTGTGAACCGCACATCCAGCATGGAGCACTCACACCGCGGGATGGTCGGTGGTGTGTTCACCCGTCATCGAGAGTCGAGTTTGATGCAAAGAAAGAGCCTAGCAAATCGGCGTACTCCTTTACGACATAGGCGAGTGAATTGTCCTCATTGTACAGAAATGGAATAGATGGCAGACAGCCTTGGCGAGAGACTAGAATGCACGGGTTTCCGTAGGAAGGCGTTGTTGAATTCTGTCTATGTACTCTGACTTTGCCTTGGCAAAGACTCTTTTGAAGGCCCTGGAGGCGGAGTTATACTTCTTTGTATAACTGGTTGGCGCTGGTGTTTACATCCCGGGACATTGATGCTTCAGCCCAGGTCCGGTAGCACTCCTGCTTATAGCGTGATGCTATTTTACAGGAGCGAAAAAAATCCATACCCTGAAGTATCACACCAGCGACAGAATTAGCTACAACCTTGGGATCGTCCGGGGAGAAGCAAACCCGCCCCCAAAGGTGGGATGCAAGGAAAGACCGCACCCTATCCCAATCGGACGACCTATATTTCCGAGGAGCTAGGAGGGGCGTCGATGGAGACTTGATATGTGCTCATTTGTCACCCTTTCCTATAAAAAACCGAGCCATTCGGCGTGGTGGGCGTTAAAATCACCGAGGATCACGATCTCAGCGGTTGAGATCTGCTGTAGCATTTGGACGTGTCGGTGTATTTCAGAATTATCGCTATGGGATCTATAGAGGCACCCGTATATGCGCGAATGGTCGTCGCTGTCTAAGCGTAGCCAAAGGATGGACAGGTCTGACGTATACACAAACTCCAGCCCGAGGCACAAAGGAGTGTTCCAATTTGTTCCCCGGGTAGAAGAGATACGAAGTATCAGCCGGAAAGGACACCTGCTTCTCGGTCAGAAAGAGCAAGGCCGGATTTGCCGTCTGGAGATGGTAGTGGACGGCGTTTAGGTGCTTTGGCGTGGATGAAGGACGTATCTGTGAAGTGGGAACCTGGTGTGTGTAATACAGGTCTAGTAGTATTTCAAGTACCAGATTCTCATAAACACTTTATTTCAATTTTATGAATTTATCATGTTAATTTGAAACTATGTCAAAAATTAAGTGTAAATAGTGAGGAGAAATACACCTAACATTAAATCTGCCAGCACGCACTGGGTAACTCGGCAGACTCTATAAAAGGGATTTATAGACTGTTACTTTATTACTATTAGTATTACCACCTGGTTGGACTACTTTTCAGCCAAGGACTCCGCGTGGGTGCCTACCCACCTACATATGTATTTTTGCCGCCAAATTAAAGTGCTTGCGCTGCGGTGCCCGGAGCATATCCTTAACATCGAAACACAGCAGCACAGTGCTCTGGTCTTAAGACTATAGAGAACCAGTATTTTTAGAGGCTGTGAGGCATTCCATCTTAGTCCTCACACGTGAGAACGGGTACCTTCATTGTTTGAAGTTGGCTTCAATTGCCCACGGACCGTAGTAGCCACTTACCATTACCATATAGACTGTAAGATCATTTACCACTTCATTTTTATTAAAGAAAACCCAATAACATTTTAGGTTAGGTTAGGTTAGGTAGTGCGTGTTCTCAATATACTCGTATTAGCGTTTATAGGTATAAAACTTGGCCAGAATATTCTTTTTGGCATGTTAAAGATTACCAAGAACGGATTTTATGAAATTCCAGGGCAGTGCGGGGGCGTTGAAAATAAAAAATAATTAAACTTTTAATCTGTAGCTCCTACAAGTTTGAAATTTGGCTAAATTATTATTTTTTTCATCTTGAGTATTTTTGTTATCTGAGAACGAATTTTACGAATTCCACACATGAAGGGGATTGCGGGGGCGTTATAATGAAAGTAAAAAAAAAATATTACTTATCTCACTAAAACTCGAAACTGGCTCGACTTATTCTGATGAAATTTTTTAGGTGTATTTGAGTGAGTTGGATGGTTTAGATTTACAATTGGACCTACCGGGTCTGGCTACTACACTGGCAATATTGTCAAGATCCAGAAATTACCCGTGCGAAGACAGAGCGGATCGCTAGTATTATTATATAAGGGCCATTGTTCTTAATGTAACGTTTCTGTTTTGAATATAGTAACCAATTTAATTTGTTACAGCGAATATAAAATTTCAAAACGCGTTTATGTATTACTGGTAATGAATATACTGGGTGCAATTGGAGCCATTATTATTTCAATCTTATTAATTCTGTGGATTCTTGGTAAGTTAATGTTCTATACGAATTAATAAAATCTATAAATACATAAATGATGATCAGGTATTTTATCATCGTTACAGCCTATTAAAAGTCCACTGCTGAACATAGCCCTCCCTATAGATCATCGTGTAGTTTGTTTCCCTCTATCGCCTTAAACGGCACCCACGGGACGATATGGGATCCTGGATATTCTTAAACTACCACTGTTACCTATTTACGGGTGTAAAGTCATAGAATATATATATTTTCATTTTCTTAAAGAAAGAGAAGAAAGAGCTGTTTAATATCTCTACCTAAAAATATTTTTTTCAAAGTGATACACGCCGGCAAGGTGACAACATTTCGGGACTTTAGTCTCACTAATTAATGCATTTTTGAATATTTAAGCGGGATTTTGATGCATTCAGTTTATTGTCTGGATTAGGATCTCGGCAATTTTTACCAGCAGCTTATGTGTAAAAAATTGATGACGATTTCCTCGAATCTCCCATTACTTATCGGATATCGCACTCGCCCTACTTAAAACTGTCCCGTATATTCTCAATACAATCCTTCCATGTACCTCTACACACCCAGCATACCTTCTCTATTTCGGTGAGGTGATATATATGCCGCGCATCTTATATGGTCGCTGAATAATCATTTTGGGAAACTTCCACCTACCTCTATCTTCGATTAAGAATGAAAATGCAATATTTGTATTCGGTACTACCACGTGGGGACTACGATGGAGTACTTTGTTCTCGATAAAATGCATCTCCGATTCTTGTTATTCACCATACGAAACGCAGAAGCACTATATTGCGATTTTTTTTTCTATGCTGGTTATTTGTGAGGGCGTGGTCTTAATGCTTATAAAAACTTTTACGAATTGGTGTTCTAGTGAAAGACTGGACTAATTCTCGATTTAATTAATCTAAGAAATATTATATTAAACTGAGAAACGTATTTTGTATTAATTATTATCATTATTTTGTGATCGTCACTAGTTTACATAAAAGATTGTATAAGTACAAACTTATAAATGTTCGAGTTATTTTTCATCAGTCCTTAAACAGTTTGCTATTGGACATGGCAACTCATAAAAATAGAATAGCTTAATTTTTTTAAAGAACATGGGGCAATGAGTCCGGGCTCACCTGATGGTAAGTGAGAACATCCGCAATGCCAGCGGAATTACAGGTACGTTGCGAGCCTCTTAAATTATAATAGGTTCTTTTCTTAAATATCCCTCAGTTTCAAACTGAACATAGGGCCTTTCAACTGAAGTTATATACTTCCGATGCCTTTAAATTCCAAATAATCACATTTTGTTATTGCGAAAATTCAGCGTGTCTATGACTGAAGATACGAACTCGTTTTCATCGTAACTATCTTAATTTACTAAGTTGTAATTAAGTTAAGAAAGTTATTCGCTATTCTATACTTCAATGTATGTAAGATAAGTTACGAGTATATTGCGACATGATTCCTTGTCTTTCGTAAAGCATTAGGAACCGTTTATAAGGTTATGAACTTTTGTTTTCCAGGCATTATTGTACCTGAACGTGATACGTCCTCGGTGATGAAGAACTTTGTATTGAATGTAAAAAAATTCCAAACGACTCAGTAATTGCAAGCCGTGCAGACTTCTTCGACTATTTTTGGGAAAACGTAGTAACTTGAGACAATTTGTGAAATAAATTAATTTAAAAAAAATCCTTTGTTTTCTTATTATTGTGAACGGTAGTCGCATATTTCCACATAAGCCGGCTTGGGTCATCCGGGGAAGGAACGCACTGGCACAGACTCTAGTGCGGTTAACATAATATAATATGTAGGCAGGCACCAAAGAATTACAAAGCCTCGAGTCTACTACTCTGTCTTCCTAATGTTGCAAAGTTTGCTTCACGCTTACAATTTTGATTGGGAGCTATCGTAATTGATGAATGTTGTGGTGATAGAGACTATTTCTTTATGAAAATTGAATGATTTTCACATATTTCACTGGATTGTCAGTTGTGCGTTTGACATTACGAAACTGTCACTAATTAATCCTATAATCATACGGTTATGGTATGGCATACGAGCTACTCCAAATTATTAACTTCCTTCTGCGTAGCATTGAAAGGAAGTTAATGGTTTTAGCTGGCAGTCTATTAGTCTGTATGCCGACACGATAACTTCCGTTCCACTGCACCGATTGACTTTAAATTTGGTATGTGGATACCTTGAGGTAGTAGCTCGGTCGAGTTTGAACTTGGGTCCTGTAGGTCAAAGGGCACCAGAGATATGGGATTCACGCAGAAGGAAGTTGTTTTTCTTGAATTTACATTCAACTCGTTAGTTATAATCACAAAAATATGTCATAGCTCACAAAGATACTCGCTTAAACGAAGTGCTTAAGGAGTCCATGTTGTGTCTTTTTTTATTTTCTAATGGAACATCTACTAATGGAACCGCCTGACTTGATCAATTCCGCGACAGACATTTTTTTTTGCGTTGCGAAGAACATGTTTAATTTATCCAGTACAATGGCGACGGTTAACAGTATTATGATAATATAACTAGGTATTTGTGTTCTTTGTAACAATTTGTTGAACGAAAATCTTTATATATAAAAATTACGTGTCACATTGTTTGTCCGCGTTGAACTCCTAAACTAACTGAACTGATTTCAATGAAATGTTTCACAATGTGTGCAGTTTGGTCCAACTTGAGAGATAGGATAGTTTTTATCCCGATAAGTGAACCTTAATTTTTTTTTATTGTAAATTTAATGATTTTTTTAGAACACACAGTCGTCGGAAAGGGCAGAACAACGTCTGCCTGGTCAGCTAGTAATATATACGTTGTAACTATAAGTTCTAATTATTTACTTAGATATTATTGGAACCAGTCCACTCTAACGAGTTTGCTAAGCTTGATTGCATGTTCCTTTCTAATATCAGGCAGTGGCATTTTATTGGTTACTGCCTCATGGGGCCGCTAGAGCCATGCTGCCCGCCTCCCTCATTTCGAAGTATCTTTAAAAATAATGATTCGGTAAAATTCTTCTATAGTCTTCGTAGTTTGTTGTTTAAAAAGTAATAAATCAATATAATATACATTTTATACTTATTTTCACCTTGGCGCGTGTGCGAGTGTGCGTGCGTGTATGCGAGGGAGCGCGCATGCGCGCGTGCATGCATGCGTGCGTGGGTGCGTGCGTGAACGTAGTGAACGTAAGCTTCTCTACTACCTCTAGTACAACGCTGCTAGGTTGCATTTGGCAGCACCATCAACAGCAGTACTCCATAAATCCACCGACAACTTGCATGGTATACCAGGTCGTCTTTTCTTCTAGTGGGGAACCCGCTCTAATATACTACGAGGCAATCTAAAACCTTTCTTCCCCAAAGTGAACTGAACTCCACTCCTACTGAGTACAAATTGATATAATAATGTCGAATTTCGATCATGGCGGCCAATCGTTCGATCAAAACGAAGACTAGCCAGCTGCATAAGACAGGATTATCGTGAGTAAGTGTAGGATGCGTAAGCACAGGTGCACTCTCTATTCCCTCATCCGACACTCTCATAGTTCGATGGGACGGTTTTTCAACACGATCGGAGAGATCAGGCGCAGGATCAACGACTTTGTGCTTTTCGGGGCACGGGGGTAAAACACCGCCAACTTACACAATACTGAACATTTCTTGACAAAAACCCAATATTTTGACTCGATTTGATTTTGACCCGATCTAGGATTCGAACCCGGGATCGATCCTCACGATCAGAGATCGCATTTACGACCGCTAGACCAACGAAGCAGTCACGAACTGATGACAGACGGATTTATATATTATATATACATATAGCGTATTGTTGTAAGTATACCGTGGTACAAATGTATTGAAGAAAACAACTGGTTATTATAATCTCATGATTATCTTGATAATTATCTCTATAGATATATAAAAATCAATTTTGATAGACTACAAATCCTTGCTAAAGAACACCGATTCCTTCCAAGAATGATTAGCGAGGCTATTGAAATTAAACGTCTTAATTTCAATAGAGAAGATGTGGCTGGGTGCTACCATCTGCTTGGGATCCTTTAATTAATAAAAATAAATTCCAACCCAAGCATACATTTGCCAGACTTTAAGATACTATAAGCTCATTCAACGTAAATTAGATCAAAATTAATCATTTTAAACAGAAAGTAGCCGTGGTTAAATATGACATAGCACTTCGAACACCTCAATCCCTCTGTAACCATAGATAATATACTGTATAGGGCACCCGTGACCATGGGTGCTGTAAAGTACTCGAAACGTCGGCAATATAAAATGAGTTAATAAAATCAGTAAAAATTAGTTTCATTTAAATTAAATTATAGCATTACCAGCTATTTAATGGATTTGCAAAGGGCATTTAAAATATGTTTGGACGCGGCCTTAAACGACGGAACTGGCCAATTAATATACTTTTTTTAATTTCAGTTATTACTACCTATCAACGTACACTGATGAACATAGGCCTCCCCGTACATCTAGAGCTGTAACACCACCGACTTTCAGGTGGAATTGTAGTCAAGTATTGCCTTGTATTATAAATTATATCAAGCAGATGGAAGCACCCAGCCATATTCTCTATTGAAATTAAGGGTCGTATCCAGCAGTGGAACTTAAGGTGCTGGTGAAAAAAAGAAGTGTACATGGTGGTTACACTTACCACCACCATCAAAAACTATGGTCTCTGGAATTTCTCCACGACTTCGTCAACCATGCTAAATTCATGGAAATAAAATAGCTAAATGTGTATTAACTGTTATATCAAAATATGCTATCAAATTAGTAGTTAAGGGTAAGGTTTCGTTAAAATAAGACCAAGGCTGAACCTAGAATTGTAACTTTATTTAACTTCAATGAAAAATATAATACAATGTATTTTTCCAATATTAAGTGGCCGTGTTATAGCTATCTACAGAGTAAAACTTCAACATTCGTTATCGTCGAACCGTAACTTTTACACTAATAAGGCTACCCTTAAATTCTACTTTCTCTTGTAAACAGTTATCACGGACCGACTTAGCAAATGATACTTTTAATTATTGCTTCATTTCACAGTTGCAAACGCATGTTCTAAATACAGGGTTATTTTGTTATAACCGGCCAAATTTGCAGCAAATGTTCAGAATAAGTAATATAGCCAAATGGTGAAGAAAAATTTATTTAAAAAATATCTCAAACATTCTGTCCTTTTTATCTTTTAAATTCAAAATGCGTGGTAATGCATTATTTTAACAGATTGACTACAATTTTACTACACACGCACACATTCATAAGGGTCGATCGGTCGGCAAAAACGTTGTGAATTGAATCGCACACAGAGGAGCGAGTACCCGCAGTTGTTGGCCATAAAACACATTCAGTTTGGGATAATTTCAAATTAAAGTAGAAGCCTCATTTACTCGTATTTTCAAAAACTGCGGTATATCATTATTTATATAATTAAACTTAAGTTTAAAATTTGGCTACTCTTTGAAAAATAACCCTGTATTAAGAATTATAACATGTTCACAAAAATAAAATATTAAGGTCTGATTTTTCAATCGTCAAATAAAAGTAAAAAAAAATTATAACCTGACTGAATAAGAAGGGCAACAATTGAACAATTTTATTCATACAACTGTAATTTTTAATTTGTTTGGTTACATTTTATCCAATGTATGACTTTTATCCGAGGATTGAAAAATCGGCCCATTACTAATATTTTATTATATTTCGCACAAATTAAAGTGATCAGTAACAGAAAATAGTAAATATCTCGTCAATTAAGTTTTTTTTTTTTCAATTTTCGAATGCCTAATTAAATGTAAATCATCAATGGATGGTCATTTAATTTAACGAGTTTTTATTTATGTGTTTATATAATTGTAATTTTATAACTTTCATCCTTATATTTTAATGTATTATTTTTAGATGCAGAAATTTTCGCACTAGGTTGTAAAAAAAAAATTTTACATATTTAATGTCGCAGCCTATATTTTTCTAGTTGTTTTTAGATTGAAATCATTGCATGATCTAAGAGTTAAAAATTACTGTTTAATTTTTTTATGACACATCTGATATTTTCTTTAATACCTTAACATAAATTGTGTAAAAATGACATACAATATAACAGTATATTTCACGTAATCACGAGTCGGGTAAAAACATCCCGCCAAAAACATAGTGTGTATGAGTTTGGAAACTGATGAAACCAATTCGTTATCTTTAAATGAGGACGACCCATAGTTTTTTTACCGCACATTGTGAACCATTTTAATTTATTTGCCTGACAGGACAACCCTAGCGGACAGCTCCCGAGCGGCTAAGGGCCTTCGAAGACCGACTGTTAGTAATAGTTACACTGTGATACTAATTTATACACTTGACCTTCAACGTTCTTTCTTGCATTTACGCTTCATTGTTTTCTATTTTCAATTTATGCTATAAAAATTAAAGGTCGACGAAGTTAATGTTACGTTTATTGAACCAATCATCGAGATAATTTGTAAACTTATTCTTTCGTATCTAAGTCACCTAAGAACGGCCTCTGATTTTCATTCAGTTAATAAATGAACCAGTCAATCAAAAAGTTATTAAATATATTATATGTTAAATGTCACTTCCAGACAATAATTGAAAAACTAAAATTCATGAATCCATGATAGGTTTATTCATGAAAAAAGAAACAAGGGTTCAATTTAAGTGGGTATGTATTAAAAGTTTTTGAGTTGGGGGGACGAGGGTTTTGTTTGAAAGTGGCTCGAAATGGTTCGTGTAAAAATATACACACTGCCAGTGCATCACACTTTTCTACCTGAACTTAGGCGACACACTGCTGTGTGTCTAGATTTTTTTTAACTTTCTTATCCTACTGTTGCCATTTTTAACAATACGTCCTTTGAAAATTTTTCTTTCTTAAACACCGTATCTTCAATGATATTTTAATGATACGTTAAATGGCCACAAAACCACCGAAAAAATAAAAAACGTTGCGAACCCAGTCGTCCCAGCGTAGCACACATACAAATTTTAATGTTTTGCTTACACTTCCCTACATTCTCTCTCGCTCTTCGTGTTCTCATCGCATCAGTTCTGGAACGTCTATTGTTGTCCTTTTTTTTTCGGAAATTTAAAAAAAATACTAGTAATGCTATTAAACATTACTAATATCTAAAGTTGTCATTAGGCTACTGACGCTTTAAGCTTACGTAATCTTGGGGTCATATTAGTTAGCCAAGGGCCAGAGTGGCAAATTGAACACCACCTTCTCTACCTTTTTTTTTATATACAAATATCATTGCATACCTAAAGTTTCGCACGATGCTACACTAAAAAAGAAGTTCTAAGCTCTAGTTATCACACTGGAATTCCAATGGAAGTCGGGACACATCGAGTACATAACCCATTTAGATACATATGCCATGTCGGCCCACGACTCATTCTGTCTCAAATTACTTTGCACGTTACGAACCTATGACTTGCGATGCGGTACGTCGTAGTCGCGTGTTTTTAGTTATTTGTTACTATAGTAACTCTATTTGCCACTACTCAAACCTAATGAACAATTAAATTTACTAAACTTCATCCAAAACGTTAAAAATAATCCTTATTTGTATAAATACAAATAGAAGGAATGTTCATATATAAATGCAAAGAAAAAGTTTTGATTGATTTTGATAATCAGAAGAAAAAAGTAAAAAGGTTTAAAAAAATGTTTTTTTTTTGCAATTTTTGATATTAAAACACATCTTGCATATGACTGGTGCTACAGAGAGATTCTGAAATATTTTCGTAGTGCCGAATCAATTGCTCAACTAATTCATTTATAGCTTTAATTTTACCGACTAGTTTCGTCAATTAAGTGTAGCATCGTAGGACTAAACGCCATTCGAAACTACTTCATACACAAATATCAACAGTTCCTACGTACGCTGCTAGCGCACCTACAAAACTATCCGCTCAAGTATTACGTTTCAACCACACTAGATATAAATGTTTATATTAAGTTAATTTCAAGCGATTGTGCGTAATTTCGATATAAATTCACCGACTAAGACATACGTAAAAACATCTTTTACCCGACGAACGCCACGTGTTAATAATACTACGGATTATTTTGAGCTAACCGAATACATACACAATATAACCTGTAATATGTTTTTCACTTATATAAATATTCATAATATGCGTCCCGCACTCATCTCTTTTTTCCATGTCATTAATACAAAACTAATATTGCAAAAAAAAAATTGTAAATAAAAGTTGTAAAACACTCAAAATAATAAATCTTTACGTTTTAAAGTAACAATATAATATATATACCTATACTTAATTGACATATTAGGAATTTTAAAATTAATACAACACTTTTTTATGTTTTTAAAGCGCAAGCAACTTTAAACATATGGATATAACGTATAATTGTTATAATATGTACCTTATGATATGCTAATGATATGATAAAAAACTTATACTGGACCCAGCCAGTAATTACGACACTGTTTTATAAAAACACTATACGTATAAGTTGCGTGCAAAACTTAAATACGGTCGAATGAAGTGTGCGGTTTCAATATTGCGCAAGTACCATCATGAGAAAATTTAAATTAGTTCTGCAATTAAACTACTTCAAGGGTCGTATCTAAGTCTTGCACGTACTGTACTTGTATTTTTACATTTTATTTTGATGTTATTTTGATTGAAACCTAAGCGCATTAATCTATATTCTTTTTAAAATATAAGGTTGGTAAACATGAATTTCTTTTTAAATATTCTGTAGTGATCATATATGGTATATCAGTGTATTTTAGTGTAATATTCTCAAAATGCTTAGCCTACATAACCTGACAGAGAATGGCCATCAATGTTGTGCATTTTAAATTTAACATTATACTATGTGCAAATAAATTTTCATGACATCTCAAATAATGTTAAATCATCTGAGGTAGGTTATTTTACAAACACGTAATGCGTTTTTTTTATAAGACATAAAAACGTCACGGTGTGTTTGTGAAGTATGTTGTGCTATTTTTACTTATATAAAAACACAAAATTGGTGAAGTTATATACAATATACCAAAATTAAACACAAGTTAATTGATATTAAATAACATTTGAAACATTTACGTATTTTATTTTTGTTCAAATGAGTTCTATCATGTTAACATTGGCTGATATTAAGTCCTTACAGTCCAAAACCAAAGAACAACGCGAGGTCACAAAGCCTATAAATACTATTTTTTTAGTATGACCCAATAATCCCATAACATGTGATTCAACACTTAAAAAAGTTCAAATATCACAATGCTAGTATTATTTTTATAAAACAGGGTCGAAACTTTATTACAAATAAAACTTTTGTGTATAATATATAATATTGACTAACATGCAATTTACAATAAAATCTTAACTATATCACTACCAGTATTTCGTTAAGGCATAACTGAATATCTTATATTGTCAGATCTATCAGGAAGCATGTTATCTTAACTAGTAATTGATGGCTCTCCATTGACTTTAAGTGTATAATTTGTAAGCATATAATTGTAAAAAATAGATATATAACTAAGAATTGGTTATTATATTCATCATATTACCTTACTCTATTTTTGTCACTTAATAAGAGAAAAAGACGTATCATTATCAACAGATAAAACTTTGAAATTATAACTTACACCGATAATATAATAATGTAGAGAATTCTTTTCAAAAAAAATTAAAATACCACTTAATATAACTATTTTAACTGTGTAAATGCAATATATTGAACGCTGACGATTATCATTGGAAATAGTTGTAAAGCATCTATTCAAATGCAATATTGTAACATTATTCTGTATGTTTCGTAAGTGTGTTGTACGTATACGAGTGGCTTACGACTACCCCATAGTATAGCTATTGTTATTTCATTACTATTAACCAGAAGCACGGCTCGATCGAGTGACTCGTATCGATGACAATAACCTTGACATCTAAAATAGAGGCATTCTAAGATGTATTTGTTTGTGTTTCAATTTTCTATTCGTATGTCTTTAAGATGTAAATACTCGAAGTGTTATGTGCTTGTGTTTAATTTCAACGCGCATATGGAATAAAGTTGGTATTTTAGCATAACCAAAGCCGATGTAGCATCGATCGTTTATAACCCATCAGGTCTCATTAACGAACAACAATTAACGTTATATGACACGATAGTGATTAGATGTTACTCGTAGAAGGACGAGGTTGTTGTTGCAAGTATTGCGTTTTCATTCAAATAAATACTGTTCCAGAAGTCGTAAGCAATTAGTTGAAGTGTGATCACAACAAGAAAGTAAAACATATAGTAGGTATTGTACCTTATAAAATTAATTAATTTAAGCCAATAAAGTTATAACTTTAATACTAGCACGTAAGATTCAAATTAGTTACACATTTATTACTTATAGTTCAAATACACGTTCGTCGTGTCTTCTCAAAAACAACTTGTGTCCAGAATTGATATAATGACAAATTATCATTATAATTATCATCGTCGAACCTCTTAATAATACTATTCGATCCAATTTTTTACTTCTAGTTACTACCTTATAATGAAGTGCACTTTAATGATTTCTCACTACATTAATAGTTACTTTTGTTCAGTTTTATTATAGCGATCTTATATCTAATATAAATAAAATAGATTACCCCGTGGCGACTATGCCGTATAAAACATTGACAAACGATTGACGTGTCCACGGGACACCTATGTGACAATAGATTGACGTATACGACGATATGATACAGGCGCACTGAGATTCAAATTTAAAGTCTCAACTACGTAAATCCACAAATAAATTACATCAAACCCCCTAATTACTTAAATTTTCTAAACAAATCAAACATCATGTCTACACAAACGCAGTTAGCTACATAATTAAGTATGTGTCACACTTTATAGGAATCAATTCGGTACATTGCTGGTGATTTTGTCGTATTTAGAATTTATCTCATGGACGGAGATCCAATTACATTTAAAACAGCTCTCCTTTAGCATGCTAGCATGCTAGCATACACATGCAAGAATTATTTGAGATAGATTAATTCGTTGGACAAATGTTTGGCCAAATATTGTAAATTAATTATAGCTATGAGTTATGGATACATTGGTGTTTATTTTGGTGTTCAATTTTTATTCGAAATGTAAGATGAGCATTAGTACTTTTAGCAAAAATAGCCTCAAGTCATGTTAACTATGCTAAAAGCCAACCTATGGCATACAATTGACTTCTAAAGTTACAGAAAGCCAGTAAATACTTCTTTGTATATAATATTATATTATGTCTGTATACAACCAGTGCTATCGCATGAATATACACCCTAAACTATAAAACACGTGTTCTCTACATTGGAAGCATTAACAATTCGTCAATTCCGTGAGTGCTAAAATTATTAAGTAATTGCCTAAGCTTACCGATTAAAACGTGTTAAATGTGAGAGGTCAAAATCGCTTAAACGAATTTACTATAACTATACAACATTCTAACTAAAAACTATTCAATACCGCCGTACAAACCGTCACAATTCGAATACGCCCAAGCGATTTTGACCTCAATAACATTAATGGTCCATCTTTTACGTTTTGATATAATGATACACCCTCGGTGCTTACACAACCTTAACCCCCTAAAACTACGTTATTGTTCGTTTTTTTTTTGTCATGGTCGTCGCTAAAAACAATTAAGCGCCAAATACTTTGGAATTAGATATCGTTGTATATTTATATATATTATGGAAGAAGAGGATAAGTAGCTGCAAATTCAGTCTTTAGGAATCACCGAGCGATAATTCCAAAGCCTAAGAAAATTTAAATGTATTTTAAATTACATAAATCAATTCCATGTCTAACATAAAACATAAAATTACTCTCTAAAATAATTTTACTATCTTTAATGGAACTATCGTATCTTAGTAATTAACTAAAATAAAAGTACTATTCTAATATTACTGTGATCTGCGATCGGTGATCTGTGATTTGTTCTGTTATAAGTACTAAATAATTTAGATAATTCGAGTATGTTTTAATACAAAAGTGTAATTTTACCGTGAATCTTCACTTTTTCCAACTGGATTGGGATATGCGAGGATATCGTTCTGAAAAGAAAAGAAACAATACAATATAAAATCAATAAATAAGCATAAGGTTTTAAAGATGGGTAATAAGAATACTCGGAACATCTTGTAGCCTGTGTGATCTACAAGTAACACATACTTATTGTCCGGATCAGTATTCTTGAAAACTTGACTTTTTACTAAGGGTTGATTTTTCGATCGTTATATAAAAGTTATTCATCAAATAAATTACTTATAACCAGATTGAATATTATTATAAATTAAAAAAATATTACATTTTATTCATACAACTGTAATTTTTTAATTGATTCTACGAACAACTTTTATCTCATAATTTTTATTTAAATACTAGTAATGCTATTAAACATTACTAATATTCCCTTTAACCACTTTTGATAAACTTAAAATACTTGTGTTAGAAGTGGTTCACTACAGTAGTCGAATGGCGGATTTGAACCCACGACCTTTCGAGTTCACGGTCCGCACCCTGCCATTAGGCTATTGACGTTTCAATTGAAAACAACCTTAAAAATAATAAAATAATTTCACACACTGAAGTCACCGACTAAGTAATATTGTACAGAATAATTAAAAGCCCTGACTTAAGAATGTGAAAATATTTGTTTCTTTTTTACTTTTTATTAAAAGTTAATTTATTTCCCTGGCTAGTTTGACTAAGGAATATCACAATCCCAATGTCGTTTAGTAGTTCCATTAAAATTTTAACCCTATTTTTATATAGGGACCACCCGTAAACAACGAACTATTAAAAAAACTGTCAGTCGTAGGACTGCACGTCAGAAGTGAAAACTTCTTAGCTTCACAATTAATGTGTAAAGATTACTTCTGTATATTTGTATCTGAGCATGACGGTGACTCGAGTTCAGTGCCTTTTCCCCATCCCATAAGTGCCCAACGTGTCAAAAGAAGTTTTCACTAAAATAATCACCAAAATCGGTAACATTCACCAAAAAAAATGTGAAAAACGGTTGACCCTGCACACCATCACTGGAACTTCCCGCTTATTTTCCCATTTTTATGGTTTTTATTTTTTGAAAATAATTGAAACGGCACATACATACATACTATGCGCGCGCGCGCACGCACGTCGTATGGTGAGTGTAGATAACCGGAGACCTTTTTTACTGGAAACGACGCATTCCATCTTAGTCCTCCAGGGTGACAACTGACAACACATCTGCATTTTGATTCTTATTACTACGTACATACTACGTATTTCAAGAGTAATTTATACATACTTTTGTTGAATATATTTGTCAAGTTGTTGTTTTTTTATTTTGTTTTCCTTGTACTTCTATTTGACATGTGTACAAATATTTAAATTTAAGTGCCTAATTTATGTGTGTGTGTGGCATGTTTTTCAATAAATGTTTCTTGCTTTCTAATCAACGATAAATGTAAATGTCTATGGGCCACAGCATTCATTTACCGTCAGGTGGACTGTGTGCTCGTTTGTCACCCTTATTCTATAAAGAAAAAGGTCTGTCAATTGATCTAATAAACTATTTCTCTGCGACAACGCTTAACCGCACCATGCACAACTGAGTGTCTCGGAATTTTATAGGAGCATCAACTTCTATTATATTTCTTACTTCTATTTATTCTTAATTTCATTGCTTTTACTGATTTCCTATTTTCTGACATTTGAATAACTTATTACAGGAGAAAGTTTCATTGGTTTCATTCAACTAGAATTTTCCGTATAACAAATAAAAATAACCAATAACCAAAAAATATATAATTGGTATAAATATTATGATTATTTTAAATTCAGATAATTAATAAATAAATAAAATTAATATTTAAATAACAATATAATTAAATAACCTTGACTTGTATTTTCTAAAGGGTCCGCCATCTAACTTTTTTTTTTCAACTAGTGCTTATTTCGTGAATGGCAACACTTAGCTCATGTCTAATTTGACAGATAATTAGTTTTATCCTTCCGCTGAACGAATATGGTTGTGTATACGCTTGAACAACGCTGGGAAATATTGCGACGTTACTTTGAAAATCATGGTAATGTTGCAGAATGTGTGCGAAAATTGCGTACGGATTTTGGAAGAAATGAAGCACCGTCAGCTCCGTATGTTCGTTACCTTGTGAAAAAAGTGAAAGAAACTGGCATCCTCATCGATAAACCAACGCGTGAAAAGCCAAAAACAGTGCGTACACCCGAGAATATTGCTGCTGTGGCCGAAAGTGTGCGTGAAACGCCATCAACATCAGTTCACCGTCGTTCTCAACAATTGGACATTTCGGAGACATCATTGAGACGAATTTTGCGTAAAGACCTTGGTATGACGCCGTACAAAATCCAATTGGTTCAGGAGTTGAAGCCAACTGACCATCCAATGCGTTTTCGCTTCGCTAAGTGGGCCTGCGATCGACTTGCAGAAGATGCGGATTTTGCCAAAAAAATCATCTTTTCAGATGAAGCTCATTTCGAACTTGGCGGGTATGTAAACAAGCAGAATTGTGGCATTTGGGGCACAGAAAACCCGCACGCATTCATCAAAAAGCCGGTACACCCAAAACGAGTCACTGTTTGGTGCGGATTTTGGTCCAGAGGCATAATTGGGCCATTTTTCTTCGAAAACGAGCAAGGTGTGGCCGTTACAGTCAATGGCGATCGTTATCGGGCCATGTTGAACGAATTTTTGTTCACAGAAATTGAAGAGGAGGATATTGGCAACATTTGGTTTCAACAAGACGGCGCAACGTGCCACGCAGCCGACGCTACACTTGATGTTTTGCGCCCTGTTTTTGAAAATCGCATTATCAGCCGCAGAGCTGATGTCGTTTGGCCACCTCGGAGCTGCGATTTGACACCGTTGGACTATTATTTGTGGGGTGCCGTCAAAGATAAGTGTTACGCCGACAAGCCAGAGACAATTGACGCTTTAAAGGACAATATTCGTGAAGCCATTGGTGAAATACAGCTGCACACAATCGATAATGTACTCAAAAATTGGACCGATCGTGTAGGCTACTGCATGGCCAGCCGAGGCAGCCATTTGAATGAAATTATTTTCCATCATTAACCGGAAGGATTGTACTTTCAAATAAAAAAATAAATTTGAAAAAATATTTAGTAGTTTTTTTTAATAGCATTTTTAAAAAAAAGGTTATTCGGCGGACCCTATATTAAACATAAAACTTACATTTTGATTTTCGAATGCCAACTTCATGAAATTAAACTTCGAGACCAATTTTTTATCACAGAAAATGCATTCACTGCGTAAGAGAGTATTGCTCAAGAGGATAAAAATCTTTGCTGGCCATGTGCGTAGCGTTGTGCGCCATTTTGTATCCCCAAAGACCCATCGCTTCTTTGCATGTCATCTGTAATTAAATGACATTAAATATTAATGGAAGTATTACTAAGAAATACAAGCTATAATTTAAGTATGCAGTTTTATTTCAGGAAAAAATCAAGGCATCGTAAAATCCGGGCAATATTACATCATCAAGAAGATATTAGATATTATGTCTGTTTCGGCAATCTTGTTCTACCTGAAATGGAATACTTGTGGCTTATACTTATTATAATTAAAGTAATAAGCAAGGTTGTTCGTTTTCATTTTATAATTATAAAAATCTAGTGATAAAAAAACTTAAGAGTTTTGCGTTTAAAAATATAAAAAAGCTACCTCACAAAAAGAGCTCAACACAAAAATAACTGCTAAAATAGAATTGATGCAACTGAGGTGGGTATTTTTTTTAAATAGCAGAAGGCAACACTGCTATGTCGAAAAATAAAGGTCTTTGTATCATAAGAGGTATTGGTATAAAGTAAAATCCGGAACGATACTTGACTTAGGTACTTCACGTAGCTTTGAATGGGTATATTTTTAGCTACGCGATTTTCCTACAAGCGTAACAAAGCGATAATGTATTAGGTCGGCCACATACATACGGAATTCCGTTTCGGGATTTCGTTTCGATATTTCGATTCGGGATTCCGTGAATGCATAACACATACGTTTATATCCGTTCGGAATAGCAAGGGTCAGTTGAGAGACGGAGAGACGTTAGCCATTGAGTCTAGACGTTCTGCCAGCGAAAAATGACGACGATTTTCTAATTGCGATTCCATTGTTGCTGTATTATTCTTACTGGGTGCATCCCCTTATCACCCTAAGCTTGCAATATAGTCAATATTATGTAAAAAGATCTATCCAGAGATATTTTTTAAATATGGATGTCGGTAAATTCTTTCCACAAATTATTA
Organism: Parnassius mnemosyne; assembly: GCA_963668995.1. Lineage (NCBI taxonomy): Eukaryota > Metazoa > Arthropoda > Insecta > Lepidoptera > Papilionidae > Parnassius > Parnassius mnemosyne. The sequence goes on from CAVLGL010000115.1 coordinate 18,017,334, forward strand.
AATAAATTAAGATGAAAGGTTACGAAAAGCTATACACCTATAAGATTAAATGTAAAAACATACATAAACACACCTACTCGCTTCGGTCGTGCGACGAACACCGAACACTGAGCGCGTTCCGTACGGAATTTACGTATGTATGTTGCGACTCGTACAAACAACACCACTACAACTCGTACTATGAAAGACTTGTGTTCAGAGCGGCTTTCTAAGCTGCTAAGTTCTGAATTTAAGGCCCGCCACATATATACGGAATTCCGTTTCAGCCCTTCACAATGCCACTGCTGAACATAGGCCTCTCCCAAGGAATGCAATAAAGCACGGTCCCGAGCCATCTACATTCATTGACTTCCTACATGTCTTACAAGGTCTTCACTCCATCTAGTGGGGGGATGGAGGTGCTTAGTGGCGTTCCTTGGGGCGAGGCTTATGTTCAGCAGTGGACCTGTGAAGGGCTGTAATGATGATGATGATGATGAAACTTTGAAAAAAATGTCTTGAATTTGTATACATATAAAATGCGAAGAAACTTTTTTTCCGACCTTATAAATACATATTATTTTCAAAAACTGCGAGATGTCTGTATCATGAAACCAAGGTAACGGACAGAAATTAGGAAGGAAATGGACATAGAGGTCAGCTATTCTCATTGCCAATCTCGCACACTCACTAGCCACTGGTAAGGCTAAGTGTCTTGGCCACGACGAGGGCAATGCTGCCCGAGGCAAACGCCGACACATCTACCAACAGCAGTCTTCAATGAAACCGCATTAATTTCCAAATTACTAACCTACCTTACTATTTATAATCATTTATTTCTATGCGTGAGTTAAATAAAAACACAACAAACATTATTGAGTATTAAAAGTTAACCATTACGCTGCATCATAGTCTAAAGTGTTTTGGGTCCGGTCACTGCACTGCTGAGTTGCATATATTATATTTTCATAACCAGTTTAGAATCAATAACTAATAATATTGTTAATTTTCATATTTATTGCTATTTAAATTAATACCTGTATATCTTCTACGTAATCAAAGTCCAGAACGTTCTTCCATCTGAAAGGCACATCTCGGGAGACCCTAAAGGTTGAGCTAACGCCGGCAACTTCCACATTGGTGTGAGAGTGCAGGAACTCTTCGACAGACTGCGTCACACCTAGCCCTAGGAACTTGAAAAGGCGATGCGTCGTGCTGTTGGGATTTAATGCTAGATCTTCATATCGTAATACTCTGAAAAGAAAAAAAACATGTGTGCAGTTCACACGCGGTAGATGTGAAACATTCAGAAAACTATTATGAATGGATTGGATATGATTATTTTATTCAATATGGCTAATGTTATTTATTTCATAAATTTTAATTGTTTCAAAGAGAAGACCGATAACAGCAAATACTGTATACTGTATTCTATCTCATTCTATCGCAGGCTAATTCCTATACATGTATATGTTTGTCTCTTTTTAGTGTCGCTTTTCGTTTCATCGTGTTTGATGAAACGATGCTAAAGTTTCACTTCAATAAATGCATTTAAGAACATATTAAGGGCAGATAGACAAAATATTTCTTACTAGCTGTGCCCCGCGGTTTCACCCGCGTCATCACGTGTCCGAGGTGCGGAACATGACCCAGTTCAAGCATTTTATAACGGCTAGGGTTTAAGCGTCGTTCGCGCGCCCATCCAAGTATTGAATTATTTTAATTTTACATTATCTCTTAAACTATGCGTCCAAATAACATGGTATAAAGAACAAAGTTTATCTTCATAAAATTGTCTTGATGATGAAGTAACTTTCGTTCGTAAGGATAAATAGGCCATGCCTAATAATAACGCTCATAAATCACTTTTAAATTTTCAATATTTTTTTGTCACAAAATACCAAATTATGGTTTATGTATAAGAAATAGACATACGGTATCGCGGACTTCTTTTTAGACGGAGTAAAGGTCTATATTTTTCTAGAACATTGTATTTACGTATCCCTAACGATAACACGTATCGTACAAATAATTTCGGCTTTAGCAGTCAGTGTTCTATGTGTGTGTACTTCTTTTTATTCCAGAGTTTGTACCGCATTCCCACTTTTTTTCGCGATCAACACCGCTCACGCGCCACCAGATTACTATTTTAATTCATAGTAGGTTTAAAATTGAGTGAGAGCTATTTTTTAGATTTTTCCCAGAATCATAAATTTTTCAAAAACGTCTAATAATCTCATTACAGACTCATTTTAAGCTATATCGAAGTTGAAATTTCAAAATCTAAATTTTAAAATACCATTATATGTCTACAATTATCATCATCATCATCATCGTCGTCGTCATGATTACCACCAACCATCTTCCACCCATTGAACCGACCGAATGGGTCGGCTCGATCGGGGAAAGACCACGCTCTTACAGAAAACCAGCGTAAAATAGCAGCTTAACGCTGCTGTGTTTCGTATGGTGAGTGTAGAGAACCGGAGACCCTTTTTACTGGCAAAGAGGCATTCCATCTTAGTCCTCACGGGTAACAACGCATCTGCATCTTGAGTCTTTATTGAGGATAGATGTAGATGTCTATGGGTCACAGTAACCACTTACCATCAGGTGGACTGTGTGCTCGTTTGTCACCCGATCCTATAAAAAAAAATGAAGCATCGCTAAAAATGTTCACGAAAAAGCTACAGCGACAAAAATATCGCGCAGTTTTATTCTTACAACATTGTGCTTGTTCAACAAAAAAAAAAGTACTTAAAACTTTACAAAAGAAAACCTGCCAGGGGTGTACGGCGCGCAAGCTATTGTGGAAATATTTGAAGTACCTATTTGCAATATTCACAAGTTGACGACTTAACCTAGTTAGCCAGTGGGAAGCCAAGTAACAGAATTCACTCAGATATTTTCTGATTTACGTACGTTTATTCGGATTATATTTAAGACATTTGAAAACTACAAATATGGAACAAAAAACAGATACTTTAATATCATCATCATCATTTCAGTCCTTCACAAGTCCACGGTCTTGGCCACCTACATCGATCGACTTCCTACATATCTTAGCAGGTCGTCCCGCCTTAGATATTTGTGAGTAATTTAAATATAAATATAACAACAAATTCAAATAAATACTATTTGTACTGACTCCATTACTGCATATAGTGATATCAATTAAATACTTCTTATTAATTTTTTTATGTAATTTTCAATTTTTCATTATGAGCCGTGGTAGCTGAGGTGATGCTTAACAATTGAAATCGAATTGTCAAAGGTAATTTATAACATAATATGGTAAAGTCACGCTGTATGCTAGCACGAATCGGTGGACTCGACCGGACAAGAACCTTGCTCGAGGAGGACCTACGCTGTGCACCTTAGTCCTCATAGATGTAGGTATCTATGGGCCACGGCACAGGCGTGTCACTTTGTAAAAATCTGAGGTATGGAAAATGGTGGCGCGATTTTCAAATTTGTTCGCATTACTCGTGGGGTATTAAGGTTTAAGAGTTTGCAGTGTATATACTCAACTTATTTATTGAACTATAAGATGTGGGGTATTGAGGTTTAAGGGCTTGCGATTTATTTATATGGGGTTTGTAGTAATATGCGATTTATTTCCTAATTTCAGCTATGGAATTCCATACCTTGAAAAACTTGAGGTATGGAGTGCTCCATACCTTCCATAGTGGAAGTGACACCCCTGCCACGGCATCCACTTATCAACAGGTGGACTGTATATCGTATGCCACTCTGACTACTATAAAAGAAATTGTTTTCAGTATTTTATAATATTAAATATTTTACAACACAAACATATTTTATAACGCTGGAACAATAACAGAAATAAAAAGCTTTCACGCTATGATTTTTCATGTTCATTGTAGTTCAATCGAGGGGAGAAAAAAACGGAACACTTGACTGGCGTTCGTTGATGTATTGCGAACAACTGTATTCATGAATTTAAATGCACACGGACCGCTGCGCGAGGAAAATTTAACATTAAGTTAGTGGGTAAGTTAATTACACGTTAAGAACCGGTTACGATAGTCTATGTGATTATTAATAACAAAATATTCAAAACGCGAAACAACTACCTCTACCATTAAAATGAGCATTTTTACAGATTGAACAATTATTTAGTCTACTGCCGCACATAGGTTTTTTTATAAGAATAAGGGTGACAAACAAACACACAGTCGATCTGATCGTAAGTGGATGGATACTATAGCCCACAGATATCTACATTTATCCTCAATTACTAGGGAGGACTAACATGGAATGCCTTATTTCCAGTGCAAAAGGGTCTCCGGTTCTCTACACTCACCATACGAAACACAGCAGCTGCTATTTTGCGGTGGTATTCTGTGAGAGCATGGTTCTACCACGGTCCAGCAGACCCGTTCGTGCTACAACCATAATATAGATGCAGCGTGGCTCTACAAAGTACCCATTAGTTACTTCTTAGTTATTTCTTTGATGGTATTTCCCACAATAGTCACGTTAGACAGGCGGGTTGGTAACCACAGTTTTTAATTATTTTCATATGTTATCAAAAAGATGATTTGACCATATCTTTTTACATTTCCCTCTGTCGCCTCTTACGATACCTACGGAACGATATGGGGTAGTAGTGGATTTTCTTAAATCGTCTATGTGGTTGGAGTGAAAGAGAAATTATATACTCATTCTATGAGTATCGGTTACGGTGTAATGTGGTAAGTAGATAATAAAGTGTAGGTTAGGTTAGGTTTTAATTTACTAGGAGGTAGGCCTTCTCTTCCGTTCAGTGGTACGTCTGGATACATACGACAATCTTACCTATTTCTGAGCCAAATACTATATACTTTCACTGCTATTTTACAATTTTTACTGACGGATATAATAGATAACCAAGTATAATTACAGTGAGACATACCATCTTAGTCCTCAGAGGTGATAACGTATCGTTAGCCTTCTTTGTTAGAAGTTGGTGGGCTATGTTTTAGTTTAATTGTCACTTCAGTTTTATGAAAAAAATAAAAGGAAAAATAAAAATAAAAATTGTCGCCTGTGAATAACGGATCACAATTGATAAAACTCACAGAACGAAATTTTAAAAATATATAATCTAAAGATATACAAATAAAATTGAAGTGCCTGTCTTGTCTGTGCCTGTCCGTTTTGAAATAACTGGCTTGTAATATCTTAGGGGGTTATGTGCATGTTATTATGAGATAAACAACAGTCTTAAAAATATCTGTCTGTCTGTCCGGGGTAAACTTCGGATGTGCTGAATCGACAGTGATGAAACTTTACGAACAGATAGAGAGCTTAATTTATTTTATGAAAATACGTAAAATTAATAAAGTTAGGTGCGGTATACAACGTGTCCCAAAATTCAACGATAAGCCAACACCGGAGGATAGACCTGCCCCGGACTAATCGGGTAAAAAAAGAAAAAAAAATATATCCCAATTATATTTTAAGTTATATAAAAAAATGAAATTCTTCAGAAATTGAGACAGAGATCTATTGGGGTTGTCTTAAAAACAGGGTCTACTCAAAACCCATTGTGACATTGGACGAGCTTCGTCGAAATATCACTCAGGCTGCTGATTACATTAATAGCAGAAGATATGCAAGACAAATAAAACGATCATTTTTAAGGCGATGTCGTGCATGTATTAATGCTGGTGGCAAACAGTTCGAACATTTGCTATAATGTTAATAACTTAATAAATTACACGTGAAACTGTTTGTACCATTTGTTTTGAAATATTAAACATTTTTCAAGAAATAATACTTTTATTACACCCGACCGTCATTTGGCCCCTGTTAAGAAATAATAGGCCCATATTTTTTTATAACTTGTTTTCCTAGAGTATTATACCATTTTGGAATATTGGTTAGTTGCGTCAATTTTTAAAAAAACTTGCCATACTAGTGTTCATATTTTTTTTTACACCACGATAAGTTAAATTTGGTTAAAAGTAAAAGTCTTCAAAAAATTTAGGGAATAAAATAAGTTTCATTAATTTTCGTGATAAAACAAGAGTTATTCTGGAGTTTTTAAGAATTGTGGTAGATAGCAGTACTATTCAGGTTGCCTATAAAAAAAAAAGAAAAAAATATTTAAAAAATTGTGGTCATGGTAGTGAAAAATATCATAAACGGTCTCAATTTCTGAAGAATTTCATTTTTTTTTATATAACTTAAAATATAATTGGGATATATTTTTTTTTTCTTTTTTTACCCGATTAGTCCGGGGCAGGTCTATCCTCCGGTGTTGGCTTATCGTTGAATTTTGGGACACGTTGTATATGAGCAAGCTATAGAGCGAGCGTAGCTCTCATTGCCTAATATACCAAGTGTAAATGCATGTGTTCTATGGATACATAGACGAAGCGGATAAATAGTGATGCGCCAAGATTGACGCTTTTGTGTTCATTTTAATTAGTTAAGAAGGTAATAGGTAAGTAAGTAAATATTGGGTAGGTAAGTAAATATATGGTAGGTTTAAAAACGATTATTAAATAAACACAAATATCTAATTAAATTACTGTCATTTAAAAATATTCAATTTATTATATAGCTGTCTTTTGGCGATCAAGATATTTTATCCTAATATCAGTATATTTTTGAATGACCGCAATAAATGAACCAAAAATGGTTGAAATATGTGTTCATGAAGACACTTAAAAATATAACAACTTCAAGGTCTCCGTAACTAAACTAAGAGTCATAATATTGCCATTCTTTTTGAAAAATACGTTTTTTTTTTAAATTATTGTTGTCGCTTTTACACAAATGTCTATTAAGTCATTTGATGGATATATAAGAACACCTATCTTTCATTATAATAAATTTATGAAAATTATTTTTTTCTCCTGATACGATTGCACCTTGATATTTCTCACAAGCACATCTGTAGCTAAATTCTGACTAGTAGCCAGCTATGTAGGAAATCACTTGTTTTGATGGCTTACATAGAAGAATCTCAGGTAACGCCAAATCATTTCCACAATCAACTATAAACTGCGAATCTGTCATATCATAACAAGGAACATACAGAACTCCTAATATTGGGTTCCCAGTTGGGTCTTTTTATCGCTATCATGTGCTGTGTGGCTCCCGTCGCGCGCCTCCCGCTACACCCTTTGATTACAAACCGAAGAAAAGAAATATCATAGTTCTTTTATTTTGCTTCCGTGAATAATTTTTGCAGCTTGGTACTGCACATTTCACCATGATAACTAAAAATTCTATTAAATATCGGTCGAGAGAAATAACTAACGCGCGTGACCTTTCGTGACTAATAACGTCGTCCTGGCCATTTCGAGACTGTTCTAACGCGTGTTTACAGTTCTAACTTGCTTACACGCGCTCTGTAATTTACTAAAAAATGCTAAGGCTTCATCACTATGAACCATATAATTATATTATTTTTTATTGCAACAGTTTTACAATATCAATAAACAAAACTAAACACGACAGAAAATGTACGGGTCTGTGCCATATTGGAACAGACCGCTGAAAAAATAAATAAACGCACACTACCTACATCTGGTACGCTCAAAAAAATAGTCGCGTCCGGTGTCTGCTGTTTTAAATGCGCCATTTTTAGCGCGTGAACGGACGATGAAAAAAAAATCAATTCTACATAAAACACTTACAAGAGTACGTAATTGAATTTTAGAATGAACGTTGTAAAACTTGTAATAAAAAAAAATTAAAAGAATTCGGTTAAGTGTTATGTTAATAATTTAAAGATCTAATAATTTTCAATACTTATAATGTCATTCGCATTTTTTTTTTTTGGAAAAAACGTTTGACAAATGTGTTCAAATATTTACTCAGCGACACATTTACAACATGGCGGAGACGGCAATTTTGCAGCATTTATTACGAAAAATTGTTAACAAAATAAAGATATTTTTGTTGACATCTCGTAGACACCACAATCTCTAAAAAAAAAATCCTAACACTATAAGTCATATCGTCGTCTCACATTTTATAGGTGGTAGATCCATGATACAGCTATGTTATGGTTATAGCACGAATGGGTTAGTTCAAACAGAGAAGGACCACGCTCTCACAAAATACCAGAGTAAAATAGCAGCTTTATGCCGCTGTGTTTCGCATGGTGAGTGTAGAGAACCGGAGACCCTTTTTCTGGGAAATGAGGCATTTCATCTTAGTTCTCGAGGTCGACAACGCATCTGCATTTTGATTTTTAACTGAGGATAAATGTAGATGTCCATGGGCTACAGTATTCACTTACCATCAAGTTAGTGGACTGTTTGCTTGTTTGTCGCCCTTATTCTAGAAAACACAGTTTCTTTTTCTTACCTGCTTACAATAAGCCAGTACTTGTATATTATCCCATTAGGTAAGGGGTTATTAAGATATATGATATCACACTGTTTTAGTGTAACAACACTACAGTTTTGTTTGCGCAAAACGAACAAACCGTTTATTTCTACGCCTTGCGCAAAGCAAAGCAAATTAGTAGAATAATTTACCAACGTCTATCTCTATCTTCGAATGCGTGGAATGCCGACAAAAAAGGTGTTGACCGTAGAGCGTAAACAAAATAATCCAAATCAATACCACGATATGGTGCAAATATTACGTTCAGTTCGAAAAGTTCTAGAAAATGTGTTTACTTGTGAGTAACACACTTTAATGATTTCTAAATAGTTGTGATTGTGTAACTTATACAGTTTTTGAAATGACTTTTTCAATTGCTAGTTTCTTCATTCCATCTTATGACTGCAATAACATTTGAGTGTAACACGTGATTTCTTGTACCTTTCCCCGAGTATAACAGATGCCGTGGCAGCAATTATGATCTAATACGAAAAATAAAAAGTCGAATGGAAATTTAACAAACGATTCTTAACTAATGGCCACACATCTTAAATCTTAAGCATAGCTTTAAATGGTGACGTAGGATTATTATTACAGCAAACCGATTTTGGTGATGATTATGATACTACTAAAGTTGAGAAAAAGTTCAACAGTTGCTCTTATTGGAATTAATTATAAAATATATATTTTATAATTTTTTGCGCCTATAACTTGTGTTATTTATATTTATCTACGTCATAACATCCCATTTATTGGTATATGCATTTTGTAATTCGAATGATCACGAAGTCTTGTTTTGGAGGTTATCAAGCTGGCAAGTGAGCGGCTTAGACAACCTACATACGCTTAAACTTTCACATAAGCAAGTAATGTATTTCTTTGAACAAAAATTACATCGGTACAACAGTCTCACTCTGTATGCTATAATAGACAATAAAGGGATAGTTTCCCACACTCGCAACATTAGGCATACAGGATAGTGAGTGCAGACTCGATACACGAACTGGTAATGCTGATTCCCATTACAAGCCTGTGTTTGGGTTCGGGTTTTTGGAATTAATATCCTCCACAAGTCGACCACCACCACATCGTTCGTCAATCAGCAGCATGCATCACGTGCAGGTAAGGTTTCCATTTGGAAAAGATGCTGGCATATTTCCCTTACTTTATGTGTTCAAAAACAAACCAAGAACAAAAAATCTGATGAAAACTTACTAACGTAAAAAGTAGTTAGTAATAACCGGGGTACAAATAGTAAGATATAAATGAATACCTATATAGAATAAATCACAAGTTTGTCGATATTTCTCTCAGCTTTATGATGCGCACACTTTCATTTGTGCTTTCTACTATCGGAATAGATTGGTGCTGTCGACTTTGACCGCGCCAACATTTTCCAGACGTTACTGAAATTGGTTAACTGCGTAGTTTCTAATACGTTTATAATATTATAGTGCCGAAATAATGTACACAAACTGAGGCACCTGTTGGTGCTAACATAACCGGATAATAGGTTCAGAATAAGATGTTTCGGATTTTACCCGTTAATTATAATTGTGTCATGGCGTTAATTATACAGGCGACAGTTTTTCTAGACCAATATACAAATAAAATAGATGTCAGTATGACTATAATTTCGTCTAAGCACAGAATGAATAGTACAAGAAGTCTAAGGTACATAATATTTTGGAATTATGGAAATATGATCACTTATTAAAAATGAAAAAAAAAACACATTGTATTACATTTAAATTAGGAATGTTAAAAGAATGTTGTATGCAGAAAGAAGTTGTAGAGTCGTGCCGCGTATGCAACTGTCGAAGATTTTTAAACGTAGTTTTTTTATGGCAGTGCCATGCTGCTGCAGCTAAACAGTTGTAGCATGAATTGGAACGAAATGACCGCGCTCTTACAGCGTAAAATAGCAGCTTAATGCTACTGTGTATCGTATGATGACCCCAGTTATTGGTGCGGTTATTTTTTGGTACTGGTAACAAGGCATTCCATCTTAGTCCTCAGGGGTGACAACCTGACGACGCATCTGCATTTTGATTCTTATTCGAGAATAGATGTAGATGTCTATGCTCTACAGTTTGGATGCTCACCTACTGGTGAACTGTGTGTTCGTTTGTCACCCTTATTCTATAAAAAAAGGTTAGGCATTACGTGCGCTTATTAATTGATGCACTCGCTTCAGAAGCTATTACTAGTATTCTATACTAGTATAACTTCACGCTTCAGGACGCGCGGTAGGTAGTTGATTCAGATTATATTCGTTGTGAGTGTATTTAGTTTTAGTTATCTTAGTCGTATTGTACGTATTTGTACTGTGTTAAATCAAACTAAAAAAAAGTTGTTTCATGACTTCTACATTTTGTAACGAAACATAATATGAACTACTACTACTTTTGGAACCAAACCAAACCTATTTACGCACCACTGCAGGGCACAAGTCTCTTCTCATTTCTGAGAGGGTTTTAGGGCAAGGAGGTGTCTGCCGCGCTGCCCAAATGCATGTTGGCGAACTTCACATGTCTACGAAACAATTTTTTTTCTTAATTCTCAGACATGCCGGTTTACTCACGATGTTTTCCGTCACGGCTAAGCACGTGGTAAATCAGCACTTAAAATTGTTAATACTGTGCAAAAATGTTATGTTATAAATATTTACAAAAATTTTTGAGGAAGAAACGTTTTGAATCTGAGGACTATTGATTTTTAGAAAAACCTTTTAAATTGACATCATAACTATCATCACTATACTTCTCCACTTCTGTCCAAGGTATGTCCCGAAACCTGGACCTATGCGACCTACTGTCTACTCTTTATCTCTCTCAATTTCGTGCATATCATACTAGTTCATCACTATATCTCATTAAAAAAATCTAGCCACACTTCGCTTACTGATACGAACTTACGAGCAAGTATGTTGACCATCTACTGTCGGTTCACGGAACACGCATTGGTTGTATCCTCTTGTTGTTAAGTTTTGAGGCATACGTGACGAGGTTTGTCGTCAGTTGTAACCTTCCTAACGACGTCCAGCCGAGTTGGAACAGTCGGTCCTATTTAGTAGAACTACTCGTCACCAACTTCGAAGGTACTGTTCCCAACAACTACCGACATAGGTGTGACATGAACGTTAGAATGTGGAATATTGAATTTGGATAGCTACAGAAATCCTGGAACGCATTGGGTAGCCTTTGTAAAGCACAATAAATACGTAGAATATTATGATAGTTTTGATAATTAAAAGCCACCGTTAGAATTAATTAAATATATGCGTAACTTACCTATTAACTATAATTATGCACGATATTAAGCGTTTGGCGCTACAAACTGTGGACATCTTTGTCTAAAATTTTTAAGGAATTACTGGAAAACGCATTTATATAGTGTATGAAATAAATAAACATATCAATATAAAATGTCTTTAACTGTGTCTATAACTGGAACAGGAGCCTCTTTATCAACAAACTATTCACTGACAATGGAACTACGAGGACCATTGACGTCATTGAGCAAGTACTAAGGTCCTCGAACAATTCCGCCATAATGACTATAACGTCGGTAATTCGAAGATGAGTGATGTACATGCCATTGATGTAGATACATATCCTTTTCAGTCCAGTATCATAAAAACGTCTTCAATGCAGCAGTGAAGAGCTTTGAGGATAAAAGTCACTTAGAATTACAAGTCTCCAAATTTGTAAAGGTTGTGTACTCTGACTCTATAATCGGATAGCCATCATAGCTTTACTGTACAAAAATTCGATAAACGATATACCGACAGCCAATCTGACAACACTGACAAGACTGTAGCACCAATTAAATGCCGACGGTATCTGTGCCATTTATAATGGCGGCGTAATAGAATTATTGTGTATTTTTTTTTATAGGATAGTGTGACAAACGAGCACACAGTCCACCTGATGATAAGTGGTTGCTGTGGCCCATAGACATCTACCTACATCTATACTCGTTAGCGAATCAAAATACAGAAGCTTTGTCACCCGTGAGGACTAAGATGGAATGCCTCTTTTCCAGTAAAAAGGGTCTCCGGTTCCATACGAAACACAGCAGTGTTAAGCTGCTATTTCACGTTGGTATTCTGTGAGACCGTGGTCCTTCCCCGGTCGAGCCGACCCATTCGTGTTACAACTATACTACTTATATAGCTGCACCATGGCTCTACTACGTAGTAAGTTGTGTTGTTGTTGTTAGAGGCAACAGAGGGAAACTATGTCAGGAGATTGGCAGCAGCATCCCCCTGATAACAACTGGAATTAATTAAATAACTGCAGTTGCTAACCTATGGCAAACATCTCCTCATGAACAAAGATAGAATCATTATAAATTGTATCCATAAATAATTTATTAATTCGAACAAAATCATAGCCAATCCGCATATGACTGTCTCTCTGTCTTCCCCGTTCTCTCTTTCTTACTTAAATCATAGGATCTACGTACGTTCCTGGAACTGCTATAGAGCTTGACGGCTATACGATCGTATCTCTCTTTTATCGGCGACAACCCCCGACCGCGCTTAAACTCAGGCCCCTTCATTTACAATTTTGGTGGAATACCATAAATTATTTTAGGAAAATAATGAAAAAATAATGAAATGAGTTGTAAGGTGACTCGAACTTTAGGTCTAGTCAGTTTGAATAGCCTATCATGTAGAGGATGTCATGGGGGTCATGGATGAATAGGGGCAATATGTTCTCGTTACACTCTTAGGTGGTCAAAATGGCCAAAAACCAAAAAACTGGGGGGTGGCTCGAACTTTAGGCACAGTCAGTTTGAATAGCCTATCATGTAGAGGATGTCATGAGGGTCAGGGTTGAATAGGGGCAAAAATTCTCATTACACTCCTAGGGGGTCAAAATGTCCACAAAAACCAAAAAAATTTAAATTCTTATTTCGGCTATAACTCCGTCTCCTTCGGAGGTTCTTACACAGTCTTTACTTCATCATCATCATCATTACAGCCCTTCACAAGTCCACTGCTGAACATAGGCCTCCCCCAAAGAATGCCACAAAGCACGGTCCTGAGCCACCTGCATCCATCGACTTCCTGCATATCTTACCAGGTCGTCACTCCATCTAGTGGGGGGACGCCCTACACTTCGCCTGCCGGTACGAGGCTGCCACTCGAGAACCTTTCTTCCCCATCGGTTGTCGGTTCTTCGAGCTATATGGCCGGCCCATTGCCACTTCAGCTTACTAATCCGTTGGGCTATGTCGGTCACTCTAGTTCTACTGCGGATATCCTCATTTCTGAGTTTATCACGCAGAGAAACTCCGAGCATAGCCCTCTCCATAGCTCGCTGAGCGACCTTGAGCTTCCTCATCCGGCCAGCAGTGAAGGACCACGTCTCAGTTCCGTATGTCATCACTGGCAACACGCACTGGGTGTACAGTCTCGTTTTCAAGTTTTGAGGTATACCTGACGAGAAGATGTGCCGTAATTTCCCGAACGCTGCCCAACCGAGTTGAATCCGTCGATTGACCTCTCGGTCGAAGTTGGACTTACCTAGTCGGACTATTTGTCCCAGGTAAACATACTCGTCAACAACTTCGAGCTTAGTGTTCCCAACAACTACCGGCATAGGTGTGACATGGACATTAAACATGATCTTTGTTTTGTCCATGTTCATCTTAAGACCTATCCGTTGGGAAACACTATTGAGGTCATTGAGCATAGTGCTTAGGTCCTCTAGCGATTCAGCCATAAGGACTATATCGTCGGCAAATCGAAGGTGAGTGATGTACTCGCCATTGATGTTGATACCGTATCCTTTCCAGTCCAGAAGCTTGAAAACATCTTCCAATGCAGCGGTAAAGAGTTTCGGGGATATGACGTCACCCTGTCTTACACCTCTCTGCAATTGGATAGGTTTCGTACTCTGGTTCTGTACTCGGATAGCCATCGTAGCCCTACTGTACAAGCACTTCAACACTTTGATATACCGACAGTCAACTTGGCATCGCTGAAGGGACTGCAGCACCGCCCAAATTTCGACGGAATCAAAGGCTTTCTCATAGTCCACATACGCCAGACATAGTGGCAAATTGTACTCCTCGGACTTCTGTACAATTTGCCGGAGGGTATGTATGTGGTCTATGGTGCTAAAGCCTTTTCGGAAACCGGCTTGTTCGGGAGGCTGGAAGTCGTCAAGTCTGCGCGCGAGACGATTCGTAATGACTCTCGAAAACAGCACGTAGACGCGGCTCAGAAGGGAAATCGGTCTGTAGTTCTTCAAGAGAGCGTTGTCGCCTTTCTTGAAGAACAAGACCACCGCACTTCTGCTCCACGCCTCCGGTGTAATGCCACCATGGAGGACGGAATTAAAGAGCTTCTGAAGGACTTCAAGTACCGGTTTTCCACCCGCTTTCAGAAGCTCCGCTGTAATTCCATCCTCGCCTGGGGCCTTGCCGTTTTTAAGGTGCTGGAGAGCCATTCTAATCTCGCTCAGACTGACGTCCGGGATATCATCGGAATAATGTCGGATAAGACTCGCTCTTGGATCGTTACTCACACTTGCGTGCGGCTCCAACGATGACGTGTACAGCTGCCCATAGAACCTCTCAATCTCACTCAAAATCTCAGGTGCCCCGGAAACGATGCTGCCACATTCTGTCTTCAGCTTTGACAGTTGGCGCTTTCTGGCAGACAGATCTCTGGCAAAGACTTTGGAGCCTTGGTTCCGCTCGATCGCTTCTTCAATACGAGCTGTATTGAATTTGCGTAAGTCCCGCCGCATGCATTTGGAGATCTGTCTGTTCAGTTGCCTGTATGCTGTTAAATCTGTTGAAGAATGTAGCTTCATCTCCCGTCTAACAGCCATGAGATTAAGAGTGTGATCGGAGAGTTTTTGTGTTCTTCTGCGGCGGGTCTTGCAGAACTTAGCTCCGACCGCATGGACAGTTTCCACGAGCTTGTCATTCAAATCGTCCACTTCATTGCAGTCTTCTAGGCACTGAAAACGGTTTTGTAACTCGAGCTGAAAGGTTTCGGGACTTTGGATTAGAGCACGAGGGGGACGGAGCGTTGACTTCATTAGACGAGACCTCTCCAACTTAACGTTTAGGTTCAGTGTGCCTCTAACCATTCGGTGATCGCTGCCGGTTTTCACCCTCGCGATCACTGAGACATCACTGAACAGTTGTCGTCTGGTCGTCATAATGAAGTCAATCTCATTTTTTGTCGAACCGTCGGGGCTCGACCAGGTCCACTTCCTGTGGGGCCGCTTCTGGAAGAAAGAGTTCATCATAAAGAGTCCCTCTTTCTCCATGAAGTCGGCCAGCTGCTGGCCCCTTGGGTTCCGTTGCCCTATTCCAAATTTCCCTACTTTCAGCTCACCGTTCTCTCTTGTGCCTAGTTTTGCATTGAAGTCTCCCATTAACACCGTATATTGGGTTTTGGAGGAATGCATGGCTCTAGAGATATCCTCATACATTTCCTCCACCTCCTGATCGGGGTGTGCCGAGGTTGGTGCGTAAACCTGTATGACCTTCAGCGAATACCGTTTGGTGATTCTGAGTATAAGGTACGCAACCCTCGTCGACACACTCTCAATCTTTACAACGTTGTTAACGAGAGACTTGTGGACGATAAATCCGACACCTCCTTGGGACAGATGGTCGCCCTCCCGGTAATAGAGCAAGTTGCCGGATTCGAGGATTACCGTGTCCTCCCCCTCTCTTCGGACTTCGGATAATCCTATAATATGCCAGCGTAACTTGTCTATCTCTTCTTCCAGCTCCACAATCTTCTCGTCAGTCCTCAGGGTGCGTGCGTTGTATGTTGCCAGGTCGAGTCG
This sequence comes from Parnassius mnemosyne, assembly GCA_963668995.1. Taxonomy (NCBI): domain Eukaryota; kingdom Metazoa; phylum Arthropoda; class Insecta; order Lepidoptera; family Papilionidae; genus Parnassius; species Parnassius mnemosyne. Next base: position 18,033,491 of record CAVLGL010000115.1, read on the forward strand.
TCGTAGGTGGCAACCGAACCTCCACCGGAGATTCTTAGCACCCCCTGCCCCGCCGTTACCATGGTCGCCACCGTAGCCAGGAATAGCGGGGCCGCCGGGGACTGGGGGCCGTTTATTATTGTCATTGCTCATGGGGGGTATATTGCCATAGTTGCCACGCTTGGCAAGCGGGTTGGCAACCGCAGTTTTTTTTTTATTGTTATTTTGTCTATTATCAGGAAGATGCTGCTGCCCATCTCATCTTTACTTCCCGCATCCCAATTGTCATTACTTCTGGGAGGTTAGCAATTGGCTTGAAATGATTCCTTTAAATATACACATTGACGGTGTGTTGCCCCTTTCTTTTTCGAAGTTGGCTGACATATCGTGTGTCTAGATCTAGATGTAGGTATTTAAATACATATTTTATTAGCTATTGAGTGTTACTCTACATGTGAGCTTAATTATCGCATGGTGTCATTCACATAGAACATAATTGTGAATAGTGTTGAAATACTATTCTTTGAACCTTATACTAAAGTGCTGAATGACCTAAAAACCTAAATTGATGTGAGTTAGAAACTAAACAGAATAAAGTACTACACAATTAAATGTGTGAAAATTTAGTCTAGACTAATTCACAGCCCGTGTGTTTTGCCAGTGGTCAGTGGATATATTATATATACAGTATGCATAGGCCTGTCCCAGTTGGGATGATCTGCTTAATTAAGTCCATCCTCGGACTGAATCTGAAACACTAGAGCCTAGTAACGTTTTCGATATTGTTACTCTATACTCAACACACGAAATACAGCACCATTAAGCTGCTATTTTACGCTGTTATAATTCCCTCCGTAGACTTTTGCGATAACCACTAGCAGTCCACCTGACGTCAAGTGGCTACTGCAGCAAAACTTGCAATCAATGTCAAACAAAAAAGGCTACGCCGCATATTATGCGGCTTCTATAATATGGAATGTCATCTTTTAAGATTAATTTAGTTTTCTTCACAGCCTGTAAAATTATATCACTACTCTTTTCATAACATAGCAGTAGGTGTATTCTACTTCCCCTTCGAACGGGTTCCCGCCTTGTCGTGGCGGGGGGGCTTAGTAGCCGTGGCTTGGTCACCCACGGTGAACAAAGAGGAACCCCTTGGCTGGCCCGTGGTGTAGGGCCGGCCCGAGGTGGCCACTCCGAGTGGGCTTGGCGAGCCCACTTCGGATGTGTGTCGGTGGGCTGCGGTGGGAGGAGTGTCCGCTCCCTCTACCGCTGCAGCCGAGGTGGAGTCGCGGAGGAAGAGGAGTGTTGGTATGGCGATGCGCCACTCGCCCTATCCTCCGCGACTCAAACGGGGCCGCACCGTTGATGCGGTGGTGGTGGGGTTGCGGGGGGGAGGAGTGTCGGTATTGCGAAGCGCCGCTCTCCCTACCCTCCGCAGTCGAATCTTGGTTGGCGGCGGAACCATAGACCAGATCCGCCGCTGGGGTCAGGAAGGCCGGTGCTTCTGAGTGCTAGTTTTTCCTGGCCCCATGGCCTTCGCGCATCGGACACGGGGGCGTCTGTTGCGCATTGGAAATTGGAGGCCGAGGAGGAGGGCGCGCCATGTGTTCTGGTGCGCCTTACCTGAGAAGGAGATGGGGGAGGAATAGTCCTCTCCCGAGGAGAGGCCGCCATGGGGCGGCCAGCGCAGGTGGGGTCGCGGATGTGTGCGAAAGCGTTCCCGTGGCCTGCCAATATGAGACGAAGGTGGAACACCATGGGGTTTTAGTCGGTGCGAGTCCGACATAACCCGTCCTTGCCCCCGCGAGGCGGGTATGCGTAGGGATATCCCCATGTAAAAAAAGGTGTATTCTACTTAGAAATAAGATTGTACCAACCCAGACAAATTAATTTCTTTAGAGGCAAAAACGAAGCTCTACCAACATAGTGCACAGTGATAGCCCAGAACAAATACCAGTATTAGTAAAACTTTTAAAATCTGATAATTTTGATTTGTGATCATACAAAAATATTAAATATTTTCTTTGAAAATCTTTTTAAAAATGTTGTAGTAAATTAAATAATTCTTAAACATAAAACAGCGAAAAATAGGTTCAAAGAGATGAGAGAGTGAGAACAAGAGAGGATGCTTAGTTCACCGCTCTCAAAAATATTCTTTGTAGAATAAGGAACATCCATCGTATTTCCATGTAATAGGAACCTCGTGTGTTATATCAATTACTGAATAATTATGACTATGTCAAATATTAATAATCAATGCAAAATAAGAATCTGGCAAAAAAACATCTTCGGCAGACAGACAATGACTTAATTTCATAAGTGCGGTTTTGCTTAATTTCAACACAGAACTTAAAAAAAAGGAATTTGATTGATGAAGGCTTTTAAATAACTTTAGACATTACAAACATTTAAAGTGAATAAAGATATATTTCTTATATATATTATTAATTCACACAGGTATATCTAATTAACGAGCTTAATATTGAAAATACCAACTTAGTTTTTATTTACCTAAATATAAATCTTCTAGCTACCTTTTCAAGAAAAATATATTTAAATTTTTTCAAACACAGTATATTTTATAGCATTCTATGCAATTCTACCAAATGATACTTCGTTGCTATTTTGAGTTATGGAATCATAGACAATGGCTTTAATCAACAATCAATGCCTCTACTGTGAAGTTAGAAGCCCCGTTCCATATATTAATAGATTTGGAAGTAGAATCAAAAACATACAATAACTTCAAGGTTACATATATTTCAGTACTTTTTTTTTACTTACTTATTGATTTCAAAACTGACAGAATAAATGTCAAATTCCACAGACTGGTGAATATCAACAGCTTTATATCATTACCATTACAGCCCTTCACTAGTCCACTGCTGAACATAGGCCTCCCCAAGGAATGCCACAAAGCACGGTCCCTAGCCACCTGCATCCATCGACTTACCGTATATCTTAGCAGGTCGTCACTCTATCTAGTAGGGGGACGCCTTACACTTCGCCTGCCGGTACGAGGCTGCCACTCGAGAACCTTTCTTCCCCATTGTCGGTTCTTTGAGCTATATGGCCGGCCCAGCCACTTCAGCTTAGTAAGCTGTCGTTGGGGTATGTCGATTACTCTGGTTTACTCATCTCTAAGTTTATCACGCATAGAAACCCCGCGCATAGCCCTCTCCATAGCTCGCTGAGCGACCTTGAGCTTCATCATACGGCCAGCAGTGAAGGACCACGTCTCAGATCCGTAAGTCATCACTGGCAACACGCACTGGTTGCACAATTTCGTTTTAAGGTTTTGAGGTATGTCCGACGAGAAGATGTGTCATAGTTTCCCGAACGCTGCCCAGCCGAGTTGAATCCGTCGATTGACCTCTCGGTCGAAGTTGGACTTACCTAGTCGGACTATTTGTCCCAGGTAAACATACTCGTCAACAACTTCGAGCTTAGTGCTCCCAACAACTTACGGCATAGGTGTGACATGAACGTTACACATGACTTTTATTTTGTCCATGTTCATCTTAAGACCTATCCATTGGGAGACACTATTGACGTCATTCAGCACAGTGCTTAGGTCCTCCAGTGATTCTGCCATAAGGACTATATCGTCGGCAAATCGAAGGTGAGTGATCTACTCACCATTGACGTTAATGCCGTATCCTTTTCAGTCCAGTAGATTGAAAACGTCTTTAAATGCATCGGTGAAGAATTTCACACTGTTTTACACCTCTATGGAGTTGGATAGGTTTCGTACTCTGGTTCTGTACTCGGATAGCCATCGTAGCCCTACTGTACAGACACTTCAGCACTTAGATGTACCGACAGTCAACTTGGCACCGCTGAAGGGACTGCAGCACCGCCCGAATTTCGACGTAACCAAAGGCTTTCTCATAGTACACATACGCAGCTTTATATAATTTGAAATATTAATAATAACTTGAGCTCTTTACACTTAGAACTCAAGTTATTCCATACAGCATATAATATACAGCAATTCTTTTTGGAAATGCATCCGAACAAGCACTTTTTTGGAAGGGCCTATGACCAGGAAAGAATCTTGTGTGCATTAGTATACACTAACACACACTAATACAATGTGTGGCAGATTACTGGCCCAATTACCCTCACAATAAAAATAGTTGTTGTTCCTTTTAGTCTAACATTTACATATATGTAGTAACTTTACTTTGATTAAAACTAATTTTACGGATTTTAATGCGTGGTAGAGTGGTTCCTCTCGTAATCATGGGTACTGTAAAGCATCCGAAAAGTCCGGAATTATAATAAGTAAAAATAATTTAAATTAAACGCGATAATATACGTAAAATAAATCTTATTCAATATACAGGGTCATTTTTCAGAGTAGCCAAATTTTAAACTTAAGTTCAAATATATAAATAATGATATACCGTTATTGCAGTTTTTGAAAATACGAGTAAATAAGGCTTCTACTTTTATTTGAAATTTTCCCAATTTGAATGTGATTTATGGGCAACAACGTTTTTGCCTACCGATCGACCCTTACGAATGTGTGCGTGCGAGGTAAAATCAGTTAAAATAATGCATCACCACGCATTTAAAAATTTTGAATTTAAAAGATTGAGATTTTTTCAATTAATTGTTTCTTCACCATTTGCCTATATATTGCCTCTGAAACTTCTCTGCAAATTTGGCCGGTTATTGCAAAATAAACCGATATAGTATTTATGTAAATATAAGAAATCTTTAGTTACTTTACTTACATAAGACGGTCAGGATACTGCTGCAACAACCGTCCAGCGGCCACATAGTCGCTAATCATGTCAGCGCAAAGCAACTCTGGTTTCCAGCAGTCTGGTGCTGGTTGACAGAAGTTACGATGTTGTCTCGATTGCATCACCCCACGTGGATCACGAATCAACAATATCACCTTAACATTAAGCCTGCAAATAATTCATTAATAATTAAGAGTTCAGCTTTTTTTACGAGGCAAAGTCCCCATTCGTGCTACAACTATACTACTAATATAAATGCAGCCCATATTAGTAGTATAGTTGTAGCACGAATGGGTTGTCTCGACCGGGCAAGGACCACACTCACAGAATACCAGCGTAAAATAGCAGTTTAACACTGCTGTGTTTCGTATGGTGAGTGTAGAGAACCGGAGATCCTTTTTATCTACTGGAAAAGAGACATTTCATCTACGTCACGGGTGACAAGCGTAGCAAGCAATTCGTAATGGAGTATATAGATGGCTATGGGCCACTTTCCATCAGGTGGACTGGGTGCTCGTTTGTCACCTTTATCCTATAAAAAAGCAAACATTAAATTTGCGGCTGCTTCTGTAAATTCATGTGCATAATGTTACAAATAACAGTGATAAAATAATTTTTCATACCTACTTCATTATAAAAATTTTAGAGTACTGATAATACACTGATAACACTCTTATTATGTTAATAATCAATTCCAAATGTTTCATAGTTAAGAATGTAGAATGTGAAAATACTCCTAGTATGTACCATAATTTAACCATGTTTACAAAAATACTAGACATTGATGATAATGCTGATTTAACTTATTTTTGAATCCCAACGTTACGAGTGCTTTGTCACAGGACATGGTCACAGGAGGACTGAGGGTATTTGACATATCAAATCGTTTTACCGTCAGCATTACAGCCTTTCACAAATTCGCTGCCGAACATAGACCTTCCCCAAGGAACGCCACTAAGCACAATCTAAGCCATCTGCATCCGTCAAATTACTGTATTTCTTACAAGTTCGTCACTACTTCTGGTGGAGGACCACCTTACACTTCGTTTACCGGGACGAGGTTGCCACTCGAGAACCTGTTTTAACCGATTGGTTGTCGGTTCTTCGAGCTATATGGCCGGTCTATTGCCATTCCATCTTACTGATCTGTACGACTAGAAGACTCACGCAGAGAATTTCTGAGCATAGCACGTACCTAGTCGGACAACGTCCTAGGTAAACATGAATAATTCGTCAATAACTTCTAGCTCTCAGAACAACTACCGGCATAGGTATGACATGTACATAAAACAGAACCTTTGTTTTATCCATGTACACTTCAAGACACTATTGAGCATAATGTCAGCTACCCGAAGGCGAGAAAGTTTTTCGCCATTGATAATGATATTTTGTTTTCTGCTTTAAAAACGTCTTTTAATGGAGCGGCAGCTCCTCGATATACCGACAGTCAATCTGGCAGCGCTGTAGGGACTATAGCACCGCCCAAATTTAGACGGAATCAAATGCTTATTTGTCCACATACGCAAGACAAAGTGGCTGTTTGTACTCTTCAGGGATTTCGGTACAATTTGCCAAAGAGTATGTATATATGGTACTAAAGTTTTTTTCAGATACTGGCTTGTTCGGAAGGCAGGAAGTCGCCGTCAAGATAATTCGTAACGATACTCAAAAACAGCATGCAAATGCGCCTTGAAGGAAATTTGTCTGCAATTCTTCAACAGTATTGATTTCTTATATTTACGCGAACACTACACATTGAATAAAACTATTTTTTTTACGGATTTTATCGCGTTTAATTTACTTATTTTATATTCCCGACGTTTCGGTTGCTTTCCAGCAACCATGGTCACGGGGGACTGAGGTGATTGACGTCCCGATGTCAAAGTTAACCCGGAGTACCTTCAGCTTTTTAATTATTAATTTTGGTCCGATCTACGCAGAATGAACTAACTGTGTCTTGAAGTCTTACAGTGGTATGCTTGGGTTTAGTTTTAATTTTATGAATTACAGGATCCCAAGCAGGTGGTAGTACCCAGCCTCCCTCTCTATTGAAATTAGGATGTTTTTTAATTTCAATAGCCTCACGTATCATCCTTGGCAGGAATCGATGTTCTTTCGCGAGGACTTGTGGTTTATCAAATCTAATGTAATGACGGGGGCCGTCTAGGATATGATCACAAACTGCAGACTTCCCGGAACGTTGGTGCTTCACGTCAGCTATGTGTTCTTTATAGAGGGAATATAAAATAAGTAAATTAAACGCGATAAAATCCGTAAAAAAAATAGTTTTATTCTTCAACAGTGTTGTAGCTTTTCTTGAAGAACAAGGCCCTCACACTTCTGCTCCACGACTTTGGAGTAGTGCCATGATGAAGAATGGAATTAAAGAGCTTCTGAAGGACTTTAAATACTGGTTGTCCACTCGTTTCTAGAAGCTTCGCTTTAATTCCAACCTCCCCGCCATTACATTAGATTTGATAGACCACAAATCCTCGCAAAAGAACACCGATACCTCCCAAGGATGATTCGCGAGGCTATTGAAATTAAAAAACATCCTAATTTCAATAGAGAAGATGGATGGGTGCTGCTATCTGCTTGGGATCCCATAATTAATAAAATCAAATCCAAACCCAAGTATACCACTGCTAGACTTCAAGATACTGTAAGCTCATTCTGCGTAAATCGAACCAAAAATGAATATTAAAAAACTGAAGGTAGCCGGGCTAACTATGACAGCAGGACGTCAAACAACTCAGTCCCCCGTGACCACGGGTGCTGGAAAGCACCCGAAACGTCGGGAATATATAAAAATAAGTTAATATACGCGATAGAATCCGTAAAATTAGTTTTATTTAAAACACTATAATGCTGTCCTGCGAACTCCGTTGAGGCTGGCCGCCGTGACTGAAATTTGGTCTGAAGAACATTATTATTTTGTTATATATACGACGTTGGTTTTTGGAGGAATGCACGATTCTTAAGATATGTCCTCATACATCGTTATGGTATTGGTAATTCAGAATATATGATATGCAAATCTCATCAACACACTCCCGATATTGACCGTGTTGTTAATGAGAGCCTTGTGATCGACAAATCCGACACCACCTTGGGACAAATAGTCACCCCATCAGTGATAGAACAAATTGCTGGATTTGAAGATTACGGTGGCCTCCCCCGCACCTTCGGACCTAGCCCCAGTGCAACTTGTCTATCTCTTTTTCTAGTTTCGGATCTTTTCATCCTCGTCGTCCTATCGTCGTCGTCTCTCTCTCTCTCTTCAAAGTACGACTCTAAGATACATCGAAGACCCTAGTGTAGATGACAGGTCAAGAAGTGGTCGCCCTCGGTCTGTTAGAACTCCAGCAGTGATAAAAGCTGTGAAGGCGTGAATTCAAAGAAATCCCAAACGTAAGCAGAAACTGTTGGCCCTTCAGATGGGGTTAAGCAGAACCACGGTGAAAAGGGTGTTAAATGAAGACTTAGGGCTTCGGGCATATCGAAGAAAAACAGGACATCGTTTGAATGGACCTGAGACTGAAGAGATCCCGCGCTTTGTTGAAGCGGTACGGGGGAAAAAATATCAGGAAATTCTTTTTTCGGATGAAAAAATTTTTACCGTAGAAGAGAGCTACAACAAACAAAATGATAAGATGTATGCACACAGTAGTGAAGAAGCGAGCAAACGTATTCCGCGTGTCCAACGAGGTCATTTTCCATCCTCGCTCATGGTATGGTTGGGAGTTTCTTATTGGGGCTTAACAGAGGTACATTTTCGTGAGAAAGGTGTAAAAACGAATGTAGTTGTGTATCAAAATACAGTCCTGATGAACCTTGTGGAACCTGTTTCTCATACCATGTTCAATAACAGGCACTGGGTATTCCAACAAGATTCGGCGCCAGCTCATAGAGCGAAGAGCACACAAGACTGGCTGGCGGCGCGTGAAATCGACTTCATCCGGCACGAAGACTGGCCCTCCTCCAGTCCAGATTTGAATCCGTTAGATTACAAGATATGGCAACACTTGGAGGAAAAGGCGTGCTCAAAGCGTCATCCCAATTTGGAGTCACTCAAGACATCCTTGATTAAGGCAGCCGCCGATATTGACATGGACCTCGTTCGTGCTGCGATAGACGACTGGCCGCGCAGATTGAAGGCCTGTATTCAAAATCACGGAGGTCATTTTGAATAAACTTTAGTGTCATAAGAATCTATGTTTTGTTAAGTTCATTTTGGTATATAAATGGTTACATAATGAATAAACTTGTTTCAATTATTTTATATTAAACATGTGACAGAATTTATGACCTGACTAGGTATATATAAATAAACTTCGCAGTGAATGTAAACATAGTGAGAAAAACTGCCTATCAAGGAAATTTTAAATAACAAGAAGTAAAATTTACTATAACAAATGTTGGTGCAGCTAAGCAGGACACTTCCCTGCTTCAAAAACTAGGTCTGCAATATGAAATTAAATTAAATAGGTATATTTATTTCTTTCTTTAAGAAAATAAATTTCATGAAAAATGTCATTTTTAAACCTACAAGATCTACTACAGTTTTAAAATGAGATTCCTCTAACAGGTGAAGAAAAAGCAAAAGAAACTTCCCAGGTATCCTCTTCTTTATGTCACTTTTTAAAAGTTAATATTACATTACATAGTATATATACAGAATGTAAAATGACAACAGGCCCATTGCCAACTAATCGGTATGATGTAGTAGGTATTCAAAAAAATACAATTAAAAATTTTGTTGATACATATTATATAGACTATTACAATTTACTTTATTTGGAATAAAACTAATTTTATAGATTTTATTGCATTTCATTTTAGCTTTTTTAATTCCCTACCTTTCGGGCACTATAGCCATGGTCACAGGAGGGATTGTGGTGTTTGATGTCCTGATGTCATAGTTAACAAAGATTACCTTCAACTTTTAATGTTTTTTTTTTGTGGTCTGATCTACGCAGATCAAGCTTACAGTATCTTGAAGTGACCATGGATGCTATGAAGTGCTGGAAACATTGGGATATATAAAAGTTAAAATTTAACATGATAAAATCCATAAAATTAGTTTTACCATATGCAGTAAGTATTTGTGTAAATATAAGAAATCATTAAGTATATTTACTTTATTTGTTATTGATTTATGGAACGGTTTCAAGTACATATTAAAAACCGACTAAGAGTGATTTGAGTAATAAAAATCTTTTTGAGAATTTTTTGAAGTAAATAAAACATATTAACAGACAGCAGTTCAAACTGAATTATACCAATGCTTCAAACAACAGATTGGTTATTGCAACAGAATAGCTGGGTTCCAGTCAAGTTCCCATAAAAACATAAGCACAAATTTTTATTGGCCATTTAAACAGAAATTAATATGAATTACATACATATATTAATATCTTGTAGGTATTATCACATATCCCCAGTTGGATAGTCCCTCTGATATGATCATTTTTAATAAGCAATTTCAAATGTAGTTTGCAATGGGACATTTTGTTACATTTTAATAGCAACATAATTAGGAAAAAAGTGTCTATTCATACGATAATCGGACAGTTAATTATTTCTTATTTATATGTTTATCGTATGATTTGTTTATTTTTATTGGTCTGATAAATTTAAAAAGAAAAAAATATATAAAATAAAAAATACTTTCAATAATTTTAGACAATTTAATAAAATAAAGTATATATACATACTTACTGTTATGATTAGGCCTTGCGTCTCATAAAACATTACACAAATTATACGACTTGACGGGCTGACTTAAAGCTGTGTGCATTATAGAGATATAAAATATAATATTAAAGGCATTGAAGTTTTTAATTTTAAAAATTATGGAATGAAAAAGTATTTTCTATATATATGATTATTGAATGAATAATAATTTTTTTATCATACGATTATCGTATGATTAGGAACAGCCATTAGGTAAACATTGTTTTTAAACTTTAAGCCCATGTGTTTTAGATATTTAAAATGTGAAATGTAAATGAAAAGTGAGCAGAAATCTTTCTTAAATACTCACTCTTTGTCCTGCAATATCTCCTGAACTAGACGTAATCTTACACGAACAACTTTCATACTTTGAAAGGGGAACAGTCTACAAAACTTTGCAGTAAATTCAGAATCAAAACACAATTCTTTCTTAAATTTACAGTGGTCCCATAATCTAGTATTGTGACTGAATTGGTGCAAATGCGTTTTCCCATATTCAAAATAATCTTCCATGTCATCATAGTTACATTTAAGCATCCTCTTTATTGTTTTTAAAGCCTTGTCAGAATGTGGAGGACCTCTTATCTGTATGATTTCATATTTTAAAAGAGGCTCATAGTGGTAAAATGTTCCAGGCATTGAATTTAAAATCTCTCCAAGAAAAGTTGTACCTGATCTCCAAGTGGAAATTATAAGACTCCTTAGAGGTCGTCCACCAGATTCCATAAGAAGATCTTCAAGCCGGTGGACTCCAGATATAGTATAATTGTAATTCCACAATTCAAATTTGATTTTAGACCGCGTTTTCTCAATTATTTTCTCGATGTTAGGAGAACCATCATAAGGGTTCGTTGGTACTGACTGTAGGAAGTTGTCTTCTCCATCATCTATTTTTAAAAAGTTTTTGATATTTCTACGGTTTTCAGAGGACGGACGATAATTTGTGTTATCTGTATATCGACTTCCAGCAAGAATTAGGAGAACACTGAGACCAAATGCGATACATATTGAATAAAAGTTAACTCGTCGCAACATCACTAATAAAATAAAATAAAATAATTAATAAAAAGCGATGTTTCAAGGCAGGAGTAATTTTTATAACACAAATACTAACGGGACAGACTTAATATCATATTTTTAAAGTTTTTCTTTGAGTTTGAATCATGATTCCCGTCCTAACGTTTCCGCGGAAACACCGCATTGCACCTTCACCATCTTACATGAATGACGTATGTGTGTCAACTGTCACTGTCAAACTTGAAAGTTTTTAACAGCTGTCACATTTTTTTTAATAACTGGCTTTACGGCTCTGGGTTCTAGCCTTTCTGAGCCAGAAGTTACTTTGTATAATTATTCTTCATATTACACACTTCATAACATGTTGATGCGTCACATTGGGCAGCCCTTGGGAGATTTTGACCGCAACTTGAGCCAGCAGACAGCTTCCAGTTGGCAATGGTATCTCAAGGCGCCTAAGCAGACACCTTATCTTGAGAATCACATCGCCATCAGAGCACTTGTTTCACCGTTTCCACTAATAGTTCACATGCGCTGACACTTAATACACAAAGTTGCACCACTTTTACATATCAAAATTCACTTCAAACCAATATTTAAACAATAATACAGGAGCAGCAAACCGCCGCCGGCCAAATTCCCGCCAAAACTCCAGCTATCACTTACGATTAACGGCTTCGACAAAGTATCAAACTGAACGTAGTCATAAGACATTGTCATTGCCACTCTTATTACTTATGACCATCTTTGTTTATTCCACCTATATTAATTGGCAAAGAGCCGTTTAATATAGCTTTGACAAAGAACGCCGTACTTTCTGTGTAAATCGTGTCAGTTCATGACCGACTAGTCGGTCAAAACATTGCGGTAAAATGTATACAACTGTGAGAGTAGGAAATTTAAGTGTTTAACTTTTTTCACTGCTAAAATTTATTATTATATTATTATTATTATTATTTTATAAGTTATTTGTTTTAAATCAATAATTACAATAATAAAAAAACATTAAATAAATTAAATGCACTGTTTAAATCAATTATGCTAGTGTAGTGTAGGTACATCTACACCAAATAATTTAGCTTTTCCGATAATATTTTTGTTACCGTTTTTTTATTGCAACAATTTCTTTTAGATTTTCAAAATGCCCATAATTGAGACATGACTATTAAATGAAGCTAAGTTTTACGGATTTTATCGCGTTTAATTTATTTTTTTAATTCCCGCGTGAAAGAACATATAGCTGACTTGAAGCACCGCCGTTCCGGGAAGTCTGCAGTGTGTGAACATGTTCAAGATGATCCCCCCTATTACATTAGATTTGATAGACCACAAATCATCGCAAAAGAACACCGATTTGAAATTAAAGAATATCCTAATTTCAATAGAGAAGGTGGATGGGCACTGCCAATATCCAAGGCTTTGTTTAAAATATTTAGATAAATCCTGTTTTATTGCCGGTTTATCGATAAAAAAGTGAAAAATGATATCATTCCAACTGATATAAGAATAGCTGCCACCCCGTATCGTTCCATGGGTGTTGTAAGCGGTGACAGAGGGAAATTGAAACAGAAGATGAGCATGATATTTCCAATAACTCATCAATGCAATTCATATACACAATCTCAAATAGTGGTAACAAGAAAACCCACTGCCTACATTTCTAAGTCAAATACGGTTTGACAGTTATTCTTTTCCGCAGGAAGAACATCCATAACTAGATCAGAAGGTTCTTCAAGACGTGAGGTACACTTTTCTCATTATGTTGGTAAAAACTTTTTATATAAACACCTCTTTAGCTGAATACGTGAACCAGAAATGGAAATATAATTAAACAACTGAACTAGACTTTTAATACTTCTATTTTCTATTTCTTAGCACCGACTTCTGAAGCGAACGAAAATTATTGTATTTTTTTAGTTTATTAAAGTCCGCTTTTTACTTTTTACTAAGAGTATAATTCTTCCCTTAACCGTTCATCATTACAGCCCTTCACAAGTCCACTGCTGAACATAGGCCTCCCCCAAGGAATGCCACAAAGCACGGTCCTGAGCCACCTGCATCCATCGACTTCCTGCATATCTCACCAGGTCTTCACTCCATCTAGTGGGGCGTCGCCCTACACTTCGCCGACCGGTACGAAGCTGCCACTCGAGAACCTTTCTTCCCCATCTGTTGTCGGTTCTTCGAGCTATATGGCCGGCCCACTGCCACTTCAGCTTACTAATCCGTTGGGCTACGTCAATTACTCTGGTTCTACTGCGGATATCCTCATTTCTAAGTTTATCACGCAGAGACACCCCGAGCATAGCCCTCTCCATAGCTTGCTGAGCGACCTTGAGCTTTCTCATACGGCCAGCAGTGAAGAACCACGTCTCAGATCCGTAAGTCATTACTGGCAACACGCACTGGTTGTACAATTTTGTTTTCAGGTTTTGAGGTATGTCTAACGAGACGATGTGCCGTTATTTCCCGAACGCTGCCCAGCCGAGTTAAATCCGTCGATTGACCTCTCGGTCGAAGTTGGACTTACCTAGTCGGACTATTTGTCCCAGGTAAACATACTCGTCAACAACTTCGAGCTTAGTGCTCCCAACAACTACCGGCATAGGTGTGACATGGACGTTAAACATGATTTTTGTTTTGTCCATGTTCATCTTAAGATCTATCCGTTGGGAGACCCTATTGAGGTCATTGAGCATAGTGCTTAGGTCCTCCAGCGATTCTGCCATAAGGACTATATCGTCGGCAAATCGAAGGTGAATGATGTACTCGGCATTGATGTTAATACCGCATCCTTTCCAGTCCAGTAGCTTGAAAACGTCTTCCAATGCAGTGGTGAAGAATTTCGAGGATATAACATCACCCTGTCTTACACCTCTCTGCAGTTGGATAGGTTTCGTACTCTGATTCTGTACTCGGATAGCCATCGTAGCTCTACTGTACAAACACTTCAGCAGTTCGATATACCGACAGTCAACTTGGCACCGCTGAAGGGACTGCAACACCGCCCAAATTTCGACGGAATCAAAGGCTTTCTCATAGTCCACATACGCAAGAAAGTTTCAGATTACACTCCTCTATCTTCTGTACAATCTGCCGCAGGGTATGCATGTGGTTTATGGTACTAAAGCCTTTTTGGAAACGGGCTTGTGCGGGAGGCTGGAAGTTGTCAAGTCTGCGTGCGAGACGATTCGTAATGACTCTCGAAAACAGCACGTAGACCCGGCTCAGAAGGGAAATCGGTCTGTAGTTCTTCAAGAGAGCGTTGTCGCCTTTCTTGAAGAATAAGACCACCGCACTTCTGCTACACGCTTTCGGAGTAGTGCCACCATGGAGGACGGAATTAAAGAGCTTCTGAAGGACTTCAAGTACCGGTTTTCCACCCGCTTTCAAAAGCTCCTCTGTAATTCCATCCTCGCCCGGGGACTTGCCGTTTTTAAGGTGCTGGAGAGCCATTCTAATCTCGCTCATACTGACGTCCGGGATATCTTCGCAATAGTGTCGGATAAGACTCGCTGTTGGATCGTTACTCACACTTGCGTGTGGCTCCAACGATGACGTATACAGCTGCCCATAGAACCTCTCAATCTCACTCAAAATCTCAGGTGCCCCGGAAACAATGCTGCCACACTCGGTCTTCAGCTTTGACAGTTGGCTCTTTCTGGCAGACAGATCTCTGGCAAAGACTTTGGAGCCTTGGTTCCGCTCGATCGCTTCTTCATTACAAGCTGTATTGAAGTTGGGTAAGTCCCGCCGCATGCATTTGGAGACCTTTGGAGACCGTTACCTATAATAATATTAGTTAAATATTAAAAATATTATTTATTTCTTAATAAAAAAAATTAAAATATTTTATGTCAAAATTTGGGTCAATATAGTGGGTCATTAACACTCAACGTACGTGTAGTAATTTTCTACCCTCATAAAGACCGCGAAAGCATAAAACCAATATACATTCTGAACCTGTAAATTGGTTTTAGGGTTTAGCGTTAATATATCTTATTCCTTAATGATTAATATACTATTAGACATTTAAGGAGTAAGCTAGTATACTAGCTGTTGCCCCCTGTGTCACCTGTATGGATAAATTCTAAATTAGTGCACCCATTCTATTGTGTTTTATTACATACTAATATGTTTATTATCGGCATGATAAAAATTATAAAATTTACAAAACTACAGTGGAAGTGTATTCAGTTTTAAATTATACAATCGCAATTATTTTTTATGTATTGATCGCATTGTGATTGTATTTTATATTTGTATTTAAATATACATATAAAATAATATTAAATAGTCGATTTCCAATTAAAACGCATATCATTAATTGCAGTATTATTCAGTCGGCAATCTAGATAACATAGTCACTTCTATAGTCGTGCACACTAATGCATACCCACACTGTCAACTCACAAATAACGGCACGTTAAAAACCAAAAGACTGTTCAGTATATATGTATGAGGTAGGGGAGGAAACCTATTGGTACAAATCACAGACTACTAATACTAAGAGGATAATACGCCTGAACATATATATTTTGTTGTTAATGATGTTCGGGTCCGAGATGTTTAAATCGATTGTTTTGACTGAAAAAATATTTCGATGGTTCTTAATGATTTGCTCCGCTGTCGACTATTGTCGGCAATAGACGCATCATATTAATCTGTGGGCAATAGTCACGAATGTAACACCTCGAACACAGTCACATGTCGATGTTGATGGGCCGTCCGGCGAGTTCAAGTAAAGTAAAAAGTAAAGTTGCAGCCTATTTACGTCCCACTGCTGGGCACAGGCCTCCTCTCATTTCTGAGAGAGTTTTAGGGCAAGGGAATGTCCGCCGCGCTGCCCTAATGCATGTTGACTAACTTCACATCTCTTCGAAATATTTTTTTCCTTATTTCTCAGACATGCAGGTTTCCTCACGATGTTTTCCTTCACCGCCGAGCACGTGGTAAATCAGCACTTAAAATTGTAATTAACAATTTAATTGGTGCCGGCGGGGAACGAACCCGGGTTGTTCAAGATGTTTAATGGCGAGTTCAAGATGTTTAAACAATCGAAGGAAAACAATTGCAGTCGCTGCCACCGAGTGCGAATTCCACTTTTTTTTAGAAATATCTAAGAAATAATTTACTATTAACATATTGCAGAAATTCGATGTATGCCGGTGTCATTCCTTAGGGGAGACGTAATTTGAATACGTTAATAATTGGATTTTTAAGAGGAAAAAGTTAAGCATTCTTTATTCGGAACTGTATCTTCCAAGTCGTTAGTCGAGTGCGTTACCATCAGGCATGTATATACTTTCCTCCTATTTAGTACTATTAAAAAGGAAATCTGATTATACATCATATCTTCATATCTTCATTTTGTAATGCCTACATCATATCTATTAGTAAACACGCAAATAAGCTAAGAGCGAGTAGTCCACTAAACTGCCGGTTTGACGCTTATTTATCTATGGTTTGACGTATTCTCAGGTACGTAACTTGACATATTATACGACTCATTGACTCGACGTAGGCAAAAACAAGTGAAAGAATGTAGTTGAGAGTGGAGTCTGATTGTTCGAATAACATTTCATTTGTTCAGTTGGAATATTGCTTGTATGAATTTTTATAATTCATTACCTCGTTTATTTAAGAAATGAAAAGTAAGAAAGTAGACTTGCTCTTAAAAATATATTAAAAACAACACAATTAAACAACTCAGTTTTTTAGAAGATTTTTTGAGCTTAATTGTTTACTTTGAATATAGGCCTCCCGCAAGGAATTCCACAAAGCAAGGTACTGGGCCATCTACATTCATCGACTATCTGCACCTCTCACCAGATCGTCACGTGCACGTGCACTATTTAATGAGGGGTGCCATCCACTTCGCTTACCGGTACGAGACTGCTACTCGAGAACCAGTCTTTCCTATCGGTTGATAGTTCTTCGAGATATATCAGTGATCGTTAACTGTTAATTATCTAGGCAAATCAAAAGTATTTTAATCAATGAGGTGGTTAGCTGTTTTATAATAAATGCACTTGTGCGTTTCTTTTTTGACCAAACACCAGTGCTTCCACGTCCCATAGAAAACGACATAACAATAAGACTTCGGGTTCTTAAGTACAGATTATGTAAATATAAAATACAGTGTTAATTTATTGTATTATTTATTGGTGTGAAACCTAAATAAAAAAAAATCAAATTGAAAGCTTTATCGCAGTTTCAGTGATCTAAACTTTATAACCAACAATATGCATTTTTCCAATAGTTTCACCCATGAAAAACCATAAACCCACTTCCGTGCACATGAGAAGCAAAAGCCAGGCTTGTTTTACCGTCAAATACTTGTAACATCCAGATTTGATAAAGTCCTTAACAAGTTCCACATCTTCTTGCAATTTCTGAAATAAAATTAAGCAAACATTAAAAATACAAAAAGCTATTCGGTGAAAGGAAGCACACGTCTCTAAAGTATCTTATTACTATCATCATCAAAGTCGATTGAGCGTAGGCCTCTTTTAAGGAACGGTTTTTCACGTGGTAGAGCCATGCTGCAGCTATATTAGTAGTATAGATGTAGCACGAATGGGTCGGCTCGACCGGGGAAGGACCACGCTCTCACAGAATACCAGCGTAAAATAGCAGCTTAACACTGCTGTGTTTCGTATGGTGAGTGTAGAGAACCGGAGACCCTTTTTACTGGAAACGAGGCATTCCATTTTAGTCCTCACGGGTGACAACGCATCTGCATTTTGATTCTTAATCGAAGATAGATGTAGATGTCTATGGGCCACAGCAACCACTTACCATCAGGTGTTCTGTGTGCTCGGTTGTCACCCTTATTCTCTTAAAAAGCATGCTAGTATTTTTTTTAAATAAAAAGAAATAAAAAATGCGCTCATTGCCACTCCAGTTTATGCTGTTATATCTGTTGAAGACTGCATCAACAAAAAGTAAAGAGTCTTGCAGAACTTAGATATGACCGCATGGGCAGTAACCACGAGTTTGTCATTTATATAGTCCACTGACTGCAATCTTCTAGGCACTAAAATGATTTTGTAATTCGACCTGAATGTTATCTGGGCTCAAGCTGGAACGGAGCTTTAAACTTATTGAAAGTGACCTTCGGTGAGGTTCAGTGTGTCTCTTACCATTCGATGATCGCTGAGATCGCCCTTTCGATCACTGAGACATTACTGAACAGTTGCCGTCTGGTCGTTATAATGAATTTACAATCTCATTTTTCGTTTAACCGTTGGGGCTAGACTAGATCTATTTACTGTGTTGGTGCATCGGAAGAAAGAGTTCCATATAAATAGCTGACCCTTACGAATATGTGCTTGCGCAGTGAAATAGTAGGCGTTAGATATTTATGAATGACAATCGGTTAAAATAATGCATTACTACGCATACTGAATTTAAAAGATAAAATGGACAGAACGTGTAAGGTTTTTTTATTAATTTTTCTTCACCTTTTGCCGCTAGTGCTTATTCTGAACCTCCTCAGACAGTTTGACCAGTAATTGCAAAATAACCCTGAATAGGTACTTACATTACTTTCAACAATAAGCAAGTTTTAAACAAAGTTTCATTTATTTAGCGATTTCCAATAGGCCGTTTCAAAAGAGCTAGCTTTAACAACTGTGTTCGCTATTAGGGTTTGCCCGTGACCCACTCAGATAGTACAATATATTATAATAGGAATCTTTCGTATGATACATCGACCCCTAGCGACTAATGACTCCTAGTAAGCTTAAATGATTGTATTAGGAGAGGTTCACGACAGAAGTCGAATGGCGGATTGGAACCCATGCTTCAATGCGCCTGCAATTAGGCTACTGTCGATTAATGTCTTTTTTCATCCTTTCCACACGCCCGACTTTTGATTATAACATTAGTCTTCTTCATCAACCGTCTATCGATATCTCCGATATCTCACGCTGTAGGCAGGATTTGTCTGACTCGTCATGCTTGGTTGATAAACTGATGATTGCAGTTACGTGTCGGCCTTTGACGCTGCTACCAGTCGCAGGGCTGGGTATTTTACGTCTGTCATTATCGAGGTTTTATAGCACCATCTATCCTTAAGATTTTTCTAGCATTTCCTATATTGGCCTCTTCAACAAAGACGGGACGAAATGAGGTGATAGATTTTTATATATTGTATTAGTTATTTGCTAATTTTTATCATTGAATTGCTTCGTAACTCAAATGTTGTGTTAAGATATTAAAGTTAAAAAGTTAAAGTTACAGCCTATATACGTCTCACTGCTGGAAACAGACCTGTCATTTCTGAGAGCACTTAAAATTGATTAACAAATTGGTTCCGCCGGGGATTGAACTAAGATTGCTCGCGTTCTGTGAAATTTACAACGAGCGCTTAGTATCTGAGCTATCACGGCTCTTGTTTAAGGCGACACATCGAAAACCATTCAAGTATGCTATCGCCGGACTGACCAGTGAGTGAAACATAATTTCTATAATAACTTCAAAAACGCCGCCATTAGGTCTAAAATTGCGTAGCGCCCGCGACGATTCAGACCGCTTAGAAATCGCTTAGAATCTTAAAATATTTTTAAAAAATTATTGATTTTAGTAATCAAAATAATGAGCAACTAAATTACGAAATGTTATGAATGTATTTGAGTGATTTCCAAGCATATAGATTAAGTAATTTTGTTGTAATTTCAACTATAATGATTTTTTAGAGGTGTTTTTGCAAATAATTATGATCGAGTCAAAATTTTACAATCGTGTTTTTGAACAAGCAAATTCAAGATAAAAGCATGAATTTACCCATATCAAAATTCCAGTTTCGTTAGTCGTGTCATACTCCTATACTATTCGATGAAAGGAGGTGCATTTTTTCACGGTGTCGCCTTAAGGTGACACTAGTCGACATTATTTCCATAGAAATTTCGGAGGGGTTTTACTCCGCTGTTTGACAGTGTACATCCAAAATTAAACATGATATCGTTTTGTCTCATTATTAAATTTGTCTGTACGGAAACAGAATAGTAAAATAAAATGTTATTAAAAAGTTACGAGCTACCAAAGATTCGTTTTTATTGCCAATTTTAACACAACTTTGGGCGTAAATTAGTAATAAAAGAAGTGAAAAATTTCCAAAACAAAGTCGGTACCGACACAACTCAATTATCGAAGAGCTCAATAAATTTTATTTGTAATTGATTAATGTAGTGGTTTTTTCATAAAACCCCTTCTTCCAAAGGCCTTTTCGTATTTTTTTACGCGCGCATGTTACTATGAATTATCGTGCATCTCACTGAATAATGTCTCCCCCGGTGCGGTGCGGGAGGACGATGCTTACACACACATGCACAGGCGGTGACGTGCGCTTATATTCGAGTTTTATTCGAAACGAAAAGTTTTGCTATTTTGTAATTTGGACGCCAAAGACAAAAGACGGCATGGAAATTGATATAATTTAAAGAGATGATGCGTTTTGGACGACAGACAATATTTTAAAATTTTCGTCTGTAATATAACATAATTATAAAAGTAAAAAAAGTAAAGTCTATATTCGATTACTATATAAAATTGCAACAATTTCATTGGTGCCGACGGGGATCGAACCCGGGTTGCTCGCGTAATGTGATACTTACACCGAGCGCTAACCATCTGAGCTACCACGGCTCTCAATGCAAGTGTTATAAATAAATAAAGAATTACAAAACAGTTTAATTATTTATTAGACGACTTTTGCGGCGGACAAACAAAGTATATTATGTGGGATTTTCATAGGTACCTAATGTTATTACCTAGATACCTACAATCTACAGTACAACAAAATGTCACAAAACCTCGCCGCGTCGTGGCCACAAAATTGTAAACTTTAGGTAGGTACGTCAGTACTAAGAAAACAATCTTGATGGGTCACTTGTCTTGATAAAAACCTGTGCTTACGTTTAGTGATATTGAGTATATATTATAAAAAAAGCCAGGTAAGTAAGTATTTTTGAAAACAATTTATAGGTAGGCAGACCAATTACGATTATTATCTAAATATTATAAATGCGAAAGTTTGGATATTTGGATGGACGGATGAATGGATGTATGTTACTCAATCACGCCAGAACGGCTGAAGGGATCTGGATGATATTTTGCTCAGAGATAGGCTATAGTCTGGAATTTTTTTTTTCAAAAAAACGTTACCCCACACTAGGATTTTCTCCTGTAACGTGGAGGCAGTTTACAAACATCCAGACCCGGAACAATTATTTGTAGACCATACAAATACTTGTTCGATTGATTCGAACCCGCGGCTCCCAGTACAACAATTCATTGCTAAGCCACTGCGCCACGGAGCTGCCAAATATCATATATGATACCGTTTATTCAGGTATTTCGTTGCCGTGGGATAATTATCGAGTTACACACGTTCGAAGCCGAACTCTTGAGTGATTGCTGCATGACCACTCGGGGAAAACTAAACATAATAAAATAAGCAATCTATATTAGGTATATAGAGCCACAGAGGTATACCTAATAATTTCGCGGTTTCACCCGCGTTATCACGTGTCCGAGATGCGTGGCATGACATGACACCTAGTTCAAGCATTTTATAATTGCAATCAAATATTTTATTTGATTGTAATGTATGGAAAAATTGCCATGATTAATGGAGTACTTTTATTTTATCTGTCGGCATATTATGCGCGGTTTTTTCCAGTTTTAAAGAAAAACGTACACGATACATGAAAAGTGTGTAGGCAAGAAATGATTCTTGATAAATTTGCTATCAACCTCTTATACTTATTATTCAATTAAATTTAAACTTTCAAAATACCATAGCAACGTGAAATGAAAGAGTTCAGAAATAAAGATGTAACTAATCATTGCTACGCTCACCCGGGAGATAGATAAAAGTACTCAATTAATTTTGAATTTATTTTAGCTACTAGCTGTACCCCGCGACTTCGTCTGCGTTTAGTTTAGGGCATTAATTTTGTTGCAAAGACACCAAATAATTTTTCTAAAATTTAAGCAGGCTAAGTTACTTCTTATAACATGAGCTATCTACTAGTGAAAGTCCCGTCAAAGTCGGTCCAGCCGTTTTGGAAATTAACCGCAACAAACAGACTGACAGACATACAAAAATGTTAAAAATTGTGGTTATAAGTACCGTATACAGTTTCATACGCAATTAGTAAAAAGCTGTTATTTTGACATTACAAACAGACACTTCAATTTAATTTATTTGTGTAGATATAGATAACGATTGAACTAACGACTAACCTAACCTCGCTCATAGAAGCTTTCAATACTGGCTTCTCAGTTCGCACCGGGCTAGGGGTTATGCGTTGTTTGCGCGTCAAGCCAAGTAGGTATTGAATTATTTTAATTTTACATTATCTCTTAAACTATGTACTATATAAACATGGTATAAAGAACGAAGTTTATCTTCATAAAATTGTCTTGATAATGAAGTAACTTTGGTTCGTAAGGTGCCTAATAATTAAATTTTCATTTTTTTGTCACAAAATGCCTAATTGTGGCTTATATATAAGAAATAGACATATGTTATCGCGGACTTTTTTTAGACGGAGTAAAGATCTATATTTTTCTAGAACATTGTATTTACGTATCCCGAACCATAACAGCGCTTTTTCTTCTGACTTCCTTAACAAATATAGGCTAGCTGAGATATATAGCCTAATGCTGTATAGCCTATATTATTCAACATGAATCTGGCTATAATATCCAAAAAAAGATTTTTCAAATCTGACTGGTAGTTCCAGAGATTAGCACGTTTAAACAAACAAAAACCCTCTTCTGCTTTATTATATTAGTATAGATGTTGCATCGTGTTCGTGTAACTTCGTTTTCATTCTAACGGTTCGGAACACCGTACGAACAAGACATGCGTGAATACTAGTGTCGATATGCTCATCACTGATACTATCTCTGTCGGGCACGATGCCAGGTGAGACAGCGTGCTTTTTGGCCGCGCCCACCAGCGAGTTCGAGCCCGCGACTTGTGCCACCTTAAATATTATTATCTTCAGTTACGTTTTTTAAGTTTAAGAGCAACCACAGGCGTTACAAGCGCGCCCATTTGAAGGCTAAATACATTAAACAAATGAGCGGGAAAAGTAAGAATTAAAATTACCGCCTATATATTGGTCAGCTAGGCACAGGCCTCCTCTCACGTGTGAGAGGGTTTTAGGGCAAGAAAATGTCTGCCGAACTGCCCAAATATATGTTAGTTAACTTCAGAACATGTCTACGAATTTTTTTTATTTCTCGGACTTGATATTTTCTTCTCGTTTTCCTTCAGGGGAGAAGACTTGGTAAATCAGCACTCAAAATTGCAATTATCAATATCATTGACTACATCGATCCCAAACAACCCGGCAAACTGTGAATTTACAATAGTTTCAGTTTAAGACATCACACTGTAGTCTTTCCAGAAGACTAGGATAATCACAATGCGTGAATGTCATTACGAGTATATTTGGTTAGAAATTTATATTCTTCATTTTTTTTTATAGGAGAGGGGGCAAACGAGCATGCGGCTCACCTGATGGTAAGTGACTACCGTCGCCCATGAACAACTGCAACACCAGAGAGGGAATTGCAGATGCGTTGCCGGCCTTTTAAAAAGGAGTACGCTCTTTTCTTGAAGGTCCCTAAGTCGTATCGGTCCGGAAAAATCGCTGATGGTAATCGATTCCACAAGGAAGTCGTGCGAGGAAGAAAACATCTTCTAAATCGCACAGTGGTGGACCGCCAATCATCCAGATGGTGTGGATGGTATCGGGAGTTCTGCCGCAATTTCTTTTTGAAAGAGCAACATTGACTCTTATAACGTCTGAATATCTTATGGAGTTTGGGCATAATGTAAGAATACATTGTTCATTACGCCCATTTTGCATTATGTCCTTGAATTTTTTCAAATGTGTACATAGTTATTAGCCGGCTTCAAAAAAGGAGGAGGTTCACAATTCGAATGCATGTTTTTGATTTTTTTGTATGCATGTTACGCGATATTTTCGCCAATTGAGTCCCGATTTTGAATGTTTTTTTTTCTTTTAAGTTATACTTCAGGGGTAGTCCCAAATAAATTTGGAGAAAAAATCCACCCCTAAGGGTGAAAAAAAAATTCCTTTTTAGCTTTTTACTTCTTTAAAGTCGGCTTTAACTTTTTATTAAAAGGTATAATTATTAAAAATACTAAATTTCAGTTCATCTATCTATTATTTACGTGTAAAGCCAATTTAAATCAATTTGAGATTTTACAGCAGATTTGATGATCAGATCGTGATGATAGGTGAATAACGTTAAATTATATACATCACCTGAGATTCATTAATGGATGGTGGTGACATTTCTAATGTATAGTAACGTTTAGCGACACTCATTTTCTGTCCCAAGTTTGATTGCAGCACCTGATTTCTTTTCTCTGTAAATTAACACAAAAACCTAAGTATTCATAAGAATTTAAAAAGGGAAGGGGCAACAATAAGAAGCCGATTCGCATTAGAATTACAAGTACGTATATTTGAATTCCATTATACAGAGAGATATATTATATCTTAGAGTAACTGTAATTAGGCAAATATGAAAAATATATTTCATACCCAAAATAAGTCTTAACAGTTTTTCTTTACGTCTTCCAAACACTGGTCCTTCAGTTATTGTTGGCGCTAATCTGAAACCTTTAATAAGGATAAAAACAGAAGCGTTAGGATAATTTACATTATATTGAATTTAAACTTAGTGTTATAGTGTACATAATAATACGCTCGAATGTTTTTATGACGTTAAATAGACTTCACGGCGCGTCTATAAAATACCGGTTGTATTTTATAGTAGAGTGAGCGAGAGGTTGCATCACTCTAGCGGAGCGTCATATCGATGGTGGCGGGGTAGAATTGAGGGTAGATCGAGAAACCCCCACTCGTTTGTGCAGTATAAAGTTCACTGTAGGCGCTGTGCGTGAAGGATTCCGCCTAAGTCATTCCACGAGTGTTAAGACTCGTAGAATGACAATATCGTGGTTCTGCCCGTTGTAATAATTCTTCTAGTGCAGGCAAGGAGGATGGTGTTACTGAGAGGCTGCTCTGGGTAAAACTATAGACATGGGGAGGGGAAGGGCTCAGGGGAAGCACCCCTACCCTTCCCTCGTTGCGAAAATTTATAGTATATGAGTAATATTTTTCTTTTGTAAAATCATAACCTTACTTTTTTGCACAGGAATATTGACGCAAATTTACGTCTGCAACGGCTTCGGTGCTGCGGGAAGTGCAGCCTCTTCGCCCTTGCGTAGCAAATCACAGGCATCCATGCTCACCTCAGCCGCTACGGCTCACACAGGTGCCTGCATTTTACTACAGCGGGAGGGGGCTGCTCCCCTTCCGCGCCTACGGCTTTACAAAAACACTCTAGGGGTAGGGCAGACAAGACTACGTGGAGTCGGAGCGTTCTTGTTCGGTTTTAGTACAGATTTGACATATCTTATCTATAAAGTCAGATTGCCATAAACTACTATGATAGTGGTTAATGAAACAATGTAATGTGAATTGTTATAATTTTGTTTTCTGAAAAACCTCTTTGACTGCTCTCCACTGCAACTATAATAATAATAACAGAATTACCAACACCAATACACTTTAAGAACAGGAGAACAGATAGAACCATTAGAGGAACAAGATAGTTATAAATACCTTGGCTACACACAATCACAACAGATACACTATATGAAACTAAACAAAAACTAACACTACAATTTCAACATAGACTAAACACAATTCTGAAAACGCAACTATATTCTCGAAATACAATCAAAGCAATCAACACCTTCGCTATACCAGTTCTCACATATTCTTTTGGACCAAAACCGATCTGAAAAACCTTCAACGAAAAATTAATACCACAATGACCAAATTCCGCAAACACCACCCACGATCATGTCTGCAGAGATTAACACTGTCGCGGAAAGAAGGAGGTAGAGGACTAATTGATATCCTAAACCTACATAACAGACAGATAAAAGCACTCAGACAATTCTTTTTCTCAAAAACCGAATCCTCTATTCTTCATAAAATTATATCACAGAACGACCAAAACTTAACACCCCTAAATTTAAAAGATACAACTGAACAGAAAAATGAGAAAGTAATTGAGGACAAAACCAAGCTTTTAGAATGGACGCAGAAATCTCTACACGGAAGACATCGCCAAGACTTATGCCAGATAAATGTCGACAAAGAGGCGTCGAACGCGTGGTTAAATCGAGGCGAACTCTTCCCGGAGACTGAAGGGTTCATGCTTGCTATACAGGATCAGGTAGTTGAAACCAAAAACTACAGAAAGTTTATCATAAAGAATTTAAGTAATGACACATGTAGGAAATGCCATAGCTCTCCAGAAACGATTCAGCATATAACAGGCGCGTGCAAGTCAATAACCCAAACAGACTACAAACATAGACACGATCAAGTAGCCAACATTATACACCAAAAATTAGCATCCAGTACAAACTTATAGATTCCGTTACACCATACTACAAATACAATCCAGGAATTGTATTAGAGAACCCCTCAACAAAACTATATTTTGACCGCGCCAATCTTACCGATCGGACAATCCATTTCAATAGACCAGATATTACACTTATAAACAAGATAAACAAAACTGGATATTTAATAGATATTGCTATACCAAATACCCATAACTTGCAGACAACAATAGCAGAAAAACTGAGTAAATACACTGAATTAAAAGATGAAGTAGCCCGACTCTGGCATCTGCAAAAAGTTACAATAGTACCGATAGTATTGTCTACAACAGGAGTAATACCGAAACAACTCCACCAGTCCCTTAATTCCCTCAACTTACCTACAAATATCTATCATCTACTGCAGAAGGCCGCGATACTAAACACATGTAGACTTGTTAGAAAGTTTCTGCAATGTGAACCAGAAAACCCAGATCAAAACACAAATACGCCACCATTTTCTGTGCAATCTTCTACCGTATTTAATCCAACTGATAATCACTTGGCTTAGGCCCGTGTTATCAGCTCTTCCCGGCTTGCCGAGAATATAAAATCAAAAATAATAATAATAATAATTCTTTATTATCAAGAATAAATCACAAGAAATTTTATTTATTAAGTCTCTGACTCCTAAACTAGACGAGTGTATCTTAGGAATCAGCGGCCTCTCCCAGAGTTGTAACACAGGTAATACTAAAAGAACTATGCATGTTTTCATTGTTATAGTAGAAACAAAAGAAAAGTAAACAACTTTACAAATTTAACAAATTTACAAAATTAAATCAAAAAATAATAAAAGTTGTAATATAATAAAGTATTCTATATGTGTTATATTTAATACTAAACATCTGTACAATACATACATTTAATAGACATATATACAAGACGAGCACACACATATATATGTGTATATATACTTATATATAATTATTAAATATATATATATATATATATATATATATATATATATATATATATATATATATATATATACATATACATATAAGTTCATATATAAATTATGCATAAACATAAACGAAACGTTAATATTAATTGTCCACACATTAATCACTTCCCTGTTTTTGTTTATTTATTTTGAAACTATAAATTAAATTAATAAATTAAATTAAATCAAATTAAATTAATAAATTTTCTGTTTTATTGTAATCTAACGACAACAACCAATCACGAACTCTAATTTTACACTCGTGTTTTGAAAGAGGATAGAAATTTAGAATTTTGTTAAGTTTGTTATAGAGTACTATAGAGAGATATGCGCTTTGTCGTCTCGTAAAAACTGCGGCATCTAAACGGTGCTAGTACGTTGGGTATTCTACGTTTATTACGACAAATCTCAGGGTCGTAGGGAGTGCGATCGTGTTGATTGGTGATCAAATTTTGAACGTATAATTGCCTGACAGACAGCAACTTGCATTCGCTGTATAATAATTTTGTTGAGTATCTATAAGGTTTGAAAGTCATAGTTTTTAGTAAACATATTTGTGCTCTTTCGAGCTTAATTAAAAAACTTTTGCACGATCCTCCCCAGACACTTATGCAATAGCCTATAATTGATTGTGCTAAAGTAAAGTATACTGTGCGCAATAAATCAAAATCAGCAATGTGTCTTAGCTTTTTAAATGTCCAAATAAGTATACGAGTCCGGGATGAAATAAGATCAATGTGTTGGAGCCAGCTAAGTTTTTCGTCTAACAACACACCGAGGTATTTTACAGTTTTAGATCTAGTTATATTAAGGCAAGAGCATTTGTCTGTTGACTTTAGATCACAAAAATGTACTTTCAGTTCAATATCCTCAACAGCTGGAGTATTGGAAATACGGAACTGTAAGTACGTTGATTTAGATACGTTTAGTGTTAGTAAATTGTCCTCAAGCCATTGTGCCACACATTGGAGACCCCTTTCAGCAATCACCTGAACATCAGCCTAAGTCTCTCCATAAAATATTATAGCCGTATCATCGGCATAAGTGAATAATTTGCCATGTATTAATGGGATACGACAAAGGTCATTAATATAAATTAAAAAGAGACTTGGCCCCAGGATACTTCCTTGAGGGACACCAAAAGTGACACTAGTATCAGAACTGATGAAGTTTTTAATCTTAACTCTCTGCACTCGGTGACTTAAGAAGCTTTTAAAAATAGAAAGGGCCGAATTTCTAATTCCGATATTTTCCAATTTGTGTATAAGAATGGGAATCGAGACGGTGTCGAAAGCCTTTGCTAAATCAAGAAAAACACCCAAACATTTTTTTTGTTTGTCCAACTTATTGGTTACAAATTCTGTCAAGCCTTTTACCGCATCTTCTGTGTTATTACCCGTTCTGAAACCGAATTGCGTGCTTGATAGAATATTGTATTTGGTCAGGAATTTTACCAAACGGTTATTCAACAGCCTTTCCAATATTTTCGAAAGAGCTGGCAGCATAGAGATAGGTCTGTAGTTTTCGACATGTTTAGAGCTCCACTCTTGTATACAGGAGTAATGAGAGATCTTTTGAACACCTTTGGAAAGCATCCTTGTTCAAAACAAATTTTAAAGAGATTGGTAAGCGGTAATATAATTATATCTTTTATCATTTTAAGAAAAACGGCAGAGATAAAATCCCACCCAATAGCACAATCATTTTTAAGACTTAACAAAGTTGATTCTACCTCCGTCTCGTCAGGTGGATAGAGCACAAATGAGTTAAGAGATCTGTGGGTCGAACTTGTAACTGTACGTTGACCACGATTTGCAATCATTTTATCTGCTAATTTTTTACCTAGATTAGAAAAATAATGATTCGCTCTCTCAACTGAAACCGTAGGATTTTCCCTAATTAGATTATCAGCTAATGTATAATAACAATGTATAATAATAATGTATAATAACTCAATTCGCTGTGTATGAGTTCCATCTTCAGCCACAAATAGATTGTCTGGGTCCAAGTAATTAACGTTTTTATGGGTAACCCGTTTCGTTTTAAGCAATTTTTGTTAAAATTTATTTTTATCATAATTAATTCAAAACAAATTTCCGTAATCCAAAAACAGTATAAAAGGTTGTAGCTTAACCCTGACATACCTCCTAAACTGAAAACGTAATTAAAATCAAGTACTCAACGTCACTTCATAATACTTGATCAAATTGACATATTTGCGTTTCGTTATACGCAATTTTTAGTGAAATTTATTTTTATCGTAATTAATTCAAAACGCTTTTCCGATATCCAAATACTGTGTAAAAAATTCAAACGTAACCCTGAAAAACCTTCTAAATTGTAAATATAATTCAAATCAAGTACCGGACGTCTATAGTCAACCCCTGCTCTGTGTTACAATGAGATGGGTAGTGTTGCTGTTGGTTTGCATACTTTGGTGTTATCATGTAATTACCTCACACTAATGTGTAATTGCGACGGGGACATATTAGCGTATGGTCGAACTATACTTGACTGAATGTAAAGTGCAGTACGCTGTTTTATTGCTGATAATGATTAATTGCGTAAGTAGGAGAGCAAGTTGAACATCCGCACTCACTCTCACACTATTATTATTTTTAACAATTAACCTTTTGATGTATTTCCGAGAGATTTTTACATCACACTGTGTCACACACGGAACCGGTGGGCACACCGTAATGTGCAATATTTGCCGAACCACTTTGAACCCCACAGCAGTTCTCAGTGTTCTGATTTTAAGTATGCCTGTAACCAACCTAGCATTTTGACAGGTCCCTTGAAAAGCTTGACATTTTTTTTATGGACGCCTAAAAAAATGCGACCTAAGGAAACTATAGACTAAAAATGCCCATCAAATTTCATATGATCCAGCTATTATTTCTTAAATTAATTCGCATTTTTTTGATATCATCACAAAGCGTTTCATATGCAACTTTAATCAAAGAAAAATATTTTTTACACTTACGGGTTATAATATTCGTTACTTTCGTAATATTCATTTCAGTTTTTTTTAATTAATGTAGAAAGACTAGAATTCTCAAATTTTCGATAATATCGCAATATCACACAATCAATGATTATATTAGTTTCATTAGTTTGTCAGGAAGACTGAAGATCATAAACAACCAACAAGCAACTCTGAAATTATTTGTAAAATAATCGATGATTGTCGATGATAAATAACCAAAGAGAATATTATAATTAAACAACCTTGGAGTATATAAATAAATAGCATTTGCATTAAACCTTTTTCATATTTTAGTACAATATGCCGACCTATTCCTGACAGCAGTGCGCGCACTGCTATGTTTCGGCTTGAAGTCAGGCAGCAACTTAGGAGTTACTTTAACCGGGTTAGATTTAGAATCATTTAGCAGGAATTTGGAGGAGTAAGGTATTGTATTTGGTAGAGGTTTGTCCCCGATAATAACTATACCACTCGTATTAAATGGTAATACACTATTTCTAAGAAAAAAAAACTATTATAACCTGAAAATGGGTAAAACATGGAAAAACGAATGCAATATTACTGTGAAAGCTGGATAGCGTACATAATTTTGTGTAAGTGCGAAAAGAACATAAGACCATGTCAACGACTAGTGTCACATTATTATACTTCTATGGTATTTTTATTCTTCGATGGTCTATACTCTCATAATAAATTATTTTAACAGTAAAGAAATGATTATTACATACTTTACACCCAGAAATCCTTTCAGTTGAGCTAGGTTAGAAGCCTGTAGCGGGGCCGAAAAGCAGTGCAGCTCCCGCTACAGCCTTCGTGGTAATTTTTTTTATCGCCGAGAAATACATGAGCACCCAGAAATGCTTACAGTTGTTGATAAGGGACACCCCTGCTCGGTACGTAGATCAATGACGTACGTCAAGTGACGTACGTCAAGCCTATTCATTGTCGTTTTGCATCGTGCGTCGTGCATGACCTTGGCGGACCGTGTATAAAACGTTTTAGTTCGTTATATAAAACATACTATTAAGAAGAACCTTCTGGGATGTATTAAGGTAGCATGGCATTTTGAGAAGGGGCATTTCTATTCTTCATACTAATAAAATATATGGTAATAAGTTTCTATGTATATATTTGAAAGTAAATATGTCTTTAAGTATATTAAAAAAAAAACATGCGTGAGGGTCGTGGTACACTCGGTTGGAACAATGTCCCTTTCGTAGTATATTATTAATGAAACGTATTACGTAAAATAATATTTATTTCATGGCTAGATAAGAAAAAGTGCGAGGGAGATGGATATTATTCCATCTCGCTTCCTCATAGTCCCCAAGGTCGTGACGGAAAACTCTTACACTTTTTTTTGTCTAGCCCCCATCCGTCAAGTCCGTACCGTGCGATAAGGAACTTCGTTCTAAAAACACCGCAAAACTTAGAAATCTGGCTGCCTTTTTTGACATAGGCATCTCGTAGGAGTCCCGCACGAGTCAGGCGGTTCCCTGCTCCGTGACAATTTTGTCTTACCCTTACCATTACAGCCCATTAAATTTTACAGCTAAACATAGGCCCTCCCCATAGATTGCCTCATAGTGGGAATATTTGCCATAGTTGCCACGTTTGGTAAGAGGGTTAGCAACCGCAGCTTTTTTACTTTTAGTCGTTATTAGGAAGAATTTGCTGATTTGTTTCCCTCTATAGCCTCTAAGCTAAAACAGAAGTCAGGAAAACAAACAAACAAACTGAAAATACATTATCCTTAGATACTAAACAATTAACTAATGAGAGAAAGGAACTTATAAATAAAGAAAAAAAATAAACAAACAATTCATAAGATATTCAAACTAAGCAAAAAGATAAACGAACGCATAAGAAAAGACAGAAAAATTGAAAGGCAGGGAACTAAAAAACTTTTATTGAAAAAAAAAAACTGTTGGGATAAAAATGGCATTAAAATGATTAAACCAAAAGAAAATCTGGATGTTAAACATAAAAACCAAAAATTGAAGTTCTACAAGTAAAAGACAAGAAATACTCAAAATCACTACATACCACTATAAGATACTATACCAAAGACTAACGACAGCATTAGTAGGAAAACAAAAACAAATAACGACAGACTCAGAATCAGTACCAATTATATTACAGCAAATAATCTATGACATTACAGGAAGAAACTATAAGAGCCATCACCACAGAACACAATTACTCTCTTCCACATAAAACATGTTTATTGCTTATGTATATGCTTTCTTCTATCTTGCCCCATGTAAAGAATGTATCTGTCGCGCAAATAGTCCCCAACTAAGCCTTGTATATGGGTAGGCACCTGGTGATGTATTAATGCCCTCTTGATTGCATCACAAGGTAGAGAGTTATGGAGTTGGCCATATCGAGATTTGTTACCAATGCCACTCCAATCTGGGATACTGCTTGTTCTGACAGAGAGCGGATGCACATAATGGCATCTATAATAGAACGCTCCTGTCGAAATTTAAACTGGCTATCAGCCAAATCGGGACCGATGTGCGACAGATGACTGTTGAGCCGATTAGCAACTATATTTTCAAAAAAAAAAATATTCCAATCTCGTCAACAGCCATATGATATGGTACACATAGGGAGAATCGAGGCAGCTTAGAGGCTGATAGGTGGGATACAAGCTACCAGTGAATATTTTATTTTCATGTAATCATATGAAATCAGCCCTTACTTGCGCAGAGGCAGACACTTTTTGTGTCCAGTTGCTTCCACTTGACTCATACCGACCGCCAACCAAAAAGTGTCCGGTGTAGGTAACTGGAAACTTTGAGTCGTCGGTTGAAGACACAAGCAACACAAAGCTTTAAATTTTAAATTTCCTTACAATTGTACAGCGCTAACATTGAAGTCGTTGATTTGCCTGTAAACATTGACGGCGACGATGTCTACGTCAACGTGTAAACACAACAAGCAAAGGTAATGTTCCTCCATCGACTTCCAAGGTAAAGCTGATGGAAAACAAGCAACGAATTATTACCACTGTCCAGAAGTAGCAACCGGCGACTGTATGCGATTGCCGTTACCGGACACAGCAACTACGGTTTCCTGTGATGGTGCGCTGTGTCGGTAACAAAAAGTGTCCACGTTTGCGCAGCGCCTTAGTCCTATAAAAAACGCATAACACTCCTCCAGACCATTCAGCGCTAGAGCTTTTTGGCCTCTTGCTAAAGCGGTCGAGACAAATTTCTTTCGGCCTACACCCCTCCTCCTGGTAAAGCCGGATGGCACACTGGCCCATACGGCTAAAGAGAAAGCGGACTTGTTTGCGTCTCAACATTCCTCCTAAATTACTTTACTGCGATACGTCTATGTTGGAGGTTCATATACCAACAAGGAGGTTCTCACAGCCTTGGCGAAGTATAGAGGTAAATAAAGCTAGTAAACGAAATGGTATACCAGCTATGTTCTAAAAGCTTGTCCATTTTTGTTATCTCCTGTGCTGAAACACTTATTCCGCCTCTCATTTAGGATTGAAATAGTGCAAAATCCTGAAAGCTGGCTAATATGCAGCCTATTCCAAAAAAGGCAGCCATGCCGATGCTGCCCATTACCGGCCAATCTCAATTACTTCCATACTTTGCAATATTATAGAGCGTATATTGAACGTATTAGCCGTGTAGTGGCGGTTAAGAATATCCACTACCCCATATCTTCCCGTGGGTGTCGTAAAAGGCGACAAAGGGAAACAGGCAGGAGATGGGCAGCAGCATCTTCCTGATTCCTGTCAACCCGCTCGCCAAGCGTGGCAACAATGGCAAATACCCCCCAAATGGATAAAGTTACTAAGAGACAGCCCCCAGTCCCCGGCGGCCTCGCTATTCCTGGCTACGGTGGCGACCATGGTAACGGCGGGGCAGGGGGTGCTAAGAATCTCCGGTGGAGGTTCGGTTGCCGCCTTAGATGACACGACCTGACAACATATAACGCACGCACCCTGAGGACTGACGAGAAGATTGTGGAGCTGGAAGAAGAGATAAACAAGTTACGCTGGCATATTATAGGATTATCCGAAGTCCGAAGAGAAGGGGAGGAAACGGTAATCCTCGAATCCAGCTTGCTCTATTACCGAGAGGGCGCCCATCTGTCCCACGGAAGTGTCGGATTTATCGTCCACAAGTCTCTCGTTAACAACGTTGTAAAGATTGAGAGTGTGTCGACGAGGATTGCGTACCTTATACTCAGAATCACCAAACGGTATTCGCTGTAGGTCATACAGGTTTACGCACCAACCTCGGCACACCCCGATGAGGAGGTGGAGGAAATGTATGAGGATATCTCTAGAGCCATGCATTCCTCCAAAACCCAATATACGGTGTTAATGGGAGACTTCAATGAAAAACTAGGCGCAAGAGAGAACGGTGAGCTGAAAGTAGGGAAATTTGGAATAGAGCAACGGAACCCAAGGGGCCAGCAGCTGGCCGACTTCATGGAGAAAGAGGGACTCTTTATGATGAACTCTTTCTTCCAGAAGCGGCCCCATAGGAAGTGGACCTTCATTATGACGACCAGACAACTGTTCAGTGATGTCTCAGTGATCGCGAGGGTGAAAACCGGCAGCGATCACCGAATGGTTAGAGGCACACTGAACCTAAACGTTAAGTTGAAGAGGTCTCGTCTATTGAAGTCAACGCTCCGTCCCCCTCGTGCTCTAATCCAAAGCCCCGAAACCTTTCAGCTCAAGTTACAAAACCGTTTTCAGTGCCTAGAAGACTGCAATGAAGTGGACGATATGAATGACAAGCTCGTGGAAACTGTCCATGCGGTCGGAGCTAAGTTCTGCAAGATCCGCCGCAGAAGAACACAAAAACTCTCCGATCACACTCTTAATCTCATGGCTGTTAGACGGGAGATGAAGCTACATTCTTCAACAGATTTGACAGCATACAGGCAACTGAACAGACAGATCTCCAAATGCATGCGGCGGGACTTACGCAACTTCAGTACAGCTCGTATTGAAGAAGCGATCGAGCGGAACCAAGGCCGCAAAGTCTTTGCCAGAGATCTGTCTGCCAGAAAGAGCCAACTGTTAAAGCTGAAGACCGAGTGTGGCAGCATCGTTTCCGGGGCACCTGAGATTTTGAGTAAGATTGAGAGGTTCTATGGGCAGCTGCCCACGTCATCGTTGGAGCCACACGCAAGTGTGAGTAACGATCCAAGAGCGAGTCTTATCCGACACTATTCCGATGATATTCCGGACGTCAGTCTGAGTGAGCTTAGAATGGCTCTCCAGCACCTTAAAAACGGCAAGGCCCCAGGCGAGGATGGAATTACAGCGGAGCTTCTGAAAGCGGGTGGAAAACTTGAAGTCCTTCAGAAGCTCTTTAATTCCGTCCTCCATGATGGCATTGCACCGGAGGCGTGGAGCAGAAGTGCAGTGGTCTTGTTCTTCAAGAAAGGCGACAACGCTCTCTTGAAGAACTACAGACCGATTTCCCTTCTAAGCCGCGTTTACGTGCTGATTTCGAGGGTCATTACGAATCGTCTCGCGCGCAGACTTGACGACTTCCAGCCTCCTGAACAAGCCGGTTTCCGAAAAGGCTTTAACACCATAGACCACATACACACCCTTCGGAAAATTGTACAGAAGTCAGAGGAGTACAACTTGCCACTATGTCTGGCGTATGTGTACTATGAGAAAGCCGTTTTTGATTCCGTCGAAATTTGGGCGGTGCTGCAGTCCCTTCAGCGGTGCCAAGTTGACTGTCGGTATATCGACGTGCTGAAGTGCTTGTACAGTAGGGCTACGATGGCTATCCGAGTACAGAACCAGAGTACGAAATCTATCAAATTGCAGAGAGGTGTAAGACAGGGTGACGTCATATCCCCGAAACTCTTCACTGCTGCATTGGAAGACGTTTTCAAGCTTCTGGACTGGAAAGGATACGGTATCAACATCAATGGCGAGTACATCACTCACCTTCGATTTGCCGACGATATAATCCTTATGGCAGAATCGCTGGAGGACCTAAGCACTATGCTCAATGACCTCAATAGTGCTTCCCAACGGATAGGTCTTAAGATGAACATGGACGAAACAAAGATCATGTTTAATGTCCATGTCACATCTATGCCGGCAGTTGTTGGGAGCACTAAGCTCGAAGTTGTTGACGAGTATGTTTACCTGGGACAAATAGTCCGACTAGGTAAGTCCAACTTCGACCGAGAGGTCAATCGACAGATTCAACTCGGTTGGGCAGCGTTCGCGAAATTACGGCACATCTTCTCGTCAGGTATACCTCAAAACTTGAAAACGAGACTGTACAACCAGTGCGTGTTGTCAGTGATGACGTACGGAACTGACACATAGTCCTTCACTGCTGGCCGCATGAGGAGGCTCAAGGTCGCTCAGCGAGCTATGGAGAGGGCTATGCTCGGAGTTTCTCTGCGTGATAAACTCAGAAATGAGGATATCCGCAGTAGAACCAGAGTGACCGACATAGCCCAACGGATTATTAAGCTGAAGTGGCAATGGGCCGGCCATATAGCTCGAAGAACCGACAACCGATGGGGAAGAAAGGTTCTCGAGTGGCAGCCTCGTACCGGCAGGCGAAGTGTTGGGCGTTCCCCCACTAGATGGAGTGACGACCTGGTAAGATATGCAGGAAGTCGATGGATGCAGGTGGCTCAGGACCGTGCTTTGTGGCATTTCTTGGTAGAGGCCTATGTTCAGCAGTGGACTTGTGAAGGGCTGTAATGATGATGACTATACTGATAATATTAAATTAGCCTTTTATAGTGTAAATTATAATATTTGTCGAAATGTTAATTATGGATTCGAACCTTACATGCTAATGGTGCTTCATTTTTTTATTTGCATTTACTTCAAAGAAAATACACGCAAAAAGCTTCATCGCGCAGTAAAAAACACAACAAAAATATGTATAACTAATACGAAAAATTATACCCAAAACAAACAAATAATACTACCTATAAATAGACGGCTCCGTGGCGCAGTGGCTTAGCAATCAGTTGTTGCGCTGGGGGCCGCGGGATCGAATCCCGCACGGAACAAGTATCTGTATGGCCTACAAATAATTGTTCCGGGTCTGGATGTTTGTCCTTGTGCAATTTATGTTTGTAAACTGCCTCCACGACACAGGAGAAAATCCTAGTGTGGGGGTAACGTTTTTTAATAAAAAAAAAAACAAAAAATAAAATAACCTAATAAGTAATAATAATATTATCGATTGATAAGATGACGTCAGCGAGCATGTGCGCTGGCTGACGCCGTGACAAATGACACGGGTTTCACCTTCAAGAGCTTAGCGCTCACTGACTCCAGCAAGCCCGTGGGCAGTGAATACGCCCAATTTTCAAAATAATTTCTTAATAAAATCAAATTTTGGTCTTTTGAAAAAAATTTTATGATAGAAATGTTCATTAATAAATTGCCTATCCATTGGTGTAAATCGCAAAATAAAATAATACTTACTTTACGAGGAGATGCATGTTATCAAAAATTATTTCATATTTATGTGGTTTCGTTGTTAGGAGATTATATTAATATTTATTCCTTTAAAAAAAATTGGATATGACTCTTATAGTTTAGGCGAAATCTTAACCTTTAAAACTGGCATTCAAAACGCTCGTCTCGGCGCGTTCATCCGATGGTAGCAGTCACCGCCTGGCATCTTTTTTCCCGCGCACGTCTCACCGGGCGGCCGTGTCCTGATGAGTCTGGAAGTTACGCTCGAATCGTTAGGTCGCGTTAAGACCGCCTCGTTATGCGTTGTCTTTTTCGTGCGTTTACGTGACAACGAGGCTTTTCTTGAGTTTTGAGTGATTAACTTAACTTTGATTGCCATTAATTTGCGTCGACGAGTTGCTTGTATGGCATTTTAATATCGTACGACGGCTTTTTTCCTCTGTCGGGTAGAACGCTAAAAATTTGTGACCCGAGAAGAGATCGAGTTCATCTTCGATTATAATTTTGTGCTAAGTGACGTTAGAATTGAGTTCATATAAGGTGAACACCCACTGGAGTGATCGCACACTGTGGAGCAGAGCAGCGCATGTGGATCTGCTGCCCGATTACATCGGTGACGTCAGGTTACATTTTCACACTTTCTCACACCACTTATACCACACCTACTTCCCCCTGACGGTACCTTGTGGTCGCCGGAACTCGGTAAGTTTTTGTTTGTTTATCCTGCCATTACATAATAATTAGCCATAGGCCATTTGGGCCCGAACCCTCTGGTTGCCCGTCGAGTGGGTCACTCATGGGTGCAACTGAGGGCCGTAACACTTATGGAATCAAGATTATGTAGAAATATAATGTGTTTTTTATTTGTTGATATATCTTTTAAATAAAAAGTAGATAGCTCCTAAAAACAGCACATATAACGATTAGCGCAACATTTTGTTCAACCTGCGCCTTAGTCATCCGTTATGCATTAAAGGAGTGGTATTAGTTGCCAGCAGAATGTATTCAAATATTATTTACTTTATCTGAAATTAATAGGTGGTATAAATGCAAAAATTATTCATTTTGTCCGATAATGGTAATTTATCATTACAAAATTTATTATTGAAATTGAAAGCAGATATTGGTATGTATTGTATCTACACCTATTTACCTATAAAATTTTTTGTTAGAAAACTTTTAAAACTATTTTTGTTAATTAAATGCTATTTTATAAATTTATTGTTTATCATATTTTTTTATAGGAGAGGGGGCAAACGAGCATGCGGCTCACCTGATGGTTAGTGACTACCGCCGCCCATGAACAACCGCAACACTAGGGGAATTGCAGATGCGTTGCCGGCCTTTTAAAAAGGAGTAGGCTCTGTTCGCGCCAAACGCTGTTGTCGGAATCGACGTCAGAGGGTGCGCGGATCGGTGCCATACCGGTTTGACAGTTGGATGTATCGTGCGCGCGCGAGTGCAAGGCAGTCGTCTGCCAGCCGTGCTAACACTAGCACACTGTAATTTTGTTAGGGAACTCGGAATAATTAGGCGTAGCCAGTAAATATACGGTCTAGGATTTGTGACGCGCATTCCTTGCTGGCGAGCTTCCCAGGGACTTATTGTGTCTGACTCAGAATCTGCATAAGTGCATTCGGCAATATTAGCTAGTGCGGCCTTTGATATTCTAGAAATAACTGTTGCTACGCGAAACGGTAGTGACCTTTGATCCGGACACTCCGTGTTCGTTTTGTGCGTTAACCTTATAACAAACGAGAGTTAGTGGCTTCTGTAAGTTAGTAAATCGTACGATAGAGTTAATGGACTGTCATCGTGACGAACGAGGAAAGTGACTGTGGTCAACGCCGCGGAAGGTTCCCACAATTTGGAGCAGTGTCGACGTCCGGGCTGCTGCCGACAGCCAAGGTCTACTCGAATCAATCACCATCAGTCACACCCAGATACACATCACATCACCTTATTTTCCTTGTACTACATAACCACATGCGACCTGACCGACTCCGGAGGGACCAGTCGCCTTGGATATAGGTAAGTAAGCTTCGTCTAATATTCTCCCGGTCGAATGGCCGTAGTATAGAACGCTCCCCCATAGAGTTTAGTGTAATTAGAGATTTTCCACTTTGGCCTGGAGGAGGCCCGACCTACGTCTGCTCGTCGAAACTCAGCTGAATGGGCCCCTGAGGATTTCACCTTTAAGGGAGCAGCCGTAGGCCGTAACAGGCTCTTTTCTTGAAGATCCCTAAGTTGTATCGTTCCGGAAAAATCGCAGGTTGTACATATATACAATCTTAAAACAGAATTTTATAGAGATTTATTAGAATTGAATTGAATATTCTCATTTACAGTATATATATTTCATACATATTTCGATGTTTTAAATAAATTACACAATATTTTTTTTATTACAATGGCGGCGAAATGTACAACATGTACAAATGTACAACACACTGCTATTATTTAGGTTTCCAATTATTTTTCTCAACTTTTTAATCTTTTTTCTTATCCTTTGCTTTGGATGTAACTTCTTTAAATTTTTCTTTACCAGATTCAATTTTTGTTTCTATGTTTTCCTTTATAGCTTGTTTTGTTTCTTTAGCTTTCTGTGTGATTTGATCTTTGGCCTTCTTGGCTTCCGCTTTTATTTTATCTTGTGCTGATTTAACGGCTTCATCCTTCAGTCTCATTAATCTTTCGCTTTCAGCGTCCATTCCACGTTTCATATTTTGCAAGTTGGCAATTAAGTTGTTCGCAGAATTAGAGACAAACTCTTCTAATTTCTTTCCATTCGTGCCGTTAAAAAACCCGATTGTGAATGGCGGTACCATTTCTATTTTTGCATATTGCCAGGCTGTGCCAACTGCTGGTCTTAAAGCTTTGCTCGTAGCTAAAACAAATATTTTGTTAAACTCAATCAATTCCAGAAATCTCCTAACTCGACTAAATGACATTGCGCACAATTTATTACCGGTATGTTTCAAAAGTTTTTAAAGTAAATTAGTATACTTTAAGCAGAGATTTTTTGCCATTATCTCTAAAAATCTATACAAATAAATAAAATTGAAGTGTCTGCTTGTAATGTAAAACGTACAGTTTTTTACTAAATGCATATGAAAGTAAATACGGTACTTATAACTAAAATACAATTTTTAAAATTTTTGTCTGTCTGTCTGTCTGTTTGTTCCGGGTAATCTCCGAAACGGCTGGACTGATTTTGACAGGACTTTCACTGGCAGATAGCTGATTTCATAAGGAGTAACTTAGGCTACTAATTACTTTTATTTTAGAAAAATAATTAGGGTCCCGCACAAAAACATAAAACCCTAAACACGCGAGCGAAGTCGCGGGAAACAGCTAGTATATTAATAATATCTGTAATAACGATATAATTGGCTTCTGTTTGGGCTAATCTTCGGAAATTCTGAACCGATTATGATGAAACTTCATGACAGAGAGCAATTCCATGAGTGATTTAGGTTATATTTTATCGGTAAAACTAGGATACATTTTTTTTGAGAAATTGAAGCAATAATAAAATAAATGATCCGTCAAGATGGCTGTGTTTATTCTATAATTTAAAAAAAAGGGAACAAAAACACATTAAAATGTTATTTTTTAATTTTTTCCTTTAAATTTTCTACTTTTTTTTCAAGATATTTTAGTTCTTTAGGTAGTTGTCGATCTCGAAGTATTGTCATTTTCTTCTCCAAGTATTCTGTTACCCGATCAAGTGCTAGTTCAGTTTTTGCCACGAATGCGTTAGAAACAAGACGTTTAGCCGATGTTTTCATAAGTAAATTTTTAGAACCTGTCCATAATTTCGAAACCACTGGTCGAATAGTTTTAAGAGAAACTGTAACAAATAGACCAAATATTAAAATTTTCTAGAAAAATTTGTCATTAAAATTGTTCATTTGTTGATATCAGGAAACTTTAAAATATAAAAGCAAAGTGCCATATGTTACTAATACTTAACATTTGCTACAGTTTCTTTTGAAAACATAAAGTAAATTCGTACCTAATGCTATATCAAGGGCTATTCTTGTTGCTCTTGCCATTTAGTTTGCGCTTGTGTGTAATAGCTTACAATAATTTCTCTAAAATTGCAAGAAAATATTAATCCGTGGTAAAGTATTTCAACATTTGATTTAAATGTCTTCAAATGTCATTATAACTTCTTAATATTTAAATAATAATCTTATTTAAATAATAATCTATGACCAAAACCAATGAGATTTTATTTCGTTTTTATTTTAATTATAACGTCTTATAGCATTTATTGTAACTCTTTTTTGGCATAATGCCTTATATAAACATAGAGATTAATCCTTGTTTACTATACCTACTCACTTTAATAGTGAAAGGAGACGGTCCATTTCTGGCCCAGTCTATGTACAGTATACCGCAAAAAAGAAAAAAATTCAGGGATTTTGTTAAAAATAAAATGAGAGAATAAATCAAACTAAATAACTTGCAAAAAATAAAAATGCAATCCCAAGTTTTTGATGGTTTTACAAGATGGTGCCCTTCCAGTCATAAAAAAGTAAAAGACACGGTTGTTTGTCAAATGTCATTTTTGTCAAATGATATTTTTATTTATTCCGAGCTTGTTCTGAACTCGTGAATGTGTATAATTGTGGATATCTTTGGCGATTTGGTTTTTTGTTTGGACTTTGGATTACTACCTTTGACTCTGCTTTTGTTTTATGGACTTAATGATTTACGTGAGATTTCGAATTCGTTGATATCGGATATCTGTATTCTGTAGAATCACATTTTGAATCAGTAAGTAGGCATAGAAGTATTAGGCTTAAAACCGCAGAAGGCGCACGCAAAGTGAAGCCATTTCAAGTTAGCCTTTAAAGGCTAAGTACGACTGTTGGCGCGTTAGTACCCAAGTCCACGTAGTCGCGTAAGCAGCTCGCACAATTTTTTAAAAAAATGACATACTGTACTATGAAAGGCTGTCACAACTCATCACATAATCACGAATAAAATGTAAAAATCTCATTTCACGGTTAAGAATTGTCTAGCATCTTATATTTTTGTAAAAAACATTCAACCCAACAAAATAATAAATAATAAATTTGACAGACGCCAATATAATGTAAATATTGCTAGGAATAGTAAAATATTTACCCCATTTTTTCTTATT
The DNA here is from genome assembly GCA_963668995.1 of Parnassius mnemosyne. Classification (NCBI taxonomy): domain Eukaryota; kingdom Metazoa; phylum Arthropoda; class Insecta; order Lepidoptera; family Papilionidae; genus Parnassius; species Parnassius mnemosyne. The sequence goes on from CAVLGL010000115.1 coordinate 18,077,049, forward strand.
ATTATAGTTATAAAAAATGCATATTGAAAAAAATACATACCATACTGCCAATAGTCTCATTCACATATAAATAGGTATTTTTATTTGCCAAATATTATTGGGGTTTCCATTTGCCGCAAAAAAAGTGTTGATTTTATTTTGTTTTGATAATGTGCAGTTGTTTTTACCTTTTTATGGTATGTGTTTTAAGATAAATAACATAGCCTGTTACGGCCTACAGCTGCCCATGCAAATGTCGTCTAGACTGGGGCCCTTAGCAGGTTCCTCGACGGGCAGACGCAGGTCGGGCCCGATTGGCCACATGGAAGAATTTCCTATAACACTAAGCTATATGGGAGAATGCTAGAAACACATAGTACGTACCATTATCAGAAGCTAACTTTGCACCAAGGCTCGGTCAGGCCGTGAGTGGATGTAAGGTGAATGGCAAGTAGTGTTCAGTGATGTGTAAGTGTCTGAGACCTTGACCAACTTAGGCGACCAGCAGCGGCCGAGTTCCAGGTTGCCTCACAATGCTGCATCGCTCCAGCAGGCTCCACCGCTGGACCATTTCTTTCAAATGTACAAAGCTAATAGACTGACCTATGTCAGTCTATTAGCTTTGTACATTTAACTAACTTAAACTCGCCTAAGTCCACATTCATTGTAGAATTGAACACGTGATACCCGACACAGTAAGGACAGTAGTTCAAAATTCGACATTCAATATCCCGGATTCACTTATCACAAAATTATAAATAGGGAATTAAAACGATCTCTTAATGAGTCATACGGTTCAGCGTTAAACACAACTAAGTGTATTCATTCGACACCAAAACACCACGTCGCGGAAAGATTCAAAATACGCCTCGTTGACACGTAAACTAACAAGCCAACCAACACACAAAAAAGGGCACTTAACGTGACGGCACAATTACAATGATTTCCTGAAAATCAACCGGGAGAAGCCATCGAACAAGGAATGCGCGGTTCCAATCCTAGACCGTATATCTACTAGACGCGCGCGTGCACAATTCCGCATCCCCGAACAAGTTAAATATTGCAAAATTCACATATCCACGTAAGGAAGTAACACGCACTTAATCTAACTATCTGGACCCTACCACGGTCGCGTGAACTTCGGCCGCGATAATGAGCTACGCGGGTTCCCCGCAACGCGGCCAGTGGGCGACTAAAAACCTTCGCCCACGCGTCGAGCCACACAAGCCACACACCGCCGCCCCACCTGGCGGCGTTTTTTCACCTACATACTATCGGGTGACGCGACAGCTCGAACGCAATTGGAGGGCGTTCAACATGGCCAAATTTGGGCATAAATAAACCCCCGTCCCGGATATAAGGACTTATGTCCGAGAGCAAACCGACTAGCGGGACAGGATCGCGACGGCACGTTGCAAGACCGAATATACAACCAAAACCAGGCCACCTTAGGCACCCCATCAGATCTTGCAACCCTAGCTACCGCCTCAAAAACAGCCCTAATGTGGGCAAGCCGGAGGGTCAACCTCCACTGGATGTCCCTCCTGAGTATTGCAGCATCTTAACAAGTCCTGTACTGGACAGAAGTCCGACGACCGCTTTCAAACACCTATCTGTGCCCCTATTATTCGTTCCGCAATCCGACCGGATCAGGTCTGCAAACAGCGACGCGACACGAAGCGGCCCAGCGTAGCCACCTAAGCTTCAGTGCAGAGAGCACCCACACATTCCACATGAACGTCGTCTGTGGAGATCCAAACGAAACGCACAGATAGTCCCTAGTAGGAATTTTCAAACAAGTAGGCATAACCAAGCCATCCACCATATAATCATTTACTCAATAGTGCGGCAGCTGATTTCAATCTGATAAGACAAGTAGTCCTATGCTCATATTTCAACTAATTTTCAAAAGCATCAATGTTCAACCACAGAATTAATTCAAACAAATTAATCACTGATGCACAGACAGCCCTATTTCTCATTTCAAATAAATATCTTAGACAGTGCCAACAAAATGTGAAACCCAAAGGAGGAATGACTCTTATTCCTTTCGGCACAAATAAGGTTATCCTATTTCAATTTTCTTTTCAACAAAACACAATGATCAAACACAATCACAAAACAGACACAATGATCAAATACAATTACAAAATACATGTATAAGTATTCAAAGGGCACATCAAACTTGCCTTCTTAATCATAACCGCCACAAATATGAACATTTCGCGGAAGGCACAAACCATTTTTAATTTTAATTCAAAGCATCGTTAATTAAGTGCTCGACCAAAACCAAATCCAACAATCCCTAACAGCGCAATTAAACGCTCCCGTGGAGCCCTAGCCTTCCCAACAACTAAGCAGAGGCCAACCCGGTTGTGAACCCGGAACCAATAAGGCGCGTACCGTTAAACAATCGACGCTCAGGTTGTACACCCTCACTGAGGCCGTCGGCAATAGAAAAGTTTGACAAGTGTGCTGTTGACGGCTCACAGAATTAATTGATTGGAGGCGGCCGTGGTGGGAGCTAGGGCGGCAGCTACCTAGCTGAGGTTACCTACATCAGGGGGGAATGGTAGTACCCCGAGCCGCGGCCACTCAGCTGACGAGGGTGAGAAGGGTCTAGCTGAACACTGAGTGGCAGTGAAGTCCCTCTCAACATACTGAGGAAGGGGGTGACGACACGCCGCTCCTGGGGGAACAACCCCCCGACAGGGGGCGCGGCTGAGCGTCCCCGCCCGTGGGAGTCGAGGGCTCGGGAGAGCCCTGAGAGGAAACGCCGTTCGCACCCCGATGCAAACGGCCTGGTGACAGCCCTGGCAGCGCGACGGCATCACTTTCTAAATACAAATTCCTACGCGGCTCAAATACAAATTACAAATTAACAAATAACAAATAAAAAAAAAATTAACGAGTAACAAGCTCGAACACAATTGGAGGTCGTTCAACATGGCCAAATTTGGGCATAAACATAGCCTATGATTGTTTTTTTTATTTTAATTTACATATATTTAACATTTTTACTTTGACTCTTTTATAAATCTAAAAAAGATAACATTTTGAGGATAGCGTCATCAAAGCGGCAGTTGTTTAGAAAACAAATGCAGTTACAGGGTCATTAAGAGATATTTTTTAAGTACTTGAGTATATTGTATTTTATTTTATATTATTTAATAAACATTTTTAATTTAATGTTTTATTTGAATATTTTATATCCTTCCGAATCTTATTTTGTTTTAATGCAAAACATAATATCCAATAAAGTAATAATAATATTCACTTGAAACTGACCGCACTCTTAAGTCTCGTGATTCCTTCTAATATTAAATCCATTCTCTGAAAGTTGTATGTTGTAACCTTTATACGTTGAAACCGATTTAAATTAAATATATCACGTAGATTCTTAGAATGGCAAGAATCGAGATCAGTGCATGCTTTAATATGCGGGTGAAGCCGCAGGCCACAGCCACAGTTAGTAAGGAATAACTAATGAAAAAATATCTTACAGCTAAAATGATTATCTGACAACTATTCATTTGTTAAGTGTAAGTGGGACTGGATTGGAAAAACTAGAAGAAATAAACGTAGGCATTTGCCTCCTCCCTTTGTTCCACTTCTCTATATATCATAGAATAAGGCCATTGAGTATTTATATGAAAATTAATATTTACAAATAATATAAGATTTTATGGAAGATAAATAACAGATATTTATATAAATATACCACTTCTAACAGAATAATATAATTACATAATAGATTTGTGTATATAACACAAGATATTACGTATATAAATAATTTAAATATTACATAAGTTAACAAAAATAAATAATGTTACATTTTTCTCTTTGTAAATAGTTAATAAATAATTATAAACACAACCTAAATATTAATTCTATGTCGATGTCTACTATTACATTTTCCCCACTTTTTGGGGAAAATGCCATTAACTTGCAAACATTACTCATTTGCTTGTATGCGTGTGGGCAAACGTAATTATAGGCCGCTTATGCACACATTTATTTTGTTGTTGCTTCAACTTTGAACGGAATTTTGAATGTCATGTACTAAAGAAAGATGACATGCTTCTATCTGTAGTCTGTTAATAATTATTAATTTCTACATAAGTTCATAATGACTGCAAAATTTTAATATGATGTAATTATCTTTCAGTTCACCTGTTAAAACATGTTGCACTGTTTAAAATGCGCTTCTGCAATATAGATAGTTTATTAAAGTAAGATTGTTTTGTTCTAGATGGATGAAAATGTACCAATATGTTCACAATGTTTTGCTAACGTATTACAAGAATTATCTGTCTGCACAAACACAAATCATGAAAATGAGCTCCAGCGCCCCAATGCCAATATTATCAGTATATTGTATGTTTGGTGTCAACGAAGACTGGGTAGCAGATAAGTTGTGACCCAATTAATATCATCCCAACAAGACTCTGTTTTCATAAGAGGCCGTATAAAATCTCGCCATCACTGGTACAGAGCTTATTATACATATATACTGTCGGCGAGACAAGAGACAAGTTGGGATGAGATAATTGCAGGTTATTATTGCAGTTGCACTTCTGGACAACAAACAGTGGGTTGCTGTGCCCACATAATGACCGTTGTCTGGTATTTGTGTTGGGCTCGGTATCAAAATTCCATAACCGCACCGGCCTCAATTCTGGATGGCATTTTAGTAAGAGAGGATTTTGAAGTAGGATAAATAAATAAAAAATTAAAAAATTAAGCTGTTTTACTTATATTACTTTAAGTATCCAAAACATGATTGACCTAATGTTTCACTTTCTATAATTCATAGGACTGTTAACCTTTGTTATGACATTATCCAGGCTTTGAATGTTGTCAAGGCTCAAGGCATACTCTGACACGCTGAGGACCTGTTATATGAAAATATTTGTACGCCGGAAACGTTTTTAAGATTCGAATTCTTTTGTAACAACTGTAATGTACCATATTATAACAAATAAATTATATTATCTATTATAGTACTCTAGCACTTCAGCAGCCCAGATAGACACATATACCTGAAAGATTAGTATTTAGGATTATTCTGTTTATCCACCAGGCTTTAACTAGCCTGAATGACCTTGACGAAACGGCGATCGCAGAGATTTTAGCCGATGTCAACACCGTCTAGCAACTACGTTCTGTATTACTTATAAAAGTGCAAAGATTAATAGACTGCAGAGATAACAATTATATAAGTGACATACTGCCTGTTATGCTTGCGCATCACTGAGAATTATGTCGCGGTTACGCATCTTCAATTACATTGCACGGTGTGGTGCTGTAGCTTTGTCCGGTAGGCATCACGACCTATCAAGTGTTCAAGTTTCAAGTACGTAAGAATTTTTATTATATATGTTAAATCGTATTTATTTGTGTCGTATTAAAAATATGTCGTCAAAGCGTTCGCTGTAAATTTTCCCGGGTTTGATCCCCGACAGCACGAATGAAATTTGTAATTGCAATTTTCGTCGACACGCATTGGGGAAGCAAGGCGGGCATTTCCTTGCCCTAAAACCCTTTCAGAAATAAAAAAAGAGTCCTGCGCCCAGTAGAGGGACTTGTATAGCCTATTACTTTACTTTGTAGTAATATTTATATTCGTTTCAGATATAGAAGAGTACCTTATGCTGACAAAAATATCATGTGGAGGCGACGAAAACTTAAAACATCTTTGTACCTAGATAAAACGTTCGAAAGATTGTCAGTCATGTCATATGCCACATTTTCTATAGAGCGTAGAACATTGCAGATAGGGCAAAATAAAAAATAATCCAATATATTATGGGAACTATTTATTAATAATATATACATTTATAGGTATTTATAATAAAAATAATGAACAAGCTGCAAGGTTCAACTAATAACGTTTTTTGTAAACCCAATCGTACAATTCCTGTTTTAATTTTTACCAATGGTTAATTGATGAAACGTAGTCAAGATCACTGTAGTGTTATGCTATTTACATATCATTTTACATTATTTTAAATTCATTTTTCCATTCTGTTTCGATTTTCTGCATTCACCTCAAAACTGGATATTTTACATCACCTTTATTTCCATAGGATCCTGTAACGATTTTAAACCATAAGAACACATTAACAAATCATTTCTACTTCGTATTTTCACATCATATCAGCATTTTTAAATTGGTGTCAATGGAGTCTACCTTTTTCGATCTTTTATTTAGTTTTCCGTAACTCTGCAATTTCGGGCTTTGTGCGCGCAGTTGCGCTACCGTTTTTCCTATATCAATAATATCTCATTTTTCACTTAAATCTTGCCGTTTTTCTATTACGAGCCTAAAACCAAAATTTGACAGGTTTTGACTTCGTTGTTTATTTGGTTGTCATGAAAATTATATTCAAATTCGCTACCGGTCTGTTGTTTCTATTTCGATAATTCCACATAAATACTCTTTCCTCTTGGCCATTTACAAAAAAAAATTGCGTTTAATTTAAATAATTTTTCCGTTCTCTCTAAAAAGGTATAAAAGCCGAACAATCGGTCAAGAAAGGCAGTCTCGCTTCAATTCTCGAATTCGAAGCATCTCCTAAAGGCCTTATCCCGGGGCCGCACTGCCCCGGGATCCTGCAAGCCTCTGTCCTGCCTGAAGCCGCTGGACCCTGCAAACCTCTGCTCTGCCTGAAGTCGCCAGATCCTACAAGCCTCTGCTCTGCCTGAAGGCGCCGAATCCTACAAGCCTCTGCTCTGCCTGAAGTCGCCGAATCCTGCACGCCTCTACTCTACCTGAAGTCGCAAGATCCTGCAAGCCTCTGTCCCGCCTGAAATCGGCGGATTATGCAGGCCTCTGTCCTGCCTGTAGTCAAAAGATCCTGCAAGCCACTGTCTTGCCTGAAGTCGCCGGATCTTGCAAACCTCCGCATTAACCCGAGGTCGTCGCCTAGAGACGCCCACATCTTCACCTACGCTGTGCGTGCTCGTTCCAGGCGCTGAGAGCACTTACTGTACACCTTGGATCTCCGGGCTCAACTTCAACACTAATCTTTTTTTTTATTATCCTTTTTTTTTAAAAAATAATTGTAAATCACGACATCCATCCTCATCTTCATATTCCATTTTGTTATTTAAAATTGTAAATATCTTTTAAATTTTAAATATATTATTTGTTTTTGTCCTATTTTTGTTGTTTTGTTGCTGTTAGGTTAGATTCTTTTATATTTAATTGTCGCTTCACGACATCACTTCATATAAAATATATTTAATTAAAATTAACACGTGACCTATTTGGCCTTCTACTTACAACTCGGCGGAAATTTGAAAAGATTTTGTATTTTCACACAAGTATTGTTTACAACTGGCGTGGTTTCGAAAAGCGTGATTAAGTGTCAGCGGTATATAATCAATTAAATACTGAACTTTTTTGAAATTTATTTTTTTGTTTATTTTTATTATATCTTCTTAAAAACTGACGCCATCTCACTATTTTATTATTTGTTTTTTTTTTTGTAACGCATAAGGATAAGTTAGATTAACTTGGATAAGTTTATAATTTTTTAAATTTTATAACAAAATTTCCGCAATAAATTATTACCTTTTCTACAGTAATTCTCTCCTCTTAGTTTCGGCGTGACTGTAGGATGTTTTAGTGAGTCGCCGTCAGTTAGTAAGCGGCCATAAATCATTATATGTATGTATAGACATACATATATAAATTTTTTGAATTTAATATTTATGTTTTTTATTTAATTTTGATTGGTTTTTTGAAACCTGGTAAAATTATTTTTTTCCATACCAATTGATGGGCCTGAGTATAATGCCAGTTATGCTCTTTGGCTGAAGTTATTTTTTATTTTATGCTCAATTGCAGACAAAACAATATTGAATGCGCATTTCTCAAACAAAATTTTACCTCTTCTCCTTCTAATAATAGCTCCTGCACCTAACACGGCGGAATAGTTATTATTATCTATAAGACCATTTGCGGAAACAGTTTTTGTTAACAGTTATGAGTGTAACATTTTATCAGCTGCTTTGTTTATAGTGCCTTGAGCAACACTTGGCCGGTTTCTGTACAGAAAATGATGCTGGCTTTGCAAATATGGATGGCCGCTACCATTGAATATAATACCCGCTATTACACTTATTTACATAGAAACTTTAATTATCATTTGCATAAAATTCTAAATAGCACTTTTTACACAAGAAAGTAAACTTTTAGATCAGTCCATTTTGTTTTTCACTAATTAAGTAAAAAGTAAAACAAACCAATAGGGCCGTGATTTAAAATTTCTTGCAACTTTTTATAGAAAAGCATGACCTTATCATAATATAAAAGTCAATCATTTAGCCATGTGATAAAACTTTTAAGTGTGCCAGTCAAACATTAATGATGATATTCGGGTCATTATACTGGAAATAGTCTTTTAAATATTTTGTAGTCAATTTATAATCTTCAGTATGATTGACCGTGTATATGACTTTTATAAGTATATGTTATTTTTGATGAAAATTATTATTGCAGATAAAAGCCCTTTCACATTTATTTTAGTCTCGAATTAAATTAATCAAAATGAAAATAATAACATTGGCTCTTTATAACTGATCTTTAAATGTAAAACACTGACTTGAAATTATATAATTATTGGCATTTTTTAAATTCATTGAACTTTTTTAAGATTTTGTTGAAACTCTACTAGTAAAAAAAAACAAATATATATATTATAGTTCTTGATGAAAATAATGTATGCGCGTTACTTCGCATCCCATCAAGAATTTCTAATGTAATTCTTGGTGTAAAGCTAAGACGTGATAATAACTGTAAACAATAGAATAACAAAATAATGAAAACATTTACATTTACATACAAAACATTTACAAAAATACTTGCTTTATAACCTAATAAATATTATTTGAGCGTAATAAAAAATAAAACAAGGTCTTCGGCATGAAAGTAAAAATAAATATTTTCGATTATTTTTGCAATATCTAACAGCCGGATCAGCGGCCGATTCTGATCCATCTAAAGATGCTAAATTTCAGAGAGCACTATCAAATTCAATAGGAGTGACAGAAAAACGGTTCTTGATATAGAAAGGTAAATAAATTATTTAACCTATAAAGTAAAATCACTTTATTAAAAATCAAAATAGCCCAATAGCTTTATTAACATGAGACATAATTGTACGAGTGCTTACAATACTTAACATTATTTTACTGAAATCTCAGAAAGTTTTTTTTTTAATAAAATAAGGGTGACAAACGAGCACACAGTCCACCTGATGGTAAGTGGTTGCTACGGCCCATACACATCTACATCTATTCTCGATTACGTATCAAAATGTAGATGCATTGTCACCCGTGAGGACTAAGATGTAATGCCTCGTTTCCAGTAAAAAGGTTCTCCGGTTCTCTACACTCACCATACGAAACACAGCAGGGTTAAACTGCTATTTTACATGTGAGACATTCCGTGAGAGCGTGGCCCTTCCCCAGTCGAGCCGACCCATTCGTGCTACAACTATACCTACTACTAATATAGCTGCAGCATGGCTCTACCACGTAAGAAAAAATTGACGTTGAAAATTTAAGTATTTTTAGAAGCAACTTAACAATTATTTTCTATTGAGTTAATTTTTGTGGAATCGTGCTTTGCAAACCGCCACCTGAAATACGTACAATTTTTTTTCGATAATGACGTGAAATTACAAAACGATCCCCATGCATTTCAATGTGGCTCTATTAGTATGAACATACCTCGGGATTCAGAGATTTTAAGTTTTCATGCGTAGATAATGGAAGATATAATATTATATTATCACTGTCCCGTGTGAGGCAACCTTTATACTTATATATTCATCATATCTTTATGGTTGGTTAGAGAAATTATATCTAAATGCAAACTTTCACAGGGTAAATTTTTTTTTTACTATTTCTACCCAGCAAGTAGTAAAGCAACTACAATCCCATCGGTAAGTGGTTATGTAGTCTAAGATGGTTAATTGTACTGACTTAACAAAAACCTATTCACTCTTGCCTAATAGTACTAGGTAAGTATTATTTGCGACCTATTTGTTTGTGTGTGTGTGTGTGTGTGTGTGTGTGTGTGTGAAGAAAAGCGTATGAGAATACGTGAAGAGGAATAAAGGTTGAGTACTAATTCGCTTACCTGTACGAGGTTGCCACTCGAGGACCTTTCTTCCTATTTTTTATCTGTTTTCCAAGTTATATAGCTAGCCCATTGCCATTTCATTGTAATATTCCGTTGGGCTATGTCAGTTACTCTGGTTCTAATGCAAATATCTTCATTTCTAATTTTATCACGTAGAGAAACCCCTCTCCAATTTAAAATTTTTACTTTTTTAGATGATAGTTTGTCTAACATGAAAAAACCATAAACCCAAGAATGTCTTTATATAGTCATTTATACTTAGGTAAGCACCATTCTTTTATTTATTTAAATTGTTTGATTTAATTTGATAACAGTGTACCTAAATGTAAGTATCTGTATCTTTATTTCCCTCCCTAATAATATTTTATAAAGTCATACTCATAAAAACAGCATTTTATTGTAATACATAATTATAAAATTCAGTATCAACTAATTAATAAAAATATGCAACAATAAAATTACATAGGTATTAAAAACTATCGAAATCTAAGTAACGAGAGCATGTTCGTCGTTCCACATCTAAATATAAAAATGCATTTTTCAATTTCACTAATCAAAGTCGCTGCGAAAATTTCTTCTTCTTTGGGCACTTTAAAAATTCATTTATTTAGAAAATAATATTTACAGTTACCAGTGTACAGATATTAACTAAATTAAGTATTTCTAAATAAAACTAATTTTACGGATTTTATCGCGTATATTAACTTATTTTTAACTTATTTTTATATTCCCGACGTTTCGGGTGCTTTCCAGCACCCGTGGTCACGGGGGACTGAGTTGTTTGACGTCCTACTGTCATAGTTAGCCCGGCTACCTTCAGTTTTTTAATATTAATTTTCGGTTCGATTTACGCAGAATGAGCTTACAGTATCTTGAAGTCTAGCAGTGGTATACTTGGGTTTGGATTTGATTTTATTAATTATGGGATCCCAAGCAGATGGCAGAACCCATCCATCTTCTCTATTGAAATTAGGATGTTTTTTAATTTCAATAGCCTCGCGAATCATCCTTGGGAGGAATCGGTGTTCTTTTGCGAGGATTTGTGGTCTATCAAATCTAATGTAATGACGGGGACGATCCTGAACATGTTCACAAACTGCAGACTTCCCGATACTTCGCAAAAGAAAGAATAAAAGAAAAATATAAGAAATCATTAAGTATTTCTAGTCATAAAAATATTTATAATTGAGTATAAACTTTTAAAAAACTAATATAATATATTTGAACGAAGTCGCTCCAACACCGACGTGCGGTCCACCCTCGACGATGTCCGAAAACAGACTATGACAGAGCTTACATGGCGACGGAGCATGCGCGCTCGCGTAAACATATTCAATTTCAGGGAAAAATGATATATTCTCTTATAAAACGGGTAATAAAAAAAAACTCTCAATTAAAAATATTAATATTTTTAAGACCTTTTTTTTAGTGTAAGAACTATTTAAAAAGCTTGTGCCGTTTTGGAGAAATTTTGCAAAATATGACAAAGATAGGTACTCTTTGGGGATTTTTTTTCTAATAAGGGGTTGACAAAAATACAATTTTGTTAAATTAAAAACATTTGTGAAATCTTCTTCTGTTACCCTATATTTTTTCTTTGTGGATTAAATGAACAGTTTTTGAGATTTTTTTACTTAAATATCCTAGATTTAGGCATTTCAACCACTGTTAAGGCCTTAAAACAGCCACTCTAAATTAAAATGAATGCAATGAAATAATTTTGTGTGTAGACACCGTTGATTTATCTCAACAATCTTCTTGTCTGGAATTAGGTAGTACATTTTACATTTGTTTTATAAATATCAACAAGAACGTTAGTTGTTTTATGATCAAAAAAGCACATACACTATCTTTATTACACGTTATTCTTGTTTTGATAAAAAATACAACTATTTTGCCTTACTTTCCTACTAGTGTCGAGACATTTTAGCTATTTTACATAATAAATCTACCTGATAGGCTAAAGGTGATATCAGAGATATCAGAGATGACAGCTAACGTCAAATCAAAACGACCTCAATCCGCCATTAGTGTTGCAGTTTTTGGTGAGAATAAAATATTAATACCACTGAAATTAAGGCAAATTCGTGGATTTGACATATCGAGTGACATGCAGTTTCGTGGTCACTTGGAAGGGAAGGCCAAATTGGCCTCTAAAAAGCTTGGCGTGCTCAGCAGAGCGGGACAGTATTTCATGCCGGCACACCGCCTGCAACTTTACAAGGCGCAAGTTCGGCCTCACATGGAATACTGTTCCCATCTCTGGGCAGGGGCTCCCCAGTGCCAGCTCCTTCCACTTGACCGCATCCAACGCAGAGCTGCGCGAATCGTCGACGACCGAGCCCTTTCCGATCGGCTCGATTCATTGGCACTGCGAAGAGATGTTGCATCCCTTTGCATTTTCTTTCGCATCTACCATGGGGAGTGCTCTGAGGAATTGTTCGGATTAATCCCAGCCGCCAAATTTCACGAACGCACATCGCGGCAGAACTCCCAATACCATCCACATCATCTGGATGATTGGCGGTCCACCACTGTGCGATTTAGAAGATGTTTTCTTCCTCGCACGACCTCCTTGTGGAATCGATTACCATGAGCGATTTTTCCGGACCGATACGACTTAGGGACCTTCAAGAAAAGAGCGTACTCCTTTTTAAAAGGCCGGCAACGCATCTACGATTCCCCTGGTGTTGCAGTTGTTCATGGGCGGCGGTAGTCACTTACCATCAGGTGAGCCGCATGCTCGTTTGCCCCGTCTCCTATAAAAAAAAAATTTGAATGATCAAAAGTGGTTTAATATTTTATTTTAATTTATTTCCATACTAGTCCATAAACTAGGCCTACGCTTCATACAATTTTGGACCGTCTCCTTTCAATAATGGTAAAATATAAATAATAATGATATTTTCTCAAAAAAAAAATATGGAAATAGTTTGTCCTGCTCTAATGTTTGTATATGCAATATTGTTGTTTCACTTCCCAGAAGTTAGCTATAACCCGATAAATTGGTCGGATATAAATAATATTGCCAATATACAATAATTTAGATGTCAAAATTTAAAACCATGCCATTTTAATGTGATTGGGAGGAATTTATTTTGCACACGCTTAAAGCGGAAAGCTGACAGGGAATTTATAACTGGAAGTGTAAAGAGTCTCTCAGAGGTAAAATTAAAGAAACAAATTAATGTATACGCATTTACAACAAATTCCCAGAGAATGTTCAAAGTTTGTCAGTCTACTAGAAGGTAAATCCAGTGGTAAATAAACAGGCGGTGAAATTTAAAATTATGTACAAACGACTTCAATATAAATAAAATGAGAACAGTAGTCTAATTCAATTAAATACACATTATTAAGAATAAATCAAAAACTAATGGTCAGGCCATGATCAAATTTATATGGGACCATATGAGAAGCACCAGCTTTCAAATAAAAGAAGAAGTATCTAGAAATTAAAATCGTTTCAAGTAGAAAAAAGCTCTAGAGCTATTTTATGTGTGTCACACACATTAAAAAAAAATTCAGTCGAATTTTGAACCTCCTCCTTTTTGTAGTAGGTTGTAAAAATGACTTTCAATAAGAATTATATAATATTACATATTGAATAAAAATTGTTCTTTTTTATTCTATTCTATTCACAACTCCCTTACTTAACATCAGGTCGACTGTGTGCTCATTTGCCTTCTTTATTATAAAAAAATATGGTTTTAACATATAAAGTGGTGGCACAATCGTTAGAATCATCACAAATACCAGATAAAAGTCCTGGCTGAAGCGTGTAGTTTAATTAGTTGGTTTGTTCACAAGTATTACCAGAACTTCATCGAGATACCGAATATTCGCGTTTGTCATTACAGCCTATCATATCATTCCTATCATTCAGTGCTGAACCGGGTACTTCCCCATAGATTGCTACATAGCGGGTTATCTCGCTTAAGCTTTTTTTTTAAATCCATTAAACAGGTGGACGTAGTAATTACACAGTGAGGTCTCAGACGTGTAGAATTACTGTCTGTTCACAAATAAAAAAAAATATTGATATGACGATACTCGGGATTAAGTCAATAACATTAAGCTTGTAAAATTATTCCACCAAATAATTGTAAGCCAGTAAAAGGTTCGGCATTTTATGAGCGAAATACTTTGTTGTGTTTTTTTTGCCAAATATTCGGTCGACGACATTTTATCCTTGATCAATTATTGGGTATTGAACCTGTTTTGTGAACAATCTGTATTTATGCTTGGATTGAAATGATTTGGTTTGCGAAGTAGTTGCGTCAAAAAACTATTTGTTTTGATGTTATCTTAGTTTTTAGAGTACCATAGAAATAAAAACAAGGTCGTTTTAATTTAGCTTGTGTTTACTTTTAAATAGATTATACTTAATTATATTTTTTGCACTATTTACAGCACAGATGAGACAAAAAAAAATCCCTCAAATTCATAAAAGTATATAACCAGGGCAGTTGTAGTAGTGTATGGTATTTCACTTTTGGCTGTATCAGAAGTTTGATAGTGTTAATGTTCGCAGTTTCATTGCGTGGTAGAATACGTTTATAAGATAGAATTAAAGATAAAACGTGGTAGGGTCACGCTGCAGTTATATTATAGTGGACGAATGGGTCAACTCGGCCGAGGAAGGGCCACGCTCTCATACAATATCAGCGTAAAATAACAGCTCATTGCTGCTGTTTCGCATGGTAAAGTTTCTCCAGTTCTCGTGAAATGGAGACCTTTTATCTTAAACTGACATTCTATCTTATTCTTTAGGGGTGACAACGCATCTACATTTTGATTTTTAATCGACGGTAGATGTTGGTGTCTATGGGCCACAGTATCCATTTCCTAATCAGATGAACAGTTTTATTTCGTCTTATTACCCGTCTTCAACAATTCACATATAAAAATATTTGCAGTAGAACTAGAGTAACAGATATAACCCCATCGGATCAATAAGCTGAAGTGGCACTGGGCTGGCTATGTAGCTAGATGAACAACAACAGATGTGGAAGAAATGTTATGCAGCAAGTCCGTGAATGGTGGTGATGGTTAAAACCATTTTTGTGGCACGCTTTGGGGGAGACCTGTGTGCAGCAGTGGACATGTCTTTGTCACCTTTTCTATAAATAAAATATCTAGACATATGTACCGACCAGACTAAGTGCCTTAATACAACACAGTGTGTTTATCTATAATTACCTTAATAACGAAATTAGGTACACCTACACTTACTTTTTCGTAACACTTAATTGACACTTGGATAATGGAATCTTGCACCGCATAAAGCGTGTTGAATGTTTAAAATATCTTTCAATCTTTAATTTTAAGATATTAAAAAAATATATAAACAATTTTTTTTTCTATTATACGAAACATAAAAAAACTAAACGCTATTTGTTATTGATATTGCTTTTTTTTTTTTATAGGAGAGGGGGCAAACGAGCATGCGGCTCACCTGATGGTAAGTGACTACCGCCGCCCATGAACAACCGCAACACCAGGGGAATTGCAGATGCGTTGCCGGCCTTTTAAAAAGGAGTAGGCTCTTTTCTTGAAGGTACCTAAGTCGTATCGGTCCGGAAAAATCGCTGGTGGTAAACTATTCCACAAGGAAGTTGTGCGAGGAAGAAAACATCTTCTAAATCGCACAGTGGTGGACCGCCAATCATCCAGATGGTGTGGATGGTATCGGGAGTTCTGCCGCGATGTGTGTTCGTGAAATTTGGCGGCTGGGATTAATCCGAACAATTCCTCAGAGCACTCCCCATGGTAAATGCGAAAGAAAATGTTAAGAGATGCAACATCTCTTCGCAGTGCCAATGAGTCGAGCCGATCGGAAAGGACTCGGTCGTCGACGATTCGAGCCGCTCTGCGCTGGATGCGGTCAAGTGGAAGAAGCTGGCACTGGGGAGCCCCAGCCCAGAGATGGGAACAGTATTCCATGTGAGGCCGAACCTGCGCCTTGTAAAGTTGCAGGCGTTGAGCCGGCATGAAATACTGTCCCGCTCTGCTGAGCACGCCAAGCTTTTTAGAGGCCAATGTGGCCTTCGCTTCCAAGTGACCACGAAACTGCACGCTACTCGATATGTCGACGCCGAGGATTCCGATACTGGCTGAGGCAACAAGGGGAGTACCTTGAAACTGAGGAGATACGACAAAGGGGTTCTTTTTAGCGGTAAACGCGCAAACTTGTGTCTTCTGAGGATTAAACTGGACTAGATTTAGTCGCCCCCAATCCGAGACTTTGTCCAGCAAAGACTCGACTTCAGACACAAGTTTGTTCCGGTACTCGGTGACGTTTTCCCGAGAAATATTGGCACGGCCGGTGTATAGAGCATCACCAGTGCTGTCATCTGCATAGCAATGAATGCTACCAGCTTGCAACATATCATTGATATGCAGAAGAAACAGCGTTGGTGACAGCACGCAGCCTTGTGGAACACCAGCGTTAATAGGCTTGTAGTCGGAGCATGCACCGTCTACAACGACCTTGATGCTCCGATCTGCAAGAAAGCTGGTGATCCAATTGCATAATTTCTCGGGAAGCCCATAGGAAGGGAGCTTCGAAAGAAGCGCTTTGTGCCAAACCCGATCGAAGGCCTTCGCAATGTCCAAACTAACGACCAATGCCTCCCCCTTGGACTCTACTGCCAACGCCCATCTATGAGTTTAGTAGACCAGAAGATCACCAGCTGATCGACCCCGACGAAAACCGTACTGGCGGTCACTAATCAGCTGGTGATCCTCAAGGTACCGCATGAGGTGGCAGTTTACAACGGATTCCATTATTTTGGAGAACAAGGGGGTGATGGCGATAGGCCTGTAGTTGGACGGATCTGAGCGGTCGCCTTTTTTAGGGATCGGGTGGACAAAAGCTGTCTTCCATGATTTCGGGACTACGCCTAGGGAGTAGGAGTACCGGAAAAGACGCATTAGAACCGGTGCCAACTCCGGAGCACACGTCCTCAGCACAATTGGGGGGATTCCGTCAGGCCTACTCGACTTGTGGATGTCAAGGGAGCGGAGTGCTCTGCGAACCGAGCGCTGTGAGAATCGCACATCCGGCATGGAGCACTCACACCGCGGGATGGTCGGCGGTGTGTTCCCCCCGTCATCAACAGTCGAGTTGGACGCAAAAAGGGAGCCTAAAAGGTCGGCCTTCTCTTTTGCGTCGTGGGCCAGTGAGTCGTCCTCCCTGTGCAGAGATGGTAGTGATGGCTTACAGAAATTCCCTTGGACAGCCTTGGCGAGAGACCAGAATGCACGGATTCCCGAAGGAAGGCGAACTAGTTTCTCGCCAATTCTGCCTATGTGCTCTGACTTTGCCTTGGCAATAACTCTTTTGAAGGACCTGGAAGCGAAGTTATACTTCTTTTTGAGTGTGCTGGTGTTTACATCCCGAGTCACCGAAGCCGCAGCCCAGGCTTGATAACACTCCTGCTTACTGCGTAATGCAGTCTTACAGGAGCGACCAAACCAAGGCTGAGATCTGCCTCCGATGGGTACCACAGATGATGGAATAAATAGTTCCATTCCCTGTAGCACTACATCAGTGACAGAGTCAGCAACAGCGCTGGGATCATCCGGCGAGAAGCAAACCCGCCCCCATGGGTAGGAAGCAAAGAAAGACCGCATTCCGTCCCAATCCGCCGACCTGTAATGCCAAACACGGCGGCAACCTGCAGAACGCAACCGCGAGGGGAGCGTGAGTGGCACCACACTCCGGATCAGACAATGGTCCGAAGAGCCAAGAGGGGCATCGACGGAAACCTGATATCCGTCCGGATGAGAGGTCAGCAGAAGGTCCACCAGGGAAGGTGTATGATCCTCAACATCTGGAATCCGCGTAGGCGTTGTAACCAGTTGTGTCAGACCATATGCCAAGGCAAAGTCATAAACAGATCTCCCCGCATGATCGGTTAAATGTGAACCGAGCCATTCGGCGTGGTGGGCGTTAAAATCGCCAAGGATCACGATCTCTGCGGATGGGACCTGTTGTAGCAAGGAATCTGTAGCCATTTGGACGTGGTCGATGAGTCGGTCTGTTTCGGCATTACCACTATGGGACCTATAGAGGCACACGTAGACGCGCAGATGGTCGTCGCTGTCTACGCGTAGCCAAAGGATGGACAGGTCCGAACCTTCAAGACTGCCGAGGCATCGAGAACAGATGTCCTCTCTGACATACACGCAAACTCCAGCCCGAGGCACAAAGGAGTGCTCCAATTTGTACCCCGGGTAGGAGAGATACGAAGTATCAGCCGGAGAGGACACCTGCGTCTCGGTCAGAAAGAGCAAGGCCGGCTTCGCCGTCTCAAGATGGTAGTGGACGGCTATAACTTTGAATAAAAGAAGAGAATTAATATGCATTTTTATTTGCATAGCACATGTCACTTTACACAGCGTGAAGGCAGAGAAAGCGAAATGCTGCCAGTTCAAAAATATTTATAACTAGTGGCTCGCCCCGGCTATGCCCGTGTTGAACAATTATCTGTCTTAAATGTTAGGTAGGTATAATTAATTTTTAAACTTCATATTTTTGGTTCCGTTATTGTGAGGTTTTAAAATAAATTGATTCTTTGCATTTCCTGACCTAGAGGGACCAACATGCTGACCCCGCGCCGACCGCCACCATAATTAATATGACACGCGAGATTTTGTATGAAAATGGTTACGTTGCGAATTTATTTTTAGAACTTTTCAAGGGGAACAATTCAGCCATACATTTTTTTTTCGTGCAACTTTAACTATTCAGTGTTCCACGACACGCATTTTTTTTTCATTAAACGGATATAGGCAAAGTAATTTTTACCATCTTTAACGAGATTGTAAACCGCCATCTATTAGAGTTCACGAGGTTTCTCCAGCTTTACCGATAGATACTTACGGGAGGAAATAAGATTATGGACGCTCCGCGTGTATTACACGCGGCAAAGGAGGTGCTGGATTAATTATCAGGATTAAGAATGTGAAGTTAGGTCACATACAGTACTCATATTTTTTGTAGACAGTAATTGAAATGTGTTTCATCATATAACTACTTTTTTAATTTTATAAAATTAATTCAAAATTATCAATAAGTCATGAATATTAAGGTGTAATTTAGGTGTACCGCGCCTTTTACTATTTAAGTGTAAATACATAGATTAATGATAAGTCATCGCGCGCTCATCTATGTGTAAATAATATCTTTTTTATGCCTGTAAGTCAAAATAACATTTTTATCTGTATGATTAACAAAATCAGTTTTATGATGCACATGCACCTTTAGTACCTATAAAATCGTCTTATCATTAGAACACTACAGGAACATTATTAATGCCATTAAAGTATCACGAGTAATTCATTCCATTAATTTTTGCGGTTCTTATTTTAGCGGCGTTATAAAGATAATTCTTTGAAACACATAAACTCAAACGTCTTTGATATTTTAAAACAAAAAACGAGAAGGAACGAAAAAAGAAACGATTCAACAAGTATGTTTTTTTGGTATGTTACCGACTGAACTGATTTAGATGATTATTTTTTTTTTATAAATAAGTTATACATTGGGAATGGTCCCATATAAATTTTAAGGAAACAATACATTCTAAGAGTGGAGAAATAGGGAAAGAAGATTTTAATGTACCTATTTACACGATGTTATAGTACTTACCTTAAACTTTTGATATTCATTAGATAACAAAATGGTAAAATAATTAAACTTTTAATAAAAGGTAGAGACGACTTATAAATTAAAAAAAAATCCACGTACTTAATAGCTGCCGAAGTCGGGGATCTACTCATAATTCTTATATACATTATGTATTAGTACCAACTTCAAATGCTATTACATGGAAATTATTTGGAACAAAGTAGTACCAACAATGCTATTTGGCGGTAGAAAAAATTTGGCTATCCAGACGGACTGCTAGACGGAAACGATGAGCTGGCCATGTATCTATGATACTTTAAAAAACAATAAACTGCGACCATGTTCTTAGCTCTAGTTTAATTCTCGCCGGATCTAGTGAAATTTAATACAATACAATTCAATACACTACTCTTTATTGTACACCAAGAAATGATAAAAAAAAACAAAAAAAAAAACAAATATTAAGGGAAAAACAAAAGGCGGTCATATTTCTACATAGCATTCTCTTCCAGACAACCCAGAAGAAGAATTGAATAAAAAAATAAGAAAAAGAATAACGGATAGATAAATGACTATAAATAAGAGGAGGAAGAGAGAGGGGTAGAGGAAGAGAGAGAAAAATAGTGTTCCTTAACCTGTTTTTGGAACATATTTAAGGACTGAGCACTTTTAATTGACTGGGGTAAGCAGTACCAAAATCTCTCCAAGAAGAGGAAATTGTGAAAAAAAATGCGTAGTATGGCATGCATTACACACCGGCATATCGTTATATTATTATATTCACGCACACAGCATGCATTCCCCACCGGAATTGAGGACGCACCGGCAATCGGACTGCACTATCGACCTCCGGTCTGAGCAGGGGAGTGATGTGGCGGCGCTGTCGTCGCGCCACAAGCGAAACACATCGAAGCCTAAATCGCGCTAACAAAGTTCCGAAGTTAAAGCAGTATATATAAAACTACCACTCGCGGCGTTGGCCGCTCCCCGGGCAGAATACCTTGCCCGGCGGGAGATCTCCCCTTTTCCTTCCACCCGCCTCAAAATGATTTATCATAAAAAGTCGTGGAGTGAACAGGGCATTGGAGGGAAAGATTTTCTTTGGAACGAAAGGAACAATTATAACAGGAGCTGAGCAATTTAAAACGTTCTTTTAGGTAGGGAGGACTTTATTTTAAATTTGAAGTCCTTATTACCCATTTGGTTTGCAGTGCAAGAGAACATTGAGGGAAAATCAGCATGTCTTAGGAATAAAGTGTTTTGAAGACATATGGAGTTTGCCAATTTTATAATCAATGGTAAAAAATCATCTGGGCCTAGTATTAATAGTGATAAGACTAATAACATTAAAAATCTACAATCAAACGATGTCTGTCATTCAATACGTGGTATTGGCCGAGTGGTTTTTTTGCGTTTAAGAAAAAAAGAACAATATCCAAAATGGGTCATTTGTGGATATGTTTCTTTGGAAATGTTAAAATGTATGGTTGTAATTTGTGTACAAAAATGTCGACTTTTTTCATCTCATTCCAACTTTGTTTATGTCAACAACGAAGACCTTAATTTACATAAGTGTCATTCATGTATAGGTTTCCAGCGCCTGGAATTGGAGATCCGGTTTCAGGTGGCTAAAAACCCTGATTTAAAAAAAGTCCGATTTGAGCTGGCATATCGGCAAACACTCGATAGATTGCAATTGCGCTTTATTTTCTACTCAAATATACATTTATTCAAACTTATATTTTTGGCCACTAACAACAGCTTTCTAAAAGTTGGTTTCTCCAAAAATCTATACAAATAAATAAAATTGAAGTGTGTTAACACAATGAAATAATTTATTATAAATAAATATGCACTTATGACACAATATATGTATTCAATTAATATTTGTACAAAGCACTCAATGTTACAGGTTTTGTAATCACGACACTTAATTACACTGACTAATTCGACGCGTGTTCTCAAAACGGAATGCCCAAGAATCATGATGCACCCTAATTTATATATTTCCCTTTCCACTTCACATTTCCCCTTCCACTTCTCTTCCGTTGTGCACGAAGAGGGGCGGACGATGTTGGTTGCCAACAAGTGTCTGTTTGTAATGTCAAAATACCAGCTTATTAATAAATGGATATGAAAGTATATACGGTACTTATAACAAAAACACAACTTCTAAAATTTTTGTCTGTCTGTCTGTTTGTTCCGGCTAATCTCCGAAACGGCTGGACCAATTTCGACGGGATTTTCACTGGCTGATAGCTGATGTTATAAGGAGTAACTTAGGCTACTTATATTTTAGAAAACGTATTAGGGTTCCGCGCAACATAATTAAAACCCTAAATAGCACGCGGGCGAAGTCGCGAGGAACAGCTAGTTTTATAGTAAAATTCTTTACAAGTAACGTAATCTGTAGACCTTCTAGTATAGCTGGCGTGGAGAAAATCCGGTGTATTATAATCCGGGTGGAGGCCGCGGTTTTGGCTCTTAAAATCCGGTCAATACTGAATGTCTGACGGTAGCCCTAGTCAAGTATAAACATATGAATTGTATAACTGGTCTAATCACCTGTGCTGGTGGCCTAATCATGATAATATTCTGCAATACCATTAAATAAAAGATTGAACAATTGTGAAGTTGACTTACGGATAAAGCTATTATTTAATTTGCTTTATCATTCAAATATTATGCAGTTTGTAGAAATAATTATCTAAATAATGATCCTAGATATTTATATATCTAGGCATGCGATTTACGCAATACAAAACACAATTCTTACTAGTTCTGTGAAGACGCCGGTTTATTAAGGACATTATGCAGACTACAACAAAATATTTTAGTCCATTGACCTACTTATAGTTTAAAACACTGGACACTTGTGATTTAGTGGATGTTTACATTACGCCTAAAAGCTTAAAATCGTCCGAGATAAAAAAAAACCCTTTCGATAGAACAAAACGAACAAGCCTAATGTTTTTCGGCTGCATATTGAGTTCATAATTTATGATAACGAATGCTGTTGAACAACATGGCTATTTTTATTACTTCTCGGGTAAAAGGAGTAATATTGAAATAACTGACTTCAATTTATCTCAGGGGATATTTGCATAATATTAAGACACAAGTTTGTCTGTCCGTTTATCTGTCCGGGCTAATCTTCAAGCAAGCAATGTCAGGAGCGATCTAGGCTACATGTTTACTCGAAAAACTTAAATATTTAAAAAAAGCTTTCTTTGAGGATCTTAAATCTGTACAAGTTGTAAGATTAAAAATTTTGTAAAACCAACTTCAATATAAATAAAATGAGAAAATCAACAATTTAGTCGAAGTCAATTTAATACGCAGTATTATCGATAACTTAAAAACCATCAATCATATGGCATTACATGAGAAGCACCAGCCTTGAAATAAAAAAAGAATAATCAAAATCGGTTCCTTCTAGAAGAAAGTTCTGAGGTAACACACATAAAAAATACAGTCGAATTGAGAACCTCTTCCTTTTTTGAATTAGGGTAAAAATGACGCCACATTAAGAGATCCTATCAGGGCGCTAGTTTAAAGTAAAACTAAACTAAATTACAACTGTATTATTAAGAGTGAACTGATAGTGATTGTTACAAAAGAGCTTCGTCGAGCAGACGTCAATAACCATAAATCACAACATTAATTGTTCAGTCACAGCACAACGTGCATATTCAGTTTGTGTCACTTTCGCTTCAGTTGCTAATATAAAAGACCATTCAAAGCAGCCCCGAGCATTACAACATCGCATTGGTCAGATCTTTGCAGCATCTATTTAGCATCTCCAGAAACAATTTTGGTACGAGTTACATCACGGTTCTAACATTATCTCTTAAAAACTGTATTAGTATGTGGGTGTGAATTAAATGTTGCTGGTTTTATAGGCATTGTTAAGGTCCATTTTATAAGGGACCGACCTGGTATCAGTTTGCATTGAAGAATCTTATATAACATGTACCAAATAGAATAAATTCATTTTTATTCAATATAGATTATAGTACATAAAAACTTATTGAAAGTAATTTTTTACTTTTACCACTGGTTCCCAAAAAAAAAACCTCTGTCCTGGGAAGAACCAGCAAGAAACCCAGTGGGACTTTATTTAAAAAAAGCACAATTTACAATATAATATTTTATATAATTAATATGAAAACATTTAGAAAGAGCATGGTAGTGATCACCTCACTCCCAGGGGTTATTATACCCTTACCAGACAATTTTTGCTTAATAAATAATTTTTTTATAGGATAGGGTGACAAACGAGCACACAGTCCACCTGATGGTAAGTGGTTGCTGCGGCCCATAGACATCTACATCTATCCTCTATTACAAATCAAAATGCAGATGCGTTGTCACCCGTGAGGACTAAGATGCCTCATTTCCAGTAAAAAGGGCCTCCGGCCACCTGCACTCACCAAGCGAAACGCAGAGGTAAACCTCTACTTCACGCTGGTATTCTGTGAGGTCGTGGTACCACCCCGGTTCGAGCCGGCCCATCCGTGCGACAGCAAAAGCCGCCACGTGGCTCTACCACTGTTGGACATGGCTCTACCACTGTTAAAATAATAAATAATTTAAACCTTTTGATAGAAATAGATCAAGAGTTCCACAATCACTATAATATACATTTCATCCATATTAACGAATATTTCAATCATAGTTTACACGATAGTATGCTTAAAGTTAACGCTTATATCTAAAGATTTGTTCGAATGAGGGCTAACAAACGTACGCTCACCAGATGTCGCTAGTTGGGACTGAGGTGAACACAAAGTGTCATCATAAAATATGCATTTTTCAATAAAAGCTTTTGGGATTTTATTGTATGTATATGTATAATACACAAAACAATGTCAAAGTGATGTGTTATTTAATTTTTTACATCACTTTTTTAAATTCTATCACTTTTGGGAATATCCGCAGTTGGTTTATTCGTTTCTACTCAAAACTTTATCCAATATTTCAGAAAGACAAATGAATCTTTACACTTTTCTAACAATTTAAATTTCCTGTCATGAAATCCATCAAATATTTAACGTCATTCTAAAGCGGCACCGACGTGGTGGCAGAAATAATTGTGGAACATTTGATTAACACGATGGAGGTATTTTAGTGTTTTGACCTGAATTTCATGTAACGAGAAGTAATACTTACATCCAATAAGCAACAGTTCACTCGGCTCGGTAATCGCCGCGATTAAAATCAAATATGAAAGAGCCACGACAATGCGCTGCCGTTCACTATTTCAAAACGGTCGCCTTGTCTTTTATTTACACTATAATCTCTGTACACTGTTGTGTTGTGGTTTGTACATCATTTCACTCATACCAACTATGGCATTGGTCGTTCCCTAAATAAATGTAAATGGCTCCGTAACTATGTAAAGTGCTTTTAAATTTAAGGTATTGCTTATTCATTTGTTTTTGACAACTAGGCACAGTATAGCTAGCGTATATTGATGTTACATGTAATTTGTTCTAGGTCCATTGGTATAGAAATAGTCAGCCTTCGAGTGATGGGTGGTGGCTGTTTTTTATAATATTTTTTTATAGGATCGGTTGACAAACGAGCACACAGTCCACCTGATGGTAAGTGGTTGCTGTGACCCATAGACATCTACATCTATTCTCATTAATTGAAATGCAGATGCGTTGTCACCCGTGAGGACTAAGATGGAATGCCTCGTTTCCAGTAAAAAGGGTATCTGGTTCTCTACACTCACCATACGAAACACAGCAGTGTTAAGCTGCTATTTTACGCTGGTATTCTGTGAGAGCGTGGTCCTTCCCCGGTCGAGCCGACCCATTCGTGCTACAACTATACTACTAATATAGCTGCAGCATGGCTCTACCACGTAGAAAATGTATTAGATTATAGTGTTATATTAAGTTAATTAACAGCCTCCTTGGTCTAGCGGTCGGAATTGTGACTGCTTAGCATGTGATTCCCGGCTCGAAGCCCGGGCCGACCAAAATTAGTTATTTAGGTTTTCTTTCAAGAAATTCTCAGTAGCAACCCACAGTTAGGAAGTTGGCGGTATTTCACAACCCGTAACTTAAGCCCCGTTCCCTCCGGACTACGTTGGTGACGGTGCACATGTTCCTGCGCTCTCACTCATGCTGTGCCAAGATGGCTAGTCTCTGATAAGATACTCCGTGACTGAAATCGAGTCCTGAAATCGAGTCTGGAAAACAACTAACAGCCTATCTGATGGTAAGTGGCTATTGTAACCATTCGACAATTGCAAATTATTTCAAACAGAAAAGGCTTTAGATCCGTTGTCATCTCTATGGTCTAAATTGGATAGACTTTAAATCATAGACTTAGAGAATGAACTGAGCGTTAGCCTCACGAAAATGACCATTCTCTAGAAAGAGACAAAGCGAATGTGCGGCTAATACCTATTTCTTTCCTGCAAGCCTGATTGGTTCACGTCCTGCAAGCCAGGGACGTGGAGCAATAAGAATTTGACGTGGAACAATATGAACTCTAGAAAGAGACTACTAGTGGCCACACATTTGCTTTGTCTCTCTCGTACTTTTCGGTCTGTATTAACAGCACAATTGAATAAAGAACGCAATTTCATTCTCTCTACGTCTATGCTTTAAATAGACTGTGTTTTTACGTACCTTTACAACTAGTTTTTTTGTACTTATTATAAGCCAGTGTTTGACCACAATCCCTCCTGGTGGTAAGTGGTTATGTAGCCCTAGATGGTAGATCACACTGTCTTATCGTAACAAAAGCCTATTCACTCTTGCCTTGAAGACGCCCAGATTGTATTCGGACGGAAAAACGGTTCAAAAGTGGGTAAATTGCTGTTTAGCGGCAAAAATAGGTAGATGGTCGTAACTATCCAGAAGGATTAATAAGCAAAAAAGAAGACCTACTACTTATTAAATTAAAAGTGTGAGAATTAATTAGCTGGAGCAGTACTGTGTAGTGGCGGTGTAATAATATCTACTAACCCATATCATCTCGTGGGTGTCGTAAGAGGCAACAGAGGGAAACAAATCAGGAGATGGGCAGCAAAGTCTTGCTATGAAGTCTTACTAAAACCCGCTTGGAAGCGTGATAACTATGGCAAATATCCACCCTATGAAGCAATCTATACGAGAGGCCTATGTTCAGCAGTGGTCTTTAATAGGCTGTAACAATAACAGTAATTAATTAGCTAAACTTTACGTGAAACTCCCTCCCACCTGAAATTGCGCACACTATTCACTGCCACAAATAAATCCAACAACACTAACCCAAATATACCGATAAATTGACGCGCGTTACGGCTCTAAGGAAGACATTATCATTTTTATACGTGGTAAAGCCATGCTGCAGCTATATTAGTAGTATAGTTGTAGCACGAATGGGTCTCCACCGGGGAAGGACCACGCTCTCATGGAATACCAGCGTAAAATAGCAGGTTAACCCTGTTGTGTTTCGTATGGTGAGTGTAAAGTACCGGAGACCCTTTTTACTTGAAAAGAGGCTTTCTATCTTAGTTTTCACAGGTGACAACGCATCTGCATTTTGATTCGCAAACGAGGATAGATGTAGATGTTTATGGGCCACAGCAACCACTTACTATCAGGTGGACTGTGTGCTCGTTGGTCATCCTATCCTATAAAAAAAATCAAGAGTTATTTTTTCTGATGATGCCTCGTCTTTAATACAGTGAATACACATACCTTCACAAGGGGCATGCTAAAAGAACTTTTTACTCATTTATTTGACACTGGCCACTTATACAACAAAGGCTGAATACTATAGTATAAATGGCACTTTTTATTCCAATATTTTTATTTGAATAATGCCGTTTCGTAAGCGAGCGGCTTTATGAAGTGAGGACAGGTTGTGTAGATTGACAAATCCCTATCATGATAGAGAAATTCGACGCCGGTGGGAAAAAAACCGTATATAATTATGATCCCAAAGCGAGAAACGACTGCATGGTGATTTGAAGAGAAATCAACTTAACGGAATGTCGTCGTA
This sequence comes from Parnassius mnemosyne, assembly GCA_963668995.1. Classification (NCBI taxonomy): domain Eukaryota; kingdom Metazoa; phylum Arthropoda; class Insecta; order Lepidoptera; family Papilionidae; genus Parnassius; species Parnassius mnemosyne. The sequence goes on from CAVLGL010000115.1 coordinate 18,104,828, forward strand.
CACACAATATACAGAAACGAACGGTTAGTCCGAGTGGTATGTAGCAGTTTATCAAAATTCAAACTAATCATCTATTATTAGCTTCGCGTAATCAACGACCAAAGTCAGGAATCCAGCACCTTCCTAAAGATTCTTCTCAATTTCGTGTTTTCTGAGATGTCTAAAGAAGAATTGTCAGATATGTTTTTCAAGTGGTTTCGGCGTATGGAAAAGTATGTACCTACGTTCTCAACTAGAATACGGTACTTTGAAAAGATCGATACTAGTAATAAATAAAAAATATTATAATTTTTAAGTGGGTATCTCGTTTCTTTATGGAGGACCCCAGTAAGATAAATAAATGCACATCTTTAATATCGTGAATTTCGGCAATGGAACACTTGATTTTATTAAATTAATCTAATATACATATATTATGATTTACCTTACTTTGAATTTATTACGAGTACGTTAAATACTTTATTATGTTAGTAGCTGGACGAACAAGTGTTGCTCGGCTCGTCGTAAGAAGAAATATTATTTATTACAGAAATACTATTTTTAATTTATAGATTTGTAATTTAAAACATCATCTAAATACCAAATTTTAATCCAAATCGCAAAGCCGTTTCCGAGACACCAATTACATAGAAACACAGATTTACAAGTATGCTCGCTTGAAATATTGGATACTGAATATTTACCTTGAGTCAGAAAGATTAGAAGGTTTCTCTATGTTTACGATTATGGCTGTTGGAGAATTATCCAAATGTGTTCAAGCTAAGATACGAGTAGGATATCTTCTCAGTTTTAGAGATAACAATATAATAGGAAATAGTATACAACTTAATTGATGTTACTACCTACAAGTAGTAAGGTACGTGAGGGTAATATGGTCACCTTAAGCTTTGCCGCCCTATAAAACCAAAACTACGAGGGACAGAGACAAAAATACAAAGCCGTATAATATAAGTAATATATTAAGAAAAAAATAGCAAACAAGCTTGGCAATAATTAGATACGTTATTATATATTATATTATCGTTACTTTTTTGGCTACATACGACTGGGCTTTCTCTTATAACTTTTAACTAAGAGGATATTTTGAGAGGAAAAATGCGGTGCGCTGCCCGTGCCCAGAGTTCGTTGACGGGCCACCCAAATCTTCGAAATACTTTTTATTTTTCAAACATGCACTTCATACGCTTGGTAAAACAGCATTAAAAATATATTAATATTTAATTATCAATTAATAGATAATAATCTATACAAATAAATAAAATTGAAGTGTCTGTTTGTAATGTCAAAATTAAAAATTTTTACTAAATGCATATGAAAGTAAATACGGTGCTTATAACTAAAATACATTTTTTTAAATTTTTGTCCGTCTTACTGTCTGTTTGTTTGTTCCGGGTAATCTCCGAAACGGCTGGTCCGATTTTGACGGGACTTTCACTGGCAGATAGCTGATTTCATAAGGAGTAACTTAGGCTACTTTTATTTTAGAAAAAATATTAGAGTTCCGCGCAAAAACATAAAAACCGAGCGAAGTCACGGGGAACAGCTAGTTTATAATAAATTCTTAGCTTGATTTTAGAGTTTTTAGACTTACCAACATTTTGACTGAAAATATTTTTATGATTTACTCCGTATGACATTTGAATATTAAAATATGTATAAGTTTAAAAACTTTGTAGTAAGGAAATCAAACTTGGCACAGGGGAAAAAGAAAAATATATCGCAAAACACCTTTTACTTAAAGTTTTTCTCGAGCCGTTCTTACACATTTACATATAATAGCTTACATAAGATAATCTTCATGGTGATATAATAATAAGCTGTTAAAATGTTTAAATACGAGATTAGACTTCTGTAAGTGTTTCCTTTACCCCGAATGTTTTTGCTACATGTCCCCATTTGGAGGTTCGTTGCCTTCGGCTTCTAACTGGATATTTTTTTTGTCCTCAACTCAAGATCTCAATAGCAACTCGATATGACATAGCGGGTGCGGCGCCTTATTTTTTTTTTCTATGCACTGGTTACAAGTGTGGGCGATGTTAACGAAGTTTTTTGTGTCCAGATTAGTTATGGTCGGTGGCAAAATATAAAGCTTCTCCAAATTGATCGACAATTAGGCGTGTGCTACACTTTATAGCGACAAAGACGGAACAAATATTAAAATTTGGATGGAGTATAAATGCAATTTAGCTTGACACCGTTCCACTCACACTGCTTTGAACAACTATGATAATTATATAACGGTATAAAAGTCGAATTCGTTAATCGAATTTATGTCCGGATTGATTATGGATGCAAATGTGATACTGCTATTGAAATTATTAAAATACGGGTGTAATTATCTTGTAATTTTATTCTGTCCGCGCGTGCGTGACTTTACTCCTCCTAAACAGCTGGACCAATTTTGATGAAATTTTGTCTGTGTGATTAAGTTGATCCGAAAATGGTATAGATTCACAATCGGACCCTGTAGATTTTTTTAATAGGATAATGGTAACAAACGAGCACACAGTCCACCTGATGGTAAGTGGTTGCTGCGGCCCATAGACATGTACATCTATCCTCTGTTACAAATCAAAATGTAGATGCGTTGTCACCCGTGAGGACTAAGATGGAATGCCTCATTTCCAGTAAAAAGGGCCTCCGGCTACCTGCACTCACCAAGCGAAACGCAGAGGTAAACCTCTACTTCACGCTGGTTTTCTGTGAGGTCGTGGTACTACCCCGGTTCGAGCCGGCCCATCCGTGCGACAGCAAAAGCTGCCGCGTGGCTCTACCACTGTTAAAAATGTTAACTGTTGTCGAGATCCATAAAACAGCCGTGCGACGCAGGGGAGGATCGTTAGTAGTATATAATTATTAAATCTTAATACATTATTTATATAATAATATAATCGTTGTGGCGTCGGTTAGTGATAGTGATTTTACTGAACGACCCGATAGATTGAGGATTACTTATTCAATACATTTGTTTTGTGGAGACGACGGTATGTAGCTATTCAAACACACGATAGGTGATGCAGTAGTCAAGTTATTAGCTTAATAAAATATGCTTAGAAAACCATGTAAATTTGCTGTGAACAATTGAACCGAGAAAAGTAAACCGTGCATTTGATGAGCGAGAATAATAAAACGAGGAAGGGGCGTGTGTCAAGACCAAATGAAAATTTATTGGTTTTACTTTTTGGATTCGCCTGTCCTTCTGTCAACTTCAAGACATTAGAAGAATAACTTATAGAATTTTTGTCCAAGTTAGAATGAAGTTAAGGAGTACGTTCGTTTAAAATAGGTCCATTAAAATAGAAATAAATAAAAATAGCTTAGCTTGCAATTAGTGTGCATTGATTAACTTGACTTTTAACTACTGCGTCTAAAAGTTGTAAATATTGCTCTTGCTGAATATTTTAGATAAAACTTATAACAAAAACTGAAGCATTTAAACTGTAACAAAAATAGAGAATAAGAAATAATATTTTATAATCTGTAGTAAAAGCCTATCATACATAAGCCTCCACTCAATCCTGAGAGTGTATTACGGCAAGGAAGAGTTGACCTGGCTGACTCAATGCGTAATGACAGAATTCACATATCGTCGAAATATTTTTTTATTTCTCAAACATGTAGCTTTCCTCACGATGTATCCTCGCGTGGTACTCGTAAATCGGTACTTAAAATTGCAATTAACAACTTCAATGGTGTCCGTGGGTTTCCAAACCAGTTTGCTCGCATTCTGTGAAAGGCGAGCGCTTATTCCCGAAGCTATTACGTTTATTATCTCATTAGAGCTTAAAATAAAATGAGGTTATATCATAGAAACTCGTAATTACTTGTTTTGTTTCGACCGTTTCTTGTAAGTGTAAATACCGTACCTCCAAGTGAACAATGCCTACACAATGGAGGACAGTTATTATGAATTAGCACAGCAATAAGTATTTTTTTATTATAATAGTTAAAAGGCAAAAATAAAAAAAAACTAATGTTATTTACGTTCTTAAAAATGCGTAAATTTGGTAACTGTTCACTATAAAACTACTGATAGCAAACAGGTATTATTATAACAGAAGTATAAATATTATACATTTATTTTTCATGCGTCACTTCAAGTGTAATTTTCCATTAATTAAATTATAATCTGACTGAACATAAAAGTGAAACTATTAAATTATTTTATTCGTACAGCTGTAAGTTTTAATTTTTTTGTCTTATATAAATAAATTTTACTACGAATAAATTTTAACTGAGGATTGAGCAGTTTATAATTTTTTATATTAATTTAAAATAAATTTGATTTACAACATGCTAATGTTGTAAATCAAATTTATTAACCGATACTGGAGAATAATATCCTATTTTTCTATAAGTGCATACTTTAGAACGCGTAGTGTGATTGTACAAGCGTGTTCGGTAGAATGGAGGTCGGGCGCATTACATGCTTTTGATATTCTGATATTAGCTCTCTTGAAGGAAGTCATAAAATAATCACATAGTCTAAGTCACACTTATATTTCAGCCATAGACTTAGAATATACTGGCGTACAGTATATTCTAAGTCTATGATTTCAGCTGTAAAAATTCAGACAGTATAAAAACTCCATCTTCGCTCATAATAACATTAAGTTTTTTTTTTTTTAAAAACGTTACCCCCCACACTAGGATTTTCTCCTGTATCGTAGAGGCAGTTTACAAACATAAATTGCACAAGGACAAACATCCAGACCCGGAACAATTATTTGTAGACCATACAAATACTTGTTCCGTGCGGGATTCGAACCCGCGGTCCCCAGCGTTGTAACTCATTGCTAAGCCACTGCGCTACGGAGCCGTCATAGACTTAAATACTTATTTAATAACTCTTCAGTCTTCCAGTAGTCAAAGTGCCATTTTCTATGTATGGCTTTTGTGAGAAAGCACCGCCCGCACGTCTACGGAGTTTTCACCGTATGGAAATATGTATTCTCTGTAATCTCTACTTTTCGCGGCTTGCTGAAATGGCTACTATAAATAAGTCGCTTCTTACTTGATTTGTTATAATTATTCAAGCAAGTTTGCATTTGCTATCAAACTCTAGAATGGAAAGGGGAGCTCTACAGCTGTGCGTCACGAACAAACTATATCAGGGTGCCGTGTTGGCAATAAGCCTTGATATCGTTTACCTTTAACTCTTTACCCTGGGACCTGGGATGCAACCAGATTACTGGTACCTTCGCCATCCGCTACATCTCTATCTGCAAGGCGTAATTAAGTTGTGCGACAGGTACATTCTGTACATGGGGCACGATCGTCGGATGATCCGGAGGAAGATCAAACGTGGGGTTCTGCAAGGCTCAGAGCGCTGGCCGTGGCCGCGGGCCTCGCATATGTTGCGGGTTTGACAGTCAACCTTCCAGCTAGCGCAAACGGAATTGCCTTAGAGGGAATCAAGGAGCTCTTCAAGCATGGCCCTAATGATTTGAAGATCACCACGGGACAGAGAACCACCCGCCTCATGCGTTTATGTGGGTTGCTCAAACTGGGGTGGTATATGAAGTAGCTAGACTATCACCTGGACAGTTGTTTGGGCTTCGAAGATCTCTTCAAGGCTATGTCCCCCGGATCGAGAGTGGGACTACTTCGAAAGTGACTACCGCCGCCCTTGAACAACTGCAACACCAGGGAGGGAATTGCAGATGCGTTGCCGGCCTTTTAAAAAGGAGTACGCTCTTTTCTGGAAGGTCCCTAAGTCGTATCGGTCCGGAAAAATCGCTGATGGTAATCGATTCCACAAGGAAGTCGTGCGAGGAAGAAAACATCTTCTAAATCGCACAGTCACAATCGACTCTACTGCTTCCGCCCATCTATGGGTCAGGTAGACCAGAAGATCACCAGCTGATCGACCCCGACGAAAACCGTATTGGCGGTCACAAATCAACTGGTGATCCTCAAGGTACCGGATGAGCTGGCAGTTAATAATGAATTCCATTATTTTGCAGAACAAGGAGGTGATCGCGATAGGCCTATAGTTGGACGGGTCTGAGCGGTCGCCTTTTTTGGGGATCGGGTGGACAAAAGCTGTCTTCCATGAATTCGGGACTACGCCTTGGGAGTGGGAGTACCGGAAAAGACGCGTTAGGACCGGTGCCAACTCCGGAGCACACGTCCTAAGCACAATTGGGGGGATTCCGTCAGGCCCACTCGACTTCTGGATGTCCAGGGAGAGAAGTGCTTTGCGAACCGAGCGCTGTGAGAACAGCACATCCGGCATGGAGCACTCACACCGCGGGATGGTCGGCGGTGTTTTTCCCCCGTCATCAAGAGTCGAGTTGGACGCAAAAAGGGAGCCTAAAAGGTCAGCTTTGTCTTTTGCGTCTTGGGCCAGTGAGTCGTCCTCCCTGTGCAGAGATGGTAGTGATGGCTTACAGAAATTCCCTTGGACAGCCTTGGCGAGAGACCAGAACGCACGGATTCCCGAAGGAAGGCGAACAAGTTTCTCGCCAATTCTGCCTATGTGCTCTGACTTTGCCTTGGCAATAACTCTTTTGAAGGACCTGGAGGCGAAGTTATACTTCTTTTTAAGTGTGCTGGTGTTTACATCCCGAGTCGCCGAAGCCGCAGCCCAGGCTTGATAACACTCCTGCTAACTGCGTAATGCAGTCTTACAGGAGCGACCAAACCAAGGCTGAGATCTGCCTCCGATGGGTACCACAGATGATGGAATGAATAGTTGCATTCCTTGTAGCACCACATCAGTGACAGAGTCAGCAACAGCGCTGGGATCATCCGGCGAGAAGCAAACCCGCCCCCATGGGTAGGATGCAAAGAAAGACCGCATTCCGTCCCAATCCGCCGACCTGTAATGCCAAACACGGCGGCAACCTGCAGAATGCAACCGCGAAGGGGGCGTGAGTGGCACCACACTCCGGATCAGACAATGGTCCGAAGAGCCGAGAGGGGCATCGACGGAAACCTGATATCTGTCCGGATGAGAGGTCAGCAGAAGGTCCAACAGGGAAGGTGTATGATCCTCCACATCTGGAATCCGCGTAGGCGAAGTAACCAGTTGTGTGAGACGACATGCCAAGGCAAAGTCAAAACAAATCTCCCCGTATGATCGGTTAAACGTGAACCGAGCCATTCGGCATGGTGGGCGTTAAAATCGCCAAGGATCACGATCTCTGCGGATGGGACCTGTTGTAGCAAGGAATCTGTAGCCATTTAGACGTGGTCGATGAGTCGGTCTGTTTCGGCATTACCGCTATGGGACCTATAAAGGCACCCGTAGACGCGCGGGTGGTCGTCGCTGTCTACGCGTAGCCAAAGGATGGACAGGTCCGAACCTTCAAGACTGCCGAGGCGTCGAGAACAGATATCCTCTCTGACATACACGCAAACTCCAGCCCGGGGCACAAAGGAGTGCTCCAATTTGTACCCCGGGTAGGAGAGATACGAAATATCAGCCGGAGAGGAAATCTGCGTCTCGGTAGAAAGAGCAAGGCCGGCTTCGCCGTCTCGAGATGGTAGTGGACGGCGTTTAGGTTAGAGTGAAGTCCCCTGATGTTGCAGAAATTCACGGATAGCGTGGCATGGGTCGCCTTGGTATTGTTGCTCAGTTTGCCCCGAGCAGTTATGTTTTTGAGCGGAATTTTACCCTCCCCCCCCCCCCCGCCCCAAAATACGCGGGGCAGCCTGAGCACCCACGCTCAGGATTGGAATAACATGGTCGTGGATGCTCAGCGAGGGATTCTCCAGGGGTACTGGTACCCTCCTGGGGTAGTCTATCGTATAATTCCGCTACCATGTTGATGGGGGGGGGGGGGAATTGGGCCTCCGGCCACCTGCACTCACCAGACGAGAAGCAAAGCCTCTACTTCACGCCGGTATTCTGTGAGGTCTTGGTACCAACCCGACTCGAGCCGGCCCATACATGCAACAGCAAAAACTGCTGCGTGGCTCTACCACCGTTATATAGTTCTGAATATATATATATATGAGCTTTTGCAGTCGGGATACTAAAACATCAAAGTGGGGTGTAAATGTTAAGGTCTGATTAATCAAAATGTCAAGATATTTGATTTTATTGGTTCTTTCATTTAAGGGACAGTGACATCCGCAAAGTCTAATACCCCAGGTGTGGGATGTGATTGTCAAAGATAGTGGTGGAAGGAGGTTAGCTCTATGACCAAATGCAACGTACTTTGTTTTATTAACATTTAATGTTAAGACATTGTAGCTAAGCCATTTACAGACCTTATTGAATCCCACCTGAGCGTTCCAAAAACATTATCCCAAGAATCATCAACAAAGAAAAGGGCGCTATCGTCAGCATATGTGATTATTTTTCCCTTAAAAAGTTGAAGCTGGCATACATCATTAATATAGATCGTGGCGGTAGGAAGGAAAAGGGGAGATCTCCCGCCAGGCAAGGTGTTTTGCCCGGGGAGCGGCCAACGCTCCAAGTGGTAGTTCGGAGCTATTCTATATATACTGCTTTAACTTCGTAACTTTGATAGCGCGATTTATGCTTCGATGTGTTTTCGCTTGTGGCGCGACGACAGCGCCGCCACATCACCCCCGTGCTCAGACCGGAGGTCGATAGTGCAGTCCGATTGCCGGTGCGTCCTTAATGCCGGTGGGAAATGCATGTTGTGTGCATAAGGGAAAGTGACGCCGGTGCCAGTACGCCGATACGCAGTGTGTAATGCATGCCATACTACGCACTTGCAAGTGATGCCCGGTGAGAACGAAGAGCCGGAGCAAGTGCCAGGGATTGCCTTATAGTCTGTGGTGAGTCAAGAAGAAGGCAAGTAATCTGCGAGAGTGCCGTGAAGCAGAGGCGAGCAGTAAGGCTCAGAGCCGTGCCGAACACTGTAGCGCAAAGAGTAGCTTGAAGGAACAGGAAGCATTATTATTCCAATGCTGCAATGAACCTTTTGTAAAGCTAGATGGCTTGCAGAATGTAAAGACTGCAGACAATATCTGCTCGGGAGCAAATGAATGGGGCACTTGAGGATGATGAAGGTTTGAAGGTGTAGTTTCCGAAGGTTTGTTGGTTGCGTGTTCATATCACGTCGGGGTCACCACAGTGGCGGCAGGAAGGAAAAGGGGAGATCTCCCGCTGGGCAAGGTGTTCTGCCCGGGGAGCGGCGTACGCTCCAAGTGGTAGTTCGGAGCTATTCTATTATAAATATATATATATATATATATATATATATATATATATACTGCTTTAACTTCGTTCTTTTCGCTTGTGGCGCGATGACAGCGCCGCCACATAGACCAAGAAGAGTGTCGGGCCGAGAATGTTGACTTGAGGCACACCGAATTTGACGGGTAACTCGTCACTTAATGCATGATGATCTGAACAAACCCGTTGCCTTCTATAAGTTAAATGATCTTCCATCAATTTTAGTGGGATACCTCTTATACCGGACCTTTCTAGTTTCTTTAGCAGATGAGGGATAGAGACTGTGTCAAAAGCTTTGGACAAATCAACGAACACTGTTAGACACTTGCTTTTTTATCTAAATTAAGTATTATCGAGTGAATGAGTTCATGAACAGCATCATCAGTAAGTCTTACCGCGTCGGAAACCAAATTGATTAGGTGAAATAAAATTATTTGACTCCAAAAAGCTAACTAATCTTTGATTGACTAGTCGTTCCAAAATTTTTGACATGGTCGGTAAAATAGAGATTGGACGATAATTATCGACAGGGTCTCATCGCTTCCCTCAAAGGTGGGTGTGATAAGGGCTGTTTTAAATGCACTTGGAAATACACCGGTTTCTAAGGCCAGGTTGCATATTCGTAAGATTGGGGATGATAGTATTTTTAAATACCTCTTTATAATTTTTCCGGAGATCAGATCACTTCCCGCAACACAGTTGTCTTTGGACTCTTCTTAGAGATTCCTGCTTTATCGGCAGGAAACATAACAAATGAGTTAAGAGGGGTTTTACTTAAGAGGGGAGAAAAGTGATCATCAGGTTCTGCTAGTTGTCGATTTGACAAATAATTTGCTCGGCCAGTCGCGATCCCACACTGACAAAATAACTGTTGATCTTATTTGCACTCTCCTTTCTCTCTTTCAAATTGACGGAAGATATCTGATAAGAGGATTGATCAGGTGTCTTACACCGGCTAATTTTCTTTATAACTTCCCATAGTTTCGTATTGTTGCCTTTAGTATTTTGTATCTATAAAACGACTTTACCTGTAACATAGAGCAGATGGCACTATTGTTAAGTTTTACTCGAAAGAAAATATTTTTCGATTTATTCCACTAAAAGCTCTACTTGTCTAAGAATAAAGATTGTAACATTTATTTGTTATAAAATTAAACTTTTGCAATATATTTTATGCCGGACTTATTGTTCAAAAGTTATTATATTAAATAAACCATTTGCCGTCTTTATATTATTTATTTTTCATTTCATTTGAAGGTTTCGCTTCTACCGCGTGTGAAACTGCTCACATATTTTTTTTTATAGTTTTTTATCCCTCGTCTCCGTCGTTTATACTGCCCTAAAAAGTTTCGTATTTTAATTTATTAGCCAAACAAACAATAACTTGTTTCCCTCAATAGCGTTTTGTTTCATAACTTAAAATAAAACAAGCTCAGGGCCGTAAAAATTTGTATATATTGGACCGCATTCCTTACAATTACTTTATGCAAAACATTTTAAGCAAATCGCCGTATAGTAGATAGGACAAAATATTTTTTATAATAGCTATTTGTGGTCAATTTTTTACTATATATTTTTTATAATAATGAAATTTTCTCCCAATTGCAGCCGCATACTTTACTTAAGGAGGATGTAGTTAGCTTTTCGTATCTGTCAACGGTCTGCTCCTTCGCGTAGCAGCAGATTCAAGAGAGTTGTATATTATTTTGTACGAGATAACGAATCGCTCTTATAAATGAAAAGGAAATTCTGCGCAATTTTGCATGATATTTTTTTATATATCTATATGTTTATAAGCAAACATTTTACTAAGCGCCAACCTCGCCTGCCCGCGGTGCGCCCCGCTGATTGCCTTATGGATTTTTTTTAATAAGGTAACAAACGAGCACACTGTCAACCTAATGGTAAGTGAATGATGTATTTATCCCGCACAGACACCGAATTGAATTAAAAATACAGATTTTTTTGACACCCCTGGGGACCAAAATTAAATCTCTCCCAAAATAAAATAAATCGACGGATCGTCATGTATTCTTCGAAATTTGAAAACAAAAGGGTACAATCAATGCGTATTGTCAGTGATGACTGGTGATGACATATGGATCTAAGACGAGCTCCTTCACTGCTGGCCGTATGAGGAAGCTCAAGATCGCTTAGTGAACTATGGAGAGAACTAGGCTGGGAGTTTTTCGAAGTAATAGAATTAGTAATGAGGATATTTGTAGTAGAACTTCTTTCAAAAACATCACAATATGATATTCTGAAGGAATTTGTAAATATATTTATATTTTATGAAATGTATTACAGCGTTTGACGTATACGAGTATTTTAGGTTAATGCCTTGCAGCTGGGTTTTGGCGGGAACTTGATCAGCGGCGGTTTGCTGCTCCTGTTTTATTGTTTAAATAATGGTTTGAAGTGGACTTTGATATGTAAAAGTGGTGCGATTTTGTGTATTAAGTGTCTGCGCATGTGAACTATTAGTGGAAATTGTGAAACAAGTGCTCTGATGGTGATGTGATTCTCAAAATAAGGTGTCTGTCTGCTTAGGCGCCTTGAGACACCATCGCCAACCGTCAGCTGTCTGCTGGCTCAAGTTGCCGTCAAAATTTCCCAAGGGCTGCACAATGTGACGCATCAACATATTGTGAAGCAGTGTACTATGAAAGATAATTATTATAATATATTGTAACTTCAGGCTCAGAAGGGCTAGATCCCAGAGTACGGCGAGTACGGCAGCCAGTTATTAAGAAGAATTAAGAAGTGCCTTGCAGCTAATGCAACATTTATTTTTATTTAATTTCAAGCGAATCACGGATAATGATAATGATTCATTACGCCATCTTTCACTGAACTGAATTTTTTATCTAATAAGCAAGTCCTAGACTTATTTTCCGCTTATTGTAAAGTGGTGATGAATTCGTAGATTGTAACTTATAAAATACGTAAAATACATATTTATTTCTCATATAATTTGAATGTCAAGAAATGCACTCCCACATTTTCCCACAAATACAACTGGGCATAGTAAAACAAAAAACAAAAAAAAAAGATAAATGATAGCAACCCATCACGTATTCTTTACACCTTTCACAAGTTATATAAAGTAAGTAAGTATATCTTATTTCATCAAATATAAAACGAGTTACAGAATATAACTTGAGATCTATCGTAGACAACTATTTGTACACCCTAGATTCTATGGCCTAGAAGCTCTTGAAGCACTATTACATGTGTCAATATAAATATGACACTTACACCAACGATGTTAGGTAATTCCGTGGATTCCCTTTAAATTTCATCATAAATATTAGTAATAGCGACGTTTTATCGCTTAGCTTGTAGCACACTACATGATATTAATTTATAGCTCAATATAATAATGGTGAATATAGTCGTGAAGTCTCCATGAGTTTTCTTAACTATCAAAGAGTACAGTTATTTGGTTCAACAGACGTAATAAGTCATTCGAAAGGCAGTATATTTGATATCGCGTCAAAAATTGTGAAAATACACAAATTAAGTATCTACTCTCTAGCCATCATAACAAATAAAAAAAAGATTAAAGATGTTTTCTTGCCAATTTCGGACCGAAGAAACACCACACCTTCTGAAGAGATATAATATTTTTAAACCTTTTTATTAAGTTACTAGAATAAGTAAAATAACAAGTGTATATAACGTTTTACGTGATAGAACCACGCTGCATCTAAATTATGATTGCAGCACGAATGGGTCGGCTCTACCGGGAAAGTACCTACCACGCCCTCATAGAACATCTGTATTTATTGGCTATATCATCCACTTACTATCAGGTGAGTTGTGTTAATCGTTTATTTTTGCAAAACCATTTCTCAATTACACAAAACAATCTCAATCATTTAAAAAAAAAACACGGACAAGAAACCCCATTAATTTCTTAACTTTAACGAATGTAACTAATGTAGTTATTACAAATAATGCGAATGCGATAGGAGAGATGTTGAAGGTCTGCGAGACTTACGCTGCCTCGCATGGTCTCGTATACAACATTGAAAAAATTGAATACATGGTCTTTAGGGTAGCCGGCAGGTGTCCGGAATCTATCCCTGCAATACTTAAATGGATCGGAACTAAAGCGGGTTTATCAGTTTAAATACCTAGGGCATATTCTTGCCGACGACCTTAAAGATGATCTAGACATAGAGAGAGAGCGTAGGGCTTTGGCGGTGCGCGGCAATATGCTGGCTCGTAGATTTGCCCGCTGTTCGGACCAGGTCAAGATAACATTATTTAAAGCGTATTGCCAGGGTCTGTACACGGGTGGTCTGTGGATTAGGTATGCCAAAAAATCGTTAAACACCCTGCGAGTCCAGTACAATAATGTTTTCAGGATGATGTTGGCACTCCCCCGCTTCTGTAGTGCTTCTGGCATGTTTGCACAGACCAGAACTGATGGTTTTTATGCCGTAGTTCGGAAAAAAGTAGCGTCGCTGATAGGAAGGATACGGAGAAGTGACAACAGCATCCTGAGAACGTTGGCAGATGATCCGCATGCGCCTATTGTGAGGCACTTCGTGCGAACGATGACTCATACAGTGGATGGTAATTCTTCTAGGTGTCGACCGCACGGAGTGCCTCTCAGGTACATGACAAATTAGAATTTAATTTAATATAATTCAATTTTGATTTGTTTTAATTTGAATTAATATGATTTTAGTTTGATGTAATTTAATTGTAATATAATATAATATAATTTAATTAAATTTTTTATAAGTACTAACACTTAGTTTATAAGCGATAATGTAATACTAACCCATGGATCTTTGTTGTCTGAAATTAAATGAATTTGAAATTTGAAATTAGTAGGGTTCGATCTTCTGACGGCACTACTAAATTAATTGCAATTTCTGTTTTTTAATTATAAGCCAGGGCTTAGCCATAACCATATTAGATGAAAATTTACAATGTAGTCTTAGAATGGTAAATTGTGCTCCTTGTTAGTTTATAACGAGCGCTCGATAGTGAAGGAAAACCTTGCGACCTTGCAAGGAAATGCAAGTGTCGAAAAATATAGAAAATAACTTATTACCGACATGAACATTAACCCTGAATAATAATATGGCAGTATATGCCTAATATTTGAACTAGTATTTATTAATTGTTGACGGCGTAAGAAAAATAACCCCATTTCGTGCCGTGGGTTTCGTAAGGCATGTGTGCATGGTAGTATAAGAATATGTTTTGTTTAAGATTGGCTTAAACATGTTACACAAATTTAATCAATGAAATACCGAATTAGCGAGATTAAAATTAATTAGGGCCATTAGTAGTATCACGACTGCTGCACAAATTGGTCACCTTGGCCGCAGAAGGAATTTAGGAGTAAGAATATCAGCATAAAATAACAGCATAATTCTGCTGTGTTTTGTGTGCATTTTATCATATATTTTAGACCTAAGGGTTGAAAACGGATCTGCATTTTGATACTTAATAAAGAATAGATGTGGCAATTCACGGGCCTCAGCATCCACTACCTATCACCTGGACTGTGTACTCGTTTGACAGTTTAATCTATAAAAAGAAAAAATATTTTACAAATATACGGTATATTACATGTTACCATCGTGAGTTAATAAAGATAATGATGTTTCCTATTCGAATTTTTACCAAAACGTATATTACAAGGTCTGAATACCGCTGAAGCTATTAATGGGTAACTGTCACAATTGTACACGCGAATATACAAGCACTTACTTGGTCTAGCCTACCCATGCCTAATGTATTGCTTCCGGGTAATATCAGACATAAGCTTGGATGCAGGGTGAAAGATTCTAGAGCCCTAGACAATCACATTTTATTTTTATAGAATAGGATGACCAACGAGCACACAGTCCACCTGATATTAAGTGGTCGCTGTGGCCCATAGAAATCTATGTCTATCCTCGATAAAGAATCAAAATGCAGATACGCTGTCACCCGTGAGGACTAAGATGGAATGCCTCTTTTTCAGTAAAAATGCTCTCCGGTTCTCTACACTCACCATACGAAACTCAACATTGTTAAGCTGCTATTTGACGCTGGTATTCTGTGAGAGCGTGGTCCTTCCCCGGTCGAGCCGATCAATTCGTGCTACAACTATACTACTAATATACTTGCAGCATTGCTCAACCACGTATAAGAATTTGTATTTGTAGTATGTACAAACCACCGTGTAGCGGCGGTGTGAGAATACCCACTATCCCACATCGTCCTGTGGGTGTCGTAAGAGGCGACAGAGGGAAACAAACCAGGAGATGGTTTTAGCTTTCTATTAAGAATTAGAAGACAGCGGTTGCCAATCCGCATACCAGGTGTGGCAGCTCTGGCAGGTGTCTCTCTTATGAAGCAATCTATTTAGACGCCTATCTTCAGCAGTAGAGTTTGATAGGATCGGTTCAATGATAGGCGACGCAGTTTTATCTAGTCTGCTCCGCTACAAGCAAATTCCCACATTTTCTTTCATAGAACCGCTTCTTTCTTCTACATTTCATTAAAGACGTATCTTTAAATTTCTTTGGATTTTCGGACCTTTTGAAGTACTCTACGTATCAAAAGAGCAATATTAGTGACGTAGCAGGGAGGTCGGGTGGGCAAGATTATCCATCACATGTTATAGGGAGCGGTATTTTGGAAACAAATTACTTAGCTCAAAAAATCTTTCAAGTATTTATCAAAAAACTTTAACGTATTAATAGACTTGAAAACTTCTCCAGTGATTTTATAAAAGTAAATTGATTAAAAAAAAACTGGACAAGTCCGAGTAGGGATCAAGCCCTGAGGTTTTCGTATAAACTTAATTATAATGTAGATAGTTCATCTATCCCGGGAATTATATAAAAGGTAAGCACCAAATATAACTCTAACGAAAAGATGAGTCGGATTGAAGGACAAACTTTGTGTGTGGATGTGTGTGTATGTGTGTGGAAAAAATGTTCGTAAATCGGTCTAAACCATGGTCGATAATCTATGGGTCGCCTTGAGTGGGGAAGGACCACGCTCTCACAGAACATCAGCGTTAAATAGCAGCCTAATGCTGCTGTGCCTGTTACGTATGTATGGTGAGTGTAGATAGAGAACCGGGGACCCCTTTTTGCTGGAAACGGGACAATCTATCTTAATCCTTATGTGTGACAGCGCACCTGTATTTTGATTATGAATCGACGATAGATGTAGATGACCATGGGTCACAGATACATTTACCATCGGGTGCATTGTATGCTCGTTTTTCACACTTATTCTATTAGAAAACTAGAATCAATGTAAGTTTTATAATTGCCTATTTTAATGTGATTTTTTTATAGGATATGGTGACAAACGAGCACACAGTCCACCTGATGGTAAGTGGTTGCTGTGGCCCATAGACATTTACATTTATCCTCGTTTTCTAATCAAAACGCAGATGCGTTGTCACCCGTGAGGACTAAGATGGAATGCCTCTTTTCCGGTAAAAAGTGTCTCCGGATCTCTACACTCACCATACGAAACACAGCAGTGTTGCCATTTTACGCTGGTATTCTGTGAGAGCGTGATCCTTCCCCGGTCGAGCCGACCCATTCGTGCTACAACCATACTACTAATATAGCTGCAGTATGGCTCTACCACGTAAAAATATTAATAGTGATATTTTTTTTTATTACATGGCCCTACAAAAGGATACCAAGGGCGGACTTAACGTCTAAAGGGAGTTTGTCTACCAGTCAAAAATGGCGAAGTGAGAATAGTTATATGTACATATTATCGATTTTCAGATTTTTTCCTTTCCTCGTGCTGTGAGACTGACTCTTGCTTCTTGCCAAATTTCATATTTCTAGGTCAACTGATAGTACTAGGTTAGGAGTGAGTTTGCTAACATCAAAATATGTGATATAAATGGACGTTGCTTTTGAATACGTTGAGTTAGAAGCTTAAATTTTTATACCTCCAACGGACATTAAACCTTATTTAAGGTTAATTCCAACTTGATATCTCTACCCGTTCCAGAGAAAAGCTTTGACACACGGACAGATGGACAACAAAGTAATCCTATAAGGCCCGCCACATACATATAGAATTCCATTTCGATATTCGGATTTGGAATTCCGAACGCAGCAAGTCGAGCCGTCACACACGTACGTTTTCCGTTCGAAATTTTGCGAGCAAAACGGGATTCCGAATGTGTGTGGCCGACCTGTTCGGAATTCAGAAACGGAATCCCGAGACGGAATTCCGTATGTATGTGGCGGGCCTAAGGGTTTCATTTATTCCTTTTATGATCCGCACAAAAACTTAAATTATTTTTTTTTTCGTTTTTACAAAACAAAATGTGTAGAGGTATTATCTGATGCCATTTTAGGTCTTTGAAAATGACATCAATATTAAATATATTTTTCATACTGTCATCTGATTTCAACGTTACTTTTTATACGTTCCTTCATTCCACGTGTATTATTTCATTAATAATTATAAAGTAGGAAACATTATAACAACCTAAATAGCATAGGTACGTTACTATACCTATTTGTTCTAAGTACCTATCTTAAAATACAATAACAATTTTTTCATTTAGTCGAATAATGCTTAAATATATATTCGTTATCATACTGTTTGCTGTGTAGAGTATCTCCTTGGGATTAAGTATTTACTTTTGGTACGTAGTACTTTTATTTATTCTGTGTTTTAGAATACAGTCTGTATAGGAAACCTCAGGGTTAAATATAATAAATAAATAAGAGGTAAAGAGTGTATATTTGTGACTAGAACTGAGTGCAGTATTTTTATTGCGTGGAGTAATGTATGTAGTAGAGGTCTATGTATCGTATTGGGTATGTCAATATACATAGTATGTTTTGGGTTTCATAGTAGTGTTATTTTTATGAAAGTATTGGGTTCAAATGCGCCATTTGACTATTACACAAAACCACTTCCCGGACAACACTTTCAGTTTGGTTGGAGTGGTTAATGAGAATGGTAATATAATACTAATTACGTTGCGAGTAGGTATATTTTTATTCAAAAAAAATTTTATGATTTATTTAAAAAAAAGAACATCATCTCACGTGTGATGTAAGAGACAACTACTAGAAAGAAAGCAAGGAAGAAAGAAAATTTTTTGTTTTTATTTCAAATAGAAATCTTTTTTATTTCAAAGAGAAATCTCATAGCCTGTGATTGATAGTTGTATCACTATCAAAATATCGTCATCAAATATCATCATCTGAATTAAGCCCGATGTAAAATCTGCTCCAATATTTATCGCCGGTATGGGTAGTCAAAATGTGATGGAGATTATGTTGAAATTTAAACTTTCAATCCTCTACATCTTAGTCCTCACGGGTGACAACGCATCTACATTTTGATTTGTAATAGAGGATTGATGTAGATGTCTATGGGCCGCAGCAACCACTTACCATCAGGTGGACTGTGTGCTCGTTTGTCACCCTTATCCTATAAAAAAATCTCTAAAAAATTTCGATTTTTATTTAACAATCAAGGTTTGGTCGTCCAGATACTAATATTAAAAAAAGTAAGTTTTGAAGGTTTCAGATAATACTAAATTTTGTACACGCAAAACTAAGTTTAATTGTGCGATGTATTTATAGTACATCTGTTTCACGGATAATAAAAACAAATCTGTTCAGCAGATTTACGTTTAACAAGTATTGTAACGTTGTTATTAGCACAAGAATACAAATACCAACCCAAGGTCTAACAAACACAATAGTTACGAGATAAAACGTAAGATCTCGTGACATTGTTTTTACAATTAAAGATATTGCAGAATAAATAAGGTGTACTTGTCATGCACACACTATCTGGCCTGGGTTACGACTGGGTTAGCCTAGGCCGGCGACGGAAAACAGCGTTATAGCTGAACTCTGGTACTGCAATCGCCAATCGTTCTACCAAACGTGGCGATTATAACAAATCCTTTCTATGAGCGCCATGTCTGGATAACGAGTTGATAAAGAAGACGTAGGTTCAAAACATATTTTAAAACGCTCTTGTTGTATTGTCAATGCGTGTTGTAAGTGTCCGTTCTCTTTTTTCATTACAGTATAATATGTAAAGTTCTCTGCTGAATAAAAGCCTTCCCCATAGAATGCCTCATAGGGTAGTACTTGTCAAATTTGCTACAGTTTTTTAGAGTAGAGTAGTGGTAGAGGCATTGTTGCTATATTATGGGATGCAGGAATGAACTGCACTGTATAGTTGGTAGAGGCACAGTGCAGCGGTATCATTCTTAGCAGACTTCAAAAAAAGACGAGGTTCTAAATTCGACTGGTTGCTCTTTTTTGTTTGTTTTATTATGTCCCATATAACATTGGAATAAATTTCACCCATAAGGGTGCCAAAATAGGGGATGAAACTTTTAATGTAACTATTTAGATGACATGCGAGATTTTGATATTCCTTAGTTCAATAGGGTCAAAAAATGAGACTTTCAATAAAAATGAAGCAGACTTCAAAGAACTAAAGTAAAGTGAAGTAAAATTGCAGCCTGTTTACGTCACACTGCTGGGCACAGGCCTCTTCTCATTTCTGAGAGGGTTTTTGGGCAAGGAAACGTCCGCCGCGTTGCCCCAATGCGTGTTGGCGAACTTCACATGTCTTCGAAATATTTTTTTTCTTATTTCTTTCTTATTTCAGATGTTTCCCTCACCGAAAAAAACTAACAAGAATAAAATTATTTCGACAATAGCTTCAGACGCCCGACATCTTCGTATTCAGAATTTTTGTAGCACGAATCGCACCGGCGCAGACGGGGAAGGACCACGCTCTTAAAGAACATTAGCGTAAAATAGCAGCTTAATGCTGCTGTATTTCGTATGGTGAGTGCAGCGAACCCAATATCCTATCTCGTGGTAACGAGAAAACCCTTCTTATTCCCGCTTTGCGGGTCTTAATTTTGATTCTTAACCAATGATATTACCTCTCTTTTATATATAATATCATCTGTCCATGGTGCCAAAGCAACCGCAAACCATCAAGTGAATTATGCACTCCATTATTTTACAAAAATGAAGACATACTAGTAAACTGTGTACTTGCTTGTCTTTAATAAAAAATATTAAAAAAAAATGATTTTCCAACGATGCTTTACCGCTAAGTTCGTGATGATACCGGCGAGAATCGACGTATATGGGTAAGGCCGCCAATAATTCCACTTATACCACAAATGCAACACAGGAACTTTTATGTTACAATAGCACAAATGTAACACAAAAGTAACCCAATTGTTTTGTAAAGCTTGTTTCATATGGTCTTTTAAGGTAATAAAAAAGAAGAAATGAAATAATAATAATACATACTGGTTTTATTTAAATAAAAAAAGATAAAGTTATCTGACGAGAGAATAACCAGCTAAACTAATAAGGGCCATTTTTTGAATAGTTGGATTAGTTTAAGATAAAATTATTTTTTCCTGCCAAGTAATTTTTTTAACAATCTAGATTTCTCAGAATCAACTTAAAGCACTTTAACAAAATATCTATGTAAAGTATAGATATATATACAGATAAGATATATTACGTAATTAAATTCCTCTTTTAAAAAGTATTCTTTTGCTTCTCCTAGTGATGTTAAATTTACACATTTAACTATTGAATTAATTGGCACAATATCTATTTCTGATTTTTTCAACATTATAAATTTTAAGTTGGGAATCTTTACAGTCTTGAGAAAGCGTATTTTATAAAAACTTTCGTTATCCTTATTTAAAACTTGTATAATAAGTCCGATGTAATACTTCCATTGTTTTCTTTGGTAGTATCGGACTATAACACTAGCGTCAACTTCTAAGCCCATTGTTTCTTGAGCACATGCCTCTTTAAAATTAGTTTTTATATTTTTAGAATCATCTCCAGTTTCTTTTTCAATCGCGCTTGTCTTTTCAACTATCTTAATTTTGCAGTCATGTGGAGTTTTAGCTATTTAGTTTTCGTTTGTATGTGTCTCATTTTCATTCAAGTTATTCTGTATGTGATGTATCTGAATCGGTTGTTCGGTATTTATTGGATATCCTATAATAAATTCACGGTCAGTATAATCAATTGTGCAAACTTCACTGTTTGTTTTAGAAATGGATGGAATAGCATTGTTTTCTTTATTGGCATGGTTGATTTTTCTCCCTTCTGCAAAGAAGATTTTACTCAAACGTAAATTTAAATGAGCCTTATTTTCTTCACTATGTTTTATTTCAGACAGTAGGGTAACTTTGTTGATATCTAATATTTCTGTCGTGTTGTATTCTTGCTGAACACCCTCCAGGTCTCTTGTTTGGGTTTTTTGATCAGTTTTCGTAACATATTGTGTTTCAACATAATTATTTGAAATTCGGAAGGGTTTTTGTATAATTATATTTGACAGAACATTAATTTTCTTTTTTGGATCAATGTATTTATGAAAGTGATTAGAACCTGATTTTGCATCAAAGTAGTCGACATGTGTAATCTCATCGAAATAATCAATCGAAAAAATCGATGATAAGCTTAAACTCTTACGAATGCGGCGTTTCTTTTTTTATAGATTTTTTTTTTCGTGTTTTTATTCGTTACAATATTATTTATTCGTTTTAAATTACATTGTTTTTGAGTTTTATTAGAAATACTTTCCGCGAAGTCGTAGTAAATAGGAAAATGACATTCGCAATTCCCACTAGCATTATCGCAGAAACAACTAAGATCTCTATGCTTGAGTTTGTACTTGCCGCAGGTTATCAATTGATGGATTTTCATCGTCCCCGGTAAAGATGTCAGGTTGTAGACTATTGATGGATCTAAAGACTTAATTGTTTCAGCCGGTACATAAAAGATCTTGCTTGTAGTCTCTGTCGATGACAAAGCATCATATGCAGCCTGGGCGTCAGGAATATCTAATCCCTGAGCTGTTTTCATGTCAAGGGTTCGCTTAATAGCACCTCCCACACCATTGGCTGCACCTTTACCATGAGCTGCTTCGAAGAACGACCAGTTACTATGACTGAATTCATAATCGTAAATGTTTTGCGTAAATAGATAAAAATACTTCTTTTGCCTGTGGGTCCGTCAGAGAAAAAATGGATGGTACTTACATTTGTATAGGTAGTCTTAATATAATT
Source organism: Parnassius mnemosyne (assembly GCA_963668995.1). Lineage (NCBI taxonomy): Eukaryota > Metazoa > Arthropoda > Insecta > Lepidoptera > Papilionidae > Parnassius > Parnassius mnemosyne. The sequence goes on from CAVLGL010000115.1 coordinate 18,127,081, forward strand.
TAAAACGGGATCTAGGTGGGTCCATATAGATTCTGGGTTGTGTTGATTATCAGGCGAAATGGAACAGAACGATTCTGGGCTTTGGTCTTTTAAATATAGTACACCCGTATGTAAAGTGATTTGATCTTTTACAAAATGTTTACCTTGAATTTCTTGGTGAAATTTACAAATGTAATTTTCTGAAAAATCTATATGAATTATAGCCTCGTATTCTTTTAAGTTTTCTCCACATAACTTGTATTGGTTGTATTGATAATAAAAGTTGAAGACGTGCCTTTTGAATGCTTTAATTTCTTTGTTAAACGTTTCAAGTAATTCTTTGAAAGTTCCTTCATTTAAAGTTTTCGTCATTTTTTTTTGCCTTTTCTACGTTATCATCTTTTCCATACACATATTCCTTTAAGGTCCACTTAAACCATTTTACTTGTGTCTCTAGATCTTTATCACCACTATCAATTTCTCTTTCAGAACATTCAACGCAATCGCCATACATACAATTTTTTGTTTTAAAATTACTTTGAATTAAACCAAATGATTTTAATTTGTCCGCTATAAACTGCATATTCGAGTGCTTTATGCATGCGCAGCTCTCACAATCTTTAATGTTAGGAGGTACAACAAAGAAAGGGCGATATTTTTTAAAAGTGCTAAAGCTCACTCTTCCTACTTCAGCAATATACTTTTTGTGTAAATTTTTAAGTCTAGTAGGTATCTTTTTTGGTATTTCACTTTATGCTGTGTTCTGTACTCTTTCTTGCCCGCCGTTATTCGGCTGACGTCGTCTCTTTTATAAAATGATGCAATAAGTTCCTGTAACTGAAATCTCTTTTTCTGATATTCCCTGCGTTTTTTGTAACTGCATGTTTTTAAACTTAAAGAAGCCCTCATCTTTGTTGTCTGTTTATATTTTTCGACAACGTCACTATTCACTATTCTCTTTAAAATATTCTTTTCAGTGTTGCTTGAATTTTTATATTCGCATTTAAAGGACTCTTTCAATAAATCATGTTCTATTAGTTTTTTCTTTATCTCTTCCTTCTTTGGTGTTTCTACATTTGGAATTATCGTATTTATATATTCACTGACTCTTTTAATTGGTGTCAATGCAGCAGTTTGATTAATTAAATTTGGTACATATACCTTGTCTGGTTCTGAAATCTTAATATTATCTACATTCTTTTTTATATCTTTGGATTTTTTTGCGTCTACAGTATTATTATCTTTATGTTTCATTATTAAAGTTTCATGCATTTTCTTCATACTATCAATATTCTTCTGTTGTTTTTGAACTTTCTTTTGTAGATTTAGAAATCTATTAACTATAGTTTTTATTTTTCGTCGTAATTGAATATTTTCTTTTTTAAATTTATATTCAATTCGGCGTTGCAAATTATGTATAATTTTTAAATCTGTGAAATTTTTTGTATTTTCTTTCGAACTTTGCGTCACCATTAGCGATGTTGATGGCATACTTCCTTTTTCTTTTTTGCGGATCTCTCTCCATTTTTGTCTCAATTGTTCTTTTTGCTCTTCACTATAATTTGCAGTTTTAGCTCTATACTGACGGAGTGTTCTTTCACAATTCCTTTTCTTTTGTTCCTTAAATTTTTCTGAATTTGATATCTTTAACTTTTCGCGATATCGTCTTTGTCTTTCTGCAGCACTCATCGGCATTATAATCACATATTAAAGATGTTAAGAATCTTATTTCATACGATTAACGTTTAATTCATTTAATTTAAGAAAAAAAAATACCTCGTGATATAGATTCCTAAATTTTATATCAAAAAAAGACACCGTATCTTTAGACCAAACTTAGGAATCCTTACTATTAAATGCATATATTTTTACGAACTTAAGTTACTTAATATAGTTTTTTAATTTGGAACAGGTAGCTTATTAACTACATTGCAGATTTTCACTGTCAGAGAAGTTATAATGTTATAGTTTTCCTTGAAATCGATAAGGACATTTTGATATTTTTTTTTTTGCTTAAGACAAAAATGGTAATTTTGTCGGCCTTACCCATATACGTGTTGCTCGCGGAAATGAAAGGGTTCTACCACTTCTCAAGGCAATATTTAGTATATTATAATTAAAAGTAATTAATCATGTTTCGTGTAAAGTTCTTGCTTGGTAACGATTATTTAATAAAATTTATACAATCAAGCGTTACTTCACGGAAATTCATTATATTTATGTAAACAAAATCTTCATCTTTGAACATAGCCTATCATTTTCTACATACACAATGCAATCCCATGGACACGTGAAACTTAAAGGGTCACAGATTATTAAAGGTTAAAAGATGAAATTTCTCACAGCTTGCCCTTTATTGATTAAACTGGTACACAGTAGCAGGTACACTGCTGCTTAGTGGCATAAAAATAGTTAAGATGTTGGTATTTATCCATACGGACTCCTAAACCAAAAGCAATCCTACTACCTACTTGTTTAAACCTTAGTGATAGCATTTATTTGTTTTCGCACCAGATGTAGCGACGACCTGATGAAACACGCAGGCGGTCGATAAATGCAAGTGGGTCAAGACCGTGCTTTGTGGCATTCCTTGGAGGAGGGCCTATGTTCAACATTAGACTTGGGATGGACTATAGTTGTAATAGTTAAAGCGATATTGCGAAGCCGCAACCACGAATATTCGTCGCACACCTAAATAGCCGGGTACCCACCTAGCGCACAGGCACGCGCGGCAGCTTCGGTTTGCGGCTCGCGAGCGAAAGCTCGCGAGGCAGCCTCAATAGTATTGTCCGGAACTCAGACGCATGCCTCGCGAGGCAGACCAAGTCATAACTCATCATAAGTACTCGAGCATCCAAAATGGACAGTTGCGTAATTGCAGCTACAGTTACTTTCCTAGTTGCTTATTATTTAAAAAAACGAAAACAGTCTTTTGGATCTCACAGCATCTTGTACGTACCGTACAGTTGAATTAAACGAATCGAATCATACTGATTGCTCATGATATATTATTAAAATGACTTTTCAGTAAAACTAAAACAAACATTTATATCCTCGCGAGACAAAATACCACCGTACACACCAAACGATCAGCGATCATTGAGGCACCTTTGAGCGCGTCAAGCGCTCGGCCGAGCCAACGTGCGCCCGAGGCACGTCCACATCAGCCGAGACATTGGCTCGCGAGGCTGCCGCGCGAGACTGTGCGCTACGCGGCTATTTAGATGTCGCATATAATTCCAACCTACATATTATATTATATAAGTTTAATAAATTTATAAAATCAGCCCATATATAAATCTTTCCCAAGTCCACTGCTAAGCATAGCCCTCCCTCACAGATCGCAATATATGTTTGTAATAGTTGCCACGATTGGCAAGTGGGTTGGCAACCGCAGTTTATTATTATTGAATTGTTATCAAGAAGATGCTGCTATCGATCTCTAACGACCCACTGGAGAATATGGGATAATCATACGCCGACAGAGCCAAAAAGTATATTTTACGAAGTACATTTAAAAAAAAAATTAAAAGCTTTTATATAATGGATTTCCGCAAAGTAACGCCTGATTCTATTAATTATATATTTTGTTAATTTTATTAATATTTTGATCACCAATTTATTTTTTTCGATTCTAATAAAATACTTTTGGTGTTCTATATAAATAAGCCCGATTATTGCATGACAGCTAAGATTTACATTGCAGACTTGTGATGAAAAGACTTCTTCGGTTTATAATTTATTGCGGCAATAAATCCGCTGAAACATTACAATCTACAATCTATAACTCTAATCAGGAAATTGAGCAACATGCCGTCTCTTGTATTACGTTGCTTCCTTGTGTCGGCGGAACGTTCCCGGAAGTCTGATAGGCGACCTACTGGTGCGCTGGAATTAGATATTTCTGAATTGAGCAATAGTATTGTGAGCTTCGGGTTCGAGACAATTAAAAACTGCCGATTGAATTACTAAAATTGACACTTTAATTACACAACACTAATTACAATCTATAACCACACTAATAATAAAACGCAATCACTTTAGTTCGCAGTTATTTCGCTTCGAAGTATTCTCTTGTATCGCCAATTCAATACTGCCTCGGTCGTGGTCTATACCGACCTTATATAGGGCCTCAGATAGTTTCCAGAATCTTCTACTGTAGCGACATCTAGAATGTTCGAGTACATATCGGTCCCGAAATTTCTGGAAGGATCTTGACTCTCCTAGTTCTGCTACTCAACACTAGAGGGCGCTAGCGTAACTAGTGTTGCCATGTACAAGACATTAATAGTGGCGCGCAACACTATTATGGTTGTTTAGATTCCTTTTGCAGTTTATAACACAGTATTGCACGATGTTTTGTTCAAAACCGCGCTAACAACTTGTCTCGACTCAGTTATTAAATAATAATACTTATCAAAAACAGGAAATGGACAACGGCATCTTCCTGATAACAGCTCAAATTAATAAAAAACTGCGGTTGCCTATTCGCCTGCAAATAGTCGTAACTATGGCAAATATCCCGTCTGAAAGGCAATCTATTAGAGGGTCCTTTAATTAGCGGTGGAGTTTTCAAAGGCTGTAATGAAGGAATGAATGAATGAAATTTTTATAATATTTTATGTAATTTTATTTAATTATTTAACTTTATAACTATTCCATTGTAATATTTGTTCTGTATGTAAGTACTACAAGTTCGATATATAAATATTATATTAAAAAGATTATATCTCCGAAACGGCTGGACCGATTTTGACGGGATTTTCACTGGCAGATAGTTAATGTCACAAGGAGTAACTTAGGTTACTTTTATTTTAGAAAAAGAATTAGGGTTCTGCGTAAAAAAATTAAAACCCCAAAACACGCGAGCGAAGTCGCGGGGAACAACTAGTTATATTATAAAATAACTAGCTTTTCCCCGCGACTTCGCCCGCGTGTAATTTATTACGATTGGATTTCATGTGTTTTAATTTTTTTGCGCATTGCTTTAATTCTTTTTTAGAAACAAAAATAGCCTATGTTACTTCTTATAACATCAGCTATCTGCCAGTGAAAGTCCCGTCAAAATCGGTCCAGCCATTTCGGAGATTAGCCGAAACAAACAGACAGCCATACAAACCAAGACAAAAATTAAAAAGAAATTGTTTTTGTTATAAGTACCGTATGTATTAAAAGCTGTTATTTTGACATTACAAACATACATTATTTATTTGTATAGATTTACATTACATTATATATTTCTACGGAATTGTGGAAGCGTAAATTTCAGATGGACAAACTCCAGGAAAAGAAACATTTATTTGTTATACACCTACAAATAATATCAAAACAGCAAAGTGTTAAGCGTTTGTTAAATTAAATAATTTTAATGAAATTTACTCTTTTAAAAGAATTGAAACGTTGCTAATATAAGACAGGACAAAAAACGCTTCGCGGACGGCGGGTTGCGTCCCTTCTTTCACGGTCTTTCGTCCCGATCCCGAAGCGATGGTAGCGCGCCGCCCGTCGCTTCCAACCCGAACCGATACACAACATGCAACTATAGTAAAACACCTATTAGGATTGTTAGCAGTATAGCTAGCTATAGCAATACAATAGCAGTACGCCGCGCGCCGCCGCACAGGGCGCTTGTGTCACGTTACATGTGCGTTAAGAACAATTGTCTCGCAACTTAACCATATAAGTGCATACCGACTCATAACCCGTATATTTTCGGAGGAGTGCCACTATTTATACCGTGTAACGGAGCGATAGTGCGCATCCTGGCTCACGCTTCTTGCACGCGGGCTTGGGACATCTGTGAAGGGAAAAATAAATATAGAGAACCGGTGAGTTTAGTCGTTGGATGCGTAATCTTCTTATCATTTTAAAATGTGATACATTGTACACGCAGGATGCAGGATGCTGTGAACTCGTACCGCTTGTAGAACAATAAACGGTTCTTTTTCTGTTTCTTTTATAAGTTGTCCACCAAACAAAGTCAATACGGTCAAATGCCGCTCTAAAATGTTTGGTGTCTTATTATAATTTACTCCCCTGCAACATTTCATAAATACGAAATTTTTTGCAGTACCTCGTATTTCTCATCAAATGATACAATGTGTAATAAATGGAAGTTAATAATTCAAACTTTCAGCAAAAGCTTTAGAATGTGATTCAAAATTTGACAGAACGTATGAAGATATTAAAGATTTTGCCAACATTACGAAGATATCTATTAGGAAGTTAAATTATGTATGTAATGGTTATTCTGTAACTCCTGTATATAAAATTATTAAATGTCATAACAAATTGTTTTACAATATGTTAGTAACGGCAATTATTATCCTTATAGTGATTGTAATAAAGCGTGTTATTTTAAATCAAGCGTTGTGCTAATTTTATGCCAAACTATAGTAGTGTACGAAGAGGCATGCGTCAGAATCGGAAAAAAAAACTCGTCTAATGTACATTGAAATTTACGTATTGTACAAGTACTATTGCTCTTTTAGTAAACATAAAAATATACTATCTTGTAAACATAGAAAAATGCTAATAAGAAAATAATGCAAGATGAGTTGTTGGGAAATGTTTTAACCCTCAAATGCTTTAGTTTGATATTTCGTTACCCTGTTGGCATTTTAGATTGATGGCATAACGTAATTTATCTTTGTGAGACATCTAAAAGACCATCCATAATAGTTGACCCGACACGTTTGCTTTACAAAGCTTGCAAAATACTAGTATGAATCTAACTACAAGTAATTTTGTACTATTGAAAGCTATTTGAAAGTTTGGAGAAAACTACATAGGTAATCTGTTTTGAGATGCATATTATATAGTAGAAACGCATTTTTCTTTCCAGATGCACGATAAAAATTCGGAACTATCTGCAATTATTATTCAAGAAATTACATCAATTTAAATAAATTATGAATTGTCACCTATAACAAGTTACGTTTCGAAATTTATATCATATTTATAAAATTTTAGTTGAATATCAAGTAACGTTTTAGAAATACATGGTAAATAACTGATAACACTTTTGCTGGTATTACCATCCATTTTTTACTATAATTATAGAAGCTATAACCTTTTTATAAAAATTAAAATCGGAGTCGGTAAATTACCTACTATTGAAAATAAACGTAAATAGGTATATAAATAAGACAACAGAACTGTGTAAAATTTGAATAGGTTACTTATAAATAATTTACTTAAGAATATACCTACCTGTGTAAAATTTTTACTACACACATCTGTTATATTTTGTAATTCATTTATATGATAATATATTATTATTTTTAAACAAAACTAACACCAACCCTTCTACATGTAGGTACGTTATTAACGTATGGAGTGGAGCCGTCAAATTGCATCCCCCCTGTCGCTGCTTTAGATCAATATAACGGTGACTACACACAAACACTGAACCAGACAGATTATACAGAGTTAAAATCTGACGGTTCTGAACAAATTTTATTTTTTAACATTTTTGGCATTTGGTCTCGGGAATAGTTTTGTCGCTGCCTATTGCTTTCACAATAAAAAAATCATACCGTTAATCTACAGTATTATTGAAGTTGATGTTGGATTTCTTTCGAAAATATTATCGATAATATATGCTTCGTAGCCCCTGGGATCTATTCAAACTCTATAAATTTATTGTTATTATATACTGGTGTGCTACACTCCTCTTCACCTTAGAGCCTTTTAGGCATCTCCTTTCGTATATTATCCTAATCCTATGGAACTGCTGATGGAATCACATTATTCAATTTATTGCCACTCAGTTATAATGTATGACCTTAATATGTTTAATTCGTCATTATCATTAGATCAAGATCCAAACCTAAAAATATCTGTTCTTCAAGCTGATTCTTCACTAATCTTACCCGTATTCACTACGAAGATATTCCTTATCTTTACGCAAATTCTAAACATATAAAAGATTTTATAGCTTTCAGAATTCTAGTTTAATTTTAATTCAATTTAAATCACAAAGATGATTGTATTGTAACATCCATGGTTATGGAGGGAGAACTCATCCACTTGTCACTCAACCTGGTCGATTCGTTTCATTTGGTATTTCCATATTATTATATCATATGCTCTGAAATCCGCAAAAGTAACCTTGTCCGCGGAGAAACAATTAAATTTTAAGATCTGCAATGCGAATTGTTCGGACTTACAACAATATTGGTGTCAAATGGCAGATGGTCAACTATCTTATTTCTTCATTTAATTGATCAATTGCGTTAAATCTAAAATTAAAACGCATTACCATAGAGTATGTTATTTCTCTTTCATTACTATTTAGTACTCCTTTCTAATTTCCCCTTATTATGTTTCCTTTCATTCCCATGTAAAGAAATGAAATTGAATTTAGAATTTCAATCATTTACGGCTACGTAACTAAAATAAAAGTGACTAACAAATTGCAAATGACTTAGGTAAATGTTATTTGAAAATAACAAGTTCAAATATCTGATTTACCTTCAAATATACCACCATTTAGTAGAGCATTTGTAGCACTTCCGTACTAATCTATGATTGATTACAAAATCAACAACTACATAGAAATCTTTTCATATTATCAAATACAAAATTGCAAGTTAAATGAAGTATCGTATAATTAAGTAAAGTTTGTGTTTATAAACGACTGGCGAGAACTACTTTCTTATGGGGCTACGTTATATATTGAGCTTTTATGTGTGCTATGTATGTATTCTCAATGACCGTAACAACAATTATACGGTTATATCCACAACTTTAATGGCCTACAATTATGATTACCTAACAGTTATGGGTTACACCAAAATTAATAAAACCTTCGAACCTTTACAATTCCAATACTTTTCATAAGTTAAACACGCCGCTCTCACTTTGACAATTATTCGAAGGAACTAAGGACCTCTGCGTACATTAATATTACTTTCATAGTTACGACGCAATGACATCAGGTTTAGTATTCAAGTCGTTTCTAGTCCATATCTCGGCATCTTGACTTCTCTTAAAAGGTAAATAAGGAACCGTTACAGGATCATTCCGTTATCCCGCTTGACGGATAGCAATGTGTTACTGTGCCTGGCAAAAAAAGGAACGTCTGTAACTCTGGAGGATAAATCTGTTATCTACGAGTTTATAGATGTATTTAATGTGAGGTATCATCATTTCCCCTTTTCATATGTTTTTGTTAAATATGAAAGTTGTAAAACTAACTTATAATAAATGTAGTATCATAGCAAGTAAAGTTCAAAAAGAAGAAAAGTAAAATACGTCAAATTATTATATTAAACTAGCTGTTACTTACCGCGTTGCTGCCGCAGAAGATATAATTGTGAAAATGTCGTTTGAAATTTGGAAGTGTTTTATTGTTTCACTATGAACGATATACATTCATTGAAGCTGAATGATACATAACTATTAAATAAATTTGTTAATACGATACGTGCCGGTGCTAGCAATAAATTGACAAAATTTTACCGCAATCTAAATCTAATTAACGGTATGGCAGCGCATAAAATATGAACAAACCAACAAACATACCTTAATTTTTATCTATAAAGATAAAATAAAATTTTCTTTCAAGACTCGATAGGAAAAAATTATGTGAAGCCATCTTCTTTTCTACCGACTTTAAAAAAGAGACGGTACTAAATTCGACTGCATTTTTTTGTTTTTTTTTTATGTGTTACTTCATAACTTTTTACTGGGTGAACCGATTTATATGATTTTTTTTTATTTGAAAGCTGATACTTCTCGTGTGGCCCCATATGAATTTGATCAAGTTCAGACCAATAGTTATTGAGTTATTCTTAATAACTTATATTGCAGTCGGCTGTACAAAATTTTAATTTTATGTTATTCTGAGTGAACCGATTTCGATGATTCTTTTTTATTTGAAAGCTGGTGCTTCTCATGTGGTCCCATATAAATTTGATCAAGGTCTGACCAATAGCTTTTGAATTATTCTTACTAATTTATATTGAAGTCGGTTGTACAAAATTTATAATTTTAAATTATTCAGTAGCTCATCACTGGGCATGGGCCTATCACATTTAAAGAAGGGTTATCAATGATTGCTACGATTAGGAATAGCTAATTTTTTTTAAAATTTCATACTGAGAATTTATAATTCACCATTAATGTAACTGTATTACACCATTAGTATACAATTCTTACGTAGTCGAAAGGTTTTTGATATTAACAGCGTACATTAAGTCGCAATACTATGAATAATTTATAAAATATTACTACAAGAGCTAGTTAATTAGCGTAAACTAGTTTTACCACTTGTCTGTACTAGTCCATATTTTAAGTAGCTGGGCTTGCTAGTGTGTACCTACCCTAAACATTAAAACACCTTGGGGTAACCTATATTTTGTTCAGTTTAACATTAGGTTTTATGTAAACAAGTCATAACAAGTGATTTTTAAACACGCTTTTATTAGCTTGGTATGTATCTATGTATATATGTAACGAAATTTTTGAATGTGCTTCGCATTCCCTTCAAAAAGTTTGATTGATTTCAAACATCGCACACTTATCATGGACCGTTGACAGTGCAATAATTTAAAAATTTTGTCCCATTATCTCGTGAGGTTCTTCAGGATTTGCGAATTTATTCATTAAACAACTACGATTTCTGCCAGTTCAATCAACTTTGAGCCGCGTAAAAGATCTTCGTTCCAAAAAACACGCTTTTGTAGTTAGCCGCACTAAAAATAAAAAATAAATAATAGTTTAAAAAAATTAAAAACACACGCTTTTGCAGATAACCGAACTAAAAAGTAGTATGCGGTACTTATAACAAAAACATAATTTTTAAAATTTTTGTCTGTCTGTCTTGCTGTTTGTTGCGGCTAATCTCCGAAACGGCTGGACCGATTTCGACGGGACATTCATTGGCAGATAGCTGATGTTATAAGGAGTAACTTAGGCTACTTATATTTTACAAAAAGAATTAGGGTTCCGCGCAACATAATTAAAACCCTAAATTATAGACAGCTGCAAACAACTGTAATGAAAAAAGAAAAAGGGTTGAGATACATAGTCTCCACTAAGGCCCAAGACTAAGATCACAGAACAGAGTGCAATGCTCCACAGCTTGTAGTTATACTGGTTCTCTATAACCTTCAGCCCGGAATGCAGCAGTCCAATCGCTGCTATTTGGCAACACAAATATGTAGGTAAGAGGGTGGTACGTAGACGGACTACTAAGCAGCATAAAGCATAATATAATACCTAGTTCGTAAAATCTTTCAACTACGAGCGTGCAGTATGTAAGGTACGTTGGGGTAATACCGGACGGATTTTCGAATAGTTGGAAGAGTCTGCCAATAACTTTAATTTCTCGACATTCGTATACGTCAGATTTATGGAAAATGGAGCAAACCGTTAATCGTTAAACGTAGTTTAGCTCTGAGAATCTTTTGCTTGTGTAAACTCAACGGTTTCTGCTTTAAAGGTGTGCGAAAACTAGACACTTTTTTATATGCATAATGAAAAATTGGCCATTAAGGGGTAAGACCGGACTTAAATTTAAAACCACTTCTACTGCTTAGAGAAAAAAGTTTATAAAAGAGATTTGTCCTATCTTTAACGCTCAAAAACATATTTCAATATGATCTATAAATTACTAGAAACATAAATGTTCCAAACGATTTTCTCTTTTTTTGTTTCTTGCCATCCGATCTTATCCCTGATATAAAGAAATTGTAATTTTATGTTTCTCAAACTTTGTTATACCATAAGATGGAATTACTCAATATAAGAGAAAGATCGGATGCATTTGATTTTATATGGGAAAAAAAAATAACAGTAAGGACTGGCGAAATGCCCTGGGATAATGCAGGAGTTAAGGAAGATATAAATATTTTAACAATCTCTTCTCTTCTATTTTTTACAAACGCCTAATATCTGGCCACAGGTCGCTTCATTTCTGAAAAATCTCAACAGGAAAGGGAACGTCACTTACGAATTGGCGAACCTCAAAATATTTTTAATACTCAGACATGTTGTTTTTCCTCATCGCCAAGCACATGGAGAATCCGTAATTAATTATATCAGTTGAACCGGTGAGGAGGGAGCTTAGGATGTACACGGAAGTTAGGATGTGTGTAATAACTGAAGGGTAGCATAGCTTTACTAAGTGGATAAGGGGGCCTAGTACGGGGACTCACCAACAACAACTATGTAAGTGAGTGAACTTCGTCTCGCTGTATTATGTGGACGTAATATAAAGAAAGGTATTATAATATTTCCGTTGCGTTGATTATAATGATAACATTAAATGTAATATGATAAACCATAATATCAATTTAATTAAAAAAAAATATTTTATGATTTTGTTGATGTTGTAAATCTGTTACCAGCTCCGCTATACAGGAAGCAAAGTGCAAATTCTACGTGGTAGAGCCATGCTGCAGCTATATTAGTAGTATAGTTGTAGCACGAATGGGTCGGCTAGACCGGGGAAGGACCACGCTCTTACAGAATACCAACGTGAAATAGCAACTTAACACCGCTGTGTTTCGTATGGTGAGTGTAGAGAACCGGAGACCCTTTTTACTGGAAGAGAGGCATTCCATCTTAGTCCTCACGGGTGACAACGCATTTGCATTTCGATTCGCTAACGAGGATAGATGTAGATGTCTGTGGGCCACAGCAACCACTTACCATTAGGTGGACTGTGTGCTCGTTTGTCACTCTATCCTATAAAAAAAAAACATAATTTATAAAAAAGTTATGAAAAACTATTACCTCGGATATGATAGGCTAATTAACAAATTTCTCGAAAACGGCTAACCGGATTGAAGTTATTCTTTTTTCATTAAATAGATTACACTTCAGAGTTTGTTTTATAAAAATTAAATAAGTGAAATTCCATCCGAAGAATCCGATTCCACCTATTTCACCAAAATTCTAGTTAATGATTTTTTTTTATTTAATTGAATACTACACATTCAATAAAACTAATTTGGCGAATTATATCGCGTTTAATTTTAACTTTTTTTGTATAGAATAGGGTGACAAACGAGCACACAGTCCACCTGTGGTAAGGAATGCTGTGCCCCCTAGACATGTCTAGGGGGCACAGCATTCATACTCAATAAGGGTAAACCAATTAAACTTTCATAAAAAGTTAAATTGACTTAAAAATTATAAAGTATAAGAAGGGGTTTTATTTTTAGTTGTAATTATTTTATACATTATGTCTTAGGACTGACTCCACACGATATTATGTGAACATTTTTGAGAGCCGGTTTGAAAGATTATTTATTAAATATAAATTTTATTTAAAATACTGTCAATATTTCATTATAGCTTGTATAGTTAGACAAAAAATAAATAAAGAGAACAAAACTCAATAAAGACAATTGTACAAAAATTGTCTAACCGTTGTTTTACTGGTAGTTATAAAACTGAAGTAATCACAATAAAACATTGTTATTGCAGTGCAATTATTTTCCAGCAGTTAGCTAGTTATATACTTGTAATAAAGGAAATGAGTGTTTTAATTGGAAAGTAATATATTTCTAGCCTAACCCTTCGACTTTGCAATTGTAAGAGATTGGCTCAAACTTGTATTTGGATGCGTTAATAATAGGGTATAGGTTATACTGGTGAAATAAAACTTAAATTGGAAAAATAATTGCAAGTGCGTCGTTTTCATGGGTATCAATTATATCTTAGTAATGGCTCATACCTTGTTTATGATGTCCAGAAACATACTAACAGTTTGATTTACTACTACGTACATATATTAATTTTAACATTTAGTTACTGTGGACGGTCGTAAATTGCGTTCCAAGCTATGCATTGATGTGACCAGCAACTATTTCCTTTTCCTCAATCAGGTACGCATATTACGATTTTTTAATTATTTATTCAATTATCTTTTTTGTATATTTTATTAAGACCATAATAACACTTAATTAATTTAATCTTTTAAATTATTTTGTTTCTGTATATATTTTTGTCAAATTGAATTGATTAAATACATTGACTTCATTCATCACTGATCATTTAAATTAGAGGGATTTTCTATTTTAGCTTCAATGAATTCTGTTTTTAATTTAAGCCCGCTTCATGCTTAAGCGTACGTAGTGCAAATTAAAATACTTCAGAATTGCATAAAGAATCAAGCAACCGTTACGAGGGGCTTTGTGAGGGGACTTTAATTTGATTTGCCCCTTAAAACCCCTAATTTCATTCCAGACATAGTTTTGTTTTATGTACTGGTTTGATGTTGCACAGCGGTACATTACCGATATTGTAATATACATAATATACAGTTATTAATATATATAATTTGTTTTACATTATATTTTCAAAAATTCAAGGCCAACAGTGCGAGTTTATTACCATAGAAAAAAAAATCAATACATGCTCTATTGAATTTCTTTGCAGTTATTATTGTTCAAGATAGTGAAATGCGTACGTCTATTTTAAATTCGAACAAACAGTTTTATAAAATTACGTAATTAAATAATTGTAATAAAGTGCTCTAATTAAGGTTGTTTTATCGTACACAAATCAATAGGATTTAATGGCGATCACCAAGGCTTAAAGTAAGCCGTTTAAATAACGGAACATAATTAGCCAGTGTTTACTGACGGGATTTGAGAGTTAGTAGATAAGTAAGTTATATTTACTGAAATCCTTTTATATTTGAGCAGTCAACTTGAAAACTTTGCCCAATCAAAAAAAAAAAAGCAGAAAAGTTCTTTCGAGCAAAACCTATCGTAAGCAATTATATGCTATAGGAGCGTTCACTTCAGCTGAGCAACAAAGGTTAAGAAACGCGAGCGAAGTAGGCGCAGGTTCAAGTTACACGCGGTGACGCAAGTGGACAGGCTAATTACTTAGTGTTTTCATACTCATAGCTCGTTTTAATGGATATGCATTTGTATTGTCTGTGCAGTCAGTAAAGTAATTATTTAATTTTAGAATACACGTTAAAATCCAAAGCATGTCGTAAAAACAGTAATGATAGTAAATAAAAAAAAAACAGTTATTACATTTCAGTACTATAGCAGCGATGCGTATTAAAAAAACAATTCAACAAAACAAGAGTATTTATGGTAGCTTTATCGTAAAACACGTGCCCTGCTTTGTTTTTAAATAGGTAGATTAGTTACCTACAAAAAAAATTCTTAATTTTTATGTGTTTTCGTTTGGTAAATTAAGCGTGAAATTAAATTATGCAATTCATTTAATATTTATATTTTAACAATGTAAATATATAATATAAACATTCACGCCTTTCACCCAGAGGGGTAGACAGACTACGAACTTTCATTTGGCACGATTCTGGCACACCTGTCTCGCCTCTTTTACATCCATTTTTTATGTATTTGCCACAGGGAGTGCTCTGAGGAATTGTTCGGATTAATCCCAGCCGCCAAATTTCACGAACGCACATCGCGGCAGAACTCCCGATACCATCCACACCATCTGGATGATTGGCGGTCCACCACTGTGCGATTTAGAAGAGGTTTTCTTCCTCGTACAACTTCCATGTGGAATCGATTACCATCAGCGATTTTTCCGGACCGATACGACTTAGGGACCTTCAAGAAAAGAGCCTACTCCTTTTTAAAAGGTCGGCAACGCATATGCAATTCATCTGGTTACCACCACTTACCATCAGCTGAGCCGCATGCTCGTTTGCCCCCTCTCCTATAAAATAAAAATCCATATACCTAGTACGCATACATGCTCATCGGTTAAGGGTACTCTTAATCTGGCCCATCTCCAAGATATCGTCAATTTGTTCGACAAATTTTCGTCAAGGTCGTCCCTTCCCGATTCTGGCGTTCACTTCTGCAGCATAAATTTGCTTTATCACTCTTTCCTCGTTCCTTTCTTAATCCTGGTCACAACAATATCTTGCACACCACATTTTTCTCTAATCACACATCAAACATACTACTTCTTAATGACCGCATTTATACAGCATTTATTCTACTCTCGTGCTTTTTCTGCCCCACCCAGCTTTAGCTACCATACATGAACACAGCATTGTGAATTGCCACACGAGCACTTTTTTGACACATTCTGACATTCCACAATCGAGTATAGAGCCCAATTTACTCTATGTCTTACGTTCACTCGTTGTTCTATGTCCTTATCATCTCTACCGTCCCTGCTAAATACACATCCCAAATCCAAACACTCGTCCACTTGCTTAACTTCACACATTGTTTTACTTTCTTCTCTTTAAAAAAATCACTTTCGTTCATTATTGTAACCATCATTTGCGACTCAGCCGCCTACGACGTAAATATGACTTGATCATCGGTGTACAAAAGGAATTTGATGGTAAACTCACCCATTCTCAACCCACATTCCTCGACTTTGAATGTTTCCAAACAACTTTCCAAATTTAAATATAAATAGTTTTAATGATTTTATCGCGTATATTAACTTATTTTATATTCCCGACGTTTCGAGCGTTTTGCAGCCCCCGTGGTCACGGGGAGGACTGAGGTGTTTGACGTCCCAATGTCATAGTTAACCAAGCTATTGAAATTAAAAAAAACATCTTAATTTGAATAGAGAAGATGTGTGGGTGCTACCATCTGTTTGGGATTCTATAATTAATAAAATTAAATCCCAACCCAATCATACAATTGCAAGACTTCAAAATACTGTAAGTTCATACTGCGTAAATACATACACGTACGTACAAAAATAGGTTGAACAGCCACGGGGAAGCTACACAGTCCTGTCTAACATCTTTTTAATGGCAAACCAGTCCGAGTAGGCCCCGTTGATCCTGACACATTTAATGCAAATTTTCATCAATCTAGAACCCAGTCCAAATAAGTCCAGTGTTTGCCATAAAACATCCCTGTCCACTCTGTCATAAGCCTTTTCCAAGTCCATAAACGCACAAAAACTTTTTGGTTTTTATCCAAAATCTTATCCGCAATTATTCGCATGGAAAATCCGATCCGTACTCCCCATTCCCTTTCTAAATCCAGAATTATACTGAGAATATTACATACACATCAATAAAATTAATTTATGGATTTTATCGTGTTTAATTATATTTTTGCGGCTCACCTCATTGTAAGTAGGACTCTTTGGAGCCTTTGTAATGCAATTTATTACAGCATACGTCCCACTCCTGGGCCCAGCTCTCCTCTCAGTTCTGCGAGGGTTTTAGAGAGCGCTTAGTCTCAGCCCCTGAGCCACCACGGCTACAGAAGGAATGCAATAAATTATAATAAATATTAAACATTTGTCTTACTTTTCTTTAAGCGCAGTTATTTCTTTGCACATATATTTCTCTACCGACTTCCAAAAAGAAGACGGCACCCAATTCGACTGTATGTTTTTTTATGTGTGTTACCTCATAACTTTTTACTGGGTGAACCGATTTGGATGATTCTTTTTTTATTTGAAAGCTGGTACCTCCCATATTAATAATTAGTCCCATATGAATTTGATCAAGGCTGAACTTGATCAAATTCATATGGGACTACACGAGACCAATCCTTTTGGAGTTATTCTTAATAATTCATATTGAAGTCGGCAGTACAACATTTTTAATTTTAAATTATATACAGACGTGATTTGTTGATTTGTGAGAAGTAAATGTGTTATAATGTGTATACTTCATAATCGAAACGTTATGAAAATAGAATCTCCTAATGCTAAAATCAGAAATATTACATACTAGCTAACAAAATACCCTACTTGTCACTACACGATTGTTTCTACATGACTAGGAACATTTCTTCAAATTATTATATATTATTATTATTATTCACCTTTTAAACATTCATAGTAGTTACCATATTATCTCATTTGATATTATAAAAGTTATGGATTCCCTTTTGAGCCTATTGCAGCAAAGTTGTGAATAAAATACACGCCAAATTCTTATTTAAAAGGTCTATTAAAATAAAAATAAAATATCAAAGGAAGCATTAGCTAAAGTTGCGTGATCTAATCACAGGAAAACTTCCAAGTATAATTCCTGCGTCTTTCCCATGACTGACTTGAGACTACTGGAATTTATTAATAGTTGCCATTAAGCGAGTAATTGAATTGGGATGCGGTTGAGTAGACATTAATGACATTGATGACATTAAATTATTTATTATTCGTCATACGATACAAAAAACCGGCCAAGTGCGAGTCGGACTCGCGCATTGAGGGTTCCGAACAGATCCGTAGGTACATAAGTTTAAAATTCTTAAAAATATTTTTATTATATGATGTAACTAAAAATTTATGCTGTTCGCAATTTTCCCTTTATCTGTGCTATAATACGTTGCTTCGTACCAAATTTTAAGACTCTGAGTGCACGGGAAATACTAATCATTGAAGTATTGGTCCGTCTTACGAACCGGGTCATTCGGTTCGATCATTTCGAATTTCAGTACTCTGTGATCCGTGAAACCCGCTCGATTATGTTGGTCGCTGGACTATACTCTTTGGTCGTAGGTCCTGTCAATCGTTTGATCCGAAACGTTCAAAAATGTTATTGCAATCGTCAATACTTTGATGCGACTCGGGTCAAACGAACGAATCAATCACGTATTAACACATGTTTTCTACGAGGCAACCAACGCGGGAGGCCTCCCTCGTTGATTGCCTTTCAGTTAATAGACTTTTGATAAGGTATAATAAATTAATGAAAGAGAAATGAAACAAGCCTGATTCAACACTAAATAAATACAACTTAAATGACTATTATTAAGTTAGTATTGTTAACATTTCAAAAACATAATGCAAGTAAATATTGAAAGCAATGTTACCTGAGTGAGGAAATCATCTCTGCGCTCTTTTACCCGCCTGCACAGGGGCTATACGGATATTTTCTTTCAATTTACATAATATTATGCGAACCATTTCAAAAGTGTAATATCAAGTAATGGATTAATAAAGCCTAGTATAGCAGAAGAATAAAATGATTTAAGAATATGTTATTCTTTTTCTGTACCAGCCAGTTTATCTTTTTCTTAATTACCTAGGGCACTAACGAATAGTGCCCTAGTTAGCGCTTAGTAAATGAATAACGTAAGAGGTAATTTATTAGTGTCTGGTTTAGTATCAGTAATATTTGAAAGTAAACAAGTGTTATTTGCTTTACAATTTTACATTGACGGTATTAATTCCTTGGTAATAAATATAAGATTAATAAATAGGACTAGCTTAAGTCGGAATATCTCAATTCTCTAAATGCAAACTTCTGAACGAAGCTCTGGCGATATACCGATGGTGAAAAATCCATCTTTAAACACCGAAGCCAAATTTCAAAGACTACTCCTGATACTAAAGGGGTATTACGAGATGGCTAGTCCAATACTGTTCACTAACCACCAAGCCGTGCGGGGTGATGATGAGAGTATGAGTAAATCTGTAAAGAAATGTTTCCCAGCTAGCGCATTCTAGGACTTAAGAAGAGTAATGATGATGATAATAGATTTTACGCCGCAGTTGAGTCGATTTTCATTAATTCAGTAATTATATTGAGCCTATTGACGGATATGACTAAGGCGTTCGACTATGTAAGTCACGATGTCCTTTTAAAAAAGCTTTACTCCTACGGCATAAGGATATAATAATACATACTTCGGCAAATACTACAGATGACCGAATAGTGCAGAGATTATCAAACTTATTTCTTTTACCGCCCCCTTTCTTTTTTACACTCCTAAAACTTTAAAACCACAATTTCATTACTTTAATTAATTTAGTTGTGCTATATTAGTCGGTTCTGGTGTTTAAACTTACATTCTAAACTATACATGATTACCATTTAGAGCAATTAAAATTTAAAACGCAATTTTATAATATTAAGAATAAATTTAAACAAATTTAAAGAAACAATATAAATCTAATGAGATGGATGAATGTGATGATTTTTAACAAGTTTATTGATATCAGGTTCAATTTTACTCAAAAACAGTCATAAATCGCCGCGTTCGATAACATGCAAACGATTTCTTTTTTTAGTAAGCAGCGTTGTCACAGTGCTAAATCCACGTTCACACAAATATGACGACGGGAATGCTATCAAAAATAGTTGAACGATCGACACAATCCAGGGTATAACTGCGAGATTGACTTTTGTAGCCAAAATTCTTGGTAGCCATTTTTTAATTTGATTTTTATTTCCTCGTTCGTTGTCAGTTCTATAAGTTCTTCTTCAGTTGGGGTGATACTGCTATGTTGATATTTGAACAAGGATCTAACAGCCAGTCTGGTTTTTCCAATTTCAAAATGTTCTGGAATCTTTCAGTGAAATCACTGTGGAGATTTTCCAAATGTTGGCAGTAGACAAGCAAGTCGTCGATGTTGCAGGATACTGATAAATTGGGAAAATTATGTAACTCACGTTTGCCGATATTCTTCTTGTGTAAGAACATCTTGGCTTTAAGCAGCGACGACATTTTTTGTTTTTATTAAGTTCAAGTCATCGCTTTGAAGTTATAGATTTATATCATTAAGCAATTTATAAAGGTCTGTAAGGTATGCGATATCATTCTTTGATGTAATGATCTTGTTGCGCAATTCTGTGTCTTTGTTTTCCAAGAACTCTACGACAGACACACAACAGATTGTAAAATCGAGTCAGACAATTTCCTTTTGATAGCCAATGCACTTCTGTGTGAAATATCAATTGGTTGAAATATTCATCATTAGTAGCACACAGCTGATAAAATAATCTGTCATTTAAAGAGTTGTTTCGGATTTTATTGACTACTCTGATGACATTTTGCAATTATTGAAACAGTCGTTTACTTAAATTTCTAGCAACCAAATGTTGTCAATGTGTAACGCAATGTACAGCAAGCACATCTGGAATTTTGTTTTTTAAGTACGCTATGAAGCCGTTTTGACACCGCGTCATAGCTGGAGCGCCATCTGTAGCAGCTGATGTAATATTCTTCAAGGGAATTAATTTTTCATCACAAAACTTTTCCAGTGTTTTAAATGTGGTTTCGCCTTTTGTGTCAGTTTCTAAATTTCAAGCAAATAATAGTTCTTGACATATTTTTTCATCTTTAATGAACCTGATTAGTTGGCAATTTTCAATTCAGTTGGACTCATCCAACCGAATTGAAAATTGACTAGTCTTCAGATGATTGCACAATGACTCTTCAATGTTTTCAGCCATTTCTACAATTCGTTTTTGCACAGAACTATTGCTCACAGGAATTTGTTTAATTATCTCTGCCGCCGGTTTATGGCGCACAGTAGTTATAACTTCTTTTACTGTCGGCAAAATTAACGTTTCTCCGATGGTGTGTGGTTTACCTGTTTGAGCAATTAACAAAAAGATATTTTATGAAGCTCGAAGTCTGTCATCGTCTTGCTTAGCAGCCACCGAAAAAGGTTTTCATACACATGGGTGAGCATTATGCTTCTATTCCAGGTCTTGAAAATAGGCTACATTTTTGTCCTTCTTATCTAGATGCATTTTATTCAAATGATCTTGAAGTCTTGATCGCTTCGTTTGAAAATGTCTTTGAACAAAGAAGGCACAAAGACAAAGATGGATTTGTCGAATTTTCTATGAATCCATATTTAATATATTCTGCACTATATTGGCGTCTCTTCTTTTTTGCTTCCGATATGAGTTTGTTTTTACAAATATGTAAATAAAGTGTAACTTGAATACTTGTTTAAAGATTGCACGCGAAACCACTAATGAAAAAATTATTACGATTTATTCTTATATAGGATTTAAATGCTAAAACAAGTATCGATAAACCAGCCGATTGCTACCGGATTGCACCAATAGCGTTATTTAACAAAAACTTGTTACAACTCTGAATTCAGCGTACGATGTACGGGCTATCCTACGAAATCTATGTTAAGTATTTTTAGTTTATATAGCATCATACAGGGCAGAAATATAAACTAATTATTCGGTATTGAGTAGAAGGTAGGTTTTAATTTTAGTACATTTTAAAATATAAAGAATCTAAATGAAATTACAGATCAACCAGAGTCCCCATTTTTTCTGGGCCCCTTAACGCCCCCCTCTAGGTCTCCAACGCCCACAAAAGGGCGTTATCGCCCACTTAGAGAAACACTGGAATAGTGCATACTAGACTTGATTACGAAACTTATTCAACTGCAGTGAGTTGTAAGACAGGGTGACTATATATTTCCAAAACTCTTCACCGCTGCATTGAGACTTTGTCAACCTACTGTACTGGAAGAGATACGGTTTCAACAACAAAAGCATAACTTACCTTTACTATGCTAACGATATAGTTATTATAGTAGAATCGCCGAAAGAGTTTAACACTATGCTTAGTGACCTCAATGGTCCCAACCAATAGGTATTAAGATGAACATAGACAACTATGTCATACTTATTGCGTTAGATGTTAGAAACACTACGCTCGCAGTTATATTTACGTCGGACAAATCGTTCGAATAGGTAATTCTAACTTCGACCAAGACGTCAATCGACGGATCAAACTCGACCTCGGTAGCGTTCAAGAGAAAACCATACATATTCTCGTCACGTATTCCTCAAAACTTGAAAGCAAGAGTGTTTAACCAGTGCGTGTTGCCTGTGTTGAGCAATGATATTTGGGTCTGAGAGGTGGCCCTTCATGGCTGGTCATATTAGTAAGCGATGTTTCTCTGCGTGATGGAATTCGTAGTGAAGATATCCGCAATAAAGAGCACAGTAAATAATATACCCCAAAGGATCAGTAAGTTGTAGTGTCAATGGGCCAACCATATAGCTTAAAGAACCAACAATGATGGTGAGGATTTTGAGAGGCAGGCTCCTAGTGGTAAGCGAATTGTAGAGTGGTCACCCACTAGATCGATCTAGTAAGGAGGATGTATGCAGGTTACTTAGGACCTTGTTATATGGTATTTCTTTAGGGAGGCCAATGTTTAGCAGTCGACTTGTGAAGGACTGTAATATTATTATAATAATTATCTATATATATGCGAAATATCACTGACTGACTGACTGACTCATCATGAGATCTCTAAAACTCTACACCCGATTGACTTGAAATTTAGTATAGTTACTCATTTTGCAATGTAGACGTTCATTAAGAACGGATTTTACGATAGTCCACTAATTAGGTTCCGCAATAAAATACTATCGTGAGCCCAGCGAAACGAGCGGGTATCAGCTAGTAATATATTCAGTTCATAAGTGTGTTATGTTGTAATCATAAATGATACATCATATAAAGAAAGAAAAAAGATGGGTGATAGGTTGCGATAGCCACAGTGTTTTCGCTTGGATTATCTGCACTACAATATATTCAGCTCAAGTGATATATTATTATACAGATTAAAACTGTAATTCATTAGTCTGCCTTTTAGTTCTTACAAATTCACCGGAACCTCATTTCTTGCCAGCAACGGCGGCGAACATTATATTGGACGGGGTCCAAGAAATACAAATTTTACTGCATTGCCCCGGCTGCAACGACAGCGTAGTCCATAAACACGCTCCCATATCGAACACCATGATAAATACGTCACATCTTTCTTTTTTATGTACGTTCTTCGAACATATTTCTATTCGCGTATCCTCTTATAAACACAAAAGGGAACTTATTCATGGACGGGACTAAAATTTAATAAGCTGTCAGGCAGGGGTAATGCGGTAACTGTTTACACCAAAGAATACCAACGTAAAATAGCAGAATAATGAATGCTGCCTGCTCCGTCACTGCTCTGGCATATTTTATGTCTTGAGTAAATGAGATGGATTTCCGCCACCTTTTGAATGTCATAAGAAATAAAGTTATTACCTACTATACTAGCTAGCTGTTCCCCGCGACTTCATCCGCGTGGAACTTATTTTCGGTTAATGATTTCATGGGGTTCGATTTTTTTGCGTGGATTTTTTTTTCTAAAATAAAAGTAATATAAGCTAATCCTTATAAAATCAGCTATCTGCCAGTGAAAGTCCCGTCACAGTCAGTCCAGCCATTTTGGAGAATAGCCGGAACACACAGACAGACAGGCAGACACGAAAATTCTTAAAATTGTTTTTGTTATAAGTACCGTATATACTTTCATATGCAAATAGTAAAAATATGTTTTCTGACATTACAAACAGACAGTTCAATTTTATTTATTTGTAATATGTATAGATAACTTTTCACTCTTACTCACTTGTTCTTTAGCACCATTTATTAAAATAAAAAAGTTGAACCTTTTCGTGCAAAATAGCTTTTTAATCTAATGCTCGGCATTTTTAGCGATATACTATGTTAATTATAAATGTCATTATCTCCTTTTGTGTCGCCCAGCGGATGGAAGAGGGTGAGAAAGTTTTGTATGCTTATGTGTTTACGACGTTTACGGTATTATATCCTGTCTTGAAAATCAACACATGTGCATAAATCCGATAATCAGGAAGACATACAATATCTCTACGTCTTAATAATAGGTGTACAATAATTATATATTTCCTATTGTTATAAAATGAATTGTTATTAGACCCTTGTTACATTTCATTATATAAGAACAAGGTAAAATCTTCTGAAATGTATACGAAAAAGATTGCGGCAAAATAATAAAAAACGTGTGTGTGTACACACGTAGGAAGTTATACTTCTTTAGCGTAACAAAAATATAACTAAAAATAACTGCCTTAAATATATAATGATTTCTTATATTTACGTGAACACTACACATTGAATAAAACTACTTTTACGGATTTTTTCGCGTTTAATTAACTTATTTTATATTCCCGACGTTTCGGGTGCTTTCCAGCACCCATGGTCACGGGGGACTGAGGTGATTGACGTCCCGATGTCAGAGTTAACCCGGAGTACCTTCTGTCAAGAAATTCTCAGTAGCAGTCTGGAGTCAGAACATTGACTGTGTTTCAACGTCGGAAATCACATATAAGCCTGACCTTGGACTTTGAAAGTAGGAGAATAGAGAGCGCACCGGTTTTGGCGCATGCACTATAATCCTGTCCTACGCAGATGGCTAGTGTCGGTTGGGAGTGGCTCCTTTTTTATGGAAGAGGAAAACGAGCATGCGGCTCACGTGATGGTAAGTGATAACCGTCGCCCATGAACATCCGCAACACCAGGGGAATTGCAGGTACTTTGCCGGCATTTTAGGAAGGAGTATGCTCTTTTTTGGACCTTAAAGAAAAGAGCAGTCGTATCAATCCAGAAAAACCACTGGCAACAGTATATTCCGTATTTATTATATTCATTTTTCATTCCGCTGTGATCAATTTTCGGTCTGGAGTGGAGTCCCCACATCGAATATCGGTTACAAGTTTTACGTGGTAGAGCCACGCTGCAGCTGTATTATGGTTGTAGCACGAATGGGTCGGCTTGAGCGGGGTAGGAAGCGAGGCATTCAGGGGTGATAACGCATTTGCGTTTCGATTCATAATCGAGGATAGTAGTAGATGTCTATGTGCCACTTTCCATCAGGTGGACTGTGTGCTCGTTTGTCATCCTTATTCTATAAAGAAAAAGTTACTCTTCTTTTTTTCTTATATTATATTCAGAAACGTCGGCAATTAAAATAAGAAAATTAAACGCGATAAAATCCGTAAACACAATCTTATTCAAAGTTACTTTTCCTCTTTTAAATTATGGCTTCTCTTAATAGAAGTTGCTTTAGTTATTAAAATTTATTTGCGTCTATTTTCTAAATTTTAACAATTCTAACAACAGTACATTTTATCAACGACCACAGATAAATAACATATTATCACGCACGAGTCCGTTTCCGGGGCGTAATTTACAATGTCGATTTTAATACTAGCACATATAATTCGTTACGGGAAATACTAATAAACTATAAATAAAAAATACTATACTATGAATCTGAAATCGGCCCTCGGAGGTACAGACTTGGGAATTCCAAAGCAAGGTTCGAAAAGGAAAACCGTGATTCATATATCGTTTTTATAATACAAAATGAAGCCCAAGAAATGCGTCATTGATAACTTGAGATGTACGCGTAGTATAAAAAATGTAATACCAATTCACTAAGGAAGATTACGTCTGTATAATTTGAAAGGCATCCACCGCAAAATGAGACGCGATAAGGCTGAAAAGTGCGGTGGAAACCTGTAGGATGAAGCAGTTATTCTTGGTAATTACGTATGGTGTAACACTATTATATTTATTAAGACGCAAATATTGCAATAGGAAAACGGTTATATGGTTTTCAATTTATTACACTATAGTCACTATTAGACAATACAGTACTTATTTCATTGTAAATTCTACTTAAATGAAGATGGAGCTTTATCAACTGACAACAACTGCAAGTTAACAAATATAATTTTAAATTACCAATAAATATTATATATATTAAAAATAATGAATTTGTATATTGTATCAATATCAAAGATGATTATCACGAGTACCTACTTTAGTACGTTCGTCTTTTCTTGTACGTGAAAAAACCGCATTTGATCCCCGTAGGCAACAATGAATTTATTTACTGTTAGTCTGTGAAATTAAAGATGTTTTGAAGACGTGAAGTCTGCCTTCATGCATTTGGGCAGCGAAATCGGCTAAGAATTATAATTTTTTTTTCAAACTTATGAAAATTGTTTTGTTCTGTTTCTTTTAATTCAGAAATTTTAACAACCACACATTTTGTCAATACTTTAAATATGCTATATATATCATTATATTTAAGCTGTATAACTTCGTTTAAATAATTGCGGTAGCTGATTTATTTTGCGGTTTTGTACATCCGCATTAAAGATAACAAGCCCGGGGAGCGTTCGATACGAATAAAAGGGAAGAGGTGTTCTTATTCCCTGTAGTTGATTTATAGCCATTATTTTTTGTATATCGCACACAGTAAAACACAGACCACTACTGCCACTACGTCAAATGGTCTAAGAACCGACTAAAGTCGACATTCTCT
This sequence comes from Parnassius mnemosyne, assembly GCA_963668995.1. Taxonomy (NCBI): domain Eukaryota; kingdom Metazoa; phylum Arthropoda; class Insecta; order Lepidoptera; family Papilionidae; genus Parnassius; species Parnassius mnemosyne. The sequence goes on from CAVLGL010000115.1 coordinate 18,153,919, forward strand.
CACCCTTTTTTAAATGAGATGTACTTTTATAACACATAAATTTAATAATTGCACATAGGTTGTTCACAATCATGGTCAGGTTATCTCTTAATAACAAGAATCTAATTTTTTAATACCTCCCACATTCGTATTTCATAATAAAACCGTCATAAATCTAGAATTTAAAACAATAATAAAACAGAAACAAGAGATCCTGTACTAAAACATGTCCATAGTAATTAAAATATTAAGTGAAATGCGACTCGCGCTGCACGTGGTAACAAAAACTGACACAATTCAATAGACAATGACATTTAGTATGGCGGGTGATCCAATCACCAGTTGCAAGGGCATCGGTGCTTGTTTTAAAGGCCCGCTAAACTGCGCTTATTATTTATTTATAGTATTACGACCGTGACACGTGGAATAAATGCAAACTATGAAGCAAAAATACTACGACGAAAACACTAGTCTCGTCAAGCTATAAAAATAGGTGCAAACTTACAATTTAATGAATTTGCCATATACTATATAATCTGAAGATGCTCGCCGAGCTAATCATTCTTTTAAAAACTGTCCCGACATTGTTTCAACTTCTGAATGTACTTATTTATATTTGGTACGATTTACTCTTTGTTACGAGGCTAACATTCAAAACCGAGAGGTTTTCCCCATCGATTAGTATCGGTCCCTCGAGATATGTGGCCGGCCCATTGTCCCTTCGGCTTGCTGATGAGTTGGGCATTGCCGGTCACTCTGGTTCTATTTTTAATCACAGATTTGGAACAGATCATAAGAGCAGAAGAAACAAATAAAACATTCAATATATATTAGTCTCGGCTTCTTGTATTCGCAATATGGCAGGTTTGAAAGATAACCTTATCACAAAAATTGATAAGGGCGTGCTTCGGTGGTTTGGGCACGTTGAGCGAATGATTGAAGACCGAATGGTGAAGAAAATATATAGCGCGAAAGTTAATATTAAAAGGTGTCGAGGTAGACCGAGACTAACTTTCGAAGACCATGTGAGCAAATTGCTCGAAGAGGGTAGGGTCAAGAGTACTCGGATACCTAGACGTGCATGCATGAAGAAGATAATGAATCTGAAAGAAGCGAAAGAGGTTTGTAAGGATCGTGACACTTGGCGATCTGTGCTCTCTGGCTACCCCGTCAGGGATTGTGCGTGAAGATAAGTAAGTAAGTAGGCTTCTTGTATGAATTTTCCTTATTATTGTTGGCATATTACGTAGAATGCAAAAAATATTTACATTGGACGCCCTATCTTAATTGGATACTAAATTATGCACGCGAAGAATCTTATTTAAATAAGCATGCACACGAAATTTTTCGCTTTTTAGCACACGATCACCTTCAGGCCATTGACACAGGAAAGGTCGCGGACGTGAGTAGCCTTGCCATATTTTTAAAGATCTTCCTGTCCAGTTGATTTTTTTTATTAATTAATCTTAAGCAGTCGTAAGTTATTTCCAGTAAGTTCACAAATCACATTTTATGTGGGAGTTAGCATACATTACCAAGTTAAAGTCATCATCATGATCATCATCATTACAGCCTTTCATAAGTCCACTGCTGAACATAGGCCTCCCCCAAGAAATGCCACAAAGCACGGTCCTGAGCCACCTGCATCCATCGACTTCCTGCATGTCTTACCAGGTCTTCACTCCATCTCGTGGGGGGTCGCCCTACAACTCGCCTACCGGTACGAGGCTGCCACTCAAGAACCTTTCTTCCCCATCGGTTGTCGGTTCTTCGAGCTTTATGGCCGGCCCACTGCCACTTCAGCTTACTAATCCGTTGGGCTATGTCGGTTACTCTGGTTCTACTACGGATATACTCATTTCTAAGTTTATCATGCAGAGAAACCTCGTGCATAGCCCTCTCCATAGCTCGCTGAGCGACCTTGAGCTTCCTCATACAGCCGGCAGTGAAGGTCCACGTCTCAGATCTGCATGTCATCACTGGCAACACGCACTGGCTGTAAAATGTCGTTTAAAGGTTTTGAGGTATGTCTGACGAGAAGATGTGTTGTAGTTTCCCGAACGCTGCCCAGCCGAGTTGAATCCGTCGATTGACCTCTCGGTCGAAGTTGGACTTACCTATTCGGACTATTTGTCCCAGGTAAACATACTCGTCAACAACTTCGAGCTTTGTGCTCCCAACAACTACCGGCATAGGTGTGACATGGACATTAAACATGATCTTTGTTTTGTCCATGTTCATCCTAAGACCTATTCGTTGGGAGACACTATTGAGGTCATTGAGCATGGTGCTTAGGTCAAGTTAAAGTGTCAAAAACAAATTATGTGTTTATTAGTTTATAATATTGTGTTTTTGTATATAATATCTTATTATAAAAGTATAATTTCTGTCAATCTTCTACGGCTATGGTGAAACCATAGAATAAATAATAGTATGTATATACAGTGAAACTCAGAAACGAAAATTGAAACACCGTATAAATAATATATAAAAATGTTAAAAGATATAATGAAATATAATATGTCGAACAATATAATACGATACATAAAACTAGTAAAATAAATAAAAACCCAACCAGATGGCCCTCGGTAGGGGAGACCAAGGGTTAGATAGAAGGAAAGGAAAAGAAACCGGCGGACGAAGAGGGCGTTATTAACTTTGGGATATTTTGTAGTCTTTTTGAGACCTACAAACAAATCTATACAAATAAATAAAATTGAAGTGTCTGTTTGTAATGTCGAAATAACAGCTTTTTACTATATGTATATGAAAGTATATACGGTACGTATACCAAAAACACGATTTTTTTAAATTTTTGTCTATCTGTCTTTCTATCTGTCTGTCTGTCAGCTTGTTCCGGCTAATCTCCGAAACGGCTGCACCGATTTTGACCGGACTTTCACTGGCAGATAGCAGATGTTATAAAAAGTAACTTAGGTTACTTTTATTTTAGAAAAATAATTAGGGTTCCGTAAAAACATAAAAACCCATGAAATCCAATCGTAAAAAATTATGCGCGGGCGAAGTCCCGGGGAATAGCTAGTATTAAATATAAAAGAAAAACAAAACTACTAACTAAACTATTACCTTTTTCGATAGCTAATTAAATGGGGATATATTTTAAAATATTTTTATATCTCATGTAATAGTAATTTTTTTAAGTATTTAACATTTTATGATACATAAAGTGTAAGTAAAAGAAAAATAATAATTTATTAAGACCCATAATTTTTAATTGTGAATACTTTTTGTACTTTTTATGATTGTATTCGCTTGGTTGAAGCTTCAAGAAAATAAATAAACTTAAAAGAAAGCATACAAAAATAAAAGTTTTATTTTTATTTAGAATTTAATATGAAATTCTGGGTGATTATTGAAAAATCTTTAAGATCCATATATCTCAAGACCTGTTCACTTTCGGCCATAGATATGAAGGTCAAATTTGTAGCATTCTTACTTCACTATCACGCCCTGAGAGGAAGTTGTCGAGTTCTAACCTAACCCTGTATATTATGTTGAATGAAATACCAATACACATAAAATAAAGTTAGTTTATTAACTTCATTATTATCATTATCATTACAGTTCTTTACAAGTCTACTGCAGAACATAGGCCTCTCCCAAGGGATGCCAAAAACACGGTCCTAAACCACCTGCATCCATAGAGTTCCTAATTCCTACTACTGTCATACATGAATGTACGTGGTGAAGCCGAAGATTGAAAAGCGCACTGACTTTGTTTATTAACTTGAAAATGATAGGTAACATTATTTTTCAAAATAAAACTTTACTTTGAATGTTATTGAATCTAAAAAATCATTCGCCATTGCTGTGAAATAGACTTTTGTTTACCCTTTGTCTGCTTTTGTGTGTTGCATTAATTTTGTCCAACATTTGTACTTTAAATAAACAGGATCATTCAGATTGAGAAATGAGGAACACGGTCATAATTTTGAATTAATCTCCCCTTATAGAAAAATATCGGACATATTCTGCTACAGCCGGGGTTATGAAACAACACCATTCGAACAACGTAAAATGTCAGACATTAATATGAGCGTACTGGTGGTGGTTTGGGTTTTAGCCAAGTATTGTTTATGAAACCCGATGTAACGAATAACTTCTAAGGAATTTCCATTGCTGAGAACGAAACAATGAACAAATTAATCGTGTGGTTTATGAAAATAATATGACGTTGCTATCGAAAATGAATTAAGCAGCACATGTTTATTTAAACATTATTTTTGTATATTGCCCTCGGTAAAACATAGACCACTACGTCAAATAGTCTAAGATCTAGATTAGAAATAGTCTGTGATTACTGCACGAAATAAATTAATAGCATTTGGCATTTTTAACTGGTATTGTCAATTTGCAATCATATATTGTTGTAATTTTCATCGTATATAGATTAATATGCCACACGAACTTAACACTTTCTGTTTTATATCGATTGAGTCCACTCCGTTACATCTTAGTGCATCATCAGATTTTTGTTCGAATAAATAAATTACTATTAAGTATTTTATATATTTGCCGTGTAGTGGCGGTTAAGAATATCCACTACCCCATATCTTCCCGTGGGTGTCGTAAAAGGCGACAAAGGGAAACAGGCAGGAGATGGGCAGCAGCATCTTCCTGATAACAGCAAAAATACAATAAAAAAACTGCGGTTGCTAACCCGCTCGCCAAGCGTGGCAACTATAGCAAATACCCCCCAAATGGATAAAGTTACTAAGAGACGGCCCCCAGTCCCCAGCGGCCCCGCTATTCCTGGCTACGGTGGCGACCATGGTAGCGGCGGGGCAAGGGGTGCTAAGAATCTCCGGTGGAGGTTCGGTTGCCACCTACAACGACTCGACCTGGCAACATACAACGCACGCACCCTGAGGACTGACGAGAAGATTGTGGAGCTGGAAGAAGAGATAGACAAGTTACGCTGGCATATTATAGGACTATCCGAGGTCCGAAGAGAGGCGGAGGACACGGTAATCCTCGAATCCGGCAACTTGCTCTATTACCGGAAGGGCGACTATCTGTCCCAAGGAGGTGTCGGATTTATCGTCCACAAGTCTCTCGTTAACAACGTTGTAAAGATTGAGAGTGTGTCGACGAGGGTTGTGTACCTTATACTCAGAATCACCAAACGGTATTCGCTGAAGGTCATACAGGTTTACGCACCAACCTCGGCACACCCCGATGAGGAAGTGAAGGAAATGTATGAGGATATCTCTAGAGCCATGCATTCCTCCAAAACCCAATATAATGGGAGACTTAAACGCAAAACAAGGCACAAGAGAGAATGGTGAGCTGAAAGTAGGGAAATTTGGAATAGGGCAACGGAACCCAAGGGGCCAGCAGCTGGCCGACTTCATGGAGAAAGAGGGACTCTTTATGATGAACTCTTTCTTCCAGAAGCGGTCCCACAGGAAGTGGACCTGGCCGAGCCCCGACGGTTCGACAAAAAATGAGTAAATTGGTAGTATGTGTTGAGAGCGCCGCCGTCACCGAAATTCGGTCTGAATGACATTATAATTACTATAATTCGGTTCAAGTTACCGGGACGAACAATTTGTTACATTGGAATGTACACGAATTGAGACATTACAATGTATCAAAATTTTAATATAATGGAATTAAAAACTCAAACGTTTAAGACCTGCCATAATACTTGACCCCTAAAGCTTTTTAGTAATTGTTTAGTTTACTAAATATACTACGTATATATTTAGAGGTCATTGTGCACCAAGTGAATAAAATTGGAGATCAAACTTTGAGATTATTATCCTTGAATACATTTGAATGTATTTTAAAGCAGTGACGTATTTCAATTGATACAATTGCCCTCATATTATTCTGTTTCACGCATCCGCGAGACGATAACGGACTCTGTAACAACATGTGTTTTTAAAACAATGCTGTTCATAAAACATGACGGTGTTAAATATACTTGTGTCATAAATTAGTAATAAAAGTAAAGAGCGTGTGTGCATATTAGGTATTTGGTTAACCAAAAAATATTGTGTGTTTCAAATACTGTGTGTGGTATATTTTCTTTTACCTTGTTTTACTCATAATCTGTTCTGAAATAATTTAAGTTTTCAGGCGCTACAAATACTATTATTTAAAATACTATTATGTTATTAATAGCTACTAACAAGTAGATGCGTAGTAGATATAGTAGATTAGTGGGGTAGCAGGGGGCATGACCCCGAGCGGTAAATTTTAAGGGCGGCACACACACACACACACACACACACACACACACACACACACACACACGCACACACACACACACACACACGCGCGCGCGCACGCACGCACGTACGCACGCACGCATGCACGTACGCACGAACTCACGCACGCACGCCAATGCCAAAGATGATGTATGAAAATACATTGCCTATATTGTTATATTAATTTCTAAATAAGAAAGAAATATGCAAAACGGAAAAAACTGTTAATCGCGAAATATTGCATGCCGAGCGCAAAGCGCGTGGGTATGTTCTACTAGCGCCTAAAAATCAAGATTCCAACGTTTTGTCGCATGAAATCGTATCCAGCAATCATATTATACATATAAATAATATAAAAAACACATTGTTAGAAATATAAATGATTGTTAAACTTATTAATATTTTTTATAGCAATTACGGAGAGAAACTATTTTTATTATTTACTTTGAATTGCAAATTGCCAGAATCGTCTGGCTTATCACAGTAAAAATAAGAGAAGTCTATGCTGGACACCGACGACAATGTCGAAGATGATGGTAGTTTAGTTTAAAATTAAATTTAAAAAATCGTTCACTTTGATTTTATTACGATTAATAAAGACTTCTTATTATCTATACATAACAACTTAAACAATACCAAATTCCACATGGAAAATGAATGTGACATTGTTTGCCGATTGTCGACGTCACACAATCCTATTGTTAAAACTTATTTGGTAACAGGTTTGACGACTTCGAATTCCCTTTCTGTTGCACTTTTGAATTATAACTAATGTATTATTCAAGTTATTCTTTAAGTCATGTTGTATCTTAGATCTTATTATAAACGAAAATTTGGGAACTGACTATAACTACAGGATAGAAAAATTAAAAATATGTATACGAAATGTGTTTTGATTAAATTTTGTTTTTATTTTCTTTTAATATTAAATTCTAAAAATTACTTAAAGGATTTTTGTTTTTCAAAGTAAATAAATTTTGCATTTAAAAATTAGAGTACAATTCAGCTACGTCTTCCAACTACCTACCCAAAATATAATATAATTGAGATATATATAATTGATTATGATTATGATAGCATACAACGTCCTTACGTTTTTACATCTGACAGAATTCTTAAGCATAGAAAACGTAAGAAAAACATTGAGATAATATGTTACTAGTTACGTAGTAACATATTATCTCAATGAAGAAAAAGTAAAAACCGATATTAAAAAACTGTTAGGAAAAAACTCATTTCCACATAATCTAATACCTTCTAAAGTCCGAGCTTTGATACTTCGATAAACTAAGAGCGCCAAGTTCCATATTAATTCTAAGAACGTGTTAAATTATATATATCCTATGATTTTAGCAACTGTAAAACTGCAATGAACGCCCGTTCAGATCTCAACTCTTTTATCGGCGAAGACTCGAACGTCGTATGTACGAAATTGGCCCCTTTTCACATTCATGTTTTAGTTTCATTGGTTTTATACTTTAACCATCTACTACTTCCAAGCCGTTTCTAAAATAAATTTTGTACTTATATAGTTTGTACAACCATTAATGTAAAATTTGCTTTTAAAAAAAATCCCGCTGGGTTTCTTGCTGGTTCTTCCCAGGACAGAGGTTTTTTTTTTTCGAACCAGTGGTAAAGTAAAAAATTACTTTCAATAAGAATTACACATATGATCTATATTAAATAAAAATTTTTTCTATTCTATTCTACGTTTATTTCATTATTGTACTTAAATATGATGTTATTTTATAATTCAATTACTAATATTGCTTATACCATATAGATTTTATAAGGGCTGAATACTTCTCAAAATAAGTATTAAACACATGGATAAATCGAAGTTGACATATTTCGAAAATCTAAAATAAAAATAAGTCGACATGCTCACCCTTGCATGACATTTTATACTTATTATAACTGCAAACTGCAATCATGTATATGCACCCTACCTTGGTTATACCAGTCATCCATGAAACAACTAGAACCTTGGTCGCCTTCATCATGTTTTTATACAAATATGGGCGGTCAATAGTTTGTTCTACAACGTTTATGTCTTCAACTTGAAAACAAAAAGTTGAACAATTGTATGAACCTGTAAATATTTGTTTAACACAGATCATTGTGTATTGCAGGTCGTTCGCAGATATTCAACATTCTGAATTAATAATACTAAATATAATATCTACTTGTATATTCTTACATTATTTACCGTGTAGTGGCGGTGTAAGAATATCTACTATTCCATATTGTACCGTAAATGTACAGAGTGCTACAGAGGTAAACTGATACAGGTGATGGTCAGAGCTGAATTTTTTTTTATAGAATAAGGGTGACAAACGAGCACACAGTCCACCTGATGGTAAGTAGATGCTGTGGCGCATAGACATCTACATCTATCCTCGACTACGAATTAAAATGCATATGCGTTGTCACCCGTGAGGACTAAGATAGAATGCCTCTTTTCTAATAAAAAAGGTCTTCGGTTCTCTAAATTCACCATACGAAACACAGCAGCATTAAGCTGCTATTTTACGCTGGTATTCTGTGAGAGCGTGGTCTTTCCCCGTTCGAGTCGACCCATTCGTGCTACAACTATATTATTAATATAGCTGCAGCATGGCTCTACCACGTATAAAATCTGATAAAAACTCAAAATATTAAAACAATTGCGTTTGCCCACCCACCTGCTATGAGGAAATCTATAGGGGAGGCCAATGTTCGGCAGTGGACTTTATAGGCCAGATTGCCGTATGATGGCGGCGTAAAAGCATCCATCACCTTATTTAATCCCATGTGTGTCGTAAAAGGCAACTAAATTGGAAATGCCATAAAATTTTATAACTTCCCTGACATGTCGGTATAACTATATAGTTTACTTCAGACGTAAAATATTCAGGCCGTCGACGGACAGCAGCGACAAAGTTGCGACAATCAAATCGCCAATCCGTCTGAAAGCGTGCCACATAATACACATCCTTCTGGCTGATGAAGAACAATGTTATGTAATATTTATATTGCATAATTCTTATTAAATTTTATACAATTATTTCTTCATGAGGAAATATCTATATTGGCACAATTTGTTTTACAAATCTCTGTGTGTTGCCCTCACACATCTGAACTGGCGACCGCGAGCAGCATAACAGGAGCAGGACGTCTAGTACTACACCCGCCAAGTATGACGTTGAGACAAATTCCCCCTGCATCGACAGAGGCAGAAGACTAAGTGAAGTCACAGAATAAATAATATGGTAAAGCCGTGAACTTTTTGTACGTGGTAGAGCCATGCTGCAGCTATATTAATAGTATAGTTGAAGCACGAATAGATCGGCTCGACCGGGGAAGGACCACGCTCTCACAGAATACCAGCGTAAAATAACAAGTTAACACTGCTGTGTTTCGTATGGTGAATGTAGAGAACCGGCGACCCTTTTTACTGGAAAAGAGGCATTCCATCTTAGTCCTCACGGGTGACAACGCATCTGCATTTCTTTATTGTGGATAGATGTGGATGTCTATGGGTCACAGCAACCACCTACCATCAGGTGGAGTGTGTGCTCGTTTGTCAGCCTATCCTATATAAAAAAACTTCTACGACAAATAAAACGGGATGGCGAATGTTAATAAATTGCTTTCAAGTTGAGAATAATATTGATTAACGATACTTTTTAATTTATTGATACTATTACTATCCAATAAGTTTTATCTTAATTTACTACACGCAAGAATTTAAATGTACAAAAATAAATAAAAGAACATTTAATGAAGCAACGTTTAATAAAATATAAAGAGTGCTATATTTCAACAAACAAATATATAATAATATCAAACGTTAAATCTGGTTAAAATTGATATCGTAAATACTAAATATCAGGTAATAAATTCAAGCATTTCTTTTGCTCGACACACGAAATTAATCCTTATCTTTTTAAAACATGCAAACTCCAGAAGTCATTAAATATTTGACAGTACGAAAACTGATTGATCTTTTTGTATACGGCCTGCTACAATCTAATACAAGATCCAAATACAAGACCCTTAAATTATCAAATTTAAGCATAAATCTTTTACAACTCGAAGATATTAATATTCGAGAATTTTTTCACTTTTTTATATCTTGGTTTAGTTTGGTTTTCTCAGTACCGCCAGCTTAACAGCCATGACACCATGACGTCTTGACCATTAAGCGAAGCTTGGCACTGTCCAATCATCGTATTTCCAAGAATATTAAGTTAATCGCAGTAACAATGACTCATCGTAATGAAGGTCGACGGCCTGCGTCCGTTTTTAAGCGATACCGCGTCAAATTGGTGGTTCTTACAGGAAGCACCGTCCAGCACAACAAAGAGGCAACTCATGCCTCTATTGCAAATGCCATTTATATTTTTGTAGGTATAAGGTTTTCTGAACGTGTAGTGGCGGTGTAAGAATATCCACTACCTCATATCGTCCTGTTGTTGCCGACAGAGAACAGAGGGAAACAAAACAGAGAGATATGCAGCGTCTTCCTAATAACAAGAAGATAGATGTAGATGTCTATGGTCCACAGCAACCACTTACCATCAGGTGGACTGTGTGGTCGTTAGTCATCCTTATTGTATAAAAAAAAAAAGTAAAAAAAATCTGCTGTTATATATCCTCCATATTAGGAATCTCTGGGGCGAATAACGCTACAATTATTCAAAAACTCGTTTTGTTAATTTTTCCAAAGTAGAGGGTGACAGTCGAGCACAGTCCACCTAATAGTAATTTTTGGCCTATAGGTATATAATGAAAGCTTATAGACCCCTACCACCACCACCATTTATTGTACTCGATTACGTATCAAAAATATGCGTTGTCACCTCTGTAAGCTAAAAAGAATGTCTCGTTAAAAGTTAAAGTATATGCAACCCACTGCTGGGCACAGCCTCCTCTAATTTCTGAGTGGGTTTTAGGGCAAGGAAATGTCCGCCGCGCTGCCACAATGCGTGTTGGCGAACTTAACATGTCTTCAAACATTTTTTTTCTTATTTCTCAGACATGCAGGTTTTCTCACGATGTTTTCCTTCACCGTCGTGCACGTGGTAAATCAGCACTTAAAATTGCAATTAACAATTTCGAACCGGGGTTGCTCGCGTAATGTGAAAGTTACAGCTCATCGGTCTCGTTACTAGTAATAATATTTTTTATAGAATAAAGGTGACAAACGAGCACATAATCCACCTGATGGTAAGTGGTTACTGTGGCCCATAGACATCTACATCTATCTTCGTTTGCGAATCTAAATGCAGATGCGTTGTCAGCAGTGAGAACTAAGATAGAATGCCTCTTTTCCAGTAAAATGGCTCTCCGGTTCTCTACACTCACCATACGAAACACAGCAGCATTAAGCTGCTATTTTACGCTGGTATTCTGTGAGAGCGTGGTCCTTCCCCGGTCGAGCCGATCCATTCGAGCTACAACTATACTATTAATATAGCTGCAGCATGGCTATACCACGTAAAAAAGTTAAGTATATCTTCATTCTCCATAAATACCGAAGCATTATACTGTTATTTCACCCTTGGGTGCGAGCTTGGTTCAACACCGGTCGAGTTGTATATATTATAGTGAGATAGATAAGTTAATGTTGTGACCCATAGACACCTACATCCTTGATTAAGAATCAAAATGACGATGCGTTGTCATCCCTGAGGACTAAGATGGTATGCCCCGTTTCCAGTAAACAGAGTTTCTGGTTCTCTACACATACGAAACGCAATATTCAGCATCAAGCTGCTTTTTCACGCTGGTATTCTATGGGAGCGTGGAACCGGTCAAGCCGATCCATTCGTGCTACAACCATAATATATAGGTGGAGCATGGCTCTACCATATTCCAAGTAACCGATGTTATCAACGTGATAAAGTAACGGTGATTTTTGACTGCGCTTTTGGTGCAATTGAAGCAACAGCCACGTTGTCAAAATAACGACGTTTTCTCACATCTTACCGAATAAAACAATAACAAACATAACGCTGTTAAACATTAACCCCATAATCATCATATTCTTAAAATGTTCCATGCTCCTCTATTATTAATTTTATAAACCTGAGGTACATGAGGTCCCGGGTTCGAATCCCTGGTATGCCAAAATCAGTTACGCTCGTTCGATATAATTCTTCCATGCGCAAATGGCTAGTCTCCGTAGTGACTTGCTGCCGTGATCGACATTCGGTCTGCGTCCTGCAGAACGTTATTAAATTATAAAAAACTGATTTGTGATTAAAAAACTCCAAGCTATTTACCGTACCTTTCACAAGTTTTAAAAATGTTGATCCATTGACAGTGACCTAAAATGAAAATTAGTCTCCGAAACTAGATGGCGCTTACAAATTAAAATAAATCGCTAACAAGAATTACGATCAGTTAACTGAATGATGACACAATATTGTGATATGTAGAAAAATAAGATGCGCAACATAAGTAAATGCCCGTCGACCGTGATCGCAACTGCTATAATGTCTGACATTTTAAACACTTGGTCCAGTTCTTGAAAGAAATCTGCGTTCCTATCATTATTAAATTATACAGTTAATAACGCAAGAGACGAAAGCGGCAGCTGTGAATCGAGATGACAAACCGCTGGTTAAGGCCGCTGTTGAATACGCGTGGGTTAACAAATTACGAATTGCGACCTTTGTGACCCACTGTCAAGCGGTCACTGGTTTGATGATACAAACACATTATATTTTACAATTTATTAAATTTTAAATAGGATGACAAGCTTTTAAATCAACTTGTCTTTTAGACGAAAGGCTTTAAAATGAGAATTCCGCTTTTTAAGGACATTTTAACTAGAAGGTATCTTTTTCTATCAGTGAGTGCCTTTTTGGTTTAAAGCTGGTTGCAGTTGTCCACGGACTGCAGTAGCCTCGTACGTAGTTCGAAGTAGGTATTATGTAAGGTTTGCTATATTATATACAGCTATATTATAGTTGTAGCAGGAATGGATCGGCTCGATTGGGGAAGAACCACGCATTCACAGAATACCAGCGTAAAATGGCAGCTCAATGCTGCCGTGTTTCGTATGGTGAGTGTAGAGAACGGGACGGAGACCCTTTTACTGGAAACGAGGCATTCCATCTCAGACCTCAAAAAATATCTCCAAGTTTTTCAGATAAAATATAACCTTGACCACGCCTGGAATTGTTCTTTATCTTCTGAAGTTTTATTACAATCGGTTCACATTCTAAAAATAAGCTCGGCAGACAGAAATACAGAAAAAAATTTCATAAAATGGTTATTCATGTCTTATTGGCGTCTTAATCCGAATGCAACCCTCAGCCCTCAGCTCAAACAAGACATTTCAATATTACAGAGAGATTCTTTTATTTATCTTAATATATAAAATTCTCGTGTCGCGGTGTTTGTTACCAAACTACTCTGAAACGGCTGAACCGATTGGTATGAAATTTTGTGTGCATATCGGGTAGGTCTGAGAATCGGCCAATAGCTATTTTTCAAACCCCTAAATGATAAGGGTGACCCACCCCTAAATATTTTTTTTTATATTTTTGACAAAATCTTTTATTTTTATTTTATTATGATTTAGCCTTGAAAAATACTTAAAACTTCAAATTTTCGCCCTTCTACGATCAACCCCTGTTTTTAATCGCGATTATTAAATCTAAAAAATATTTCCTAGACATAATGTATATGGCAAAACAGCGTTTCAAGGGTCAGCTAGTATGTGTATATATATATATCTGTCGTCATAATTGTCCGGAAAGAAAATTGCTTTTAACGACGGAGCTTTCATCTCAACGATCACAGACAGATAGGGCCAATGTAATTGAATTAAATTGACGGAAGTCGTATCGGCGGATAATAGAATGTTTCGTTATGATTGATTGCTCACGACTACGTGATTTCGATGTGCGATCGCATAGCCCATTCTGTGTCTCAATCCAGATGACATCGGGTCTTTGAACTTCTTTATGCGCAACACAACTGCTGTCGGCACCCATAGTTTTTGAAAGCTATCTCTCTACTGTCGTTCTGTTGAAATATGCGTTATAATTTTGGAGTTCACACGCGATCATAGACGTTTACGTGACGTTAATCATTAGACAAAGTTAGGAGTCATTAATCCAAATATTAGAGTCATTATTATCATTAAATACTACAAAAAGTCCAATGCTGGCCACATAATGTATGAGAAGCGTTACTGTAGTCTATGCTTAATAGTTGAAATTGGCTTGTTGATCGCAATTTGACCTCTTATACCTAAGATGGTTTTAAAGTTATGTGTCTGTGTTTTTTGAATAAAAAATATTCGTATATATTAAGCTTAGCACACCTACGCTCTTAACATCAGATGAGGTAGTAATTAAGCAATGAATTTTATTAACTAAAATGAACCCATAAATCTATCGGATAACTTATCTTTACTGGCATTTCCTATACAATTAAAACTATATACCAACTTCACTAAAGACCCCAAAGGTGCCGGATATTTTTACGTCGGCAAGTTATGTTCTTATTTGTAGTTTTTTTTTAAATTAACCATAAATTATTTAAACGATTCACTCTTCATTGATCAGGGGTTCTTGTAAGAGTCTATTATCTGAAAGTATTTCCACTTCGCATAAAAAACGTGTCTTAAACTCAAGTACATCCTCCCTGAGACAATAGAGTTGTCCTTGCGAACGTGACTCGGGTTTCTTCTCATCCGTTTTGTGCTACTCATAATGTGATTTAACCGCTAAGATATTATTAATATAGCACCTATTATGTTCAAACGGCTTACTTTTTGCCACTATTCAAACTTAGGATACTTTTATATTTCAAACTAGCTGTTCCCCGCGACTTCGTTCGCGTGTTAGGATTTTTATGTTTTTGCGCGGAACCCTAATTCCTTTTTTTATATTATAATAAAAGTAGCCTAAGTTACTCCTTATGAAATCAGCTATCTGCCAGTGAAAATCCAATCAAAATTGGTCTAGCCGTTTCGGAGATTAGCCGGAACAAACAGACAGACAGACACAAAAATTTTAAAAATTGTATTTTAGTTATAAGTACCGTATTTACTTTCATATAAAAAACTGTAATTTTGACATTACAAACAGACACTTCAATTTTATTTATTTGTATAGATAAAAGTTAATATGTCATATCTTAATCTCATATAAGAGCCGTTACAGTGACAGTGTGCGGGTTCAATCCTCGCCGGCACCAATTAAATTGTTAATTGCAATTTTAAGTGCTAATTTACCACGTGAAAGAATACATCGTGAGCAAAGATGCATGTCTGAGATATAAGAAAAAAAATATTTTCGAAAATATGTGAAGTTCACCAACACGCATTGGGGCAGCGCGGCGGGCATTTCCTTTTCATAAAAACCCTCAGAAATGAAAGGAGGCCTGTGGCCAGCAGTGAGACGTATATAGGCTATCTATTATTTTACTACTTTTAGAAAAACAGACTCGTAATGCTGATAAAATAAAAATAAATAATTCGTGAACTATTAGTCCATTACATAAGTGTTAGATTCGAGCTTAATTAATTACCCTTGAACGTTTCCAATGAGATCGTGAGTATACGGTTACTTAGGTGCGCTTGTTCCATCCAAAGTGGCCATGGAGCCTAGTGGTCAGTGCGTCTCGGATCGTGACTCGTCGTATCCACATGGCTGGCGTGATATTGAGCATGCGAAGCGAGTTCGCCGCTTCCTGTTAATGGTGCCCTGTCTAGCCGATGCCGTATCTTTCAGCCAAATGAAGCAGCCGCGTCTCATAAATTAGATTATTATTCTCTTCGACGTATCTTGTATTCTGTGTAAATTGTTTTTTTTTTAAAGTAAAATGTCCGATTATTACAGTAGGTATTAGAACTTTAAAATAAAATAAAACATTTCAATGATTTATTTAAATAAAATTACGGTTGTGCTATGTAACCGCTTCTGCTTTGTCTTCTCAGCTTAATTTTGTAAGATTGCTGGCATACAACATTTATATTTTTTTTATGTTCATAATATTATCTTCGATATTTTATATCGTCATCAGTATACTCTTTTTTAAAAATCGAATTCGTCTTAGTTTTTATGTCTGATCATCTAGTATTGTGTAATTGCCATGAGTTATTTAATTTTAATACACCCATAGATTACTGTATATATACTAGAATAGGAATACATCGTTATTTATTGGTATCGCAGGCCGCGGCGGCGTGGCGCGGCGGTGCACTTGCATTGTCGCAACGCGCCGTCTGGCTGGTTTTATGTTCATATAATTTAGAGAGTTTTAAATGAGATACGTGTTGCGGAGTCTAGACTGTAGTTATAACTGCATACAAACACTGTGTGACTGACATAATAAACATCAATATAAACTCTCACGTCTGCACTTAAAGGGGTAGGCAGAGACGCCGAACATCCATGCACGATCCTGACACACCTCTCTCGCTTCTTTCACGTTCTTATATATCTTCTACTCATGGATGCTTGTAGGTACTCATACTCTTAATTTAGCCACACTTTAATATATATATCCGTCTGCGTCACTTGCAGACTCTGCCACACATGTTACTACACAACATGTAGTAAGTGCGTGCGTTGAATTGTTACTGTGTGTACTTAGATTAATTGCTCATATTATAAGTAAATTTTATGTATTTCTATCCCTATGCGAAATAATGCATATATCTATTTAATCTGATATCCTACAAAGAACTTGGGCTCGGTCTGCGCGGTTAAAAGGATTAAAAAAAACTTTACATCATAAAATCGCATTTAAAAACAAAAGATTTATTTTGCAAATGTTTGGTATATTGTTAAGATGCTCAAAAATCATTAATTATTATATTATGAAGTCAACTTTAATCAAAAACCTAGTACCTACTTCTGTCCCACTTTCAGAAATGCTTCTTTCTACTTGTTTAACTTTTTCGTTACCGAGTTTTCTTTTCAACTTGTAATAATTATTCATTTATGTTCTGATCTACGAAAAATTATCTTTAAAGTCTTATATATTTGGCAGAAATGAGCGTTTAGCTAAAATTTGTGGTCTTACAAATCTGATGTAATGCGGTGGCCATGTTCAATGTTCACATCCTGTAGAGTAAAACCTGAGTAATGTTCTTCGTGCGCTTTTGTAAACTTTCAATGTTAATTTTAATTATATTATGTTAAAAACCAAAACAGGTCTAAAAGTTTTAAGTCGCTTTTTACCACTGCTACATTTTTTCAAAAGAATTAAAGAATTTGTATCCACACAAAATAATATCACTGTCGTTTAGTCAAATAACCTATTGTTTCCGTTTATTGTTCTAATGAGTTAATATTATGTATCGACACAACTTTTAAAACTATAATTACACATAAAGCTGAATATTTGTATCACCACTCCGTTACAGCGATAGCTTATCATAGAAAATTTTAAATACATTATACTCGTATATATAATGGCCTCAAACTAAATTATGTTACGTAGATTTAACTTATCAATTATATTAGTTATCGAATGACTAACCATGTGTTTTAGTTAAGCAAATAAATTTTAAATAAAAAGTGAAAACTAATGAGTATTTTCTACATAATATCTTCTGACGTGGGGGTTTAATTCCGATACACTACTTTCAACCGCCTTTAAAAAGGAGGAAAGGTTTACAATTCGTCGGAATCTTTTTTTTTTTAATGTATGTACAGTGTACACCGATTACTCGAAGACGCCTGAAACGATTTGGAATTTTTTTTTTGTTTCAAAGTGTAAAAGGTGGTCGCATTTAAATTTTATCGAAATCGGTCGAACGATTTAAAAAAATCAACAAAATTATATTTATATTGAAGTCGGTTCTACAATTTTTTTTTTAAATTTTACCACTTGTTTGTAACCCACTTCTAAATCTATAATGGGTAAAAGTTTTTCTTTTTAAATTTTTAAGTACTTTTTACAAAATGTCTTTTACAAAAAAGTATTGTATAGTTTGCTTTTATTCACGACTAATATTTTTTTGTTTAAAGAAGAATATGATTTTTTTATTTATGTACAGTACATATTTATAGATTTAAGATTAGTTTATCTTTGAAATAAAAGCGATTTTCATTTTGAAATGAGCAGATTTTGATTAGACAAAACTGAAGATAAGTTCCATTATAATGTGATGTAAATAGAGAGATTTTTTATATATAGGATAGTGAGTGATTTAACGTACCAAATAAAAGCCTTTTGACAGTTTTGCTACGGGTACTGCATTCCTTATGCCTTTAATAAAACAATTATAAATCCCTCAATATTAATTGTTCTATAATAATATAATTGTTAATGTTGTAACTTCGCTACCTTTATCTACGCAAACTTTATGGTTTTAAAAATTACCTGTAATAATAATTATTTTTAGAACCTTAAATTGTATTAACGCGAATACCTCATTTAACTAGACTTTAAATTAATACTTATTTTTACTTGCCCTGCATAACGACAATAATGTCAAATCTGTATAATTTGAACAAATCTTTGCTCTAGCTGGGATTCGAGCGCAAAACTCACAATTAGGTAACTACTGACTAATGAGGTGCAAAAGCAAAACAAAAAATAAATGTTTAACGTATCGTTAACGATGCTTACTCAGGCGTTGAAGTCGTTTCTTTAAAATCATCAGTTCGGGTTCAAGTTGCAATTGTCGTTCGATTCAGTAAGTAAACAAATTTCGCAAGACGAAGCCGACACCTGCACTCATATTACAAAGAATGGCTGATCGATAGATACCTACGTAAATATCCGTATGTCCATCGACCATCCATGCAATATCGCGAATGTACATAACAATGCATGGTGAATGAAGTAATTCGTTAGGTTTTGTGGACAATTTAATTAAATGTTCTCATATATTTTTATCCAGTGATTGTTTTTTTTTTGGCGTGTCGTGGCGGCGTATGGATATCCACTACCCCATATCCTTTCGTGGGTATCGTAAGAGGCTACAGAGGGAATAAAACAGGAGATGAATAGCATCTTCCTGATACATAAAAATGAAGTTTTTATGATTCCACCTAGCTGTACTATTATTATTATTTTGTGATTTTTCTAATATCTGTGATATGGGTCTCATTTGTTATCCGAAATAAAGATTTATTATTATTATTATAATAAAATCTACGGTTACCAAGCATGGACCTATGGCAAATATCATATTTTTACGTGGTAGAGCCATGCTGCAGCTATATTACTGGTATAGTTGTAGCACGAATGGTTCGGCTCGACCGGGGAGGGAGCACGCTCTCATAGAATAATCAGCATAAAATAGCAGCCTAACGCTGCTGTGTTTCGTATGGTGAGTGTTGAGAAGCGGAGACCCTTTTTACTGGAAACGAGGCATTTCATCTTAGTCCTCACGGGTGACAACGCATCTGCATTTTGATTCGTAATCGAGGATAGATGTAGATGTCTATGGGACACAGCAACCACTTACCATCAGGTGGACTGTGTGCTCGTTTGTCACCCATATTTTATAAAAAAATACCACCCCATTAAAGAAAATATTAACAATCTTGAACGCAGTCATTCTTGATGACCCCCATACCCAACCATCCGAACAATTCATCCTCGAAAAAGAACAAGCACTTTGTCACAATCGAGTAGTTACGTAGAACTATGAAACGCAGTTTGTTATATTATAAGTATTATATACTGTGTCTTTAGTTAAAAGTTAGTTAGAGTTACAGTATATTTACGTCCCACTGCTGGGCAAAGCCGTCCTCTCATTTCTGAGATGGTTTTTAGAGCAAGGAAGTATCCGTCGGGCTGCACGAATGGGTTGGCTCGACCGGGGAAGGAACACGCTTTCACAGAATACCAGCTTATAATATCAGCTTAATATTGCTGTGTTTCGTATGGTGGGTGTAGAGAACCGGAGACCGTTTTCACTAGATACGAGGCATTCCAACTTAGTCCTCACGGGTGACAACGCATCTGCATTTTGATTCTTAGTTGAGGGTAGATGTATATGTCTATGTATGTGTCAATGGGCTACGGCATCCACTTACTATCAGGTGGATTGTGTGCTCGCTTGCCACCCTATAAAAAATAATTCTTTTTTTATTAGCTTTTGATACTTTCCCAGTTTATCCATGCATGACAATGTCACAATCATTGAGTTATATGTACTACGTACTAGAGAAGCCATTCCAAACATTGACTATGTTCAACTGAACTGTACTGCAATCCGTACAAACTAAATATTGCGTAAATTAAAAATTTGTGAATTCCATAAAATAATTATTATTACCTTTTTTTAGAAATATGTTTGTTTAGATTAAATTAAGATATTTTATATTAAATTCTTATATTTATTTTATATTAATATCTTATTTTATACCAAATTAATGACTTCGCGCATGCGCGAGTTCTACTCCCACGCTTGCGCGAACACATAGAGTAGGACACAATTTTTGTTCGGAATGGCTTCTCTAGTACGTAGTACATATAACTCAATGGTCACAATATTATTTTTCTTAATTTCACATGTTATATTATTATTATAAGTTCATAGTTAACCTTGCTTACTTTTAATCATATTCATTTAGATCATCCTTGACTTTTACAAACATAATTTTATTACGACATTAATGGGATTCATCAATGTTGGGAAATTAGATCACTGTAAATTGACACGGCCTAGCCTTGGTTAGTTTGTCTGTTTTATTGTTAATTTTAATTAATTTTAATTTAATGTAATGTAACTACTAGTACTAGGTTATAGATATTTAGATTATAAATGATTAACAAATATAAATAATTGGTCTTGAAAATAAATGAATTAATATTATCTATTATGTTCTAATATTACGACGTTTATTATTCTGGAGTTAGATGTTTGAAAAATGTGAGCCTTGTGAGTTTATTACGTAGGAAATAATATGGTCAAACTTATTATACTTATGCAGAAGCCGGGGAGCGCTCGCCGTAAATTTCATAACATGTAAGTAACATGGGTTCCAATGGGTCCTACAAGTGTCCTACAAGTGAGAAACACGTTTAAAACTCACGTAAAAAAATACCTTATCTCACTGCAAAAGGCGGGTGGTGCTGATACACTTACCATGGGGTGCTCACGTCGCGCACTGGCGTTGGCGGGCCCGTCCCACCGTAAATAATTCCAGCAATCGCAAATAATACCAGATGTATGGTACATGGTATTTGTTTGGACTGTTTTATTTTTATTTTCTTTTTCGGATTCGTTCGTTCGGTTAGGACTTGGAACAATTTCTTTTTTATGTTTGTTGGAATGGCCACTAATTTAGTTTTAGTTGTTATTTAATAGTCTAGAATTTAATGTAATTTAAGGGAATGTTGTTGATTGTTTATTTGTTTGCTTATTTCAAAATTCCATTTAATATCGATCACTATTATAAATATTTTTAACCTTTTATTATTTCTTTTGTGTTTTTAACATTGTTTTTTTTTTTGACAACCATGATTACAATCATTAAAGCGTCCCCGTATTGTGCACCCTTTCGAGAGACACCCAAGTCACATAAATACATTCATATAATAATTACTACATTTTAAGTTAGTGTATTCTCGAAAGGATGTACAATGCCAACAATAGGTGTCCGAGGGAGACCAGCGTCTTGACATGCTCCTTGCGAGCATGTCATGACAAATGCTGAGCGGAAGCCTGTTTTGGCACAGTATTAGTGTATAATATATAATTTAATGTTAACCATTTGTATATGTGCATGCACTGCTGTGTCAATAAAGTTTATTTTCTTTCTTTCTTCTTCTTTCTTTCCATCCAGTCGCACCAATGAAATTAATTGTTAATTTAAATGTTTAACCAATTTTGAAGTGCTAAGACATAGTCAAGTCTACTACAAACGCATTGGTGCCGCGCGGTGGAAATGACCTTGCCCTAAAAACCCTATAAGAAATGAGGGAAGGCGTATGCACAGCTGTGGGACGTATTATATAGGTTGTAACCTTACCTTCTTATACATATTTTGTACTTATAAATTACGCTTTTGAAAATAGAAGAGGAATGTATCGGCACTGCGCTCGCAAGTCCACCTGTCCAAGGATGTAAGTACGAACGAGCCCACATTCAGTTATGGATTCAATATTATATTATAGCACCTTAAACTAAAACAACCGCTATTTATACGTGGTAGAGCCATGCTCATGAAATGCTATAATATGGTTGTAGCGACCGGGGAAGGACCACCCTCTCACAGAATAACAGCATGAATCAGTAACTAATCATAAAAAAGTGTTGAGATCACCTTTTACGATAGATGGTGACAACGCATCTGCATTTTTATTCTTCATCGAGAATAGATGTAGATGTCTATGGGCCTCAGCAATCACTATTATCAGGTGGACTGTGTGCTTGTTTGTTACTCTATAAAATAACAGCCAAAAAAAAAAACTCGTGCATCAATATATCACCGCAAGATTTATCCGACGATCTATCTTACAATATATCGGAGTAATGCGAAACACTTTCCCCACTTGAAGGTCGACTTTGCGCCTTGAATACGTCGCTGACAGCGCGCGGTGGCGTAACTGTTCACAGAGATGAATACGCCGCATTATTGTAACGTATTGAATACGCGCGTGCTAGTGCACAATTAACCCAATAGCCTTATATTTTTGATTGAGGAAAACAACAATAAGTTTTATATTGTCTATACATGGTCTATACGAATATAATCGTCACGTTATTCAAGTTCAAAAACGCTCTTATACTTTTTGCTTAGCATCTTACAGTAAATGCTGCAAGTAGAGCAATGCTAGGTGTTTTTTTTATAGAATAAATGTGACAAACAAGCACACAGTCCACCCGATGGTAAGTGGTTGCTGTGGCCCATATACATCTACATCTATCCTCGATTAAGAATCAAAATGCGCGATGTAAGCGACAATTAATAAATTGCGGACCGCGAAATCATAAGGTCGTTGGTTCGAATCAGACATTCGAGTATTGTCGTGAACTACTCTTAACACAAGCATTTAAAGCTTACCAGGAGTGCTAAAAGGGAATAATAATGTTAATAGCATTGCTAGTATTTTTCAAAAAAATGCAGATGCGTTGTCACCCCTGAGGACCAAGATGTAATGCCTCGTTTCCAGTAAAAAGGGTCTCCAGTTATCTACACTCACCAAACGAAACACAGCAGCATTACGCTGGTATTCCGTGAGAGAGTACATTAATGTGGTTGACAGATCGGTTTTATTTTGTTGATGATGTCTCTGTCTTTGTCTGTTGAAATTTTGACGATTTTTAATTTTATTAGTCGCGCAACGTATCTTCCATAATAAAAATCGGTGGTTTAGATCGCGGATTTTAATAGACTTTTTAGTTTGCCCTAATGCAAGACAGACTGAATTCAGAATCATAGTCTCCTGTATGTTGAAGTGGAACGTAATTTTCGAAATGACGATAATTAAAAACAATTTATATAACTGCGATAAAATGCGTAAAATAGTTTAAATGTATTATATACGCGTAGTGGCGGTCAAGAATATCCACTACCCCATATCCTCCCGTGGGTGTCGTAAAAGGCGACAAAGGGAAACAGGCAGGAGATGGGCAGCAGCATCTTCCTGATAATAGCCAAATTACAATAAAAAAAAACTGCGGTTGCCAACCCGCTCGCCAAGCGTGGCAACTATGGCAAATAACCCCCTATGAATGACAGTAACAAAAAAACGGCCCCCAGTCCCCGGCGGCCCCGCTATTCCTGGCTACGGTGGCGACCATGGTAACGGCGGGGCAGGGGGTGCTAAGAATCTCCGGTGGAGGTTCGGTTGCCACCTTAGACGACTCGACCTGGCAACGTACAACGCACGCACCCTGAGGACTGACGAGAAGATCGTGGAGCTGGAAGAAGAGATAGACAAGTTGCGCTGGCATATTATAGGATTATCCGAAGTCCGAAGAGAGGGGGAGGACACGGTAATCCTCGAATCCGGCAACTTGCTCTATCACCGGGAGGGCGACCATCTGTCCCAAGGAGGTGTCGGATTTATCGTCCACAAGTCTCTCGTTAACAACGTTGTAAAGATCGGGAGTGTGTCGACGAGGGTTGCGTACCTTATACTCAGAATCACCAAACGGTATTCGCTGAAGGTCATACAGGTTTACGCACCAACCTCGGCACACCCCGATGAGGAGGTGGAGGAAATGTATGAGGATATCTCTAGAGCCATGCATTCCTCCAAAACCCAATATACGGTGTTAATGGGAGACTTCAATGCAAAACTAGGCACAAGAGAGAACGGTGAGCTGAAGGTAGGGAAATTTGGAATAGGGCAACGGAACCCAAGGGGCCAGCAGCTGGCCGACTTCATGGAGAAAGAGGGACTCTTTATGATGAACTCTTTCTTCCAGAAGCGGCCCCACAGGAAGTGGACCTGGTCGAGCCCCGACGGTTCCACAAAAAATGAGATTGACTTCATTATGACGACCAGACGACAACTGTTCAGTGATGTCTCCGTGATCGCGAGGGTGAAAACTGGTAGCGATCACCGAATGGTTAGAGGCACACTGAACCTAAACGTTAAGTTGGAGAGGTTTCGTCTAATGAAGTCAACGCTCCGTCCCCCTCGTGCTCTGTTCCAAAGTCCCGAAACCTTTCAGCTCGAGTTACAAAACCGTTTTCAGTGCCTGGAAGACTGCATTGAAGTGGACGATATGAATGACAAGCTCGTGGGAACTGTCCATGCGGTCGGAGCTAAGTTCTGCAAGACCCGCCGCAGAAGAACACAAAAACTCTCCGATCACACTCTTAATCTCATGGCTGTTAGACGGGAGATGAAGCTAGATTCTTCAACAGACTTGACAGCATACAGGCATCTGAACAGACAGATCTCCAAATGCATGCGGCGGGACTTACGCAACTTCAATACAGCTCGTATTGAAGAAGCGATCGAGCGGAACCAAGGCTCCAAAGTCTTTGCCAGAGATCTGTCTGCCAGAAAGAGCCAACTGTCAAAGCTGAAGACAGAATGTGGCAGCATCGTTTCCGGGACACCTGAGATTTTGAGTGAGATTGAGAGGTTCTATGGGCAGCTGTACACATCATCGTTGGAGCCACACGCAAGTGTGAGTAACGATCCAAGAGCGAGTCTCATCCGACACTATTCCGAAGATATCCCGGATGTCAGTCTGAGCGAGATTAGGATGGCTCTCCAGCACCTTAAAAACGGTAAGGCCCCAGGCGAGGATGGAATTACAGCGGAGCTTCTGAAAGCGGGTGGAAGACCGGTACTTGAAGTCCTTCAGAAACTCTTTAATTCCGTCCTCCATGGTGGCATTACACCGGAGGCGTGGAGCAGAAGTGCGGTGGTCTTGTTCTTCAAGAAAGGTGACAACGCTCTCTTGAAGAACTACAGACCGATTTCCCTTCTGAGCCGCGTCTACGTGCTGTTTTCAAGAGTCATTACGAATCGTCTCGCGCGCAGACTTGACGACTTCCAGCCTCCCGAACAAGCCGGTTTCCGAAAGGGCTTTAGCACCATAGACCACATACATACCCTTCGGCAAGTTGTACAGAAGTCCGAAGAGTACAATTTGCCACTATGTCAGGCGTATGTGGACTATGAGAAAGCCTTTGATTCCGTCGAAATTTGGGCGGTGCTGCAGTCCCTTCAGCGGTGCCAAGTTGACTGTCGGTATATCGAAGTGTTGAAGTGCTTGTACAGTAGGGCTACGATGGCTATCCGAGTACAGAACCAGAGTACGAAACCTATCCAATTGCAGAGAGGTGTAAGACAGGGTGACGTCATATCCCCGAAACTCTTCACCGCTGCATTGGAAGACGTTTTCAAGCTTCTGGACTGGAAAGGATACGGTATCAACATCAATGGCGAGTACATCACTCACCTTCGATTTGCCGACGATATAGTCCTTATGGCAGAATCGCTGGAGGACCTAAGCACTATGCTCAATGACCTCAATAGTGTTTCCCAACGGATAGGTCTTAAGATGAACATGGACAAAACAAAGATCATGTTTAATGTCCATGTCACACCTATGCCGGTAGTTGTTGGGAGCACTAAGCTCGAAGTTGTTGACGAGTATGTTTACCTGGGACAAATAGTCCGACTGGGTAAGTCCAACTTCGACCGA
Organism: Parnassius mnemosyne; assembly: GCA_963668995.1. Taxonomy (NCBI): domain Eukaryota; kingdom Metazoa; phylum Arthropoda; class Insecta; order Lepidoptera; family Papilionidae; genus Parnassius; species Parnassius mnemosyne. The sequence goes on from CAVLGL010000115.1 coordinate 18,180,226, forward strand.
GAGGTCAATCGACGGATTCAACTCGGCTGGGCAGCGTTCGGGAAGCTACGACACATCTTCTCGTCAGACATTCCTCAAAACCTTAAAACGAAATTGTACAACCAGTGCGTGTTGCCAGTGATGACTTACGGAACTGAGACGTGGTCCTTCACTGCTGGCCGTATGAGGAAGCTCAAGGTCGCTCAGCGAGCTATGGAGAGGGCTATGCTCGGAGTTTCTCTGCGTGATAAACTTAGGAATGAGGATATCCGCAGTAGAACCAGAGTGACCGACATAGCCCAACGGATTAGTAAGCTGAAGTGGCAGTGGGCCGGCCATATAGCTCGAAGAACCGACAACCGATGGGGAAGAAAGGTTCTCGAGTGGCAGCCTCGTACCGGTAGGCGAAGTGTAGGGCGTCCCCCCACGAGATGGAGTGACGACCTGGTAAGACATGCAGGAAGTCGATGGATGCAGGTGGCTCAGGACCGTGTTTTGTGGCATTATTTGGGGGAGGCCTATGTTCAGCAGTGGACTTGTGAAGGGCTGTAATGATGATGATGAATGATGATATACGCGTATGTAGCATTATATGCCAGACATATTTATTAACTTTCTTATTAAATTTGAACTGTTAATAGAGTGCAACACGAATTTTAGGTGCTCAGGATGCAGATTTTAAGAAAGGGAATTTAAAGGATAGAGAAAAGAGATTCCTAATGTATTACACGAAAAGTTACTTGAACTATACATTATACATTTTCACTTTATGTTGATGGTCCTTAGTGCTAATAATAATAAAATAAAATAATCTCTCTACATACATACTATAAAACACTCCTCCGTCTGTACGCTTAGATCTCTTAAACTTCGCAACGGATTTTGATGCGGTTTTTATCAATAGACAGAATGATTAAAGAGGGTAGTTTATTTGTATATCCATTCCTTTAACCTTACAATAATGAGGGAAGGGCAGTGGCCTGCAATAAGTTATTGTAAAACTGTTACTTTAGTATTGCTATCATTGGAGGGATACTTTGTTATTGTGCCCATTATAAAGATATGCAAATGAACTCTATACGCTTTTGTACCTTTAGATCCAGTCTTCGACCACCATTAGGTTATGTATGCTAAATGAAGCAAACGGCGTCCTTTGAGATAATATTGCATTAGTGTGTAAATAGCACTGTTTACGTTGTGCTAATTACGTGGAATTTTCTACGACGTATTGTCTACGACATAGTTAATTCTTTGCAACTGTTGCTGGTGTTCTAAAATTTGCTAGTATTCAAACAATGTATCTACGTATTTCATTTTACTAAAGATTCAATTAGTTATAAACCTTTCAAAAATACGAGGGTACTCCATAGAAAAATATTTACAGGTTTTGATTTTAATGAATATACAGACGATTCCACATACAAAATTAAGAAAAGATTGGATAAAAAAAACATCAAGATGCACACGTATCAGCTTTTAAGCTGCTAGTGTGTTTATGTAGTCATAATAATAATAAAGTCAAATAAAGAAAATAGTCACTTGAAAGCCGAAACAGATAAGCGAATAAAATATCTGGACCTGGCTCACGAGGTGACCGACATGTGGGGTGGTCTGCCGACCGAAATTATTCCTGTAGTCTTTTCTGCGAACGGGCTAATCCCGGTCAGGCTGTTGGGTCATCTGAGGCGACTGGGACTCCGTGACGGAGCGCTCCGTGCTCCTCGATACTGCCCGCATCGTCCGCCGGTTTTTCTCCCTTTCTCCCTAACCCTCGGCCGTTCGATGTCTCCTGCCGAGGGCGTCCATCTCGTTCAGTTTTTATTTATTTATTTCACTTTATTGATATAGATTTACGTATATTTTTATAATTTTCATCTATATAACTATAATAAATACCCATGTGCTCATTTGATATTACGAGTAAATAAAAACGACCGTTTCATTTTTTGATACCTATTACTCGGGATATACCTAATTGAAAACACCCACTTATTTTCGATCTTGAACGATCTTCTCATACATATACAGGTATGCTGGTCTTCTTTTACGTACGTAGGTCGATGAAATGTTGAATTAAAATATAATCGAGAAATCGTTGAATGTTTATCCGAATTAATGTTTTCCGAATATTATTTTGAATAAATATTAAAACAATGAAACTCGTGTCTTCTGAATTATCTTGGTTTCATGTGTAACAATAATAATTAACACAATCCTTAAGTACTTTCGTTAAAATATTTGTTAATGTGGGCACTTATATATAATGTAAAATCACCATATTCGACTCCGTGGCGCAGTGGCTTGGCCACCCTCATTAGTTGCAACCCTAAGGGCTGCGGGTTCAAATTCCGCACGGAACAAGTATTTGTATGGCCTACAAATAATTGTTCTGGGTCTGGATTTTTGTCCTTGTAAAATATGTGTATGTAAACTGCCCCCGCGATACAGGACAAACTTCTAGTGTAGAGGTAATATTTTTTAAATGAATAAATGAATGAATAATACTTGAGATCGGGCTAGCTCGATAAAGGTTTTTATTACAATAATTTCTGTTCTAAAACAGCACGTAGTTTTCAGTAATCGTAATATCATGTACTCGTAAGCTTAGGTCCACTCCAGGCCCATAATTCGATACAGTGACACAGGAATTTCACAATAGCACATTTCTCTTCAGCTTACACCCTGTATGCAGTTAGTTTAACTGGCATGCCCTCAAACCGCAAACGTGTGCATACATTCACGTTGCCGAGAAAACTGAATAGTTGAATTCACTCTAGGCAAATTCTTGCTGGACGCCTTACGAGCTTACGACCCATTGTATTGACCGTTGCGACAAAGTATACCCGGAAAGTCTGCCGCCCATTTTATTTGCCGAATACTAAAAGCATCATTGTAAATCCCGATTATAAAATTTCATATAAAACGTACGGGGATTTGTCGCTAATCTAATTTGCGTATTCGTCATAATAAAATAACTATACATTTTGCTTACTAACATTTTGGCTTATTTACTGAAACTACGTGGTGGAATTACACCTTCTATGCCCAGAAATCCATCTTTTTTCAAATTGTGATGCTTATCAAAATTTAAGAGTAGTTTTTAAATTTTAAGTGAATAAATAGACTGTCTCGGCGATATCGTTTTGTAATATTTTAACTGGTACAGCCACGCTGCAGCTATGTTATGGTTTTAGCACGAAGGGGTCGGCTGGACCGGAGTAAGACCACGCTCTCACAGAATACCAGCGTTAAATAGCAGCTCAATGCTGCTGTGTTTCGTATGGCAAGTGTAGAGAACCGAAGACCCTTTTTACTGGAAACGAGGCATTCCATCTTAGTACTCACGGGTGACAACGCATCTGCATTTTGATTCTTAATTGAGGATATATGTAGATGTCCATGGACCACAGCGTTCAATTATCATCAGGTGGAATGTATACTCGTTTGCCACCCTGATTCTATAAAAAAATACTATTTAGGGCTGATTTTTCAATTCTCAGATAAAATTTATTCATAGAATAAAATACAACATAAACACATTAAAAAATACAGTTGTATGAATAAAATAGTTCAATTGTTTCACATTTATATTCAGTCAGGTTATAATTTATTCGAGGGATACCTTTTTTGCTAACTATTGAAAAATCGGCCCTTTGACGATATAAAAAGAACTTAAAATCGCGTACTATTAACTGAAAATGAATCTAAGCACGCTATCACAAAGTAAAACACTTGTCACATTATTATATATGTTAAGTTAGTTTAGATCATCTGGATTATGACACGGTTACTTCATTACGTCTCACAGCCAACTTGTGGTCATGTAATCTAATTACCATTGTACAGAGCAACGGAGTACGATAACACCACGCTTGACTGATGTTACCTCGGTGTCGAGGCCGATTTTCATTGACTGGCAGTATTATATCTAATGTAATAACTTATCATCTACAAATGAAGTAAACATTTTATAGATGTAAACGTGGTAGAGCCATGCTGCAGCTATATTAGTAGTATAGTTGTAGCACGAATGGGTCGGCTCGACCGGGGAAGGACCACGCTCTCACAGAATACCAGCGTCAAATAGCAGCTGAACGCTGCTGTGTTTCGTATGGTGAGTGTAGAGAACCGGAGACCCTTTTTACTGGAGAAGAGGCATTCCATCTTAGTCCTCACGGGTGACAACGCATCTGCATTTTGATTCGTAAACGAGGATAAATGTAGATGTCTATGGGCCACAGCGACCACTTACCATCAGGTGGGCTGTGTGCTCGTTTGTCACCCTATCCTAATCCTAAAAAAATGTATACAAGTTATATGTATATAGTTATAATAAGTTAATTAGCTTAAACTAGTAAGGTGTAGCGGTGTTTTTTTTTTAAAGTAAGACTAACAACCATCCAGTTTCCCAAATGGATGTTGTGACTATAAACATCTACGTTAATCCTCAATTAACTAGTATAGGATTCTTCTGTACCAGTCGGTTCTCACCGCTAACTATACGGAATACAGCAGCAATATGCTGCTATATATCCCTGTTGTGAAAGTGTGATTCTCCGCCGAACGGACCCATTCGTGCTGGAGTCATATATAAGAAAGTGTTTTGGCGAAAGTTAAGTAGGTTTTATTTAATCATTATCATCATCATCATTACAGCCCTTCACAAGTCCACTGCTGAACGTAGGCCTCCCCCAAGAAATACCACAAAGCACGGTCCTAAGCCACCTGCATCCATCGACTTGCTGCATGTCGGCATGCATGTTACCAGGTCGTCAGTCCATCTAGTGGAGGGACGCCCTACACTTCGGCCGCCGGTACGAGGCCGCCACTCGAGAACCTTTTTTCCCCATCGTTTGTTGGTTCTTCGAGCTATATGAAAGGCCACTGCAGCATACTAATACGTTGGCTTTTGGCTATGTCGGTCACTATGGTTCTACTGCGGATATCCTCATTTCTAAGCTTATCACGCAGAGAAGCTCCGAGCATAGCCCTCTCTATAGCTCGCTGAGCGACCTTGAGCTGCCCCATATGGAGAGCAGTGAAGGACCACGTCTCAGTTCCATAGGTCATCACTGGCAACATGTTGTACAGTCTCGTTTTCAAGTTTTGAGGTATACCTGACGAGATGTGCCGTAATTTCCCGAACGCTGCTAGCCGAGTTGAATCCGTCGATTGACCTCTCGGTCGAAGTTGGACTTACCTAGTCGGACTATTTGTCCCAGGTAATCTCTCATACTCGTCAACAACTTCGAGCTTAGTGCTCCCAACAACTACTGGCATAGGTGTGACATGGACGTTATACATGATCTTTGTTTTGTCCATTTTCATCTTAAGATATACTTATTTATATGTTTATATATACCTTATTTAATACTTAACTTTTGAAAATTAGGTATTTGAAGAAAGTATCGCTGTCACTCTGCGAGCGCTCAGCGTTCGATAAGGACAACTGCAGATCCGAATGAATAGCCTAAGTAAAAAGGCATAATTCGAGATTTGGCTCTCTACCATTTCCTCCTCCAATATTGTACCAATTTAAAAGATATTTCATAAACTGAATAATAAGGATTTACACTATGTTCGTGTGCTTTTCTTTTTTCAATATTAGTTAACAAATTTGAACACAAGGCCTCTGTTGACAGCGGTCTAAATAGGCAATTTTGAGCATTTCGTAAAGGTTCTAGCTTTTCTAAATATAATGTATCATCAAAAATGAAAACATACAGACACGGAAGAGGTTGATATTTATTTTACTGTAAAAATTCATTGTTATAAGGTTATAAAGGAGAAAGAAAACAGGCGAGAGAAAAGACCACCAGAAAAGACCACCTGCATTTCCTCTTGTAAGTTGCCTTGTCGAACGTTACAGATATAATATATATTATATTTGAAATTATTATTGATGATGATAACGAATAACATTACTAAACTGAACCTTTAATAATAAAAGTTGACAGGCTTTTAGATAAATTGGAAAAAATATGGCGTGATATACGTAAGATGAAAGTACTGTTCGAGAAAAAAAAACTATAGAATCTCCTCGAGCCTCCGAGTAAAGTTCTTTCACTGAGCCCGCACATAAATCTTATATAAAGTCGTTAATCCTTAAGGACCCTGAATGGAAATAACGCATTTCTTGCTAAGCTTTAAAGCTAAAAAACGTAAGGCGGCAATTCTTAAATCAAACGCTATAATACTCATAGTACCACTAGTACTCGTACTTAGAAATGAGATTCTCCCCCGGAGCAGTTCGCGATTTTTGTTTTTTTTATTTGCATTTTTATGATTGTTTATTGTAGTTGAAAATGAAAAATGGTAATTAATCAAAGAGGTTTCAATGTGTTAATGTGGTTATTATTGAGGAATAATATCTACATAAAATTAACACATGGATACTGAAAACTAAATAAACTAGGAATAATGAAATACAATATCTTTCCATAAATACATATACATATTCAAGAGAGCCGTGACAGCTCAGAGGTTGAGCGCTCGCTGTAAACTTCACAATACGCGAGCAACCCGGGTTCAATCCCCGCCGGTACCATTGAAATTGTTAATTACGATTTTAAGTGCTAATTTACCACGTGCTAAACGGAGAAGGAAACAACTAGGAAACCAAGCATGTCTGAGAAATAAAAAAAATATTCCGAAGACGTGAAGTTCGCCAACACCCATTGGGGCAGCGCGGCGGACGTTTCCTTGCCCTAAAACCCTCACAGAAATGAGAGAAGGCCTGTGCCCAGCAGTGGGACGTATATAAGCTGTAACTTAATATCTTTACATAATACTTTTATGCTGTAGGGCTTCATATCTGCCTGAGTTGGTCTGGGCATGTGCTAAACAGCCTCTACCTGTTTCTGAGCCCAGCCAGGCAACATTGCACCCAATAAAACTCTACTTACTCTCTATACACTTTACACTGGAGTACAGCAATGCAAACACTGCTTTTTGGCAGCGAGATTGGTATGTACATAACCAAATGTGCTCTTAGGTAGAAAAGGAATTCTACCATCAAGTCCCCTACTTGTCCGACCACCTAGTAAGTCCAGTTACCATCAAGTGTACTTTAAGCTGGTTGTCGTCGTCGTCGAGAATTAAATATTTTAATTCTCGACGTTTCGGGTGCACTGAAACGTTAAAATTAAACACAATAAAATCCGTAAATTTAGTTTCATTTAATGTGTAGTATTCGCGCAAATATATAAGAAATCATTATTATATAAAAGAAATCATATTAAACTTTCATAATAACTCGTCAGCTCGTGTTAAATACTGCAGAGTTGTCTCTGCAGTATTTAACATTTAAAGTAATCCTCACTACGAAGTTATCGTGAAACGTATATATATGTAATCGATACAAAAACGATTCCTTTGGCATCTCAGTTACCAGTACAATCTAGTTAAACGCCTACCATCCTATAAAGACTGACAGAATCACTTTAAATTAAATAGCCTAAAAGAACACAGGAACTTATCGATCTTGTTTTACTCTTCAAACTCGATTGCCCAGAATTATTAAAAACGATTACATTAAATGCATCTTAGACAGACCATCATTCATTTTGTGACACAAGTGGTAAAATTAAAAATTTTGTGCAACCGACTTCAAAGCTCTAAAACTACTGGTCAGACGTTCATCCAAGGACCACACGAGAAGCACCAGCTGTCAAATAAATAAATAATCATCGAAATCGGTTCACCTAGAAAAAGTTATGAGGTAACACGCATAAAGAACATACAGTCGAATTGAGTACCTCCTCCTGTTAGAAGTCGGTAGAAAACCAATCTGGTTGGTTCGTAACACATAAAAAAACATAGGTACCGTCGATTTCAGTAGTCACAGTGAGTTATATTAACGTTGAACAGTATTCAATGTTGATATAACTCACTGTCCAAAGAAATAGTTGTAGATATATTCAGCATTAGCATTTTTAATTTTAAGAAGTCTGTTCTCTTTCTATTTCTGTTATCCATAATAAAATAAATAAAGTAGGAGTCTTAAATTAGGATGCTAACGTCAGGCAGGCCAAGCATTTAAAACTTGCATTTCCTGAAAGTAGTTTTGCATAAAGGCCTTTGCTTGCGGCGGCATCGAGTGACGGGTCGACAACTTCTCTTTTAAATAGTCGCGGAGGGCGATGGCTACCATGCGTCATGCTTGTGAAGATTTGCTGGTTGTGGGTAGTCTTCTCGCGTTTGTAACATAATTATTGCTTTACTTTTTATTTTTATTTTATTGTGTAATTTTATTATGGAATATGTTTTGATTACTTATGGGTCTAATCCTTTTCAATTTTGATTATAATATTAAATCATTAACCTTTAAAAAAATCACAAAATGGGGATATCTTGCGCAGTTTCTTCTTCGGATAGTGGAACCTTATTATGAAACGGCAGTAGATAAAAAATATGCTAACGTTTGACAAACAAAACTTTCATTTCTTACGTTGTAAAAAAGAGTTTTAAATAAAATACAACGAAGATTGATCAAGTCCGTTTAAAATTAGTTAAACGTCACGTTTGTGTTTTACTTATTTTGAAATCTACACATCGAATGCTAAGCTGCAATCATGGCCAAGGGGGAGGATTCGATGGTAAAATAGGAAAAATAAAATTCTTAAATTATTAACTTCCTTCTGCGTAGCATTGAAAGGAAGTTAATGGTTTTAGCTGGCAGTCTGTTAGTCTGTATGCCGACACGATAACTTCCATTCCACTGGACCGATTGACTTTAAATTTGGTATGTGGATACCTTGAGGTAGTAGCTCGATCGAGTTTGAATTTGGGTCTTGTAGGTCAAAGGGCACCAGAGATATGGGATTCACGCAGAAGGAAGTTGTTTTTCTTGAATTTACATTCAACTCGTTTTTTTTTCGTAAAGGTTAAACCGGTAAACCGAGTCCAAAAAAGGAGAAAATTTAGAGAACTTTCTCGTTTTTTGAAAATTCGGGGCGTATATTTTATGCTCACCGATTTTTGGAAAACGGATACACCAAATTGAATAATTTTTAATTTATTTATTAATAATTATCATTATAAATTTAAAGAAAATATTTAATTTCTATTTACATTACATTTTAATGTACCTACTTACATATTTAAACGAAATTCTAGCTGTTGTTATGTTGAACTTATAGCGATATTACTTTGACTACACGAAAAGGTAATAAGTTTTATTAAGACATATATACCAACTTTAAATAGAAAAAAGAAAATAATTTCACATTAACTTTTGAAGTCCAAACTTTACTCTTGATTTCTCGATACACTTAGCGCCACCTACAAAACTTATTATGTGAAATGTTTTTTTTTTTTAGTTTTTGTTCTATGTTAATTCAAAATTGTCAAAGCTCTAAACTACCTATTTCTTATTATGATATTTCTAGTAGAAAATATGTAATAGAAAAGTTTATATAAAAGTCGTCAAAGTAATCAGAACATATTACGGTACAGACAATCCGTTTCCGTTACTTGTCGTCCAATGTTCGCGCAGATATCAATATTTTATTGACGCGTCTTCGTTTGATCGTTGAGAGCATTCAGCATGTTATTAATACGAAACACTAACGCACGTGGGAAAGATCTCTGACTAGATATTACATGCAACAAACTGACTCGTTGGGCTAGTGGTTGTAAATGCGATTACAGAGCATGAGGTCCCGGGTTCGAATCCCGGGTCGGGTCAAAATCCGTTATTGGATTTTTCTGTCGAGAAATTCTCAGTAGCAGCCCGGATTCAGGAAGCTGGCGATGTCTCACCCCCTTGCCTGGAAAAGCATTGTGTCGGATTACCGTCCCATAGTACTATGAGAGTGAGGGAATAGAGAGTGCACCTGTGCTTGCGCATATACTTGGGCATATAATCCTGTCCTGCGCAGATGGCTAGTCTCCGTTGAGACTGGCCGCCGTGATCGAAATTCGTTTATACGTGGTAGAGCCATGCTGCAGCTATATTAGTAGTATAGTTGTAGCACGAATGGGTCGGCCGACCTGGGAAGGACCACGCTCTTACAGAATACCAGCGTAAAATAGCAGCTTAATGCTGCTGTGTTTCGTATGGTGAGTGTAGAGAACCGGAGACCCTTTTTACTGAAAAAGAGGCATTCCATATTAGTCCTCACGGGTGACAACGCATCTGCATTTTGATTCGCAAACGTGAATAGATGTAGATATCTTTGGGCAACAGCAACCACTTACCATCAGGTGGACTGTGTGCTCGTTTATCAAAAAATTCTGTCTGGAATGCATTATTACATGCAAAAAAAACCTTTTTTTTTGTATAAAAATAAGGGTGAGAACCGAGTACACAGTATACGTGATGGACACTATACTGTGTACTCTTTGACTAAGAATCAAAAGTTCATTGAACTAAGAGCTCCATAAAACAATGAAATGCCTCGTTACTGGTAAAAATAATCTTTGGTTCACATTACTCACCATAAAGAAACACAGCAGCACTTATAACGCTGTTATTCTGTAAGGGCGTGATTCTCTGTCGAGCTGACTCATTCGTACTGCAGCCACTACAGTGTATCCCTACAACGTAAAAAAGAAAGGAATATTTAATAATATCCTACCTATAATTGACCCATCTTTCGCGTTAATTACCGTAGTAGAATAGACTCAATAAGTACAACGCCTTTCGCATTGAGTGGTGTCGCATCGCGCTTTGTCGATTCCCATCGCTTGCCTGTGACAATGAGTCACAAAGGAACGATTACCCTAACTACATATTTGTACCTTTTCTGCAGGCACTAACTCAGGTAGCCATGAAACTTTTTAGCAAAAGAAACTAAAATATTTTTAATCAGTATAATTTAACTATTAAAAATAAATATATAGAAAATTCTATGAGGCACAAATATTTTTTATATATATGCGAACTCAATGCCATCGTGAATTCTATGATAGTTAACTTTTTAGTAGTCTGATAATATATGGTTATTTGCCCTTCTCATAAACTCTTCTGTCCAGCATAGTGAATATGAACAAACAACAAAAAATAGTTGGTTCTTTAAGCAAAAACTTTTAACAAAAGTAAAAGCCAAGGAAGAGACAAAGCCCCGACTAGATTGTGATCGTATGAACTTTTAGTCCTTTGAAATCGGCTTTTACTTTATTGTTAAAAGTTATTTTTTTAACATTTCGAGTAGGCTAAGGAATATTTATATACCTATATATATATATATATTCCTTATATATATATCAACATCAGTTCACGAACAGCGAAGATGTCGAGTAAAAAAAAAAAGGTAGAATTGTAAGTCTTCTCCTTTTTTGATGTAGGCTAAAAATAACTATTCAGCATTCGACTTTAAAGGGTTGAGAATAAGAACAACATTCTAGAGCATTCTAGAAAGAGCCTATGCCCAGTAGTGGACTTAAAAATGTAGGTTGGCTTACAACTGTGATCTATGACGAGAAGTAGCGTTGTGGTAGCGTTAGAGATATTTGCCGATTTGCCTGACAAACGTATCATTTACGAAAAATACTCCCAAACGCAGTTACAGTTTGTAACATAATATATTGAAGAAGAACTGGGGAGAAAGATTACATTTACGGATTAAAATAATCTCCTCGAAGTAAATTTATTCAGTAACACTTTTATCCTGACAGTAATTAATTAATGGCCGACTTTGCGTGACTGAAATTATTAATGTTTCATTACTCGCAATATAAATTGGCGTCTACGTTCTAGACTTATTGATTAATTTATGTAAATTTTAACAACTTAATGTTAGGTTTTTAGTTAATAATTATACTGAATCCTTTAGCATGTTCTTTTTGCTTAGCATCACCTTTACAACAAGAGCCAATGTCAGTCTCAGTTATTCTCGTCACAAAGACGTAATTTTATATGCCATTTACTTTATTGCTTCTGGGGATATGAAAATTATTAAATAATACTTTTATAGAAAATAGATGACTTTGTTAATAAACTTTGCTTGGTTTTGACTAGCTGCTAATATTTTGTACAAACGATTAAAACATCTTTACTTTTATTTTTATACAGTCACGGGTACAGTTACAATATAGCTACATCGTTAAACTCTTTAAGTAATTGGGTAATTTGACAGTTAAAAAAAATGATTTATTAATATATTAACTACACGATTACTTAAAATATTTATAATTTTAAAGTTCTCAATATCAATCAGAAACACTTTCGTCAATGTATTGTACGTGGTAGAGCCATGCTGCAGCTATATTTCTGGTATAGTTGTAACACGAATGGGTCGGCTCGACCGGGGAACGACCACACTCTCACAGAATACCAGCGTAAAATAGCAGCTTAATGCTGCTGTGTTTCGTATGGTGAGTGTAGAGAACCGGAGACCCTTTTTACTGGAAACGAGGCATTCCATCTTAGTCCTCACGGGTGACAAAGCATCTGCCTTTTTTATAAGCGAGGATAAATGTAGATGTGTATGGGCCACAGCAACCACTTACCATCAGGTGGACTGTGTGCTCGTTTATCACCCTTATCCTATTAAAAAAAAATGTATTTGTATGTTATGTTTGCACTGCGCAGATTTTCTTGCACCGATAAATTTAAAAGAAAACTTAAGATTTAAGCACAACTAGGAGTAGGTTTCCACTAGGTGATATTACTCTTTTTCTGTCGTTGAGTCCGTGTAGGTAGATATTTCCTATTTCTGCTAAAAAGCTGTGAGGCGTTCCACTGTGTGTTCGAAGTTAGTTGCAATTGTCTATGGACTGCAGTGGCTACTTAGCGTCAGGTGTATTGCAAGTTCGTTTCTAACTTCACTATTATAAAAAAGTTCAAAAAGAAGTGATGTATGACAGTTTTATAAATACAAAATATCTAAATAATGATTACAAGAAACAAGACAAAAATGTCAAATCATCCAGAATTTGAATTTGTTTGTAATGTTACAAATAAAAGCTATAACATCATATCTACTCAATTAAATCGAAGTACAAATTTAAACGATTAATGCGTGTGAACGAAGAAACCATTTTAAAAATAGCACAAAGTTAATAGATGCCCACAGACACTGCTATCTCACAGAGAATGACGCTTGGGACGACATTGGTACATAAATTATCCTAAGTCGGCTCGTCGGTCGGTGCGCCACGGCGTCGCGGCCTCGCGGCTGAGATGTTTATCTGGACAACAACGATCTCGCACTGATAACACTAATCAGGACACGGCTGGCTAATTAAAGACTTACCAGTAACGCAAATCCCGCTACAATCCTGCAACAGTGGAGAAACGTGCATAGAATTCTCAATGCAATGATAGTCTTAACGCGAAATGATATTTCTGCTAACTCGTGCATGTGCAACGTGTTAGAATTTTATCAACCCATTCTTTATATCCGCTCTTACTTGTATTCAAGTTGAGTGATCTTTTGTGCGTATTGCGATTGGATGCGGAGAACATAAGTATAATTTTAAGCTGGATCAAGAGGACAAGATTATTGTACGACTGAGATCACATACCTGACCAATAATGTCCTCTTTTTTAATAATAGAAAATATGGCATTAAGATAATTTTAGCTTTTTTAAAATATTGTATAAATTACTTATGTGTTTTGAAATAAATTGTAGAAGTAACGAAACAAAAAACTATTTTTAGTCATTGATGCAACTTCATTATAGCAAAAAAAACATTCTTAAGCAGTTTATGGATAATAACAATGATATAACTTTATTATGATAATTACCTGTTCCCTATGACTTCGCCCGCGTGGGATTTGTTACAATTGGATTTTATGGGTTGTAATTTTATTTTTTTGCGCGGAACTCTAATTCTATAACTAAAATAAAAGTAGCCTGTAAATGTTACTCCTTATAAAGCCGGAACAAACAGACAGACAAATTTTTTAAAAATTGTGTTTTTTTGGTATTAGTACCGTATATACTTTCGTATGCATATATTAAAAAGCTGTTATTTTGACATTACAAACAGATATATAGATATATTTCCCCATCCCCTCCGCTTACAAAAATTCGACATACCGTACCGCTAGTTTTGGTGGTACTTAGTAGAAGGAAGAAGTTTTGGGATTTGGTCTGGTCCGAGATAAGTTCCAAAGTGTTATAATAATATCTTTCGTAAAATTATATGAGTCTTTATTTCATAATACTTGTTAGGTCTCAATTTGCTTGTCAGTTTTATTTTAATCACATATTATTCAATAAATTATAAAAATTGTTATAAATGTATTATCATATGACTCACGCTTACTTGTCAAGGTTAAGAGAAAGTTACTTTACGAATGACAGTCAAGTTTACGTCAGTTGTTCCCAAGTTGAGCTCAGTCAATAAATATTTTAAAGCGGTTCGAGTAAGACAGCCGTAGAGAGAGACTTTACACGAAGCAACGCCTTTTAAACAAAATCATTTTAAATAATGACGACATTACTGAACGCGATTTGATTTAGATGCAGTGGTGTACGGAGACAAACAAAATATATTATGCATCCTAAATATTTTGTTGTTTAGAACAAGTATAGGTCCTCGTTTGAATTAGAATTCAGGATCCGTGACTTAGTTGTAAATGAATATGCAAGCGACGCGGTCGCCAAATATTAAACAATATCAAGCTGTGTTAACATGTTATTATAAATTATTTTATTTTATTGTTACAGAAACAATATAAGAACGCGGCGTCGGCGAGGCGCCCCCCTCCGCACGCTTACTGATGACACAATAAATTGTGATGCTGACACGAACAGGATCCTATAGGAAACTGCGTCCTAGAGGACGACGAAGGACGTTGTAACGCAAAAACTACTAGTTATATAAGTGCAAGTGCCTAAATCGTTAACAATGTTGGGGAACCGTCGTAACTTTATCTTTAGAGTGAGTATTGTCATTAATATAGCCGTGTTGTTCTACGCGGCTATGCACTTATCTGGCAATGGAGCCCCTGGAGTCGAATGGGTTACGGTTGACGGATCTGAAAGAAGCGCCGAATTCCGGTACATCAACAGAGAAGATGTTCGAAACGAGACTGAAACGAGGCCGGTCGATTCGAGTGTTAAAAACATCGAAGAATCCACGTCGCAGAAGACCCCCTCTACCATGCCTACAACAAATAAGACAGCATCTAGCACTGCATCCATTGCCGAATTGGAGAAGAAAATTCTTAGTGTAGTGCCATCGGAACCAGATACAACGAATGAAACAATACTCGATATAGTTGATGAAAATGGCTTAACGGATGCAACACTGGCGCGCCTTCGGACGCTTCTCGGGTGCAACGAAAAAGATTTCCTTCCTCAGACCATACAAAAAGGGGACTTCTGGGTATTAAAGAATTTTGTGCGTGCTGACCATGGCATTATTCTATGTCACGAAACAATCACCTATACTACACACGCTGGCTTTGAGTTCCTGGATAACGTTCAACCTCTAGTTGAAAGGTAAGTTCAATCTTTTACCTAAAATATTGAAACTGGGTTTTATTTAGCCATTCCTAATTGTTCAATGTAAACAAAAATTATATACATAAAAGTTTAAATAATTAGAATAGGGGAAAAAAAACTTCACTATTAAATATATTTTGAGTTCAGTTATGAATCTTCAAATAAAATAAATCAGTAACCGGCAAATGTTCTTGACGAAATACATAAAGTTTTTGCGAGGTACCGGCGCAATCACTTAGTATAATTAGTTTACTTTACGAGTCTCTCGAATGGAATAGGACAAGGTTTGTAAGATGTGATTATTATATTATATTACCATTGCAAAATGTATTTACATGTTAATAGTAGTCTATAATCAGAATGTCGTCACAACTTAGGAGAATTACGTGGTAGAGCCATGCTGCAGCTATATTAGTAGTATAGTTGTAGCACGAATGGGTCGACTCGACCGGGGAAGAACCACGCTCTCACAGAATACCAGCGTAAAATGGTAGCTTGACACTGCTGTGTTTCGTATGGTGAGTGTAGAGAACCGGAGACCCAGTTTACTGGAAAAGAGGCATTCCATCTTAGTCGTCACGGGTGACAACGCATCTGCATTTTGATTTTTTATTGAGGATCAGTGTAGATGTCTATGGGTCATAGCAACCACTTACCATCAGGTAGGCTGTGTGATCGTTTGTCACTCTTTACTATAAAAAAAAAGAATTGTGTTGAGAAATTGTTACATTTGAATATTTGCCGAAGAATTTTAGCCTCATTTAGTTATCTTTATATTAAAGCAGTCTAATTCGAAAAAGTAATAATAAAAACGGTAGCACAATTTTTTATAGATTACATGTAATTTTTAGTTGAAAGTAATTTTTTTACTTTACCACTGGTTTGGAAAAAAAAACACTGTCCCGGGAAGAACCAGCCAGAAACCCAGCCGGACTTTTTTTTAAAGAAAATTATGCGAAAGGTTGTACAAACTATTTACAAAATTTATTTTAGAAACATTTTGGAAGCTACCTCCCCATTCCCAGGGGTTTTTATCAACCTATGCTCTCTTTCATCATTAGCCCGTAAAATGCATATGGACGTGATAGTGTTGTTGTGAAGATTTGCGTTAATCGTTGCGCTTGGTTTCAAATTTACGATCACAATACAGAGGGCGCGCACCCGTCTGGGTATTTTATATCTGGTATAACCGAGAGAGTTAATGGTTATGCCGCTCACTACCGGAATCGTTAAGATTTTAACGGAGTTCAAAAAAAAAAGAGGAGGTTCTCAATTGGACTGTTTTTTGAATTGAACCGATATTGATGAATCTTTTTTTATTCGAAAGCTGGTGCTTCTCATGTGCATAATGCGTATTTAATTGATTTCGACTACATTGATGATGTTCTCATTTTATTTATAAAGTCGGTTGTACAATTTTTTTTTACTTTTACCACTTGTTAAATAATTCACTAACCCATATTATTCCGTGGTTGTCGTAAAACACGATAGATTGAAACTGAGAAGTAAGTAAGTAAGTACTCTTCTTAATAACAACTCGATTATAAGAAAACTAAAAAAACTGCAGTTGCCAACCTGCTTGCCAAGCGTGTTTGATAATGCAATCAATGAAAGAAGCAAGTTTCGCCTGTGGGAGAGGAGAGGCCTATGCTCAGCAGTAGACTTTAGATTGGCTGTAACTATGATAATAAAATATTTATATGTAATATGTAGTGCTCAGCAGAGGGGAGCAGTATTTCATGCCGGCACACCCCCTGCAACTTTACAAGGCGCAGGTTCGGCCTCGGGTATCCGGTTCTCTACACTCACCATACGGAGCAGAAGCATCAGCATTAAGTTGTTATTTTACGCTTTTATTCTGTGAGATCGTGATCTTCCTCGGCCAAGTCAACCTAGAGGCAACTTATTCGCCCTATAATCATAATGTAGCTGCAACGTGGCTCTATCGCGTATAATTTAAATGTAAGCTACATTACATTATATTAGATGATAATTTTTTTTCATATGTGGTAGCGCCATGCAGCAGTTACATTATGGTTGTAGAACAGATGGGTCGGCTTGAGCGGGGAAGGACCACGCTCTCACAGAATACCAGCGTAAAATATTAACTTAACGCTGCTGTGTTTCGTGTGGTGAGGGTGGAGAACCGGAGACCCTTTATTACTAGAAAAAAGGCGTTCCATCTCAGAGGTGACAACGAATCTGCGTTTTGATTCTTAATCGGGGATAAATGTAGGTGTTTTTTGGGCCACAGCATCCACTTACCACCAGGTGGACTATGTGCACGTTCGTCACGCTTACTCTATAAAGTAATCAATAAAAAATAAATGCAATTGCTCAACTTAATAAAAGGCACTTACCTACTCTGAATTCTCTACCACAGATTATATTTGATTTGATTATATTAATGACAGATTATATAACAACATGAACAGTTAAAATTTTCACTCCAGTACTGTCCAGTTTCAGAGTTCTCTCCCATTGTATGAAGGATTCCCCTTAATCGTCACAAATGACAGGCCGATTGCCTTTGCCCGTCACATGTCGAGGTATTTCACGTCTGACGTAAACGAGATACCACACCATTTCTTATAGCCAAAACATTTTTCTGACATTAGCAATAGTCACCTTTTACGACACCCAAGGGACGAAATTGGGTAATGGATTTTCATAATATACCATCACACGGTAACATGCCGCATGTGGCAACAATGACCTTTGATTACATAATGCGAATCATTAGAATGAAAATAATGATAGAGTACGAAAGTTCATGGTATCTACGACATGTTGTAATTGTTTACGACTGAATATAAAGTAATAGAGCAACGTTGCAAAACCTACCGTTACAGACTATTGAAGCCCAATACTGAATATAGGCGTCCCCAATAGATTGCGTCATAAGGTGATTTGCACGGGGATTGGCTACCGCAGTTTTATTTTATTATTAGTCGTTATTAAGAAGATGCTTCTGCCCATCTAATTTGTTTCCTTTCGCCTCTTACGACACCCACGGGATGATGACGGGTTGGGAATATTCTTACACCGCCAAAATACGGTAAGCTTATGAAAATTAAATTGTACAATGAAAGCATATCACAATGATTGATTTGATTATTCGAACGTAATTTTCTTAGTAGATGGGTATAGAGTTAATTGGTAAATTTACTGAACTAATGTGAACACCGAAATAATAACCTTAACAGCGACAATTATCGAAAATGTTTATAGTTTACACGATGATGATAAAGAAGGAGTTAGGGAAAGTTACCAAACTTTTTCTCTAAAGGCCAATCTCACTTTAACCTAGTCCATTAAAATGCTGACTGAGGGAAGAGACTCTGCCGACCGATTAATTATTATCAAATTTTTCGCGGTCCGTGCTCTCTACAATCAGGCTATTGTCGATTTAGCTATATTGTTGTTATGTGGTGACGCTTTCATAAGATCCATCACTTCATGTGGTCCCATAGGTGTCGCAAGGGAAATCCCTAAGAACTCCAATGACTTATAATATAACCATCTCTTTACATCAGGGAATAGCGTAGAAGAGTCAAGTAGTGAAATGACTAAAGTACTCACTCGTATCAGCCCGATGTAGGTTTTGCAAAATGTAGGCAAAGATTTAATTTCAGAGATTCGAAAACAATAACATACATCCAAAACCTTTTGTGTCTTTGTACATGGCTTACGCATGGCGAATCGGGTGCGCAGGTGGTGATGGATCCCCAATGGGAAGGCTCACCTTGTTACAGCGCGGGAGAAATAGAAGAAAAAGTTGTTCCCTTCATAGCGGGAGCTGCTAATGCCCGGTGTCGCTGGCTATTCGTAGGCATTGTCTCACAAAAATAAAATGGATTGTATCCCTAAACAAACTAATCAGGTGCTTTAATAACTAGACGGAAGTAATAAATTTACGCAATATTTATCGATAGAAATATATAATGTGATAATTATAATAAGCTCATTAGTCTCGTGAGGTAAGAGAGTAGTTAATTAATTAAATTAATAGATTAAAAGTACACCCGTCATAATAATCTCTAATATATATGTAAAAATAAATATAAAAATCAATTGCTGTCCGTTAGTCTCGATAAAACTTGAAACTGGCTCGACAGGTTCTGATGAATATTTTTGTGTGTATTTTAGTGGGTCCCTGGATGCTTGTGATCTATAAAACACCCGTGAAAAGCCGGGGTGGATCGCTAGTATTAAATAAATTCAAAATTAGCCTGTATTAATCAATCAATCAATCAATATATTTTTATACACAAATACATGATGTATTAATGTACATAATCATCATTACATCATGATTATGTACATTGATGAGCATAAGCCTCCCACATAGATGGCCTCATAGGGAGAATTTTTGTCGTTGTTGCCACGACTTTATATACTACAATCTTCTGTTAACCTTCGTCCTCGGAAACAAAAAATCCAGACAAATGTATGTAAAACTGCCCTTATGAAAAAAAGTGTTGTTGAAGTGGCCCCTAAATTATATAAAAAATTACCTGATCACGTAGTGTTATAATGCGCAAAAATTTAAATATACTCCAAGTAATTTTCTTATAGATAAATGTTATAATAATGTCAATGAATTCCTATTTACTAATGATTTCAAGAATTTGTAATTTAATCTTCTTTTTTTTTACTTATTATAAGCCAGTGCTTGACCACAATCCCACCTGGTGGTAAGTGGTGATGTAGCCTTAGATGATAAATCGCACTGTCTTATCGTATGAAAAACCTATTCACTCTTGCCTTGAAGACGCCCAGATTGTATTCAGACGGAGAGATGACGCCGACAAATTATTCCACTCCTTTGCTGTACGCATTACAAAAGACGAAGCAAACCGTTTGGTTCTGATGCGTGGAATATCGACAACAAAGAGATGAAGACCCGCCGACCGCCTGGTTGTTCGGTGGTGGAAAGGAGAGGGAGGAATTAAAGCGTGTAATTCCTGCGCACACTCACCGAAATGCATCCTATAGAATACCGAGAGACTGGCTACTCTGCGCCTGTGCTCGAGGCTGACAAGATTGGTTTCAACCAAATCAAGGTCACCAATGAGCCTTTTAGCACGTCTCTCCACTGAGTCCAATGCTGCCAGGCGGCATTTTGCAGCACCAGCCCATATGTGACAGCAGTACTCCATGCACGACCGGACTTTTTTTAACTCCGTTTACTTAATTTTAACTGTTAATTTGATTTGTTTCATTTATGTTTAATTTAGTGATGTGTGAATATATACATTTGTAGGCTGTAAAAGCATTTCACGGAGATACTTAAAAATTATAATATTGTCAACCTTAATACCTGTGAAAACTTTACAGTTTACTTTTTTACGGTATCGTAACATCACTAAGGGTCCATTTCAACTTAACATTGAGTATAATACAATTTAAACATTTAAAATTACATTTTGCATGAATAAAATTGTTTTTACATTGTGGAGTTTTCTTTTTTATCCGATTGCAGTGGGGCAAAAGGAGGATTAATATTTTTACCTAGTATCACAGAATAGATAATAGTACAAGAACAGAAGAATCACTCTCTGATAGCAAACTTGCGAGCTTAAACCCAGTGACAACGTCGGTAATGTTCATAATACTTTGCACGCCTCAGATGCGACCTTCGTTAAAATAGTTTAATCAAAATGCACCTTACGTTGTTGTGAGGAAATAAATTTAATCCTTTGATATTAATTGGTACTACCAACTAATATCAAATATCTACTAAGTAGAATACACCGAGGTGTTATGCAATGTAGTACCTAGTAATCTGCTGATAATAAGAACATTATTGTTCAATGTGAGGAAGGTTAATATGACCTGCTCAAAGTTCAAAAACTTTATTAAACTAAGTTTGTATAAAAAGGGTTTTTATAATATTAAGGAATTTATGGATGATAATAACCCCTGGGAATAAGGTAATCGCTACCAAGCTATTTCTAATTTGTTTTATGTGGTTAATTGTGCAACATATATAATTGTAAGCTGTTATTTAAAAAAAAGCCCCGCTGGGTTTCTTGCCGGTACTTCCCAGGGCAGAGGTTTATTTTTCGAAAAAGTTTCTGTTTCTAGAAAAAATAAGATTATAACAATGTGAACGTCTTTGAAACTCAGATAATTTACCTACTTATTTTAATTTTATTTTTAAATTTTTTGCTATTTACAAACATGCGATACGCGACGCCATTATTAATGAAAGAATGGAAATGAGGAGTGTTGTTATTTTCAATCTCTTTCTTTTATCGACCAAATGTTTAACTAATAACCAGTATATGATAATCTTTCATTAGTAGGCAGTAACTAGTACTAGGTGTTCTACTTACACTGGACCTTTATTAAAGTTCATTGATATTATACGCGGAAAACTGTAAAACTGTGAAGCTGTGGTCGGGTCGCTAATCAAATAATAAATCTGTAAGTAGGTACCTAATTATCTAGATCTACCTAAAAATAATAACATCTTAACTTTCGGTTTTTTTTTTTTTTATTGAATAAGGGTGACAAACGAGCACACAGTCTACCTGATGGTAAGTGGTTGCTGTGGCCCATAGACATCTACATCTATCTTCATTTGCGAATTAAAATGCAGATGCGTTGTCACTTGTCAGCCGTGAGGACTAAGATAGAATGCCTCTTTTCCAGTAAAAAGGGTCTCCGGTTCTCTACACTCACCATACGAAACACAGCAATGTTAAGCTTCTATTTTACGCTGGTATTCTGTGAGAGCATGGTCCTTCCCCGGTCGAGCCGACCCATTCGTGCTACAACTATACTATTAATATAGCTGCAGCATGGCTCTACCACGTACATTATCCTTAGGAACAGTAGACATTCCTATTGTTATTTAAGCACCTTTTGGCATTTTGAGAGGCCATACTTGAATAAAAACACAAAAATAAATATCAAAAGTGCCCAAATAAAAACAATAAAAAAAATAAGTGAAAAATACTGTTTAACGTAAGGTGGCAGTCAGCTAGATCGCGCGCGTGACATTCATATACCACGCGCAGCGTAGGTAAACTCACTTCCGCGAGGAGTGAGACAGTCCTGGTAGTATGTTAGTTTATAATATTATGTCCGCCCATAGCTAAGACTTTTAACAAATAGATCTCTATCGATCTGTTATATTATGTGTGTGTAACTTTTAAAAACTAGGGATTATAATATTTAAAAAACAAATAAGCACAAAGACCCACAAACAAACCTGTTGACAGTCAATTGTGTAACAATTGTGAATTGCGTGGCACCACGGTGCTGACTTACCCCACACGAAGCGCGCTCAATTGCATCGTCGTGTCGCACCGATCGAAAGCTTCAATTTAGTTTCGAAAATGTTACGCGCACGGGGCTCCTTATTGTTGAGGTTATTTGTTCTAACATTATGTGGTTTTGGCTTATGTTTGTTACTTTCATAACAAGGAATTTTTCGCGTAAGATCAAATACTTGTATGTTACATAAAAAATTAAATTAAAATCTCAGTCGCGATATGGATAGGAAAATATAAATGTAAAATTATTAATTCGTTGTTGTTAATGACCGATTAGTGCTGCAGTCAGTATTTCAATTTAAAATAGCATCATAATGCTGCTGTGTTTTGTATGGTTATGGACAATAACCGCAAAACCGTATTTTTGTAGTTATACTTCTTTTGGGACGTTTGTGAAAAATTATGAGAGTGAATTTTTACAAACGACACCATGAAGTTGTTACGATACGGGCGCACACTGACACCTTAAAGCGACAACTTTAGTGGGTAATTGTGTCTCTAAAGTTTTTTTTTTGTTTTGTTACGCTAAAGAAGTATAACTTCCTACGTGCGTACATAAGTACACACACACACTGTTTTCTACTGATAGATATATATTCCATCTTAGTTCTCGGGGGTATAAACGCATTTTGGTTTCTTTTTTCTCAATCAAGGATAGATTCCCATCTATCCTAGTTTAAAGAGACACAACTACCCACTACTAGCAGGTTGGTTATGTGCCCGTTTTTTGCCCTTACTTCTATTAAAAAAGCCGGACAAGTGCAAGTAGGACTGGCGCCCTGAGGATTCCGTATAAACTTAATTACGTAGATAGTTCATGCAGAATAGGTATGTTAAGTACCGAAGATTGCTCTAACGAAGGGAAATAGAATTGAAGGACAAAGTTAACATTGCAGTGGAAATAATGTTCTATCATACAAAGGTTTACATCACATCACGGTCGATGCTATAAATGCAAATGTTTTTATCTTTTCATTTTATAGAATGTAAGTGTAAATGTAAGTTTGTAATATCTAAAACTCTTTTTTATATAATATATTGCTATAAATTATCAATTTTCGGATTTCGTCCTTTATTTTTCCTAAGATACCTTGCTTTGCAACTTGCCAAATTTCATTATTCTAGGTCAACGGGAAGGGCCCTATATATAAGGTTTTGGGGAGTGAGTTTGCTAATTTCAAAATATATTTTTATTATCTTGTCTGCGCGCATAAACGCGTACAAAAAGGCGGATTTAATGGCACAGGGTATTTTTCTACCAGTCTACCTTGTGACATAAATGGCCGTATCTTTAGAATGCGTTGACTTAGAAGATTTTTTGCAGTTCCAAGTGACCGTAGAACTTAGTATTCCGACTTAATATCATTACCTGTTCTTGAGAAACAGGACCTTGACAGATTATCGTATAAGCGTTGCGTTTCTTCCTTTTGAGGTAAGGAATGCAACGAAACTGTACTTGTTTCGATATTAATCCACCTGTATCATCGATTTCATTTTGAATGTACATTTTTAATAGGTACCATAATTTTTTTAAATATTGGAAACGTTTTTTTTTTTAATTTTTACCCCCACACTAGAATTTCTCTTGATTCGAGGAGACAGTAACAAATATAAATTTCTCAAGTACAAACAAACAGAACCGGACAATTATATGTAGGCCATACAAATACTTGTTCCTTTCGGTATTCGAACACGCGTCCCTCAGCGCTGCACCTCATTGCCACAGAGTCGTCTTAATTTAATTTAAATTAATGTAATAGTCGTGCACAAAACATTTGCATCCTTTTGCATTTTCTATCGAATTTACCACGAGGAGTGCTCTGAGGAATTTTTCGGATTCGGACAGCCGCCAAATTTCACGAAATACCATCCTCACCATCTGGACGCTTGGCGGTCCACGACTGTACGTTTTTAAGTTTTTAAGTAAAGTTACTGCCTATATACGTCCCACTGCTGGGCACAGACCTCTTTTCACGTCTGAGAGAGTTTTAGGGCAAGGTAATGTCCACCGCGCTGCCCCAATGCGTGTTGGTGGACTACATATTATGTTATAGAAAAAATATTATTTTATTGCTCAGACATGCAGATTTTCCTTACGATGTTTTCCTTCGCCGCCAAGCACGTTTTTTTTTATAGGAAAAGGTTGACAAGCGAGACATCTACATATATCCTCAATAAAGAATCAAAATGCAGATGCGTTGGCACCCGTGAGGACTAAGATGGAATGCCTCTTTTCCAGTAAAAAGCGTCTCCGGTTCTCTACACTCACCATATGAAACACAGCAGTGTTAAGCTGCTGTTTTACGCTGGTATTCTGTGAGAGCGTGGTCCTTCCCCGGTCGAGCGACCCATTCGTGCTACAACTATACTACTAGTATAGTTGTAGCAAGAATGTAATATAAATATAGCTGCAGCATGGCTCTACCACATATAAAACGTGGTAGATCAGCACTTAAAATTGGAATCAACAATTTCATTGGTGCGAGCGGGGATCGTAACCGGGTTGCTAGCGTACTGTGAAGTTTACAGCCAGCGCTAAGCACCTGAGCTACTACGACTTTTAAAAATGTGCCATGGGTTATTTACTTATGTCCGTAATCACCGCAATGAGCTGGCGTATTTAGAATTCTATTTTATTATTCTATTTATGAATGAATTTTCCGACATCAGTCTGTTGTCCAAGCCTGCTCCGTCAATTAACAAGTTGTAAGTGAGATGACATTTTGAGGAAAAAGTTAGCATATTACTTATACAAGTAGATGATTTGCAAATAATATTTCATAGCAGCATGAAAGAACTAGAGAAAAAAAAATTAAAAATGTAAGACATGAAAGCAGTGCCAGATGAACGAGCAACATTCGTGTTTTTTATGATCCGATTTTGTAGCTCTCTAATGAATTTTAATGATAGTGTTCAAAGGCCTAAAAATATCAATTATTTTGTAGGTACAACTTGCCTTGTAGTGGTGGTGTAGAATTCACTATCATCCATGATTGACAACATAATGATATATGTAATAGTTAGGCTTGACCTTCGATGTATATAACTACATCCGTTTACCATCAGTCAGTAATTAACATTGTTTTTATTTTGCGAAACGCTTCGATGGTACCCTTCGTTGCAGGCCGACCGATCGCTTAATTTCATAATAAACCCTACAATAAAGCGTAACGAATAGAATGGGCCCAATTTACTCTCCGTCGGGTCTGACCTTCACCTGCCGCAGTGCTAGCTAGATTCTAGACTTGACCAACCGGCTTTGTACGTTACAAGCACCATAAATTACTGCAACTTGATGTAATGTGAAATACATATAACATATATATTGTATACTTACTCTAATTTTCAATGCAGTATTAAGATAGTTTTACATTTAACAGGTAGTTTTTGGTTTTTGTTACACCCTAAATACGTCTCATAACTGGGCATAGGTTTTCAAACATTTGGGAGAGGTTTGTAGAGCAGTAAGGTAAGCGCTATGCTTCATAGCATGTTGACGTATTCACACGTAATCGAAAATATTATATTTTTCCGAAATGCAAGTTTTCTCACGTTATCCTTCAACGCAAATGTAAATCAGCACTGAATTCATATAGGTCACAGCATCCACATAGCATCTCACCTTCACTTGTATAAAAGTAAATTCCAGACAAAATTAAAGTTAGAAACAAAATATTTTATTAAGTGAATTGGACATCAAAATCTACCACCGGTTCCAAAACGATCTCTATAAAGAAAAACGGCACGAAACTATAAAAATCCGTTTACTCTTATTATTATGTTGGTATTGCAATTTATTGCATTTTATCAGTAATCACTTGTGTAAAAACAAATCCATACTTCCTAACTCTCCTACTTGGAGGGACAATTTATTTACAGGCCTTATTAATTACTATAATTTTTACACAAATATCGACTCTAATAATTAGGCTCCTCGGTCGCAAAATATTCTAAAATATTTAGTATTTTTAGTTAAATAACAGTAATAAATAAATTACAGAAACAACATTAAATTCATACACAATTTACTTTTTCTATATAAATAGGTAGCTCTTATTCTAAATAATGGAAGTCGTATACATCATGCTTCTTACATCTGTCATTACTAACGTATCGAGAATTTTCACGCTCGAGTCGGTTGTGTGTCCTCTATTCGTGTAACCTTAATGTAACAAAACTAGTACATGACTGATAGGGCAGTTAGTTAGTATCAAAGGTCAAAAAACAACACGACCGTTTGTGTTTACGTTTTATAGCAACAATAAAAGGAAATACTAAAAAACCAAAACAGCAGAGAGTGCTAACAGCATTTGGAACTTACGACAGCATTAAGCTCGAAGAACCGGCAGCCGATGGGAATAAAAAGATTCTCAAGTGGCAGCCTTGTACTGGATAGCGAAGTGTAGTGCGGTTCCTCTCTAGATGAAGTAACGATTTGGTAAAAGATGCATGAAGGCGATGAATACAGGTGTTTCAGGACTGTGCTCTGTGGCATTTACTGGTTAGACCTATTTTTAGCTGTAAATTTGTGAAGGGCTGTATTAATGATGTTGATAGCATAAAAGTTACATACGCAATTGAATTTTTTTTTTGTCGCCGATTTTAAAATAATTCTTAGACAAACACTAGTGATGGAGTAGTCGTAGTTATAGCTTTACTGTTGGAGTTTGAATTTTAATTGGAAGAATATCATGATTTGAATGTCATCATGAGCAGAAATATCTTTTCAAATATTAAGATCTCTTTGTAATATTACCCTTGTCTTTCTAAGTCTTTCTTCCTAAGTCTTTCCACTTCTAATGACAAATTTTCTCTAATCATCCCATTTCAGTGTTACAGCCGTACTCAATACAATTATTTATGTATTATTACGCTACGATATTATTACGAAATTATATATGTTTTTAGGTGGGTTTCTGTAAACACTAAACAATAACAAATAGTGATCCAAATTCTGAATTTAAGACTAGTGCCTAGTCGCTAGTCCTAAATTACGAATTTGGCATTTCCCTGAGAAAAATAGAAGGAGCGCTGCGTACATGCAAAGTGATGCCGAAACGTGTTCAAACTGTCTAGCTGAACGCGCAAATATGAATATGTAAAATCATTTTCAATAATTTTTTATAGGAGTGGGTTTTCATCCACTCTTATTCACCGGCTCGTTTTCACGAGCATATGGCTCACCCGATGGTAAGTGGTTAGTTTATGGTGTGTGTGTCTTTTACGGGCTGTTAAAGGAAGAAAGAAAAGAATGTGAGCGTGAGTGCGTGTCACACGTTGGTTTTGGCTTCATTTGAGATGTATGTTCTGTCTATACTTTCTTCGTCAGTTTGAGTTTCCGTGTTGGATATTCCGCTATTTATCGAGTGTCGATTTATATGGAAGTTCCGATTGACTAGGGAAAAAAAAACATAATCTATTTAAAAGGCATGCCATATTACTGTTTTAAAAGGTCGTTCGAGTGTTTGAATACGTTCTTATATTAGTTAATTTTTTGTAGCATATCTTGAGAAGAATTGATGATATCATCTCCAATTTTATTCGACGTTTGATTGCGTGATAAAGTTATCATTAAAATTGTTTTTGTGATTTTTTAACAAAAAATGATATTTTTAATTGGTCGCAAAATAGACAGTGTGGGAAGACTAAATCGCACCCATAACCATTTTCATCATCATCGTTACAATTCTTCACAATTCCACTGCTGAAATTATTCCTCCCCCAAGAAATGCCACAAAATTTACCCTCACTCATTTTGGTTCATTTTATTTTCGTAAAATCCTCCATTCCATTACAGCCTACAATAGTACATTGCTATTATTGCTATTATATTGACGTCATATCCCCGAAACTCTTCACCGCTGCATTGGAAGACGTTTTCAAGCTTCTGGACTGGAAAGGATACGGTATCAACATCAATGGCGAGTACATCACTCACCTTCGATTTGCCGACGATATAGTCCTTATGGCAGAATCTCTGGAGGACCTAAGCACTATGCTCAATGACCTCAATAGTGTTTCCCAACGGATAGGTCTTAAGATGAACATGGACAAAACTAAGATCATGTTTAATGTCCATGTCACACCTATGCCGGTAGTTGTTGGGAACACTAAGCTCGAAGTTGTTGAAGAGTATGTTTACCTGGGACAAATAGTCCGACTAGGTAAGTCCAACTTCGACCGAGAGGTCAATCGACGGATTCAACTCGGTTGGGCAGCGTTCGGGAAATTACGGCACATCTTCTCGTCAGGTATACCTCAAAACTTGAAAACGAGACTGTACACCCAGTGCGTGTTGCCAGTGATGACATACGGAACTGAGACGTGGACCTTCACTGCTGGCCGGATGAGGAAGCTCAAGGTCACTCAGCGAGCTATGGAGAGGGCTATGCTCGGAGTTTCTCTGCGTGATAAACTTAGGAATGAGGATATCCGCAGTAGAACCAGAGTGACCGACATAGCCCAACGGATTAGTAAGCTGAAGTGGCAATGGACCGGCCATATAGCTCGAAGAACCGACAACCGATGGGGAAGAAAAGTTCTCGAGTGGCAGCCTCGTACCGGCAGGCGAAGTGTAGGGCGACCCCCCACGAGATGGAGTGACGACCTGGTAAGACATGCAGGAAGTCGATGGATGCAGGTGGCTCAGGACCGTGCTTTGTGGCATTCTTTGGGGGAGGCCTATGTTCAGCAGTGGACTTGTGAAGGGCTGTAATGATGATGATGATGATGATTGCTGCAGTGTTTTATGTTCTTATAGAGGTGGATTTTGCCACAGCCGCCATGCTTTGCAGGTAGTTTATCAACCGCAGGTTTTATTATCTTTATTAGTTTCAGTTTCCCTCTGTCGCATCTTACGACACCCACGGTACAAAATGGAGTAGTGAATATTCTTACATCGCCACTTCACGGTTTACGTAAAATCCTGAAAAATGAATGTTCAGCAAAATTACGATAATTATATGAAATGAAACAAGTTTTTTTTTAATTGTTTTTAATTACAACCACCTCTACACACACTCAACTGTCATTTATAATATCCAAGTAATGTGATATGGGTGGAACAACATCATTAAAGATATAAAATGAACATCCCTGTGTGATAACCGCATACGATATTTATTTCTCATAACTTCCTGTGTTAGATATCATAAGCCACGAATAAAAAAAAATATTTAGATAACCTGGTATTTCTTTTTCTTTCGTTACCGTTACAGCCTATTAAAGCCCACTGCTGAACATAGGCCTCCCTCATAGATATTTAGATTGGATATTTGCCATCGTTGCGACGCTTGTGGCGCTGGATGGCAAGCGCAGTTTTTGATTTTTAGTTGTTATTAGGAAGTCGCTGCTACCCAACTCCTGGTTTGGTTCCCTCTGTCGCCTCTCACGACACCTATGGAACGATGTGGGGTAGTAGGTTTCTTACACCCCCCATGCACGTTCTTCTTTTTCGTCACTATATCATAACATCTCAACTCTGCCATTTTAGATAAAATTTATCGTATTCACGACTCTTAGTAGGCGGTGTGGTGAACGGCGATAGCAGTTTTTGTGGTAGAGCCATGCTGCAGCTATATTAATAGAATAGTTGTAGCACGAATGGCTCGGCTCGACCGGGGAAGGACCACGCTCTCACAGAATACCAGCGTAAAATAGCAGCTTAATGCTGCTGTATTTCGTATGGTGAGTGTAGAGAACCGGATACCATTTTAACTGGAACGACGCATTCCATCTTAGTCCTTATGGCTGTCGACGCATCTGCATTTTAATTCGCAAACGATGATAGATGTAGATGTCTATGTGCCACAGCAAACCCTTACCATCAGGTGGACTGTGTGCTCGTTTGTCACCCTTATAAAAGAAAGTATGCGATATTTCACACATTTGATGTTGAGTAAACCATTTACTGTGTAAGCAAGAAACACGGAACAAACTGGTCAAGGAACATCAATAAATGCTAAAGCAAACCTGAGCATTACCTTGTTTTTTTTTAAATATTTTTTTTATGTGTAGCATAATTAAACCGCTCCGAAACTTTATCAAAATTATAACAAGCGTAGGTACATATTAGGTTAAATTTTAAAGCGCAATGCCGTGTTTTTAAAATAAATAAAGATAAACAAACGTTAAGCAAAAACAATTATGCGTCCAATTGGACCCAAGCAGCAATATCCGTGGCTCCCCAACTGACCCTGACAAATAGAGATTACGCGCTACGCAATGGCAATTGTCCCATTCGTAGTAACTTCTTGAATTCAGTCATGCGTGGGTACGCCGATGACATCAAGCAGTACATAGCCATGTTCTCACTCAGATAATACACAGTAAAAACATGTTTTTGTCGCAATTTGCAATTCACTTATAAAAATGTTATAACTACAGTCTATAAACGTCCTACTGATTGGTACAGACCTCTTCTCGTTGTTTGACGATAATGGGGCAGTCAGGCTGCCGCGTTGCATGACATAGATTTCACATTGCATGACATAGATTTCACATGTCCATTTAAATACTTTATTCTCGAGATATGCAGGTTCCCTCACGGTGTTTTTTATTACCGAGCACGTGCTATATCAGCACCAAAAACTGCAATTAAGAAATTCATTGATGCCGGCGAGGAGCAAACGCGGGTTTCTCGCATACCCTTAAATTTGAACTTGAGCTACCACAGCTCTGTTACGTCAAAGGAAATATATTCGACCAGTTTAACTGTATTACGGTAAATCAGAGTAAAACAGTTGCATAATGCTCTAATAGAGATTGATAACAGATGACCCTTTTACTAGTATCTAACGAGGCATTTCATATTAGCTCTCAGAGGTAACTAACTACACATTGCATTTTGACTGCTAATAGAGTTTAATAGGTAAAGAAGTTTATGGGCCACAGCGCTTCCATAATATTATCATTTGGATTATGCGCCCATTTGTGGCCTTTAGTTATTTAAATAATTTAAAATTAAAAATTTTGTACAGCCGACTTCAATATAAGTTATTTAAGAATGTCTCAATAACCATTGGTCTGACCTTGATCAAATTCATATAGGACCACACGAGAACTATCAGCTTTCATATAAAAAAAGAATCATCGAAATCGGTTCACCCAGTACAAAGTTATGAGGTAACACACATAAAAAAAAACATACAGTCGAATTGAGTACCGTTTCCTTTTTGGAAGTCGGCAGAAAAAAGAATTTAATTTTTCGACATAACATTGCAAATACACTTTTCATGTTGATATAATTCTATAATTATGAGATGTGATGAAGATGTTTCAATATACTTACATTATACAAAATGTAATTCCATGACGGCAGGTATTTGTTAATTACGTTTGCGGTTGCGGTCGGTTTTGTAATAAGAAACAAAGGCAAGGTAATGACGGTATCAGATTAAAACAGAATTTAGATTCTCTGCAAGTTTTCTTACGCTGAAGTTGTTGTAACGTATTATCTCTGAATATTATATAAACATTAATTATGGGAATTAATTTAGCTTGTTTGGTCACCTTTTACAAGTACATAAGTCTTATGTCCGTCACCCAGAGTAAGCAGAGACAACGGATTGTCGTTTGCTACGATCCCGACACACTTCTCTTGCTTCTTTCACATCCCTATGGCCGGCCCCATACATACGGAATTCCGTTTCGAGATTCCGTTTCGATATTCCGATTCGGAATCCCGAAAACAGCAAGTCCATATAAAATCTATGACCCGCCACACACAAACGGTATTTTTCCGTTCGAAATTTTGCGGGCAAAACGAGATTCCGTATGTGTGTGGATCACCCGTTCGGAATTCCGAAACGGAATCCTGAAACGGAATTCCGTATGTATGTGACCGGCCTATATCTAAGCATAGAACATGCTTTTCGGTCAATGGTTACACTTTTAATAAATATTATTGGTACTTGTTATTCATCACTAGGGTAGCTTGGTATGGAGGGCTTATGATGTGACATTAGTATCATTTTGTCATTGACGCCGCAAAGGGGCAAACCAAAATTTTTGAAAAAATTACAGGATAGCAAAAAAACATTTATTATTCCCCGATTAATAGCTTTTTTCATCAGAAAATTAATCTTATTTTGTAGTTTTCCATTAAGTCTAATATATTTAATTTTCTGATCAAAAAAAGCTATTAATTGGTGGCAATAATTCTAGACTTTTATACAGTGGTTTACAGGACACGTCAGGTTTACAGTGGTTTACTTATACCTGAAGCTTTCAATAATCTATTTTGTATGAACTTGGCTTGAACTCAGCAATGGCTAGCGTAGTTTTTTTTTAATTGCAATCAATCTGATAAAGCACATCCATATGTTAAACGAACGCAGCTATGTAAACTAACAACATTTCAATATTAAATTTAATTGTTTCTAATCTTTTATCCCACAGAATACGTAAAAATCGATGCTTATAATGACTGATCATGTTAAAAGATAAACATTTGACGACAGTAATCATGTTAGACCTTGGGCTTAGCAATACTTAACTTTAAGATAAATACTATAGGACTGTGTGTATTCAGCAATTATCAAGTTACGATCTCTTGATATTAATAAAATACAATTATACCGCAACAGATTTACCGACAGTTTTAATTATAAAACTTACAAGAATATGATTTGACGAAGGAAAATGGTATTTAATAAGCAAGAAAATAAGAGTGACAAAAGAGTTTAGAGGGTAATGAGTAATAGACATTTTACATTTATCCTCTATTAAGAATCAAAATGCAGATGCGTTGTCACCCTGAGGACTAAGGTGAAATGCCTGGTGTCTTGTAAAAAGGGTCTCCGGTCCTCTACCCTCACCATACGACAGAACAGAAACACAACAGCATGAAGTTGATATTTTACGCTGTTTTTCTGTGAGAGCGTGATGCTTCCCCGGTCGAGCCAACCCATTCGTGCTACAACCGTAAGCTGCAGCATGTATCTACCACGTATATTATCTATCTTATATCTACTTACTGTTTTATTTACAAAACGGAATGACAATTGAACTTCAGAATACCTGATGGTAAGCGCCTACTGCAAGCAACTTCACACAAAGATTGCTAGGGTCGTTGCGCCGGTAAGCCGACCGAGTCTAGTTTTCGGCCTTTGGCACCAGGTGATGTAGTAAATTTGATTTAATAACGATTTTAATAAATATTATAGTTAAATAGTTGCATTATATATTTCAACAGTATTCCATCGGGTAAACACAACACGCGATTTATAATAAATAGTTCAGTACGAAGCCGGCACAGGAGCTGTCAAAGAGTGTAAGATCGTGCAAAAAAAAAATAGTGGCACGCGTTTCACCTCAAAAGTGAATTTTGCGCTGTATTTACAATGATTATTTAATATTGTGCTTATATTTCACTACTTCGTTGTGTCTTCTGAGGACTGAGATAGAATGCCTTACAGCCTGTAAGTATACGGGCGCCCTATACACTTCAGACCAGAAGACAGTGCAAGCACTGCTTCTTAGCGGCAGAAATTGTCAAGAGCGTGGTCCCTCCGCTCCCTCCCCAGACGGACGCCTAGGCAAAAAACGAGGCCTACCTTGTTTTATAACTTTATGTTTTGTTTTATGCTCAAAAAGAAACGCAAATTAGAAGAAGAAACGAAAAAAAAGAAGGTTCCATTATTAGAGAGAATAAAGGTTAGTTCAGTTATAAAGATGCGATTATTAAATAAAATAACATATTTTGTAAACATAATACATAAACATCCTGACGATAGCAAAACCAAATCAAAACTGGAGGTCACTTTTACACAATTAGCCATGTGCGGAATTTGCGGGTAGAATAAGAATTAGTAAACAAGACGGTACATAAGATATAGTCTCAGTAAAAGAGGTAAAATATACTCGCTGTCTCGATTATAGAGGTAATTATAACGATAAAATCGAAAGAACTAATCCCAGATTTAGAGGTTTGTTTTGTCCCACTAACAGAGGTAATTCAGTGCTAAAGTGTCGGGACCTAAGCATGAGTTCCAGCTATGGAGGTTTCTCACTTATCCAGATCCCACTTAACCAGGTTTTACTGTGCATTATACTAGATCTTAAAATATAAGGAAGCACAGAGTAATGAAAGGATAAACTCCATGAAATAACTTATTAATTAATTGTACCTAATAGGTAATCAATTCGTATATCGTTATACAACCAATAAAGAACTCTGCCAGACTCCTATGTTTATAAGTGATTAAAATAACGGTATCATTTCTAATTAAACATAAGCATCTCGTTCAATTGTTTTACTTGCTTCTTTGAATAGAAAAAAGTATTTAAGTTATTTGTTTTTCGAACAATACATTTTGTCTTAGCATGGTCTCACACTCACAATCCGACACGGATGCCCGCATGTATTTATAGAGTACTTACGGTGATTTAGCTCGAGATGTTCATGTGGTACTGTACTGTTCTGAATCAATTGTTTACAAGTTAAACGTGTTTTAAATTTAAGTATCTCTGGTACCTGGAAACAAGATATATCTAATGTCATTTTCCCCACATCATAAAAATTTAACAGTCGCTATTCATAAAAACAAACAATGATGTATTTGTTTAAATATTATCTGTAACAAACAGCCCGTGCAAAAAATGGAATATTAAAACCGAAAACCGGTTATAATTTTAGCCCACGCACAAAAAAAAAAAACAATTAACAGTCTTCAACGAACGTCATGCCGCAAATTTAACCGTTATTATTTCGCTCAACGAAAACCACCTTAACCTTAACCAAATTATTACATCAGAATTGAACAAGCACAAAGGTTGTTTTCGTTATGGTTCGTTTTTTAAATATACGGTGAAAACAATTCTTTTATTCTACTGTGTCTGTCAAAATAACAGATTTTTACTGCATATGAAAGTATATGCGGTACTTATAACAAAAACAATTTTCAAAATTTTTATCCATCTGACTGTTTGTCTGTCAGTTTGTACTGGCTAATCTCCGAAATGCCTGGACCATTTTTACCGGGACTTTCACTGGCAGATAGCTGATGTTATAAGGAGTAACTTTGGCGACTTTCACTTTAGACGAAGAATTAGGGTGCCGTGCAAAAAAAAATAAACTCATGAAATCCAATCGTAATAAATTCTACACGGACGAAGTCGGAACAGCTAGTTTGGTAATATCACTGGGCAGTGCCTGATTTAGAGCTCCGGCAGCCCTTTTTTTTTTTTTTACGGGGGGAAATCCTCATGGACCTTTCCCCAGGCGGAGGGGCGTGCCGGACTCTTACCGGCTAAAACCACCCCGGTGTCTCCTCACACGTGCGCATGGGGCCGCGGGAATCCAAATTCTTCCGCAGCCCCACACTAGTGCTGGCCCGGTCTGTCCAGGCCTCGTCTCCTGCACGGGGTAGTGAGGTGTTCAACTACCCCGTGTATCGCCTCAGGGGCGCGCGCCGACACCCGCGCGCGCCTCCGCCTCGGGTCCATCCAGTAGGGGTGGCGGGGGGCTTCCCCAAGTCCCTCGCCCCTGGACCCATTTATGAGGGCCGGTAAAGGGCGTTGTCCGCCCTTCTCCTGCGCCCGGTGCGCCTTCTGCGGCCAGGGAAGGGAGTCGAGATCTCCCTTTCCCGTTCCGCAGTTTCCTTCTGCGACATCACGTCCTCGCAGAAGGACACCACCGCATCCCACGACTCTGCGCTACCGACCATCTTCCGCACTAAGGCCGGCAGCGACAGATCGCCTCCTACTTTATTTGTGAGGACACGGCGCTGCTCCTCCCAAGCTACACACTCGGCGAGCGTGTGTTGCGCCGTGTCCTCCCCGCAATGGACGCAGTGGTGGCACCGAGCGTCCGGCTCCCTGTCTATGCGGCGCAGGTACTTGCCGAAGCAGCCATGCCCCGACAGCACTTGCGTCACCCTAAACGACAGGGAGCCGTGCCTTCTCCCGAGCCAGTCGTCGAGTACTGGCCGGATCGCCTCGACGGTAGCGAGGCCGGCGGTAGGGCGCAGAAGCCTTTGCCGCCATTCCGCCACCAAGACCTGACGGAGCTCCTCTCGGCGCAGCGCGATCTGCCGCTGCACCGGCCTCGAGCCCCGTGCCCGCTCTTCCTCGCGCCATCGATATAATGACGAGAGTACTTTCGCCTCTAGGTCCCAGAGCGGGGATCAGCTCCGGCAGCCCTAGACTAACTAAAAACATGCGCCCCCACCGGCCTGTTCTGTCTGTGTCTGCCCAGCTAGAATATATTTACGAGATTTTTATATTTTACTAGCTTTCCACCCCGTGGTTTCGCCCACATTAAATAAAATTTTCCTGACAGTAAGTGTCGACCATTGCCATAAATAACTGCAAGACCAGGGAAATTGCAGGTGCGTTGCCGGTCATTTTAAAAGGAGTACAATCGTTTCTTGAAGGTCTATAAGTCGTATCGGTCCGGAAAACATCGCCAGTGGTAGATGATTCCACAAAGAAGTCTTGCGAGGAAGAAAAATAGTAAATTACACAGTTATGGTGTACCGCCAAGCATCCAGATGGTGTGGATGGTACGTGAAATTTAGCGGCTGGAATAAACCGAACAATTTATCTAAGTACTCCCCGTAGAAAATGCGATAGAAAATGCAATGGGATGCAACATCTCTTCGCAGCGCCAGTGAATCGAGCCAATCAGAAAGAAGTTGGTGATCAACGATTCGCACCACTCTTTGCTGGATGCGGACAAGTGGAAGGAGCTGGCACTGGGATGCCCCGGTCCAGAGATGAGAACAGTACTCCATGTGAGCCTGAACTTCTGCCTTGTAAAGTTGCAAACGGTTGCCGGCGGGATATACTGTCCAGCTCTGCTGAACACGCCAAGCTTTTTAGAGGTCTATTTAGCCTTCCCTACGAAGTGACCGTAAACTGTACGTCATTCGATATGTCGATGCCGATGATTCCGACGCCGGCTCAGATTGAGAAGTTAAGGAGATAAGACAAAGGTGTTCTTTTTAGTGGTAATCTAGCAAACCTGTATCTTCTGAAGTTTAAACTGGACTAGAATTGTCCCCAATCCGAGATTTTGTTTATTAAAGACTGGACTTCAGACACAAGTTTGTTCCGTTACTAGATGACGTGTCCCGAAAAATATTAGCAAGACAAAATGTTAAATAATGTAGAAATTCATCACCAGTGTTACAACCAGTAACAGCAACATATAATTAAAATACAGAAGAAACAGCGTAGCGTAGGTAATAACAGTTTAACAGGTAGCCTTGTGGAACACTAGCATTAATAAGCTTTTAGTCAGTGTATGCACCGTCTACTACGACCTTGATGCTCCGATCTGCAAGAAAACTTATGATCCAATTGTACAATTTCTCGGGAAGCCCATAGGAAGGAAGGTTCTAAAAAAGTGTTTTGTGCCCAAGCCCATGGCCCGAAAGCCTTCGCTATGTCCAAAGTCCTACTGCATCCGCTCATCTATGCGTCAGGTAAATTAGAAGGTAAGAACTAGAACCAGCTGACTATTGACCGCATTGGCGGCTGGCAGTTTATAATGGATTCAATTACTTTGGAGAAGAAGGAGGCGATGACGATAAGCCTGTAGTTGGACGGGTCTGATCGGTCGACTTTTTAGGGATCGGGTGCACTAAATCTGCCTTTTTTTATAGGATAGGGTGACAAACGAGCACACAGTCCACCTGCTGGTAAGTGGTTGCTGTGGCCCATAGACATCTACATTTATCCTCTTTTGTGAATCAAAATGCAGATACGTTGTCACCCTTAAGGACTAAGATGGAATGCCTCCTTTCCAGTAAAAAGGGTCTTCCATTCGTTCAGGATTAACCTAACCTAAGGAGTAGTACCGGAAAAGACGCGTTAGAACCGTTGTTTACTCCAAAGCACTCCTCTTCAGCACAATTGGAGGGACTCCAACAGGCCCACTCGACTTGTTGACGTCCAGGGAGAGGAATGTTTTTCACAACAATTACACCGCGGGATGTTCGGCGGTGTGTATCCCCAATCATCGAGAGTCGAGTTGGACTCAAAAAGAGAACTTAAAAGATCGACTTTCTCCTTTGCGGCACGGACCAGAAGGTCGTTCATCCTATGCAGAGATGGAACACATGGCTGACAGAAGTTGTCTTGGTCAGCCTTGTCAAAACACCTTAATAAAATTAGAGGTAGAGAAGAGAGCTAGAGCAGTTTAAATCTTTATATCACGTCTAGTCGGTCAACGACAGACGAAAGGTGTCACATAATTCAGTCAATTTTTAAAATCTGCTTATTTGTTTTGTACCAAAAATGAAGAATGAGCAACAAGTAAAATACTTGCGGTACTTACTCTATCATTTATTGAGAATATTATATCAAATTTAATTCTGAACATAAGTGTGCTTGCAAAGGCAAGCTCAGCGCCCCCTCGAACCTTGTCCTAGGCTCCAGCCTGTTTAGCCCGTGGGTAAATCAGGCCCTGTGACTGTGTTATAATTAAGTATTTTACTATTGCATTTAATTTTGCATTTTAAAATCATTTTTAACAGTGATTCATCAACGGAGTATCGTATTAAAAAGTCCCTACGAAAGTCAAGGTCGCTGTCAGTCATTTACGCTTACATTAAAGTCATAAAACTTTTGTGTATACCTACTATATTATTGCGCAAGCAATAAGAGTTCCGTTCAGTGTTACCATATCATTAGGGCTTAACTGGACTGTCAGATTTTTAGATTTTTTGTGTTAGACGTTTTATTTATTAAAAATGTTACCCCCACACTAAGATTTTCTCCTGTATCGTGGAGGCATTTTACATACATAAATTCTACAAGGACAAACATCCAGACCTGGAACAATTATTTGTAGACCATACAAATATTTGTTGCGTGCAGAATTCAACTCGCGGCTCTTAGCGCCGCAACTCAGCGCTAAGGTAATGCACCTAACATGATCAATGTTACGAAAAATTGATCATTAAAATGCCTAGTATTTATATAAGCGAATTTATGAACAGACTATTGTTTAAAAAAAATTGCTTCGTATCCCAAAATTCCCTTCCGAGTAAACAGTCGTCCTACTGCCACTAGTGCACGATTGTCCATGATTGCTATCAGCGGATACGTACGTGATTGTGCGGTACAGTCCGATATACCGAAGCTCTCACCAATTCATCGCCACTACACGCTCGTTGCCCCCCTTTCATTGCTGCAATGAGCACGCCTTCTCAGCGGATTTATGGATGAATACCTACAACGTACATATTT
This sequence comes from Parnassius mnemosyne, assembly GCA_963668995.1. Classification (NCBI taxonomy): domain Eukaryota; kingdom Metazoa; phylum Arthropoda; class Insecta; order Lepidoptera; family Papilionidae; genus Parnassius; species Parnassius mnemosyne. The sequence continues at coordinate 18,220,090 of CAVLGL010000115.1, forward strand.
GTACGAAACAGTTTCATGTTTTGTAACTAAACACGTCCTCAAACATCACTATGATTTCTGATTGTTATTTATATATCCAGAAGTATTAACGTTGCTGTCAGTTTTCGCAAGTTATTGATAATTGGTAATTAACGTATTCCCTCGTTATTAAATTTAAAATAAAACTTTTTTGGGTGAGTCGTATACTTAGGCGACCTCAAACTTCACTCTCGACTTGGCATGTATGAGATTTAATGTCTTCAATAAAACAACAAAGGCAAGTGAAAGACCTTACACTAAAAAAAAAACCTTTGTGCTTTAGCATAACTACTAAGGAGATTATGTAAAAATAGTAATCGTTTTATACGACTAAGATCATCGAAAACGAAGATAATAATAATATAAAATTAAAAATTTTGTACAGCCGACTTCAATATACGTTATTAAGAATAACTCAAAAACTATTGATTTGATTTGATTGAAACTATTGATCACACGAGAAGCACCAGCTTTCAAATAAAAAAAAAATCATCCAAATCGGTTCACCCAGTAAAATGTTATGAGGTAACACAAAAAAAACATACAGTCGAATTGAATACCGTCTCCTTTTTGGAAGTCGGCAGACTAGAAGTAAGGGTTATCCATTTGACGGCATGTGACTTGCCGTAAAATGGATGGCGTGCTCGTTTGATGACCTATAGTCACCAACATCTATGTTATCATTCCTGTAGTCGAAAATGGAATGCTTATTTACCGTAACATTACTGTAGAAAAGGTTTCTGATTCTCTTAACTCACTATACGAAAACCAGCAGCCTAATGTTACTATTTCACGCAGATATCAAATATTTCTATCTATTTAAATCTTTGGTTGGTATTCTATCCGAGCGTGGTCCTTTCCTAGTCTCGGTTGGCCTGAACTATTCTTGCTGCAGTCATAAAACGCTGCAGCTTGGTTCTATGACTTTCTCAAGTCAATAAAAAATACAATTAGTGTTTATAGCTTGATATTATTTGAACAGAAAAGTTATGTTAAAAAATTCTCATATGTTCATCCTTAAAATAAGTAACTAATATCTCAATTAAAACATTAACAGAATAACATCCACTAACCAAGTGCTCCAAATTACATTCAACAATAATTCCTAGTAAATATAGCCAATACAAATTAGGGAAACGGTATACACGCGACGAAATATCTCATTGTCATCGAATCTCTATGTTAATGACTAAACCGGTCCGTATGTCTGGATTCTTAGTTTCGCAGCGAAAAGTGAAAATAGTGATCTACTGAAGCGAAGAAGAGCAAAATAAACGGTACGCTGAATGATCAACGTCGCTAACAACACCATTCCATCGCATTCCATTAGAATGCTTTTCCTTTTATGTTTGCACGTATAGACAGACGGTTGTGTAACATTGAGAAACTTTTAAACAAATATTACTATCACCTTACCTAACTTTACGTAACGCAATAACGGATTGTTAAAGATTTATAATTAACACGACAATGAATCCTCTAAATAGATATACGTCTGAGAACAGATAAAAATAAAATTTTATCTAGCATTAAATACTTTTAAGTAACAAAAAAGAGCCGTACTGCCGCAATGGCTGATAGCGTGTTTCTCAGACGGGAACTAAACACTATACTAAACAATAAACTGTTATAGCCAGCGTGAATCGAACTCAGTTACTGGTATTATCTCACAAAAATACGCATAATATAAGTCATAAAGCTGCAGTTAGAAAGCTTGTTAGCACACAAATAGTAGCAGATAGTTGTATGTCAGAGGTGAAGATAAAGTATACTTCAGTACTACCTAATTGTAAAAGTAAAGTTTGTCATCATTTTTTTAAAGAATAATGGTTACAAACTAGCACACAGTGCACCTGATGGTAAGTGGTTGCTGTGGCCCATAGACATCTACATCTATCCTCAATAAAACATCAAAATGCAGATGCGTTGTCACCCGTGAGAACTAAGATGGAATGCCTCTTTTCCAGTTTCCGTCCCTTGGAACCAAGTAGAAGTGCCTCGTTATTGGGTAGTAAAAAGAGACTTCACACACCATATGGAGCACCGCAGCATTACGCTGTTATTTAACGATTTTCTAGACGAGTGTTCCACTTATCATATCAGTTACTGACGCTGAATCTTAATTTAATCACGTGTCACTTAATTTAATTTCGACTTTAAAAAGTCAGTAAGTCATATTACAACAAAGTCCCATAAAATATACAAGCTCGCTCTATTACCAAGTTTAATAATTTTATTAAACTAAAACTGTATATAAAGGGTTATTATAATATAAATGAATACATGGTTGATAATAACCCCTGGGAATGAGGTGGTCGCTTTTAAGCTGTTTCTAAAATAATTTTTGTAAATAGTTTCTACACCCATTCATGTAAAATTTACTTTATAAAAAAGTCCCGCTGGGTTTCTTGCTGGTTCTTCCCAGGACAGAGGGTTTTCTCGAACCAGTGGTAAAGTAAAAAATGATTTTCAATAAGAATTCCACATGTGATCTATATTGAATAAAAAAATATTATATTCTGTTCTATTCAGTATAAAGGAGAGAACAGGCTTAAAGGTTAAAATGGTAATTGAAAAAACCCGACTGCATTAAAAGGTCACTCCCACAATTAAGATGAATCTAACGACACCTTATAAAATCCATTAAACCGTTTGGGCTACAGAGCGTGCCAAAGAAATAGACACACATACAAGTCGCGGCACGTAAGTCTAGCGCTGAATTGAATTGCACGAATGCGACTGGAGAGCCTATCAGCGCGTGCGAACGATACGTACGAACCAATCAGCGCGCTTGTGAGCAATAACGGTCACCGCTAGATTTTCGTGCCGCCGTGCACATACATACTCTCGAAAAAGATTACCTTCCTTGCGGGGCAGTCGGGTAAAAATAAACTAGTATAAAAAATGCTTAATTATTATGCTTAACTATTTTATCAAAATGTATATAATAATACAATTATATTGACGACGGCGATTAAAACTTCATGTTACGCCATAAAATATCGAAATATGTAACCAGTTATGTCCAGAGGGAGCACTGAATAAATTTTCATGCTTACAAGACTCACTAACGGAAAGCGCTTACTTCATGAATACCGAATAGTTCTCGAGTTATTTACTCTATCCGCACACATCTAAACTAGTTCCACGACCATTGAAAGTTTAAATTAATTTTCAACAAGATATATTATACGGAAGAACCGGAATATACTTTGAAATAGGATTAAATCAACAAGATGTGCAATAATTGTTCACAAATAATTAATAATTGTATTAACATGAGTGAATTGGGCAATATTTTGTTTTATTTTGTGTATTGTATCATATAAAATTTTATGACAATTATCCTAAATATAAATAACGACACATTAATAGATCCTACCCAGGCAGGATTGGGGCGCTAGTATACAACATATCAGTATGATACCATACCATATAAGAAGCTGATGTAAACTTGTATAACAGTATGAATAAGGTGGCAGTTGTTGAAGGAACCACTTTCGCTGTATTCACGCCAACTAACTTTATGCTTATTTGGATTAGATTTGCATTATTTACCTCTGGAAAGTAAAAGAAAAAAATGTCTGCACATAATCTATACACAAAAATAAAATTAAAGTGTTTGTCTGTAATATCGGAATACATGTATGTACTATGTATACATATATTGAAATACATATATATATATTTGTAATATCGACATAACTGCCATTTATTGAGCTGAGGGGGATATGTCATTGAGATTTTTTTTTATTGAGAGAAAATTTTATCTTTCTGCCTCTCCAGGCAAATCTTCGTGAATTAACCGATTGTGATGAAACTTCACGCATAGATAGAGAGCAATGCCAAGAGTGATCTAGGCCATATTTTCTAAAACAAACTTGAATTTTTTTTTTGAAGGCGAAAAATATTTAAAACAAAATGATCTTTGATGATAATCTTAAATCTAAATAACGCCACATGAATAAATCCTACCCAGGCAAAGCCGGGGCGGGTCGCTAGTCCATAAATACAATCGTAAATCTGTATCATTAGGTAGTTATCATATTGATTAAAAGGACGTGCGAAAGGTTAACAAGGAAGCTAAAATTAAACTGCTTTATTGGTTCAATATCTCTTTCTGTGGTATTAATATTAATAATTATAATAGGACTTGGAGAAGGCTTATGACAGAGTGAACAGGGATGTGTTATGGCAAACACTGAACTCATTTGGGTTGAGCGCTGGGTTGATACAGGCATTGAATTCTCTGTATAGGGACTCTAGTGCTTGTGTCAGGATCAACGGGGCCTACTCGGACTGGTTTGGCATCCATAAAGGTGTCAGACAGGGCTGTGTGGCTACCCCGTGGCTGTTCAACCTATTTATGGACAGTTGTTTGGAAAATTTTAAAGTAGAAGAATGCGGGTTAAGAATGGGTGAGTTAACCCTCAAATGCCTTTTGTACGCCGATGATCAAGTCATACTTGCGTCGTCGGCGACCGAGTTGCAAATGATGGTTACATTAATGAACATGACATTAAAAGAAAATGGAATGAAAGTGAACGCAAGTAAGACGAAAGTTATGGTTTTTGAAAGAGAAGAAAGTAAAACGATATGTGAAATAAGAATAGACGGGGAGTTGGTCGAGCAAGTAGATGAGTTTGTGTATTTGGGATGTGTGTTTAGCAGGGATGGTAGATATGATAAAGATATAGAACGACGAGTGAATGCAGGAAATAGAGTGAATGGGGCTCTACACCCTATTGTGAAAAGTCAGAATGTGTCCAAAAAGGCACGTATGGCAATTCATAATGCTGTGTTAGTCCCTACTTTAATGTATGATAGGGAAAGTTGGATGTGGCAGAAGAAGCACGAGAGTATAATAAATGCTGTAGAAATGCGGTCATTAAGGAGTATGTTAGGGATGAATCTGAATGACAGAGTGAGAAATTGTTTGATAAGAGAAGAGTGTGGTTTGCAAGATGATGTTGTGACCAGGATTAAGAAAGGAATGCTTCAGTGGTTTCATTATGTAGAAAGAATGAATGAGGAAAGAGTGACAAAGCAAATTTATGTTGCAGAGGTGAACGGTAGAGTCGGGAAGGGTCGCCCTAGGTGAAAGTGTATCGACCAAATTGGCGAATATATTGAAAATGGGCCAAATCAAGAGTACCTTTAACCGACGAGCGTGTATGCGTAGTTATATGGATGTGAAGGAAGCGAGAGAGGTGTGTCAGGATCGTGCCAAATGGAAGTCCATAGTCTCTGCCTACCCCTCTGGGTGACAGGCGTGAGTGTATATGTATATGTATAATAATGTTCTTCAGACCGAATTTAGGTCACGGCGGCAACTTTTAATGGAGACTAGCCATGACAGGATTATAGTACGCGAGTGTATGCGCAAGTCTCTCATAGTCCGATGGGACGACAATTCGACTCAACCGAAGATAGATCAGGCGCAGGACTGTGGTAATTATATTAAACTATTCGCTAGACTAGACTAGCTGTTCCCTGCGAGTTCGCTCGCGTGTTAGGGTTTTTATGTTTATGCGCGAAACTCTAATTCTTTTTCTAAAATAAAAGTATCCTAAGTTACTGCTTATGAAATTAGCTATCTACCAGTGAAAGTTCCGTCAAAATCGCTTTAACCGTTTAGGAGATTAGCCGGAAAAAACAGACAGACAGATAAACAGACACACAAAAATTTTAAAAATTGTATTTTAGTTATAAGTACCGTATTTACTTTCATATGCATTTAGTAAAAAACTGTAATTTTGACATTACAAACAGACACTTCAATTTTATTTATTTGTATGGATTAAAGATTAAAACTAAATTTGATTGAATTTAGACCACCATGGCCAGTCTTATCAGAGACTAGCTATTTCCGCAGGATGCTTGCGCAAAGTTAGGTGCGCTCTCTTTTTCGTCATTCTCAAAATCCGATGGGTCCGCAATGAACACATCAAATAAAGAACACCGCCAACTACCTGCCTTCTGGCTGCTACTGAGAATTTCTTCACAGAAAAACCCAATAACTGATTTGGCCTGATTCGGGGTTCGGACCCGGAACCGCATGATCAGCAATCAACGAGGTTTCCTGTAATGTCCTCTGCCATATATAACCATTACACATTGTGGGCTGTGTTAACATTACACATGTGTGGCAAATCACAATGGTTCTTTTTAATTTGTATAGATTTTTCATTAAAAACCTATAACACATCATAAACCTAAGAAAAATATTACAAACCCTATAGCATAAACCTGAGAAAATCCAGTTTTTTGATCAAAAACCTAGACTGATTTAGTTTTATGATAAAATCAACCTAACCTAACCTAACCTAGCTTAAAATGACAAGGGCAGAAAAATAGTTGACAAAAATGATTGCGTCTAGAAATAACTTATATATAAAATGAGTTTAATTAATTTTCTACGATTTTTCAAATAAAAATGTATTTGAATTAAAGCCATGAAAAAAAACATACATGTTTGGGAATATCAAATAACGTTAATCATTTTACACTAATCAAGTGTTGCCATTTACTATATTTATACTATTTTCGTATGACACTATAAGATTACCAATACAATACACAAACACAAAATATTTTTATAGGAAGTTATTATAGTGATAATAAAAATAAAAGTGATATGGTTCATAATGATTTCTTATATTTACGCGAACACTACACATTGAATAAAACTATTTTTACGGATTTTATCGCGTTTAATTAACTTATTTTATATTCGCGACGTTTCGGTTGCTTTCCAGCAACCGTGGTCACGGGGGACTGAGGTGATTGACGTCCCGATGTCAAAGTTAACCCGGAGTACCTTCAGCTTTTTAATTATTAATTTTGGTCCGATCTACGCAGAATGAACTAACTGTGTCTTGAAGTCTTGCAGTGGTACGCTTGGGTTTAGTTTTAATTTTATGAATTACAGGATCCCAAGCAGGTGGTAGTACCCAGCCTCCCTCTCTATTGAAATTAGGATGTTTTTTAATTTCAATAGCCTCACGTATCGTCCTTGGCAGGAATCGATGTTCTTTCGCGAGGACTTGTGGTTTATCAAATCTAATTAATGGCGGGGGCCGTCTAGGATATGATCACAAACTGCAGACTTCCTTCAATGTGATATGGTTCAATTAAGTCTCTTACAAAGAACTTCCTGCAATAATACATTATCTCAATCATAGTACTATGTAACAATTCCATTTAATGTTATGGCAACAATAGCTAAAACAAAATGTTACTATATTGGCCTAAAGGTCTAGATACCAGGCCATAAACTCCAAAAAAAAAGTCACTATTTGGCACAAAGGTCCAGAAGCCATGCCAGAAATATACATTTACAGTATGCAAATATACAATAGAAATACAATATTCTAAAAACTTAATTATGTAGGTAGGCGCAACATCAAACAACCACAGGACTCATATTTTTTTCCAAGTGACACAAGTCATAACCTAAAATGGTTCAAGTCTAACCATCTTTTTTTTGACGCCTTCTCAGGACAAAATTCTTTGAAAAAGTTACTCAGGAACTGACGCTGAACATTTTAAGATACTTTTGATATATAGAACTACCATTTCTTCTTAACTCATTTTATGTTTGAAAGTCTGCCATTGTTCTTTTATCATAAACCTAAACAAGTTCAGGTTTTTGATCAATAAACAGGATTTTTTCAGGTTAATGATAATATTAAGTCACTGATTGAAACTTAAAACTGGTCTAACCTCCTTCATCAGTATAAGCTCGTGTCTGTGTTTTATGCTTTTATTGCAATTCTGTTTCAACGAACAAACGCAAATAGATGTGGCATTGTATGCAGAATTGCCAGAGTGCTACTAGTGTTCATGTTATTATGTCGCTAAATCCATCGGAAATCATGATTGCGTGTCACGCCCGATGCAAAGACGATACTGTTCTGTCTTAATAAAATTCAGATCGCCTTGCAACGTGAGTAGGCGAATTAATTCGTACATCAGGCTCGACCTCGGACAAAAGTGAATACGCTTGTGATTGTCTTCCGATTTGCAACACTAAAACATTTATTATGGTGTGATACATTTACGTGACGCAATCTTCAAGTTCAATGTCCTTAAAAAAAAAAAGAAGAATTTACGTGGGAAAGAGTATTGTAAAAAGCGGTTGAAGTGGCGCCCGCAATGTAGAAAACTAAGGTGCGGTTTGCGTGCCGACATTGAATAATGAGAAGCTACGAGATGGCATGAAATTGAAGTGTGTTTTATTTTAATGAAACACAATGTAGGGCAACCGTTGTACGTACCATAACCAGTTACTAATGACGCAATGTTACCTGAAAATTAATGCTTCATTGATTTTAGAACGTAGGAAACCATCGGAAGCGTTAAATAACATAATGAACGTGCAATATTTATTTCACGTTCGGTTCGCTCAAACGAAAGTTATGTTCGCAAACGCTTGATGGTGCAGGTTAACTGTTATTCAGATTACAGAAGAGCTCACAGCGGTATCGTAAATATGATTTCGAATAGGAAATATGACAACCTATTATGATTTAAGGTCTTTCAGAAGAACGCAGTTAAGTTGATCGTTAAAAGTTTTAACATCGCAGTAAATAATCAATAGCTTTAGTAATATGATAGGTGTACCGTGTAAAATTAACTTTTTGATAATATTAATAAAATTTTCACGTCTAAAGCCGTAGTAGCTCAGAGGCAAAGCACTTGCTGTAAATTTCACAGCACGATAGCCCGGGCTCAATCCCTCCGGCGCTAATGAAATTGTAAATTGCTATTTTATTTACTGATTTACCACGATTTACTCAGCGGTGAAACAAAACATTGTGAAGAAACGGTGTTACACATATTACTGTATGTGCAAACCATTCCTTTGGCATCAGAAGTCCACCAACACACATTGGATCAGTGGACCAATTGTCCCATAACCAGTGAACGTAAACGTAACCATCTCAGAAATGGGACGTGAAGTTTTGTAACTTGTCTAGAAAATACTTCTAATGTTTAATTTAATTTAACGCATCTACTGTTCTCTGAATACAAAAAACAAATGACGAACTGATTTTAATTTAACTGTCGTAAATTAAAATGTCAATTGTTTGCATTGACATTAATTATTGTACAGACTTTAATTATAAAGCATCTTACTTTTTGCCGTGTCAGTCGAGTGGAAAATTTAACATACATTTTGGACGTGACGTTCTCGGACAGGTGCACGAACGGAGGCCACTTGCGTGAGGCGTTGCGGTCAACCCAGATGAGTCGCAGCCAAGTGCACCGTCTCCCATTACAGAATCAACATTTCTGTACTGTTATCCGCGTTGCGGCTGCGGTCGCTCATGTAGGTCGAACACTTAAACGTGAAATTAAATTTATCGTTTGTAAGAATTCTGTAGCCTAGGCGGCCGTATTGTCAATTACTGAACGTTTCGATGTATCGGTTCTTTTAAATCGCCTTACTTTAAATTCGTTTCAATATCGAAATTTTAATTAAGCATTTGTTATATGGAGTGTGATAACACGTTCTTGACGGTAGCTATTTGGGACTGACGTAGGAATTCGAGCGGAAAATATCAAGTTTTGAACACGAATACAAACAGAGAATAGAATTGAATACTATTTAAATTATTTTTTATTCGTTTTATAAATACGTTACCCCCCACACAAGGATACTAAAATTTTCTTGGTGTATATTAGAGGCAGTATACATACCAAAATAGCACAATGACAAACATTCAGACTTGGAACGATTACGAGTTCATACAAATACTTGTTCCGTGTGGTATTCGGCCCCTAAGTGCCACAACTCTGCGCTACAGAGTCGTCATAATATATATTATTTACTAGCGATCGCATGGGATCTCGACAACCACGCCGCCTACCGGGTCCAATCGTGAATCTAAACCGTTCTCTAATTAACATAATCACATATACAAAATTTCATCAAAATCGGTCCAGCCATTTAGGAGGAGTTCAGTCATATACACACGGACAGAAGAATTAGATAATATATAATATACATTTATTATACACATGTAAACCTTTTTCTTGAAACATTCTATCTATTAAAGAAAATTCTCTCTGCATCAAAATTCGTTGTGTAGTTGAAAAGATCTAAGCGTATAGACGGCGGGAAGCGACTTTGTTTTATACTATGTAGAGAAGATATTGATAAATATAATACCAAGTGCACCAACATTTATACACCTCTATAATATATATAGTTCCCTATGGGAAATGGATCCCCATCCATCATTAATAACATTAGTAATCCATTTTCATACATCGATCGCGGCGTCATTTACTATTTCCGTCAGCAAAATTCTATTTTAGCAAAATTAATGTACGTAATTGAACGGTAGGGTGCCTGTCCATGGGGACAACGTAGCTGTTCTGCACGCGTATGTCGTACAATCCAGTAATCCCACTATTGTATTGTATCGCTTATCTCTCTTGCGGATTGTATTTGTCAGACTACTCGTGAAGTTGTCAAATTGCTCTAAATCAATCAAGAATGTAAAACACTACGATTTGTCTCAAACAACTTCCATCTCGTGTCGGTTTTTTGCGCCGAGAGTGATTGATGGTTAAAGCACGAATTGACCCTCCACCATTGTAGTACTTCGCCTTGTATTTTGATGACATCATAAGGATGCATTGGGCTACAATATTTGAGAACAGAAATAGTAATATGGGTCCACAAACTAGTGCCTAACCAAGGGAGGGGGCATGGCAGCAGCTTTTAGGCGACGGAATTTTGGGAATTAATACAACAATGTGCGCCTCAGTTGCACTGATAACAGTTCATTAAGTAACTAGACATGGAATGTATCACTTCCGCAATTAATTTTAGTGACTGACTATATCTGCGCATCAGAGTTGTTGTATGTACCCTTAACTCATATTCTCAGTAGATAGGCAGCCTTAGGCATATTATCGAACCGCTGACATCGCATATTATATTTTATCGCCGCATAAAGATTTTTTTTATTTATTTATTCATTTTTTATTATTATTAAAGAATCACCAACGATTGTATTCATTAAAAGTTAAATAATTTGACGAATTAAAATTTAAATTGTAATTTTCTTACCTAAGTAGAAAGGGTATTACTTTAAATGCTACAAACTATTATAGGTTATTACAATTTGCGCTGAAATAAATGTCAAAAATAATACATACTAGCTTATAGTGAACTAGAACATGCCAAAAAAATCTAAAAACTGAATCTATCTATCCAATTTAAATTTGCATTATGTTTGAGTAGTTCTTTTCTGAGCTAGTTAGGTGAGTTGGAATCAATATCAAATGCATAGGAAAGTTCATTGATTTACACAACCTTAGAGGTCACGTAATTTGCGCCAAACACCATGCTGCATCTATATTATTAGTATATACGTGGCAGAGTTACGCTGCAGCTGTATTAGTTAGTATAGTTGTAGCACGAATGGGTCGGCTCGACCTGGGAAGGACCACGCTCTCACAGAATACCAGCGTAAAATGTGTTTTGATTCGTAGTCAAGGATAGATGTAGATCTATGGGCCACAGCAACTACTTCCCATCATGTGGAATGTGTGCTCGTTTGACACCCTTATCCTATAAAAAACTGTTTTACGAAGACGTGGTCTAAGAGAACTTATACTGCTACGGGTACATATGAGTTACGCGAAATTTTATCTTATTTAACGATCGAAGGCACTTAATTTTGTGATTTAATAAAATGCTTAAGTAGAATAAGTTGGACATATATCTACCATTAGCAAATGATGTAATTCTGAAATGAAATAGTTGTTTTTTATACGAAGAAAGTTTCTTTTTTGAAATTCTATTCCAGTATACTAAGTTCCATGTGCTTGCCACATGCGAATTCGTACTAAATTGTTGTACAGCATTATTTTCGTCTTATTGCTGCGAAAAATTTTATGTCTCAGGAGTACACAATACACTACACTAAATGAAATGAGATCAAAAGCTTTACTAAAATCCGTGTATATGACGTCAACTTCTTTATTGACATCACGCGCTTCATTAAGAGTTTTAGTGAATCTTACTAGATTAGAGTTTGTTGATCTACAATAGAAAAAGAAATTAGGAAACAGCGACAGTATTTAAATAGGCATGCAGTTTTGACTGAATCTTCCTTTCCTGATTTATGAATAGGAATAACCTTTTAATAACCTTTTTTCCCATTTAGCCGGGTAGCTGTTGTCGGCGATTTATTGTAAATTAATGACAGGGGAGATACTCGTACTACATATTGAACACATGCCGCTATAAATAAGGGTGGGATTCCATCGGCCAGGATCTTTATTACAGTCAATACTTTATAGTTTATTTAAAGGTGATTCGTTATCTATAACAATAGTCGAAAGATGTATGCTATAGTCATAGTAATCTTTGGCTACAGTTTTCTTAATAATTTAAATAATTAGAGTGCATTATTCGAAGAATTTTCAACGTCATCAGTATAATATACAGATGTAAATTGAGAGAAGAATAGTTTTTTCATATACTGTAGTTATATTTCCGTCAGTCATTGAAATATGGGTATGCTCTAGTACCGATATGCTTCTCCAGGTTGTAAATTCGACGTAACGGTTTTCGAACGTAACTTAATTTTAAAACGCATTGAGATATTTTTATTTTTTACTATCTGGTCCCTGCGCGTTGCAGCCGCAGAAGAAGTGATCGTGGAAATATCGTTTTAAATTTAGAAGAGTTAACATAATACATTGATAATCAAATTGAATGATATACAGCTTTCAAATAAATTTGTTGGTACGATAAGCGAACCATCTATTCTAAATTATTTGTAATATGCCTATAACCTTCGCGTAAGTGCAAGCAATAAGTTGACAAAGTTTTACCGCAATCTGACAGACGGTATGACAGCGCATAAAATACGAACAAACAAAAATTAATTTCATATATTAGATTTCATTCTTAAGATACAATTTTAGTTCAGTCAACTCCTGTCTGGGACTAGGAATCCATCTGAATTGGTACCATCTTCTTACCTGCACCAATCATAAACACCAGAGCAATAAATACTGTGTTACAGGCTGCGATGTATGTAATCTTAGTCCTCAGCGGTGACAACATTTTGAATCTGCTTTTGTGATGTTAAGATAATGTTAAACGTAGAAGTCTAGTCTAGTTTTTTTACTATTTTTCATTTATTCAGGTTCAGGTTATTTTTCACGAAGTAAAAAGAATATAAGCTTTTGTCTGTTATTTCGTCGTCTTTTGTCGCTTACGTATTTTTTACATAGCCATCTCGTTTCTATGTTAATACTATGTGTACCTAATATCAGTACCGGTGTTGTAGATTACCAGTTCTATTATCTCACAAATAAAATTATATTTTCGTTATGTGTGTGGTAGTTACAATATATTTGACTAGATGACGTGTTTTATGATTCATTTTACTGTGTAATAACTTTGAGTTAAATGGCTTTAAAAGTTTTTATTTTGAACAGAGGTTATGTTTTGATTTACATATTCTTCAATAAATAATTTGGTGATATGTAAATAAATGTTCTCATAACGAAATGTTTAAGCTGATAATGTATTTTCACTTTTTTAGCTTTCCTGACAACTTTGTTTATATCCGAGTTGACTGAACTAAAATTAGGTAGTTCTTAAAACTTAATTTACTCATTTGCGTGTAATGAAATAAAATGATGTGGCCTGCCCAGTTCGAAGAGTACCTCCCACCCTCCCTCAATTGCGTGCACAATCCTCGTCACCACTAATCCCAGCACCACCATCACCACAATAAGAACGACACACCCTCGATAATACGACACGTGTTTTGCCTCTACACGAGGCATCCTCAGGTGAAGTAGTTCCAGCACACACAGTCGTAGCCGTATAATGGATTTCCGCAAAGATACGCCTGATTGTATTACTTACATCTAATATATTATATTCACAAAAACTAATTTCTATACTATCTAATATTGTCGTAATATTTAGTAATCTGCCACATTATTGATTAGTTTTCCAGATAGTGAAGCTCGGCACCCCTTAACGTGCCAGTTTCATTTTTTATTCAACAATTTAATTTATTCAAATGATTATAGTCTACCACAACCATATATAGGAGACATAAGAGCATCCACTACCCCACATAACCCCGTGGGTGTCGTAAGAGGCGACAGCGAGAAACTAAAATGGAACTGCTCACAAATCAAATACAAAGAGGAGTGGCATATGCTTATGCCACTCCTCTTTGTATTTGCTAGCTAGCTCCTAGCTAGAATCACAGTTGCTACTGTGCACTGTGATTCTAGCTAAGTCCTGACGTCATTACAGTGAGCGCGTTCGTCTTGAGCGCTTATGTGTCCAAAATCGCAAATCGGTGTATTATCGTAGTATTAAGAAGAAAAGGATGATGTTTTATCGTGTAAAAACTACTCAGATTTACGCTCTGATACTATGGATGGCATAACATTTCATTTGTTATACCTAATTTATTAAAAAGGTTCTAGAAAAATCTCTGCGTCGGCTTTCAAATGTAATTAAATATATTCGACACTAGGTGGCGATACTTTGTGTCATGAGAACTAAAAATATAAAGGTACATACGTAGAGCTCAGTATTGGTAAGATAATCATACGAAGGTGTTGAAATTTGTTTTGCATTCAGTCCTTAAGAATTTTTAATCGCCAAAATATTATTTTTATAGTTTTTATAATCATTTTTTTTTTCTTTCTTTCAAATAGTAAAGTGGGCGTGGCTTGACATCCCCTCATCCCGCAAATTGTCACGCGTTGTTACATAGTGAAATCTAATTACAATACCTCTTTGTATTTGCTCCGTGATACTGCTGCCTAGCCTCGGTCACACGCAGCGAATACTCGCTGCGATTAGGCACTCGCAGCGAGTATTCGCTGCCTGACTCGATGTCTGTGACAGGCTATTCGCTGCGAATAGATTCATTCACCGCGAGTTGAATTTGCCGCGAATTGAATTAAACGTGTTCAATTTTACTCATTGCGAGAATTCGCTGTGTGTGACAGGGTACTCGCTGCGAGTAGCCATTCCGCTCAGCGCGTCACTCCAGACTACACGTCTGTGCATAGATCGTTTCGTTGCTGCATGATACGTGTGTGTAGGTCAGTCAAATGAGTCAACCGATAAATTATTCTCTAAAATGGGGAAGTTTCGATATAATTCGTTTCTTGGGTGTGGGTGTTGGCTGTAACAGTATATATATATATGTTACAGCATTTGTTATGTATATATATGCTAGTGTATATATAGTATATATATATATATATATATATATATATATTCGCTGTGTGTGACCGAAGCTTAAAGCAGTAACAACTTCCTAATAACAGCTTAAAAAGAAAAAATTAAGTTAGTAATTTAATAACTCCCCTGCTAAGCTCGGCTACTATAACAAATATCCCCCCATCAGGCAATCTATGGCGGGGCTCTTTGTTTAGCAGTGGACTTCTGATAGATATTCAATTAATGAATTGAATAAAAACCTCCTTGAACATGAAAGCTTGTGGTTGATAAAAGTTTCCGCGCGTGGGATACACAGAATGGTTACCTATGCGCGGAAACAAATCAGATTGAATATTTCGGAAGGCATTTTAGAACTGCTGTAATTAGATTTTGTAACAATGGACGAAAGGCAGAAACAAAATAAGAGAAGACTTGTAAAATATCAGTATCTCCAATTTTTAAGAATACAAGTGGAGTATTTTCTCCGGTCAATCATGGGCTCTCTTTTCTGGAATAGTCAGGAAGTAGATATTTTTTCACTATCTCGATCATGGAGCTACTGTTACTGGCACTGAGTATGTAGAACCCCGGACAAGCGGACCCATTCGTGCTACAACCACATTAAAGCTGCAGCCTGACGCTACCACGTGCTATATACGATTATACGTACGTACAATATAAATGTGCAACATAAAACTATGTAACACTACGACTCTATACTCAGTAAAGAGCGTGCATCGGAGTAAGGCGGCCTTAGTGGCGGTCCTATTTGCGGACCAAGAAAATCCACCACCCAATGTCATCTTGTGGTTGTCACAAAAGGTCGCCAGAGGAAAATTAAACAGTAGATAAGCAGTAGCATATTCCTGGTGACAACTTAAAAGAATAAAAAACCGCTGTTGCCAACCTGCCGGCCAAGTGTGGCTACTATTGCAAATTGATTATAAATCAATCTAGAGGGAGGCCTATGTTTACCAATCTACTCTAGATAGGGCGTAATGAATAAGTGGCGGCCGCTCTAAATATATATCGAAAGTACTGCTCCGCCAAACGCTCCGCAACACGCACCGCCGAACGCTCACCACTCGGGCCTTAGGCTAAAAGTTTGTTTTTTTATAACCGAAAGAGCACAGGAAACAATGAAGGCGGGGGAGATAGTGAGCGTACATTCTTGAATCGTCCACGAGTGGAATCATCCAGTCATTCAATTGTTCAATTTAGAAGCCGAGACGCGCAAAAAACGTTATGCTCTTAAACCGTACTTTGCTTGCGATGTTAAAATACATTTCTCGATGTAAACAACATAAATATTTATGGCACGAAATCCCAGACTTACACGTTTCCAATCGCAAAGAGAAATAAATATTGACTATCGTGAATACTTGAATGAAAAAATACCAAAACAAATTAGGATTAATTTTTTTAAAGTTATTTTATATTATATCAACTCTCTATAAATTATAGATTCATGAGATATTGAATAAATAGTGTTAAACAAACGCAATTTTGATTTGTTTTATCGAAAAAAATAAGATATCAAATATAACTAACTTGAAAGTAAATGCGGAACCTGTAAAATTTTAACTTTATAATAACGAACAAGCTACAAAATGCTCTCTAATTACTTAAGTACTACATACTGTTGGAATGTTTTGCCTACATAAAACAATGTGAAATAGTGCAACTAGTGTTGTGCTGACTAAAATACAGTATTATCGAACCACAATGCTATAATCATTATATTTTATTTTTGATTAAGAAACAAAAAAGCAATATTTGCTATCTATCGAAATAATAAGAACTGACATTTGTTTTTCAGTAAACATCTATGTCTCTATCATCCTCATCGTCATCATTATCATCATTACTAGTCCACTGCTGAAAATAGGCCAGGCAAATCACGGTCTAAGCCACATGCATCCATCGATTTCCTTCAACAGTGCCAAGTCAACTGTCGATAGGTCGAAGTGCTGAAGTACTGCATTGTTTGTATTATAGGGCTACGATAGCTTTACGAGTACAGAACCAGAGTCCGTAACTATTTAACAACAGAGAAGAATAAGACGGGGTAACATTATATCTTAGAAACTCTTCACTGCTGCATTTCTCAAGCTACTGGACTGAAAAGGATAGTAATATAAATAGTAAATACGTCACTTATCTTCGATTTGTCGACGCTATAGTCATGGCAGAATCGCTAAAGGACCTCAGCACTGCTTAGTGACTTCAATAGTGTCTCCCAACGGAAAGTTCTTAATATGAGTGACCAGTGCCAACATATGTTAAGAGCTCTACGCTCTAAGTTGTTGACGGTATGTTTACCTAGGATATTTGTCCGATTAGGTATGTATAATTTCGACGAAAGGTCAATCGACGGTTCAAACTCGATTAGGCAGCGCTCGAGAAATTACGACACATCTTCTCGTCGCACATAACTCAAAACTTGAAAAAAAGATGGTACAATCAGTGCGTGTTGCCAATTATGACATATGGATCTGAGACGGGGTCCTTCACTGCTAACCGTATGAGATAGTTCAAGGTCGCTCAGCGAGCTATGAAGAGGAATATGCTCGGAGTTCCATTGCGAAACTTCATAATGTGTGTTCATTGTGTGCATGTTCACAATCCGCAGTAGAAACAGAATAACCGACATACATCAAGGATTATTAAGCTAAAGAAGCAAGAGACCGGCCATATGGCAACCTCGTAGCGGTTAGAGAATTTTTCACAATCCACACACACACAAATTACTGTATAACAACAACAACATTAATTTGTATTTGTGTGTTGTTATAATACAACTTTTTCTTACTAAAAAAATACACGAAAGCTAATTTCATTAATATTGCTTTATTTAAGTGGATATTTTTATTTTCATATTCTTAACCACCCAGAAGAATTAATATGATTAATTACTCAGTGCTCGAGCTGCCGATAAAACATCGATCGTTTTGTCCCTACTAGGGCCGGCACTACTAACAGCAGTATAAGCACGACGTCGAGGGCTCGACCCTTTACAAACACGTCTAGCCTTATGTTGACTTTACAATCGATCTCACGGGTGCCAAGCGGGTTGCTAACGCACGCCCGTGTGAACTCATTGTGATTAACCTCTCATAACTTTTAAGGTTAGCCATACCACGGACATAGTTTGATTCATAGATATACTGGGTTTAGTGGCAGTGAAAATTATACCAACTTACTGTTATTGTAGCTTGTTGTTTACATTCAAAATAAAAAAAAAATGATGGTATCTACAACACATTTCTATACTCGGTAGAGCCGTGCTGAATTTTTTATAGCTGTAGCACAAATGCGTCGGCTCAATGGGGAAAGACCACGCTCTCACAGAATACCAGCGTAAAAATATCAACTTAATGGTACTGTGTTTCGTATGGTGAGTGTAGAGATTCGGACACCCTTTTTACTGGGAACGAGGCATTCCGTCTTAGTCCTCAGGGGTGACAACGCATCTGCATGTTATTTCTTAATCGAGGATAGATGTAGACGTTAATTAGCCACAGTTTCCACTTTACATGGACTGTATGCAGTTTTGTCACCCTTATTCTATATAAAACCTACCTACGTACCTGTTTTTAAATCTAAATTATTACATTTATTTAAATACAATACTAATTAATTATGTATAATTTAAATAAAATTTTATAAAGGTAACGCTAATCTGTGCAATATAAGAATATACGTATATATTGAGTTTTGGCGTGAACTTGAACGGTGGAGGATTGCTGCTCTTGTATTATTGTTGAAATAATGGTTTGAAGTGGATTTTGATATGTAGAAGTGGTGCGATTTTGTGTATTAAGTGTCTACGCATGTGAACTATTAGTGGAAACGGTGAAACAAGTGCTCTGATGGTGATGTGATTCTCAAGATAAGGTGTCTGTCTGCCTAGACGCCTTGAGATACCATCGCCAACTGTCAGCTGTTTGCTGACTCAAGTTGTCGTCAAAATCTCCCAAGGGCTGCACAATGTGACGCATCAACATATTGTGAAGCAGTGTACTATGAAGAATAATTATACATTGTAACTTCAGGCTCAAAAGGGCTAGAACCCAGAGACGTAAAGCCACTTATAATAAAAAACACGTTTATACTATGATTATGCATAAATTTTAATAGGCATTTATTATTGTAATATAGTGATAGAATGTTGGTCAATGTTATTCTTTTCTATAATCTTAATTTATATTTTAAATTAAACATACCTAATTATTTTTTTACAATTGTGTCATTGAATAAAATTAATCTATGTCGTGATTACCTGTAGAAAGAAGTACTATTATCTTGAGTATTCAAATATCATGTACATATTGTAATACTATTGTTGTTTCTGTTGGTAGTCCTAATACAATAAATAAATAAAAAAGAATCTATTAAGTCAAAGACACGTATTACACAAACTGGATGAGAAGTACCTTGACATCGTTAATTTAGCACAGACGCTAAGGGAGTGGCTAGGAAGGAACAACTTATAAATGAAGGTGCGCAATATTGATCTAATAGCTTTTGCCACCCTCAACACCCTTCAAATACCTAAGGAAAATGGCGCGTCTGCACAAACGATAGAAACGATCAAAACCGAAATAAATATACGAAGTATTTTTCCTGTTTTTATATGCTACCCTTATTTGTAACTGTAGTAACAAACGAGCTGATGGTAAGTGGCAGAGCATGCTGCAGCTATATTAGTAGTATAGTTGTAGCACGAATGGGTCGGCTCGACCGGGGAAGGACCAAGCTCTCACAGAATACCAGCGTAAAATAGCAGCTTAATACTGCTGTGTTTCGTATGGTGAGTGTAGAGAACCGGAGACCCTTTTTACTGGAAAAGAGGCATTCCATCTTAGTCCTCACGGGTGACAACGTATCTGCATTTTGATTCGCAAACAAGGATAAATGTAGATGTCTATGGACCACAGCAACCACTTACCATCAGGTGGACTGTGTGCTCGTTTGTCACCCTATCCTATAAAAAAAGTGGATACTGCACCCATGCACACGGGCAACAATCTTCAAACAAAAAAAATAGACTACAGATGCGTTGTCACTTCTAGTCCTCAGAACTCTATTTTTATGAATAGAATATTTAGATGGAATACAGGCTGTGCTGTAATTATACTAACTCTGAAACGCTTAAGACTGTCGCTAAACAGTAATGCGTACTGCTTTACGAGAACACAGAAATGGTAAGACGGTGGTACATATCCAGACGGATGCCTATCGGTGGTAGGAAAGGAGTTTTACCACCTTTCCATTGTTTATATATTGCAATATTGAAGTTAAGTTCTCTTTACTCAGATTTTAAGGTCTTCTGATTGCCAAATCCATTATTAAATAGTACACCGTTAAGAAAGAACCGAGGGAGCTAAAAAAGCCGCGGTAGCTCACTCGCCGTATATTTCACAATACACGAAAAACCCAGGTTCGATCCACACCAGCATCAATAAAAATTTTAATCGCTACTTTAGGAGATCATTTACCAAGTGCTTCGCGGTGAAGAAAAACATCGTGATCGTAAAAATATTTCAAAGATATCTGATGTCCTCTAACACGCAGTGCACCAGCGCGGCGGATTAATTGCTCCATAATTCCCTCAGAAATGAGACGATGCCTGTACCCAGTAATCAGAGGTATAATTTTATAAATAAAAAAATGTCCCGTTGGGTTTCTTGCTGATTTTTCCCAGAACAAAGTTATTTTTTTCTGAACCAGTGGTAGAATAAAAAATACTTTCAATAACAATTGCATACATGTAATCTATATTGAATAAAAATTATTCTATTCTCTTCTATTTACTTTAAGTGCTTTTTATCGTTTATAGCAGCCAAGTAAAACGTAAAATAGGGTGATTTATTTCCAACTGTATACTCATACAAATCACGATGTCTTACTACCTTTACAAGGCTTTTCCTTAATTCG
Source organism: Parnassius mnemosyne (assembly GCA_963668995.1). Classification (NCBI taxonomy): domain Eukaryota; kingdom Metazoa; phylum Arthropoda; class Insecta; order Lepidoptera; family Papilionidae; genus Parnassius; species Parnassius mnemosyne. Next base: position 18,241,283 of record CAVLGL010000115.1, read on the forward strand.
TGAATAAACTAGTAACGGATCGTTATTTTCTTTAAATGCTTTTGGTAAAACCTTTTTTAAAACCTTTAAAATACTATAAATAAAGTTTAGTATGAGAAGCTTAGGAAATTATTATTAATATTTTTTTATAGGATAAGAGTGACAAGCGAGCACACAATCCTCCTGATGGTAAGTGGTTGCTGTTGTCCCATAGACATCTACATCTATCCTCGTTTGCGAATCAAATGCAGTTTGCGTTGTCAGCCGTGAGGACTAAGATGAAATACCTCTTTTCCAGTAAAAAAGGTATCCGGTACTCTACACTCACCATACGAAACACAGCAGCATTAAGCTACTCCTTTACGAGTGGTATTCTGTGTGAGTGTGGTCATCCCCGGTCAAGCTGACCTATTCGTGTTACGACTAGACTATTAATATAGCTGTAGCATGGCTCTACCACGTAAAAAGTAACATAATGCTGCGACACGATAATTTATTTAAATACGTGCGCTTTCGTAATTTGCCAACCGTACAATTACATTGATGACGGTAATAAAGCAATACATACACAGACTTGTAAATATACCTACGACGTAATCTTTGCTTGCAGTTTTTGTTTATTGCATGTTAGGAAATATTCACACAGCCGCTAGTCGAATCGACCGGACATACGATGTCCTCTTTTTAACCCAGACGTCGGGCCCAAAACGTAAAGTGGAGCGTAAATAATATTGCAAACAAATTGTAAAGTGAGAGTGAACAACTGTGAAATTCATGACCCCATAGCAAACCGGCACACACCTTTTTTTTTCTTTTGTACTCTATCTACATATCAATATATCAAAGGCGGGTTAGTTGCTAGGAACCCGCTTTTGTAAAACACAACAAAGACGATATGAAGGGGTGATTGTTTGATAATGTGTAAGAAAAACCTTTTTTTTTCTTTTTTACTTTTTATTTCAACTAATTTCAAAACCTTGTTTTATATTAGGGTGACATACAGTCACATAGTCTACCTGATGGTAATGCATGCTGTGGCCCATAGACATCTATACCTAATTAACAATCAGAATTTGCATGCGCTTTTATCGTTGATGTTACCAATGAAAAGGTTCTCCGGTTCTCGGCACTGACCATACGAAACACAGCAGCATTATGCTGCTATTTCACGTTGTTATTCTGTGCGAGCGTGATCCTTTTCCGGTCGAGTCGATTCAATCGTTTTGCCATAAATTCGCTGCAGAATAGCTCTACCATTATATTGAACTAGCCACGGACCTCTCATTTCTGAGTGCATTTTATATCATAGAAGATTAAGCTACACTGGCCCAACGTGTGTGGACACTTAGCCGGTAGTGATGACGTACGAAAGACCACTACCCCATAACATCCCGTGGGTGTCGAAAGAGGCGACAAATGAAAATGAAACAAGAGATAGAAATTAATATTATCAACTAAAAACAATTAAAAAAAGAATCTGGTTACCGACTCGTCTACCAGCGGCGCAACTACTGCAAATATGAAATAACTTATAAGCAGCAGTGGATTTTAATAGGATTTCATGAATGTATTGTTAAAATAATTTCCAGACATACAGGTTTTATCACGATGTTTTCCTTCGCCGCCGGGCACGTGGTGAATAACTTAACCATTTCATTGTCCCTTGAGTCACATATGAACATTTCGGTTGTTTAACTATTGTGTTTTCTTCGTGGACAGGGATTGCAATTAATCGAACTTGGTGTGCTTCCGTACATTTACTTATCACGAGTTACACTTATTACCTTACACTTTCATGATCTGCCGGTTATCAGTTAGTACCTCACACTTATGACCTACCACGGTTGTCAGTATCAAAAAGTATTGATGAATAAAGTATGCCCACTGTTCGTACTGAGTGAGAATTTGAGCAATGCGTGTTAGAATTACATCAATCTCAACGATATCCCATAAACTTGTGACAGAAACGTAAATTAAGTTAGTCACGCGACGGTGTTCCCTGAACGCTGAGGTGTATCGATGAGATTAACGAAGCTCCTTTAATTAAGTTAAATTATGACGTTATAATTTCGGTTTTGTTTACAGATGGATGGCTCCAGTGAGTTTGGCGATTCATGCCCCCGGTGCTGATTTAGCTCCTACTGTGAACAGCATTCGCTACCTCCGCGACTGCCTTGGCAACGATCTCATCCGTCAATACGTCACGTTTCATGTTTTCTTCTCAAACAAACACATACCCAGCAAGGTACTATTTTCTGCCTTTACGACTTTCTTCACATTCCCGCTTTTTGTTAAACTACAAACAATCATAAACAAAAGAAACACTGCCCAATTTTTTATAAAAACAATTCCTCTATTTTTTTTAAATAAATTTGTTAATCAATAATAAATGGTGTATTTATAATTTTTTTTGTGATTTTTAGATTCCTGATCCCGAAACCTTTCTTCTGACACCATACAACTGCACAACCCAGCCGCCATACTACGTCAACGCATCCACAACTTACATGAAGACCAAAAACCTACTATACCCAGTTAATGTTGCAAGGAACATAGCTCGGGACTCTGCCTTGACACACTTCATTCTCCCATCAGACATAGAATTGTATCCAAGCCCGAATCTCATTCCCCGATTTCTCAATATGATCGCCAGAAACGCTAAACCTTTAAACACTTCCACTAAACCAAGAGTCTTCCCTATAAGCATATTTGAAGTTGACGCAAAAGTTCAAGTAAGTGATCGATATATTAAGTATGTTTTAAAATCCGATGTTATTTTTGAAATTGTATTCATACGTATTTATTTATTTGTTTATTCCTAAATATAAACACTTTAAAATATAGTACCTATACATTGGGCAGACATAATGCAATACACGGCATCATTTGCCGGTCATCCTTGGGAGACAACGGTAATAAATAAAATTAGAAATAATGCATCTAGTAAACAGCCCTAAACTAATTAGGTAATATATTTATTTGAGAACACGTAGGTATGAGTTTATCTTTAGAAATGACTTACCAAGTTTTTCTGCGTTAGTGTCTTTCAATTAGTTTGTCTTTTTAATAACTTGTGATAAGTTTTACGTTATACAAGAAAATAAAATTTTTAATAAAGATAAATAGAGAGTTATTCGTGCTCACGGACTTTATGATTTAAACTTTAAAGACATTTTATTTTCAATTGTCATTTCTTTTTTCTAATTATCACATCCTTATGTCTCAAACTATTGTTTACCCTACTGGTCCACTATATTATAATTTTTTTTATTTTATATAATAGTATGTACTTATTTAACTTGGACTTGGACCCTTTGGCCCAAGCAATGAATTTCCTTAGATTTATTAAGTGTTATTTTCCAATCAAAATCAATATATCTTTGTTTTTACATAAATAATATATAACGAAATAAATTTATTATATTAAAGTTTCATTAACTTTTATGAAATGACAGATATTCTAATTTATAATATATATATATATATATATATATATATATATATATATATATATATATATATATATATATATATATATATAGGGTGACAAACGAGCACACAGTCCACCTGATGGTAAGTGGTTGCTGTGGCCCATAGACATCTACATATATCCTCGTTTGAAAATAAAAATGCAGATGCGTCGTCACCCGTGAGGACTAAGATGGAATGCCTCTTTTCCAGTAAAAAGGGTCTCTGGTTCTCTACACTCACCAAACGAAACACAGCAGTGTTAAGTTGCTATTTGACGCTGGTATTCTGTGAGAGCGTGGTCCTTCCCCGGTCGAGCCGACCCGTTCGTGCTACAACTATACTACTAATATAGCTGCAGCATGGCTCTGAAATTTAAACTGAATAAAACTAAATTTTATATGTCGTCTTATCTAATTCTTGCTTTACAGGTCCCCTCTACTAAAACCGAATTACAGGCGATGCTGGCGAAAAAGACGGCGATACCATTCCATAAATACGTGTGCCCCAATTGCCATAACATACCACAAGGCCAACAATGGATGAACGCACCTGAAACTAACCGTAAGTAACTGTATACATCTGTCCATATAGCCTTAATAATCTATTGCAAAAAGCGTATGACGTCATGACGGATGTAACAATTCCTTACAGATTGCCTTACATTACGTAATTCTTAAAAACATCTGAAGACTTTTACATCGTGTCTTGCCGTATGCGTATTATAAAATCTAACGACAATATTTAAAAGCTAATATATTACAACATCATCATCATCATCATCATCATCATTACAACCCTTCACACGCCCACTGCTGAACATAGGCCGCCCCCAAGGAATGCCACAAAGCACGGTCGTGAGCTACCTGCATCCATCGACTACCTGCATGTCTTACCAGGTCGTCACTCCATCTAATGTGGGGACGCCCTACACTACGCCTACCGATGAGAGGCTGCAACTCGAGAACCTTTTTCCCCATCGGTAGTCGGTTCTTCGAGCTATATGGCTGGCACACTGCCACTTCAGCTTACTAATCCGTTGGGCTTGTCGGTCACTCTAGTTCTGCTGCAGATATCCTTATTTCTAAGTTTATCACGCAGACAAGCCCGAGCCGAGCTTCGAGCATAGCCCTCTCCAAAGTACGCTGAGCAACCTCGAGCGTTCTCATATAACAAAACTTAGCTAAATATGGAGTTTTACGCATTTTATTTAAAAGATTATAAAAATTAAAGAATAATGGTACAAATGTACACATATATACATACATATGGTAATAATTCCTCAAGTAGAACCGAAAGAAACTTCTTGTTATTATAAAATGGGTAAGTATATGATCGACTTACACTAAAGCGCAAATCAATTTCTTTAGTAAATTAGTCATTTTTTCATTTCAACCTTTTATAATCCTTACAAACATTTGCAAATTTATACCACAGATTTCCCATCCACGAGGTAATAATAAAAAATAAATAAAGGAAGCTTAAAACATCCGCGTTAATTATAAAATCGTTTCACTCGGAATCAAACGGGTTAGCTTTTATCAGGTTAGCTATAAAAGTTAAGCCTTTAATGGATACCCTCCAACGATAAACTAGCTCATTCATCGGACTAATCAAGGCTTCCATACGGCCATCAACCTGACTTAATGACTACGATTTAGTAGCAAGATCCTGGAACAGTGGCTTAATGCCTTCTAAAGCATGGAGCCGTCTGGAATAAGTACTAACGATCAACATAAAATTCAGACAACTTCTCCAGCAACTGTACTTATAAAGTCCACGTCACTTGTTCATCTATTGTTCCGGGTGGACTTTAGTATTTGTTTTAACACTAACTTCCTGATGAACTGGAAACTTGAAACTTTGAATAAGGAAGGAAGGGTAATATGGTCACCTTAAGTTTTGCCGCCCTGTATAACCAAAACTAAGAGGCGGGCAGAGACAAAAATTCAAAGTCGTAGAATATAACTAATATATTAAGAAAAAATAGCAAACAAGTTTTGGTAATAATTAGGAACACTTCGAAAAATCAACTTAAAAAAATTAACTACACAACACAATACTAAAATCGACTAAAATATTAAAATGGCTTCCATCAAGCTTCGCCGTTTTGACCCTTTATTATTTGAATGACTGGTGCGTAACTATCGTATCACATAGGCTGTAGTTTTTGAGTTATAAGAAAGTGACAATAGTCCCTCACGTAATATATAGCTCAAATTCGGATGAGAATGCAAGAATATGATGAAAATTTCACTTGTTTAGGAACTACGAATATCAGGAACGTAGATAAAGAAACCGGAAACTGCCACAATTTCAATTTCTGTATTACTTTTAGGCGGGCATTTAGTTCGATCAAAGAAATTAATAAAATAATTTACATATAAACTTCCAGTTATATAACGAAACAATTGTAACGTGAATGCCCATTACCCTACATCCTTTCGAACACAAAAAATCTCATGACTTGAGTGACTTGACAATAATAATTTATTATAAAAATTTAATATTTTATACACATACATTTTTACATTATAATCCTGGTTAGGTCAGGCACTCAGGAAATTTGAGGCGATTGAGTTTCCGTGGTTTATTATGTTTTTTTTTTTTAATATTGGTTGTAGGTTATTTTAAAATCCACAGCCAAATGCAAACGTAGTTGTTTTACGTATTTATGGATTACCAAACTATGTTTTTGAACAAGTTATGTTTTTGAACGAAAAGAAATGACTTCAATACAGTTTTTATATTTGGTGTTTCACTGAACCGGTCTATGGTTCAGTAAAACACCAAATATGGCTATTGTATGACTAGCTTGTTGTATATATGGCTTTAAATTCTGAGTCGAGAAAATACTCTTTGGCTATATTCAAATATGAAATAGGAGTACCTAACTACAGTTTATTATACATATAGGTGGTGAGAATGTTTATGAAGCAGAAAAAGCTACCCCAATGTGTCAATGTGTGTAGGCGGTCATCACAAAATGTCCTCTAGTTTTTTATTAAAACTCAGACACAGATTTCCTCACGACGTTTTCTTTTGTCGCCGAGTATTCGATAGGTAATGCAGTTTTTAAAATTGCAATTAACTGTTTTAAGGCGAACGCTTATAGCTATCAATTCTTTTTAATATAAAAATGATTATTACTTTTAATATATATTATATCTCAGACCAAACAACAAGATGATGGAGCACTGCATACATATCAAATGACTCAACTCAACTTCTGGACATGCCCTTGCACACAATTTTTTTTCGTTTTGTTCTCTAACAACCCGTAAACGTCCAAACATATGCACTTTTAACCAATTTTTTGGTTGCAAATGATTTAAGATGCATATTTGAGTGCGTATATGTATTCTTACGGTAATACGAGCATACTTTTTGCTTAGTGGCGGTGTTACTAGAAATATACGCAGCGACTCGTGTCCCTTTCTTTGTTGGTCTAAGATTTAAATTAATTCTATTTATGCAATTATTCTTGAATGACCCTTAATGCTTAAAACCTTTAATAAGAATGCTTGAAGAAAAAGTTGCGATTGTACATTTTAACGATTATGACGTGGGCCATTAATGTTTATTGTTTGCCAATTACGATGCAACAGTAATTAATCTTGTGCAGTTAGCATCGTGAGTTATTTATGTCAATGGCTGGAGCAAACCATGGCAATTGTACGGGGCATTCTAATTGTGTATTATGGTTCGACGACCTCAACACACTCGCGTTTTGCAGACGTTCGGCACACACTTTTACGCCAATATGCAAAATCTTTCATGTACAGAATGGAACATCTTTACAAATTACAAACACACTTACGGTGAAAAAGCTAGCAAACTTTAAAGTAACATCGATCATTTTAAATATTTTCATAGAGTTGCCAAATAGTTATCTAAAAAAATATATAAAAATAATTATTGTTTACGTACATACGTGTTTAAATTATTTTTTTCCAGTTTTTTATTCTTTGATGTACTTTAAATAAATTTTGCTGCGTCTTCCTAATAACGACTAAAAATAAAAAATAAACTGCGGTGGCCAACGCGCTTGCTAAGCGTAGCAGCAATGGCAAATATCCCTTCTTTTTTAGCCTCCCTGGTAGAGCAATGCTGCAGCTATAATATGGTTGTAGCAAGAATGGGTCGGCTCGACCGGGGTAGGACCACGCTCTCACAGAATACCAGCGTAAAATAACACTTATGGTGCTGTTTCGTATGGTGAGTGTAGAGAACCGGAGACCCTTTTAAATGGAAACGAGGCATTCCATCTTAGTCCTCAGGGGTGGCAACACGTTTACCTTTTGATTCAAAATCGAGGATAGATGTAGATATCTAAGGACCACAGCGTCCACTTACCATCAGGTGGACTGTGTGCTCGTTTGTGACCCATATTCTATACAAAAATAAAAGAAATGAGACTATCTTATGGGGGAGGCCAATTTTCAGCAGTGGTATTTAATAATAGGCTGTAACGGTAACGGTAAATTAATAATATTTAAATGCACTACGTATTATGTACTATACTAAACAACATGTCATTTATAAAAGTTGTGTATAATTTGCAGAAATGGACGTATTTCACGTGGGAAAGCGTCGAGGCAAGTATGTACACTGGGAACCGATCTTCATCGGCACCCACCAAGATCCCTACTACGACGAGCGACTTAGCTGGGAAGGCAAGAAAGATAAAATGACTCAGGTATTAAGACAATTATACGAGTAATCCCTTTAATTATATTTATTCGTCTGTAAACGTCTTACTACGAGTGCGTTTTCTTTATGCAGCTGTTTCTGCTACTTCTTTTTGAAAAAACCTTTCCAGCAAAACTATTAATAAATTCACCATTATCCATTTCACATACACTAAGATCTACGGTTACTGCTTTAACTTTGAGGCGATGTTGCTATACTTTCTAACATTTTCGAACCTCTTAATATCCACTAAAATGTTTTTCATGAGGCAAAAAATTGCGCGAATATCATATTACACTTACAGTGCTGTGTGAAGTTAGAAAATCGAATTATAATAATTGGCTCGATAAAAAAGTCATAAAGAAGAGGATAAATTGCTATTTTTTTTTATTTATTTATTCTTCGCAAAATTTAAGCAAATACTTACTGACGTATTAATGTCGCCATATTGTAGAACAGGTGATTGGCAAAATTACACTCAATGTAACACTTTGCTCTACTCTGACGCCTACCATAATTAAAAGTTTATCTTTAATTTTATTTTTTTATGCAATCATATTTACCATTTTAAATTAAATTTCAATTAAATTAAATAACGTACGTGAATTTAAATTCGTACCTTGCAGAAGTTCTATAATAAAACCATGTAAAAGTTATATCAAGTTAAAGGGCGTATTATTTTTAGGTAATGTTAAGAACATAGTTTAAAAATTCGTTTTGCAAAATAAAACAGTTAAAGCCGTTGTGCCCACCCAGACCCTTGCCCACCGAGACATCTATCGAGGTTTGACGTGCGTTGCTTTTTCTAAAATTCTCCTCGCTCTCGGGCTTAGGGTACTCGCACGACAGTTGCGGGGAGTGATGAAACGAAATAAGACTACAGATTTTAGAAATTTCGTGAGGAATATACACATTGCACAGCGACTCTCTTTTTCTTAAGATTAGACGACATAAATGATAAGTTCGTGGAATGTGTTCATGCGGTCGGAGCTAAGTTTTGCAAGATCCGCCGCAGAAGAACAGAAAAACTCTCCGACCACACTCTGTTAGACGGGAAATGAAGCTGCAGTCTTCAGTATATTTGACAGCATACAGGCAACTGAACAGACAGATCTACAAATATATGCGGCGGGACTTACGGAACTTTAATACTGCTCGTATTGAAGAAGCGATCGAGCTGAATCAGGGCTCCAAAGTCTTTGCTAAAGATCTGTCTGCCAAAAAGAGCCAACTGCCGAAGCTGAATACCGAGTGTGGTAGCGTCGTTTCCGGGACAGCTGTGTGAGATTTAGAGGTTCTACGGGCAGCTGTGCACATCATAGTTGGAGCCACACGCAAGTGTGAGTAACGATCCAAGAGCAAGTCTTATCCGACACTATTCCAATGATATTCCGGACGTCAATCTGAGCGAGATTAGAAGCCCCAAGCGAGGACGAGATTACAGCGGAGCTTCTGAAATCAGGTGGAAAACCGGTATTTGAAGTACTTCATAAGCTCTTTAATTCCGTTCTCTATGGTGGCACTACACCGGAGGCGTGGAGCAGAAATGCGGTAGTCTTGTTCTTCAGGGAAGGCGACAACACTCTTTTGAAGAACTACAGATCGAATTCGCTTCTGAGCCGCGTCTACGTTTTCGAGAGTCATTACGAATCGTTTCGCATGCAGACTCGACGACTTCCAGCCTCCCGAACAAGCCGGATTCCGAAAATGCTTTAACACCATAGACCACATACCCTTCGGCAAATTGTACAGAAGTCCAATTTGCCACTATGTCTGGCGTATGTGGACTATGAGAAAGCCTTTGATTCCGTCGAAATCAGGGTGGTGCTGCAGTCCCTTCAGCGGTGCCAAGTTGACTGTCGGTATATCGAAGTGCTGAAGTGTTTATACAGTGGGGCTACAATGGCTATCTGAGTACAGAACCATATATAAATACGAATAGTACGAAACCTATTCAACTATAGAGAGGTGTAAGATAGGGTGACGTTATATCCCCGAAACTCTTCACTGCTGCATTGAAAGACGTTTTCACGCTTCTGAGCTGGAAAGGATACGGTATTAACATCAACGGCGAGTACATCACTCTCCTTCGATTTGCCGACGATGTAGTCGTTATGGCAGAATCGCTGGAGGATCTGAGCACTATGCTCAATGATCTCAATAGTGCCTCCCAACCGATAGGTCTTAAGATGAACATGGACAAAACGAAGATCATGCATAACGTCCATGTCACACCTATGCCGGTAGTTTTTGGAAGCACTAAGCTCGAAGTTGTTGACGAATATGTTTACCTGGGACAAATAGTCCGACTAGGTAAGTCCAACTTCGACCGAGAGGTCAGTCGACGGATTCAACTCAAATTACAGCACATCTTCTCGTCAAGTATACCTCAAAAGTTAAAAACGAGACTGCACAAATAGTGCGTGTGGCCAGTGATGACCTATGGAACTGAGACGTGGTAGTTCACTGCTGGCCGGATGAGGAAGCTCAAGGTCGCTTAGCGAGCTATGGAGAAGGCTATGCTCGGAGTTTCTCTGCGTGATAAACTCAGAAATGAGGATATCCGCAGTAGAACCAGAGTGACCGATATAGTCGTACGGATTAGTAATCTGAAGTGGCAGTGGTTCGGCCATATAGCTCGAGGAACCGACAACCGATGGGGAAAAAAGGTTCTCGAGTGGCAGCCTCTTACCGGTAGGCGAAGTGTAGGGCGTCCGCACTCTAGATGGAGTGACGACCTGGTAAGACGTGCAGTAAGTCGATGGATTAGGACCGTGCTTTGTGGCATTCATTGGGGGAGGCCTATGTTTAGCAGTGTACTTGTGAAGGACTGTAACGTTGATGAATGAAAAGAAATAACAATATAAAACATCAACATAATAACAATAAAAAAACAGTCTGTATTTAAAATCCATTAATTAACAAGGCAGTAAAATACTCGACCTAAAGTGATCGAAACTTTGCATGTACAATGTACAACCTGCGTTCAACAACACCATCGATATGCAGATTTACTGCGTTGTTAAACTCCACCGTTATTCTTGCGATTATTATGCACTTAATTCCGACACTCTTAAATTCATGAACACGAGCTTCGAATTGAAAGTGCAGCTATGCAGCTATTCACACATAACTTATGACTCGATAGTATGCAGTGTTCGCCGACATATGATGGTATAACCTATATAATACACAAATATATATATCACCTAATATAATGAATCTTATACAACACATATAACCAAATTTTGAAATTGTGAAGTTTCAGCTTTAACTAAAAATTATCTCTAAATAACGGCCTTAGTGTGATGCAGAGGCGTAGCGTAGATTAATAGAGATGTGGGCGAAGTTACATCAGCGAGGCCCCTTTTCTTTCGTTCCCAAGATCTACCCAATAGATCTATCCTACCAAACATGCTTTGGCACGACACACCGACTCATAGCTATTAATTTTTGACAATCGAGAACGGTCGCGGTCTTTGATGGAAGCCCCAAATGAACACGCTTTTAAATTTATGACGTTCTTTTTCAAGCGTAAAAGTGATCATATTAGTTGGTCATCTGTGGTAAAGTCTGGGAGCCCTCGACTACGCCTAGCTACGTCGCTGGTGTGATGTACTAATAATATAGCCCTCTAGACCGAATTTCGGTCACGGTGGTCAATCTCAATGGACACTAGCAATCTACACAGGACAGAGCTCAAGTGTATGCGCAAGCACAAGTTGCACTCTCCATTTCCTCATTCTTATAGTCAGATGGGACGGTAATCCGACACGGCCGAATAGAGATCAAGCGCAGAGCCCACGACTTTACGTGCTTTTCGTGGCACTGGGGTGAAACACCGCCATCTTTCTATCACTGAAATCGACTATCACCATCAGTTACTAATGTACTAAGTAGTCTTTATCCGACTGTGTCTGGTCTGGTGTAACACTTATGCAAAAATATTAGAGGCAAATGCAAGCATGCAGTCCATAGAATTAAAACTCAACCAAGCCTAAAATCCAACAATTTTTATTTGCACCTGCGACGTAATAGCCGAGTACTCTGACCAGCATGCAGCACGTCAGAACACACATAATATTTTTTTGTATTTAAGTGACAAACGACTTAAGTCCATCTGATACTAAGTGGCTACTGCAGCACATCACTTGCAGCTTAATTTAAACAAGGAATGTAACAGATACGTTTACTCAACAACTCAAAACTACAACTCCAAATACTAAGATGGATTTCTTCACAGCCTAAATTATATCTACTGACTCTGTACTCTTCAGAGCGAGATGTAGCACTGCAATTACTGGTGTTTGGCTGCAGAAATAGGTAGTAGTAAAACTCAGACGAAAAGAGGGCAAAAAAGGAGTTTTACCATTTAGCGTATTAACAACTTAAACTTAAACTTAAAACTTATCTTCACGCACAATCCCTGACGGGGTAGCCAGAGAGAACAGATCGCCAAGTGTCACGATCCTTACATATCTCTTTCGCCTCTTTCAGATTCATTATCTTCTTCATACATGCACGTCTAGGTATCCGAGTACTCTTGACCCTACCCTCTTCGAGCAATTTGCTCACATGGTCTTCGAAAGTTAGTCTCGGTCTACCTCGACACCTTTTAATATTAACTTTCGCGCTATATATTTTCTTCACCATTCGGTCTTCACTCATTCGCTCAACGTGCCCAAACCACCGAAGCACGCCCTTATCAATTTTTGTGATAAGGTCATCTTTCAAACCTGCCATATTGCGAATCTCTTCGTTTCGCTTTCGGTCGGCCATAGTAACGCCGCACATTTTACGAAGAGATCGCATCTCCACTGCATTCAACTTACTTTTATGCTTCTTCTGGCATACCCAGGTTTCGCTGCCATATAACAAAGTCGGTACCAACACTGCGTTATGTATTGCAAGGCGTGCACTCTTCGCTACGCCTTGCCTTTTGACTAACGCAGTCAGGGCACCATTGACTTTGTTCCCGGCAGCGACACGCCTGTCCACATCTAAATCACATCTTCCATCCCGGCTAAAAGCACTCCCCAAGTGTACAATTTCATTTACCTGTTCTAGACATTCCTGATTTACCCATATTTCACACTTCGTTCTCTCTTCGTCCCTTTCAAATACCAGAACCTTAGTTTTATTAGCATTCAAACGGAGACCTTTAATTTCACATTCCTCTTTCATACACGTGACTAATGCCTGCAGTTCTGCCTCTGATGGTGCAATAAGCACTGCATCATCAGCATACAGCAGACAATTTACTTTTATGTCACCCAATTTCACACCCAAACAGCTATCTTTCAGCTTTTGTAAACAGCTGTCGAGATACAGTATGAACAGCCAGGAAGACATGACACAACCCTGTTTTACGCCCGTTTGGACGCTAAACATGGGTGACAGGTCATGCCCTACCCGCACACAGGCTTTACAGTCACAGTAAAGAGACTGCACGGCCCTTAGCAATCGGCCATCCACACCATACCCCGGCAACAGTTCCCACATTTTCTTCCTTACAACCTTATCAAATGCTTTCTCAAGATCCACAAAAGCACAGAAAATCTTCTGGTTAACAGCCAGAAGCTTTTCCGTGATCATACGGAGAGAAAACATTTGATCCGTGCATCCTCTTCCAGGTCTAAATCCGCATTGTGCCTCCCATAGAAATCTTTCCGATTTCTCTTGCATCCTACGTGTCAAAACCTTCGAGTAAACTTTACTTGCTAAACTGGTCAAGCTGATCGCCCGATAGCACCCGCAGTCAAAATGTGAACCTTTACCTTTATATAAAGGCACAATGACTGCGGATCGCCAATCATCCGGGACATCCCCCGTCCGCCAGCACAAATTGCACAGCAGATGAAAGCTGTCCCAGACGCGAGGCCCACCATACTTGACCATTTCAGCAGTAACTCTGTCTAGTCCCGCAGCCTTACCACATTTCAAACTTCGAATCGCACGTTCAATCTCTTTCATACTGATGACCTCAGTGTCATCGAGGTCCGGGTCTGGCGTGCCAGTCACGGCGTCATCCCCGGATCCCTCACTAAGATCATCACACGCATACATTTCTCTATAAAATTCGCTCCATCGCTGCATGACGTCCGATTTTTCTGAGAGGACGTCATTAGTTCTCGAAAGCACTTTGTTCATTCTTAAGGCCGTCGCACCACTTCGGGTCCTTCCAACCTCTTTCCAGAAGAGTTTGGAGTTCTCCTTAAAGTTGTGCGACAACCTTTCATCCGCTTCCATTCTACACCTTTCACGCACTTCCTCAATCAATGCTTTCGTGTGAACTTTCTGCAGCTTATATCTTTCTTTCATCTTCTCTCTCATATCCTTATCATTACTAGAGGCCAAGTAGTCTAACCATGCTTTCTTCTTCTTCTTTACAGCTTCTTTCACTTCATCATTCCACCATGCATCTCTTCTTTTACTACTGCCTCTTTTTATTGTCCCACACACTTCTTCCGCTGCACTTACCATTCCATCCCTAAGGTTCTGCCATGTTCTTTCTACACATTCGTTTCTGCCATCGATGGTGTCAAGCTTTTCGGCTACCCTCGCATGATATTTGTCCCTAGTATCCGTTTCCTGAAGCTTCCAGCTTCGGATGCGACAGACCGACTGTGGTTCTGTCACTGTCGTCCGGTAGCGCCAACCCGCGAACAGACCCCTAAATCTAGTAATCACTAGATAGTGATCCGTTCCCAGGTCAGCACCCCTGAACACTCGCGTATCCATAACCTGTTTTCGCAGTCGGTCATCCACCAGGAACAAATCGATCATACTTCTCTCATTCTTTCTTTCTCTAGTATGCATATGGATTTTCTTGTGATTAAACATAGTGTTTGTCACAAGAAGACCCTTTTCCTTGCATACCGCCAGTATAAGCTTGCCAGCATCATTAACCCTTTTATCGCCAAACTTTCCAAGTACCGACTCGTACCCTGGTCGAGCGGTACCAACCCATCCATTCAAATCACCACATACAACAATCCTTTCGTTTCCCCTAGCCAAATCTAGAACTTCTCTTACATTCTCCCAAAACTCCTCCAGCTCAGCCCTGGACGACGAAGCCACCGGCGCATAAACAGCCAAAAGGAATAACTTCGTCAGTCCCAATTTAAAGCGAACCCAGAGAAGTCTTGAGTTCACAAACTTATATTCAGTCATAACATCGACCAACCGAGAAGACAGCAGCACCCCCACTCCCTGGCAGGCGTTCTCGCTCTCCGGGACTCCGGACCATAGAGCTAACGCCCCGCCAGGGAGCTCTTCAGTACCACTGCCCTTCCGTTTGGTCTCCGACATACACACGACATCTAATTCTCTTTCTTTCATTATTTCGATCAACTCATTCGTCTTATCTCTCATGCCTCCTCTAACATTCCACGTGCCAACTCTGCACTCCGTCCTCCACCTTCCGCCGTGTCGGGCTGTGCGTGACGGGTGGCGGTCCCCATCGCCGCTTTGCGCGCTGCATTCCACACCAACGGGGACGAGCTGGTGTGCGTCGCCTTGGGGGGACGCCCTAACCCTCGTTGACATGGGTGCGCAGCTGAGTAGAATTGCAGCCCTGAAAAGGGCTGGCAGGGGTCGCGACGAGCACGCTTCTACAATGACCCCCAAATTACCCCGTATTAACAACAAGTATTAAATATATGTATGTCTTTCAGGGTTATGTCCTCTGCGTTAAGGATTACGACTTCATGATATTAAACAACGCCTTCCTCACCCACAAGCCCGGCATCAAGCACTACGTGAAGAATCCTAAGAGAGACGCCATCGCCGGTCGACAGTCTGCTTTCGTCAAAAACGTTATCATGCCTGAACTTAAAAAATTATACGGCAACAGAAATGGATGTGCGCTGTGACCAATGTACAGACTAAAAATACACACGCACAAAAAATGACGCGCTAATAAAATAAAAAAAACCTGCGTAGCGTTGACGTGCCTTAGTGCCATCATGTCCTGACTTCAAGAAAAACTACAGACAAACGAAACATATCATATTGTAATTTTTAAGTAATATGTATTTGCTTAAACATATACCCATTAGTGTAAGCTCCTAAGATTTTTTATCCATTGTATCTTATACGCGATTTACACACGTAATAAGTGCCTGATGTAGTGACAAACAAATACAAAATGACCAATAACTTGACTTCCTGATATCAAACTTATGCGAAAGACCCGTCTAATACTAAAACAGTTCTGTCCAGACTTTTCATGTTATATGTACAACATATACATAAGGATGAATCTCTACTTACCATTAAGTCGAACTTAATTAGAATGATATTATTTAAATTTAATTTTAAACAAATGCAATTTTTATCTGTTTTGGGACGAAAAATAGTTTCTAATTCATATCAGACATTTTTGTTAGTTTCTACAATTGTAAATATTTCCCTATGGTGGGGTGATGACAAAAATCCATTTACACGTTTCACGTTAAGAAAATATCTTGATCTTCACTTTAAGTGTTTCTTAACAGAAATCGATTGTTGTCATCGTTCTCATAGAATATCGAAATCATTTATTTAAGTAAGTGTATTATTTAAGTTATCAAGTATTTGAATAATTTTAAATCGTAATTAAAATAATAGACTTCAATATAATGTGATGATTGTAAGTTTGATAATTATAATTATGTACGCTTAAATTATATTATTATGTATTTAAAATGATTTTTAAAAGCTCATGTCCTATTTTGCATTTTGCCTCCCTTATTATGTATATCATGATATATTGTAAGCGTAAGTAAAATTTTTTGTTACATTAATTTAAAAAAAAAACTATGTAAGTCACTACTATAAGCTATGATGATGATATACTGATACTGATGTAATCCTGACGAATTCTATTAATATACTTAAATATTTTGAGAAAGCGAATTTTCTAAATTTTATATTCAAGCGAAACGATCTGTACCCAGCCTAATTAGATATAAAGTGACTTAAGATATGTGATAGGTCTTACGATTTTTATGGTGATAGTGAAATTAATTAAATTAGTGATTAAACTCACCACGTTCGAAAAATAATTTTAAGTTATAATTTATAAGTTCTGTAAAGTTAGTTTTATAAGCGCTACCGTCAATATAAAATACTTTCATAAAGCAATCAATATTTTGGATATTTTTAGCCTGTATTTTAGATAATTTTAGTTCTATTTGTAAAGGGGGTTTGGTTATGGTAAACGCATGTGGTGAGTTTTCACTTTTGGGCAGCAAGTGCCTCTTAGTACGTAATTCAATACCTATTAAAGAGTCTCTCAATGTGATCATTTACGAAATTGTATTTATCGATATGTAATAGCGTATTAAGGTATTTTACCTTGTACGTAAAAGTTTCATAAGAATATACAGGTGTAATCTGAATAAAAAGAATGTAAGTGTAATGTTTTGTTTTATTTTGAGTCCTTTTACAACGTGTCCCTAAACTCAACGTCAAGCGGGCGCTGTTGAGGGGGGGGGGGGGGGTCATACCAGCCCCGGGAAAATAGAGAAAAATCCATGTCAGTTAGTTCAGATATAACTGAAAATGACTCAAATTGATGCCTTAAATCATTAGGTGTTGTGGCCATAAATTTTTCAATTTTACAGTGTTTTTTCACCAACGTTGTCTTAAATAAACGTGCTATTAATCGCAGTCACGAATCGAGCAAAAAAAACTAGATTAGTAGTTTCTTTTAGTCGTAGTTGAAAAAATCATCATCACCATCATTACAGCCCTTCACATGTCCACTTCTGAACATAGGCCTCCCCCAAGGAATGGCACAAAGCACGGTCCTGAGCCACCTGCATCCATCAACATCCTGCATATCTTACCAGGTTGTCACCCCATCTAATGGAGGGACGCCCTACACTTCGCCTGCCGGTACGAGGCTGCCACTCGAAAAACTTTTTTCCCCATCGGTTGTCGGTTCTTCGAATTATATGGCCGGCCCATTGCCACTTCAGCTTACTATTCCGTTGGGCTATGTCGTTCACTCTGGTTCTACTGCGGATATCCTCATTTCTAAGTATATCACGCGGAGAAACTCCGAGCATAGCCCTCTCCATAGCTCGCTGAGCGACCTTGAGCTTCCTCATCCGGCCAGCAGTGTAGGACCATGTTTCAGTTCCATAGGTCATCACTGGCAACACGCACTGGTTGTACAGTCTCGGTTTCAAGTTTTGATGTATACCTGCCGAGAAGATGTGCCGTAATTTCCCGAACGCTGCCCAACCGAGTTGAATCCGTCGATTGACCTCTCGGCCGAAGTTGGACTCACCTAGTCGGACTATTTGTCCCAGGTAAACGTACTCGTCAACAACTTCGAGCTTAGTGCTCCCAACAACTACCGGCATAGGTGTGACATGGACATTAAACATGATCTTTGTTTTGTCCATGTTCATCCTAAGACCTATTCGTTGGGAGACACTATTGAGGTCATTGAGCATGGTTCTTAGGTCCTCCGGCGATTCTGCCATAAGGACTATATCGTCGGCAAATCGAAGGTGAGTGATGTACTCGCCATTGATGTTAATACCGTATCCTTTCTAGTCCAGAAGCTTGAAAACGTCTTCCAATGAAGCGGTGAAGAGTTTCGGGGATATGACGTCACCCTGTCTTACACCTCTCTGCAATTGGATAGGTTTCGTACTCTGGTTCTGTACTCGGATAGCCATCGTAGCCCTACTGTACAAGCACTTCAACACTTCGATATACCAAGAGTCAACTTGGCATCGCTGAAGGGACTGCAGCACCGCTCAAATTTCGACGGAATCAAAGGCTTTCTCATAGTCCACATACGCCAGACATGTGACAAATTGTTCGGACTTCTGTACAATTTGCCGAAGGGTATGTATGTGGTCTATGGTGCTAAAGCCTTTTCGGAAACCGGCTTGTTCGGGAGGCTGGAAGTCATCAAGTCTGCGCGCGAGACGATTCGTAATGACTCTCGAAAACAGCACATAGACGCGACTCACTAGGGAAATCGGTCTGTAGTTATTCAAGAGAGCGTTGTCACCTTTCTTGAAGAACAAGACCACCGCACCTCTGCTCCACGCCTCCGGCGTAATGCCTCCACAGAGGACGGAATTAAGGAACTTCAGAAGCTCCGCTGTAATTCCATCCTCGCCTGGGGCCTTGCCGATTTTAAGGTGCTGGAGAGCCATTCTATTCTCGTTCAGACTGACGTCCGGGATATCATCGGATTAATGTCGGACAAGACTCGCTCTTGGATCGTTACTCACACTTGCGTGTGACTCCAATGATGATGTGTACAGTTGCCCATAGAATCTCTCAATCTCACTCAAAATCTCAGGTGTCCCGGAAATGACACTGCCAAACTCGGTCTTCAGCTTCGACAGTTGGCTCTTTCTGGCAGACAGATCTCTAGCAAAGACATTGGAGTCTTGGTTCTGCTCGATCGCTTCTTCAATACGAGCAGTATTAAAGTTGCGTAAGTCCCGCCGCATGCACTTGAAGATCTGTTTGTTCAGTTACCTGTCTGCTGTCAAATCTACTGAAGACTGCAGCTTCATATCCCGTCTAACAGCCATGAGATTAAGAGTGTGATCGGAGAGTTTTTGTGTTCTTCTGCGGCGGGTCTCAAAACTTAGCTCCGACCGCATGGACAGTTTCCACGAGCTTGTCATTCATATCGTCCACTGCATTGCAATCTCCTAGGCACTGAAAACGGTTTCGTAGCTCGAGCTGAAAGGTTTCGGGACTTTGGATTAGAGCAGGAGGGGACGGAGCGTAGACTTCATTAGACGTGACCTCTCCAACTTAACGTTTCGGTTCAGTGTGCCTCCCACCATTCGGTGATCGCTGCCGATTTTCACCCTCGCGATCACTGAGACATCACTGAACAGTTGTCGTCTGGTCGTCATAATGAAGTCAATTTCATTTTTTGTCGAACCGTCGGGGCTCGACCAGGTCCAATTACTGTGGGGCCGCTTCTGGAAGAAAGAGTTCATCATAAAGAGTACCTCTTTCTCCATGAAGTTGGCCAGCTGCTGGCCCCTTGGGTTCCGTTGCCCCATTCCGAATTTCCCTACTTTCAGCTCACCGTTCTCTCTTGTGCCTAATTTTGCGTTAAAGTCTCCCATTCACTCTGTATAGTGGGTTTTGGAGAAATGCATGGCTCTAGAGATATCCTCATACATTTCCTCCACCTCGTCATCGGGAAGTGCCGAGGTTGGTACGTAAACCTGTATGACCTTCAGCGAATACCGTTTGGTGATTCTGAGTATATATAATATATATATCTAAGTGACCTCAGATAATCCTATGATATTCCAGCGCAACTTGTCTATCTCTTCTTCCAGCTCCAGGATCTTCTCGTCAGTCCTCAGGGTTCGTGCGTTATAAGTTGCCAGGTCGAGTCATCGTAGGTGGCAACCGAACCTCCACCGGAGATTCTTAGCACCCCCTGCCCCGCTGTTACCATGGTCGCCACCGTAGCCAGGAATAGCGGGGCCGCTGGGGACTGGGGGCCGTCTCTTCGTTACTATCATGGGGGGTATATTGCCATAGTTGCCACGCTTGGCGAGCGGGTTTGCAACCGCAGTTTTTTTATTGTTGTTTGCTATTATCAGAAAGATGCTGCTGCCCATCCTCTGCCTCAGTTTCCCTCTGTCGCCTCTTACGACACCCACGGGAAGATATGGGGTAGTGAGTATTCTTTCCCGCCACTACACGGGAGTTGAAAAAATAAGATCACCTAACTTTGACTTTTCATTTAAAAAAACATAGTGTAACCTAGGCAGGTTACTTCAAATGATGGCACATTTATCCTAGATTTCAAAATGGTATAATACGTATGTTGTTTTATACCCTTGAATAATAAAATTAATTTGAGTTTCTGAAATAAGACTGAAAATCAAAGCAGTTCCACACCTCCACCATAATACATTTTCGTCTATTAAATATTGAATTCAACAAGTGTAAATAAGACAGAAATGTTTTTGAATGAAACAGATAATAACGCAATTTCATGTGAGTTAGAGCGAGACAGGTTAATGTGATTGCCGAAACACATGTTGACGCTTTGGCAGCTGTTTTTTAATGATCACTACACTCCTTTATTTAATATATCAAAATATTAATATTAAATATTTGTTAGCAGAAATTGTAAAAGTTCCAAAAATTAATCTCAACAGTTCTAATGCGAGATCCAGAACTAAACCAAATATTAAATAAAAACCTTTAAATACTTTTATACTACCGGTACATAATATGGAACAAGACCTGCCCATAGGTTAGCCAAGTTGGCTCCCTACAATCGTTAACCCCAATTGATAATTATAAAAATAAAAGCATTGTTATGTCTCCATCCATCCATCTATTACAGCCTAAAAAAGTCCACTGCTCACATAGGCGGCCTATGACAGGCCTCCGCCATAAATTGCTTCGTAAGAGGCAAGATTTTGCCATAGTTGCCCCGCTTGGCAGGCGGGTTGACAACCGCAGCTTTTTATGATTTTAAGTTGTTACATTGATGCCCATCTCCTGGTTTGTTTCCCTCTGTCGCCTCTTACGATACACGTGGGATGATATGGGAGAGTAGATAAACTTACACCGCCGCGCCACTACGCATTCCCATTCGTTTTTAAAGATTTCTACTAGCGTCACCAATTGTAGAAAATAACTTGGCTGAACCCGCTGTGTCGTTTGATTTTATTGGGTGACTGTCATAAAATTATATATTTGGTAAAGAATCTCACATAATTCTTTGTCCTATGTTACTTGTTGAAGCAGAGCCGGAACTGTACCGATAAATGAAATAATTTTTATAATCTATATGAAGAAGCGTAATTTGAGACCAGTTATCAATCGTTGCTTTTCCAGAGTTTCTGTTACTAGGTTCTGTACAATGTTTCTGTACAAAGTATAAGTGTGCCGGACGGGCGTAACTCTCCGGAGTAAATATTGTCGAAGATACTCCGCGAGTCGCTCACGTCCTACTCCTACACCTATAGGTTCCGGAGGATACTTTCACTGCCGTCTCTGTGTTGGAAAACTGTGGACTGAGGTTCAAAATTAAAATGCACGATTTATAAATTCAAATAACAAGGGAGTGGCCAGCGGTTCGACTGATTGATTAGTCGCGAAATTTTATAATTATTATTTATTGACCACGGTTGTCACTATATATTTTAACATATTTAATTAAAATGTGCGGTAGTATCAAAATATCTATTGGTAGTAGCTGGTTTTCTAACAACAGTTTACTGACTAGCAGCTATTAATCAACTAAAACTAGTTGATTTTATCACTTGTGTAACTGCGAATATCAGTTACCACTTTTTTCGTCTAGCTAACACTTTTTTACTATATGCAACTTCGAATTATCAGTTGCCACTTTTTTCGGCTATGTGTAAATGCGATTTTCAATTACGACCTTTTTCGGCTAGCAACACTTTTTTTAATTCACTATCACTGTTCACTATGTTCTGCTACTAGTCACTTCAGCTACTACCGGATACTACTGCTTGTCACTGGTAGTTCTTCCTACTACCACGTTACTAGGTTTCGCCCCCATAAGGTAGACTTCGGCTATACTGTATAGTGAGCCGCTTGCCACTTTCCGTTTTGCCTCTTTATTTTAAAACATTTTCACTATGTAATTAGCATAAATCGCAATATTTTCTATATAAGTAAGGTTAAATCTTACACTAATATGCTAAACATCATATTTATCAGTATATGATAAAGATTATTCAATATTTTTTTTTTATAGGATAAGGGTGACAAACGAGCACACAGTCCACATGATGGTAAGTGGTTGCTGTGGCCCATAGACATCTACATCTATCCTCTATTACAAATCAAAATGTAGATGCGTTGTCACCCGTGAGGACTAAGATGGAATGCCTCATTTCCAGTAAAAAGGGCCTCCGGCCACCTGCACTCACCAAGCGAAACGCAGAGGTAAACCTCTACTTCACGCTGGTTTTCTGTGAGGTCGTGGTACCACCCCGGTTCGAGCCGGCCCATCCGTGCGACAGCAAAAGCTGCCGCGTGGCTCTACCACTGTTATATTCACATTTTACAAAGTTATAAAACGAAATGTCCCAAATTTTCATAACAAATGGGTAGGTAGGTACATTAATTCTTTAATTTTTCTATAACTACCAAATGCGTTTAATTATACAAATTATTTCTTCACTATCGTAATCTATATACCATATGCTAACTAAATGTCATATTTACAACTCTTTTAGAACACAAAAATATTCTAATTATTTTTAGTATAAACTATTGCGCAGTTAATTAAATTTCCAGAAAGTTCTACGATACGTCGCGCTGTGATTGGTCCATTTTTTCTTAAACGATTAAAGTTGTTTATATTAACTAAAACGACATTCTATACAAATATAAACACACTGTAAAACTATATTAACACACTATTTACTCGATTTCGTTGGTAATTTCACTTTTTATACAAAACAATATTCTTTCATCACTTTGTTTCTGCGAACAATAAGGTTTGATAATGCAGGTAGGCTTAAATTTTAAATAGTTATTTATTGGAATTCGAATTCAGGGCCAACGAATTAGTCGACACTAAGATTTCTTTAGTCTATAACACTAAATCTTTTCCCGCTGTTGAAGAGGTACAGACTGGGGTAGACAAGTATCTACTACACGCACGGTCGTGTGGGTCATTTTGACCCGACTTTTGACATGAGATATATCAATAGTTCATAAAAAAATAATTAATAGATTTAACTTCAGAAATTAGCTCCTGGAAATAAAAAGAGATCCGCCCCAGTTTCGAACGGGTTGATTTCTAGATCTCGACATCCCCGCAGTCGATTGTTTGACTGAATCTAAATATGCATAACGCCTACCAAATTAAAGCGAGCAAGACTTGGAAAAAAGTTTTTGATCGCAAGTGTTTTACTTTGTGGTCGAGCTGATGCATTTTAGTCTAACCAATCAGAGAAAATCGTTCAGCGGTCCGTGTAACATGTCGACGTGTTTCCCAACAACTCCTACGGATGCCACCTTAAAACAGCGTGTATTTGTCATGACTCCTTTCTTGAACACTGCTTCCATGCTCAACATGGACTCACGTAGAGAGCTACATTTAGGAGGGCTTGTTTTTAATGTCATTAAGTTTAAAAAACCAGAGCACCTGCATGTAAAGATAAAATTTGCTAAGCAAAATTCCGGAAAACAATTGAGGTCCATAAGATGAGCACTCCTGTATCACAGCCATAAAACAGCGGCATTTACTGGTAGTTTCCGATATATGGCAACGAAGTGTTGGAATAACATCCCACCACCAATAAGAAATCTTAAGACCAATTACAATTTCAAAAATAAATTCAAAACATATCTTCTAGATAAACAAAAACAAGGTATTCCCAAACACTTTGTTTGCCTTTGCCAGCTATAAACCACGGCATTTTTTTGTTCCTACTAACTCATCATGGCTGTCTAAGCCTTTTAGGTACTACTTTTAATTTGTACGCAAACTTACACACTTACACGCCCCTTCAGTAATTTTACTAAATTAAACCCAGGATGCAAATCGTAGGGCTGAAAGGACACATCTTTCAAATATACATATAATTACACTGATTAACTATTGTGCTCATTTTCTTCTCGTCATCTCGAGGGTAATAGCTGAAAATCAGTGTTTGCTCTCTGAGCAATATTAATCGCTGAGCTAGGATCCATTTGTCAAACTGCAACACACATGTACATTTAGATTTTAAGTTTTTGTAAATTATTTTTTTCGTAATATGTTACTTTGTAGTTAGTTTAGTTACTGAATTTACGTGTGTGATTGGAGAAACAAATAAATGCTTTATCTATCTATCTATCTATCATGACGTCATACCGCCCCGCCGGACGCTCTCTACTGCACATTTGCTAGATTTTTTACTATTATAAGTCTTTACTACTATCCCATCATCAGGTGGGATAAGTTAGTGGGGAAGTGGATGATAAGTGGTAATGCATCCGAAGATGTTTAAGCGCACTGACTTACCTTAACACAAGTGCATCTGTGAACTGCATTTTGTCGAGGATAAATGTGGATTTCTATGGGCCACTCCATACACTTACTATCGAGTGGACTGTGTGCTCGTTGGTCACCCTTATTCGAAAAAAAGAATTACCGTAACACATATCAATGTTCTTATTTACTATTGTGAGCAAGTGGAATACTGTTTCCAATAACCACTCAAGATTTTTGGTTTGGGAATGAATAATTTGAAATTTTTCTCTCGCACAAAATTGAAAGTCCATTGATACCAAATGTTGTTTTACCAAAAAGGTTGTCTTCAATTGTTGCTACTGTGCGCAGCAAACGACCTAACACGGGTTCTCTGCGGGGTACTACTTTATAAGGTGATTAGCTGTGTCCCGCGGTTTCACCCGCGTATATCACGCGTCTGCGCCTTGCGACATGCGAACTTCGAGAGAGACATCACGACGTACGGTTGCTGAATTAACAAAGATTTAAAAATTGAAATATGTTTCTAAAATTACATGGTTAACGTAATTGGTGGTTATGCATGATACAGGCACTAATACGAATAATGCGGCCTAGTTTGTACCGGCGTTTCTATTTCACATTTTAACATGAAAAAGTAGTTATTGTGACATAACTGTAATAGTTAAACATATGGTATCGCAGACTTTTTTGTAGATATTAATATCCTCTATAAAACTGAAGTATATTACATTGCTCTATTATCAATAGTTTCCGCAGCGTACGCGATATCAGGATTCTTTTTGGTATTTTTTTCACACCTTGGGTTACATTAACGAAGTTTTCATACGGATCTCTAACTTTTTTGAAAATATTATATAGCCTATGTTCATCAGGGATAATGTAGGATTCTAATGGTGAAAGAATTTTTCAAATCGGTCCAGTAGTTTCGGAGCCTATTCAATTCAAACAAACAAATTTTCCCTCTTTATAATAGTAGTGTAGATGTAGATGTAGAAGTGTAGATGTAGATTGATGGTCGAGTACCTGTACCCACAGAAGTCATGTGCAAAGGACGATAAATATAAATGATTCAACTGACAACATGTGCCGGATGGGCGTAACTCTCCGGAGTAAATGTTGTCGAAGATACTCCGCGAGTCGCTCACGTCCTAGTCCTATAGGTTCCGGGGGATACTTTCACT
Source organism: Parnassius mnemosyne (assembly GCA_963668995.1). Taxonomy (NCBI): domain Eukaryota; kingdom Metazoa; phylum Arthropoda; class Insecta; order Lepidoptera; family Papilionidae; genus Parnassius; species Parnassius mnemosyne. Next base: position 18,267,572 of record CAVLGL010000115.1, read on the forward strand.
GCCGTCTCTGTGTGTGCTGCTGGAAAACTGTGGACTGAGGTTCAAAATTAAAATACACGATTTATAAATTAAAATAGCAAGGGAGTGGCCAGCGGTTCGACTGAGTGATTAGTCGCGAAATTTTATAACTATTATTTATTGACCACGGTTGTTGAACACGGTTGCTCAACTACGATTGTTCACTATTGGTTGGTCACTATATATTTTAACATATTTAATTAAAATGCGCGGTAGTATTAAAATCTCTATTGGTATTAAAATATCTATTGGTAATATCAAAATATCTGTTGGTAGTATCAAATATCTATTGGTAGTATCAAAATATCTATTGGTAGTAGCTGGTTTTCTAACACTACTGACTAGCAGCTATTAATCAACTAAAACTAGTTGATTTTGTCACTTGTGTAACTGCGAATATCAGTTACCACCTTTTCCGTCTAGCTAACACTTTTCACTATATGTAACGGCGAATTTTCCGTTACCACTTTTTTCGGCTAGCTAACACTTTTTTACTATATGTAACTGCGAATTTTCAGTTACCACCTTTTGTGGCTAGCTAACACTTTTTTACTATACGCAACTGCGAATTTTCAGTTGCAACTTTTTTCGGCTATGTGTAACTGCGATTTTCAGCTACGACCTTTTTCGGCTAGCTAAACTTTTTCTAATTTACTATTACTGTTCACTATGTTCTGCTGCTAGTCACTTCAGCTACTACCGGATACTACTGCTTGTCACTGATAGTTCTTCCTATTACAACGTTACTACTACGTTGTCGTCTGCTGCGGTGTGTGTACTACACCCAGCAGGTCTCGGGCCTCGGGGCATCTCCCCCATTACCCGGGTAGTCCTCACGGCCCATTTCTATGGGCCGGTCATTGGGAGCCGGTAATCCGGCATTGTTGGTTATCTTGTTTATTAGTTTAGCTAGGTCGGGTAAGTCGCCGTATAGGCGGCTGCTTCGACCTAGGCATCAAAGTTGGCCTGTCAGTGGCATTGCGGGCTTTACTCGACTCTCTAATCTCTTGTAGAGAGGAGTTCTCTTGGTAGAGGTCGCCCGTCCGGGGGGCGAGTGTGTAGCGGCGCAAAGTTGTTAAGGTGTGGATGTGGCCCGTTGTCTGCGCGGTCGAACATACCGCGCGTCAACCGGACCACAAACTCTTCGATTGTCTCCATTTTCAGGTTGGCCGCTATGACGTCATTCCGGACGTAGCGACCTGCACCGACAATGGTCCTTAGTGATTGATTCTGCTGGACCTGCAACCGCTGCTTCTGTCTGCTGCTCAAGAGCGCGTACCAGGCCGGAGCGGCGTATGTTAGCCTCGGACGAATATACGTCTTATATAAAGTGATCTTTGTTTTCATCGGCAGCTTGGATGCCAGGACTGGACGGAGCATCGCCCGCGCACATCTGGCATTGCGGACGACGATGTCGACGTGCGCAGTCATGCGCAGCATCCTGTCGATCCGGCATCCAAGGTAGGTTACGGCCTTCTGATACGCGATCTCTTGGCCTCTTAGCTTCAGTGGTGGTGGTAGATTTCTGTAACGGCGGGTGAGTAGAGCGGCCGTCTTTCCCACGTTGACAGCCATCCTCCACTCATCCAGCCATGGTGGCAGCAGGTCCAGCAGGCGCTGCATCTTGGCAACCGCGATGTGGGCTCTTCTGGACGACGTGAAGTAGGCACTATCGTCCGCATATAGCGCCAGCTCTACGTCGTCCTCGCGTCACAACGTTACTGGGATTTGCCCCCATAAGGTAGACTTCGGCTATACTGTATAGAGAGCCGCTTGCCATTTTCCGTTTTGCCTCTTTATTTTTAAACATTTTCATTATGTAATTAGCACAAATCGCAATATTTTCTATACAAGGCTAATTTTTACATTAACACATTTTGGTCCTTTATCAGTATGTGATAAAGGTTATTCAATACATTAATATTTAAAAAAGTTATTAAACGAAATGTACCAAATTTTCATAACAAACGTGTACATTAAATCTTTAATTTTTCTATAACTACCAAATGCGCTTAATTATACAAAATATTTCTGTACTATCGCAATTTATACACCATATGCTAACTAAATATCATATTTACAACTCTTTTAGAACACAAAAATATTCTCATTATTTTCAGTACACACTATTGCGCAGTTAATTAAACTTCCAGAAAGTTCTACGATATGACGCGCTGTGATTGGTCGAATTTTTCTAATATGCTTAAAGTTGTTTATATCAACTATTATTAAAACGACATTCTATACAAATATATTAAGAGTTGTAAACACACTGTAAAACCATATTAATACACAATATGCTCGATTTTGTTGCTAATTTCACTTTTTATACAAAATAATATTCTTTCATCACTTTTTCTCAAAGTCTTTAGGCCGTCGCGAACACAACAAAAATGATATTTTTGAAATATTAACATTATTGAACTTTGTACGATATTCAGTGAAAATAGCTTGCTGTGATTTTTTGTAATCTTAATTTTTAACGATTCCACTTTTTTTATAAATATCTTTTGATATGAAAATGTAATTACTAAGTGCAGAAATCAACTTGAGACCTGGTTCGGATGAAGTCAGAGCGTCATCATCATCATTACAGCCTTTCATAAGTCCACTGCTGAACATAGGCCTTCCCCAAGGAATGCCACAAAGCACGGTCCTGAGCCACCTGCATCCATCGACTTCATGCATGTCTTACCAGGTCGTCACTCCATCTCGCGGGGGGTCGCCCTACTCTTCGCCTACCTGTACGGGGCTGCCACTCAAGAACCTTTCTTCCCCATCGGTTGTCGGTTCTTCGAGCTATATGGCCGGCCCACTGCCACTTAAGCTTACTAATCCGTTGGGCTATGTCAGTTACTCTGGTTCTACTGCGGATATACTCATTTCTAAATTTATCACGAAGAGAAACCCCGAGCTAGCCCTCTCCATAGCTAACTGAGCGACCTTGAGCTTCCTCATACGGCCAGCAGTGAAGGATCACGTCTTAGATCCGTAAGTCATCACTAGCAACACGCACTGGTTGTACAACTTCGTTTTAAGGTTTTGAGGTATGTCTGACGAAATGTGTCGTAGTTTCCCGAACGCTGCCCAGCCGAGTTGAATCCGTCGATTGACCTCTCGGTCGAAGTTGGACTTACCTAGTCGGACTATTTGTCCCAGGTAAACATACTCGTCAACAACTTCGAGCTTAGTGCTCCCATCAACTAACGTCAATAACTCATAAAATAACTAACTAAATAAATAACTAGGTCAGAGCTTTTTAAATGTTTAAAATCTAAAGATACGTGCCCGGGCGTAGATGATATTTCTTATTCAATGTTATTTAATCTAACTGTAGCAGGCAAAAACGTTTTGCTCAAACTTTACAATATGTTTTTTATACTAAGCTTTGTTCCCTATCAATGGCGTCAGATTCGCATTATACCTATACCTAAGTCAGGTAGGAACACTAATTGTATTTCATCTCTTAGGCCTATTTCTCTTATTTCGTGCTTATGTAAAGTATTTCATGCCATTATCAATAACCGTATAGAGTGGTACGTTGAAAACAAAAAAACTATTTTCTGAAGAAACTAGAGGATTCAGAAAATCACATTCCTGTCTCGACAATTTAACCGATTTAGTCACAAACATTCAAATAGGATTTACTAAAAATTTTTTTACAATAGGATGCTTTCTAGATCTAGAAAATGCATATAATATTGTAGACATAAGTTATCTTTTATCAACCCTCGATCGTCTTAATGTCGGTGCAAAATTTTGTAACTATCTTTTAGCTTTCTTAAGTCAAAGATATTTAATGATTGAAGGGATAGATTATAAAATAATTAGAAGCTAGGTCGCGGTCTAGCACAAGGTGATCCACTTTCTCCGCTATTGTTTAACATAGCAACAATAGATATATGTAAATCTATAACTTCCAAATCACATCTTAATATCTCTCAGTATGCTGATGATTACGTCATATTTATAACTTCTAATAACTGGAAAGAGGCGCAAAATCAACTTCAATTAGGATTAGACATTTTAAATGATTTACTTCTTAAAATGAATTTAGAAATTTCACCATTAAAAAGTAAAATATGCGCATTTTCAAGAGGGCGTCGACGACACAACATTAGTCTAAAAATTAAAGATGTTGCTTTGGAAGTGGTAGATAACGTAAAATACCTTGGAATGTGGTTGGATCGAACGCTACGGTGGAGTAAACATATAAACGAAACATATGAAAAAGTATTAAAGTTTTTAAATGTATTTAAAGTTTTATCAGCTTTGGGCTGGGGTGTCCACCCTAAACATTTACGGAAACTCTATATTAGTATTATAAGAAGTCGGTTAGATTATGCGAGCTTTTTATATGATAACAGTAGTAAAACCAATTTATTTAAGTTAGATAAAATTCAAAACCAGTCAATGAGAACTATAGGAGGTTATATAAAAAGCACCCCTATTCACGTTATGGAAAGCGATCTCAGCTTATGCCCATTACATTTAAGAAGATATTACCTTGGAGGCAAATTCTGGTTAAAAAATAAATCCGTATTAAATAACTCTTCCATTAATCTTATCTCTAGCCTATCCGATATCATTCAAAACAGGTATTGGAATAATAAGAAAAAACCACTGTTAACAATAATCCATAATAAGTTCAAATCACTTGTTATATATTCAAATTCAGAGTTAGGTATGTTTTCTCTGAATCAGTGGATCACTAGTTTAAACCTTTCAGATTTTTTAAGACCAAATATAGATGGAGTTCTAAACCCTAAACATCAATACCATGAATTGACCTTGAAAAACATGTGTATTAATTACCTAAACGAACAGTACCCGACTTACTTGAAGATATTTACAGATGGTTCGAAAGATAATTTCGGAATCGGTGCTTCATTTTATGATATATTGCACGGTATGGCAATAAAGTTAAAAATCAGTGGGAGTATTTCAATAATGGAAGCTGAGCTTGTGGCAATCTATGAAGCTTTATCCTACACACAGTCAAATAATTATAACAATGTCGTTATTTTAACCGATTCAAGGAGTGCGCTTCAACACCTTGCTCGGTGTACTTCGGTTTTCCGAGGCTTACCAGTAGCATATGCGATTTTACAGTTTCTAGTTAAGTTACAGGCTGATTCCAGAATAGTATATTTACAGTGGATACCTTCGCATATTGGCTTAGAGGGTAATGAGAAAGCTGATATCTTAGCCAAGCAAGCTATCTCTGATGGCATTGACATTGATATTACCCCTTCATTTCAAAATTATATACCTTTATTGAAAAAATATTATTATGATCTCTGGAAAGAATATTTTGACGAAAGATCAAAAGAAAAGGGTATATGGTACCGTACGATCCAGCCACACCCAATGCAATCAACCTGGATAGATAACACAGTATTGTGTAGACGCGACACTGTAACAGCATTAAGACTCAGATCTGGACACATTCTATGCAATAAATTTTTATACTTGATGCGAAAAATTACCTCACCAAATTGTTCAATTTGTAATATTATCGATGATGTTTATCACATTTTGATAGAATGTGCCCAGAACTCAAGAGAAAGAGCAAATTGTAATTTACATTTGTCCTTAATTGGTAGTAGTAATAATATTTTATCCGAGCCGTTATCAGATGATGCCAAAACACTGTATTTGTTAGTTAATAAGAGATTAAGTAACTAGTAAACATAATAAGTTTATTTGTTAGTAATTATATTTAAGAAGACTACCAGGGCGGCATAATCGCATCAGCGACAAAGCCCTTTATATATGAATAAAAAAAAATCCTAAGGTCTTGTGTGCTTGTCTTCAGTGCTTAGGTCCTCCAGCGATTCTGCCATAAGGACTATATCGTCGGCAAATCGAAGGTGAGTGATGTACTCGCCATTGATGGTGATACCGTATCCTTTCCTGTCCAGAAGCTTGAAAACGTCTTTCAATGCAGCGGTGAAGAGTTTCGGGGATATAACATCACCCTGTCTTACACCTCTATGCAATTGGATAGGTTTCGTGCTCTGGTTCTGTACTCGGATAGCCATCGTAGTTCTACTGTACAAACGTCAACGTTCAGCACGTCGATATACCGACAGTCAACTTGGCACCGCTGAAGGGACTGCAGCATCGCCCAAATTTCGACGGAATCAAAGGTTTTCTCATAGTCCACATACGCCAGACATAGTGGCAAATTGTACTCTTCGGACTTCTGTACGATTTGCCGAAGGGTATGAATGTGGTCTAAGGTGCTAAAGCCCTTTCGGAAACCAGCTTGTTCGGGAGGCTGGAAGTCTTCAAGTCTGCGCGCGAGACGATTCGTAATGACTCTTGAAAACAGCACGTAGATTGTGCTCAGAAGGGAAATCGGTCTGTAGTTCTTCAAGAGAGCATTGTCACCTTTCTTGAAGAACAACACCACCGCACTTCTGCTCCACGCCTCCGGTGTAATGCCTACATGGAGGATGGAATTAAAGAGCTTCTGAAGGACTTCAAGTACCGGTCTTCCACCCGCTTTCAGAAGCTCCGCTGTAATTCCTGATAATCATATATGCCAGCGTAACTTGTCTATCTCTTCTTCCAGCTCTACGATCTTCTCGTCAGTTCTCAGGGTGCGTGCGTTATATGTTGCCAGGTCGAGTCTTCTTAGGTGGCAACCGAACCTCCACCGGAGATTCTTAGCACCCCCTGCCCTGCCGTTACCATGGTCGCCACCGTAGCCAGGAATAGCGGAGCCGCCGGGGACTGGGGGCCGTTTCTTTGTTTCTCTCATCATTGGGGGTTATTTGCCATTGTTGCCACGCTTGGCGAGCGGGTTGGCGACCGCAGTTTTTTTTATTGTAAGTTTGTTGTTATCAGGAAGATGCTGCTGCCCATCTCCTGCCTGTTTCTCTTTGTCGCCTTTTACGACACCCACGGTAAGATATGGGGTAGTGGATATTCTTAACCGCCACTACAAGTCAGAGCGTACTCAGAGCTATTTGCAGTGTGCTGTCAGCCAGTTGGCTTTTACGGCTTCATCTGAGTCAGAGCTCACGAGTGATAACTAGTTTTGATGATGATGACTCAGTTCGGTACTGAACATCAGGTCTCCTGTTCCTACACTAGAATCAGTGTATCTAGAGATAAGTTATTTAACTGTAGTCAACGAGCTTTTTGGACTACGGCTCGGACGCCTTTGCTAGTATCGATCGAGGTTCTTGAAGGTGAGAATGACAGTATGTGGGAATGGCCCAGTATATGAGAACCGCCCACCCGTATTGAGAGTCCGTTTTGAGGCAACGAGGCGTGAGTGATAGGCAGCGCGGAGAACGTGATTGCTGTCCTAACATTAGACTAACTTTAAACAAAGAAGGCGCTGTCACCCCTGAGGACTAAGATGCTGAGATAAGATAATGAACGTCTCATAGCTTGTAATTATACTGGTCTCTATATACTTCAGATTAGAACAAAACAGTGCAAGCACTGCTATTTGCTAGAATAAGCTGGAGGGTGGTACCTACCCGAGCGGACCTCTAGACAAAGAAGGAGGCCTTGGTAAAGTATCTGAAGTTGATTTCTGCGAGTTGTACCTTTTTTATAGAGTAAGGGTGACAAACGAGTACACAGTCCACCTGATAAGTGAATACTGAGGCCCATAGACATCTACATCAATACTGAATTAAGAATCACAATACAGATGCGTTGTCACCCCTGAGGACTAAGATGGAATGCCTCATTTCCAGTATAAAGGGGTCTCCGGTTATCTACACTCACCATACAAAACACAGCAGTGTTAAGCTGCTATTCTGTGAGAGCGTGGTCCTTCCCCGGTCGAGCCGACCCATTATATAACATAGCTGCAGCGTGGCTCTACCACGTAAAACGGACCCTACAGTTTTTATTTTTGTCATATTTAACTTAATTTTCACAAGTTTGGTATGGATCCTTTATATTCACCTTTTAAAGCATTGGAATTAGGAAGAAACTGCGTCGACCGGTGCGGCCTTGTATCTTTTCGACGAAAAAGTATGCCAAAAAGAAGATTGCATATTATGATGTAAATAGACTTACGTCTTCTGTAATCAATACTCAAGGCTACCTACAGCATTTCTAGGGCTTGTGACTTTTGAAATTAGTCTACTTGTAGCAATATTACGGGTCGTATATTGTTGGTTTCTTTACTTACGTCAATTTATAACGTTTGCACTTTAAAAAATAATTTTAAAAACTAATTATTTTTTGGTTTGCTTACTTTTCTATACCTTCTATTGTTGATTGTTGATACAGGTCTGTATAATAATCGTAGCTGTTTCATTCATTATTTTTGTTCCGTGTTTATTTTAGAATAGGGATTTATTTGGACGTAAAATTCTCGTATCTAATTTTAAAACCTAATTATTTTTGTGTAAGCAAACTGCCATTCCCTAATTTAAATATCTTTCAGTTTAAATTTGATTAATTCTATTGTAAAAAAATATGTCTAAAAAATAATTCTAAAAATCTTGCATTTTTAAACTATTGTCATTATCCCACCTGATGGTGAGGGGTGATAGCCGAAGATAATAAAGCGCACTAAGAAGCCAACCAAAAGCCTATAATATCACTTTTCTAATAAGATTATATTTTTGCTGTCAATTAAAAACTCCATACCCTATCATTCTGTGCTAATTAACTACATATACGTAGATGTCTAAGCCACTGCCACGATACTCAAGATGATGCAGGAATAAGGAAACGCATGATATATTGTGGTAATGTTATCAAATGTCAATGACTCACGAGGTTATTATTGTAGTCTAGTTTCTTCTTAAGCCTGTAATGTTAAAATATCAAATTATTATTTAATGAAGTTATTCTTGTTATAAAAATGAATTAAATTACTCATTATATATAATATGCCGTGTAGTGGGGGCCAATACCTAGCGATCCTAACCTATACGCGAAATAGTGGCATAATCGTTGCATCGGACACTGATAAGTCCTTTATATAATATATAAGATTATGAACCTTCTACGTTACAGCTCATAAATGTTCATAGATATATATAAATTCATTAATAAATTCTAATATTATTTATTATAAAAGCTTGCCCTGCGTGTAGTATGTTCCAGTTTTCACCCACTTCCGGATGTCGGACAGTTTTAAAATTCGACTGTATTTTTTTTATAGGATAAGGGTGACAAACGAGCACACAGTCCACCTGATGGCAAGTGGTTGCTGCGGCCCATAGACATCCACATCTATCCTTTATTACAAATCAAAATGCAAATGCATTGTCACCCGTGAGGACTAAGATGGAATGCCTCATTTCCATTAAAAAGGGTCTCCGGTTCTCTACACTTATCATACGAAACATAGCAACATTAAGGTGCTATTTTATGCTGGTATTCTGTGAGAGCGTGGTTCTTCCCCGGTCGAGCCGACCCATTCGTGTTACAACTATACCAGAAATATGGCTCTACCACGTATAAATCATCCTATGTTTTTTAGTAAAAAGGTGTTATTTTGATTTAAAAAACAGACACTTCAATTTTATTTATTTGTATAGATTATGAGCCTTCTAGGTTACAGCTCATAAATGTTCATATATATATATAAAATTCATTAATAAATTCTAATATTATTTATTATAAAAGCTTGCCTTGCATGTAGTATATACCAGTTTTCATCCACTTCCGTATGTCGGACGGTCTGAAATTCGGTCTGAAAACGGTGTTTTTGTATATACATGTGTTTTTAGTATATGCGTCAATTGCAAACCGCTTTTGGTAATTAAAAAAAAGATGTATGTGCGATCCCTATTCCATTTTTCCCATCCTCTATTTTATGACAAAATAGGGAATGAAGTTTTAAGTGTAACTTAGATGTAATGTAATTTAGACAACATTGGGTCTGTGATATTGTTTAGTCTATTCAAAAGGGTAAAAAATTAACTTAATAAAAGTAAAAGCCGACTGCAAAGAACTAAAAATAATTAATTATTTATTAATTTCATATTCGGAAGTCGTGTCCTTAACTTTTCTATACACTATGTCTTAGTCCGACTTTGAAATGTGAAATTATTTTATTCTCTTATATTCTTTGAACTCGGCTTTTACTTTTTAAAGTAAAGTTACAGCCTGTATACGTTCCACTGCTGGGCACAGGCCTCCCCTCATTTCTGAGAGGGTTTTAAGGCAAGGAAATGTCCGCCACACTGCCAAAATGCGTGTTGGCGAACATCACATTTTTTTTCTTATTTCTCAGACATGCAGGTAATATTACCAAAGTTAAATTTTAGGAAAAGGAATAGATTTTAAAGGCACAAACTTTATAGCAAATAAATCAACAAATGCGAAATTCCAAATTATACGAACAGGCCAGCTGAAAGGTGAGTTGAATACTAATCAGTTAGCGGGCCGAGATAAGGAAGCTGATCTCCGGTTCGTACGTGTGTTGGGAGCATGAGCGTTTGGCAACGGTTTTTCCACATTTGGCCAAATGTTTGAAGACCGATTTTCCATAAATTGTTGGCAAAGTCTGTGCATATACTCACCTTGATGCGGAAAATGTTATTATTTATGTCGGAATTTCGTACCTTCGTACTCTTTACGTACTACGTGACATTGTTGCCACAAGCCTTTCATTTCTGAGAGGGTTATGATGGTCCGCCACAACACCTCAATAAGTGTTTGTGGACTTCATATTTCTTCGAGATATTTTTATTTTCTCGGACTTTCATATTTTTTTACGATATTCTTATTATTTTCGCTGTTGTCTCGGCATCAGTGTGGATGAAAGTCAGTTTGCACGTACCGAAATATAAAGAAGAACAATTATCCCCTGAGCTAGTACGGCTCATATTTTATAAGAGTAAAAAGTAAAGTTACAGCCCTTATTCCACTGATAGACAAAGGTCTCCTCCCATTTTCTGAGAGGGTTGTGGATCAATAATTAGTCCACCGCGCTGATCTGGCTGTTTGCCGGCTTCACATATCCTCGAAATGTTTTATTCCTTAGAAATGCACGTGGTAGATCCTGTACATCAACTTAAGTGATTTTATTCATTCATCAATTAATTACAGCCTATCAGAAGTCCACTGCTGAACGCTCCCCCATACACTGCCTTATAAGGGTGATTTTTCCATAGTTTATTATTATTTTTTAATTGTTATCAGGAAAATGTTGCTGTCCATCTCTTGTTTCAGTTCCGTCTATCGTCTTTACGACACTCACGTGTTGTATGGAGAAATAGATTCGACTATAAGACAATAATAATGCGAAGCCGTGATGACATAAAATATAAAATGAGTGTAAGCAAAATCAGAAACAAATTATTCAAACGCAGGACTTAGGAAATATACGTTTGCGACAGTCATGGTTATCATTGTTATTTTACGTAAGTAAACACCTGAATACCTGAATTGTGACGTCCTTTATGTAAGAAGCCTACTTTCTACTGTGAATACATATTCGTGAAGAACATTGTAAGCAACCGACATTTCATATATTTTGTAGATATTTATCAGTCGGATATTCATTTAAAACAATTATCCTATAGCTGTTTCAGTTAATTTAACTTTGTGTCTATATTTTTACACTCTTTATCGAGCTTGATGTACTCGTACCACTGTTTCTTTGTATAATAAATGTAATGGCATTTATTAATTTAGTTTTCAACCATTTCTTGAAGCTTAAATTATCTTAAATTTTGCAGATGTTATTAAGTACCCATAACAATAAAATAATTTTATGATTATGATCTAGTATTCTCTTTAGGATTATCATAGCTCATGCACAATGTGTGTTGTTATTTTTTTTAAACTCTAGTATTATTATTTAAAATATACCTAATATTCTATTTACAATGATATAAATTGTCTACTCTATATTTCATCTATATTTTAATGATGTGTAGATTCTTTAATTTCGTATATCTTTGAAATAAAGTACTTACTTCAAATTTCATCGTGGTTTTTTTAATTTTTAGTTCCAAAGTATTGCTGAAAAATAATATTTCTATTAACAGTCAAGTAAAAGGCGAACTAAGACTCCTCCTGCAAGTTAAAACAATACTGCAATCCAATATACATAATATATTATGCACAATGGCTACAGAATTAATGGTCCGGTTCGCGCAAAATATCAACGTAAAATAGCAAATTAACGATGCTGTGTTTCATATGGTAAATGACAAGAATAAGCATCCATATTTTGATTTTAAATCCAGGATAAACCTGGCTATAGGACACAGCGTCCGCTTACTCGTTAGTTAGCCTTACTTTTATAAAAAAAAACCTACACCCACCGAGTCCTAGCCTAAAAAGAAACCTAAACTTCAAAAGAAACTCAAGAAGTTAAATATTAAATAGTAATATTTTTTTTTTTTGAAAATAGATAACGAACGTAACATGAACCTTTCTATCGTGTCATGACCTTCGAATTTATTAAAATAAAATTTATATGGACAAGTTCATGTTTTTTTTTTAAGAATTTATTTTTGAATCTATTTATCACAGTCATGAATAATTTAATAAAGTGAGATTTAAAAAATCTCTTTTGGTCACTTACTAAACGAAAGTATATTTTTTTAGTTTGGGATGTTAAAAGCACATCGAAGTTGCCTTGCACATTAAAACTATTTACAATATTTTGGCCACTTTAGACCACTCAAGTAATGCTTAGATCTCTTAGGTAGGACGAAACGTAAAAAAACACTACTACTACGTTTTGAAGAATATCTCTGAATAGAATTTGTACAAATAATATGAAATTTTGTTTAAGCTTATTTACTTTGTTTGGTTAACGGGAGTGTTAGTATACTTTACTTAAATACGTAGAAATAATTTTATTTTACTAAAGAGTTACATTAATTTTAAACTAATAAATAGCTCCTGCTGAATACTATTGATTAAAATTATAACAAAGTCATTTAAAGGTTTTAAAACATCAAAAATAATATTAATTACAACGGAACTTTTAATTACGCGTATCCTAATTGCTTTTTGCCAATTTTCAAAATAATGTATTGGTTTTTAATTCAACAAAAAATATGATATTATTACACATTTAACAAAAAAAATGATATTACTACACTAAAATAATAGTATTAAGAAATTAACGAAACAATTAACAACTGAATCTTCTGTGAGTAGCATTATTGCGATTGCTAACCACTCTTCGATCAAAATGATAACAAAAAAATACGCGTAAGTATACTTTCCCATATTATATGATTTTAGTGCTACAAAATTTTATATGATTTTATATACATCAAACATCATAAGCAATATATTATATATAGAAATGTCGTGTAGTGACGGCGAAAGAGAAACCACTATCAAATATCATCACATGCCAATTGTAAGAGGAGGAAAATATAACAAAAGTGAACATCAACATTTTCCTCATAACAACTCAAAATAAGAAAAATCTACTGTTACCAACCCGCCTGCCTAGCGTGGCAACTATAACCTTTATGATGATATCTATAAGGGTACCCTTGTTCAGCAGTGAACTTTTGGTAGGCTGCAACGAATTAACGAATGTATTGAAAGACAAAACTAAGGAGTTAAAAATATCATTACATAAACACTCACGCCTGTCACCCAGAGGGGTAGGCAGAGACTAGGGCCTTCCATTTGGCGCGATCCTGACACACCTGTTTCGCCTCCTTTACATCCATATACCTACGCATACACGCTCGTCGGTTAAGGGTACTCCTAATCTAGCCCATTTTCAATGTATTGCCGATTTGGTCGATAAACCTTCGTCTAGGGCGTCCCTTCCCGACTCTGCCGTTCACTTCTGCAACATAAATTTGCTTTATCACTCTAAATAATAATAAAAAATATAAATTTATAATTATAATGCACTACTATGTTTCGGACAAAACGGTGTGAAGATCTAGTATCATCTCTTTCGCATATGTAATCTTCTTTTCCGTAAACTAGCCGATAAGCCCGTTTGTTAATCACATGCCATAAAAATTGGTATATAGATACAGACAGCAAAAGGTTATGAAATTATCTAAAAAATTAAGGAATTTATTTCAATAATAGCGCTAAAGGAAAATAAAACAATGAACGTTTTGGAGCCCACGGCGACAGAGATATGCCGAAATGATCTTATGTTAAATACGTGTTCGATTATGTATTCATGTATTCAATACAGCTTATATGTAAACGGATTGTATCATTATTAAGAATTTACTTGAATCTCATAAATATTTTTTTTAAATTAGTTTATCGGTTTCTAGAGTATGTTACTATACAAAACAACGTCAGTAGTTTGCTCTCTTAAATTTTTTGCAATGTTTTCAAATGAACTTTTTAATTTTGCAACTTTTAGGAATATCCGTATAGTTTGGTTTATCCATTTCAAATCTAAATAGTATAAAATATAAGAACATAACATAAAAGAACATAAACACTCACGCCTGTCACCCAGAGGGGTAGGCAGAGATTATGGACTTCCATTTGGCACGATCCTGACACACCTCTCTCGCTTCCTCCACATCCATATACCTACGCATACACGCTCGTCGGGTAAAGGTATTGATAACTCTTGATATGGCCCATTTTTAATATATCGCCAATTTGGTCGATAAACTTTCGCCTAGGGCGACCCTTCCCGACTATGCCGTTCACCTCTGCAACATAAATTTGCTTTGTCACTCTTTCCTCATTCATTCTTTCTACATGGTCAAACCACCGAAGCATTCCTTTCTTAATCCTGTTCACAACATCATCTTGCAAACCACACTCTTCTCTTATTAAACAATTTCTCACTCTGTCATTCAGCTTCATCCCTAACATACTCCTTAATGACCGCATTTCTACAGCATTTATTCTACTCTCATGCTTCTTCTGCCACACCCAACTTTCACTACCATATATTAAAGTAGGTACTAACACAGCATTGTGAATTGCCATACGTGCCTTTTTGGACACATTCTGACTTTTCACAATAGAGTGTAGAGCCCCATTCACTCTATTTCCTGCATTCACTCGTCGTTCTATATCCTTATCATATCTACCATCCCTGCTAAACACACATCCCAAATATACAAACTCATCTACTTGCTCTACCAACTATAAAAATATAACTAATAATATAAGAAAAAATTAACCATTAAATTTTTCTAACAAATTAACTTGTTTCGCCATGAAATCTGTCAAATATTTCATTTCATTCCAAAGTGGCGCCGCCCTGTTGATAGAAAAAGACGTGGACGTCCTTATTGACTGACACGAGCTTTATATTTAATTTCTGGTAACGATTCATTCTCATAAATCACTTTAACATTTCTTACACATTCTTACACAAACATCAATTAAAATTGTTTTGAAACTAATATTGGTCTCAGCAGCAAATCGAAATTTTCCACCTTCCATCCCGATTAAAACAAGTATTCGAGAAAGTTACAAATATAAACTTGACCACTAAAGCTAAAGTTCAAGATCGGATCTATACATTTTCGAAGAACAGATAAATTATAATAGGAATGAGGTCAATACACAAGGTAACGTAGTTGTGTAGATTGCACAATCTGATTGCATATCATTGATCTTTGTTATGAATTAGAATCTAATATAATTAAAAATTAAAAATTTTGTACAATCGACTTCAATATAAATTATTAAGATATAACTCAAAAACTATTGGCCAGATCTTGAACAAATCTATATAAGACCACATGTGAAGCACCAGCTTTCAAATAAAAAAAGAATCATCGAAATCGGTTCACCCAGTAAAAAGTTATGAGGTAACACACATAAAAACACATACAGTGGAATTGAGTACCGGCTCCTTTTTGAAGTCGGTAGAAAACAGTATTGTTACATTTAAAGGAACCAGGAGATGGGCAATAGCGTCTTCTTAATAAGAATTAGAAAATAGTTTGGAAAATCCAAAAGTGAACGCCTCATGAGCGTTTCATTTAATATTGATGAAAAAAATAAATTGTATTCCAGACTTTTAAAATAAATTGATTACAGAAAGTTACAAGTCAAGCTACGACAAAGGTCGGAGAACCTGTTTTCAAGATAAGTAAATTTAAAAAAAGAATTGACATCGACTGACATCACAATAACATTTGAATCGAAACTTAAAAAAAGGAGAATGGGATTTTTGGGCCTGAAGTTAACTAATTGGTTTATACTTTAAAAATTGGCCATATTTTTCTTAAGTAAAACACAAAAAAGTAGCTCTTTTTACAATCTAGATTTCGAAAAAACAATAAAATAAGAAATAAGATAGAAAACCGATTGTACTGTATTATTTATGACAATAAATCTCGGTTCTGAACGTTGTCTTCCAATAGAGTACTTCTCATTTTGAAACTTGACTTGACAGTTCAAACTTCAAACTATTTACTTAAAAGAAAAAGACAGATTTTCGATTCGATTTTAAACGAGCGCAATATAATCGATTCTCGATTAAATTGAGCATTATAATCTAATCTATTTTCATTACTTTGCTTTGTTAACTATAGAGATTAAAAATTGCGTACATACCTACAAAATAATAACAAAAAATACAAAATATCAAAATTCCAACAAGTAACAGTTACAACAACAATTCATAAAACAGATCGATATATCGGTAGGTAATAGATAATCTCACTTTTACTTATTATACAATAACTCAGATCCTAGATTGACAAATCTTGCAGTATTTTTAGTTTTGAATTGTTTATATATACGCTTTCAAATGGTCCTACTTTCATCTTGTTAACACTTGGGCCCAAGAATGTATGGAGACGTCTCCTTCTCCTTTCTAATGTTAACAAAAATAAATCGATTACACAACGTATAAAATCAATACAGGCTGTATGGTACATTTGTTCTTGCCTATCAAGGGCTAAAAAAATATGAAATTTCCCTTTAATTTTTTAATAGCAATAAAACTTATAAAAGTTGAAAATCATTTTATTAACAAACTGCGCGTACTAGGCTATTGATTTGAAATCCCTATTTCCAGTTGATGTAATTCTGAAGCTAATAAAAAACCCGGTCTCGATACGTCAATATTTTTCGGGAGTTATCGTGACCACATACAAAATCAACATCCACGTAAAACAATTTCAACTCGTTTTTTTTTTCAAAGTAGCAAATAAAATTATCTTTTAGAAAATATAAGATGGATTAATTAGATCGTTTTCTTGATATACGGCAACTCATATTATTGTATAAGTGCAATATGGTTATGATAGAGGCTTTTTAAGAACACAAAATTGCTTGCACAATAAAATGCTTCGCATTATGAGGCGTGCAATAAAAAAACTGCGGTTGCCAATCTGCTAGCCAAGCTTGACAACTATGGCATTCATCCACCTTTTGAAGCAATTCTTGTGGATGCCTTTGTTTAGCAGTGGACTTGATAGGCTTTAATGATCATCATGAATCGTAACAAGTTCTCAAGTTCAATGAGTTGGTTAATTATGACGATAGTTATTATGATATTGATGACGTTTAACGGCCGATTTCAACTACGTACTTACTCCATATTCAGACCAGTTTTTGAGTTTCTTTGTTTCTGCGTTTAGGATTAAGATAGGAGACCCTTATGTATTCTGAATACAAAACCTTAATTTTTTTCCATAGGATAAGTTAAGGGTGATAAATGGGTAGACAATCCACCTCATAGTACATGAATATTTTAGCCCATAGACACTAGATAAAAAATATTAAAAATGTACTGAAAAAAAGATTATAATAGAAACGTAACGAAATAGTATTTTTTTTTTCATTGAAACTACATTAAATTGTTTTTGATATATGCAAGCAATAAATTACGAAATGCTTTTTTGCATATGTGATTGACATTGTGATTAATCTTATTTTTTTAGTCAGGTCTACTAGAAAGACCTTAATTTTAAGTAGCATCGGATTTAATCGCTCATATTTTACACTATAACCAAAATTCATCAAACTTGGTCGGTAAGTTACATGATTTTTTTATATAATAATGATAACAAACGAGCACACAGTCCACCTGATGGTAAGTGGATGCTGTTGCCCATAGACATCTACATTTATCCTCAATTATGAATCAAAATGCAGATGCGTTTTCACCCCTGAGGACTGAGGTGGAATGTCTCGTTTGCGGTAATGCGGTTCTCTACACTCACCATACGAAACACAGCAGCATTAAGCTGCTATTTTACGCTGGTATTCTATGAGAGCGTGGTCCCATACTACGAGCCGACCCATTCGTGATGCAACCACAATATAGGTGCAGCATTGCTCTATTACGTAAATTTAACAAAAAAAAAACAAGTTTAAAATACGTACCGTCACCATTACAGCCATTAAAAGACCACTGTTAGTAAGCGGTTGGCAGCCGCAGGTTTATTTTTAAGTTGTTATTAGGAAGACTCTGCAGTCCATTTGGTTTGTGTCCATTTGTCACCTCTTACGACACCCACGGGACAATATGAGGTTGTAGATATTCATAGATATCATTTACACCGCCACTACATGAATGAAAATTAATGATACGTATTTATTAGTATTTTCATGAAAGACAAGTCCATAAATGTAGATGTGTCTTTTCTTTCTGTATAACCCACGTTGCGAGTTGTTGGAAGAAATAGCTCTGCACATCATAACTGATTGTGGACCCTTAATGCGCAAACGTAATACTCATCTGGAAGACTACGTACTTCGCCCAGAAGAAGTAAAATTGCTCACAGCTAAGCAACTCCTTCTATTCATTTTTGTATTTTTTTTTATTTCTAAAAACGTTACCCCCACACTAGGATTTACTCCTGTATCGTGGAGGATCTCTGATATCTCTGGATATCTGTTTACAAACATAAATTGCACAAGGACAAACATCCAGACCCGGAACAATTATTTGTAGGCCATACAAATACTTGTTCCTTGCGGGATTCGAACCCGCAGCCCCAACGCTTGAACTCATTGCTAAGCCACTGCGCCACGGAGCCGTCTAGAAGGCATAGACCTTAGCAGTGAACAATAGCTATAGAAGCGATTACAATAGATCTTATAGATCGCAGTGACATCTACTGGTCTTTCTAGACTTGTATAACTGCTTGCACAAATAAAAAAAAACAAGTTGCAGCATCCACACTAAAAGAATGAACACAATCTTACGCTTTGCACCTATCGAAAAAATATCTAACAGATTTTACAGTCCTCATTTCCCTGACAGTGTATTAAGGGATCAACTTAAAGTGAACATTACAATCCCTGTAATTTAAAAGGAAGCCCTTGCCATGTAAACAGATATATCGACATTTGTACTTGATATCGTCGTATAGCATTAAGTATCGTATAGCATAAAGTCGCGAATAGAGTTTCACGAGGAAACAACACTCAATGCCATCCTAGTTAGTTCGAGTTCCTCTGTGAAATAATGTCCTCCGGACCGTATTTCAGTTACAGCCGCCATTCTCCGTTGAGATAGGAGACAGGATTAGTGTTCAAGTGTATGCAAGCATAGGTGCACTCTCTATTCCTTCACTCTCGTAGTCCGATAGGAAGGCAATTCCTGACTCCAGGCTGCAACTGAGAATCTATTTATAGAAAATCCCAATATTTGGCTAGGCCCGGGATTCGAACCCGGGATAAGCAATCGCGTCTACGACTATTAAATCAAGATGCAGTCGGCAGTATGTGAACTAATAAGCAAATGAAATAAGTAAATCAGTATAATTAACATAATTCATCAGATTTTTGTTCTGATTTTTAATTATCCTTCACCTGTCGCGAATATTTGACAAACGGTTTGTTCACGGCTGATGTAATAGGAGCGGCCCGTGATGAGACCAGGTTTCACAATAAGTCGGTCTGTCCTCAAGGTCGCATCTTCTCGACTCCAGTACAACGCCATTCATAGCTAGTTGGAAGCTCGTCGCGAACGTGTGGCACTAGTGGTGAAAAAATGAGGAAAGCTTTTGTTGTATTACTTTGCGCCTGCGCTGTCGGTGAGTAACGAACTTTACGTACCGAATTCTGATTTTGCGTGTGTTGATATGAATTACGATTAGTACTACTTTTTGTGGCTAAAAGCGTATTCGAATTCCAAAAACATGCGTATGTTTTGGTAAAAATAATGTATCACATTTCAAATTCCTTTAAAAATGAATGGTATTAAAAATAATCACATAACTTAAAAATATTTTTAAATAAATATATGTTTTAAAAGTAAATATAACACATTAAATATTGAAATGGTTTTAAAATATCATAGATTCATTTGGATAAAAAAGAACTTAGCAGTAAGTAACCAGAATTAATATTCCATGAAATAAATTTAACAGCACGCGCGGTTTGTGATAAATAACAGCTTTATTAAAATTATGTGTACAAATTAAGAAGTAGACATATTATGAGCATTTGACTAATTACTGAAGTATAATAAAACACAAAAAGAATTTCAAGGTTATTATTTAAATGATTTATACTTACGCAAACACTACACATTGAATAAAAGTAGTTTCATTTCATAAATGCAGAAAATTAAAAAGTAAAAAAAAAACAAAATACGATTACAATCATTTAATGAATTCAAAAACTCTATTTTTTATATTTAAATAATAAGCCTCTATCTTATTTACCTATTCTTTCAGTTAATACGTTTTCCACCTCGTCTTTTTCTTTCTAATAATAATACGTTTTCTGTGTACATAATGTCTATTGTATATGTGGTGGTGCAGTTATATTATGGTTGTAACATGAAAGGGTCGGCTCATACGGGGAATGGCCACGCTCTCACGGAATACCAGCGCAAAATAGCAACTTAATGCTTAATTATGTGTTTCGTATGGTGAGAGTAACGAACCGGAGAGCCAATTCAAACGAGGTTTTCCATCTTAGTCCTCAGGAGTGACAACTTATTTTGATTCTTAACTGAAGATAGGTGTAAATGTTTTTGAGCCACAGCATCCTCTTACCATCAGGCGGACATTATGTTCATTTGCCTCCCTTATTTTATAAAAAACGTTTTAAAATTAACACATTATTGTTTACGATTTTCGTTAGTATTTAAAATACAAATAAAAACATTGATATTTTAAATATATGTAGAAACAAGTACTGTTTCATCGCCAATGACCTTGAATTTAAAGGACAAGATTATCTTATGCATAAACACGTCGTGGTAGCTATTTATAACATTTATTTAAAAGAAATCTTGAATATCATTCGGCCATACCAGACATAAGCCAATAAATTTCCATGCAATGTTAACAATATTATTCAGCTATGAAATAAAACAAAATTAATCACATAAAATAATGTTAATAACTTTTAAAAAATTAATAACTTGGAAAACAAGCCGTAATATGTTAGAGGTTATGATATAAAAATATTCATGATTAAATGTCATCATAATTTGTAAAGTCAATGAGAGTATGTCCCTCAATTACAACTCAACTTCTAATGAAATACAGGATGAAAAATATTTTAACATGTAAAAAAAAATATATTCTCTATATTATGAATTCGGCTCCGTGGCGCAGTGGCTTAGCAATGAGTTGTTACGTTGTGGCCGCGGGTTGGAATCCCGCACGGAACAAGTGCTTATTTGTATGGCCTACAAATAATTGTTCCGGGTCTGAATGTTTTTTCGGGCAATTTATGTTTGTAAACACAATACAGGAGAAAATCCTAGTGTGATGGTAACGTTTTTTAAAAAACAAATTAAAAAAAATTGCATTTCTAACGTAGTTTATGGTGTCTATAATATGGATTAAATAAAATAAATAAATAATGTCCTCCTGACCAATATAGGTCACGGCGTGTGTTTTATTCCCCCACTGTCAGTCCGATGGAAGGGCAATCGGACACGATCAGAATGAGATCAGGCGCAGGAACACTGACTTTACATGCTTTCCGAGACACGAGGGTAAAACACCGCTAACATCGTGACTCCGGGCTACTGAGAATTTCTTTTTTTTTTAAAAACGTTACCCCAACACTAGGATTTTCTTGCACGAGGACAAACATCCAGACCCGTAACAATTATTTGTAGGCTATATAAATACTTGTTCCATGCGGGATTCGAACCCGCGGCCCCCAGCGCAACAAGTCATTGCTAAGCCACTGCGCCACGGAGCCGTCAAAATTTCTCGACAAAATACCCAATAACCGATTTTTAGCCCGACCCGGTATACGAACCCGGGACCTCATGATCAGGAATCGCGCTAGCGACCAATAGACTATGGCAAGAATATACAAGGCAGTCAGTTATCAAATAAATAAAAATTAACACTATAGTTTCCTTTCACAAATACCTTTTGCTTAAAGTGAAAATTTCAAACAAAGTACGAAAATACTTTAATTAATATTTATACTTTAACTAGCTGGCCAGGCAGACGTTGTTCTGCCCTCTCCGACGACCATGTGTCCAATAAAAATTCTTAAATTCGTAATAAAAAATATTGAGGGTCACTTATACGGATAAAAACTATCCTATCTCTCAAGTTGGACCAAAATGCACACAGTGTGCAAAATTTCATTGCAATCAGTTCATCGCGGACAAACAATGTGACATGTAATTTTTATATATAAAGATTAAGGCTGATTATTAACACTTTATAAATCACCGTGTTTATTCGTATTGCTACTACGACTACGCATGGCTTAATGTTACTTGAAGACTTACTGCGATTTTTCGAATCCAAGCTACAGCCAATATTGCATAATGAAACAAATGATTGCTTGTCGTGTCTGAGTGTATTGTCATTTTACTCATGTTTGAGACTCGGATAGATTGCGGACTAATGAAAGTGCTTCTATATCTGACTCCTTGACATGCACTACCGTGTAGTGGCGGTGTTAGAATATCCATTGAACCATATCACTCCGCGGGTGTTGTAAGAGGTGAATACGGGAAACTGAAGCAGGAGTTGTCAGCAGCATCAGCCTGATAACAATGGGAAATAATACAGAAACTGTGGATGTCAACCCTACCAAGCATGGCAAGCATGATAAAATCAGGCAATCTATAAAGGAGGCCAAATTTCAGCAGCGACTTTTGATAGGCTGTAGGTAATGAATAAATTCCTAGTCTTCGCGCATCGGACACGGGGGCGTCCGTTGCGCAGGTGTAGTTGGAGGCTGCGGAGGAAGGCGTACCTTGTGTTCTGGTGCGCCTTAGCTGAGAAGAAGATGGGGGAGGAGTAGTCCTCTTTCGAGGAGGGGCCGCTATGGGGCGGCTGGCGCTGGTGAGGCCGCGGATGTATGCGGAAGCGTTCCCGTGGCCCTGCTAATATGCGGAAAAGGTGGAGCACCATGGGGTTTTTGTCGGTGTGAGAATAAATTATGCCATCAAAAACATAACTTGTAAAAAAATAAAGGTAATTAGCTAACCTAACAACATTTTATAGTGACCACATCAATATTAAAAATCTTAGATTAATGATAACCTATCATTAATCTATGACTAAAAATCTTTTATATTTTAAATAAATAAATTGACTTGGAAAACGCACTAAACAATCTAATTTAATATAATATGATGTATTACAGAGAGATACATTGTGTTTTCATTTCCTTAAGTAGGGACTGAATAAATTAACCGACTTGTATTACATGGATCTCACAACTTTTTACGGTAGAAGAACTGAGTTGCGAGACTTGGTTTTTTTTTTACAAGTTATGTTTTTGATGGCATCTCATTTCTTTTTATAGGTAGTTATATCTAGGTACCTATCTACACCTATTATCTTTATATATAAAAATTACGTGTCACGTTGTTTGTCCGAGATGAACTCTTAAACTACTGAACTGATTTCAATAAAATTTTGCACACTGTGTGCAGTTTGGTCCTCTATTTTTTTATTGCTAATCTCAGGAGTTTTTTTAGGAAAGCAAATGGTCGTCGGAAAGGGCAGAACACCGTCTGCCTGGTCAGCTAGTTTCATTATATTATACATATATAGGTACACTGATTCATTGTCATCATGTTACTTTGTAATCCTAAATATTTATATGGGATTACAAAGTTATTTATGCGGTTGGTGTATCTCGAAAACTAGACCGAAATTGCAAAATATTTTAGTTTTTCCTGGATTTATATACTAAACAATAATTGTATTCCAAATTTGAAGCTTCTATGTCTGCTAGAAGTGCCTTAGAGTTTTGATGATCGGTCAGTGAGTGAGTGACAAAATTAAGAAACTTTGACTAGTTATAATTCTTAAACTACGAGTACTGGTTCAAATTTAATGAAATTTGAAATATACCGAGTTTATACAATGCCTACTTGGTTATTGAAAATTCAGGCTCCTGGTTTTATCCACAACGAAGTTATAGGGTTTCGAAAATGGCCTGAACTGCTTCGAGAAAAGGATGGTACGGCCGTGCCGCTTTTTTGCTCGACTTGGCGGGGGCACTGCCGTGCCCCCAGATATGCACCATGCAGTTAAAAACACGATGATAGTATTCTGTATTATCGCCGTGTTCGTAATCAACAGCGTAAACATCATAATCATTCGGCAATCAACATCCGTATTTGGCAATACGAGTACGTGTAATAAAGAGAAACAATATTAAACGGGACTCACATCTACATCACAGCTTTCCCTTTTGTTTTATTGACATTTCTCTTACATTATTCATACAGAGAATACTGACGACATCGTTTATTCTTGTACCATTTTGATTTTAAACTTTAATTTCGCGATACATATGCTAATTTAAATTAACTGAACTATAGTTATTATGTCAAATTAAACCTAGTTTAATTGATTTTTTAAATAGTTAAGATTACCTGTTTGTGTAAAATATTAAAACATGTGCTTAATATGTTTATCTTAACGCTATTTACTCGCTAAGCCTACATCCGATCCCATCGCCTAAGATGCATATCGTGAGAGACACTACTACACTACTTCTAAATACATCGAACGCAGGGATTCCGATAGCTGTCATTATTATATCATTTCAACTTTACGATTGTCCACATTATTGGAACCCAGTATATTTTATATCGTGCTCGTAAATTTAATTTTAAGCTATTCAAATATGTATTAAATAATATTTTTATTCAGATTTCCAAAAACGTTTTCTTTGTTTAATAATTTTTATAATAATATAATTTGTGTATAATATTTATGTTAATGATAGAATATCAATATTGGCATATTTTAATCAACAATCAACAAACATTTAATGTAATGCACTTGTAAGAAATATTAATATAAAAGTTTTTGCTTTGTGCACCTGTCTATATTAACTTTAACTATGCCAAATCTCACACTCATCCGTGTGCGCAATATGCTTAAAAATGCTATGTACATACTGTACCATATACCAGCTAGAGTATAATATTTTAACACGTCATTTATTTTCTTATCAACAGCAAACGCGCAATTTACGGATTCAGGAGAACACGTAGCGGCTTTTGAAGAAAGCTTAGATAATTTTGCGGATCCCGGACTTGGAGCGGCAAGTTTTAGTGAAGTAAACGACATTGGCGAAGGTGATACTAGGACAGTCGGCCTCGAAGATTTTAACGAACCTAGATTTAATAAGCCCGGGGGTAGAGCCTACGATGATGATAGTGAGGTTATAACTGGTGTTACTGATTCATACAACCAAGCTTACGGTCAGTCGCCGCCAGACTTTGGATCCGCTCCAAGGCCAACAAATGTGAAATGCATAGAGAAAAATGATCGGTACACAGTACCTGGAAGTTGTGACAGATATATTGAATGTTTGGTACGTATCCATTTTAAGTTGTTGTAATAGGCTTTTACACCGCTACTATATGGAAACGCCGTGTATTGGCGTTGTAAGAATCAAATCTCCGATATCCATTAGCCCATATCGTACCGTGGATGTCGTAAGAGGCGTCAGAGGGAAACAAACCAGTAGATGGGCAGCAGCATTAGCAGCATTATACTAACTGAAGCATATAAAACTGCAGTTGCCAACCCGACTACTAAGAGTGGCAACTATGGCAAATATTTCTCCTGTGAGGCAATCAATGGGGAGTTATATGTTCAATAGTGGACTTTCAATAGGCTATACTCGTAACAGTAATGGGTCCATTATTTGAAAATTTCAAATTTCTGAGCCTGATTCTACTGTTTTTCAAGGGATTTTAGAGATATTTTTAGAGAAGTTTAAGGATTGTGTGCAGTGCTGACAGTTAGCGCATTCTTGAAAATGAGTCCATTACCTGCTGTGGAATATAAAAAGATTTCTAACCGTCATCTGCATGAAATCAGTTTCTGCAGAATGTCCTCAAAAATATTATTACTAACTTATATAGCAGTAAACGAATATAGCTAAGCCACTTGCACGGAGCCGTCAATTAGTTGTCACCAGGATCTTAAATAAATTTTAGTTATTTTTGTTTTGTTACGCTAATGAAGTATAACTTTCTACGCGCGTACATAAGTACACACACACGTTTTCTTATTTGAATCAAACACTTTTCATGCGCGAATTTTTTTGCGACTTACCTGTATGCGCTATACGCAGTACCAGGTGTACCTAGGTAGACCAGGCAAACAGTCAACTATCTGCTTATTGAGTGTACTGATACTTTTCAACAAAGTTTCATGATGCATCAAATACTTCATGAAAAATGCGTCATGAGCTCTCAGACCAACATAGTGCCGTAAATATTGATGTAAACAGAGGGGCATTAAATAAACAACAAACAAGCATAAAGCCTTCCTTCTTAGGTACTAAAGATTTTCGGTTTTACTCATAAAATTCGACGTTAAGATAAGAAAAAAGTTGCTGTTGCTCTCTTCACTAAATGACAATAAAAAGAGACAGATATAGAGATAATTAATACTTAAATGAATGACAATAAACGATTATAAGGCCATAGCTCACTATATTGTTATGTAATACACGGTAGTGAATAATTAAACTGTAATGGCAGTGTAAAATATCCACTACCCCATATCATCACCGCGAGTGTACGTAAAAGGCGACAGGGGGAAACAAATCAGGAGATGGGCATCAGCGTTATTAGGAAATCCTAATAACGTCTAAAAATAAAAACTGCGGTTGCCAACTGTTGTTAACAGTGGTAGAGCCACGCGGCAGCTTTTGCTGTCGCACGGATGGGCTGGTTCGAACCGGGGTGGTACCACGACCTCACAGAAAACCAGCGTGAAGTAGAGGTTTACCTCTGCGTTTCGCATGGTGAGTGCAGGTGGCCGAAGGCCCTTTTTACTGGAAATGAGGCATTCCATCTTAGTCCTCACGGGTGACAACGCATTTACATTTTGATTTGTAATAGAGGATAGATGTAGATGTCTATGGGCCGCAGCAACCACTTACCATCAGGTGGACTGTGTGCTCGTTTGTCACCCTTATCCTATAAAAAAAAACCCCCGCTTGCCAAGCGTGGCGACAATGTCAAATATGAAGCAAGGGGGAGGCCTATGTTCAGCAGTGGATTTTAATAGGCAGTAACAGTAACGGTACTTAGTTATTGTAGTTAATCAACCTTTATATCCGAAATTATGTTTATATCTGTAAAAAGATGCAAAGATGGATGCAATGTTAGATGATGCAAAGTCGGCCACGGAGCACATCAAATACTATAAATAAATACATGTACACATAACATTGTGTGGGGATTTGCCATTATCAACATGATTGGTAGGAACATTTTTGATCACATTTCTAGAACTTTGACGCTGTTCTTCGTCGTCGGTCTGAATATTTTATATCTGATACAAATACTAGATGACCATGATGCCGATGTTTATCGGCGGCCATTAGATTTTTTTGATATTTTATCTTAAATTCACTTACACCACAACCTCACTGTGGTTTACAAATATTGTTTCTTTTTAAGATCTGATGACCCTAAATGAAGCGGTTGAAGTTCGGGAAATAATGGTGACGAATGACGATCAGTCCTTATGCGATGAGTATTACAATGCTTATTCGCTTCGTCTTCAACCACCGTATAATATTTTTTCAGGGTGAAAGTCATGTCCAGATATTTATTATTTACGGGTTAAAACGGACTATGACAGTTTTTAGGTTAAATATAACTACTGACATTGAATTTTTGCTAAATCTCAAATTTTTTCAAACGACTTCAATAAAGGAGGAGATTCTTAATTCGTCGAAATATTTTTATGTATGTTCACCGATTACTCAAAGACGCTTAAACTGATTTGTAAAATTATCTTTTTTCTTTCATAGAGTATAATTCCCAGGTAGAATTTAAGGTTTTAACAGTGGTAGAGCCACGCGGCAGATTTTGCTGTCGCACGGATGGGCCGGCTCGAACCGGGGTGGTACCACGACCTCACAGAATACCAGCGTGAAGTAGAGGTTTACCTCTGCGTTTCGCTTGGTGAGTGCAGGTGGCCGGAGGCCCTTTTTACTGGAAATGAGGCATTCCATCTTAGTCCTCACGGGTGGCAACGCATCTGCATTTTGATTACGAAACGAGGATAGATGTAGATGTCTATGGGCCGCAGCAACCACTTACCATCAGGTGGACTGTATGCTCGTTTGTTACCCTTATCCTATAAAAAAAAAAGTTAAATTTTATCGAAGTCAGTCGAGGGGTTTTAAAAAGTCAACAATAAATTATATTCATATTGAAGTATATTCTACAAAATTTTAAATTTACCACATTTTTAAACAGAACGGAACCGCGGAAGAAAAGGTTTGCCCTGACGGACTCCGCTACAACCCAAACGTCAAGTTCAATGTGTACCCCTGCCAGTATCCGAACGAAGTGCCATGTCTCGAACGTTCAGCACTACGTAAGTATTCATAGAAATATTTAAAATAAATGTATATTATGCAAGTAGCAATCATATATTATCAACCGATTTGAAAAATGCATCAAACAACACCCATATTCAAATAAAAGTTTTAAGAACCACGACGGAAAAGACATTTGAACATACAAAATAAAAAAAATACTTTGTCGTCGTTCTATGAAACACATTTCGTTATACACTGTGTGTTTATAAGATCTAAATCATTCATTCGTTATAACCTAACAAAAGTCCTCTTCTAAACTTGGTCATCCCCTTAGATTGTCTTAAAGAGCGGAATTTGCCATAGATACCACACAGATAGGTTGGCCATTTATTATTATTTCAAATTGTTGTTAGTTAATAGATAATCTCATAACTGTTTCATTACACAATCATAATACAATCAAAATTAAATGATTGCACGCCTCATAACGCGAAGCGTTATTGATGTGTTTTACTTTTGACACGTCAAGATCAGGCAGTTTTGTGTTCTTAAAATGCCTCTATCATAACAATATTGCACTTATACGATAATATGAGTAGCCGTATATCAAGAAAACACTAATTAATCCACCTTATATTTTATATTGCTACTTTGAAAATAATTTTACGGGGACGTCCAGATGTTGATTTCGTATGTGGTCACGATAACTCAGAATTACATTAACTGGTTTCCTATTTCATATCAATAGGCTAGTATCCGTATTTT
The DNA here is from genome assembly GCA_963668995.1 of Parnassius mnemosyne. Classification (NCBI taxonomy): domain Eukaryota; kingdom Metazoa; phylum Arthropoda; class Insecta; order Lepidoptera; family Papilionidae; genus Parnassius; species Parnassius mnemosyne. Next base: position 18,296,987 of record CAVLGL010000115.1, read on the forward strand.
GTTAATACAATTATTTTCAAGTTTTGTAAGTTTTACTTCTATTAAGAATATAAAGGCGCTATCATATATTTCTTTTAGCAATTTATAGACAAAGGACAAATGTACCATACAGCCTATATCGATTTTATACGTTGTGTAATCGATTTATTTTAGTAAACATTTTTTTTATGTAGATAACACTACCTGTTAAAATAATAGAGCGCTAAATTTAATACACTTAAATAATATATTTTAAAAGTCAGTAATACAATTAATTTTTCATTAAAATTACTTAAATGAGAAATTTAAGTTTCGATTCAAATATTATCGTGATGTCATTCGAGGTCAATTCTTTTTTAAATTTATTTATATTGAAAATAGGTTCTCCGACCTTTTTCGTAGCTTGACTTGTATGACAGCCTGTTTAACAGGCAACAATAAAGTAAATATAGTTTATAAAACGAGATGGAATAGAGTCATAGGCTACACAGATCAGCCACAAATGTGGCAGTAGCAGTCATCGCCCTCCTCGACTATATTATAGGGTAGTGAACAACCAGTTATATGACGCCACGGCAAGCAAAGACAAAATACCATAAGGTCGTTTTAAAGCACTCAGCTCCAATGACCTAACACCTTATTAAATAAATAATTAAATTATGTCCTCCAAATTGAATTACGGTCATGATAGCTAGTCTCAACGGAGACTATCCATTTGCACAAGACCGGATTATAGTGCACAAGTATAGGTGCACTCTGTATTTCCTCACTCTCATAGTCTCATGGGACTCAACCCAACACGACCGGAGAGAAATTAGGCGCAGAATAAAAAGCTTTAAGTGTTTTTAGAGGCACGGGTGTGAAACCGCGCCAATTTCCTGACTTCAGGGTGGACCTTACATTACTTACGATACGATACGACTTACGACCATTACGCACCGACACAGAGGCATTACCTTTGCTAATTGCTGCTATCTGCTAACCAACACTGAAATTTTTATTTCCTTCTATTCCTTTTATAGACTTAAAATTATTTATTTTATGTGTATCTTTGCATTTCGTTTTATCCAATGTTACTCGTAATATTGATGATTGTATCTTTTATCTACATATATCTTTTTTTTATAAATAAAATGATAGAGGTTTGCAGTTGTGCGCGCATCACGGAAAAACTACTGGATAGATTTCAATTAGGTTCTCTAAGTTTTATTTCTCAGACACTGCCCCTATATAAAAACAATTTTGTGATATCGTCATTTAATATAAAGTTATTAAAGTTTTAAGAAACAACGATTTTTATAAACACTACGTGTTCAGTGTTGTGTGTAAACAACGCGAACGAAGCCGCGGGTATCAGCTAGTATTAATTATTATTAGTTACATGTATGTATTTGCTTCACTATTATTATTCGTAATCAGCAGTTCATACACTATTATGATGGGTACCGGAAGTACTGGCTGCTATTCACCTGATTTACATCAACTCAATTGTAAAACCGGTTATACAATAAAATTTACTCAAATAATAACTATATAGATAAATATAGTTTTGAATTAATAAATATAGTTATAAATAAATACATTTCGACATATTTTACTATTCTAAATATAAACCATTCTGAGGGGTTGCTATGGACGATAATCCGTCACCCTATTTCATACCGTGGGCCTGGTAACAGGCGATTACGGGAAAGGCCAGAGAGGTCTCATTACCTACGAAACGTAGCAGTATTCCATAAACCACTTTGTTAAAATCAGTGCAATCTCCGATCCATTCCACCGGCCAGGCGTGGCGACTAGGGCATATCTTTATCGTAATGAAAGAGACCCATGTCCAGCAATGGATTGCCATGGGCTGGAATAAAAATATTATAATTCATAATAAAATTGAAATAATAAAATTATATGACCGAACATCTATTTAAATGAACACCGCGCCATAACCCTAAATTGTTTTTCAAATATCACATCAGTTTTACGAATAACATTTTCCTCGTCGATCTAATATAACTGGTTTGATAAAAAAATATAATATTCTCGGTCGCGCTTAGTATTTTGTTGTTATACCGATCTTTTCTTGAACGACAGGCCACGCAGAAAGTTTTGCGACACAAATATTATTGTATTGAGACACTGGACAGCTATAATTTAATACGATTGTTTACGAATAAAAATACTAATGTTCCAATTTCAAATTTCCCTCCTCAAATTTTGACCTAAAATCCATTTTTAAATGAAACACGACACGGTATTACATGTTTTATTTAAAAATGGATTTGCGTCGGTTATTTTCACCCGCGTAGATTTTTATTTGATTGTGAGACTTCAAATGGGATTTATGGATTAAGATTCTTAATAAGCAATGGTGTAGCAATGATATGACAAAATTCAGCACGGCCGACTAACTTTGAGATGAAAGGATAGAAGTGGTCGCCCTTTGACGGGAGTTACGTAAAGAAACTTGATAGCAGTGTAAAATTAATTGAATGAAATCGACGAAATATATACGAAGTGATTCAGCACATATTGCAGATTGGATTACCTTCGGCGAGGAGAATAGTTTTGCGCCTAGAGCCGCACAACCTCATTGATGCTTAGAGGCAGGCCCGCGTCAAATGATGCCGTGACATGATTTATAAATTTGAAGCAGGCTTGTCTGGCGTGTTAACGACATTATTACACGTTATGAATTTTGCATTCTTAATACGATCCAGAAATGAAGCACCGGGCAACGATTTGGCTGTTTCAAAATGAACCAACGTAGTGAACTGATCGACGAGCGCGTGAGGGATTTTGATTGATTGGGTATCAAGTGTCAATTTCTTTATGAAATCGAGGTAGCATCAGTGCCGTATGGTATACTACCAAATGTGGCAAACATTTGGTAGTATACCATACGGATGATAAGTGTTCAGCATGACAAAGTCTGCTTACTCAGCGCTCTAAGCAAGGGACTTCTTACAGCACTAGTTAAACTTTTGGGTCATACTCCTTACAGCCTTTATATTTTCTAAAATAAAAAATCGACTTAAAGGGATACAGTCTCCATCGGCGCAAGATGCGCTAGCAGCGTTCGACTAGGCCCTGAGGAAGCTAAGGCGGACTGGAAAATATTTTAATAATTGGTTAAGCCTTATGAAACTTCCTTTGAATAAATTCAATAATAATAAAGTTTATTCTTTTCTCTCCCAAATTTAGTAATTAACATAAACATATAACTTAATATTAATATACTACAATCAATTTGTGAGATACTGGTGTCCGTACTAGGATTCCCTGTATATAAACTCTATAATCATATAAGTTCTTTAATTTTGCAACAACAGTAGGAAATAAGTCGCTGCCCAGCCCTAACGCATGATGGCGGACTTCGCAAGTCCTCGATATACTAACAATTTCTTAAACATACAGGTTTCCTCACGATTTTTACCCTTATCACTGATCACGTAGTCTGATTTAATTCTTCATCATATCATCCACCTTTAATTAATACCTATTATTGATATTATGCAATTTGCACAGTGTGAAAAATTAAGTCAAGCGCGTGTACCTCGCCACGTTTATTCTTCAAAAATAACAGTCGTTCTTGCCCGACCTTTCAAATGTTGAGGCCAAGCCTATTTAATATTATGAATACTTGTCCCAGCAGGTCCCATACTTCCATATCTAGGAAGAAAGAGAAATTTATAAGTTAATTAACCTGTTAATTAAAGAACCACCAGAAAACGGTCAATATATATGGCAATATATAACGCTTAGTATGGATTACCCATCATTCCAGGTTGCAATTGTTTTGATTTGTGTAACCGTGAGAAGTTTTCCGTTACCGTTACAGTCTATTAAAGTCCACTGCTGCACATAGGCAGAGGTTACCTCATAGGGGGATATTTGCCATAGTTGCCACTCTTGGCAAGCGGGTTTAGAAGTTTAAAATAAATTATAAATTATCCACTTTAAAAACAGCTTATCGCTTATCATGTGACGAACTTAATTTAAACATATTCAACCGTGGTTCAGTTTTTGCATGGTGCAAGATGGCTGAAGTTCCCAAAAATATTTTCCGATGGTTTGGACGCCAAGGAGAATACGAAACGGCGAGGACAAATTAATTTTAATGCTAGATCTAGTAAAAATAATTCCAACTTTACACTTTGACAGTCCTTAGAAGTTACCAAGCATGCGCACATTGACTGGTGTAGATATCTTGGAGAGAGCAAATCGCTCGTACCCTCCACCCTGATATCGTGTTTTGATGAGCGCAGGTTTTACATTACCTACGAAACTTTATTACATAGTATTATAATGTTTCAGAACCTCCTCAACCAACAGCAGACTGTCCCCATCAGTTTGGTTACTTCAAACTTGGCGATGAGAAGAACTGCAGCTTCTTCAGGAACTGTGTGAATGGAGTAGGATACGACTTCTCTTGTCCTGAGGGTCTCGCTTTTAGTTCGGACGTGTACAGGTGCGAATGGCCCGACCAAGTAGCAGACTGTGACGCCGAAGGTAAGGACCTTGAAATTTTAAATTCGGAATAATCGAATTTAAATAATTTATTAATACAGTTGTCACCAGTCTTCGTAGACTTTTATGTTAGCTACATTATATAAAATGAAAAGCATTAATTAAATTCTTCTAATACTATTTATAAAACTCACACCGGATTCACACTATGACCTTTGACGATAAATTTTTATTTTAAGACAGAAAGATCTATGTCTACACATCCTAGTATGAGTATGTATTTTGTTCACAAAATTCTTCACAACATGCTGATGGGTCACATTGTGAAGTTTTTCTGAGATTTTGTCGATTGCTTAAACCAGCGGACAGTCGCAGGCGACAGTAATGACAGTATCTCAAGTTCTTAAGGCGCTCTTAACATATTGTTTATATCAACATTAAAGCACTTGTTTTGTTGTTTCCTCTAATACGACTTTTTATTTTTCTTTTGTTTTAAAAAAAGAAAGAGATAATGTTACGTAAACGTAAACGTTACTACCATTCTAGGATAGGAAATACATGTTCCGTGCGGGAATCCGCGGCCCGCAGCGCTGCAATTTAATGCCAAGCCACTGCGCCACGGGGCCGTCTAAGTTTACATGCGAAGACACTTAATACACAAAATGGCATCACTTTTATTTTATGTATCAAAATATAAACCATTATTTATACCAACAATAACAACAGGAACGGTAATCCATGGTCAAGTTTTCGCCAAAATACTTAAAAACGCATTCTAAATTTGAATACAGAAGAATAAAGAAAAAGCTATACTAACGTTATTTATGGCCAGAACAGTATAGTTAACATAATATTCTTATAATATCATTATATTAATTTTATATTATTTGATAAAAATGTTAGGGGTTAAAGTATGAAATTGCCGTTACATATTAAAATCAAACACCTTTATTTATTTAACAGTAGTATCCGGGCTCATTATTTATACATTTATGCCATCTCGAGGGAAGATTTCATGCCTCTGCTATAGAATTCTGGGAACGACTCTACGAAGCCTATGAAGGTATTGGGTACCGCTTCCTGGGAACAAATTTTTTTCCTTGTAAGAAATGATCCAAATTGCAGCAAAAATGGTTATCGTGGGCTAGGTCTAGCAAATACGGATAATGACGTAACGTAATGTACATTCTAACAGAAAGTATTGTAGTAGAAAAACAGTATATCAAGCAGTAAGAGTTGTTGCGGTATAATGGAGTAATAATGGCGAAGATCGATTGACGATTGGGGGTTGTTTCTCTAAGAGTTTCAGCATCTTTTTTGAAGTTATTTCCAACATTCATCTACCGTTATTGATACACCATATCTCAAAAAGTTGTAATGAAATGCACCATGACGTGACCACCAAACAACGAGGGATAATAATCTTCCGCTCACCAGATGTCGCTAGTTGACTCTGAGGTGAAGGTTTTTGTTACACAATTTCATTTAATTGAAAAGTTAGTTTTAAATAAAAGTTTATCAGTTTCCACAGTATTTACCTTCACATTTTTCGAACAAATTAACTTCCCCGCTACGAAATCTATCAAATATTACATTATATTACACCCCATTTTTCATTGGCGCCGTCCTGGTGGCATGGATGCCCAGATTATCGTTACTTTCCTGTAGGTTAGTTTCACTTTATGACATTGTTTCAGCCTTTAACCAAGTCCAATTCAATTCAAGTCATTATACTTTTATTCTAAAAATCGCTTGCGATTGTTGTAGAGAATCTATTTTACATTACACGTCACAATTCTGTCCAAAATCTCTTCCTTTCTGTACCTACGTTTAAAAAAAGGCAAGCTTCCATATAGTGGGTAAATTTAAGTCAAACCATGACGCTATATCGGTAGTTACTTGATAAGGATCGGCTGCCACCATTGCTTTAAATTCATCGTTATTTACCTTAGTGTCTGGTCTACCTTGCGGTTCCTACTTCAAGTAGAAGTTTTCTACCGCGAAAGCGGTTAAACCAAAAACGCACAGTGCATTCGTAAGTCGTATGCTATCCAAAGGCAGCATTGATATTGCGATTTTGACTCAGCAGAGACAGCTGTCTCTGCTGAGTCAAATTGCTGTCAGATTGCTGATATTATAAGGAGTAATTTAGGCTACTTTTATTTTGAAAAAATAATTAGGGTAAAACAAAAAAAAACCTAAATTACACGCGGGCGGAGTTGCGGGGATCAGCTAGTCTATACAAATAAATAAAATTGAAGTGTCTGTTTTTAATGTCGTAGTAACAGATTTTTGCTATATATATATATATATATATATATATATATATATACATATATATATATATATATATATATATATATATATATATATATATGAAATATATACGGTACTTATAACAAAAACACAATTGTTAAAATTTTTGTCTGTCTGTCTTTCTGTCTGTTTGTTCTGGCTAATCATTTTGACCGGACTTTCACTGGCAGATAGCTGATGTCACAAGGAGTAACTTAATATACTTTTATTTTAGATAAAGAATTGGGATTCCGCGCAAAAAAAATCAAAATCCCAAATAACACGCGGGCGAAGTCGCGGGGAACAGCTATTATAAATCAGATTGTAATAATAATAATAATAATAAAAGACGCTGACAAATTATTTTCATATAAATTTTGTACATTTTCAGCTTTCCTCGGCTTCAAATGTCCTGAAGTACCAACCTCGAAAGAGCTGGGTCCTCCTACTGGATACAGATTCTACAGGTAATATAAAATGCAGTTATCAGTCAAATATAATAATATAATTGAGTAAATTTTTAAATTTTGCAAATTAAGCTTACAAGGAATTTCCAATGTTACCTTTAGAGATTTTTTAAATTTTTGATACCTACACCTAAATTTAAAACGTCAATTAATTAAAATGTTAACATATTTAAAAAGTATTCAATTTAAATTATGACTTCATAGTACCAGTGATAACAACTACATTTTTATCAAAAAGTAAAAACAAAAACTTATTACCCGACCATGTAAGTAATGTCTTGTCAAATTAATAAAACATTTACAAATACTGTTATAATATTCATATTATCTATTAGAATAATGCGTAAATTAATACTTTCGTGACAAGTCTAGCAGTGATTAAAACGTTATTGAACAAAGGAAACAGGTTACCCAATACACGACCGGTCATCGGATGTGAGGTCGTCGCTAAATGTCAACGGATGAGCAGCGACCTTGCAGTTATGTAATAACGTTGTTAAAATACCAGACACTAAGCGATTGCATAAGAACTATCCGACATTTTGAATTGTTTAGGGAGTATAGAACGTCGCTGTTTTGTTTAAGAGCGTAGACGGGCTGCATTTTTTCCATACCAATGTATTCCCCTATTCTCTTCCTGGATAATGCCTCTAGAGTTATCGGTTTTGTTTATAAAAATCTAGGTATATTGAAGGCATGCCCCTGTCATTTATTTTTTCCAAAAAATTATTACAAAAATAAATATGACTTTCCAAAAACCTAAAAAAATGCCCCGTTTTTACCTCCGTAATCAGACGACTACCAACCAAATTTGAAAAGGTTTTAAGATAAAAACAAGTGATAGGAACATAGATCTATTCTTCTTTTAAATTTTGATACCAAAAATAACTTAATCGGCTTAGTTTTCGAGGAGAAAACAGGGGAATACGAAACGTCGATCGGTCATGGTTTTTGTAGGTAAAATCGTTCTGAGCTGCAGTTGTCCCTATCGCACTCTAAGGGGGAAGACCAGAGGTGAGGGATGGTTAGACTAATAAGAACTTATTAGTCTAAACAATTAGGAAAGTGACAACTGTGGAAGTTTTTATCGATATCATAGTGATGTCAGTCGATATCGACGTTTATCCTATACTAATTTAAAGGCGACACAGAACAGTGAAATTAATAAGACAACGAAGTAACAATTCAATGAATTTACGTTTAGTATTATTTGAAATGAACTTTATCGAACTTTAGTGGAATAATAAGTAACTAATATTAGCATTCTATTGCTTGGTGAATAATTCTGTTCAGATCCTGACGTGATGACCATGGAAAAACACGAGAAGTATGTTGTTTCAATGCCTATAAAATTTGTGGATTGCCCTTAATTTTCTTGGGATCCCATCATCAGATCCTAACTTATACCTTCCATTATCATCTCCACAACATGAGATGATGATTACTAGGCACAAATAGATGCGTTAGAAAGTAGGTACATGAAAAACATTATATGTGCCTATAAAATTTGAGGGTTACCCTCGATTCCCCTGGGATCCCATCATCAGATTCTGACTTGATGACAATGGGACCACCTTACTAGCTGACTGAACTGAACTACTATTTTTTTTTAAATCTGAAGGGACAAAATAACTTATAATCGATCCGACGGTTAGTGGTTACTGCAATCTGTAGACAGCCTACTTTAAACAAAGAAGGCTACAAATACGTTGTCATTTCTTTTTTTCTGCCGACTTCCAAAAAGGAGACGGTACTCAATTCGAGTGTATGTTTTTTTTATGTGTGTTACCTCATAACTTTGTACTGGGCGAACCGATTTCAATGATTCTTTTTTTATATGAAAGCTGATAGTACGCGTGTGGTCCCATATGAATTTGATCAAGGTCAGACCAATGGTTATTGAGTTATTCTTAAATAACTTATATTGAAGTCGCTTATATTGAAGTCGGCTGCACAAAATTTTTAATTTTTAGTAATTATACGATAGGGTGACAAGCGAGCACACAGTCCACCTGATGGTAAGTGGTTGCTGTGACCTATAGACATCTACATCTATCCTCAATAAAAAAACAAAATTCAGATGCGTTGTCACCCGTGACGACTAAGATGGAATGTCTCTTTTCCAGTAAAAAGGGTATCCGGTTCTCTACACGCACCATACGAAACATGCAGTGTTAAGCTGCTATTTTACGCTGGCATTCTGTGAAAGCGGTACCTTGAGGATCACCAGCTGATTAGTGACCGCCAGTACGGTTTTCGTCGGGGTGGATTAGCTGGTGATCTTCTGGTCTACTTAACTCATAGATGGGCGTTGGCAGTAGAGTCCAAGGGGGAGGCATTGGCCGTTAGTTTGGACATTGCGAAGGCCTTCGATCGGGTTCGGCACAAAGCGCTTCTTTCGAAGCTCCCTTCCTATGGGCTTCCCGAGAAATTATGCAATTGGATCACCAGCTTTCTTGCAGATCGGAGCATCAAGGTCGTTGTAGACGGTGCATGCTCCGACTACAAGCCTATTAACGCTGGTGTTCCACAAGGCTGCGTGCTATCACCAACGCTGTTTCTTCTGCATATCAATGATATGTTGCAAGCCGGTAGCATTCATTGCTATGCGGATGACAGCACTGGTGATGCTCTCTACACCGGCCGTGCCAATATTTCTCGGGAAAACGTCACCGAGTACCGGAACAAACTTGTGTCTGAAGTCGAGTCTTTGCTGGACAAAGTCTCGGATTGGGGGCGACTAAATCTAGTCCAGTTTAATCCTCAGAAGACACAAGTTTGCGCGTTTACCGCTAAAAAGAACCCCTTTGTCGTATCTCCTCAGTTTCAAGGTACTCCCCTTGTTGCCTCAGCCAGTATCGGAATCCTTGGCGTCGACATATCGAGTAGCGTGCAGTTTCGTGGTCACTTGGAAGAAAAGGCCAAATTGGCCTCTAATAAGCTTGGCGTGCTCAGCAGAGCGGGACAGTATTTCATGCCGGCTCAACGCCTGCAACTTTACAAGGCGCAGGTTCGGCCTCACATGGAATACTGTTCCCATCTCTGGGCTGGGGCTCCCCAGTGCCAGCTTCTTCCACTTGACCGCATCCAGCGCAGAGCGGCTCGAATCGTCGACGACCGAGTCCTTTCCGATCGGCTCGACTCATTGGCACTGCGAAGAGATGTTGCATCTCTTAGCATTTTCTTTCGCATTTACCATGGGGAGTGCTCTGAGGAATTGTTCGGATTAATCCCAGCCGCCAAATTTCACGAACGCACATCGCGGCAGAACTCCCGATACCATCCACACCATCTGGATGATTGGCGGTCCACCACTGTGCGATTTAGAAGATGTTTTCTTCCTCGCACAACTTCCTTGTGGAATAGTTTACCACCAGCGATTTTTCCGGACCGATACGACTTAGGGACCTTCAAGAAAAGAGCCTACTCCTTTTTAAAAGGCCGGCAACGCATCTGCAATTCCCCTGGTGTTGCGGTTGTTCATGGGCGGCGGTAGTCACTTACCATCAGGTGAGCCGCATGCTCGTTTGCCCCCTCTCCCATAAAAAAAAAGCATGGTCCTTCCCCGGTCGAGCTACAAGCATAATATAGCTGCAGCATGGCTCTACCACGTAGAGCCAAGATGGAATGCCTCACAGCCCAATGTACCCAAACAAAATCCTAGGCAGTAAAGTAATTCTATTACCTAGAAATGTTTATACAGAGTTATTTTGTAATAACCGGCCAAACTTGCAGAGACGGTCCAGAAAAAGTAATATAGGAAAATGGTGAAGAAAAATCTATAAAAAAAAATCTCAAACTTTCTGTCTTTTTTATCATTTAAATTTAAAATGCGTGGTAATGCAATATTTTAACTTATTTTACTGCGCACACACACATTCGTAAGGGTCAATTGGTAGGCAAAACCGTTGTTGCCCATAAACCATATTCAATTTGGGATAATTTCAAATACAAATAGAAGCCTTATTTGCTAGTATTTTCAAAAACTGCAATAACGGTATATCATTATTTATATATTCGACTAATTCAATTTAAAATTTTGCTACTTTTTGAAAAATAGCAATTAATAAAATTGTAAATCGTTAGGTAAGACTATGCAAATATTTGCTATATTAACATTACCAAAGTGCAGTCAAATAAATTTGAGTAAATTCATAATGGATTTACAAATATCTTGGCAAAAAAGGGCTCGGTACATATGATAATATTGTAAAATTTCATTAACGTCTCAAGTAGCTACCAATCCGCCTTCGCAGTAATCCTTTTTGCATTATATTGCAAACTCTTCAATTCCTCCTAAATTAACAATCTTTTTCTTTGTACTTACCCGATCGAGCCGGCCAATTCGTGCTAAATTCATAAAACGTTGCTAAATATAAAAATAAAAACAATTTATTATTTCAGATCGTTGACTAACTGCCAGAAGTATTTCATTTGCATTGATGGAAAGCCTCGCAGCTTAGGTTGCGGCGGTCATTCCGCATTCGACGAACTAACTTCATCCTGCGTGTCGGCTGACGAAGTCGATGCTTGTCCTGCAGAGCTAAAAAGCGCTGCCGCTCGCTCTAGAGCTGCGGAAAAACAGCGTCTTACTGATGCGGAATTCGATAACAAGAAGCAGCTACGAAGCCAACCGCTTATCAGCACCGTAACGCCAGCACCTTATAAGGAAACTCCGTACACGGTATCAAAAACACGAAAAGTACAATACACTACAGTAACTGTTACGCCTGAGTATTACGACGAATATGTGACTCCAACCACTGGTAAACCCACACGAGGAAAACGAAGGTTCTGAGATATGATGTAAAATTCGATAAAATATCGCAACTTCATCAAACGGTTGTTATAGTATAATTTTAAAAAATAAAATAAAATAAAATTTTAAAGTCATCAAAACTCTAATAATTTATAATAATAAAGTCATTGTTATTATACATTAACATTTTTTAATTTATCATATTGAATATCATTATTGGATGAATTAGTGGTTTATTTACCTGCATTCCTAAAACGATACCGGGGTAGGTAAAAGAATAAACGCTTGCCATAAATATTGTTTAAAAAAAAAACGTTACCCCGACACTAGGATTTTCTCCTGTATCGTGGGGGCAGTTTACAAACACAAATTGTACAAGGACAAATATCCACACCCGGAACAATTATTTGCAGGCCATACAAATACTTGTTCCGTGCTGGATTCGAACTCGCGGCCCCCAGCGCAGCAACTCATTGCTAAGCCACTGCGCCACGGAGCCGTCAAATGTCGTATTAAATCGAGTTAGTCTTCCGGTGGTACCCATTAAATTGTTAGTTCTAAATGAAATGCTGTTATAACACTGCTGATTAAAGTGTAGAAGGAGAACATTATTTACCTATATTTTTTAATAGGATAAGGGTGACAAGCGAGCACGCAATCCACCTGATGGTAAGTGGTTGCTGTGACCCATAAGTATCTACATCTATGCTCGTTTACGAATCAAAATGCAGAGCAGAGCTCATCACACGAAACACAGCATCATTAAGCTGCTATTTTACGCAGATATTCTGTGAGAGCGTGGTCCTTTCCCGGTCGAGTCGACCCATTCATTATACATAACATAGCTGCAGCATGGCTCTACCACGGTTTAAATATACATCTACGTAAAAATATCACCACACTGACTGACTGGCAGAATGCATAAAGCCGTTCACAACACATTTGCCTTTTGTATTCCTTTATGCGAATGCAATAAAGATACAAGAATGAAATAAAAAAATACAAGAAATCTTGCTTGCCTAAGAAATTAGAAATATTTTGAGGGTCTGTAAAGGCCGTCAACAGAGAAAACCAGGGCTTATCACTCTATTTCGCTATTACAGAATGATTTTATGACCTCCAACAAATGGCGGATCTAATTTACAGATATAACTCCGGCAATTCATGTTGACCAAGGCTCAGGAACGCGAGCGTAGGCAAATTGATACAAGGCTAGTGCTATAGTCTACATGTTGGTCAAGTTCGAAAGATACTAATGCCAACTGCCAATGCTCACGAGTTTTTGTGTAGCTATCTACATGTTGGCCGTAGTTAGTTTTCATTGAGAATTGGAACGATATGGATGACGTAGAAGTTATTGCAGCTTTTGCTATTTATTTAACAAAATCATATAATTATTATGTCAGTGTAATCCGCAGTAAAGTTGTAAAAAAGAAGAGGCAGTGACGTTGACGAAATTATTTTCAAGTTGCAACGTAATTAAAACATAACATCTCACCGGGACGGACGCCAAGCTGTAATTGACGTGGCCGACCAACATGTAGGTTGTGGACGCGACTTGCCAAGTGGAGGTGAGTTCCTTTGATTTGTGCAGAAAATCCGACACTGTTCCGAATTGAGACGAATCGTAGCGGGCGTTCCCTAGTGGTAGCAAGGCACGCCAAACGAACCTTTATACACCTAGCTGGCCGAGTGCAGGCGAGCGCGAACGAGCAATTGCGGGGCTAGACAAATGGGCTGTCTATACGTTGGTACTCGCCTTCGCCGGCTATGGACTTTGATGGTCTAGTAAAGTGAAGAGAGAAAATGTACGACCTCAAAAATGTTCCAATCTACGTTTTTCATTTCCAGAAGTTGTTATAAGAGATAGAAAATGACCGAACTTGTTGCCTACAAAATCATGCAGTCCCGTTACTTAGTTTTGTATGAATGAATGAATATACTTTTATCGTACACCGCAAAACAAAAGGATACAGAAAACATATTATCGGAGTTACTACTATGTTGGTCTATTGGTCGTATGGTAGTCAATCATGTGGTCACAGGTTTGAATCCCGGGTCGAGCCAAAATAGGCTCTTAACAGAAAAACTCAAGCAGCCTGGTGTCGGGAAATAGGCGGTGTTTTACCCCGTGCCTCAGAAAGCACGTAAAGCCGTTGGTCCTGCACCTGTTCTCTCTCCGGTCGTGTTTGATTACCGTCTAATCGGACTATGGAAGTTAGGGAATAGAGAGTGCAACTGTGTTTGTGCACACACTCGTACAGTATAATCATATCTGGTGCTCGTTGATGGCTCGTCTCCGTTGACACTGGCCGCTGTGTCCAAAATTCAGTCTTGAAAACATAATTATTTATCATCATCATCATCAGCTAGCTGCTGACCACGGAGGCCGGCCCGTCAGCAGCTCCTACATCTGCAACACCTGACTTAGGTGCTCTGATGATGATGCTGCAGGAGCAGGCCCGCCGACAGGAGGAACAGTCCCGTCGGTTGAAAGAGCAGCTGCAGCGCGGTATGGAAGAGTAGATGCTCCTCAGGAAGGACCTTCATGCTACCTTCGGGAAAGAGATAAGGGAGGTGAAGGATAGGGTTGCTCAACATGACAACCGCCTGTCGGAAGCTGAAACCCAAATCGACCAAGTAAACAATCGGGTTGACAACGTGATGGCTGACTTGAAGAAAACCTCAAACTTGGAGATGGAGTTACAGCTCCCGTGGTAACTACAATACCTTCGCTACGCGGATTCAAAGTGCCGCCGTTCGACGGGACTTCTTCCTGATCGGCCTACAAAATCCAATTAGAGTCTGTCATGAAGGCGAACGGTTTGAATAAAAGTCAGGCCATGACTGCTCTCACCCTAGACCTGCGTGACCAGGCCTTAACTATTCTGGAAGCTCTCGGTAAGGAAGTGACTTACGAGCACCTCCTTGAGGCGTTGGAGGCGAGATATGGCGACGCTCACCTGGAACACGTCTTTCGTGCTCAGCTCAAAGATCGCGTGCAACGCAGCAATGAAAACCTGCAGCAGTGGGCCCTTTTGGTGGAGAAGCTGGTTCGAAAAGCATACCAGTCTGTACCTGTGCTCATTGTTGGGAACTTGGTGTAAACATTCATCGACGGCATCCGCGACCTTGAAGTCAGAGCTGCTATGAAGCTCGGGCACCACGAGACGCTTAAGGACGCGTTGGCCCATGCACTGAAAGTGGAAGCCGTACGACAGAATCATCGTTCCTATCGCATCAGGGAGGTTGCAGCGGCTACAGTTCAGGACCACAATAAAGGATACAGCCTTAGGTGCTACGGCTGTGGGGAAAGGGGCCATCTTCGATCCCGCTGCCCTAAACGAACTGTAGAAAGGGAAGGTGATCGATCTCGAGAGGGTTGTGTGGCTAACAGCACCGCCCAGCAGCAGCAACTTACTACTTTCTTGTTTCATACGGCGGAATATGTGTATGAAAGTTTCAGTATTAAAAATAAATAAATTGTTTATCAACTTATATACAATAATTTACTATATTTACTGTTTCGTATGGTGTTGGCGTGGTGAATTCTTATATGCCACCGCTACATGGCACAGCGCTTAAAGACTTAGAACGACATGGAATTTTGAAAAGTCAGTTGTCAAAAAAGTCCGCCGATCATTATTTGAAAAATATGTAATACATTTTCAGATTACACTCGTGGACAAATTTAGAGGAAAGCAATAAAAAGGTTTAATTTCTTATGTTGTAATTATAGTGCGTACTGGACACAAACTATTAGTAAAGGCTAAGAAACAAAGTTAAAAAAAAACAAAGTTTGGGAAGGTTTTTTTCGAATTAAATTTTTTATGTAATTGTTGCGTAATATTGCATTTATTGTGAAAAATATTGCCAGTTTTGAGAATGCCAGAACTAAACGCCACTCAAGTAGGTAGGACTCTTACTTTAACTGAAACTGGGTACACCTACAAACATGTGGATGTGGTTTAAAAATAACAAGAACGAAGCTCCAAGAAGTTCGAGGTCTTACGGTAAGCACAAAAACTGTAAAAAAAAGACATACATAGACAAATCGGCCGGAATAAATACACACCTACCTGCCACATATGCTTATTTTCTCCCACACAGTCACACATTTACACATTGTTACCACATGCCATGGAGTAGCCCGAGCTGATTTTGCTCGCAATCACGAAAATTGGAATGATAAAACTTATAGTCAAGTTCCATACAGTTCAGTGCAGATTTTGTCTGAAGCCAGATGATGGAATGACTAAAGGGTGGAGACACTCGGGAGAGAGGTACGTTCAATGCAACATCATTGAAAAAGAGGCATAACTATAGTGGAGGTTCAATTATGGTATGGGGAGGTATTTGCATCCCCATACAAATATCACCCCATTCACGTGCGGAACCCCGCATCATTGAGTCACTAACAGCGACACGATATGTAACTCAGATCTTGGAATAAATAGTAGTGCCATTTGCCCCTATTTTATAGAAGATAGATTTGTTTTTATGCATGATATATTTTACCCACATACTGTAGCCAAAGTTGTCGAATAACTTCGAGACGTTGAAATCAATGGATATATAGGGTGGCCTCGCGGTCACCTGACTTTAACCTTATAGAGTACTAGCTGTTCCTCGCGACTTCGGCCGCGTGTTATTTTGAGTTTTAATTTTTTGCGCGGAACCCTAATTCTTTTTCTAAAATAAAAGTAGCCTAAGTTACTCATTGTGACATCAGCTATCTGCCGTTCAGCCGTGTCGGAAATTAGCCAGAACAAACAGACAGACAGACGGACAGACAGACAGACAAAAACTTTAAAAATTGTATTTTTGTTATTAGTACCATATATACTTTCATATGCATTAAGTAAAAAGCTGTAATTTTGACATTACAAACAGACACTTCAATTTTATTTATTTGTATAGATTTATGGGATAAGCTTGTAAAACAAGTTGAGAAAAGAAATCTTGACCCCATCAATTTGAGAGATCTTAAAAATAGAATTCAAGAAGAATGTAATGCAATTATTTTATTGATAACTTGATTAGGAATATGCCAAGGAGACTGGAAGAAATGCGAAGAGCACGAAAGGGGAAGATTAAGTACGGATTATAGCCCACGTTATAGCTTATCCTAAACATTTGTAAAAAAAATATAATATGTTAGGTACAAAAAATTTTCTTTTTAGTAAAATTTTTATTTTTCTCTCTATTTGGCTAATTTTTGTCATTTTATCGTTTGTTTTTTCCGCTTTGTAATTTTAAATTAACAAATAAGAAGAAAATTTCAAATTAATAAACTTAATCCTATATTGTTTTATACACACTTTTATTGTTTTCCTCTGAATTTGACCATGAGTATATTTTTTTTCCCCAATTTTCTCCCCAAATATTTCTAAATTTCAAAATTCGAATACTCAATTGAAAGGGAAATAAATTCAATATATTCCTTTCAATATAGTATTTGACTTTTCAAATTCAAGTCAATGTTTGAACAACTGCAAAGCATGCCTATAACTATGGCTAATGTTATCATATATGTGAAACTAGCTGTTCCCCGCGACTTCGTCCGCGTATTATTTGGGGTTTTAATTTTTTTTACGCGGAACCCTAATTATTTTTTTAAAATAAAAGTAGCCTAAGTTACTTCTTGTGACATCAGATATCTGCCAGTGAAAATCCCGCCAAAATCGGTCCAGCCGTTTCGGAGATTAGCCGGAACAAACAGACAGACAGACAAAAACTTTAAAAATTGTATTTTTGTTATTAGTACCGTATATACTTTCATATGTATTTAGTAAAAAGCTGTAATTTTGACATTACAAACAGACACTTCAATTTTATTTATTTGTATAGATAATTTTAGAGAAACTCCTTTGTGTGTGACAGACAGAGACACAGAGACAGACACCGAGGGGATTCCATTATAATAGTGTTCCGTTTAATTAATTTTACATGAAACACTAATGATGTTGGAAAACTGAAGCACAAGCAAGCAAAACCACGGTAAAAGGCTAGTCTTCAAAATACGAGTATATTCTTTGCTAATTAATAAAACTTAACTGTAATAAAACCACAGACAAATTAGTTTTAAAATTAAAGTATTAGTATAAATATTGACTGCACCACGTGAAAGTCATCATTTGCATACTTCCCGCAGAATAGTACAACTGGAATTTTTTAACTACAATTAGAAAAATGTTTTTCTTTATTTCCATTGCTGGGCTGTTTGTAGCTTCATGTAAGTATACACAAATTAATATTTATTTCTTAAAAAAAAATCTACCTAATTTATAATTTTATAAATAATAAATTGTGTTGAAATTGAAGGTGCTGCACAAGTGCAACAAAATGGAGCTGTAGGTGATACAGTTTGTCGAGAATACAACACTTACTATAAAATACAAGGCAGTTGTGATTCCTATGTCGAATGTAACGTAAGTAATTGACTTGCATGACATATTTTAAGTATAAGATAATTAATAAAGCTATTGGCTATATGAAAAAGGGTTATTACCTATTATAATGAGGAATAAATGGATGATAATAACCCCCGGGAATGATGTGTTGAACGAGTACAATCATAAATTTAATCTATTTCTGTACAAAAAATACTTGCTGGGTTTATATTTAATTAAATTATTACCATTGAAATAAAAATCTTTTTCTATTTCTTTCTCATTTTTTGCAGGCATACAAGGCAACATACAAGACTTGCCCTGATGGTCTTTACTTCATCCGCGATGTAGAATGGCCGACATACCCTTGCGCGTATCCGTCAGATGCGCAATGCGACGCCCAAGACGCGCCCCGTATGTGTTGTTATTAATTGAAATATCTGCCATGTAAACCCTGGACTCCTAGATTTTACTTACCTTTTCACGCGTTTTTTATGCACAGAGAAAGCTATGCCAACAGAAGATTGCAAACACCAATACGGTTTCTTCGCGTCGCCATTAGCTACACGCTCCGATTGTGGCAAATACCGCATGTGTGTGGAGGGCAAAGCATTCGAAATGGAGTGCTCAATGGGTCTTGCCTTCAATCCTGAGACCGGTCGCTGCGACTGGCCTGATCTCGTCCCCACTTGTGACGCAGAGGGTATTTGTTAATCAGTTTCATTTTTAAATGATAATGATACAGTTTGTTGATAAGGAAGTAATCAAGTTTCTATTTCAGCATACCTCGGTTTCAAATGCCCTCCGGCTACGTACGACGAGTTCGGCAAAGCGTATGTTGTGAACTTCAGGTAATTTCATATTTATATTAATAACGGGTTATTATATGAAGTGAAATAGATTTTGAACTATGAATATCTTAATTACATTTATTTCATGTCAACAGCATTAAGGGCAGCTGCTACTACTTCTTCTCGTGCATGGAGGGCGTAGCGCGTCTGCTGCTCTGCGATGAAGGATACGCTTTCGACTCAACCGTCAACCGCTGCATGGACGCTAGGCGTGTGCAGTGCCAGGAAGGACAATGAAATTCTCGATATTTGACTTTTTAAATATTGTTTATTTATGTTAAGAATAACATTAAAAATAATTTATTACACATCTACAATAAGTACGTTTTACTCAATACTTTCAATTCATCAAATTACAGTAAACATTTTTTGCACCATTTTATTTCAAAACCTTTATTTTACCTAGCCTTAAATGTGATCCAGTATATTATTTCTCTGCGATATCTATATTCTTTTTGGGAAATTTAATATTTAAATAATTTAAAGTAAAAACAAACTCCATAAACAAATAGAACTTAATTCTTCGATACATTATATTTTGGCACCGAATTCCAAAGCTATAAAATTTTTATATATAACTTAAAAATAGTAAAATTATTAAAATTCAAAATACAAAAATCAAAAAACTAAATATTCTAAAATTATGATATTTTAGAATTTTTCAGTTTTTAGAATTGAATATCTTGAATTTTAATATTTTTACTAATTTTAAGTTTTTTTTATTTTTAGTAACTTTTAAGTGGACTAAGCCTTATTACAACCTCAATATAACTGGTAGAATGTCGTCTAAACAGTAGCATAAACATTTTCAGTTCATATTTTGACCGACTTCAGAAGCTATTGTGTGGATTTTTTTGTTATCGAAGTCGGTTTGACTTTTATATTAAAGCTTAATTATTTATTTATTTAATCTTTACCATACACCTAATAAGGGATAAAAAGGGCGGACTTAATGCCTTACTACGTTCTCTACCAGTCAATCCTGGATATTTGGAGTAACTGTGGTAGGTTCAAACAATTAATTTAATAAAATAAGTAATAAAGTTGTAAGATAATATAATCCAAAAAAAATTATACTACGAACTAAGTCTGATTGCTAATTTTCATATATGGGATATATGACCATTGAAGCTTTGCGTCTAGTTTTATTTCAAGAAAAATAGTGGGACAGACAAGACTCAGTTTCTCTCCACATTGTTGACAAATGTTAGACATTTGGAGTCATGAACTTCATACATTTCGTTTTAGTGCCACTTAAATGCAAATTATTAACATTAAACATAGAAATCGGGAAAAGTCACAAAGTTACTTTAAGTATTTTTCTATCTGTAAATACTTCAAATTAACATAATAAATAAATTAAACGAAAAAAGTGTTAAACTAAATTATACAGTATGTAAAGCTTAATATAAGTAAAAAAAAAAAATGCTAAATCGCCGCCGTCTATTGGTGGTATGCCCAATAGACTGACTGACTTGCCTCGCTGTATTGCAAGGCTAACCCGCTGACCAAAACATCTGCCAGCTTTTGGGTCACCAGAAACATTGACGAGGCGTGATGAGGTATCTCTGTACAAATGCCTTGCTTCAGCACCCCACTGCCCCAGCGTTTCTACACCAAACGGCACAAACATGTATCCCTCACCGAGGGCTGCATATTTACGCCGCTTGTTAGACGCGGCAACAGCAGCAGCCGCACCTGCCTTCTGTGCAGTCGCCGCGAGATGTTATGGCGCTAATGTGTCAACACAAGTCGCATCCCATACTAAGGAGCGCCCATTTTTCCATGGAATGAGCGTCATTCCATCAGGCCTCTTGCCATCGTCCCGCAATATACCACTTGGCTCTAAAATTGCAGGTACGTTGGCACTGGTTAAGGCCCCTCGAATGACGTCATTAAGAGCTGCATGGCGAGGGATGCGACCAGCGCTCCGCTGGCACGCCAGGCCGTGGTGTCCGAGAAATTTTAAATATCTAAATTAATAAATTAAACCAATTTGCTAGTTTAGATATAGCATTATTTTCTTCGTCACATTTTAATAATTGTCGTTTTAAGTTAAAAATTGATTGTCTTCAGCAAATAATACTATATTACGGTTATCCCCTACTATGTAAAGTAAGTCATTAATATATACGAGAACTATATTCTAAATTAATGAAATATTATAACCGCTAGAGATTACCTCTATTGTCTCATTTTGTACTTTAAATTATTTGGAACTGATTCTAAATTACATATTAAGTCATTTAGAAGCAAATGTCTGTGTAGCCAAGTCCTTGGCTAGTTAATATATAAACAATTAGATAGCACATTTGCTATCTGTCGTAAATTAAATTTGGATAGGTAATACCTATCTCTAGTCAAAAAATTCTTAATTAAATTATTTATGTCTATTAAATTAATTCTGTTATTATAATTATAACAATTAAATATCAAGTTTAAATTATTATTACATTTACATTTAAATCGTATCTTATTTTATTTTCCTGTGGTCAGCTAATTATTTTATGTAATTTAAAGTATTTGGATAATGAATAATTGCCTCTTCTTCCAACAAGAATTATTAGTGTGCTATTGGGGCAAATTTACTAAAACTAATAGCTAAAACTTTGTTCATTATATGACTAAAGGATGCTCCAGGCATGCAATAATTACTGATCAGATTCCCTTTTAAACAGTTATTTAACATCATGCCCAAAGTTTTGCCTGTGTCATCACAATACATAATGACTTTATTTATTTTTTTAGATTTTTAAATTACTTTTAAGTTAATATTCTTTGTCATAGCACCGTCCTAGAGTGTACTGAAAATAATGAGTCCTTATCGTTTTCATCATTATTCACACATATTGCCCCGATAAACGTGGTATGGAGCGCTGACAATCACTCTGATGTTTTATTAGGCATTCATGGCCAATATGTGTTCTTTTATCTCATCCTAAGCCGATGTATAATTATTTGATATAATTTGTAGGGAGTTTTTAAGTTATAAAATTGTTGAATTTTGACACTCTATTTCAGTCTCATAAGAGTTATTCATATTTTCCACCTCAATTGAATATAATTTAAGTTTATTAATTAATTCTTGCCTTTCCTTACATATATTCATATACCTTTGCACTTTCCTAATATATTTATTAATTTTTATGTAGTTCTTTAATTTTCTTTTACTGCAGGTAATCCTTGCTGCTGTTCTTGTTGTGACATACATAATTATCATCAGTCATATCGACTGTTGTAGAGGGTTGCAATGTTTTAGAAGATTCACATTCTATAAGCTAATTGAACAGACTTTGAGCTTGGGACGCTTTCAATTTATCTATGTACTTACTTATTTACTTATCTTCACGCACAATCCCTGACGGGGTAGCCAGAGAGAACAGATCGCCAAGTGTCACGATCCTTACAAACCTCTTTCGCTTCTTTCAGATTCATTATCTTCTTCATGCATGCACGTCTAGGTATCCGAGTACTTTTGACCCTACCCTCTTCGAGCAATTTGCTCACATGGTCTTCGAAAGTTAGTCTCGGTCTACCTCGACACCTTTTAATATTAACTTTCGCGCTATATATTTTCTTCACCATTCGGTCTTCACTCATTCGCTCAACGTGCCCAAACCACCGAAGCACGCCCTTATCAATTTTTGTGATAAGGTCATCTTTCAAACCTGCCATATTGCGAATCTCTTCGTTTCGCTTTCGGTCAGCCATGGTAACGCCGCACATTTTACGAAGAGATCGCATCTCCACTGCATTCAACTTACTTTTATGCTTCTTCTGGCATACCCAGGTTTCGCTGCCATATAACAAAGTCGGTACCAACACTGCGTTATGTATTGCAAGGCGTGCACTCTTCGCTACGCCTTGCCTTTTGACTAACGCAGTCAGGGCACCATTGACTTTGTTCCCGGCAGCGACACGCCTGTACACATCTAAATCACATCTTCCATCCCGGCTAAAAGCACTCCCCAAGTATACAATTTCATTTACCTGTTTTAGACATTCCTGATTTATCTATGTATTATTTTAATTGCACCATCTGCTCATTAGCCTCACTTAACTGTAACTGCAATGCAGCAATTAATCTGAGGGATTCCTCATATTCCTTGCTGCATGGTCAAACTCATCGACTGTTCTCTGAAGTCGTTCCCTTTCTTTTAAAACAAATGTGTATTATTTATGCAGCTCAACCATATCACTTTTTAGCTCATTATTTTAGCAATTATAATTATTATTTTCTTTTTATTGTCATCACTTTCTTTAAACTACAGCTCACAATGCTCCTTTGACGCCTTAAACTCTTGAAGCGCCATTTGAAGTTGGTTCTGCAATTGCCGCGTTTTGGCTCATTTTACTATTAAGGCGCAGGTTGATCAAAATGTCGCGCTAGTCGTTATTTGTGCGGTTTTTAGGAGCTATCTACTTTTTATTTAAAAGATATATCAACTAATAAAAAACACATTATATTTCTACATAATCTTAAGATAAAGATAAAGATAAAGATACATTTATTGCATAACTGTGTACAATATGATCTTAATATCTTGATTCCATAAAAGCTATATCCAATTTTTTTAAAGGAATAAATATTAATATAATCTCCTTACAACGAAACCACATAAATGTGAAATAATTATTGATAACATGCATCTCCTCGTAAAGTAAGTATTATTTTATTTTGCGATTTACACCAATGGATAGGCAATTTATTAATGAATTTCTATTATAAATTTTTTTCAAAAGACCAAAATTTGATTTTATTAAGAGATTATTTTAAAATCTGGGCGTATTCACTGCCCACGGGCTTGCTGGAGTCAGTGAGCGCTGAGCTCTTGAACGTGAAACCCGTGTCGTTAGTCAGAGCGTCGGCCAGCGCACACGCTCTCGTCATCTTATCAGTCGATAATATTATTACTTATTAGGTTATTTATAGGTAGTATTATTTGTTTGTTTTGGGTATAATTTTTCGTATTAGTTATACATATATTTGTTGTGTTTTTTACTGCGCGATGAAGCTTTTTGCGTGTATTTTCTTTGAAGTAAATGCAAATATAAAAATTAAGCACCATTAGCATGTAAAGTTTGTTTTGAATTGGGCGTTTAATTTCGTCTATGGTCGTCTAATAAGGCCCGGTCGGGTAAGTCGGCCTACAGGCGACTAATTCGGTCTGGGCGTCGAAGTTGGCCTATCTGCGGCATTGCGGGTTATTACTTGACTCTCTAACCAGAATATCAGAATATCAGAATATTTATTGCCAATAAGCTGTGTATGTACAATTTGCGGGTGACATTGCAATTAAATGTTACACAGTTTACCCATATCGGGTATGCAATAATTAAGAAATAAAACTTTATATAAATTAATGTTTGGTATTAAAATATTCATTTAAATTATAAAACACATTATATATTAACCACTTCTTGAGGTGTATTTTAAATCTTGGCAAGTCCATAGCTTTTATATTAGGTGGCAGATGATTGAATATTTTAATACCTGTACAAAAAGTGCTCTTATAATACATGTAATTATTAATTTTAGGTGTACATAAATTGTTCTTATATTGACTACGTATTGGACGTGAATTCAAGTTTGATTTAATCTGAAAATATTTGTTATTCTGTTTGATAAAAATTGAAATTTCTAAAATGTAAATATTAGTAAGAGTGAGATAACCTTTTTCTTTGAATACATTTCTTAGAGTTTCGTCTGAGTACATATTATAAATGATCCTCAGACATCGCTTTTGTAGAATAAATGTTGACTGCACGTTTGTAGAATTACCCCAGAAAATAATGCCGTAAACTAATAGAGGGTATACCTGGCCGAAGTATGCAGCCCTTGATACATCAACGGAAGTTGTTTCTGCTAATATGGATAATGCGTAACTATAGCTAGATATTTTTTTGTTTATTTTTTCAATGTGGGATTTCCAGTTTAAATGACAGTCTATGGTGACTCCAAGAAAATTAATGTTATCTACTGTTTCTATTTGGGTGTCTTTATCTGCAATATTTAAATTTAAAGATTTTGTTTTGTAATTTCTGAATTGAATAATTTTAGTTTTTGTTAGATTTACGTTTAAATTAATTTTATTAAGCCATTCGACTGCTATTTTTAAGGTTTTATTTATGTTATTTTCAAAATTCATTTGAGTATCGGGTATAAAGATAGTTGCATCATCAGCAAACATAACACATCTATTGTCAGTGACATTTGGCAAGTCATTCACATAAACTAAGAATAACAGAGGGCCCAAAATACTCCCCTGTGGCAAACCTAGTGTCATTTTAACTGGCTTGGACTGTACTTCTTCGAAAGTTTTACTGATTTTGTCAAATTTTTCAATAGCTGTGAGTTGTTCCCTATTTTTTAAATAGTTTTCTAACAGTTTTAATGCCAAACCACGTATACCTAATTTGTCAAGTTTATTTAATAGTACATCGTATATTACACAGTCAAATGCCCTTGACATATCTAAAAACAAACCTACACAAGAAGTTTTATTATTTAAAGATTCCCAAATTTCCTTAAGTATTTCATACATTGCAAGTGTAGTGGATTTATTTTTCTGAAAACCAAATTGATTTTTATTTATTATACTATATTTTTTGAAAAACTCTATAATCCTATCGTAGATGATTCTTTCAAATATTTTTGAGAAGTTGGATAAAAGAGCTATGGGCCTATAGTCTTTGATATTACATTTTGAACCTTTTTTGAACAAAGGTTTGATTTTTGCTGTTTTTAATTCATGTGGAAAGGTACCAGTTTCTATCATTAAGTTAAGTAAATAAACAAGCGGCTCACTAATATACTCTATGGATTTTTTAATAATTTGGATCGATATATTGTCATAGCCGCAACTCTTTTTATTTTTCAGGTTTGTGATTATTTTTTTCAATTCATTTGCGTCAACGGGTGATAAATATAGGCTATGTAGATGTGTAGATGGTAGAGGGTAGGTATCTGTGGCTTGTGTTTGAGTGTTAATGGTAGCAAAATAAGTGTTAAAAACTTCTGCTCCGTGATATTAGTATTATCAATGGTCACATTTTTAATAGTTGTTTTGAATATGTTTTGTGAAGTGGTTTGCTTTCTTATTAAGTACCATGTAGCTTTATTTTTGTTGTTACTATTTTTAATGAATTTTATATTTGTTTTTTGTTTTGCTATACGTGTTACGGATTTTAATATTTTGCAGTATTTCTTATAATACGGTATTAATTCGTTATTCTTATATTTCAGTATTTTTTGATATAAGTATCTTTTAGTTTTACACGCTCTTTTAATGCTAACTGTCTGCCAATTTGACCTTTTCTTAAAAGAAATTCTAACCTTTTCTACAGGTATGCAAAGATCGTATAATAATTTGAATAAGCTAATGAAAGTATTATACGCCTGATTAACATCACGATACGAGAAAACTTCAGAAAAACTTAATTGAGAGAGATATTTTAGAAAGATAATTAAATACTTATTTTCATTCCTCCTATGTACATACCAATATTTTTCAATATAACCTTGATTACACGGTACGTTTATGTATTGTGCAGAGTGATCAGATAATCCTAAATGTAAAACTTTTGAGCTGCAACCTTTAATATTTGTTATGATATTGTCTATGCAAGTTTTCGATTTTATTGTTATCCTAGTTGGTTCATTTATTGTTAGTTTTAAGTTATATTTTAATACAGTATTTTTAAAAAGTAAACATTTTGGAGTATTTTCAAGTAAATTAATATTAAAATCACCGGCTATTATTACTTTTTTAGTCATATATCTTGAACGTACTGTAATTCTATGTAATAGCAAATGCAATGTTTTTATAAATATTTCAAAACTTGAGTCTGGAGTTCTGTAACAGCAAACAATAATGTAATTTAATTCTGGCAACAGTATACCACAACATTCTAGGTATTTATCTATGCTTAATTGATTTATACAGGGAAGTGTAATAAAATCCATACTATTTTTAACATAAATACAGACCCCTCCTCTGGACTCATTTCTACAATATGAGTCAGCAACTTTATAGCCTGGAATTTGTAGAAAATTAACATCTTGTTTCTTTAAAAAAGTCTCACTAATACACATAATATCAATGTTTTCCATAGTTAATAGAACTTCTATCTGGTTGAGTTTAGACCTTATGCCCTGAATATTCTGGTGAAGAATATTAAGACCGTTTAGAACTGTTTGTGCTTGCATAGTATTTAGTTTATTGTTAGTATCCTGTAAAGGAACGAAAGGAGCAACAAGGTGTCTTTCTTTCCTTCACCGGACTAACAGGACAAGAGGTACTTTTATAAACAATATTTGCATTTGGCTGTTCTTTTGCAATATCTGACATTAACTTATATAAGTCATTCAAGACAATATAAACACCTTTTATATTTATTTTGCCTGAATATTTCGAAAACATAGTATATGAATATTCTAAATGTTTGTTTGAGTCCAGTATACAGCAGTATTTGTGTATTTTATTATCCGAGTATAACAAATTAATGAATTGTTCAATTCTTTTATTGAAGAGATTAAAATTATAGCTATATTTATATGTCGGTAAACAAATAATAATGTTTGTGTGTTGTACAGCCAAGATGCGTTTCTTTAACATATATACAATATTTTTATAATTTTTGGAAACGTTAAAATCAGTATCTCCTATCATAAGTATGCAATAATCGTTTAGAGTGAAGTTCGCGAGCTTCTCCTGCAAGCCACGTGACAGCTGGTCTAAGTCGCCGCCTGGTGTGCGATAGTGACAGTATGCGGCGCTCTGCTCCATGAGGTTGTTTCTTATTATCGAAGATTGCTTGTGGTTACTTATACTGCTGATTATACATATATTGGGTTTAATGTTAAATTTGTGCTCATTTGTATAATTAAGAGGCTTAGATGTATCGCTCTTGTTATTTCTATAGGTGAAGTCTCTTTTATTCACATGTATGGGTATAGTTGCAATGTGTTTTTTATTACAGTCTTCAGGCATTGGTACTTCCTTTCTGGAAGAGGGATACCTCTTAATTTTTCCAGACTGATTGCTGAGCGGGGTAGACATGCATGGGTTAATTAGAGCCTTATTAGTGTTTAATTCATCTATATTTATGGTTTTGTATAATTCTATAATTTTCTGTTGCTCTTGATTTTTCCTATTTAGTTCTAAATTTATTGCGTTTAAGTTTTTAATTTCATTGTTGGCTATGTTAAGTTCTGTTTGTAATCTCATCAATTCCGTTTTTAATATTAGCAAATTATCAGTAGTTATTATTTGACTGAGATCTGGAAGACTATTTGAGCTTCTTGAATCAATAGCGATATCATTAATAGACATATACGATGTAGACAGATTTTTTTGAGAAGTCTGTTTTTGTTTTTTTCTATGAGTAATATAATTAAAAGATTCTTGCGAAGTTTCCGTATCTATTTCACTGAGAGAATAAAAAGAATTTTCAGTACGAATATTAACTTGAATTTTAGTAGGGTCTGGCGTTATATTGTATTTACAACCGTCGCATTTTAATTTTTTTCTATTTTCTGTAGGCATTAAGTAGAACCTTTTTTCTCCTATACTTGTACAATCTATGTGATAGAAGTTCTGGCAATTGGCACAAGTTATGTAATTTTTTCCAATAATATCCTTTTCACAGTTATCGCATTTTAGTGTCATCTTGAATAATATTTAAGGAAAAAAATATAAATAAAAAATGTAATAAAATAAAAAACAAAACCTGAACTTATTAAGAAGCGGTGCGGGTTTGAACCCCGACTATTCGACGTCAATGTTCGTACTTATCCGACTAGGCCAAACGGGCAACTGTAAGAACATATGAAAAATGTCAGCATATGCGGATAGTAGACTATGGTCGCAAACTGACCAATGGAGATAACCGATTAGACAGTTCAATGAGTCCACCAATCACGAGCCACAGTATAAAACGCGCACCAAAGTTTGTTTTGTACCGTCTTTTTCAAATATTATTTTATATTTTTTCGTTAAATAACTTATAGTTTATATTGCTCACAGTCACAACTGGTTAATATTTATGTTTAGAACACTTTTTACATTTTATTTTATGAGAAATGTAGCCATAGATTACTAATCGGTGAAATTCACAATACACAGAGTTTTTCCCACTTTTTTATATTTAGTCCTCATAACAAATTTAAATAACATTTAATGAGGATAACTGTATTGTCTACTTTAAGTTTCACACACAATAATTAATATTAACACGCTGATATTATTTTAATTACGAATCTAATGCGGAGCTGATGTTTACTTAACGACGTCCTCCTCTCTCCAAACTAAAACTAAACTGACCATTTATTTTTTAACTCAAAACGGGACATGGGTTTATTTATACTCTAAAAACTATAACTTTATACAATTAGTGTTCACTATAAAATTATATTCGGTATAGACGATAATTATTAAATGCAACATATTTTTTTTTTATTTTTAATTACATTTGTCAGTGGATTAAATTTGCTTTGATAAAGTTGGTGATGATTTTAAATAAGAATAAAATTCTGGGGAAGTTTTTTTATTGTTACCTTTGTTAACAACATCGCCTTTAGAACTGGAACCGTAAGTGTTTTTTTCAGATGTCCACAATTTATTCAAAATAGAAAAATACTCTGTCTACTGGAGCATTTGTACCAGCTAGACATAAAATATATTCGATTAAAAAAATTATGTTGAACTTTATTTGGGGACAATGGGACAGGTGACCGAGAAAAGGGACAGTCCCGTTCAAAACGGGATGTATGGTCACTTTACCTATAACCCGGCGACGGCTCCGTGGTGCAGTGGCTTAGCAATCAGTTGTTGCGCTGGGGGCCGCGGGTTTGGATCCCGCACGGAACAAGTATTTGTAAGGCCTACAAATAATTGTTCCGGGTCTGAATGTTTGTCCTTGTGCAATTTATGTTTGTAATCTGCCTCCACGGCTCTCATTTTATATTACTCTCACTCTGCGAAACATCCTATTTATTTATTTATTATTTATTTCACCAAATATTTGTACAACAGGCGAGCTATCTATCTATTTACCTATAGTGAGTAGGTATCTTTTAAACTCACAATTTTCAATGCTTCATTTTTAATATATAATTAATTATAAAATTTCATAATTAGATAATATATGAGAATACATAATTCTAATATAATGCAACTAATATACCGAATAAAAAAATTAAAATACATTTATCGTTGTACGCTGTGTGTATTTCCATAAAATAGTTTATTGACGTTGAAAAAATACTACGTTCGTACAGTAGGTGGCGTCTTACATATTTCTTACGCGATATATTGTAGCGAGTCGGCGCGGTACACCAAATGCTCAAGGTCGTTCGCATGGAGTAGCCCCTTAAGTGTAAATAGCAAAAGAAAACAAAGAAAGAAAACTGAAAAAGCAGAGTTGTTTATTTACACATCTCAAATGAAATTATCATGTAAGTAATTCAAAATGAAATCCGGAACAACTCTTACTTAAAAGGGAAATATCAAAAGAATTATACTTACAGTAAGTTTAAACAATGTTCGTTACAGCTGTCAACACAAAGGTTGGAACACTAAATACAATTCAGCTAAAATACTTATGACTTTTGCTTATTTTACAAATAAGTCGTATTTAACAACTGTAACTAAAAGTTGAGGTGGATATTATCCATTTGGAATATATTTTTTAAATAGTTGGGAGCAATTACTTTACAACTTGTCACCAGGGGTGCCACAGAGTTTCCAACTTCTTGACTTCGGGCTACCGGCCTGGGATTTGAACCCAGGGCCATATATGATCAACATTCACGTTTATGACCACACGTTTAATATAGTGTAATCAGCACCTTGGTTAACGCTGTATGTTCGATTTCTTGTGGTATGTAGGGACCGCCTAAAAAGAAAATATAAACGCTCGCCCAATGATAATAACTGGGAAAGATTTAAAAAAGCACGGACTCGCTGCAACCACGTGATACGAAATACCAAACGCCGACACTTTCACATTATTTGTTCGCGACGGTTTAAAGACTTTAAGCAAAAAGTGATAAAAGAATATTAAATTGTTTAAAAAGTGAAATTAATAACAAAATCGAGTGAATTGTGTATTAATATGGGTTTACAATGTGTTTACAATTCTTAATATACTTGGATAGAATGTCGTTTTTAATAATAGTTGATATAAAAAACTTTAATTATTTGATAAAATTTCGACCAATCACAGCGCAGCATATCGTGGAACTTTCTAGAAGTTAATTAACTGCGCAATAGTTTATATGAAAATAATAAGAATATTTTTGTGTTCTGAAAGAATTGTAAATATGATATTTAGTTAGCATATGGTGTATAGATTGCAATAGTAAAGAGATAATTTATGTAAATAAACGCATTTGATAAATATAGTAAAATTAAAGATTTAATGTGCACATTTGTTATAATAATTTAGTACATTTTGATTAATAACTTTTTTAAATGTAAATATATTAAGTAACCCTTATCACATAATGATAAAGGACCAAAATGCCTATTTAATAGTGTATAGCGTGTTAGTGTAAAAATTAGCATTATATAAAAAATATTGCGATTTGTGCTAATTACATAATGAAAATGTTTAAAAATAAAGAGGCAAAACCGGAAAATGGCAAGCGGCTCTCTATAGAGTATAGCCGAAGTCTACCTTATGGGGGCAAATCACAGTAACGTTGTAGTAGGAAGAACTACCAGTAACAAGCAGTAGTATCCGGTAGTAGCTGAAGTGACTAGTAGCAGAACACAGTGAAAAGTTATAGTAAAATAGAAAAAGTTTAGCTAGCCGAAAAAGGTCGTAACTGAAAATCGCAGTTACACATAGTCGAAAAAAGTGGCAACTGAAAATTCTCAGTTGCATATAGTAAAATAGTGTTAGCTAGCCGAAAAAAGTGATAACGGAAATGTCGCCGTTACATATAGTGAAAAGTGTTAGCTAGACGGAAAAAGTGGTAACTGATATTCGCAGTTAGAAAAGTATTAAATTCAACCAATTTTAGTTGATTAATAGCTGCTAGTCAGTAGTGTTAAAAAACCAGCTACTACCAATAGATATTTTTGATACTACCAATAGAAATTTGTTACTTCGAATAGATATTCGAAATTACCAATAGATATATTTAAAAATACCAATAGAAATTTGTTACTGCCAATAGATATTTGATATTACCAATAGATATTTTGAAAATACGAATAGAAATTTTAAAAACCAGTAGGAATTTGAATATTACCGCGCATTTTAATTATATCTGTTTTGAAATATATAGTGAACAACAAATAGTGAACAACCATAGTTGAACAACCGTGTTTCAATAAATAAATAGTTATAATATTTCGCGACTAATTAATCAGTCGAACCGCTGGCCACTCCCTTGCTGTTATAATTTAAAAATCGTGCATTTTTAATTCTGAACCTCAGTCCACAGTTCTCCAACAGCATACACAAAGGCGGTAGTGAAAGTATCCTCCGGAACCTATAGGTGTAGGACGTGAGCGGCTCGCGGAGTATCTTCGACAACATTTACTCCGGAGAGTTACGCCCGTCCGGCACATTCGCTGGTCCTTCGAGCCGGATCCTTCCGTTTATACTCCGAGCCGAGTCCAGCATTCGCTGGTCCTTCGAGCCGGATCCTTCCGTTTATACTCCGAGCCGAGTCCAGCATCCGCTGGTCCTTCGAGCTGAATCCCTCATCCGTTTGTATTTCGGAACCGGATACATAGACACTACCGTATTAAAGTCAGCAGAATTTTCAGAATCAAGATGCCGATCACTCGTTCGCAAGGAAGGGGAGCCATAGCGTGGACCGTCGGTCTGGAAGGAGGCCCGTCGGACAATACCGACGCCGTCCGCCACCAGATGCCACCACGCTCACCATCGACCACAGAGGGTGCTGAGGCGCCACCTTGCCCCCGCGAGGGGGGGGGGGTACTCCT
Source organism: Parnassius mnemosyne (assembly GCA_963668995.1). Lineage (NCBI taxonomy): Eukaryota > Metazoa > Arthropoda > Insecta > Lepidoptera > Papilionidae > Parnassius > Parnassius mnemosyne. The sequence continues at coordinate 18,330,158 of CAVLGL010000115.1, forward strand.
GCCCGTGCCGGCCGCTACAACCGGTACACCGAAGCAGATGAAACATATAGAGGGCAACGATGACATTCGATGTGCATCACCGCCAACAGTCCGGGAAGACTCCCGCACCGAACAGCCACCAAGGGGCCACCGAGACAAAACTACAAAGTCAAAGAGGACTATTCGGCCCAATAAAAAAGTTTTGAAGGCTCGTGAAGAAGTGCTGAGAATTAAATATGAACTCGCACGAATTTCCTTACAAATGGCTGAGGAAGAAGATGATTCGGACGACTATGATGAAGATGGTCACTCCAAAAGCGAGTACGTCCGATCTTGGCTCGAAAATTCCGTAGGCAAGCAAAAGTCAACTCAAGGCGTCGCCACCGGAGGGGAGGCCCCACTAAACAAAACCGTCACAAGGCCACCCCCGGAGGTTGTCGACCTCAGTGAGCCGCAGAAGAAGCTCACAAACCATGGTTCGAAGGTTGATGCAGAAAGGGGGCTCCTACCAATTGTATCAGAGCCCACCTACCAGGATCACGATCCGGAAGATGTAACCAAGAATCCTGTGCCACTAAAAATTAGCCAGGAATCGAAGGTTGATGAAGACAGGGAGCTCCTACCAGCTGTATCAGAGCTCACCTACCAGGATCCCTATCCGGCAGATGTAACGAAGAATCCCCTGCCAACGAAGCCTAACCAGGCATCTGTCATAAATGAAGACAGAGGGCTCCGACCATTTATATCGGAGCTCACATCCGCTATAGCCGCACTCGCTGACAAACCAAAACCAGAGAGTGCATCGTCGCATACTTTCGCAGCGTCGAAAGCTATAATGACACTGCCGAGCTTTAGCGGAGCACATACCGAATGGCTATCGTTCCGTGCCATTTATGAAACAACCAGAGGCTACTTCAATGATATCGAAAATACTGCAAGACTACGAAGAAGTCTACAAGGAAGAGCCTTGGAGACAGTTAGTTCAGAACTCATCGGGCATGCTAAGCCGGATGAGATCATGCGAGAACTGGAGCTACAATTTGGGCGTCCAGACTCAATTGCACAAGCTGAAACCGAGAAGTTTCGAGGATTGCCACGCTGTACAGAAGCGCCTAGAGATATCTGCACATTCGCAAGCAAAGTGAGGGGAAGCGTCGTCACTCTACGAGCACTCAAACGAGACCATTACCTCATCAACGCAGAGCTGCTACGACACCTCACAGACAAGTTGCCAAATTCTATACGTGCACAGTGGTATAAAGTTTACACCGAAAGATACGACTCTAGACCAGACCTCGGTTCCTTCAGCGAGTTTATCACCGAACAAGCTCGTTTCTGTAGTGCATTTGCGCCTCCCGAAACCATAAACGGGGCGCAGAACAATCGTTCAATACACAGAACGCACACGGCAACAACTAAGCCGTCTCCGAAGTGCAGTGTGTGTCAAAAAGAGGGTCATTATGGATCCGACTGCAAAAAATTTAAAGAAGCAGATGTCGATAAAAAATGGGAAATTGCAAAACAAAGCAATTTATGTTTCCGCTGCTTAAGATACAGAAGTCAATCACACAAATGTAAAATCAATAAGTGTGGCATAAAAGGATGCACCGCGACACATAATAGGCTTCTCCACCACAATAAAAAGGAGAAGACGGAGGTCACACAAATAGAACCGCAGGAAACAGTTGCAAATTCATTCGCTGTGTCAAAGCATCACGCCTATCTAAAAATAATCCCAGTCCGAGTAATTGGACCGGCGGGAGCTGTAAATACACACGCCCTGCTGGATGATGGGTCAACAGTCTCATTAATGGATGAGAAAATAGCCAAACAAATTGGAGCTACAGGGCGGTTAGACCCATTTAAGATCACCGCCATCGGGAACAATACCCTCGATTCGCCGAACTCCCGAAGAGTCAAAGTTTCGCTCAAGAGTCTCCACAGGAAAAGGGTGCAATTCAGAGCACGCACGGTCGCCAGCCTAAACTTGGGGCCACAGACTGTGTGTGCAACAGATATAGAAAATTGTAAACATTTAAAAGACCTAAAGGAGCAATTAATATATGACTCCGGCAACCCAAAGATCTTAATAGGACAAAATAATTGGAGACTCCTGATAGCCACACAAATTCGCAGAGGTCCACCGCACCAACCAATCGCCTCGCTCACAGAGTTAGGATGGGTGCTACACGGGGCACACACTAAAGCCCCGTATCAGCGCATCCACGCGGCCAATGAGCTGCACACGAGCGAGGAAACCATAAAGGACCATACCAAAGTGGATGACTGGCGCTGGGTACCTACCAAATTGAACATAGCTGACACCGCTACGAGGGACGTACCACCTAACTTCGACTCGAACCACGAGTGGTACAACGGCCCATCGTTTCTTTACAAAGAACCGTCAGCATGGCCGACCGAAAGACCCACGTCATCCGAACCCACCGGTGAGGAAAAATGCCTCACCATTACAGAATCATATAGAGCTCCGGTAATAAGAGAGGCCATCCCAAATCCAGCAAAGTTTTCGAAATGGGAACGCTTATTGCGAGCGACGGCCAGAGTGCTTCAGTTTATTACACTCTGCCGTAAAACAACAGACAGGACCTTCTACAAAAGGACTAGAAGGAATGAAGAAAAAGATCCCGACTGGAGGAAATCGAAAAACAATCCGCAACACCGCACACAGTCCTCCAGTCTAAGAAAAACCGCAGATATCAAAAGGCACATCACACTCGAGGCCGAATTCATCAGAGAAGCCGAAAGGCTCCTAATACGTGTCATACAAGGGGACTCCTTCCGACAAGAAATAGCCGATCTCCGTAACGATAAAAAGGTCGCCCATGATAGCCGCCTAAGACCGCTCCAGATAGAATTAAAAGACGGGATCGTCGCGCTGCGAAGTCGCATAGCCGCCGCGAAGGGAGTCTCGAAAGATATGAAAGGTCCGGCTATATCGGATGGTGATCATTACATCACCCAATTGTACATAGACTGGACGCATCGTAGCCTACATCATTGCGGAACCGAACCTACAATTAACGAGGTTCGACAACATTACTGGGTTATAAGACTAAGACCCACAACGAAACGAATAGTGAGCCAATGCGTACCATGTCGCATCAGAAAGGCGCAACCATCTGTGCCAGCCACCGGTGATCATCCCAGCACACGTCTCGCTCATCACCAGAGACCGTTTACTTTCACCGGTCTGGACTATTTTGGGCCACTCTCCGTCACAGTGGGACGGCAACATCAGAAAAGATACGTGGCTCTCTTCACCTGCCTCACATCTAGAGCTGTCCATTTAGAAATTGTTGCAAATCTCAGCGCAGACTCCGCAATATTAGCTTTGAGAAGATTTGCAGCGCGCCGAGGGTGCCCCACTGAAATTCATTCAGATAACGGCACCAACATGCACGGCGCAGATAAGGAACTTCGGGAGGCTTTTAAAGAAGAAGCCAGCCGACGAGGCATAGTGTGGCGTTTCATAACCCCTTCCGCGCCTTTCATGGGAGGGGTATGGGAACGTCTCGTACGATGCGTGAAGACGGCTCTATACACCGTACTTCACGAAAGACATCCACATGAAGAAGTCTTAGCCACGCTGCTCTGCGAGGTGGAGTATACAGTAAACAGTAGACCAATTAACTCAAAATTCCGTGGACAGCAACGACAACGAATCCATCACTCCAAACCACTTCCTCTTGGGAGGATCTGCGAGACTGCCGACACCTGGAGTATTTAATGAAAAGGATATAGATAGCAAAAAGCACTAGCGACGCTCCCAGATACTCGCTGATATGTTCTGGCAGCGTTGGGTCAGAGAATATCTACCGGAACTTCAAAACCGGCGGAAGGCCCATGGTCGAGGCCCCGATCTCCAGGTGGGCGATCCAGTCCTCATTGCTGACGGCCAGTTACCTCGTAACACCTGGCCACGAGGAAGGATTGAAACTGTGTACCCCGGTGCGGACGGACAGATCCGCAATGTGGAGGTACGCACCATAAACGGCCTAATCAAGAGGCCAACCAGGAAACTCGTGCCGCTGCCGAAGTAGAAGCAACGTCGCTCACCGAAATGGATGCAGCGCCACTACGATGAGATCTTCGCGACGCTGCACGGCGGGAGAGATGTTCGCGACGGTTTAAAGACTTTAAGCAAAAAGTGATGAAAGAATATTAAATTGTTTAAAAAGTGAAATTAATAACAATATCGAGCGAATTGTGTATTAATATGGGTTTACAATGTGTTTACAATTCTTAATATACTTGGATAGAATGTCGTTTTTAATAATAGTTGATATAAAAAACTTTAATCATTTGATAAAATTTCGACCAATCACAGCGCAGCATATCGTGGAACTTTCTAGAAGTTAATTAACTGCGCAACAGTTTATATGAAAATAATAAGAATATTTTTGTGTTCTGAAAGAATTGTAAATATGATATTTAGTTAGCATATGGTTTATAGATTGCAATAGTAAAGAGATAATTTATGTAAATAAACGCATTTGATAAATATAGTAAAATTAAAGATTTAATGTGCACATTTGTTATAATAATTTAGTACATTTTGATTAATAACTTTTTTAAATGTAAATATATTAAGTAACCCTTATCACATAATGATAAAGGACCAAAATGCCTATTTAATAGTGTATAGCGTGTTAGTGTAAAAATTAGCATTATATAAAAAATATTGCGATTTGTGCTAATTACATAATGAAAATGTTTAAAAATAAAGAGGCAATACCGGAAAATGGCAAGCGGCTCTCTATAGAGTATAGCCGAAGTCTACCTTATGGGGGCAAATCACAGTAACGTTGAAGTAGGAAGAACTACCAGTAACAAGCAGTAGTATCCGGTAGTAGCTGAAGTGACTAGTAGCAGAACATAGTGAAAAGTTATAGTAAAATAGAAAAAGTTTAGCTAGCCAAAAAAGGTCGTAACTGAAAATCGCAGTTCACATAGTCGAAAAAAGTGGCAACTGAAAATTCTCAGTTGCATATAGTGAAAAAGTGTTAGCTAGCCGAAAAAAGTGGTAACGGAAATTTCGCCGTTACATATAGTGAAAAGTGTTAGCTAGACGGAAAAAGTGGTAACTGATATTCGCAGTTAGAAAAGTATTAAATTCAACCAATTTTAGTTGATTAATAGCTGCTAGTCAGTAGTGTTAAAAAACCAGCTACTACCAATAGATATTTTTGATACTACCAATAGAAATTTGTTACTTCGAATAGATATTCGAAATTACCAATAGATATATTTAAAAATACCAATAGAAATTTGTTACTGCCAATAGATATTTGATATTACCAATAGATATTTTGAAAATACGAATAGAAATTTTAAAAACCAATAGTAATTTGAATATTACCGCACATTTTAATTAAATCTGTTTTGAAATATATAGTGAACAACAAATAGTGAACAACCGTGTTTCAATAAATAAATAGTTATAATATTTCGCGACTAATTAATCAGTCGAACCGCTGGCCACTCCCTTGCTGTTATAATTTAAAAATCGTGCATTTTTAATTCTGAACCTCAGTCCACAGTTCTCCAACAGCATACACAAAGGCGGTAGTGAAAGTATCCTCCGGAACCTATAGGTGTAGGACGTGAGCGGCTCGCGGAGTATCTTCGACAACATTTACTCCGGAGAGTTACGCCCGTCCGGCACAATATTATTGATACCTGCTCAACGCAGAATATATGGAAGTTCTTACGCTACCTGGGCTTTGGTAAAAACAAAACGAAAGTTAGTCGTTCGCTCGACTTATCAGCGCTCAACAAATACTTTTGTTCTTTGCCTATATGACTATATGTGACTGATCGTGAAGTAAAAAATATTGTATCCGTCATATCCAGTAAATTTGTTAACCCAGATGGTATTCGACGTGACATGGTTATGCCGATTTTAGACCTAATAGTTTCCCACATCACACATCTAATAAGTTTTTCCTTTGCCCTTTTCTACTACCTTCCCTACCAAGTAAAAGGAAGCGTTCCTAATTCCTGTACCCAATAGTAGGTCTTCTACTAATTTTATTTACAGGCTACAGGTCTATTCTCTCATTTTCTTCCGAAATTCCTTTTTAATCCTTTTTATTCTAATTTCCGACCACTGCACAGTACTTTTTTTTTTATAGGAGAGGGGGCAAACGAGCATGCGGCTCACCTGATGGTAAGTGACTACCGCCGCCCATGAACAACTGCAACACCAGGGGAATCGCAGATGCGTTGCCGGCCTTTTAAAAAGGAGTACGCTCTTTTCTTGAAGCTCCCTAAGTCGTATCGGTCCGGAAAAATCGCTGATGGTAATCGATTCCACAAGGAGGTCGTGCGAGGAAGAAAACATCTTCTAAATCGCACAGTGGTGGACCGCCAATCATCCAGATGGTGTGGATGGTATCGGGAGTTCTGCCGCGATGTGCGTTCGTGAAATTTGGCGGCTGGGATTAATCCGAACAGTTCCTCAGAGCACTCCCCATGGTAGATGCGAAAGAAAATGCAAAGGGATGCAAAATCTCTTCGCAGTGCCAATGAATCGAGCCGATCGGAAAGGGCTCGGTCGTCGACAATTCGAGCCGCTCTGCGTTGGATGCGGTCAAGTGGAAGGAGCTGGCACTGGGGAGCCCCTGCCCAGAGATGGGAACAGTATTCCATGTGAGGCCGAACTTGCGCCTTGTAAAGTAGCAGGCGGTGTGCCGGCATGAAATACTGTCCCGCTCTGCTGAGCACGTCAAGCTTTTTAGAGGCCAATTTGGCCTTCCCTTCCAAGTGACCACGAAACTGCACGTCACTCGATATGTCGACTCCGAGGATACCGATACTGGCTGAGGCAAGAAGGGGAGTACCTTGAAACTGAGGAGATACGACAAAGGGGTTCTTTTTAGCGGTAAACGCGCAAACTTGTGTCTTCTGAGGATTAAATTGGACTAGATTTAGTCGCCCCCCAATCCGAGACTTTGTTCAGACTTTGTTCCACGGCCCTAATTAATTAGCGAATGGTGAGTATAGACACTAACCATACGCTGGTTTTTTGTGAGAGCGTGGTCCTTCCCCGGTAGAGCCGACCCATTCATACCACAAATATACTACTAATATAGCTGCAGCATGGCTCTACCAAGCTCTACTTAACATAACATAACATCTTTCAAGCGATTCTAAACTACCGTGAAAACATCGCTCGCTTATTTTTTATCACGAGCAATAATATAATGGTTTATCACGAGTTATCATCTGTAAAATCAGATTTTGTTACTAGAATATAAAGACTGTGTGTGACTGATGTGTCAAGATTGTGCCAAATGGAAGTTCATAGTCTCTGCCTACCCCTCTGGGTGAGAAGGGTGAGTGTTTATGTATGTAAAATAAAGACGTCAAACATTGTGTACAGAGAAGCTTTAAACTACTAACAAAATAAATGTCATAACATAAAAAACAAAAAGCACCGTGACCGTTATCTTGTAGTGTCGTTGTTAGAATATCCACTAATACCCCATATCATCCCGTGGGTGTCGTAAGAGGCGACAGAGGGAAACAAATCAAGTGATGGGCAGCAGCGTCTTCCTAATAACGACTGAAAATAAAAAACTGCGGTTGCAACGCGCTTACCAATCGTGGCTACTATCGCAAATATCACCCATATGAGGCAATCTATGGGGGCCTATGTTCAGCAGTGGAATTTAATAGACTGTAAGGGTAACGGATCAGAAAGAGGAATCCTGCTAATCGAAAAAAAAACGACCGATGGGAATCGTACGAAGAACCCAACGGCGTTGTGTTTCTTTAGGCACGCGAAAGATTCACATCCAATTTCCTGACCCAGGCTGCTCCTGAGAATTTCTTGTCAGAAAAATCTAATAACTGATTTTGGCCAGACCGGGGATTCGATCCAAGACCACATGATGAGAAGTCGCGCTTACGGCGACTAGACTAACAATTCTGTCAATTAAATCAATATTCACGATTCATTTGTATAAAATAAAGTTTTTAAGAGAGAGTTCTTTTTTTTAAGAGATATTTCCGAGGCGCTTTTAAAATTTGTGTTGGTGGGCTTCAAAAATAATATTTCATGTAGTGGACTACTACCATACTACTACTGTATGACGGCTCCGTGGCGCAGTGGCTTAGCAATGAGTTGCTGCGATGGGGGGGCGCGGGTTCGAATCCTGCACGGAACAAGTATTTGTATGGCCTACAAATGATTGTTCCGGGTCTGGATGTTTGTCCTTGTGAAATTTGTGTTTGTAAACTGCCTCTACGATACAGGAGAAAATCCTAGTGTGGGGGTAACGTTTTAAAAAAAATATTTTGAGCATGTATTACGCAAAACCATTAATCATGATCAGTGGTCATAATTGCTTTTTGCCGTTGTAATAAAAAAATAATTAGCACTTAATTTAATCACTAATTAGTTCGTTTAGTATAAATTTGGGAACAAATGCAATACAATTATCATTTTAAAAATCATCTGCAAAGCTCTACTTGCTCGATAAGAAAAATGTTTTTCTTTATTTCAATTGCCGCTGCATTATGTGCGATTTCTGGTAAGTACTGATATTTGAAATTTATAAATGATTTTTCCGATTATTTTTTTCGATGACTATAAATATGATTTTTCATACTACATTTGTAGTAATAGGAGAAATCATCTAGCTAGACGGATTTGACTATCATAGTACTAAATAACTCACGCTGTGGACAAACATTTCTTATTGTCGTTCACCACAGCAACAACTAACAAAATATATTTTATTTTAAAGGCGCTACACAAATTCAAACTCAAGACGCTGCTCTTGAAGATATAGTTTGTAAGGAATACAATATCTACTACAAGATAAAAGGCAGCTGCGACTCATAATATGTAGAATGCACCGTAAGTTTCTGTGTTTTTATTATAGTTTTATTTACATTTTTTAACATTAAATTATTTTGATAATAACTGTTATCAGTCTGCTATAGTTACTGTTATATAACTGTTGAGAGTAACTCTCTTCAAATGGTAGGATTTCGCGTAATCGCCACTTATCGCATTAAAGGCGATACCTTTCACCTATTTTATGAATATTTGAAGATTGTGTGATTATTCCGCCACCTTTCAGATTTTTCTTACAATACTTTGCGAATTTTCTGACTATTTTCTTAAACGATTCTTATGACATCCAGGGAAATAAGTTTCTTTTTTTATATACTTTAATTAGAATGGCAAACATGACAGTCCACCTGAGGGTAAGTGGGTTCAGTTGCCCATAGGTAATTACATCTACATATACTTAAATATTAAAATACAGAAGCATATATCCCTGAGTACAACGATGGAATGCCTAGTTACCAGCATTATGTTGCTATTGAAGTTTCTCTTTATCTGCTTTCTTCTTTATTCTGTAAGAGCGTAGTTCTTTCCTGTTCAAGTCATTTGAATGGCGAGTTCTTTCTCGTACATGGTGCACACGGAGTGATTTTTTCGACGTGCCTATATTATACCAAAATAATTTAACACTCAATCTATCATCACTACAACTGAAGAGCTGGTAAAAAGTACTTAATTTACCTTTCATTACGTTTACTAGGCTTACAAAGCGACCTACAAGACTTGTCCTGATGGCATGTACTTCATCCGTGATGTGGAATGGCCCACGTACCCTTGTGCTTACCCATCCGACGCGCAATGTGATGACGATGATGCACCTCGTAAGTATCCCCACTAACATTCATCATCACTTATCAAGGTCTTTGACCGCCTAACGAATGAAATTACAAACTGAAGTCACAGAGCATGGAATAGCCATACCGCCAAGCTAACGGCGCAGATATCCTGTGCTTTGTGATTTAGAAATTCGTTATAAATTATTAATAGATTTTCAGTCACCATTTTACGAAACACGAAAATCTGCAAGTACTCTAATTTGCAAGTAGCTTGCTATATTTATTATTTTTTTCAACAGAGCAAGCCCATCACAAGATTGCAAGAACCAGTACGGATTCTTCGCGTCACCATTAGCGACTCGCTCCGATTGTGGCAAATACCGAATGTGTGTGGCGGGTAAAGCGTTCGAAATGGAGTGCTCAATGGGTCTTGCCTTCAACCCAGAGACTGGCCGCTGCGACTGGCCTGATCTTGTAGCTAGCTGCAACGCTGACGGTACCTACAACTTTCCACAAATTTAATGCAATAACAACCATTTATTTGCGGATTGGTAATAAATATTTATTTCCAAATTTCAGAATTTCTTGGCTTCAAATGTCCTCCTGCAACTTACGATGAATTTGGCAAGGCTTACGTAGTCAATTTCAGGTAATATTAATTTTGCTTTTTAACTGTATGCATTTTAAAACTGAAAGAAAGATTAAAATGCTAAGTTGCATTTATTATTACTAAGTTTATTTATTACTGTCTATAAGAGTAAGAGGGACTCTTATACGTAGTAAATAATAATAACAATATGTAATACTTATACAATTACATATATTTATTTTACAGCATCGCTGGTAGCTGCCACTACTTCTTCTCTTGTATGGAGAATGTAGCGCGGCTGTTGCTCTGTGACTCCGGCTTTCTGTTCGACTCTACTGTTAACCGCTGCGTGGACGCTACTCGTGTCGAGTGCCATGAAGGACGTTGATGCGAAAATTTAATATTTTAAACAAATCTTATTTATTAAATAATTTCGTAATAAAAAATAAAATAACAACAATCACATAATTTTCTTTGTTTAAAACCTTTGTGTTCATTTAAACGTTCAAAACTTATATTTGAATGCATTTTTAATTTCAACTGCGACGGCATCTAGCATATACTAAAATAACTATCTATCAACATAAGTTTGTTAATATGTTAAGTACTGTAAGTCAAAATGGTTAAATAGAATAGGATAGTAAAAAAGGGATTGACAGTCCCTATTAGAAATGGAAGGAGGCCTGTGCCCAGTAGTGTAACGTATTAGGATGTAACTCACTATAATAAATAGATAATATATTCATAATAGTCATTGAGTTATATGTACTACGTACTAGAGAAGCCATTCCAAACAAAATTGTGTCCTACTCTATGTCTTTGCGCATGCGCGGGAGTAGTAGTCGCGCATGGGCGAAGACTTTAATTTGATATAAAATAAGATACTTATATAAAATAAATATAAGAATTTAATATAAAATATCTTAATTTAATCTAAACAAACATATTATATTTCTAAATAAAATGTAATAATAATTATTTTATGGAATTCACAAATCTTCAATTTACGCAATATTTAGTTTGTATGGATTGCACTACAGTTCAGTTGAACATAGTCTATGTTCGGAATGGCTTCTCTAGTACGTAATACATATAACTCAATGATCATAGTGTGATTACTAGTAATATGGTTCTTAAGCTTTGCCGTCCTAAAAAACCAAAACTAGGAGGAGGACAAAGACAAAAACACAAGGTCTTATTCCATAATTAGGTACTATATTAAGAGAAAAATAGCAAACAAGCTTTGGCAATAGAATAGATTAGAATAGAATAATTTTTATTCAATATAGATTATTACATAATACTTATTGAAAGTAATTTTTTTTATCTACCACTGATTCGGGAAATACCTCTGCTCTGGGATGAACCAGTAAGAAACCCAGAGGGACTTTTTTTAAACATTATTCACTTTACAATAATTTTGTTACTTTGTTTGTAAAAATTTTAAATTAATTTTAACCAGCATCTGATAGCCCATCATTCCCAGGGTTGTTTTTTTTTCACTTATTTACTTAACCGTCCATCCTGCTGGAGTGATTCTCGCCTGACTTACCCGCGCATTAAATGTCACTATTTTTTACGACCGCGCGAGACTGTCTTAACAAAAACGATTACCACTGAAAAACTTCTATAGTTACATTCAAATAAAAAATATTCTCAAAAGACCCAAAGAATTCAAAAGAACCATGCGCACTTTTCATACATTTAAAAACCTGATAGTAAAAGTTTATGTATAGTTATAAGGTATAGTAGAAAAACTTTCTGTAAGTTTAGAAAATAATGTCAAGTAGTCATTTTTACGATTTAAACGCTACGAAGCCCAAAATATTAATGTTACCCTTTAGGTTAGGATTTGCCGTTACCAAATACTTAATTTTTCTATCTCTTATTAATGTTCTATCACCACTTCCTCTGAGATTATACTGAGAAAAATCTTGTGTATCCCTACACATTTCTATTCTATATGATCCATGAAAAACCCACAAAATGGCACAATACACAACGAGACGCAAACGCAACAAGTGATTATATTCTCTTTGGCAACAACGAAGGACTGCGCCGATGCCGTAGAGAGAGAATAATTATGTAAAATTGTACATACTCCCTGCTAATTGTAGAACTGTCAAATATCAAAAACTAAAAATTACATACTGCATGATTAATTTATTTAATTATTATGTTATTTTTAATTAATCTGTACTAAACAAAGAGTAATAATGTAATACTTACTGATTAAATAAAACAAAATAATGTTTAAAACTCAGAAACAGAGTTCAATTAAACAAGTACATACTCCCTGCTATACATAGGTGAAAAATGGACATCACTCTTTTATTTTGTTAAAAGAAAATTAGTCAAATTAAAAAAAAGGCTGAAAATAAAGCCTAAAAATGGGAATATCAAAAAAAATCGTATTTATTTTTTATTTCGAGTTTTAGAAGAAAATCTCAACAGATATTTCGTTTATAAATTGCTATCAACGTGTTAATAGTGAATCGTTCTTTTATATTTAGCATTCATTTAATACAAAAACTGATTAGAATACATTTTAAACAACGTATTATAATCAATAAACGATGATCGCGTATAGTGATTAAAATTTCGAGCTAAATTATTATATAGAAACGTTTTGGAATTGTCGTAATGATACATATTTACTAAAGAAAATATATTCACAACTAGCTGTGCCCGCGGCGTAGCTCGCGAATATAGGTTTTACTTAAAGAATTTGACGTTTAGGGTAAGAGAATATTAACCGATTTATATCATTACTCTATGAATAAGTGGTAACAAAATAAATTGATATTCTCAAAGTTCTAAGTCGTTTATGATAGAGCTTCTGTGTAAACGACGATAGAAGTAGACTTAGCCGGGGCGTACAGAAAAAGGTTACGGGGACTACTAACGCGAGAAAAAGCAATATAGAGCTGGCCATGTGCAAAACAATCAGTACTGACGCGTAAAGTTTGACCTTGCGCTTTATTTACGATCGTCGCATAACACACGCTGAGTGGGAAACACACTTAAAATAGGGATGTTAGATGATCATCGATGTTAAAAATTAAAACTTCGATGTTTTAACATCGATGTTGACATATGTCAAACATCGAAACATCGACGTCAATGAACCCATAATCGATAATTGGGAACTTGCAAACAATGCGAACTCGCGAAATCAATATCAACTAAATCTTGCATCTGCTCTGAAGATTAAAAATTTTGAATAATTCAGAATTTCTGAACGCATCGTTCATCTGAAAAAATGTCAGTATGGTGAGTCAAACTTAATTGTCAAGTGTCTCCTGTAATGTCACAATGGTCACTGCTTTCGCTTTATTTTGTAGTGTCGTTGTCGGTTGTCGCATAATAACTATTCTACGTAAATTGATATTCAAGTTAATTGTTACTTTTCCCTTGCTGTGTATACCCACATAATTTTAAAACAATGTGTAACTATCTACACATATACAAAAACCATCGATAATGGTCAACATCAATGTTTTGAGTGGCTTAAACATCGAACATCGATGTTGAGCTAGCGATGCCAACATCGATGTTATTATCCCTATCTTAAAACTGAAGCCTGAGCCGTGGTAGCTCAGATGGTTAGCGCTCGCTGTAAGCTTCACAGTACTCGAGCAACCCGGGTTCGATCCCCGCCGGCACCAATGAAATTGTCAATTGCAATTTTAAGTGCTGATTTACCACGTGCTCGGCGGTGAAGGAAAAAATCGTGAGGAAACCTGCATGTTTGAGAAATAAAAAATAATATTTCGATGACATGTGAAGTTCGCCAACACGTATTGGGGCAGCGCGGTGGACATTTCCTTGCCCTAAAACCCTCTCAGAAATGAGAGGAGGCCTGTGCCCAGCAGTGGGACGTAAATAGGCTGCAACTTTACTTTACTTAAAACTGAAAAAAAAGTTATTTGGTATTAGAGTGATTCTGGCTATAAAACAATATCACCATCACGACATTTATTGCGATTTTGCTACTTTTAGTTTTAGTCGAGTTTTGTTGAATAATTAAATATTTCAATACCTCTGTATATATACCTTACAGGCTTGCAGCTTCGTATGGCTCATGGCCATAAATTATTACAGTGAGTCTCAATACGATTCACCTGCGTAAAATCTTAACACCGCAATTCAGAAAAGGTTGTAATTTGTACAACGCCATCTATTACGTTCTTTGTGAGAAAACATCCTTTTTTAATTTAAGGAAAACATATTTTTACTGTGTTTTAAGTACTATAATAGAACGATACTAAATATATTATAATAGAACGTTTTTTTTCACACGAATCTTTTTATTACTATTTTTGGGATTTTGTGGCGCCATTAAACAAATTCGAACCTACATTTCAAAATAATAATCATGACTTTCGATAGAATTAACCAATTTCAATAAAACAAAGATTAAATGAACTTGATAATACGCTTTATGATTTTCTTAAGGATTTCATTGAAAAAAAAGATGTTTACTCAAAACGTCATGCGTCCATAAACAAACAGACAGACCGTCAGATAGTACAATTCTAAAAATTATAAAAATGTACTTATTTAATGATTTACAGTCCCAATAATGATTTTAGTCGCAAATTAATATACTATACAATATTCAGAAACAGACATAACATGTTATTACCATTTTTATTATATGTATAGATTTAAGAGAGATGGCGCTGTTAACATCAATTCTAAAAATAAGAGATTAATTCACACGATTGATACAATAAAAAACATAAAAGAACTTATAAATCAGTGCCTGCATAGTAAGCAAAAAAGAAAGTTTGATCCTCGCCGAAAAATGAAATTGTTAATAGCTCTTAAAATTTGATTTACCACATAGAGTACTCGGCGGTAAAAAAATAAAAAATAAATGAGATTGTCAACACGCAGTAGGGCAGCGTGTCATTAATATAAAGGTTAGAAGCAAATATGAAACTCAACTACAGGAATAAATTTTAACCTGCCTTTTTGTATCACATTTATGCCACACCACCATCTATCGAAGAAATGGGTTAACTATTGTGCTTCAGATTTAGTTAATAAGGTTAATATATTTTTGTATAATATATTTAATACGTTCTTTAATACTTTTGTTTACTGCGTTTTAGATATACATAATTATATCATTATTTTACATAATTTAACTATGATTTATGATATGATATTAGTTTAAAATGCACTTGATGACTCAAACAAAGCCACCGTTGAGCAAATTCGTACCTATACTTCCCTACCCATACTTCAGAATATTTATCATAACTTTTGATGGAATGAACTGATTTTAATGAAATAAAGACTAAATGTAACCCGAAGATACACTTTATAATTTCCTTAACAATTCTTATGACATAAATTAGTACTTTATACGTGATACGTTAACAAACAAACAGACAGACAGACAGACAGACAGACAGACAGAAAATTCTAAAAATGGTAGAAATGTATTTAATTACTTATTTTTAGTACCCCTCAATCACTTTTATTACAAAAATATAAAATGTACAGACATCTGCTATTTACAGTTTTATTATATGTATAGATTAGTTTGATGTACAATAACATTAGAAATAATGTATAAAAACAGAAAAGTTATCACATTTTTGACCGAATTTCTCACACTTTAACATTTCAGAAAGAAAATGGTGAAATTAAATTTTAACTTTTTTTTCTAAATATTTTGTTACTATTATACAGATAAAATTAATTTTCACAGATGATAAATTTCATATAGCACCATCTATAATTTTTTACTGTATTAATAACAGCTATATTTTGCACTGTACATGCTTAAACCGAAAAATGTCGTTTGGTGATTATAGCCACCATGGACAGATGAGGCAATAATTGTTTTTGGGGACTGTAGTCACCGTGGACGTCTGAGAGATTCTTTGATATTATAATAAACCATTTTGTACAAATTTTCTTTAATAAAACATTTAAACTTATTTATTGACAAATTTTGTACATTTTCAGGGATTTTGTTGTAAAAATGTATACATTGCCCCATAAATAAATAACTTATTAATTAGGAACACTTCGAAAAATCAACTAATCAAAATAACAATTATTGTATACTGTCAATTATCAAAATGGAGTCGTTAAAGCAGCGATTTAATTATTTGATAGACTGATGAAGAGCTATCGTATCACATAGTCATACAGATACAGAGTATGCAAACAAGACTGTAGATTATGAGTTATTAAAAAGTGACACACACGTGGCAAAGCCATGCTGCAGGTATATTAGTAGTATAGTTGTAGCACGAATGGTTCGGGTCGACCGGGGAAGGACCACGCTCTTACAGAATACCAGCCTAGATTAGCAGCTTAACACTGCTGTGTTTCGTTTGGAGTGTAGAGAAACGGAAACCTTATTTACTGGAAAAGAGGCATTCCATCTTAGTCCTCACGGGTGACAATGCATCAGCATTTTGATTCTTTATTGTGGATAGATGTAGATGTCTATGAGTCACAGCAACCACTTTTCATCAGGTGGACTGTGTGCTCGTTTGTCACCCTATCCTATAAAAAAATATTAGCCGGATGACCATATTACCCTCACGTACCCTAATCAATCACGTAAAATACCCTAATCATTAAATGCGAAGCCTAATACGCTTGGCAATTGTGGCGATTACATCAAATCATTTTGTCTCTGAAGGAGGTGCATGACCACCAGTGGCTTTTTCTATGGAATACGATACTATGAACCACGACTCTGCAGTAAAGTACTTTAACGATTAAATCATGTGATCGCCACGAATGCGTCATCATGATGGCAAAATAAGTAATGAAGCTTTTAATGTACCTATATTCTGACGACATTAAGTGTGACATTGTGATATTTCATATTATTTTAAATTCTAATATCTCAATTAACTCAAAATGAAAATTCGATAAAGTTTTGAGATAATACTAAAAGTTACATTTATACATATATGTATAAATGTATGTACTTTGTAGGGGTCTACGGGAAAAAGGCGTGATTATAATCACGCCACTTTCTCGTAGGGGTATGCAGGGACCACTTCTTTCCACTTGCTACGATCCTTACATACTTGTTTCGCTTTGTCCACTTTCATTATTCTCTTCATACATGCTCTACGGTTTAGGGTGCTCTTGACTTGGCCTTTTTTCAAGACGTCCTTGATTTGGTCTTGAAATGACCGCCTAGGTCTACCCCTTCCAGCACTTTCATTCACACTCGCCTTATACACTTTTTTCTTCAATCGTTCTTCATTCATTCTCTCGACATGGCCAAACCATCTCAACATACCTTTCTCAATTTTTGTCACTACATATTCTTTCAGACCACAACGTTTCCTTATTTCACTATTTCTTATCCTGTCACTCAGCTTAACTCCTATCATACTTCTTAACGCTCTCATCTCAACTGCATTTATTCTGCTTTCGTGTTTCTTCTGCCATACCGAACTTTCACTTCCGTACATGAGTGTCGGAACCAACACTCCCTCATGCACAGCCGAACGAGCCTTGTTAGACACCTTCCGACTGCTCATAAAGGAGTGCAAAGCTCCATTCACCATGTTTCCTGCATTCACTCTTCTTTCGATATCACTCTCACACTTTCCATCTCTTGTAAACTTTGAACCCAGATACACAAACTTTTTCACCTGTTCAATTTGTTCATCTCCAATCACGATATTGCAGTCTGTCACTGCCTCATCTCTTTCAAACACCATCACTTTCGTCTTCCTTACATTCATCTTCATTCCCTTCCTAACAAAAGCTCCACTCATAGTAGTTACCATCTCCTGCAACTCCTCGGCCGAAGACGCAAGTAATACTTGGTCATCAGTATAGAGAAAACATTTGACGAGTAACTCATTCATTCTCAACCCGCTTTCATTCTCTTTTAAATCTGTCAAGCAATTGTCCATGAACAGATTAAACAGCCACGACGCTACACATCCCTGTCTAACACCTTTTTCGATATTAAACCATTCAGTGTATGCCCCGTTTATCCTTACACAAGCGCTAGAATCCCTATAAAGAGATTGCAATGCTCGTACGAGGATACTGCTCACACCGTTCACGGACAGTGCTGACCACAATTCATTCCTCATCACTCTATCATAGGCCTTTTCTACTAAATGTAGCTATTTATAATATAATAATAAATATTTATTTCATTTCCAATTACACATGTTTACATACAGGAACAAATATGATTGCAATTAAATAAAGTTACAACAAGTCTAACAAAAATAACATGCTGTGATAAAACTAAAACTATGTGTAGCTTAATAATGAAAAATTTACAAAAGAAAAATAGAAAAGTCAAGTTTATAATATTAGCCACCTACCTAAACTAGGTTGAGTACCTGTGTTTCAGACATCACTTACACAATGGGTTTAATAATGTAGGACACTAGATATTTAAATAATTAAACTATGTTATATAATAAATAAAATAAAACTAAATAACAATTAATTGCTAACTACAATTAATTCATACTATTTTATAATTTCTAACAACTTCTCCGTGTCTTCGTAATTTAATTTATTTAGAAATTCCCTTACACTTATATTACAATTCTTATAACTTAGACTATACCTCCTTTATTGACTTGTTGAGCTTGTTATATAAAAATGGTCCTAAAAATATGTAAAATCTGTTCACAAATGCGTGTTTGGTTTGAGGGCTTATACAAACTAAGTCCATCCTTCTCGTGTCTATGGATTTTAAGTTAAAGTTTGGTATGCTGTTTTAATATGATGTTCAGGATAAGCAACTGACGGACAGTTAGTACTACATGCCATGTAAAGTTGATGTGTAGGAAACATGAATGGACGGAAAGTGGCTACCTTTAGAACTGCTTTCTGAGCACGTTCTAGTGGGAGCAATATTGTTTTAGAAGCACCACCCGAAGTAGTAATGCCATAAGTGTGTATGGATTGACACAAAGCTAAATAGACCTGTCTTATCAATTTGAAGTCAATGATGTTACGAAGTTATTTAAAAATATATATTAATTTAGAACTTTACCACAAAGCAAATCGATGTGCTTGCGAAAATTTAAATTTGTGTCCAGCGTGATACCCATATATTTTATATTGTCTGTTTTTGTTAATGCGGGACATGCACATGAAGTGTCATCATACGAGTTACAATGATGAGCGTAAATATTTAGGTGAGTAGGTATGTTATTGTTTCTCATTAAATAACATATATTGTGTTTTATCTGCGTTTAAACATAGGAGATTATGAAGAAGCCAATTAGATACTATATTAAAGCCTTCCTGAGCGTATTTATAAACCTTATCTCGTGATTTAGCTGAAAATAACAGGGCTGTGTCATCCGCATACGACATTATAACACCATTTTGAAGTTGAAGATTGCATAAGTCATTTATGAAAATTAGGAACATTGTAGGCCCCAGGATACTACCCTGTAGCATTCCTTAAGAGCTGTTATGTAATTCAGTACTTGTATACTCACCGCTTATAAAACATTGAAAGCGATCACTGAGGTAATCAGAAAAAAATTGTAGTTGAGTTCCCCTTATGCCAAGTGTTTCAAGCTTTTGCAATAGTATAGGGCAAGAGATAGTATCAAATGCTTTGGCAAGGTCTAAAAAGACCCCAATTGAGTGCATACCATTATCAAGATTACTTGTGACATAATTTATCAATTGGTGCAAGGCATCATTACATGATCTCTTAGGCGTAAAACCAAATTGTCTGTCTGAGAGCAAGTTGTTAGTTTCCAGCTATTTTAATAACCTGGTATATATGATCTTTTCCAAACTTTTAGATAAACCAGATAAAACTGATATCGGCCTATAGTTACTAAGTTTTTATCACCAGCCTTGTATATAGGAGAAACCACTGCTTTTTTAAGCACTTTCGGGAAAATACCATTTGATAGGCATAATTGAAAGATATGTCTTAACAGAGCGGCCAGTAAATGTTTAAATGTTTTGAGTATGCAATTAGGTATATTGTCCCATCAAACTGCACAATCTTCTTTTAAGCCAGATATTATACTTAAAACCTCATCAATATCGGTATTTAACAATACAAAATAATTTAACTTAGAAAAGGATGTGGGCATAAAAATTGTATTACGAGTGTTGCGTTTTGCCAACATTAATAAAATAATTATTTACTTTATCAGTTGCTTCGTTTGGGCTTTTTTCTAATGACAGTAGATCAAGTGGGGGTCCAAGGTTTTTTGAACAGAAAGCATTATTTTTAATGAACTTCCATACAAGTTTACTGTTTTTACCGGCAATATGATAAAAATGTTTTACAAAATAAAACATTTTTATCATATTGTATTTTGAGGTTTTTTAGTAGTTTATTGCCAAAATTCCTATATGTTTTATAAGTAGCAGAAAGTATTAAATTATCAGGAGAAAGCTTAGATTTTAAATGAAGTTTGTCTCTATTTCTTATACTGCGGACAAGACTATGTGTTATCCAAGGTTTAATATTATAATACTTACGTGATCGTTTTATTGTAAAGAATTTATAAAGTAACTCAAGGACGTATTTGCATCGTCAGAGCAATAAACAAAGTCAAAATTAATGCTACGAATGTCATTTTCAAGGTTCTTCATATGGACTTTAGTGTAGTTGCGTATGCAGTTTTTTCTAGGTAAGGCTAATTGTAATGTTAGTAAAATTGCTTGATGATCAGTAAGCGAGGAATTAGTAACTAATGTTAAAGAAGCTTTATTTGATTTAATCACAAAATGGTCTAAACAGGAGCCGCTTTGATGTGTAGAATGGTAATGTGTTGGAAATATCCATGAAAAGAGCAAATATTTAGGTAGTTATGTGCGTTTTATGTGTTTTCCCAGGGGTAATGTTAATATTTATGTCACCGGTTAGGATTATATTTTTCTATGTGCTGTTTAAGGTAATATTAAGGGGCTCTAGAAATCTATCAATATTTTGTGAAGTAGGTCTGTAAATTGCGATAACAATCGCCTCGGAATTAATTCGAATGATTAAGCAATTACTATCCTGGAATGTAGGTTCTGTTACAGTTACTTTTAAATTATTTTTAACATAGATTACTAAACCATCATTTTGATTAATGTTTTTCTCGGTTTTGTGTAAAGAATAGCCATCTAGAATCGGTAGGTGGGGTGGGAGGTTTGACATGCAACATTCTGTAAGGACAATAATATCACATTTTATATCCAGTCTATGCAACAAAACTTCAAACCCGGTTATATTCCAATTTATGCTTCTAATATTTTATGTAAGTAAGATTAACTTATTTTCAGGACGAGGAAGGAAGTGTTTACAGTAATCAACATTACATGTTTTAGCGTCAAACACTGAAAAGTTGTCTTGGTCATTGAGTAATTGATTCGTCATACTTAAGCTTAAAGTTAAACTAAAACTATTGTTTTAGAGCTAAGTAAATAATATAATATGCGGCGCTCTTAGGCGCCCTCATAGTCTATGGAGTTGATATATTTGTTCTCTACGAGTTTACGTGCTAGACAGCTTTCATCACCAGTTTTGTGGTCGTATTTTCTTTTAAAACGTTGGCACGTCGCGCAAACGGGGGCATGTGCTTTGTTATTACATTCCTTAAAGGAATGCCCGAGCTCTCCACAGTAGTTACACGTAGGGCTACTTTCCCGACAAAATTTGGCTGAATGACCAAACTGCTGGCAGTTTAAGCATCTTGTTACTATTGTAAAGTCTCTGATTGGGCATGAGGTCCAATTAATATATATTCGTCCTTGATTGATAAGGGCCTTCCTGATGCTAGGTCGCACTTCAACAATGTAATTACAGGTAGGAAGGTTTTTCTGACCTGGTTTATGGCTCAGTTTGACTGTTGCCAGGAAGAACTCACGCTTGGCATTAGGAAATTTATCGGCAATATTTTGTTCGAAGATGCACTCGAACATTTCTTTATCCGTGAGGGCTACAGGGACACCAACAATTGCAACCTTTGGACGTCATTTAGTCGGCTCTTCCATGGTAAGGCCAGAAGATACAAGATTCTCAGAGTTCTTTAATTTGTTGATATTTCCTTTTGTCTCAGCGCTAATTATAACTCCCCCTTTTTTACCTTCCTCATGTCCTGGACATGTAGTTTGAGTTCTTCTGGAGATATTATCTTTTGTAAGACGCACTTCGTATCATCACTGGATTTGGACTTGTCCCTCCGATAAATTGCTAGGGTACAAAGATTGTTTGGGCGAATGAGGGTTTGGCCACCTTATTTGACCATGTCCACAAAACTGGTTCCAGAGTCCGGTTTTGATGACTCTTCGATACTATTCTTGAGTTCTTTTTGGGATTGGTCAAGTTGGTTCTACAGAGATACGATGGAGGTCTGGGCTTTAGTGGCATCAATTTTGAGGGACATGTACTGGACTACCAACTGTGATGTACCGTGGCTTACTTTTCAACAAAGCGAGCTGATGTGCATTTTTTGATCCGAGTTAAGTTCTCCGTCTGTAGCGATTGAGCACACCTCGTTAAGGCACATTTCAATGGTTGTCATCCAATGTTGTAACTCAGGAGTTGGAATTGTTTTGTTTGGTTTGCTTAAAGTGGGTGTCTGCATGGGTGGGATTGATGGAGGCGGGGTGAGAGTGGTCCTGGCACTCCGGTTGAAGGGGCTGTTCCATTTTAGTCCATATTCTAGTACTTTTAATACATAAACCTAAAATATATCAACAAAATCACTAACACAAATATAACTAAAGTATGTCACAGTTACTACCGGTATTGTTATAACGAGGTCACGGCTAAGCACATACATACTTATTTCATTATATTAATTACTAATAAATAATAATTAAAATATGTATGTATTTTGAAGTAATTTATTGATGGTGTCCAATAAACAATTGCAATTAATGTGTTTTTATTGTTGCCAGCGGAGATCGAATTCGGTTTGCTCATGTACTTTAAAATTCCAGGTGAGTGTTTATCCATTGAGCTTCCACGTTTTTCCTGTGATCTACGATCTAACACCATAATAGCGCCCTATATTTGTGTTTTATCTACATGATATGATTAATATCTATGAGAGTAAAAAATTGTAGGAAAGCAAAGTATAACAATAATTATTTATTTTCAGATAAACATTTATCGGGACCGTGCTTTGTGGCATTCCTTGGGTTAGGCCTATGTTCAGCAGTGGACTTGTGAAGGGCTGTAATGATGATGATGATTAAAACATTTATAAAACACTGTGAGTTTGAATACTCACTGTGGGTACAACAGTTTTTGTATATGATATATTAGAACTAATTTCGCTTTAATCGAAAACATTTTGATGAATCAAAAACGAGTAAGCGTGTTATACCTAGCTCACACTGAAAACCAGCACTGCTTTGCAGCTTATGCTTTGACCTTATTGATATGATATTTTTATAGAATATTGGTGAAGAGCACACAGTCCACTTGATGGTAAGTGGATCCTGTGGTCTATATGCATCACATCACATTAATCCTTGATTAAGAATCAAAATGCAGATGCGTTGTCACCCCTGAGAACCAAGATGGAATGCCTCGTATCCAGTAAAAAGGATCTCCGGTACTTTACACTCGTCACACAAAACACAACAGAATTAAGCTGCTATTTTACACTGGTATTCCGTGAGAGCGTGGTCTTTGAACGAGAAAATCTTATCACCAGCAGCGTTGGACGGTCGAACTGACCTCTCCATGCTAGAACCATAATATAGCTCCAGAGTGGCTCTACCACGTATTAAAACCATTAAATAAAAATATTTTAATTTTTTCTGTGTTATTTTTAACTAATTACGCATGTATGCACTGATTCTTATTTGTTAATGCGTAAGCAGTCTAATAGTGTGTGCATATTTTGGGTTTTATTTTACATTTTTTGTTTTAAGTGTGTGTTTAATATACTTAGTTCTTTCTTTCTTTCTTCTTTCTTTCTAAAGATACAACTTTTTACTAGCCCAACATGCACTTGTTAAAATAATAATTGATGACGTAATAAGACGTGATTTCATGGCGATCACATGATTTAATGGTTAAAGTAATTGACAGCAGTAATTGACATCGTATTCCATGGAAGAAGCCACCAGAGGTCATGCACCTTCTTCAGAGACAAATTGATTTGATGTAGTTGCCACTAATGGCAAGCATGTTAGCGTTCACAGTTAAAGTCTAGGGTATTTTACGTGACTGATTAGCTGTCGTCACACTATGAAGAACATGTCATCTAATTATTATAGTGAGTTACATCCTAATACAATACACTACCGTGCACAGGCCTCCTCTCATTCTTATAGCGGCTGCCAATTCCTTATCTACTATCCTATTTTATTTAACCCTTTTAACTTATAGTACTTAACATATTAACGAACTAATGTTAATACATAATGTTATTTTAGTATCTGCAAGATGAAATTAATTCATCGCAGCAGTCGCAGTTGAAATTAAAAATACATTCAAATATAAGTTTTGAAAGTTTATATGAACACAAAGGTTTTAAACAAAGAAACTTATGTGATTGTTGTTATTTTATTTTTTATTACGAAATTATTTAATACATAAGATTTGTTTAAAATATTAAATTTGGGAATCAACGTCCTTCATGGCACTCGACACGAGTGGCGTCCACGCAGCGGTTAACGGTAGAGTCGAACAGAAAGCCGGAGTCACAGAGCAACAGCCGCGCTACATTCTCCATACAAGAGAAGAAGTAGTGGCAGCTACCAGGGATGCTGTAAAATAAATATAATTGTATAAGTATTGTTATTATTTTTTACTACGTAAGAGAATCCCTGTTATTCATATATGCAGTAATAAATAAACTAAACTTAGTAGTAATAAATGCAACTTAGCAAATCAATCTTTCTTTCAGTTTTAAAATACATACAGTTAAAAATCGAAATTAATTTTACCTGAAATTAACTACGTAAGCCTTGCCAAATTCATCGTAAGTTGCAGGAGGACATTTGAAGCCAAGAAATTCTGAAATTTGGAAATAAATATTTATTACCCATTCACAAAAAGTGATTGTTATTGCATTAAATTTGTGGAAAGTTGTAGGTACCGTCAGCGTTGCAGCTAGGTACAAGATCAGGCCAGTCGCAGCGACCAGTTTCTGGATTGAAGGCAAGACCCATTGAGCACTCCATTTCGAACGCTTTACCCGCCACACACATTCGGTATTTGCCACAATCGGAGCGAGTCGCTAATGGTGACGCGAAGAATCCGTACTGGTTCTTGCAATCTTGTGACGCTATGGCTTGTTCTGTTAAAATAAAATAATTAATACAGCATGGTACTTGCAAATTAGAGGCGCGTATATAAAATATTTTCGTGTTTCGTAAAATGGTGACTGAAAATCTATCAACAAGTTTTGGCTAGAAACCTAGTTTCAGAATCTTTAGAAATTATCAACAATGATGCTAATAATTTCTAACGAATTTCTAAACCACAGAGCACGGGATATCTTCGCCGCTATCTTGGCGGCATGGCTATTCCATGCTCTGTGATGTTCAGTCATAATCACTTCAGTTTGTGATATAATTCGTAAGGCGGTCAAAGACCTTGATAAGTGATGATATAATGTTAGTGGGGATACTTACGAGGTGTATCGTCGTCATCACATTGCGCGTCGGATGGGTAAGCACAAGGGTACGTGGGCCATACCACATCACGGATAAAGTACATGCCATCAGGACAAGTCTTGTATGTCGCTTTGTAAGCCTAGTAAAAGTAATAAAACGGAACTTAAGTACTTTTTTTATCAGCCCGTGTAAGTTATCTGCCGAACATAATCCTCTTCAGTTGTAGTGATGATAGATTAAGTGTTAAATGAATTTGACATGATATAGGGACGTCGAAAAAATCACCCTGTATACACCATGTATGGGGCAGAAGTCGCTTTTCGAATAACTCGGTCAGGGAAGAACTACGTTCTCACGGAATACAAACCTTAGTAACAACAAAATGATGATTACTATGCATTTCATCGTTACAGTTGCCCAATTATCTATGGGCAACTGAAACGACTTACCATCTGGTGGACTTAGATGTTTGCCATTCTAATTAATGTATATGAAAAAAAGAAACTTTATTCCCTGGATGTCATAAGAATCGTCTAATAAAATAGTCAGAAAATTCTCAAAGTATTGTAAGAAAAATATAAAAGGTGGCGGAATAATCATTATAATAATACAAATATTCATTAAATAGATGAAAGGTATCGCCTTTAATGCGATAAGTGGCGATTACGAGAAATCCTACCATTTGAAGAGAGTTACTCTCAACAGTTATATAACAGTAACTATAACAGACTGATAACAGTTATTATCAAAATAACTTAATGTTAAAAAATGTAAATAAAACTATAATAAAAACACAGAAACTTACGGTGCATTCTACATATGAGTCGCAGCTGCCTTTTATCTTGTAGTAGGTATTGTATTCCTTACAAACTATATCTTCAAGAGCGGCGTCTTGAGTTTGAATTTGCGTAGCGCCTTTAAAATAAAATATATTTTGTTAGTTGTTGCTGTGGTGAACGACAATAAGAAATGTTTGTCCACAGCGTGAGTTATTTAGTACTATGATAGTCAAATCCGTCTAGCTAGATGATTTCTCCTATTACTACAAATGTAGTATGAAAAATCATATTTATAGTCATCGAAAAAAATAATCAGAGAAATCATTTATAAATTTAAAATATCAGTACTTACCAGAAATCGCACATAATGCAGCCGCAATTGAAATAAAGAAAAACATTTTTCTTATCGAGCAAGTAGAGCTTTGCAGATGATTTTAAAATGATAATTGTATTGCATTTGTTCCCAAATTTATACTAAACGAACTAATTAGTGATTAAATTAAGTGCTAATTATTTTTGCATTACCACGGCAAAAAACAATAATGATCACTGATCAATTAATGATTATTTGCGTAATACATGCTCAAAATATTTGGTAAGAGTAAGTTGAACATTTTTTAAAACCATATTTCCTTAAAATTACAGAATAAGTATTGAGCTTTTACATTTTGTTTGTTATAAAATCGTGTTTATAAATCTTTAAGAGATAGAAGATTCTTCGTTTTGTTCGAAGTTTATTTTATATCTCTTGTCGTTTAACAGATATGATTATTACTTACGCTTCAAAAATTACTTACGCTTAAATTCTCTCATTTTCTGCCGACTTCCAAAAAGGAGACGGTACTCAATTCGACGCGTATGTTTTTTTTTATGTGTGTTACCTCATAACTTTTTACTAAGTGGACCGATTTCGATGATTCTTTTTTTTATATGAAAGCTGATACTTTTTGTCCCATATGAATTTGATCTAGGTTAGACCAATATTTATTTTATTTATTTTTATTTATTTATTTATTTATTACAAAGTATAGTTATTTAATAACATCCGACAGTACAAATAAACTTACAAAAGTTTTTCCATGTACCGCCAATTCGTAACTTCGATCATGTTCAATCGGTTCGCGTTGCGACAACTTATTTATTGACGTATATAAATGCTGTGACAAAATAGCAAGATGTTTTTTTTTTATCTAGGTGTGTACCAAAGCAAAATATGGTTAGTATTAAATGAAAATTAGTAAATTTTTTTTATTTATGTATATTATATTATTGTGTGTGTTAGTGTTATATGTTTAGTTTTATATTTTAGTTTAAGTTATTATTAGATATCGTTAACAGTTTGTCGATAAAATACTGTTTAAGCATATATTTAATTTTTTTTTCAGTAAGATCATTTTTTATTGGTTTGGGAATTTGGTTCAAAAGAGCGGGAATTTGATATTGTAATCTAAATTTTCCGTACATATTTTTATATTTTGGGATAATCATATATGGATTAAGGGCTTGTCGAGTAAGTTTTGTATAAATACGGCTAGTTTTTGAGTTATTCGTAATAACTTATATTGAAGTCGGCTGTACAAAATTTTTAATTTTAAATTATATTTATATTTACTTTGTCTCACAATCCCTTAAATAGGTTTTTACTAAGTTTTACAATGCAGAATTACAATTGCAGCTTGCGGTGGAAGTTAAAATTAAAATCAAAGCCTATATTTTTTACTTTTTAGTTATCGCTGGACAGGTTTCTCAGTCTGATCATCTCATTCAACGCATCATTGTTGCAAGGTCGTTTGTCGGTTAATTTCAAACAGTCTAGCTCTTCAATAAGGAGACCCTCTAATGATTTACCCTACTTAAGACCGCGTATGCTTGACCAGCAGTGAAGAGCTTCAAACCTAAGTATACAACGGCATGGTCGACATACCCTGCATTTTATGTACTGTGCAAGCCCTGTTGGGCTATAATTGGCAGCATTCATCGTTCTGCTGTGCCGTGACTATATTTTGCTGGAAGTTGTACAGTCTTGGGTTTAACGAGATGAACACCGTCTTTACCGAAATCTATACGGACGGATGGTATGTCAGTATCATACATTTGTGCTCTCTGGAAGCAGGGCCATATGATTTCTGTAATATGTCCAATGGCACCATTCACCAGACCTTTGGACAGTCAAAGTTTATCAACCAATGCTACAGACTCGAGCAATTCAACCCCAATATCATATTCAAGGACTTCAAAAACCCCAGTACACCAATATTTCAGACGGATTGACATCATGTTACATCCTGATACCACTCAGTCCTCGGCACGGCCTCAACTTGACTCGAGTGTTTGGAGGAATGCACTACTTATTTCAGCTTGAAGCTTATTTGTGCCTTAAGAAACACAGTTCCAGGTTTGATTTTGGAGTTACCCTTCTCCTAGACAGGTTGCAAACCAATGCTTTTGACGCTTATCCTGTCAAATCACACAAGTCAAAGTTAATCAACCGATGCTACAGACTCGAACAATTCGACCTCAATATCATTATCGAGGACTGCTAAAACCCCAGTACGCCAAAATTTCAGACGGATTGGAGCAACCGAGTTTATGATCACCATCTTATTTTTGGTTAATTCGCATTCGTATTTTCAGCAAGTCCTTTCATTTGATACCCATATTGTAGGAAAGCATAAAAAACTTAGCCTGCCATCTTTAGAAGTCCATCATACTGGATTTAGAGTGATGTCTTTTTATTTTTCGAGTTACAAGTAGTAAACAAGCTCTTTCATTTGATACCCATATTATAGGAGTGCATTAAAAATAACTAGTCCGCCATCTTGGATGTTCCACCATGTTGGATTTAGAACTACGTCACACAGCTAATCATGCATTGTCATCACTTAACGTGTATACAAAATTTCAGCTCAATCGATCGAAGATATCTGCTTCAAAATTGAGTTGCAAGATTCCACCCGAACAAACATAGTTACATTGCAAGTTAAATAAAAGCTTATAATAAAACCCAAAAATACGATTCTTAGACTGCTTATGAATTAACAAATAAGAATCAGTACTGTATGCACTGATTCTTATTTGTTAATGCGTATTTAGTTAATAAAAAAACAAAAAAATTAGTATTTTTATTTAATGCTTTTAATACGTGGTAGAGCCACGCTGCAGGTATATTATGGTTGTAGCATGAAGGGGTCACTTCGACCGATCAACGCTGCTGGTGATAAGATAGCTGGTTATTCAAAATTCCCCTCAAAGGCTTTGTAAAGTCATTCAACGAGGACCACACTCTCATAGAATACCAGCGTAAAATAGTAGCTTAATTCTGTTGTGTTTTGTGTGATGAGTGTAGAGAACCGGAGACCCTTTTTACTGGATACTAGGCATTCCATCTTGGTCCTCGGGGGTGACAACGCATCTGTTGATTCTTAATTGAGGATTAATGTGGATGTCTATGGGCCACAGCATCCACTTACCATCAGCTGGACTGTGTGTTCGTTAGTCGACCATATTTTATTAAAAAGAATATCATATTTTTCAATGTGAGTTAGTTATCTTAACACAATTATCGCGTTTTTCATTTATCAAAATGTTTTCAATTAAAGCGATATGAGTTCTAATATATCTTATACTTAATATCTTATACTATAATATATACTTATATTAATATCTTATACGAAACTGTTGTACAGTGAGTATTCAAACTCACAGTGATTTAGAAATGTTTCTCTGAAAATAAATAATTATTGTTATTTTTGCTTTCCTTTGAGATGTTACTCTCATAGATATAAATCATATCATGTAGATACAAAACAAATATAGGGCGCTATTATGATGTTAGATAGTAGATCACAGGAAAACCGTTGAGCTCAGTGAATAAATGCCCACCTGGAATTTTATACTCGTAGTATATGAGCAAACCGAATTCGATCTCCACTGGCAACAATGAACATTTTGATTGCAATTGGTTATTGGACACCATCAATAAATTACTACATTATACATACATGTTTTAATTAGCTATTTTTAGTATTATCTCAAAACTTTGTCGAATTTTCATTTTGAGTTAAATGAGATATTAGAATTTAAAGATTTATATGAAATATCACACATCTTAATGTCGTCAGAATATAGTTACATTAAAAGCTTCATCTCCTATTTTATCAAGCGTAAATAAAGTTTGATGATTATCTCATAAACCATTAGTCACAGAAAACTTGGAACTAAACTTTTTTTAATTGGCATACACAAAAAAATCCATGACTCTATATTCTATCTCTTAAAGATTTATACACACCATTTTACAACAAAAAATGCACCCGTAAGCTTAAATACACCCATTAAATGATTAATGTAAATTTTATATAACACATTATAACCTCTAAACGTGGTAGAGCCATGATGCAGCTAAATTAATTGTACAATTGTTGCACGAAAATGGGTCGGCTCGACCAGGGAAGGACCACGCTCTCACAAAATATCAGCATAAAGCAACTTAATATACTGTATGGTGAGTGCAGAAAACCCGAGACCCTTTTTACTGTAAAAGAGGCATTCCATGTTAGTCCCCGCGGCTGACAACGCATCTGCATTTAGACTCACAAACAAGTATAGATGTAGATGTTTATGGGCCACAGCAACCACTTACCATCAGGTGGACTGTGTGCTCGTTTGTCACCCTTATCCTAGAATAGCATTGAATAGAATAATTTTTTATTAAATATAGATTACAAGTGATTCTTATTGAAAGTCATTTTTTACTTTAGCACTGGTTCGAAAAAAAAAATCCTCTGTCCTGGGAAGAACCAGCAAGAAACCTAGCGGGCCTTTTTTAAATAAATTTTACAATATAAATAATTACAAACTATTTTCAAAATTTATCTTAGAAACAGCTTGGAAGCGACCACCTCTGTCCCAGGGGTTATTAACAACCATGTATTCATTTATATTATAATAACCCTTTTTATACAGCTTTTGTTTAATTATATATTTAAACTGTTTACCTTGTATATTTTCTGGTACTTCGTTGTAATAGCGTATACATTGCCCCAAGAATGAATTACTGACTCTGTGGAGTCGAGAGTCCGGTATCACTAGCTTGTGTTTGTTCCTAGTGTTTACGGAGTGTATATCACTTTTTCACTGAAACTACGAGTATCTTTATTTTTGTGAACATACATTAAATTTTCGTAAATATACTGAGAGGCCAAAGTCAATATATTTATTTCTTTGAATTTTTCTCTAGGAGACGCGCTCGGTTTAAGGTTGTAAATAGCTCTTATGGCCCTCTTCTGCAAAACAAAAATAGTTTCAAATCAGCCGCATTTCCCCGTAGCAAAATCCCATAAGACATTATGCTATGGAAATAAAAAAAACCTGTAAAAACCTATAAAAACCTATAAAAATACCATATGTGTACAAAAATATGTTCTCATTAACATATTTTAAATATGCAGACTCAGTTACTTTTGCATTATTTGTGGATAAATGTATTGCCAAAAACATTAAATTGTAATTACGTTATAAAAATCATAATTTAATAACGTGATTATAACACAAAAATGTTGGTGTCTACTGGGAAATTAATGATATTATTAACAAATGACATCGGCCATAGTAGATTTTTTTATTACTTTAAAAACATTTTAGCTAGCTTTTCGACCACGGTGTTACCCTCGTCCAAGTTGTGACATCATAAATTTATATTTTATTCTATAATCTATATAGGTATAATGTACATCTCCCTCATAGGACAATCCTTTGCGTAATAAGATTGTCTGAAAGAAATCACTTCCAGAGCCTTAAACTTTTTTTTTGTTTTTTTCTTTGTCATATTTTGCAAAATTTCTCCAAAATGGCACACAAGCTTTTTAAATAGTTCTTACACTAAAAAAAAAAGTTCTTAAAAATATTAATATTTTTATTTGAGAGTTTTATTTTTATTCCCCGTTCTATAAGAGAAATTATCATTATTTCCCGAAATTGAATATATTCGCGTGAGCGTGCATGCTCCGTCGCCCTGTAATCACCCGCGAGCCCCGTTGCAGGCCGTTTTCGGACATCGTCGACGGTGGACCGCGCGTCGGTGTTGGAGCGACTTCGTTCAAATATATTTTAGTTTTTTTTAAAGTTTATACTCAATTATAAATATTTTTATGACTACAAATACTTAATTTAGTTAATATCTGTACACAGGTAACTGTAAATATTGTTTTCTAAATTAATTAATTTTTAAAGTGCCCAAAGAAGAAGAAATTTGCGCAGCGACGTTGATTAGTGAAATTGAAAAATGCATTTTTATATAATTTAGATGTGGAACGACCAACATGCTGTCGTTACTTAGATTTCGATAGTGTTTAATACCTATGTAATTTTATTGTTGCATATTTTTATTAATTAGTTGATACGGAATTTTATAATTATGTATTATAATAAAAGGCTGTTTTTATGAGTACGACTTTAATAAAATATTATTGGGTAGGGAAATATACATAGATATCTACAGATACTTAAATTTAGGTACACTGTTATCAAATTAAATCAAACAATTTAAATAAATAAGAAATGGTGCTTCCCTAAGTGCTATATCAACACATTATCGGGTTTATGGATTTTTTTTAATGTTAGACAAACTATCATCTAAAAAATGTAAAAATTTTAAATTGGAGAGGGGTTTCTCTACGTGATAAAGTTAGAAATGTAGATATTCGCAGTAAAACCAGAGTAACTGACATAGCCTAACGGAATATTAAAGTGAAATGGCAATGGGCTGGCTACATAACGTGGAAAATCGATAAAAATGGGAAGAAAGGTTCTCGAGTGGCAACCTCGTACCAGTAAGCTAAGTAGTACTCAACCTTTATTCCTCTTCACGTATTCTCATACGCTTTTTCACACACACACACACACACACACACACACACGCACGCACGCACGCACGCACGCACGCAGGCACGCACGCACGCACGCACGCACACACGCACGCACGCACGCACGCACGCACGCACGCACGCATGCACGCACGCACGCACGTTCGCACGCATGCACGTACGCACGCACGTACGTACGCACGCACGCACGCACGCACGCACGCACGTACGCACGCACGCGCGCACGCACGCACGCAAGCACGCTCGCACGCGCACACGAGCACACGCGCACAAGCGCACACGCGCACACGCGCACACGCTCACACACGCACACGCGCACACGCGCACCCGCGCACACGCGCACCCGCGTACACGCGCTCACGCGCAAACGCGCACACGCCCACTTGCGCACGCGCACGCGCAAATGCACACGCCCACGCACACGCACACGCACACGCACAGACGCACGCGCACGCGCACACGCACACGCACACGCACACCAGCCGCAGCCCTTTATTACACGTATGTAAGACTTTAAAGGAGTGGTCGTTGGCTAGGTTGTGTCCAGTGTCCAAAAGATGTTTGGCAAAATGGGATTTATCGGGATTGCAATTCCTGTACGCGGCTAAATGCTCTTTATAACGTGTCTCGAAATTGCGACCAGTCTGAAAGATACGATCAATTTTAAATTTACTTTTATTTAATATCTTTACAGCTGGGGAATATTAAAATTTCCGACAAAACAAAATATGCACGACAGTTAATGGTAATCTTAAATAATTAACCAACACTTAGTATTTTAATACGCAATAATCAGTATTACCTACTACTCTTTAAAAATTACTTACTCTTATATATTTTTGACTTTTTTGATGACTTTTATAATTTTTATTATTATTTCTAACAACTGCAAAAATTCGTAGCTGTATGTATAATTTTTTTTTAAAAATCCATAGGGAAGCATAGAGAAATAGATAGATAACACTTTATTGTACGCCAAAAATAACATAAATATTTAACAAAAAATGAGAAAAAGAAATGTGGTAATTGTACCACATTTCTTCTTCTCATATTTTGATAAATCACTGGTGATCTTATCGCTAAGAGCGATCTCTTCCAGACAACCTTTGGATAGACAAGATTGCAAACAATAAAAGTGTTTGGTTTGACGACATAAATAACATTATTTTTATTAAAGCCATAAAATAGAAATATAGAATGGTATATAAGCACATAGATAAGATAAATACATACATACATATTAATATATATGCATATATATATACATAGAAATATATATTTTTATAAATATAAATATATAAAAGTACAAATATATACTCTAAAACTATTACATATAACATATATGTGCCATACATATAAACGAGACGCAAACTACTACGTACCAGCTCTCGGCCAGGGTAGTCGGCGACGGCCCGTTCCACGCCTCGCGCGCCTCTCAAGGCCCCCGCACACATCCATACACCCACACATAGCTGCAAGCGAGTTTACGTGCACACATGCATAAGTGTCGTTTCTTTTCGCGTAGTGTATATTATCTTTGTCTAGGTACAAAGATGTTTTATGTTTTCGTGGTCTCCACATGATATTTTTGTCAGCATTAGGTACCCTTTTGTATCTGAAATGAATATGAATATTGCTACAAAAGTAAAGTAACAGGCTATACAAGTCTCTCTACTGGGCAGAAGTACCCTTCTGTATCTGAAATGAATATGAATATTGCTACAAAATAAAGTAACAGGCTATACAAGTCTCTCTACTGGGCAGAAGACTCTTTTTATTTCTGAGAGGGTTTTAGGGCAAGGAAATGTCCGCCGCGCTGCCCCACTGCGTGTTGACAAAAATTGCAATTACAAATTTCATTGGGGCTGCTGGGGTTCAAACCCGGGAAAAATTTACAGCGAAGGCTTAGACCTAGAGCTACTAATACGACACAAATAAATAAGATTTAACATATATAATAAAAACTCGTACGTACTTGAAACTTGAACACTTGATAGCTCGTGATGCCTACCGGACAAAGCTACAGCACCACACCGTACAATGTAATTGAAGATGCGTAACCGCGACTTAATTCTCAGTGATGCGCAAGCATAACAGGCAGTAAGCCACTTATATAATTGTCACCTCTGCAGTCTATTAATCTTTGCACTTTTATAAGTAATACAGAACGTAGTCGCTAGACGGTGTTGACGTTGGCTAAAATCTCTGCGATCGCCGTTTCGTCAAGGTCATTCATGCTTCTTAAAGCCTTAAAATGATTAAAATGTTAGCTCAACATATATGTTATAATAATAAACATGTAGCATATAAGTTAAGCTAACATTTATTAAATGTAAGCCGTTAACCTATATGTTGAGCTTTTTAACCTGTTATTGACCTGTATGCATATTATAAACATTCAATTTTAGAGGTAAAAAATTCCTCAAAAGGAGATTTTGTAGATCTTGTTTCCCACATAGTGAAAAAAAAACATCGAAATGATTATATACTTAAATTAAATTTTGCTTACTTTTCGCCAAAAGTACATGTCTTATACAGCGTAAAACATTATTACATTATTACATTGGGTATTTATTCAAATTTTCCGCTTATTTAAAAAATAACTTAATATTTAAATAATTTTCATGAGCTCTATACTTATAAGACTTGTCCTTTCCATAAATGCGATCTTGTAAATTAATTGTCGTGGCCATACCTCTTTGATATTTAATATAAAATATACTTAGTATGTACTCTAATATTTCTTGATAATTTACTAAATTATGTACTTGGCAATATACTTGACTATGTACATGATTGTACCACTGTCCGTCTAGGTTCTTGTTTCGCGTTGTTTATGACCTGACGATACGCCTTTCGGGTCTAGAACCTAAGTGTCAGTTGACTTTAAAACAATCAGCTGTTTATGGTTATTTTTTTCAATCCGACGATATTTTTACAGGGATTCCTGGTAGTTTTACTTCTAACACTGTTTACAAATAAGCGTTAGTGTAGTGCAAAACCTACTATTTTTGATACCATATTTTCACGTTGTATTGAAAAATCTTTACTGCGACCTTTATCTGGAGACTGTATGCAAGCAGTTGCGGGTACATATTTTATCTGAATTAAAATAAAAACGTCAGGGAATTAGTACAAATTGCACTATCTATCGTCTTGAATAGCCTATGATTCCAAAATTACGATTACTAATTTAGCCTTTTTACAGAGTAAGTAATGCTGCTGTATTTATTAGTTGTGACAAGTGATGAGCACCGGAGACCCTTTTCGATGATATAGACGTAATCCTAGTCCTCAGAGGTCACAACATATCCGCATTGTAAACAAACATAAACATTTAACTGAAATTTAACATAAACACCTATTCCTGGTGTTAACGCTTCTTTAATGGCGTCCTTCAAGCTGGAATCACAACTTACAATCAGAGACTTAAGAAAAAAAATTGTTACTTAATAATTTGGGAGGATTCTAGCCTGAATTCAAGCGAGCAGCCTCCCCTCGACAACACCGTTATTGTTTGCTTTTGAGATGTGATTCTATTTTAAAATTTAGTGATCAATTGGTTAGTGACTTTAATTTACCGGTATATTGCTTCAATGGGAGCGGAGTTATTCATATGTCTTAGGGAGGGTTCTGGCTTGAAGTTTATGTATCAGAGAATAACTACAGAACGCCTATTCCTTTCGTTTTGAAATATTATAACGTGGCTTGATTTATTATGCCGTGTCATGTAGGTGTGGCGTGAAACAATGTAAAAAAAATATAACTCGATTTCGTACCATAAGAGTATAGTATGAAGCACCCATTGTTGCTTGCATTGTTGAATACTTTAACACATACACATAAAATCATCATAAATAAAGGTTTATAAAGAAATAACCAAAATACAGATCAACTTGATTTAGGTTCAACTTAACATTTTCATTGTCCGGTGTCCAGACACTAGACAATAGCAATGACCCATATGTGGGTCACGGGACAGTTAACGTGTTAAAATGTAGATTGGCTTTTACAAAAATTGCTCTGCAATAAGAAAAAAAGGATTAATATGAGAATAAAGCAGCTGAGCAACATTTTCTCTGAAGTGTGCACACGTCAGGCACCTCGAGAACTTTTTCAAGAATTTCCTCATCGATTGTCGGTTCTTAGAGCTATATGGCCAACCCTTTGCCACTTCGGCTTATTAGCACTTTCTTTGTCCGGTTTCCAAACACTAGACAATAATAATGATCCATATGTGGGTCACGGGCAGTTGACGTGTTAAAAAGTAGATTGACTTTTACAAAAATTGCTTTGCTATAAGAAAAAAAAGGATTAATATGAGAATAAAGCAGCGGAGCAACATTCTTTCCGAAGTGTGCACACGTCAGGCACCTAGAGAACTTTTGCAAGAATTTTCTCATCGATTGTCGGTTCTTAGAGCTATATGGACAACCCTTTGCCACTTCGGCAAACTTATCTATTGGGGTATAATAATAGTTATTATTATTATTTATTACAATTAAAGAATATCTTAGTTTATAGTACACAAACACTTTGAAATACAGCTTAACAATAAATACAATTCAGTGAACATGCGTACGAACTAGATAACTTTATATCTGTGTTTCACACAGCAGCGCTCTTGTGAAGTATGACAGTGTGTGTATGTGTGACGGAGTTTGCGTATAAGATTTAAAGAGGATTTAAAGAGGTAACAAACTTTTTTAACTTTAAAAAAGTTTGTTCGTTCATCAAGTTTGTTCAAAGACTTCGTTCATTCATTCATTCATTCATCAAAAGCCTATCAAAAATCCATTGCTGAACATAAGACTCCCCCATAGGTTGCCTCATGGGACATATTTGCCATAGTTGCCAAGCTTGACAGGCGTGTTGGAATCTGCAATATTTTATTATGTAATTTACTGTCAGAAAGATACTGCTGCCCATCTCTTGTTTAATTTCCCTCTGTCGCCTATTAAGCCAGCCACGGCAAGATATGGGGTAGTGGGTTCACTTCCGCCACCACTACTTGACGAAGTTGGCAACTATACAAAAACATAGCGCATTGAATAGCTAAGCATGAGATCGTAAAGACAATATTCGCAATAGACCCACAATAATTGACATAGAGAGTGCTAAAGGAAACTTTTTTTATAGTATAGGGTAACAAACGAGCATAGACATCTACATCTATCTTCAAAAAAGAATCAAACTACAGATTCTTTACCACCCCCGAGGAATATGTTGGAATGCCTCGTTTTCAGTGAAAAGGTTCTTCGGTTTCCTACACCCACCATACGAAACACAGCAGCATTAAGTTGCTGTTTTACGTTGGTATTCTGCGGGAGCGTGTTCCTACCCCGGTCGCGCCAACCCATTCGTGCTACAACCATAATATGGCTGTAGCGTGGCTCTGCCAGGTATAAAAGTATTTATGAAAACAATACTAGCACGATATGAACATTACTAATACTTCCATTAACCACTGCATGTAAGCTTAAAATGCTTGTGTTAGAAGTGTTTCACGGTGGTAGTCAAACCATAGATTCGAATTCAAGACTTTCCAAATTTGCAATCCATTAGGTTAATGTCACTTCCAATTAAAAAGTAACTGCATTTTGCTTTGTAACGGTAGGTATAAAATTTGCAAAATTGCTAGATGGTTTCTAAATGAGCATTTTTTAATGTCAACCAGTTATTAATTAGTAAACTTAAATATAAACGTCATTGAGTACTTCAATATAAGACTAACACAATTTGTAGAAAGGGCAGTCAAAAACCAAAATGGCAGCAATTCACTTTACTTGTTAACTCATCAATAGATATAAATCTTGTTGCGGGCTACATAGGCTGCACTGAAAGTATCGGGAATGGAATATTTCCACTGTTCCTGTCATATTAAAATCTTTTTAATTGAAAACTCCTTGGTTTCAAAAATCGAATACCATTTATTTATTTAAGAAAAGATTCTCGGTCTTGTCACAAGGTTTTGTCAAACTTGTTTAGTCGTTGAGAAAATGGAATTGACTCGAGAAAATTCAAGAGCGATGATTTATTATGATTTTCGAAGTGGCTTAACACAAAACAGTGTGTTGACCGGATGATTTCTGCATTTGGTGATGATGCTGAATTTCAACGTGGACGTGTCAAGCTGATCATCAAGCAGTGATGATCCCCGTCAAGGTCGTCCAAAAACTGCAGTCACCCAAGAAAACGTTGATGCTGTGCGTAAGCTGATTGAGGAAGATCGACATGTGACATACCGCGAAATTCAGGCTACTTTAGACATTGGCATGAGTCAAATACAAATAATCTTGCATGAACAATTAGGTGTAAAAAATTTGTTTTCCCGATGGATACCGCATTCGCTCTGTGAAGAGCAAAAATCGGCTCGCGTTACTTGGTGCGTCAGAACTCTCGAAAGATTCCACGCAGGATCCTCAAATGCTGTATACAACATCGTATTAGGTGACGAATCCTAGATATACGCGTACGAACCCGAAACAAAAAACCAGTCACGAGTTTGGGTGTTCGAAAATGAGTTAAAGCCAACAAAAATTGTTCGTTCACGGAGTGTTGCAAAAAAATGGTGGCCACGTTGGTCTCCAAAACCGGCCATGTTACGACTATTCCTCTTGAGGGACAAAGAACGGTTAATGCAGAATGGTATGCTAGCATTTGTTTGCCACAGGTCGTTTCTGAACTCCTTAAAAAGAACTGCAACCGCCGCATCATCCTCCATCACGACAATGCGAGTTCTCACACCGCACACAGAACAAAAGAGTTTTTAGAGCAAGAAAACATAGAATTATTAGACCATCCGCCGTACAGCCCCGACCTAAGCCCTAATGATTTCTATACTTTCCCTTAAATAAAGAACAAATTGCGTGGACAGAGATTTTCATCACCTGAAGAAGCTGTGGACGCCTACAAAACGGCCATTTTGGAGACCGCAACTTCCGAATGGAATGGTTGCTTCAATTATTGGTTCCATTGTATGGAAAAATGTGTCAAATTTCGCGGAGAATACTTCGAAAAGCAATAAATACATTTTTAAAAATTAATGTTGTGTCACTTCCTTGATTCCCGAAATTTTCATGTACTTTTTTGCGTTTTCGTTTGCGCTTACAATACAAGGTATGTAATTATTCTGCTTTCATTATTTAAATTTTTTAAATCACATTTTGTTTTATTTTAGTGGAATCAAAACCACAGCCTCAGAAATAGAGATCCTTTGTGCTATTACAACCTGCAGCAGTAAAACAAGAGACTTCGACTACATTTCCTTGTTTTAAAATCACGCCTACTGAAATGGTACAAAAAGCACCAGAACCAGAGCATTCATGCAGAAATTCCACGGCATCTCCGTGTGCTACACCTGGGCCTACTGAAATAATACCGAAAATACCGGAACCGTGTCCCACATCTGCTTTAAGACGAGAAATTTCCAACGCATCTTCGTGTGCTACACCTGGGCCTACTGAAATAACACCTAGGGTACCTGAACCATGTGCCACATCCGCACCAGCGGAAATAATACCTAAAGTGCCGCAACCGGCTACTACGTCAGCACCGATCCAAGTAATTACAAAGGCTACAGCAACGACCCCCTCGCCGGTTACAACATCGACGCAGACTGTAACAACGCCGTCGATTACGACCAACTGTCGAAATGGTAAAATTTATCCCGAGGGCACGGGTAGTTGTGACCAATTCCTAATGTGCTATAACGGAATATTC
The DNA here is from genome assembly GCA_963668995.1 of Parnassius mnemosyne. NCBI lineage: Eukaryota > Metazoa > Arthropoda > Insecta > Lepidoptera > Papilionidae > Parnassius > Parnassius mnemosyne. The sequence continues at coordinate 18,371,338 of CAVLGL010000115.1, forward strand.
GTTTTATTGATATGCCCAGCTGGTCTGTCTTTCAACCACCAAACAAAGAGCTGCGATTGGCCAGGAAACGTGTAGGCTTGTGGTGCACCAGGTAAATAATATCACGAGAATTTATCAGTACATATAATCTAAACGTAATGAGAGAACTAATAGACTATATTTTTCCAGCAATCTAAGGCGAATAATTCTATTTGAAAGTAAACGACAAGAGGACGGTAATTGCAGGTATGTAGAATGGGATCCTTGAACTATATAATTTCAAGTTATCAAGCGTAATCTTTTCTCCAACGATTAATGGCGGCGGTAGAGAATCCATTACCCCTTATCATCACATAAGAGGTGTGAGGGTGAGGGGCTACATAAAAAAATGAAACAGGAGTTGCATCTTGATTGACATTCACAATTAACAATAATAAAAAAATGCGGTTGGCAACGCACCTGCTGAGCGTGGCAACTATGGCAAAAATCTCCTCTAGACTAGTATACTTTTGATAAGCTGTAATGAATGACTGAATGAATGAAAGCATAACCTTTACTTGATTGAACTTGCGTGATACACATTTTGTGAACAGTAAAATTGTACGAACAATATTGTTGATACGAATGATAACAATAATTGTAATTAAATTGTTAGCGATGCATAGTTTATCATCTCTTCTGCATACTTTATTACTTGGTTCATTATATAAAATAAAATAAGGTATTTTATGTGCAGGTGCTGCATTCTTCCCTTGACATTGTACAAATTTATTACAAGATCAAGATGGATGGCACCAAATTTGCCACTCAGATTAGGTTTAATTTATTAAATTGAATGTAAACAATGTTCGATTAAATAAGGTTGAAATAAAATTACTTAAATAAAACATGTGTATATTTTATACCTTAGACTTAGGACGCCATGCCTCAAATTAAAAAACAGCTTAAAAATTTAATTCAAACTTCGGTTTCGACCAAGGTTTGTAAACACCAAAAATATACCTAATAAGTAAGTTTCATTGAATGACTTAAAATTGTCCCCTTTCCACAAATCCCATTACATCCTGCATTCATCTACTAATGAGTGAAAAATACCGGACTTTTTTTTAAATAAAACTGAACTGACAAACGAGCTTACAGTGCACCTGATGGTAAGTGGCCACTGCAGTTCGTGGATATCTGCAGACAACTTCAAAGAAGGTAGGCTACAGATGCGTTTTCACGTCTCAGAACTAAGGTGGAATGCCTCGCAGCCTGTTATTAATTATTATACTGGCTCTCTATACACTGCTATTTGGCGACAGGAAATGGTAAAAGGGTGGAGCCTACTTAGACAGGCTCCACGACAGAAGATTAGTGATACCGACTACTATTACGGCTCCGTATAAGCTTACATAAGTATGCAGATTGTTCACCCCTCACGGGAAACAAACTTAAAGTGTAGTGAAAGATACGTTTTTCTCTACACCGGTCTACATAACGGTCGATCTTCAAATTGCAATTAGTAAGTTTATTTAGTAGTACTTAGTTGATTCTTAGTTACGCTGATATTCTGTGAAAGCGTGGTCCTACCACGATCGAGCCGAACCATTCGTGCTACAGCTATACTACTAATATAGCTGCAGCATGGCTTTAACACGTATAAACTCTTTGAATATATTCATAAACTGAACTTTAACGAAACTGAATAATTACTTAATATACGTCGTTAAATCTTATATGCAACCTACACATACACACTCTGTCATACTTCACAGAAAAGGGCTAAACTACGCTCTATAACTTTAAATTACTTATTGATTAGTGATCTGTTTTGTATACAGTGAAATGTGTAAACTTAAAGGGAGGAGCGCTGCTGTCTGAAACACAGATATTAAGTTATTTAGTTGTGTCTGAACGTGTGTCTTAAGCTGTTTCTCAAAGTGTTTGTATATATAAATTAAGATATTCTTTGCTTGAAATAATAAATTATTATTATTATATCCCAACGATATAATAATAATATTTTTATATCGTTGGGATAATTGATCTATTATGCCGTGTAGTGGCGGTTAAGAATATCCACTACCCCATATCTTCCCGTGGGTGTCGTAAAAGGCGACAAAGGGAAACAGGCAGGAGATGGGCAGCAGCATCTTCCTGATAATAGCCAAAATAACAATAAAAAAACTGCGGTTGCCAACCCGCTCGCCAAGCGTGGCAACTATGGCAATATACCCCCCATGAGTCTTTGGGGGAGGCCTATGTTCAGCAGTGGACTTGTGAAGGGCTGTAATGATGATAATGATGATATCCCAACGAATAAGTAAGCCGCAGTGGCGAAGGATCGGCCATATAGCTCCAAGAACCGACAATCGATGAGAAAATTCTTGAAAAATTTCTCGAGGTGCCTGACGTACGCACACTTCGGAAACAATGGTGGTCGGCTGCTTTATCCTCATTTTAATCCTTTTTTGGTTATAGCAGAGCAATTTTTGTAAAAGTCAATTTGCGTTTTAACACGTTCACTGTCCCGTGACCCACATATGGGTCATTGCTTTTGTCTAGTGTCTGGAAACCGGACAATGACAGTGTTAGTGTTTTGGTTCTTTCCTTATAACCCTTTATTGATGATGATTTTATGTGTATGTGATTTATATTTAATATTATTAATCGTAAATAAATCCAACATGATGGCATACAAGACCCCATTTCGCCCCGAGGGTGGCGTAAAGGGTGCCAATGGGATAAGCCAAAAAGTTGGCTTCCGATAGATGGCGGTGTTATGTCTTCGAGTCCTTTAAAGTATACAACAATGCAAGTTACAATGGGTGCTTCATACTATACTCTTATGGTACGAAACCCAGTCATAAATTTTTTACATTGTTTCACGTCACACCTCATGAAACGGCATAATAGATCAAGCCACGTTATAATATTTCAAAACAAAAGACATAGGCGTTCTGAAGTTATTCTCTGATACATAAACTTCAAGCCAGAATTCTCCCTAAGTCATGGCATTAAATAACTCCGGTTCCGTTGAAACAATATATTTAAATTTTGGTAAATCAAAGTCACAAACCAATTGGTCACTAAATGTTAATATTGAATCACATATCTAAAGCAAACAATAACGGCGTTTTCAAGGGGAGAAGGGGCTAGCTTGAATTCAGGCTAGAATCCTGCCAAGCAAAAGGTTATATCTCCTTAAGTATTAAGGAACATTTTTTTTCTTAAGTTTTTGATTATCACCAATTCTTCACTTAATCTTGACTACTCAAACTTAGAATATCGTTTGGGACGCCAATAAAGAAGCATTACCACCAGGAATAGGTGTTGAAAGGGGTGTGCAGCCCGCTCTAGATGTCAATCCCTTAACTGAAAGGGTCAAATCAGACAGGGGTTAGTCAATTCATTGATGTTCTACCCCAAAACATAAATCACACCACGTTGGGTTCGGGAGACACGAGGTGGACGTAATCCCCGTGAAGGAGTGTCACGCGAGAACGTCTGTTGCCCTTTCTGAAAAGAACGGTTAGACGACTAAGATTACGGGTCCTCCTGGAGTGGTCCTGGACTTGACGTCTCTCGTGGACAGTATTTTTTCTAATTTGGATGGTCCTTTAGGAAATGAAACAGCGATTTATCTTCAAAATTTCCCCATAGGAGTGCAATGTTGACTTGCACTAATTTCCTATCACTTCCCTATGCGCTTTTCTTTCTTGCTTTAAATATAAACTAGTAGCTGGTCCCGAACGAATTGCCTTACATTGTCGTTTGCTGATGTGCTTATATAACACACAGCAGGTTTCGGGCCTCGGGACATCTCCCCCATTATTCGGGTTCTCCTCACGGTTCACTTCTTTGGGCCGGTCCTGGGAGCCGTTGTGGCGTTGTAGGTAATAGTAGCGGTCTGGGGTTCGGTTCCCCGGTCGCTGCATATTGGTGTCAAAATAAAAAAAAGATCTTATTTGGTCAGTCAGTGACATTGCGGGTTGTTACTCAACTCCCTAATCCATATAGGGAGGATTTCTCGTGGTAATGGTCACCCGTCCGGAGGTCGGGCGTGTAGCGGCGCGAACTTATTCAGGTGTGGGTGTGGCCCGTTAGACTTAACGGCTCTCCCTTTCTTAGCGTATTTACGCTTTTTGGTGACTTTTCTTCACTAGTTTATAAGCTTTCTTTTATTTCCACTTGCATGGGCCATAAATCATCAGGTATACGACGTACAGTTTTATTCAAAACTTTCACTTAGCCTGAGGAATTCAGGTGTTTGAAACCAGCAATGATTCTCATCGAAGGTGGAAGGAAAACATTTAGTAGCGTCGTCTGCCACGTTTTGTGACGTCTGTTCCCGTCGCCATTGGCATAGCCTACTGTGATCTTCGACCTCAGCCAGTCGATGAGCAACGAATGGTTTGAAAGCACGAAGATTTGACTTTATCCACACCAACACTGTACGTGAGTCCATCCATAATACTCGTTCAAATATCATATATCTGCTCTCTTCTTTGACAGATGCAGCTAATCGGCTGCCCATAAGAGCTGCTTGTAATTCAAGCCTTGGAATGGGAATCGGCTTCAACGGCGATTCTCTTGTCTTAGCGGCGATCAGCGTAGTTCGCCTCTGTTCTCGCTCGTCCGTGGTCACATGATACACTGCGGTGGCGTACGCTCTTTCACTAGCATCCGTGAACGTAAGTAACTCCCACCTTCACCAACGGGTCTAGGTACTTCTAGATGACCTAACTTCTTAACTTCCGTTAACCTTGTGCACCGTTACACGTTCAATTCTTGTGGAACTTGATCCTCCCCAGAGATGCCTAATCTTCATGCTTGAAGAATCAGTGACTTTCTTTGCACCGTTATGGGTGATGCGAGTCCTAAAGGATCGAAAACTGTCATCACAGCGCTCTTCGTAGGCGGTTGTAAACCTTCTATCACCTCCGTAGGTGCATTACGAAGACTTATAGAGAAACTTAATGTATCTTGTTTGATATTCAAAATCAAATCTAAAGTGCGCGTTGCGTGCTCCTTACCGCCTAGCGAAGCACTGACGCTCTTATATCTATTTTCCATTTTACAGAAAACCTCGGGTCGGTTACTAGCCCATCCCCTTAGTTGAAAATAAGGATGTTTATATAATTCATACATATCGTTTACTATCTTTTCGGCCGTCGTCACGTCGGGAAATGCCTGTAGATAGTCATGTTTGGAGGTTGCCGCGGCTTTGGCTGAGGCAGGAGATTGCTCGGTGGATGACATAAAAGTCGGGGAAATCCGCCGAAATCCCACTAGCATGGGGACATGCTGGGTGCGGTGCCCAGTTACGGCAGTCCGCAAGATTAGGGCTGTTTTCGGTGCCTAGAAAGGGGGCACGTTGCCAGCAGGTGCTCCAGTGAATCAAACAGAGGCGCACGTTGTTATGCTTGCGGAGAGCAAGGACACAGGGCGAAACAGTGCACTGCGTCGGCACTAAAATGTCCCCTCTGTTCCGATCTTGGGCATTCTGCTGGCCACAGATTAGGGAAGAAGTGTATGCCACCTCCCAAAAAAAAGGGAAGGAAGAATGGTGAGATCTCTGCACCCACCAGCAAGGCGGCCACAACGACTTCTGTCGCTGCTCCGAGTACTAGCTCGGCTATGGAGGTGGCTGAGTTAGAAATTCGCACCCCTTAAAGTCCTCCAGGGCAACCTGAACCACTGCCGTAATGCGCAGCACTTGCTCATGCAAACCATTGCGGAGTGGCGGGTTGCCCTTGCTGTAGTAGCGGAGCCCTATGCCGTCCCCGACCATCCTCGCTGGTTCGGTGACGAATCGGGCTCCGTCGCCATCTACTGGAGGGGTGGAGAGGGTGCCCCACCCTGTGCTCTATTGAAAAGAGGGCAGGGCTTTGTTGCAGTGCAATGGGGCCCCTTGGCCATAGTGGGCTGCTATGTCTCTCCTAATAGGTCCCTTGCCGACTACGAAGCGTACCTAGACGAGGTGGCGAATTGTGTTCGCGAATGTCAACCTCGTCCGTTGATCGCTCTGGGAGATTTTAATGCCCACACAAGAGCTTGGGGCTACTCTAGAGACGATCCCAAGGGAGAGACAGTGATGGTATGGGCGGCTGCACTGGACCTCCGATTAATGAATCAAGGGTCCGTAAGCACATGTGTACGCTGGCAGGGGGAGTCCATCGTGGATCTTACGTGAGCAACTCCTCCTGCAATGCAAATGCTGTCGGGCTGGCGAGTGGCGGAGGAGGTGGTCACTTTGTCTGAACACCGCCACATCGTATTCAATGTCGCACTTAGACAGCCCGACAGTAGCCCCAGTCGCCGAGATAGCAGCCCACCGTGGCGTTGGTATCTCAAGCGGCTCGATCGAGATAAGCTCGAAGCCGCCGCCATCGTCGCGTCCTGGCCAGAAAACGCCGAAGAGGTTCAATCCGATCCTGAAGGGGAAGCGAACTGGTTTCGGGGTACGATGCGCGAATTTGCGACCTGTCGATGCCCAGAATCAGTAGCCCTAAGCGCAAAGCAGTGTACTGGTGGTGAGCAGAAATCGCACGGCTCCGTGCAATCTGCTTACGGTGTCGGCGCCAGTACACTAGAGCCCGAAGGAGAAGACGGCGAGCTCCGCCTGAGGAGATAGTCAGACTCTACGGGGCATACCGAGCGGCTACAAAGGCGTTGCAAATCGCCATTACCAACGCCAGGTCTCGGTCCTGGAAAGAGCTTCTGGAGGGACTCAACAAAGATCCCTGGGGGCGCCCATACAGGATGGTGCTGGGTAAGCTCCGGCCCTGGTCGCCCCCTCTGACGGAGATTCTCGACCCGGATCTTCTGGAAAGGGTAATCAGCACGCTCTTTTCAGAGGACCGGTCAAGTCCCGAAGGTCACCTGCCGTCTTCATGGGAGTGGCAAGAGGAGATGGGGGTGACCGTTGAGGAGCTGGACTGAGCCATTAGCCGCCTAAAAGTCCGAAACACAGCACCGGGTCCCGACGGAATCCCGGGCCGGGCCCTAGTGCTGAGTCTGGCTGCTCTGGGGAACAGGCTCAGGCAGCTGTTTACCAGATGTCTGCGATGTGCCAAATTCCCCACAGCCTGGAAAGAGGCAAGGCTGGTTCTCTTGAAGAAGGACGGCAGGGCCGCAGATTCTCCCTCTGCGTAGCGACCCATATGCCTGCTGGACGAGATTGGCAAATTGTTCGAGAGGATAGTTGCCACTCGGCTCAGCGGGCATCTATCGCGCGTCGGTCCCGATTTGGCTGACAGCCATTTTGGGTTCCGACGGGAGCGTTCCACTGTAGATGCGATTATGCGCGTCCGATCCCTGTCGGAACAAACAGTATCACGGGGTGGCGTGGCGTTGGCGATAAGTCTTGATATCGTCAACGCCTTTAACTCTCTACCCTGGAACGCAATCAGGAGGGTACTGGCACATCATCAAGTGCCCCCCTACCTGCATGGTATTATTGGGGACTACTTGCGTGACAGGTACATTGTGTACATGGCGAAAGATGGTAGAAAGATTCGGAGGGAGATCAGACGTGGGGTTCCACAGGGCTCGGTGCTGGGGCCACTACTGTGGGACCTCGCGTACGATGCGGTTCTGCGAGTCGACCGTCCCGCTGGCGTAAATATCGTGTGCTATGCCGACGACACCTTGGTGATCGCCAGCAGGATAACTTTCGAGAGAACCAAGGAGCTCGCCGAACTTGGGGTGGAAGTCGTCGTCGCCAAAATCCACGAGTTGGGTCTAGAAATGGCGCCTCACAAGACCGAGGCCCTATGGTTCCATAAATTACCACGGGGCAGGGAACCACCCAAATCGTGCGTCCGTATGGGTGGGTCCGAAGTCAGAGTGGGGAGATACATGAAGTAGCTAGGCCTCCACCTTGACAGTCGCTGGGGCTTCGAAGAACATTTCGAGCGCCTAGTCCCCCGGATTGAAAGGGTGGCGGGTGCTATGCATAGACTGCTGCCCAATCTAGGGGGATCGACAGAGGAAGTACGTCGCCTCTATGCAGGAGTTATACGGTCCGTAGCTCTGTATGGAGCGGCTGTATGGGCAAAAAGGCTGGCCATCCGACGCTGTAGAATTAAAATTTACAGAGTCCAGCGGAGGATAGCCATACGGATCGTACGAGGACACCGGACCATATCCTTTGAGGCGGCGACAATCCTGGCTCGCTTTCCACCACTAGATATACTGGTGGAGATGGACGCGAGGGTGTACGACCGAATCCGTGCCCTCCGCCAGAGCGGTGGTAGCGAGCCAGAAGAGGCGCTCGAATCAGGCCTAAACGGCAGGAACGAAAAAAGGTCCTGGCGACATGGCGGACTCGACTCGAGGAGCGCTATGAACACAAACGCGTCATTGGAGCAATCCTGCCGGTCTTCGATGCCTGGATGCAGCGACGAGTAGAAAGACTCACCTACAGACTTAAACAAATAATTACCGGGCGTGGGTGCTTCGATGATTATCTGTGTAAGATCGGGCGCGAGACTTAGGTGAACTGCTTCCACTGTGGTGGACGGGACCAGGACTCCGCTTCTCATACGCTCGCAGTATGCCCAGCGTGGGAAAGGGAGCGGACAATCCTGGTGAACCGCATTGGACGGGACCTCTCCCTACCAGCAGTCGTGTCGGCGATGCTGAGCGGGGATTCAGCGTGGAGGGCCGTAGCCACCTTCTGTGAATCTGTTATGACTCAGAAGGAGGCTTCTGAGCGGGATCGGGAGAGGGCGGATCCCGCGCGGAGACGACGTCGCCAAGGCGTTCGTCACGGCCCTCCTGTTGAAAACGATGTTCCCCTACCAGAAACGGGGCCTCCGGGGTTGCAGATGCTCGGGGCGGGGGCCTCGAGCGTCTAGTTATGTAACCCCCGAGGAGGACGATGACTCGGAAGTGGTCTCGAGACATCGTGATAGCACTGCGAGGGTGCTGGGGGCAGCAATTACTGTCCCCTGGACGTGCTATAAGTGTAGCAAACCCACGGAGGGGCCCCGGTTGCGTTCCGAACGGAGATCCCGGGACCCCCCGTATACGCTGATGGTGACCACCGTGGGATTTTAACCGGTATGAGTCCGGCATAAACTTTTCGTTGCCCCCGTAGCGGAAGGTATCCATGAGGATTTCCCCAAGTAAAAAAAAAAGTACAGTGTTGGCGTGGATTAAGTCAAATCTTCGTGCTTTGAAACCATTCGTTGCTCATCGACTGGCTGAGTTCGAAGATCACAGTAGGCTATGTGAATGGCGGTGGATACCGACGTCACAAAACGTGGCAGACGACGCCACTAAAAGTTTTCCTTCCACCTTCGATGAGAATCATCGCTGGTTTCAAGGACCTAAATTCCTCCGAATAAGTCATGATTTATGGCCCATGCAAGTGGACATAAAGAAAGCTTAGAAACGAATGCAAAAAAGTCACCTTAAAACGTAAATACGCTAAGAAAGGGAGAGCCGTTAAGTCCAACGGGCCACACCCACACCTGAATGGAATAACTTGGACTAACAACCCACAATGTCACTGACTGGCCAACTAAGATATTTTATTATTTTGACACCAATATGCAGCGACCGGGGAACCGAACCCCAGACCGCTACTATTACCTACAACGCCACAACGGCTCCCAAGACCGGCCCAAAGGAGTGAACCGTGAGGAGAACCCGGGTAATGGGGGAGATGCCCCGATGCCCGAAACCTGCTGTGTGTTATATAAGTACATCAGCAGACGACAATGTAAGGCAATTCATTCGGGACCAGCTACCAGTTCATATTTAAAACAAGAAAGTTAGGCGCATATGGAAGTGATAGGAAATTAGTGAAAGTCAATATTGCAGTCTTATGGGGAAAATTTTGAATATAAATCGCTGTTTCAATTCCTAAATCACCTTCCAAATTAGAAGAAAATACTGTCCACTAGTGACGTCAAGACCAGGACCACTCCAAGAGGACCCGTAATCTTAGTCGTCTAACCGTTCTTTTCAGAAAGGGCAACAGACGTTCTCGCGTGACACTCCTTCACGGGGATTACGTCCACCTCGTGTCTCCCGAACCCAACGTGGTGTGATTTATGTTTCGGGGTAGAACATCAATGAATTGACTAACCCCTGTCTGATTTGACCCTTTCAGTTAAGGGATTGACATCTAGAGCGGGCTGCACACCCATTTCAACACCTATTCCTGGTGGTAATGCTTCTTTACTGGCGTGCCATACGATATTCTAAATTTGAGTATGTCAAGATTAAGTGAAGAATTGGGGACAATCAAAAACTTAAGAAAAAAAATGTTCCTTAATACTTTAGGAGATATAACCCTTTGCTTGGCAGGATTCTAGTCTGAATCCAAGCTAGCAGTCTCCCCTCGAAAACACCGTTATTGTTTGCTTTTGAGATGTGATTCTATTTTAAGATTTAGTGACAAATTGCTTAGTGGCTTTGATTTACCGAGATTAAAATATATTGCGTCAACGGAACCGGAGTTATTTAAAGCCATGTCTTAGGGAGAATACTGGCTTGAAGTTTATGTATCAGAGAATAGCATCGGAACGCCTATGTCTTTCGTTTTGAAATATTATAACGTGGCTTGATCTATTATGCCGTGTCATGTAGGTGAGGCGTGAAACAATGTAAAAAAATTATGACTCGGTTTCGTACCATAAAAGTATAGTATGAAGCACCCATTATTACTTGCATTGTTGAATACTTTAAAGGAATCGAAGACATAACACCGCCATCTCTCTGAAGCCACCTTTTTGGCTTATCCCATTGGCACCCTTTACGTCACCCACGGGGCGAAATGGGGTGATGTATGTCATCATATTGGGTATAAATATTCTTATTAATCGTAAATCACATACACATAAAATCATCATAAATAAAAGTTTATAAGGAAAGAACCAAAATACAGATTAACTTGATGTAGGTTCAACTTAACACTATCATTGTCCGGTTTCCATACACTAGACAATAGCAAGCACCTCGAGAAATTTTTCAACAATTTCCTCATCGATTGTCGGTTCTTAGAGCTATATGGCCGATCCTTTGCCACTGCGGCTTACTTATCCGTTGAGATATAATAATAATAATTTATTATTTTAAGCAAAGAATATCTTAATTTATATTATACAAACACTTTGAGATACAGCTTAACAATTAATACAATTCAGTGAACAATAAATATAGTTCAGACACAACTAGATAACTTAATATCTGTGTTTCAGACAGCAGCGCTCCTCCCTTTAAGATTACACACTTTACTGTATACAAAACAGATCACTAATTGATTAGTAATTCAAAGTTGTAGAGTGCAGTTAAGCCTCCTCCGTGAAGTATGACAGTGTGTATATATAGTGTGTAGGAGGTTGCGTATAAGATTTAACGAGGTACATTTATTGTTCAGTTTCATTAAAGTTCAGTTTATGAAAATATTGCTTTTTGCTTTTTGATACGTATTTGGCAATGGAAAAACTATATAAATATTTTAGGGCTTTCTAAAAGATTTTTGTTCGTTTCGACATCCACGATCACCCATTCACCTCCGACAAATTCTAAATTTGCTGCCTAGTTGATGAAAAACGTAAGGGTTAGATTTCTTTCTGATACTCAACAATAATCTCTGCAGGTTGTATACACTCTGGTACTGATAAACCATTATTAAGTGAACAAAATTACATTACATACATTACAAGACAAATTTGATACAGGTATTTCTGATTCATTCGTTATTAGTCGTTATTCTAAAAATATTTGGCAACTCGGCGTAATGGCGCGGAACGGTGATCATCTAAAATGGCTTGCTGTGATTTCGAGGGCATCGAACATTTTTCATTTGTTTAACCCACTTTGTCTGGACTAAATGGGTACATTACACATGTCTCAACCATTTCATAATTTAGACTTATTTCAATACGCTAAAAGTCTTGCTAATATAGGCCCGCTTCTGTTTTAGTAACCTTTTTGTCAAATTGTTTGTCCACCATTCGAAGACAGGTTTACGCCACATATCTTTGATGGGCCGAAATGCAGTGATATCAGCTGGTTGCAATAGTCGCGTTGCATTTAGGTTAAGGGCTATAAGTATTATGGCGAGACTTGGGCAAAGTTGCGCCGTATTTATGATAGTAAATAACCCTCTCTCTAGGCACTAACTTTTCAACGTCAAAAACCAAAAGAGCAGCAGTTCACTTTACTTGTTAACTCATCAATAGGTATAAATCATGTTGCGGGCTATGTACCTTTTTGCGTTTTTGTTGGCGCTGACAATACAGGGTATGTGATGATTCTGCTTTCATTTATTTAATTTTTAAACTCTGTATTTTTTTAAACCACATTTTGTTTTATTTTAGTGGAATCAAAACCACAGCCTCAGAACTGGCGATCCTACGTGCTACCACAACCTGCAGCAGCGAAACAAGAGATTTCGACTACATATCCATGTCCTACAACTGCGCTAGTACCACAACCGTGTGCCCCTCCGCCAACGAGACAAGAAATTCCCACCGCATCTCCGTGTTCTACACCCGCGCCTACTAAAATAGTACCAAAAAAACCAGAACCGTGTGCCACATCTGCACCAAGACAAGAAATTTCCACCGCATCGCCGTGTTGTACACCCGCACCTACTGAAATAGTACCAAAAGTACCAGAACCGTGTACACCATCTGCATCAAGACAAGAAAATTCTAACGCATCGCCGTGTTGTACACCCGCGCCTACTGAAATAGTACCAAAAGTACCAGAACCGTGTACACCATCTGCATCAAGACAAGAAAATTCCACCGCATCGCCGTGTTGTACACCCGCGCCTACTGAATTATTACCAGAAGTACCAGAATCGTGTACACCATCTGCATCAAGACAAGAAAATTCCACCGCATCTCCGTGTGCTACACCTGGGCCTACTGAAATGCCGTCGATTACGACCAACTGTCGAAATGGTGAAATTTATCCCGAGGCCACGGGTAGTTGTGACCAATTCCTAATGTGCTATAACGGAAAATTCGTTATATTGATATTCCCAGCTGGTCTGGCTTTCAACCACCAAACAAAGAGCTGCGATTGGCCAGGAAACGTGCCGGGTTGTGGTGCACCAGGTAAATAATATCACGAGAATTTATCATTACATATAATCTAAACGTAATGAGAGAACTTATAGACTTTATTTTTCCAGCAATCTAAGGCGAATAGTTCTATTTGAAAGTAAACGACAAGAGGACGGTAATTGCAGGTATGTAGAATGGGATCCTTGAACTATATAATTTCAAGTTATCAAGCGTAATCTTCTCTTCAACAATGAATGGCGGCGGTAGAGAATCCATTACCCCTTATCATCACATAAGAGGTGTGAGGGTGAGGGGCTATATAATAAAATGAAACAGCAGTTGCATCTTCTTGATGACAACTCACAATAATAAAAAAAATGCGGTTGGCAACGCACCTGCCGAGCGTCGCAACTATGGCAAAAATTTCCTCTAGATTAGTATACTTTTGATAAGCTGTAATGAATGACTGAATGAATGAAAGCATAAGGTTATGCTTTCATTGAACTTGATTGAACTTGCGTGATACTCATTTTGTGAACAGTAAAATTGTACGAACAATATTGTTGATACGAATGATATCAATAATTGTAATTAAATTGTTAGCGATGCAAAGTTTATCATCTCTTCTGCATACTTTATTACTTGGTTGATTATATAAAATAAAATAAGGTATTTTATGTGCAGGTGCTTCATTCTTCCCTTGACACGGTACAAATTTATTACAAGACTAGCTGTTCCCCGCGACTTCGTTCGCGTGTTAGGGTTTTTATGTTTCTGCGCGGAACCCTGATTCTTTCTCAAAAATAAAAGTAGCCTATGTTACTCCTTATGAAATCAGCTATCTGCCAGTGAAAGTCCCGTCAAAATCGGTCCAGCCGTTTCGGAGATTACCCGGAACAAACAGACAGACAGACAGACAGACAAAAATTTTAAAAATTGTATTTTAGTTATAGGTATCGTATTTACTTTCATATGCATTTAGTAAAAAACTGTAATTTTGACATTACAAACAGACACTTCAATTTTATTTATTTGTATAGATGTATAGATTAAGATGGATGGCACCAAATTTGTCACTCAGATTAGGTTTAATTTATAAAATTGAATGTAAACAATGTTCGATTAAATAAGATTGAAATAAAATTACTTAAATAAAACATGTGTATATTTTATACCTTAGACTTATAACGCAATGCCTCAAATTTAAAAGCAGCATACAAATTTAATTCAAACTTCGGTTTCGACCAAGGTTTGTGGAAAAACACCAAAAATATACCTAATAAGTAAGTTTCATTGAATGACTTAAAATTGTCCCCTTTCCACAAATCTCATTACATCCTGCATCCATCTACTAATGAGTGAAAAATACCAGACTTTTTTTAAATAAAACTGAACTGACAAACGAGCTTACAGTGCACCTGATGGTAAGTGGCCACTGCAGTTCGTGGAGATCTGCAGACAACTTCAAAGAAGGTAGGCTACAGATGCGTTTTCACGTCTCAGAACTAAGGTGGAATGCCTCGCAGCCTGTTATTAATTATTATACTGGCTCTCTATACACTGCTATTTGGCGACAGGAACAGGTAAAAGAGTGGTCCCTACTCAGACAGGCTCCACGACAGAAGATTAGTTCTACCAACTAGTATTAGGGCTCCGTATAAGCTTATATAAGTATGCAGATTGTTCACCCCTCCCGGGAAAAAAACTTAAAGTGTAGTGAAAGAGACGTTTTCCTCTACACCGGTCTGCATCACGGTCGATGCTCAAATTGCAATTAGTAAGTTTATTTGGTGAGAGCGTGGTCCTACCACGATCGAGCCGACCCATTCGTACTACAGCTATACTACTAATATAGCTGCAGCATGGCTTTAACACGTATAAACTCTTTGAATATGTTCATAAACTGAACTTTAACGAAACTGAATAGTTACTTAATTTACGTCGTTAAAACTTATATGCAACCTACTACACGCATACACACTCTGTCATACTTCACAGAAGGAGGCTTGACTACACTCTACAACTTTAAATTACTTATTGATTAGTGATCTGTTTTGTATACAGTGAAATGTGTAATCTTAAAGGGAGGAGCGCTGCTGTCTGAAACACAGATATTAAGTTATCTAGTTGTGTCTGAACTATATTTATTGTTCACTGAATTGTATTAAGGCGCGGGGTTGAGCAAAATGTCGCGCTAGTCGTTATTTGTGCGGTTTTTAGGAGCTATCTACTTTTTATTTAAAAGATATATCAACACATAAAAAACACATTATATTGCTACATAATCTTGGCTTCATAAGAGCTATATCCAATTTTTTTTAAAGGAATAAATATTAATATAATCTCCTTACAACGAAACCACATAAATGTGAAATTATTATTGATAACATGTATCTCCTCGTAAAGTAAGTATTATTTAATTTGCGATTTACACCAATGGATAGGCAATTTATTAATGAACATTTCTATAGTATTTTTTTTTCAAAAGACCAAAATTTGATTTTATTAAGAAATTATTTTAAAATCTGGGCGTATTCACTGTCCACGGGCTTGCTGGAGTCAGTGAGCGCTGAGCTCTTAACGGTGAAACCCGTGTTGTTTGTGGCCAGCGCGTTACGTCATCTTATCAGTCGATAATATTTTTATTACTTATTAGGTTATTTATAGGTAATATTATTTGTTTGTTTTGGGCATAATTTTTCGTATTAGTTATACATACATTTGTTGTGTTTTTTACTGCGCGATAAAGCTTTTTGCGTGTATTTTCTTTGAAGTAAATGCAAATAAAAAAATGAAGCACCTTAGCATGTAAGGTTCGAAACCATAATTAACATTTCGACAAATATTATAATTTACACTATAAAAGGCTCATTCAATATTATCAGTATAGTATACAGTTAAAAATAATCCTAATACCCAACCACAATATCTTATTACGTATAGTACTGCCTTGTTGGTCTAGTGGTTGTAGTAGTGCGACTGCTGATCATGAGGTCCCGGGTTCGAATCCTGGGTCGGGCCAAAAAGTCAGTTATGGGTTTTTCATTTATGTTCTTAGTTATAATTAGTATTACTAAGTTATAGTTTTTTGCTAAAATATAGTATATTATTTATTGCTTGTTTTTCTTCTTTTTCAAAAAATAATTGAGTACATAAGGTGTTCTATACTTATAATTCGGTAAAAAGTATCTAAGTAGGTACTAATATACCTACTTTTTACTATACACTAAAAAAATTTAAAACTAAATTTAACTAAAAAGACTAAACTGACCATTTATTTTTTAAATCAAAACAGGACATGGGTTTATTTATACTCTAAAAACTATAACTTTATATAATTAGTGTTCACTATAAAATTATATTCGGTATAGACGGTAATTATTAAATGCAACATATTTTTTTTAAATTATTAATTACATTTGTCAGTGGATTAAATTTGCTTTAATAAAGTTGGTGATGATTTTAAATAAGAATAAAATTCTGTACAAGTTTTTTTTATTGTTATCTTTGTTAACAACATCGCCTGTAGAACTGGAACCGTAAGTGTTTCTTTCAGACGTCCATAATTTATTCAAAATAAAAAAATACTCTTTCTACCGGAGCATTTGTACCAGGTACACATAAAATATATTCCATTAAAAAAATTATGTTGAAGATTGTTGACTTTGAATACTTCCATCCAACGAGTTACGGGACAATTTTGTGTCCCGGAGCTTTGTTTGGGGACAATGGGACAGGTGACCGAGAAAAGGGTCAGTCCCGTTCAAAACGGGACGAATGGTCACTTTACCTATAACCCGGCGACGGCTCCGTGGCACAGTGGCTTAGCAGTTCAACAACTGAACTGCTAAGCGCTGTGGGCCGCGGGTTCGAATCCCGCACGGAACAAGTATTTGTATGGCCTAGAAATAATTGTTCCGGGTCTGGATGTTTGTCCTTGTGCAATTTATGTTTGTAAACTGCCTCCACGACACAGGATAGAATCCTGGTGTGGGGGTAACGTTTTTTTACAATTGAAATTGAAAGATTGAATCGTTATACTTCTTGTTGATTTTTGTATTACCTTTATTAAAGTTACCCTTATGTATAAATAAATATAATTAAGTATGTAGAAATAAAATTGAATAAAAATAAATACAGACATGTTTTTTTTATCCTCATCAATCATTGGGGTGAGTAGAAATACCTAAGCAGGCTAAGTTACAAGGTGCTCACTTCAAAAATTAGTAGGTAGGTATGTTACTTTTCAATATGTGACGCGTAAAAATTATTAATAATTAAAAATACATTTTCGAAACACCTATTTATTTATTTATTCTTTATTGCACCAAATTATTAAAAGGTGTCGAGGTAGACCGTTACTAACTTTGGAAGACCATGTGAGCAAATTGCTCGAAGAGGGGAGGGTCAAGATTACTCGGATACCTAGACGTGCATGTATGAAGAAGATAATGAATCTGAAAGAAGCGAAAGAGGTATGTAAGGATCGTGACACTTGGCGATCTGTTCTCTCTGGCTATCCCGTCAGGAATTGTCTGTGAAGATAAGTATAAGTATAGTATAAATATTTGTACAAAAGGCTATCTATCTATTTACCTATAGTGAGTAGGTATCTGTTAAACTCACAATTGTCAATGCTTCATTTTTAATATATAATTAATTATAAAATTTCATAATTAGAAAATATATGAGAATACATAATTGTAATATAATGCAACTAATATACCGAATAAAAAAATTAAAATACATTTATCGCTGTACGTCGTGTGTATTTCCATAAAATAGTTCATTGACCTTTGAAAAAATAATACTACGTTTCTACAGTAGGTGGCGTCTAGCATATTTCTTACACGATATATTGTAGCGAGTAGTCGGCGGACCAAATGCTCAAGGTCGTTCGCGTGGAGTAGCCCCTTAATTGTTAAGCTGTATCTCAAAATGTTTGTATAATATAAATAATATTATAAATAAGATATTCTTTGCTTGAAATAATAAATTATTATTATTATATCTCAATGGATAAGTAAGCCGGAGTGGCAAAAAATGGTGCTCGGCTGCTTTATGCTCATATTAATTTATAGCAGAGCAATTTTTGTAAAAGTCAATCTGCATTTTAACTCGTTCACAGTCACGTGACTCACATATGGGTCATTGCTATTGTCTAGTGTCTGGAAACCGGACGATGACAGTGTTAGTATTTTGGTTCTTTCCTTATAAACCTGTATTGATGATGATTTTATGTGTATGTGATTCACGATTAATAAGAATATTTATACCCAATATGATGGCATACATCACCCCATTTCGTCCCGTGGGTGGCGTAAAGGGTGCCAATGGTATAAGCCAAAAAGATGGCTTCCGATAGATGTCGGTGTTATGTCTTCGAGTCCTTTAAAGTTTAATTCAACAATGCAAGTAACAATGGGTGCTTCATACTATACTTTTATGGTACGAAACCGAGTCATAATTTTTTTTACATTGTTTCACGCCACACCTACTTGACACGGCATAATAGATCAAGCCACGTTATAATTATTCAAAACGAAAGACATAGGCGTTCCGAAGTTATTCTCTGATACATAAACTTCAAGTCAGAATACTCCATAAGACATGGATTTAAATAACTCCGGTTCCGTAGAAGCAATATATTTCAATCTCGGTAAATCAAAGTCACTAACCAATTGGTCACTAAATCTTAAAATTGAATCACATCTCAAAAGTAACCAATAACGGCGTTTTCAAGGCAAGACTGCTAGCTTGGATTTAGACTAGAATCCTGCCAAGCAAAGGGTTATATCTCCTAAAGTATTAAGGAACATTTTTTTTTCATAAGTTTTTGATTGTCACCAATTCTTCACTTAATCTTGACATACTCAAATTTAGAATATCGTGTGGGACGCCAGTAAGGAAGCATTACCATCAAGAATAGGTGTTGAAAGGGGTGTGCAGCCCGCTCTCGATGTCAATCCCTCAACTGAAAGGGTCAAATAAGACAGGGGTTAGTCAATTCATTGACGTTCTACTCCGAAACATAAATCACACTACCTGGGGTTTGAGAGCAACGAGGTGGATGTGACCCCCGTGAAGGAGTATCCCGCGACAACGTCTGTTGCCCTTTCTGAAAAGAAAGGTTAGACGATTAAGAATACGGGTCCTCTTGGAGTGGTCCTTGACTTGACGTCACTAGTGGACAGTATGTTTTTCTTATTTGGAAGGTCCTTTAGGAAATTAAACAGCGATTTATCTTCAAAATTTCCCCATATGAGTGCAATGTTGACTTTCACTAATTTCCTATCACATCCCTATACGCTTTTCTTACTTGCTTTAAATATAAACTAGTAGCTGGTCCCGAACAAATTGCCTTACATTGTCGTCTGCTGATATAACTGCTTATATAACACACAGCAGGTTTCGGGCCTCGGGACGTTTCCCCAATTACCCGGGTTCTCCTCACGGTTTACTTCTTTGGGCCGGTCCTGGGAGCCGTAGTGGCGTTGTAGGTAATAGTAGCAGTCTGGGATTCGGTTCCCCGGTCGCTGCATATTGGTGTCAAAATAATAAAAGATCTTAGTTTGCCAGTCAGTGACATTGTGGGTTGTTACTCAACTCCCTAATCTATATAGGGAGGATTTCTCTTGGTAAAGGTCACTCGTCCGGAGGTCGGGCGTGTAGCGGCGCGAAGTTATTCAGGTGTGGGTGTGGCCCGTTAGACTTAACGGCTCTCCCTTTCTTAGCGTATTTACGCTTTTTGGTGACTTTTCTCCACTCGTTTCTAAGCTTTCTTTTATGTCCACTTGCATGGGCCATAAATCATGACTTAGCCTGAGGAAATCAGGTCCTTGAAACCAGCGATGATTCTCATCGAAGGTGGAAGGAAAACTTTTAGTGGCGTCGTTTGCCACGTTTTGTGACGGCGGTACCCATCGCAATTCACATATCCTACTGTGATCTTCGACCTCAGCCAGTCGATGAGCAACGAATGGTTTGAAAGCACGAAGATTTGACTTTATCCACGCCAACACTGTACGTGAGTCCATCCATAATACTCGTTCAAATATCATATATCTGCTCTCTTCTTTGACAGATGCAGCTAATCGGCTGCCCATAAGAGTTGCTTGTAATTCAAGCCTTGGAATGGGAATCGGCTTCAACGGCGATTCTCTTGTCTTAGCGGCGATCAGCGTAGTTCGCCTCTGTTCTCGCTCGTCCGTGGTCACATGATACACTGCGGTGGCGTACGCTCTTTCACTAGCATCCGTGAACGTAAGTAACTCCCACCTTCACCAACGGGTCTAGGTACTTCTAGATGACCTAACTTCTTAACTTCCGTTAACCTTGTGCACCGTTACACGTTCAATTCTTGTGGAACTTGATCCTCCCCAGAGATGCCTAATCTTCATGCTTGAAGAATCAGTGACTTTCTTTGCACCGTTATGGGTGATGCGAGTCCTAAAGGATCGAAAACTGTCATCACAGCGCTCTTCGTAGGTGGTCTGAAACCATCTATCACTCCCGTAGGTGTATTACGAAGGCTTATAGAGAAACTTAATGTAACTTGTTTTATATTCTAAATCAAACCTAAAGTGCGCGTTGCGTGCTCCCTATCGCCTAGCGAAGCACTGACGCTCTTATATCTATTTACCATTTTACAGAAAACATCGGCTCGGTTACTAGCCCATCCCCTTAGTTGGAAAGAAGCATGTTTATGTAATTCATACATATCGTTTACTATCTTTTCGGCCGTCGTCACGTCGGGAAATGCCTGTAGATAGTCATCCATATAAAAATTGCTTTCCGTCGCGGAAGCTGCTACTTGATAGAGATGTGCGTTAACTTGCGCATTTCTGTTTTTCACATTAATAACACGCATGGAGATGACGCCGCTCAGAATATAAGTGACGTCATTCTATACCCTTCTGGTGGCGCGTCACGATTGTGCCGCCACAGAAATCAGAGACTGTCCCTGTCTTACTCGCGAATTTTCACTTGCACATATATATTTGTGCTCTATAATATCTGCCACTACTGCCACGCTTCCCTCTCCGAACTGTATCAGAACGCCGAATAATGACTTCAATAAGTCAGGTCCGGTCAAAAATGCATCTTTAAGACAACGTCCGCCTCTGCTTGCGGCTGCGTCAAAAACAGTTTTTATTTTCTTCTCCTGCGGATACGTCAACCTTGAAATGAGGAAGATACCACGTGCGTGGGGAAATGGAAATATAGTTTGCCTCCTTTGCGTAACCGATATTCCTATCGAGTTTCTTTTCGATGTTGATCAGGCGACTTCCAGCCTGCGCTCTTTTTAATGCCATGCGTTCCTCATCCGTACGCCATAACAATCCAGCTTCGTATCTGTTGTCAGGTATACGACGTACAGTTTTATTCAAAACGTTCACAGCTCGTTCTTCTGGGTTGTTCGCATGCATATGCGCAAATACGCCCAAAGACTTCAAACTAAAATAATCTTTAATTAACCTCTCCATATTCTCTTCTTGTTTGGTGGAAATGTGGTTAACAGTTTTGATTGTTCTAATGCCACCCGTTATGTGGCCATGTAAAACCCATCCAAGTTTGGTGAAAGATGCCACAAGTAGGTGTCACACACACACACACCCACACACCCACACACACACACACACACACACACACACACACACACACACACACACACACACACACACACGCACGCGCACGCGCACACACACACACGCACACACACACACACACACACACGCACACACACACACACATACATTTAGGTTCTTACCTTCTGAAATTAATTCACGAGTAACTATGAGATGCCAATTATCTTGACCAATTAATATGGTAGGTGTCCCTTTCATAAATTAACTCGTCTTCTATTGGTGTTAAATGAGGACAACGTCGCTATAATTCTCGGCTCACCGATTTCGGAGAGAGATTAAATGTCTTAATTGTTTACAAACTTATATCCTCTAAGTTACTTGAGAAAATTCCTTTAATCTTGATATTCAAGCGATTCAAACTACTGTCGTTAATTCACTTGCCCCTATGCCTTCAATAAGTAATTCTTCTTTGGGCCCACGGCCCGCCATCTGCTCCTCTATGAGTGTCATGGTTGAGCCTTCATCCAGAAGACCTGTGATTTTAACCTTTCCTTTAGGTCCATACAACTCGACTGGTATAATCTCTTAAATATGCACATGCCAGTGCATTTACTGTATTAACAATAACAATTTGGGCTTCTTTACCGCCCTTGCTCTCTTACGGCGAGATATTTTAATGGAGAATCGGTGCAGCAGTCGATAATGTCCCATTTGACATCCATCTACACGACATGGTTTTGGAAACATATATTCGCTTTCTTGACCGCTTCACATTTTTCACGGTTATCCATATTTTTAAAGGGGAATGCCCACCGTTCATAGACACTTCGGCCATGGGTGCCCACATATAAAAGCATATGGAAATGATAATATGCAATAAAAAGAATGAAATGGTTAAGGAATTGGTTTAAAAAAAGTCCGGATTTTTAAGATATAAAGGTTTTTTATTTTCACAAGAACAGTCTTTTAACAACAAATGACTTCGTATTTTCGTGACATTTAAACCACAATTGACACAGCATTAATGTCCTCTTGAATGAGTTACTGAGGGCTGGGAAGAACTCTGGCCGGTGTGAAAGCTGGTGTCATCGTTAACAGTGGATATCGAGTCCAAGTTTGTGCAGAGGTTATCGTAGGAAGTGTGAACGGGATCCATTTTCAGGCGGTGGTCAATAGGGCGAGAAGAATTATCGGAGACCATTTAGAAAGCTTATTCGTTGCTTAGATAACAAATCCGCGAGAAAACAAACAAAATAACACAAATGCAAAGTCATTCGACTCGTGACTATTTAGTTCACAGAACACTAATACCTAGTTTTGATAATTATGACATGGGCCTAGCTGTCAGATTCGATGTTGCCAATTAACAGACATAAAATCGATAAATAGATAGCGATTTTTTATTCGATTTATAATATCATAAAAAAGAATAATCTTTGATTCGCTTTAAGTTCTGCACGCCTTTTATAATATGTTTTGTTTTATTTATTTAAATTCCATTTTAAATGTATCTTTAAGAACAGATAAGAATAACAGTTAAATTGTGCAGTAGCGTTTTTGTTATGTTCTAAAGACTTCATAGTAAATCAACTAGCAATTCGCTTGTTTAAATATCATAACATCATAATAATTATCGAAACATATAATAATGACACCATAATATTACCATTATAATAATGACACCATAAAAAATCGATTGAAAAAACAGAATCGACTTTTTAACGAGATTTGTGATTGGCAACACTTTATTTTAACCACAAACCTCCACAAACTAATGACTTGCGGATTTACCTAATTTCATTTTTATCATTTCGGTACTTTTTTTTGTGCAAAAATATTGCAATCATTTTTGGATACATAAATACCGCGATTAATTACCATAAAAAAAGATGTATTTTATTAACAAATGCAAATTGTTGGGCGTTTCATGGCCAGAAATGGGCATTCCCCTTTGTAACAACTGCTTATATAGTGCTCTTTGTTACATATAACCCAGTTACGATTTACCCGACTTGCAGGTTTATCCTGAGTTTGTCATAACATAGGCAGGGGGAGTTACATGCGTTTACGGTTGCTAGTGAAAGAGCGTATGCCACCACGGTGTATTATGTCGCCACGGACGAGCGAGAACCGAGGCGAATTACGCTGATCGCCACTATGACAAGAGTAGCGCCGTTGAAGCCGATTCCCATTCCAAGGTTTGAATTACAAGCAGCTCTTATGGGCAGTCGATTAGCTGCATCTGTCAAAGAAGAGAGCAGATATATGATATTCGAACGAGTATTCTGGGCGGACTCACGTACAGTGTTGGCGTGAATTAAGTCAAATTCTCGTGCTTTCAAACCATTCGTTGCTCATCGACTGGCTGACGTCGAAGATCACAGTAGGCTATGTGAATGGCGATGGTTACCGACGTCTAAAAACGTGGCAGACGACGCCACTAAAAGTTTTCCTTCCACTTTCGATGAAAATCATCGCTGGTTTCAAGGACCTGAACTCCTCAGGCAAAGTCATGATTTATGGCCCATGCAAGTGGACATAAAAGTAAGCTTAGAAACGAGTGAAGAAACGTCATCAAAAAGCGTAAATACGCTAAGAAAGGGAGAGCCGTTAAGTCTAACGGGCCACACCCACACCTGAATAGAATAACTTTGCGCCGCTACACGTCCGACCTCCGGACGAGTGACCTATACCAAGAGAAATCCTCCCTATATAGATTAGGGAGTTGAGTAACAACCCACAATGTCAATGACTGACCAAGTAAGATCTTTTATTATTTTGACACCAATATGCAGCGACCAGGGACCCGAACCCCAGACCGCTACTATTACCTACAATGCCACAACGGCTCCCAGGACCGGCCCAAAGAAGTGAACCGTGAGGAGAACCCGCGTAATGGGGGAGATGCCCCGAGGCCCGAAACCTGCTGTGTGTTATATAAGCACATCAGCAGACGACAATGTAAGGCAATTCGTTCGGGACCAGCTACCAGTTTATATTTAAAGCAAGAAAGAAAAGCGCATAGGGAAGTGATAGGAAATTAGTGAAAGTCAATATTGTACTCTTATGGGAAAATTTTGAAGATAAATCGCTGTTTCATTTCCTAAATCACCTTCCAAATTAGAAGAAAATACTGTCCACTAGTGACGTCAAGACCAAGACCACTCCAAGAGGACCCGTAATCTTAGTCGTCTAACCTTTCTTTTCAGAAAGGGCAACAGACGTTCTCGCGTTACACTCATTCACGGGGGTCACGTCCACCACGTTTCTCCCGAACCCAACGTGGTGTGATTTATATTTCGGGGTAGAACATTAATGAATTGACTAACTCCTGTCTGATTTGACCCTTTCAGTTGAGGGATTGACATTGAGAGCGACAGTGTAAAAATGTAAAAAAAAGCGAGAAACAATTTAAAAAAATTTATGACTCGGTTTTTTTCCATAAGAGTTTAGTATGAAGCACTCATTGTTACTTGCATTGTTGAATACTTTAAAGGACTCGAAGACATAACACCGCTATCTATCGGAAGCCATCTTTTTGGCTTATACCATTGGCAACCTTTACGCCACCCACGGGGCGAAATGGGGTGATGTATGTCATCATATTGGGTATAAATATTCTTATTAATCGTAAATCACATACACATAAAATCATCATAAATAAAGGTTTATAAGGAAAGAACCAAAATACAGATTAACTTAATGTAGGTTCAACTTAACACTGTCATTGTCCGGTTTCCAGACACTAGACAATAGCAAGCACTTCGAGAACTTTTTCAAGAATTTCCTCATCGATTGTCGGTTCTTAGAGCTATATCGCCGACCGTTTGCCACTGCGGCTTACTTATTCGTTGGGATATAATAATAATAATAATTTGTTATTTCAAGCAAAGAATATCTTAATCTATCTTCTATACATATAATAAAAATGTAAATAGCAGATGACTGTACATTTTATATTTTTGTAATAAAAGTGATTGAGGGGTAGGTACTAAAAATAAGTAATTAAATAAATTTCTACCATTTTTAGAATTTTCTGTCTGTTTGTTTGTTTGTTAACGTATCACGTATAAAGTACTAAATAATATCATAAAAATTGTTAAGGAAATTATAAAGTGTATTTTCGGGTTATATTTAGTCTTTATTTCATTAAAATCTGTTCATTCCATCAAAAGTTATGATAAATAATCTGAAGTATGGGTAGGGAAGTATAGGTACGAATATGCTCAACAGTGGCTTTGGTTGAGTCATCAAGTGCATTTTAAACTAATACCATATCATAAATCATAAATAAATGATGTAAAATAATGTTTTATAATGATATAATTATGTATATCTAAAACGCAGTAAAGAAAAGTATTAAAGAACGTATTAAATATATTATACAAAAATATATTAACCTTATTAACAAAATCTAAAGCACAATAGTTAACCAATTTCATCGATAGATGGCGATGTTGTATAAATGTAATGCAAATGGCCGGTTGTGGATTTTTCCTGTAGATGAGTTTTCATATTATACGTATATATATTACACGTAGTATCATATTAGTCTGTGTATTCCTCGCTGCCCTACTGCGTGTTGACAAACTCAATTTATTCTTTACCGCCGAGTACTCTATGTGGTAAATTAAATTTTAAAAAAGCTTTTAACAATTGCGTTGGTTTTGGCGAGGATCAAACTTTATTTTTTGCTTACTGTGCAGGCACTGATTTATAAGTTCTTTTACGTTTTATATAATGTATCAATCGCGTCAATAAATCTCTTTTATTTTTAGAATTGATATTAGCAGCGCCATCTCTCTTTAAATATATACATATAATAAAAATGATAACATGTGTCTGTTTTGTACATTGTATATTATATTTTTGTGGTTAAAATCATTATGGGAAACTGAAAATAATTAAATAAGTACATTTTTATAATTTTTAGTATTGTCTGTCTGTCTGTTTTATGAATGAATATTATGAACGCGTCATGTCTAAAGTAAACATCTTTTTTTTTTCAAAAAAATCGTTAAGAAAATCATACAGCGTATCTTCCAGTTATATTTCATCTTTGTTTTATTAAAATTTGTTAATATATATAGATAGAATCGAAAGTAATGATTATTATTTTGAAATGTAGGTTCGAATTTGTTCAATGGCGCCATAAAATCTCAGAAATAGTAATAAAAAGATTTGTGTGTAAAAAAAACGTTCCATAATATTTAATATATTTATACTTAAAACACAAAAAGAGATGTTTTCCGTTCCATAATAATTAATATATTTATACTTAAAACACAAAAAGAGATTAAAAAAGGATGTTTTCTCACATAAAGGATATAATAAATGGAGTGGTACAAATTACAACCTTTTCTGAATTGCAGTGTTGAGATTCTCCGCCGGTGAATCGTATTGAGACTTACTGAAGAAATTTGTATCTACTTAAGCTATAAAACTGAATCCGACCAAAAGTAACAAAATTGTAACGAAATGTCGTGATATTGTATTTATAATATACGCAAAAATCAAATCAGTGCTGCCATTGTAGCGCTTTGGGAACTAGATCTAGCGCTTTTTTGGAGTGTATAGCGCGCGCAAATTTTAGCACCTAGCGCTTAATCCAGCGCTTTTTGTTGTATTTAATAACAATAATAACAATAATAATAATAATAACAAATCGTCAGTAATGAGGCTGTACTTGCCGCGGAAGCATGGTGGGCGTGGCTTTTTAAGCGCGCTTACCATGCATAATCGCGAAGTGTGCAGCCTCCGTAAATACTTTCTGACGAGAGCGGATGATCCATTCTATAGGGACGTTATTTCTTGTGATAAAGGACTTACCCCTCTATCCTTAGCCAACGAGCAATGGCAAGACCCGGCAGTAGAGAGCATTTCCGACCGGGAGACCGTATGGAAGGAGAAGGAGCTCCACGGGAGGTTCTACAAGGCTCTACATGAGCCTTGCATAGACACAGTCGCCTCCCTCCACTGGCTACGTTTCGGTGACCTCTTTGGGGAAACCGAGGGTTTTGTCTGTGCGATACAGGATCAGGTTATTAAGACCAACAATTATCGGAAATACATCCTAAAGGATGGCCCCGTCGACATCTGTCGAGCTTGTCGCCATCCCGGTGAGTCACTTAGGCATGTGATCTCCGGTTGTTCGGCGCTTTCTAACTCTGAGTATTTGCACAGACACAACCTAGTAGCCAGGATTCTACACCAGGAGCTCGCTCTGAAATGCGGTCTCGTGGATCGGAAACTGCCATATTATAATTACTTGCCGGAAGCCGTGCTCGAAAATGACCATGCCAGGCTCTACTGGGACCGGGCCATCATCACGGACAGGACTATTCTTGCGAATAAGCCTGATATTGTGCTGATGGACCGGGCACAGTCAAGGATATTTTTGGTCGACATTACCATTCCTTATGACGAGAACCTCGTGAAAGCCGAAACAGATAAGTTGACAAAATATCTGGACCTGGCTCACGAGGTGACCGACATGTGGGGTGGTCTGCCGGCCGAAATTATTTCTGTGGTCGTCTCTGCGAACGGGTTAATCCCAGTCAGCCTCTCGGGTCATCTGAGGCGATTGGGACTCCGTGGCGGATCACTCCAAGCTCAAATGCAGAAGGCGGTGCTCCTCGATACCGCCCGCAACGTCCGCCGGTTTCTTTCCCTTTCCCCCTAACCCTCGACCGTTTGGTCTCCCCTGCCGAGCGTTTCCATCTGGTTGGGTTTTTATATATTTATGTAATTTTTATGTATATTATATTTTATTTTATTCATATTTATGTAAGTTTATCATTTTCATTTACAATTATATATTTATACAGCCCAACCAGATGAGAAAACTATACAAATACCCCATAATAATAATAATAATTGTTTATTGCCTCTAAAAAAAAACACACACAATTACATACAGGATTAAAAAAAGTAGAGACAAAAGGAGACGGCTCAGCTTTGTCTGTAACGGGATGCAGATCTCGTACAGAGCTGTTTTTCAGCCGCTCCCTCCTCCCTGAGGTGTTGTGCGGGATTCCAAAGTCGCAGGCTCCCCATTTACCTGACTTATACTTAAAAGCTAAACTACGTACAAAGTAATTAAAAGTGACAACAAATCTTAAATACAAAAAAAACGACTAAAAAGCATTAAAGGTAAAATAAAATGTGTGTGTGCATGTCTGTGCGTGCGTGTGTGTGTGTGTGTGTGCGTGTGTGTGTGTGTGTGTGTGTCCTTATTAATTTTTGACAAAAAAGTCCCGTAAATGTAAAAACTTAACATAGGAATGTTTCAAACTCTCTGCAGCGAGTTGTCTTTTTAACAGAGCCAATTTATATTTGGCTTTAAAGCAATCTATTGACATTTTACGTAATAGAACTCAAATTACGAAAGACGGGCAAGTGATTAGGGATGCGGACTGTGCAGAGTATATTGCTTCATATTTTCATTCAATATATAGTAAGGAGCGGCCCACGTTAGATCCGAGAGAAGCGGAGCGAGTAGCGGCGCAAGCGTTGAGCTCAACACGCGTTCATATCGGGCGGATAAATGTGCAAGATGTTCGAAAAGCGCTTACACATCTTAAGCCCAAAAAGTCCGTGGGTCCAGATGGGATACCACCGTTCATTTTAAAAGATTGCTGTGCGGTGTTTGAATTGCCTCTTTTACATATTTTTAACCTGTGTCTAAAAGAAGGTTACTACCCGGACATATGGAAAGTGACTCGAGTGATTCCTGTGTTAAAAGGAGGGTCGGGTTCCAAGGTGGATGAATATCGACCGGTAGCCGTATTGTCTGCAGTCGCGAAGGTATACGAGTCGATTATTTATAAATATGTTTATAATCAAGTGTACCCGCAGCTTACCGAAGCTCAGCATGGTTTTCGGTCAGGTCGAAGGACGGGGAGTAATTTAATGTCTTTTATGAATTATATGGTGCCAGTAGTAGATGGTGGGAGCCAGATTGACACCGCATATTTTGATTTTCAAAAAGCCTTTGATACCGTTGATAACGATATTTTGTTGGTAAAGGACAATGTCCAAAACCGCCCTGTGTAATAAAAGTATCGGACATACACGATAATTAATTTTCTATTTTATTATATTAGTTGCAAATACTTTTATAACACGGACTAGCTGCATTCAAAAATGAACATTAAAAGTATTATATTCGACTAATAACATTAATCGCCGCTATCTTCGCCAAACATCATGTGGTGTCGAAAAATGATTAGGGATGCCCAATCGATTGTAATCGATTATTGAATTTTTAATGAACTGTTGTATAATTTTTAATCTGAATTACATTTTAATTTATTTCGAATAAAGTTGCTAAAAGAAGCTACAATAAAAATATTATATTATCATTTCTTTATATTCTTTTATGTTATTCTCTACAAGTATAATTTTAAAAACCTCCTATACCTATTGAATGTCATACTCGATTTTGAATAGGTAGTTAAAATATTGCTGAAGAAAAATATTCGTAAAGATAATTATTCAGGATTTTCTAATGATCGTTTAGACAGGAGTATATTTTACGTCTTACTAAACGATAACTTACGAGTTTACGACAATTAATTTAAAAAAAAAACTGTTATCGTTACTGCATTAATTATAAATGTGTTTTTTTTTTAAAAGAGCATTATTGCAGACTAGATACAGATATTATTATTAATATTGTTGCAAGTATGGAAGAAGTAGAGACGTACGTGTTATTATAAGTAAAGTAGGACATTGTTATGGTATTAATATTATTGTATGACAAAAGATGATATATACTATATAGATGGTATACTGTTTGTAACGTACGGCTATAATAAATCTTAGGAAATATTCATAAGTCGTATCGTATTTGGCGCTCCTATTTTTGATGTCACTAAATGGTCACTTGTCAGTCTCTCATGAAAAAAATACGATCTCCAAATCGATGCAAATCAAACATACTAGAATCGATTCTCGATTAAATCAAGCATTAACAGATCTATTTTTGATAATTCGCGACATTTTCAAACATGCCTAATATAGACATAGAACATTATTGACGATAACTTATCGTAAATACAAGTAACTGTATAAAAAAAATCATTAAATTAATAAACATAACATTACGCCAGTATTTTCCAGAAGGAGTAGGTAGAGGTGTGTAAGTACTGTTATGTTATACATCCCATGTAATAGGGGATGCGCGTATTGCCAAACACCGGACACAAATCCAGACTCCGTGCTACTACTGGGAACTTCAAGTTATAAAAACCCAATAATAATTTGCCCGACCCTGGGATCGAACCCAGAACAGAACAGTTTTTCTGTCTGTCACAAGGAACATATGTTCCAACTATGCAAAAGTATTTCTTGAATCGTTTGAAATATAGCTAGTTCTTGAATAAGTTCGATTCGAGAGGTTTCTGTATCGACATCGGATAAGGATTCTTCAGATCTATATCGATCTGAAAAATCGATTCTAATAGTATAAACAATCGATTAAACGATTTCAAATGGACATGCCTACTTTGTACGGTCATCTCTAATTCTGTCAAAGTTACATTGGTTGGCGTCGTTTGCAAATGTAATTTTCTTTGTACATAATTGTATCGGTGTTGTGGTGACTTTCGGGACTATATATTGAACATTACGACTTGGCTATTTTAACGGACTCTGATTGCTTTCAAGAACGACTTCCTTGCTGTGATTTTTGGAACTGTGTACCACTCAAACGATAAGCTAGCATTCATAAACGGACTTACGCATACGCAATGGAAAGTGTATTTTGTGTAAATAGCGGCTCTGCTGGTGGTACAATATTGTTTAAAGATGAACAGAGAAGCAATCGTGCAATATTGCTGTAATTGCATCGTTGTACGCAGAACCATCGGTTGCTGCGCCCATGTTATGACCATTATTTGATACTTGAGCTTTACGAGACATCAAAATAATATTCTTATTTCCAATTTAGAAAATGAACAATAAACATGAAATTAATCTGTGTTTTATTTCTAATTCAAACATAATAAGTTAATAATGTACGTGTAAAAACAACTTATACTACCAATTATGTACTAAGTCGGTAGGGCTGGTTTCATAGTCACGCGTTTGAACACCGCTGTCCAGACGCACACGCTTGCAAATGTACTAGATAGTAGTAGTCTATAATATTCACGCTGTTCATGCGCGCGCTGTTGAAACTTGGTTGAAACCGTGGTTGATACGCTCGCTGTTCGACGGCATGTCTAGCGGCGTGACTGACAGCCTAAATCCTACATTTAGGTACTAGGTATCTTACCGTACCGTATATGCTAATGACAACATCTAAATGCTAAGAGCCATTATATAAATATATTTTTATTTTTACATTAATACACACAAACATTATCTCTCATTTCAAAACCAATGCTCAGAAAGCAGGTTTGTTAACTACATTCTATGTATTTATACGTTGCACTTACATACACTTAGGCTTTAGAACAAAAATTGCATACCTAATTATGTAGATAGGTACTAGAAATAGCTAAATGTTTTAGGACATCGTTTTTCAGTTTGTTAAAAATCACTCGGATCTATGAAAAACCGTAATATTCGTGGTTCGATTATAACCTCAAAATCTGATACTTTTTTTGAAATATATCTATTATGCAGCTAGTCCGCTATAAAAATAAGATCAAATAGGAATTTACTAATGATCAATAATAAAATAGATAATTTTCCGATGCTCTTGGTTCCAGGGCGAACAATGTATGGGCGCAGAGCAATGTCCTTTGCCTAGTTAGGTTTTACACCTAGCTTACTAAATTTTTTGCAAATTATCTTAGTGGACGTAGACAATACGTGGATTTTGGAGGTTTTGAGTCGCAACCGTACTGTATTTATTCTGGAGTGAGTCAAGGGAGCAATCTCGGTCCTTTATCATTTATGTTAATGGTTAATGATCTTCCTACGGTCATTGAGGAGGCACAGTGTTTGCTATTTGCCGACGATCTTAAAATTTATTTGAAAGTGAGCAATACTTCTTCTGACTGTCAATGTTTGCAAAGGGACATTGACAGAGTGGCAAGGTGGGGTATAGAAAACAAATTGAGCTTAAATGTGAATAAATGTTGTGTCATGAGTTATGGTCGTACAAAAGCCCCTCATAATTATGCTTACCAAATGAACGACCTCGTAATCCCTCGAGTTACACACATTAGAGACTTAGGCGTCGAAATGGTCCCGGAACTTAATTTTCGTAATCACATTTTAAATATTTGTAAAAAAGCTTTTAGGAATCTCGGCTTTATCTTAAGGCAGTGCAGGGATTTCCGTAATGTACTTACTGTTAGAATTTTATATAATGCTCTCGTAAGAAGTCAACTTGAAACGAATGCCATTATTTGGAATCCACATGAAAGCAAATATAGTGTCATGATCGAAAAACTTCAAAATAAATTTACACGTTTTTTATATTTCAAGCAGTACGGAGTCTATCCTAGTTTTCCACTCATGTATCCGAGTCTGTTTGTACTGGGTATGGTCGGTTACAGCCGCCTGAGTGTGAGGAGAGACATCGCGCTTATTAAATATGTGTGGAACGTATTACGTGGATGGATACATCACCCAGAAGTGCTCTCTGCGCTAAAGCTACGTGTACCTAATAATTACGTGTGTTACGTTACGTTACGTTACTCTTCGTGCCCACTGCTAGGACGAAGTTGCTTCAGAATGCACCATTGACACGTGCCATACACTACGTTAATATCATCTCAGAGGATATTGACATATTTACATGTAGTCAGACGAAGTTCACAATTGCAGCATACAAATGCGTTGAAAATTGTAATATTTTTTTTTAATTAGTATTTTATTTTATAATCATGTTAATATTATTATTCATTATTTTATAGTCATTATTCATTAGTAATTAGTTTTCTTATATTTAGGTTAGTTATAGCATCGCATTGGTTAATATAACTGTAATGATGTTATAATTATTAAATAAATAAATAAAAATTTTCTTCCTCATGGGTGGAGGGAGGTCATTCCAAATTCTCGGTGCAGTGAATTTGAAACAACCCCTATATCTTGCTGTCTTGTGTGCGGGTGTGTGAAGGAGCATTTGTGTGTGAGAACGAATACTTCGACAGGAAATGTCTTTGATCCAGGTGAGTTTTTCGAAAAGGTATTCTGGCTTTTTGTTCTGTCCATTTCATCGTGCAATAAATTCTTCATGTAGATTTTTAAGGCATTCAGAATATCCGCGTAAGAGTTGATGGTGATGTTCTCAATGCCTTGTACTGGGTTGCTCGTCTCACTGAGTGGGGGGGGGGGGGGGGGGGTATTTGGCACCTTAGATCGGACCGTTACAGTGGCATTGCCACTCTTGAGGGCATGCGACACGGCGGATGAATCCGTTCGTAGGCTTGTTCCTCCCTCTACGGTTGCCGTGGTGCCTCGTATAGGGGTGTTAGAATTGCCTTTTTTTCTTTTTTTGGTAGTTTGCTTAGACATTCCGGGCATTTCCATTGTTCTTTTTTTCGCTCCATTTGACGAAAGTTCTTTGGGCTGATGTTTGCACAATCCAGATCGTATATCCCCTTGCATTGCATACATTGCAGAGAGTCTTTATTTGTTATAGAGTTTTTGCAGCCCGCACAATTTTGAGAGTTATTCATTTTAACAGTTTTTATTATATGTATTTAGCACACATTTCAAAATTGTAGCGACTAGCGGGTTATCTAACTCTTTTATAGCAGCACTGTTAGTCCACATTACCGATAATAATTATAATTACCTTTATTATTTTTTCCCACATTGCAATTTATCTTTTTCAAACATATTTTTTCCACAAAACAAAGAGCATGGGAGACGAGTCCTAACTAGGATACCATGTGCTATGGATCTCCCGGCTCCTGTTTTAGGATGATCAACTTGAACTTGAACTATAAGCGGGGAAATCCCCTTTATTAAAGTTTTCGTTCATGGTTTTAGCAACGCATTTATTTTGCTTTATTCAGTTTCAGTCCGTTGTTTAGAGCACAGATAAGTTAAAAGTTACTTAGAAGTTACAACACAAAGAAACTGTGTAGCAACCGCAATCAGATGCTGATATCTGAAACTAAGTTGCGAAATACATTGCACTTTAAAACAATTAATGACATTTTAATTGTTCGTACAGTACTAACTACTGTTGACAGCAATTGTCATAATTATAAGTCGATGTCCTGCGAAGTATTGATACATCAAAAAATATTGCCAGAAAAATACTTAATGTTGTTTTCTTTATTATGATTATATTTTCTTGAATTATAAATTATAATAAAAAACACAAACTTTGTTTTTGCTAATTTAGCGCGAAATCTAGGTCTTTTTAAAAGCACTGTTTTCATGAAATCTAGCGCTTTTTGTGTTGTCCTAGCGCTGAATGAATTTTTTGATCTGGCAGCACTGCCCAAAATCCCTCAATTAAGAAATAACTTTCCTTTCACTTTTAAGCGCGTTCAGTTCCCAGTCACAGTCAGCGTGTGTTATGCGATGGCCGTAAATAAAGCGCAAGGTCAAACTTTACGCGTTGTAGGAGTGCACCTCAGTAGTGACTGTTTTGCACATGGCCAACTCTATGTTGCTTTTTCCCGCGTTAGTAGCCCCCATAACCTTCTTGTGTACACCCCGGCTAAGCCTACTTCTAACGTCGTTTACACAGAAGCTCTATCATAAACGACTTGGAGTTTTGATGATAATGATTTATTTTGTTACCACTTATTGATACAGTAATGATATAAATCGTTTAATATTCTCTTACCTAAACGACAAATTCTTTATGTAAAACCTATATACGCGAGCTACGCCGCTGGCACAGCTAGTTTATAATATACAAACACTTTGAGATACAGCTTAACAATAAATACAATTCAGTGAACAATAAATATAGTTCAGACACAACTAGATAACTTAATATCTGTGTTTCAGACAGCAGCGCTCCTCCCTTTAAGATTACACACTTTACTGTGTACAAAACAGATCACTAATCAATAAGTAATTTAAAGTTGTAGAGTGTAGTTAAGCCTCCTTCTGTGAAGTATGACAGAGTGTATATATGTGTAGGAGGTTGCGTATAAGATTTAACGAGGTACATTAATTGTTCAGTTTCATTAAAGTTCAGTTTATTAATATATTCAAATAGTTTATACGAGTTCGAGCCATGCTGCAGCTATATTAGTAGTATAGTTGTAGCACGAATGGGTCGGCACGACTGGGGTAGAACCGCGCTCTCACAGAGTACCAGCTATTTTACGCTAGTGCTTAACACTGCTGGTTTCGTATGGTGCGTGTAGTGAACCGGAGACCCTTTTTACTTGAAAAAAGGCATTCCATCTTAGTCCCCACGGGTGACAATGCATCTGTATTTTGTTTCTTTATTAAGGATATATATAGATGTCTATGGGTCACAGTAACCACTTACCATCAGGTGGACTGTGTGCTCGTTTGTTACCCTATACTATAAAAAAAGTTTCCTTTAGCACTCTCTATGTCAATTGCTGTGGTTCTACTGCGAATATTGTCTTTACGATCTTATGCTTAGCTCTTCAATGCGCTATATTTTTGTATAGATGCCAACATCGTCAAGTAGTGGTGGCGGAAGTGAACCCACTACCCCATATCTTGCCGTGGCTGGCTTAATAGGCGACAGAGGGAAATTAAACAAGAGATGGGCAGCAGTATCTTCCTGACAGTAAATAACATAATAAAATATTGCGGTTTCCAACACGCCTGTCAAGCTTGGCAACTTTGATGAATGAATGAATGAATGAATGAACAAAGTCTTTTAAGGTTAAAAAAACGTGTGTGGGTACTTATGTACGCACGT
Organism: Parnassius mnemosyne; assembly: GCA_963668995.1. Lineage (NCBI taxonomy): Eukaryota > Metazoa > Arthropoda > Insecta > Lepidoptera > Papilionidae > Parnassius > Parnassius mnemosyne. Next base: position 18,407,757 of record CAVLGL010000115.1, read on the forward strand.
AAGAACTTATACTTCTTTAGCGTAACAAAACAAAAATAACTAAACTAAAATACGTTTTATAGATTAATATATAGGATAAGCAGTATAATCATTGGCACTTTAAGCGAATTTCTACTTGTAAGTGGTTAATCCTCGTAAATAAACAAATTTTTTATATTTTTTGTGGTTTTATTTGATTTTAGTTTAGATAGCCATAAATAAAATAACGCATTACATTTATAAATTTTTTATCTTTCTTTAAAAATGTTTAATTAAGTTAAAAATGTATTTAAACTTTTTTCTAGGGAATGTTACAATCATTGGCACTTTAGCATAGTGAATGGCACTGTAAATTAAGTATAATCATTGGCACTATTAGAAGTCTTAAAAAGTTATACCCAGATCTTTCTAAGCCCCATCTTATTGTGATAAGACTTATTGTTAACAAATCTTCTTCAAAAATTTTCCTTAGATCTTCATCTGAAAGCGGTTTCGTTGGTCTACCATGTTTTTTTCTTTCTTCGTATATGTTATTGATGTGACTTTTTTAGTAATATCTTTCGTGTTTTCTCGATATTTTGTAGAAATAGAACTTTATTTCGGTTTTTCAGATTAAAAATTTAGAGAGTATTATAATGTCAGATTTTTTGGCTTCGTTCGGCTCGTTTTGTCTGCCGACTTCCAAAAAGGAGACGGTACTCAATTCGACTGTACGTTTTTTTATGTGTATTACCTCATAACTTTTAACTGAGTGAACCGATTTCGATGATTCTTTCTTTATTTGAAAGCTGGTGGTACTCGTGTGATCCTATATGAATTTGATCAAGGTCAGACTAAATATTCTTAATAACTTATATTGAAGTCGGCTGTACAAAATGTTTAATTTTAAATTATTATTTTTCAGTATTTTTGTATATTTGGCTGACTAATTCAATTCTGCATTTTCCGTTTGTGACCAATTTTTCCATTTTTTTTTAGCTCCGCTGCTTCCGAATCTTCACTTGTTAGCACAAATTAACGGCGTTGTTTACCTGCTTTTTGCTTTTTGATACGTATTTGGCAATGGAAAAAACTATATAAATATTTTTAAGGCTTTCTAAAAGATTTTTGTTCGTTTGGACATCCACGATCACCCATTCACCTCAAACAAATTCTAAATTTGCTGCCAAGTAGATGAAAAACGTAAGGGTTAGTTTTCTTTCTGATACTCAACAATAATCTCTGCAGGTTGTATACGCTCTGGTACTGATAAACCATTATTAAGTGAAATGATACAAGGCAAATTTGATACAGGTATTTCTGATTCAGTCGTTATTAGTCGTTATTCTAAAAATATTTGGCAACTCGGCGTAATGGCGCGGAACGGTGATCATCTAAAATGGCTTGCTGTGATTTCAAGGGCATCGGACACTTTGTTTAATCCACTTTGTCTGGACTAAATGGGCACATTCCACATGTCTCAAAACCATTTCATAATTAAGATTTATTTCAATACGCTAAAAGTCTTGCTAACATAGGCCCGCATCTGTTTTAGTAACCTTTTTGTCAAATTGTTTGTCCATCATTCGAAGACAGGTTTACGCCACATATCTTTGGTGGGCCGAAATGCAGTGATATCAGCTGGTTGCAATAGTCGCGTTGCATTCAGATTGCGGCAAAGTTGCGCCGTATTTAAGATAGTAAATAACCCTCTCTCTAGGCACTAACTTTTGAACGTCTGATCACATTTTCTATAGAGGGAAAATAATAGGTTTTACCATCTACTCCAAAGAACAGTGATGCAAGACTTCGATTAGGCATGATCCACCTCATAGACGTTTTATTCTCCCTCTATAAAACGGTTCAGTATGTATGGGGTATTTATTCAAAAACATCACATCATTGATATTTATATGACATCGAAAACTGTGCCAGGACCAGGTCGGCTTTTCAGCTTCTTCGTTTTTATGACTTTACTTATTTAGTGGGAACTGTAAATTCGCGCGTGGAATGTTAAATGTTAGTGCGGCAGTTATTTCTCTAAAGCGCCCGCTCTTAATAGCGGTATTCTTCATCAATTCAAAATATGAAAAAGTTCAGTCATAATTATTGGCACTACTCAAAGGATATAGTCATTGGCAGTGTCAAGAATAGATTTTGGACAAAAGAAAGGAAGTATAGTGATTGACGTATATGCCAATGATTATGTAGTCAAACAAAGTATAGTCATTGGCACCATTAAAAAATACAATGCTTCTATTTCACAACGATAAAATAACTTTTAATATGCTTTAATGGCGTAAATTAATAAAAATAGACAGAAACTTGCATATAAACTAACCTAAAAATCACATTTTTGTCTCAAAATCTAGCCACAAAACCTTAACTTTTTGTTTAATTTTAACGGATTTGTCCGCACACATTTTTAAAACAGCCCTTATAGGAAAATAGTTGACACTTTAAATATAAATGTGTCTGTTAGTATAAGTTATTATATATCTTAGCAATATCAGTGTAGCTGTGATATAGAAAAAGGATAGCATTCTTAATATTCAGATTAAAATAGCAAAGTGCCAATCATTGAAGGAGTACCAACATTAGTACTGTTTACCCTATTTGAATAAACCTTGAATATAGTTATCAATTCTCACGAAAACTTGACTGTTGACAGAAAATTACCAACTGAAGTTGTCGCTTATAATTTTCGGTGTGCGCGCGCATCGTAAAAAAATTCACTCTCATTATTTTTCTCAAACGTGCCAAAAGAAGTATAACTTCAAAAACTGAAAACAATTCTGCACTAAATCTTGACATAATAAAATTTTGGATAACGTTGGGGAAGATTCTAGCTAGAAGGACGCCTTTACTGTTCAGGTGTTCACCTAAGTAGGTGCCGCCCTCTTTTTTATTTTTGTGAGGTATCGATACAGCCACTGCTGTATTCCGGAGTAGGAGAATCATTATAACAACAGGTTGTTAGATATTCCACATCAATACTCAAGTGCAACAATACACCCTTCCTGTCCTTCTGTCCTTCTTCTGTCCTTCTTTTCTGTCCTTCTTTGTTTAGATTTAGCAGCCACCACTTCACATCAAGTGAAAGTAATCACCCTTAAGTCAATTTATCTGACGAGACAGACCTCCATCAAAACTATATATTTTTTTATAGTTTAAGGGTGAAAAACGAGCATACAGTCCACCTGATGGTACGTGTGTGCTGACGCTCATAGACATCTACATCTATACTCGATTAGGAATCAAAATGCAGATGCATTGTCACCCGTGAGGACTAAGATAGAATGCCTCGTTTCCAGTAGAAAGGGTCTCCGGTTCTCTATACTCACCATACGAAGCACAGCAGGGTCAAGCTGCTATTTTACCCTAGTATTCTGTAAGAGCGTGGTACTACACCGGTCGAGCCGGCCCATTCGTGTGGTACAGCCATAATATAGCTGGAGCGTGGTTTTACTACGTTAAAAAACGTTAACGTACAACAGGTGTATAGAATGTGGCTGACAAACGAGCATATGATAATTGAATGCTGTGACCCATAGGCATCTGTATTTATCCTCGACTAAGTATCAAAATACATACTCTTTGCCACTCCTGAGGAATAAGATGGAATGCCTCGTTTTCAGTGAAAAGGTTCTTCGGTTTCCTATACCCACCATACGAAACACAGCAGCAAAGCTGCTATTTTACGCTGGTACTCTGCGATAGCATGGTCCCCGGTCGCGCCGACCCATTCGTGCTGCAACCATAATATAGCTGTAGCGTGGCTCTGCCAGGTATAAAAGTATTTATGAAAACAATACTAGCACGATATGAACATTACTAATACTTCCATTAACGACTGCAAGTAAGCTAAAAATGCTTGTGTTAGAAGTGTTTCACGGTGGTAGTCAAACCATGGATTCGAATTCAAGACTTTCCAAATTTGCAATCCGCATTCCTAATTCCCATTAGGTCCATTTATTAATTTATTTATTTATTTACTTATTTATTTCTCACCACAAACGACATGGACATTGGTTACATTAGTGTTACATCTCTATTAGGTTAATGTCACTTCCAATTAAAAAGTAACTGCATTTTGCTTTGTAACGGTAGGTATAATAAATAGTAAAATTGCTAGATGGTTTCTAAATGAGCATTTTTATGTCAACCGGTTATTAATTACTTAACTTAAATATAAACTTCATTGAGTACTTCAATATAAGACTAACACAATTTGTAGAAAGGGCAGTCAAAAACCAAAAGAGCAGCAGTTCACTTTACTTGTTGACTCATCAATAGGTATAAATCATGTTGCGGGCTATGTACTTTTTTGCGTTTTTGTTGGCGCTGACAATACAGGGTATGTGATGATTCTGCTTTCATTTATTTAATATTTAAACTCTGTATTTTTTTAAACCACATTTTGTTTTATTTTAGTGGAATCAAAACCACAGCCTCAGAACTGGCGATCCTACGTGCTACCACAACCTGCAGCAGCGAAACAAGAGATTTCGACTACATCTCCATGTCCTAAAACTGCGCTAGTACCACAACCGTGTCCCCCACCGCCAACGAGACAAGAAATTTGCACCGCATCTCCGTGTTGTACACCCGCACCTACTGAAATAGTACCAAAAAACCCAGAACCGTGTACACCATCTGCATCAAGACGAGAAAATTCCACCCCATTGCCGTGTTGTACACCCGCGCCTACTGAAATAGTACCAAAAGTACCAGAACCGTGTACACCATCTGCATCAAGACAAGAAAATTCCACCGCATCGCCGTGTTGTACACCCGCGCCGTGTTATACACCCGCGCCTACTGAAATAGTACCAAAAGTACCAGAACCGTGTACACCATCTGCATCAAGACAAGAAAGTTCCACCGCATCGCCGTGTTGTACACCCGCGCCGTGTTGTACACCCGCGCCTACTGAAATAGTACCAAAAGTACCAGAACCGTGTACACCATCTGCATCAAGACAAGAAAATTCCACCGCATCGCCGTGTTGTACACCCGCGCCGTGTTGTACACCCGCGCCTACTGAAATAGTACCAAAAGTACCAGAACCATGTACACCATCTGCATCAAGACAAGAAAGTTCTACCGCTTCGCCGTGTTGTACACCCGCGCCGTGTTGTACACCCGCGCCTACTGAAATAGTACCAAAAGTACCAGAACCGTGTACACCATCTGCATCAAGACAAGAAAATTCCTCCGCATCTCCGTGTGCTACACCTGGGCCTACTGAAATGCCGTCGATTACGACCAACTGTCGAAATGGTGAAATTTATCCCGAGGCCACGGGTAGTTGTGACCAATTCCTAATGTGCTATAACGGAAAATTCGTTTTATTGATATGCCCAGCTGGTCTGTCTTTCAACTACCAAACAAAGAGCTGCGATTGGCCAGGAAACGTGCCGGGTTGTGGTGCACCAGGTAAATAATATCACGAGAATTTATCATTACATATAATCTAAACGTAATGAGAGAACTAATAGACTCTATTTTTCCAGCAATCTAAGGCGAATAGTTCTATTTGAAAGTAAACGACAAGAGGACGGTAATTGCAGGTATGTAGAATGGGATCCTTGAACTATATAATTTCAAGTTATCAAGCGTAATCTTCTCTTCAACAATGAATGGCGGCGGTAGAGAATCCATTACCCCTTATCATCACATAAGAGGAGTGAGGGTGAGGGGCTACATAATAAAATGAAACAGGAGTTGCATCTTCTTGATGACAACTCACAATAATAAAAAAATGCGGTTGGCAACGCACCTGCCGAGCGTGGCAACTATGGCAAAAATTTCCTCTATATTTGTATACTTTTGATAAGCTGTAATGAATGACTGAATGAATTAAAGCATAAGGTTATGCTTTCATTGAACTTGATTGAACTTGCGTGATACTCATTTTGTGAACAGTAAAATTGTACGAACAATATTGTTGATACATTCGTATCAACAATATTGTTCGTACAATTTTACTTTTATATCAATAATTGTAATTAAATTGTTAGCGATGCATACTTTATCATCTCTTCTGCATACTTTATTACTTGGTTGATTATATAAAATAAAATAAGGTATTTTATGTGCAGGTGCTGCATTCTTCCCTTGACACGGTACAAATTTATTACAAGATTAAGATGGATGGCACAAATTTGTCACTCAGATTAGGTTTAATTTATAAAATTGAATGTAAACAATGTTCGATTAAATAAGATTGAAATAAAATTACTTAAATAAAACATGTGTATATTTTATACCTTAGACTTATAACGCAATGCCTCAAATTTAAAAACAGCATAAAAATTTAATTCAAACTTCGGTTTCGACCAAGGTTTGTAGAAAAACACCAAAAATATACCTAATAAGTAGGTTTCATTGAATGACTTAAAATTGTCCCCTTTCCACAAATCTCATTACATCCTGCATCCATCTACTAATGAGTGAAAAATACCGGACGTTTTTTAAATAAAACTGAACTAACAAACGAGCTTACAGTGCACCTGATGGTAAGTGGCCACTGCAGTTCGTGGATATCTGCAGACAACTTCAAAGAAGGTAGGCTACAGATGCGTTTTCACGTCTCAGAACTAAGGTGTAATGCCTCGCAGCCTGTTATTAATTATTATACTGGCTCTCTATACACTGCTATTTGCCGACAGGAACAAGTAAAAGGGTGGACCCTACTCAGACAAGCTCCACGACAGAAGATTAGTTCTACCAACAAGTATTAGGGCTCCATATAAGCTTACATAAGTATGCAGATTGTTCACCCCCCCCCCCCCCCGGGAAATAAACTTAAAGTGTAGTGAAAGAGACGTTTTCCTTTACACCGGTCTGCATCACGGTCGATGCTCAAATTGCAATTAGTAAGTTTATTTAGTGAGAGCGCGGTCCTACCAAGATCGAGCCGACCCATTCGTGCTACAGCTATACTACTAATATAGCTGCAGCATGGCTTTAACACGTATAAACTCTTTGAATATGTTCATAAACTGAACTTTAACGAAACTGAATACTTACTTAATTTACGTCGTTAAAACTTATATGCAACCTACTACACGCATACACACTCTGTCATACTTCACAGAAGGAGGCTTGACTACACTCTACAACTTTAAATTACTTATTGATTAGTGATCTGTTTTGTATACAGTGAAATGTGTAATCTTAAAGGGAGGAGCGCTGCTGTCTGAAACACAGATATTAAGTTATCTAGTTGTGTCTGAACTATATTTATTGTTCACTGAATTGTATTAATTGTTAAGCTGTATCTCAAAGTGTTTGTATAATATAAATTAAGATATTCTTTGCTTAAAATAATAAATTATTATTATTATATCTCAACGGATAAGTAAGCCGCAGTGGCAAAGGATCGGCCATATAGCGCCAAGAACCGACAATCGATGAGGAAATTCTTGGAAAAGTTCGGAAAAAATGGTGCTCGGCTGCTTTATGCTCATATTAATTTATAGCAGAGCAATTTTTGTAAAAGTCAATCTGCATTTTAACTAGTTCACTGTCACGTGACCCACATATGAGTCATTGCTATTGTCTAGTGTCTGGAAACCGGACAATGACAGTGTTAGTATTTTGGTTCTGTCCTTATAAATCTTTATTGATGATGATTTTATGTGTATGTGATTTACGATTAATAAGAATATTTATAACCAATATGATGGCATACATCACCCCATTTCTTTCAGCCTTTACGCGGGTGGCGTAAAGGGTGCCAATGGTATAAGCCAAAAAGATGGCTTCCGATAGATGGCGGTGTTATGTCTTCGAGTCCTTTAAAGTATACAACAATGCAAGTAATAATGGGTGCTTCATACCATACTCTTATGGTACGAAATCGAATCATAAATTTTTTACATTGTTTCACGCCACACCTACATGAGACGGCATAATAGATCAAGCCACGTTATAATATTTCAAAACGAAAGACATAGGCGTTCCGAAGCTATTCTCTGATACATAAACTTCAAGCCAGAATTCTCGCTAAGACATGGATTTAAATAACTATGGTTCCGTTGACGCAATATATTTCAATCTCGGTAAATCAAAGCCACTAAGCAATTGGTCACTAAATCTTAAAATAGAATCACATCTCAAAAGCAAACAATAACGGTGTTTTCGAGGGGAGACTGCTAGCTTGAATTCAGGCTAGAACCCTACCAAGTAAAGTGTTGTATCTCCTAAAGTATTAAGGAACATTTTATTTTCTTAAGTTTTTGATTGTCACCAATTCTTCACTTAATCTTGACATACTCAAATTTAGAATATCGTTTGGGACGCCATTAAATAAGCATTACCACAAGGAATAGATGTTGAAAGGGGTGTGCAGCCCGCTCTCGATGTCAATCCCTCAACTGAAGGGGTCAAATCAGACAGGAGTTAGTCAATTCATTAACGTTCTACCCCGAAATATAAATCATACCACGTTGGGTTCGGGAGAAACGAGGTGGACGTGACCCCCGTGAATGAGTGTAACGCGAGAACGTCTGTTGCCCTTTCTGAAAAGAAAGGTTAGACGACTAAGATTACGGGTCCTCTTGGAGTGGCCTTGGTCTTGACGTCACTAGTGGACAGTATTTTCATCTAATTTGGAAGGTGATTTAGGAAATGAAACAGTGATTTATCTTCAAAATTTTTCCCATAAGAGTACAATATTGACTTTCACTAATTTCCTATCACTTCCCTATGCGCTTTTCTTTCTTGCTTTAAATATAAACTGGTAGCTGGTCCCGAACGAATTGCCTTACATTGTCGTCTGCTGATGTGCTTATATAACACACAGCAGGTTTCGGGCCTCGGGACATTTCTCCCATTACCCGGGTTCTCCTCACGGATCACTTCTCTGGGCCGGTCCTGGGAGCCGTTGTGGCGTTGTAGGTAATAGTAGCGGTCTGGGGTTCGGTTCCCCGGTCGCTGCATATTGGTGTCAAAATAATAAAAGATCTTAGTTTGCCAGTCAGTGACATTGTGGGTTGTTACTCAACTCCCTAATCTATATAGGGAGGATTTCTCTTGGTAAAGGTCACTCGTCCGGAGGTCGGGCGTGTAGCGGCGCGAAGTTATTCAGGTGTGGGTGTGGCCCGTTAGACTTAACGGCTCTCCCTTTCTTAGCGTATTTACGCTTTTGGTGACTTTTCTCCACTCGTTTCTAAGCTTTCTTTTATGTCCACTTGCATGGGCCATAAATCATGTCGTCATGGCTGATGTCGAAGATCACAGTAGGCTATGTGAATGGCGATGGGTACCGACGTCAAAAAACCTGGCAGACGACGCCACTAAAAGTTTTCCTTCCACCTTCGATGAGAATCATCGCTGGTTTCAAGGACCTGATCCTTGAAACCAGCGATGATACTCATCGAAGGTGAAAGGAAAACTTTTAGTGGCGTCGTTTGCCACGTTTTCAACATCTATTCCTTGTGGTAATGCTTGTTTAATGGCGTCCCAAACGATATTCTAAATTTGAGTATGTCAAGATTAAGTGAAGAATTGGCGACAATCAAAAACTTAAGAAAATAAAATGTTCCTCAATACTTTAGGAGATACAACACTTTACTTGGTAGGGTTCTAGCCTGAATTCAAGCTAGCAGTCTCCCCTCGAAAACACCGTTTTTGTTTGCTTTTGAGATGTGATTCTATTTTAAGATTTAGTGACCATTTGCTTAGTGGCTTTGATTTACCGAGATTGAAATATATTGCGTCAACGGAACCGGAGTTATTTAAATCCATGTCTTAGCGAGAATTCTGGCTTGAAGTTTATGTATCAGAGAATAGCTTCGGAACGCCTATGTCTTTCGTTTTGAAATATTATAACGTGGCTTGATCTATTATGCCGTCTCATGTAGGTGTGGCGTGTAACAATTTAAAAAAATTTATGATTCGATTTCGTACCATAAGAGTATGGTATGAAGCACCCATTGTTACTTGCATTGTTGTATACTTTAAAGGACTCGAAGACATAACACCGCCATCTATCGGAAGCCATCTTTTTGGCTTATCCCATTGGCACCCTTTACGCCACCCACGGGGCGAAATGGGGTGATGTATGTCATCATATTGGGTATAAATATTCTTATTAATCGTAAATCACATACACATAAAATCATCATAAATAAAGGTTTATAAGGAAAGAACCAAAATACAGATTAACTTAATGTAGGTTCAACTTAACACTGTCATTGTCCGGTTTCCAGACACTAGACAATAGCAAGCACCTCGAGAACTTTTTCAACAATTTCCTCATCGATTGTCGGTTCTTAGAGCTATATGGCCGACCGTTTGCCACTGCGGCTTACTTATCCGTTGGGATATAATAATAATAATAATTTATTATTTCAAGCAAAGAATATCTTAATCTATCTTCTATACATATAATAAAAATGTAAATAGCAGATGTCTGTACATTTTAAATTTTTTTAATAAAAGTGATTGAGGGGTAGTAAAAATAAGTAATTAAATACATTTCTACCATTTTTAGAATTTTCTGTCTGTCTGTCTGTTTGTTTGTTAACGTATCACGTATAAAGTACTAATTTATATCATAAGAATTGTTAAGGAAATTATAAAGAGTATCTTCGGGTTACATTTAGTCTTTATTTCATTAAAATCTAATTTCAAAAAATTCAATAAAATAATCTGAAGTATGGGTTGAATCATCAAGTGCATTTTAAACTAATACCATATCATAAATCATAATTAAATTATGTAAAATAATGTTTTATAATGATATAATTATGTATATCTAAAACGCAGTAAAGAAAAGTATTAAAGAACGTATTAAATATATTATACAAAAATATATTAACCTTATTAACAAAATCTAAAGCACAATAGTTAACCAATTTCATCGATAGATGGCGATGTTGTGCAAATGTAATGCAAATGGCCGGTTGTGGTTTTTTCCTGTAGATGAGTTTTCATATTTTACGTATATATATTATACGTAGTATCATATTAGTCTGTGTATTCCTCGCTGCCCTACTGCGTGTTGACAAACTCAATTTATTCTTTACCGCCGAGTACTCTATGTGGTAAATCAAATTTTAAAAGACCTTTTAACAATTGCGTTGGTTTTGGCGAGGATCAAACTTTATTTTTTGCTTACTGTGCAGGCACTGATTTATAAGTTCTTTTACGTTTTATATAATGTACAAATCGCGTCAATAAATCTTATTTATTTTTAGAATTGATATTAGCAGCGCCATCTCTCTTTAAATATATACATATAATAAAAATGATAACATGTGTCTGTTTTGTACATTGTATATTATATTTTGTGGTTAAAATCATTATGGGAAACTGAAAATAATTAAATAAGTACATTTTTATAATTTTTAGTATAGTCTGTCTGTCTGTTTTTTTATGAACGCGTCACGTCTAAAGTAAACATCTTTTTTTTTTCAAAAAAATCGTTAAGAAAATCATAAAGCGTATCTTCCAGTTATATTTAATCTTTGTTTTATTGAAATTGGTTAAGATATATAGATAGAATCGAAAGTAATGATTATTATTTTGAAATGTAGGTTCGAATTTGTTCAATGGCGCCATAAAATCTTCATTAAAGTTCAGTTTATGAATATATTCAAATAGTTTGTACGAGTTCGAGCCATGCTGCAGCTATATTAGTAGTATAGTTGTAGCACGAATGGGTCGGCACGACTGGGGTAGAACCGCGCTCTCACAGAGTACCAGCTATTTTACGCTAGTGCTTAACACTGCTGGTTTCGTATGGTGCGTGTAGTGAACCGGAGACCCTTTTTACTGGAAAAAAGGCATTCCATCTTAGTCCTCACGGGTGACAATGCATCTGTATTTTGTTTCTTTGTTAAGGATATATATAGATGTCTATGGGTCACAGTAACCACTTACCATCAGGTGGACTGTGTGCTCGTTTGTTACCCTATACTATAAAAAAAGTTTCCTTTAGCACTCTCTATGTCAATCACTGTGGTTCTACTGCGAATATTGTCTTTACGATCTTATGCTTAGCTCTTCAATGCGCTATATTTTTTTAATAGATGCCAACATCGTCAAGTAGTGGTGGCGGAAGTAAACCCACTACCCCATATCTTGCCGTGGCTGGCTTAATAGGCGATAGAGGGAAATTAAACAAGAGATGGGCAGCAGTATCTTCCTGACAGTAAATTACATAATAAAATATTGCGGTTTCCAACACGCCAGTCAAGCTTGGCAACTTTTGATGAATGAATGAATGAACAAAGTCTTTTAAGGTTAAAAAAACGTGTGTGGGTACTTATGTACGCACGTAAGAACTTATACTTCTTTAGCGTAACAAAACAAAAATAACTAAACTAAAACACGTTTTATAGATTAATATATAGGGTAAGCAGTATAATCATTGGCACTTTAAGCGGATTTCTACTTGTAAGTGGTTAATCCTCGTAAATAAACAAATTTATTATATTTTTGATGGTTTTATTTGATTTTAGTTTAGATAGCCATAAATAAAATAACGCATTACATTTATAAATTTTTTTTTTCTTTCTTTAAAAATGTTTAATTAAGTTAAAAATGTAATTAAACTTTTTTCTAGGGAATGTTACAATCATTGGCACTTTAGCATAGTGAATGGCACTGTAAATTAAGTATAATCATTGGCACTATTAGAAGTCTTAAAAAGTTATACCCAGATCTTTCTAAGCCCCATCTTATTGTTATAAGACTTATTGTTAACAAATCTTCTTCAAAAATTTTCCTTAGATCTTCATCTGAAAGCGGTTTCGTTGGTCTACCATGTTTTTTTCTTTCTTCGTATATATTTTTGATGTGACTTTTTTAGTAAAATCTTTCGTGTTTTCTCGATATTTTGTAGAAATAGAACTTTATTTCGGTTTTTCAGATTAAAAATTTAGAGAGTATTATAATGTCAGATTTTTTGGCTTCGTTCGGCTCGTTTTGTCTGCCGACTTCCAAAAAGGAGACTGTACTCAATTCGACTGTACGTTTTTTTATGTGTGTTACCTCATAACTTTTAACTGAGTGAACCGATTTCGATGATTCTTTTTTTATTTGAAAGCTGGTGCTACTCGTGTGATCCTATATGAATTTGATCAAGGTCAGACTAAATATTCTTAATAACTTATATTGAAGTCGGCTGTACAAAATGTTTAATTTTAAATTATTATTTTTCAGTATTTTTGTATATTTGGCTGACTAATTCAATTCTGCATTTTCCGTTTGTGCCAAATTTTTCCATTTTTTTTTTAGCTCCGCTGCTTCCGAATCTTCACTTGTTAGCACAAATTAACGGCGTTGTTTACCTGCTTTTTGCTTTTTGATACGTATTTGGCAATGAAAAAAACTATATAAAAATTTTTAGGGCTTTCTAAAAGATTTTTGTTCGTTTGGACATCCACGATCACCCATTCACCTCAAACAAATTCTAAATTTGCTGCCAAGTAGATGAAAAACGTAAGGGTTAGTTTTCTTTCTGATACTCAACAATAATCTCTGCAGGTTGTATACGCTCTGGTACTGATAAACCATTATTAAGTGAAATGATACAAGCCAAATTTGATACAGGTATTTCTGATTCAGTCGTTATTAGTCGTTATTCTAAAAATATTTGGCAACTCGGCGTAATGGCGCGGAACGGTGATCATCTAAAATGGCTTGCTGTGATTTCAAGGGCATCGGACACTTTGTTTAATCCACTTTGTCTGGACTAAATGGGCACATTCCACATGTCTCAAAACCATTTCATAATTAAGATTTATTTCAATACGCTAAAAGTCTTGCTAACATAGGCCCGCATCTGTTTTAGTAACCTTTTTGTCAAATTGTTTGTCCATCATTCGAAGACAGGTTTACGCCACATATCTTTGGTGGGCCGAAATGCAGTGATATCAGCTGGTTGCAATAGTCGCGTTGCATTCAGATTGCGGCAAAGTTGCGCCGTATTTAAGATAGTAAATAACCCTCTCTCTAGGCACTAACTTTTGAACGTCTGATCACATTTTCTATAGAGGGAAAATAATAGGTTTTACCATCTACTCCAAAGAACAGTGATGCAAGACTTCGATTAGGCATGATCCACCTCATAGACGTTTTATTCTCCCTCTATAAAATGGTTTAGTATGTATGGGGTATTTATTCAAAAACATCACAACATTGATATTTTTATGACATCGAAAACTGTGCCAGGACCAGGTCGGCTTTTCAGCTTCTTCGTTTTTTTGACTTTACTTATTTAGTGGGAACTGTAAATTCGCGCGTGGAATGTTAAATGTTAGTGCAGCAGTTATTTCTCTAAAGCGCCCGCTCTTAATAGCGGTATTCTTCATCAATTCAAAATATGAAAAAGTTCAGTCATAATTATTGGCACTACTCAAAGGATATAGTCATTGGCAGTGTCAAGAATAGATTTTGGACAAAAGAAAGGAAGTATAGTGATTGACGTATATGCCAATGATTATGTAGTCAAACAAAGTATAGTCATTGGCACCATTAAAAAATACAATGCTTCTATTTCACAACGATAAAATAACTTTTAATATGCTTTAATGGCGTAAATTAATAAAAATAGACAGAAACTTGCATATAAACTAACCTAAAAATCACATTTTTGTCTCAAAATCTAGCCACAAAACCTTAACTTTTTGTTTAATTTTAACGGATTTGTCCGCACACATTTTTAAAACAGCCCTTATAGGAAAATAGTTGACACTTTAAATATAAATGTGTCTGTTAGTATAAGTTATTATATATCTTAGCAATATCAGTGTAGCTGTGATATAGAAAAAGAATAGCATTCTTAATATTCAGATTAAAATAGCAAAGTGCCAATCATTGAAGGAGTACCAACATTAGTACTGTTTACCCTATTTGAATAAACCTTGAATATAGTTATCAATTCTCACGAAAACTTGACAGTTGACAGAAAATTACCAACTGAAGTTGTCGCTTATAATTTTCGGTGTGCGCGCGCATCGTAAAAAAATTCACTCTCATTATTTTTCTCAAACGTGCCAAAAGAAGTATAACTTCAAAAACTGAAAACAATTCTGCACTAAATCTTGACATAATAAAATTTTGGATAACGTTGGGGAAGATTCTAGCTAGAAGGACGCCTTTACTGTTCAGGTGTTCACCTAAGTAGGTGCCGCCCTCTTTTTTATTTTTGTGAGGTATCGATACAGCCACTGCTGTATTCCGGAGTAGGAGAATCATTATAACAACAGGTTGTTAGATATTCCACATTAATACTCAAGTGCAACAATACACCCTTCCTGTCCTTCTGTCCTTCTTCTGTCCTTCTTTTCTGTCCTTCTTTGTTTAGATTTAGCAGCCACCACTTCACATCAAGTGAAAGTAATCACCCTTAAGTCAATTTATCTGACGAGACAGACCTCCATCAAAACTATATTTTTTTTATAGTTTAAGGGTGAAAAACGAGCACACAGTCCACCTGATGGTACGTGTGTACTACATCGCCATGTCCTAAAACTGCGCTAGTACCACAACCGTGTCCCCCACCGCCAACGAGACAAGAAATTTGCACCGCATCTCCGTGTTGTACACCCGCACCTACTGAAATAGTACCAAAAAAACCAGAACCGTGTACACCATCTGCATCAAGACGAGAAAATTCCACCCCATTGCCGTGTTGTACACCCGCGCCGTGTTATACACCCGCGCCGTGTTGTACACCCGCGCCTACTGAAATAGTAGCAAAAGTACCAGAACCGTGTACACCATCTGCATCAAGACTAGAAAGTTCCACCGCATCGCCGTGTTGTACACCCGCGCCGTGTTGTACACCCGCGCCTACTGAAATAGTACCAAAAGTACCAGAACCGTGTACACCATCTGCATCAAGACAAGAAAATTCCACCGCATCGCCGTGTTGTACACCCGCGCCGTGTTGTACACCCGCGCCTACTGAAATAGTACCAAAAGTACCAGAACCGTGTACACCATCTGCATCAAGACAAGAAAGTTCCACCGCTTCGCCGTGTTGTACACCCGCGCCGTGTTGTACACCCGCGCCTACTGAAATAGTACCAAAAGTACCAGAACCGTGTACACCATCTGCATCAAGACAAGAAAATTCCTCCGCATCTCCGTGTGCTACACCTGGGCCTACTGAAATGCCGTCGATTACGACCAACTGTCGAAATGGTGAAATTTATCCCGAGGCCACGGGTAGTTGTGACCAATTCCTAATGTGCTATAACGGAAAATTCGTTTTATTGATATGCCCAGCTGGTCTGTCTTTCAACCACCAAACAAAGAGCTGCGATTGGCCAGGAAACGTGCCGGGTTGTGGTGCACCAGGTAAATAATATCACGAGAATTTATCATTACATATAATCTAAACGTAATGAGAGAACTAATAGACTCTATTTTTCCAGCAATCTAAGGCGAATAGTTCTATTTGAAAGTAAACGACAAGAGGACGGTAATTGCAGGTATGTAGAATGGGATCCTTGAACTATATAATTTCAAGTTATCAAGCGTAATCTTCTCTTCAACAATGAATGGCGGCGGTAGAGAATCCATTACCCCTTATCATCACATAAGAGGTGTGAGGGTGAGGGGCTACGTAATAAAATGAAACAGGAGTTGCATCTTCTTGATGACAACTCACAATAATAAAAAAATGCGGTTGGCAACGCACCTGCCGAGCGTGGCAACTATGGCAAAAATTTCCTCTAGATTTGTATACTTTTGATAAGCTGTAATGAATGACTGAATGAATGAAAGCATAAGGTTATGCTTTCATTGAACTTGATTGAACTTGCGTGATACTCATTTTGTGAACAGTAAAATTGTACGAACAATATTGTTGATACGAATGATATCAATAATTGTAATTAAATTGTTAGCGATGCATAGTTTATCATCTCTTCTGCATACTTTATTACTTGGTTGATTATATAAAATAAAATAAGGTATTTTATGTGCAGGTGCTGTATTCTTCCCTTGACACGGTACAAATTTATTACAAGATTAAGATGGATGGCACAAATTTGTCACTCAGATTAGGTTTAATTTATAAAATTGAATGTAAACAATGTTCGATTAAATAAGATTGAAATAAAATTACTTAAATAAAACATGTGTATATTTTATACCTTAGACTTAGGACGCCATGCCTCAAATTTAAAAACAGCATAAAAATTTAATTCAAACTTCGGTTTCGACCAAGGTTTGTAGAAAAACACCAAAAATATACCTAATAAGTAGGTTTCATTGAATGACTTAAAATTGTCCCCTTTCCACAAATCTCATTACATCCTGCATCCATCTACTAATGAGTGAAAAATACCGGACGTTTTTTAAATAAAACTGAACTGACAAACGAGCTTATAGTGCACCTGATGGTAAGTGGCCACTGCAGTTCGTGGATATCTGCAGACAACTTCAAAGAAGGTAGGCTACAGATGCGTTTTCACGTCTCAGAACTAAGGTGGAATGCCTCGCAGCCTGTTATTAATTATTATACTGGCTCTCTATACACTGCTATTTGGCGACAGGAACAAGTAAAAGGGTGGACCCTACTCAGACAAGCTCCACGACAGAAGATTAGTTCTACCAACTAGTATTAGGGCTCCGTATAAGCTTACATAAGTATGCAGATTGTTCACCCCTCCCGGGAAAAAAACTTAAAGTGTAGTGAAAGAGACGTTTTCCTTTACACCGGTCTGCATCATGGTCGATGCTCAAATTGCAATTAGTAAGTTTATTTAGTGAGAGCGCGGTCCTACCACGATCGAGCCGACCCATTTGTGCTACAGCTATACTACTAATATAGCTGCAGCATGACTTTAACACGTATAAACTCTTTGAATATGTTCATAAACTGAACTTTAACGAAACTGAATAGTTACTTAATTTACGTCGTTAAAACTTATACGCAACCTACTACACGCATACACACTCTGTCATACTTCACAGAAGGAGGCTTGACTACACTCTACAACTTTAAATTACTTATTGATTAGTGATCTGTTTTGTATACAGTGAAATGTGTAATCTTAAAGGGAGGAGCGCTGCTGTCTGAAACACAGATATTAAGTTATCTAGTTGTGTCTGAACTATATTTATTGTTCACTGAATTGTATTAATTGTTAAGCTGTATCTCAAAGTGTTTGTATAATATAAATTAAGATATTCTTTGCTTAAAATAATAAATTATTATTATTATATCTCAACGGATAAGTAAGCCGCAGTGGCAAAGGATCGGCCATATAGCGCCAAGAACCGACAATCGATGAGGAAATTCTTGAAAAAGTTCGGAATAATTGGTGCTCGGCTGCTTTATGCTCATATTAATTTATAGCAGAGCAATTTTTGTAAAAGTCAATCTGCATTTTAACTAGTTCACTGTCACGTGACCCACATATGAGTCATTGCTATTGTCTAGTGTCTGGAAACCGGACAATGACAGTGTTAGTATTTTGGTTCTGTCCTTATAAATCTTTATTGATGATGATTTTATGTGTATGTGATTTACGATTAATAAGAATATTTATAACCAATATGATGGCATACATCACCCCATTTCTTTCAGCCTTTACGCGGGTGGCGTAAAGGGTGCCAATGGTATAAGCCAAAAAGATGGCTTCCGATAGATGGCGGTGTTATGTCTTCGAGTAATTTAAAGTATACAACAATGCAAGTAATAATGGGTGCTTCATACCATACTCTTATGGTACGAAATCGAATCATAAATTTTTTACATTGTTTCACGCCACACCTACATGAGACGGCATAATAGATCAAGCCACGTTATAATATTTCAAAACGAAAGACATAGGCGTTCCGAAGCTATTCTCTGATACATAAACTTCAAGCCAGAATTCTCGCTAAGACATGGATTTAAATAACTATGGTTCCGTTGACGCAATATATTTCAATCTCGGTAAATCAAAGCCACTAAGCAATTGGTCACTAAATCTTAAAATAGAATCACATCTCAAAAGCAAACAATAACGGTGTTTTCGAGGGGAGACTGCTAGCTTGAATTCAGGCTAGAACCCTACCAAGTAAAGTGTTGTATCTCCTAAAGTATTAAGGAACATTTTATTTTCTTAAGTTTTTGATTGTCACCAATTCTTCACTTAATCTTGACATACTCAAATTTAGAATATCGTTTGGGACGCCATTAAATAAGCATTACCACAAGGAATAGATGTTGAAAGGGGTGTGCAGCCCGCTCTCGATGTCAATCCCTCAACTGAAGGGGTCAAATCAGACAGGAGTTAGTCAATTCATTAACGTTCTACCCCGAAATATAAATCATACCACGTTGGGTTCGGGAGAAACGAGGTGGACGTGACCCCCGTGAATGAGTGTAACGCGAGAACGTCTGTTGCCCTTTCTGAAAAGAAAGGTTAGACGACTAAGATTACGGGTCCTCTTGGAGTGGCCTTGGTCTTGACGTCACTAGTGGACAGTATTTTCATCTAATTTGGAAGGTGATTTAGGAAATGAAACAGTGATTTATCTTCAAAATTTTTCCCATAAGAGTACAATATTGACTTTCACTAATTTCCTATCACTTCCCTATGCGCTTTTCTTTCTTGCTTTAAATATAAACTGGTAGCTGGTCCCGAACGAATTGCCTTACATTGTCGTCTGCTGATGTGCTTATATAACACACAGCAGGTTTCGGGCCTCGGGACATTTCTCCCATTACCCGGGTTCTCCTCACGGATCACTTCTCTGGGCCGGTCCTGGGAGCCGTTGTGGCGTTGTAGGTAATAGTAGCGGTCTGGGGTTCGGTTCCCCGGTCGCTGCATATTGGTGTCAAAATAATAAAAGATCTTAGTTTGCCAGTCAGTGACATTGTGGGTTGTTACTCAACTCCCTAATCTATATAGGGAGGATTTCTCTTGGTAAAGGTCACTCGTCCGGAGGTCGGGCGTGTAGCGGCGCGAAGTTATTCAGGTGTGGGTGTGGCCCGTTAGACTTAACGGCTCTCCCTTTCTTAGCGTATTTACGCTTTTGGTGACTTTTCTCCACTCGTTTCTAAGCTTTCTTTTATGTCCACTTGCATGGGCCATAAATCATGTCGTCATGGCTGATGTCGAAGATCACAGTAGGCTATGTGAATGGCGATGGGTACCGACGTCAAAAAACCTGGCAGACGACGCCACTAAAAGTTTTCCTTCCACCTTCGATGAGAATCATCGCTGGTTTCAAGGACCTGATCCTTGAAACCAGCGATGATACTCATCGAAGGTGAAAGGAAAACTTTTAGTGGCGTCGTTTGCCACGTTTTCAACATCTATTCCTTGTGGTAATGCTTGTTTAATGGCGTCCCAAACGATATTCTAAATTTGAGTATGTCAAGATTAAGTGAAGAATTGGTGACAATCAAAAACTTAAGAAAATAAAATGTTCCTCAATACTTTAGGAGATACAACACTTTACTTGGTAGGGTTCTAGCCTGAATTCAAGCTAGCAGTCTCCCCTCGAAAACACCGTTTTTGTTTGCTTTTGAGATGTGATTCTATTTTAAGATTTAGTGACCATTTGCTTAGTGGCTTTGATTTACCGAGATTGAAATATATTGCGTCAACGGAACCGGAGTTATTTAAATCCATGTCTTAGCGAGAATTCTGGCTTGAAGTTTATGTATCAGAGAATAGCTTCGGAACGCCTATGTCTTTCGTTTTGAAATATTATAACGTGGCTTGATCTATTATGCCGTCTCATGTAGGTGTGGCGTGAAACAATGTAAAAAATTTATGATTCGATTTCGTACCATAAGAGTATGGTATGAAGCACCCATTGTTACTTGCATTGTTGTATACTTTAAAGGACTCGAAGACATAACACCGCCATCTATCGGAAGCCATCTTTTTGGCTTATCCCATTGGCACCCTTTACGCCACCCACGGGGCGAAATGGGGTGATGTATGTCATCATATTGGGTATAAATATTCTTATTAATCGTAAATCACATACACATAAAATCATCATAAATAAAGGTTTATAAGGAAAGAACCAAAATACAGATTAACTTAATGTAGGTTCAACTTAACACTGTCATTGTCCGGTTTCCAGACACTAGACAATAGCAAGCACCTCGAGAACTTTTTCAAGAATTGCCTCATCGATTGTCGGTTCTTAGAGCTATATGGCCGAGCGTTTGCCACTGCGGCTTACTTATCCGTTGGGATATAATAATAATAATAATTTATTATTTCAAGCAAAGAATATCTTAATCTATCTTCTATACATATAATAAAAATGTAAATAGCAGATGTCTGTACATTTTAAATTTTTTTAATAAAAGTGATTGAGGGGTAGTAAAAATAAGTAATTAAATACATTTCTACCATTTTTAGAATTTTCTGTCTGTCTGTCTGTTTGTTTGTTAACGTATCACGTATAAAGTACTAATTTATATCATAAGAATTGTTAAGGAAATTATAAAGAGTATCTTCGGGTTACATTTAGTCTTTATTTCATTAAAATCTAATTTCAAAAAATTCAATAAAATAATCTGAAGTATGGGTTGAATCATCAAGTGCATTTTAAACTAATACCATATCATAAATCATAATTAAATTATGTAAAATAATGTTTTATAATGATATAAATATGTATATCTAAAACGCAGTAAAGAAAAGTATTAAAGAACGTATTAAATATATTATACAAAAATATATTAACCTTATTAACAAAATCTAAAGCACAATAGTTAACCAATTTCATCGATAGATGGCGATGTTGTGCAAATGTAATGCAAATGGCCGGTTGTGGTTTTTTCCTGTAGATGAGTTTTCATATTTTACGTATATATATTATACGTAGTATCATATTAGTCTGTGTATTCCTCGCTGCCCTACTGCGTGTTGACAAACTCAATTTATTCTTTACCGCCGAGTACTCTATGTGGTAAATCAAATTTTAAAAGACCTTTTAACAATTGCGTTGGTTTTGGCGAGGATCAAACTTTATTTTTTGCTTACTGTGCAGGCACTGATTTATAAGTTCTTTTACGTTTTATATAATGTACAAATCGCGTCAATAAATCTCATTTATTTTTAGAATTGATATTAGCAGCGCCATCTCTCTTTAAATATATACATATAATAAAAATGATAACATGTGTCTGTTTTGTACATTGTATATTATATTTTGTGGTTAAAATCATTATGGGAAACTGAAAATAATTAAATAAGTACATTTTTATAATTTTTAGTATAGTCTGTCTGTCTGTTTTTTTATGAACGCGTCACGTCTAAAGTAAACATCTTTTTTTTTTTCAAAAAAATCGTTAAGAAAATCATAAAGCGTATCTTCCAGTTATATTTAATCTTTGTTTTATTGAAATTGGTTAAGATATATAGATAGAATCGAAAGTAATGATTATTATTTTGAAATGTAGGTTCGAATTTGTTCAATGGCGCCATAAAATCTTCATTAAAGTTCAGTTTATGAATATATTCAAATAGTTTGTACGAGTTCGAGCCATGCTGCAGCTATATTAGTAGTATAGTTGTAGCACGAATGGGTCGGCACGACTGGGGTAGAACCGCGCTCTCACAGAGTACCAGCTATTTTACGCTAGTGCTTAACACTGCTGGTTTCGTATGGTGCGTGTAGTGAACCGGAGACCCTTTTTACTTGAAAAAAGGCATTCCATCTTAGTCCTCACGGGTGACAATGCATCTGTATTTTGTTTCTTTGTTAAGGATATATATAGATGTCTATGGGTCACAGTAACCACTTACCATCAGGTGGACTGTGTGCTCGTTTGTTACCCTATACTATAAAAAAAGTTTCCTTTAGCACTCTCTATGTCAATCACTGTGGTTCTACTGCGAATATTGTCTTTACGATCTTATGCTTAGCTCTTCAATGCGCTATATTTTTTTAATAGATGCCAACATCGTCAAGTAGTGGTGGCGGAAGTAAACCCACTACCCCATATCTTGCCGTGGCTGGCTTAATAGGCGATAGAGGGAAATTAAACAAGAGATGGGCAGCAGTATCTTACTGACAGTAAATTACATAATAAAATATTGCGGTTTCCAACACGCCAGTCAAGCTTGGCAACTTTTGATGAATGAATGAATGAACAAAGTCTTTTAAGGTTAAAAAAACGTGTGTGGGTACTTATGTACGCACGTAAGAACTTATACTTCTTTAGCGTAACAAAACAAAAATAACTAAACTAAAACACGTTTTATAGATTAATATATAGGGTAAGCAGTATAATCATTGGCACTTTAAGCGGATTTCTACTTGTAAGTGGTTAATTCTCGTAAATAAACAAATTTATTATATTTTTTATGGTTTTGTTCGATTTTAGTTTAGATAGCCATAAATAAAATAACGCATTACATTTATAAATTTTTTTTTCTTTCTTTAAAAATGTTTAATTAAGTTAAAAATGTAATTAAACTTTTTTCTAGGGAATGTTACAATCATTGGCACTTTAGCATAGTGAATGGCACTGTAAATTAAGTATAATCATTGGCACTATTAGAAGTCTTAAAAAGTTATACCCAGATCTTTCTAAGCCCCATCTTATTGTTATAAGACTTATTGTTAACAAATCTTCTTCAAAAATTTTCCTTAGATCTTCATCTGAAAGCGGTTTCGTTGGTCTACCATGTTTTTTTCTTTCTTCGTATATATTTTTGATGTGACTTTTTTAGTAAAATCTTTCGTGTTTTCTCGATATTTTGTAGAAATAGAACTTTATTTCGGTTTTTCAGATTAAAAATTTAGAGAGTATTATAATGTCAGATTTTTTGGCTTCGTTCGGCTCGTTTTGTCTGCCGACTTCCAAAAAGGAGACGGTACTCAATTCGACTGTACGTTTTTTTATGTGTGTTACCTCATAACTTTTAACTGAGTAAACCGATTTCGATGATTCTTTTTTTATTTAAAAGCTGGTGCTACTCGTGTGATCCTATATGAATTTGATCAAGGTCAGACTAAATATTCTTAATAACTTATATTGAAGTCGGCTGTACAAAATGTTTAATTTTAAATTATTATTTTTCAGTATTTTTGTATATTTGGCTGACTAATTCAATTCTGCATTTTCCGTTTGTGCGCAATTTTTCCATTTCTTTTAGCTCCGCTGCTTCCGAATCTTCACTTGTTAGCACAAATTAACGGCGTTGTTTACCTGCTTTTTGCTTTTTGATACGTATTTGGCAATGAAAAAAGCTATATAAATATTTTTAGGGCTTTCTAAAAGATTTTTGTTCGTTTGGACATCCACCATCACCCATTCACCTCAAACAAATTCTAAATTTGCTGCCAAGTAGATGAAAAACGTAAGGGTTAGTTTTCTTTCTGATACTCAACAATAATCTCTGCAGGTTGTATACGCTCTGGTACTGATAAACCATTATTAAGTGAAATGATACAAGGCAAATTTGATACAGGTATTTCTGATTCAGTCGTTATTAGTCGTTATTCTAAAAATATTTGGCAACTCGGCGTAATGGCGCGGTACGGTGATCATCTAAAATGGCTTGCTGTGATTTCAAGGGCATCGGACACTTTGTTTAATCCACTTTGTCTGGACTAAATGGGCACATTCCACATGTCTCAAAACCATTTCATAATTAAGATTTATTTCAATACGCTAAAAGTCTTGCTAACATAGGCCCGCATCTGTTTTAGTAACCTTTTTGTCAAATTGTTTGTCCATCATTCGAAGACAGGTTTACGCCACATATCTTTGGTGGGCCGAAATGCAGTGATATCAGCTGGTTGCAATAGTCGCGTTGCATTCAGATTGCGGCAAAGTTGCGCCGTATTTAAGATAGTAAATAACCCTCTCTCTAGGCACTAACTTTTGAACGTCTGATCACATTTTCTATAGAGGGAAAATAATAGGTTTTACCATCTACTCCAAAGAACAGTGATGCAAGACTTCGATTAGGCATGATCCACCTCATAGACGTTTTATTCTCCCTCTATAAAATGGTTTAGTATGTATGGGGTATTTATTCAAAAACATCACAACATTGATATTTTTATGACATCGAAAACTGTGCCAGGACCAGGTCGGCTTTTCAGCTTCTTCGTTTTTTTGACTTTACTTATTTAGTGGGAACTGTAAATTCGCGCGTGGAATGTTAAATGTTAGTGCGGCAGTTATTTCTCTAAAGCGCCCGCTCTTAATAGCGGTATTCTTCATCAATTCAAAATATGAAAAAGTTCAGTCATAATTATTGGCACTACTCAAAGGATATAGTCATTGGCAGTGTCAAGAATAGATTTTGGACAAAAGAAAGGAAGTATAGTGATTGACGTATATGCCAATGATTATGTAGTCAAACAAAGTATAGTCATTGGCACCATTAAAAAATACAATGCTTGTATTTCACAACGATAAAATAACTTTTAATATGCTTTAATGGCGTAAATTAATAAAAATAGACAGAAACTTGCATATAAACTAACCTAAAAATCACATTTTTGTCTCAAAATCTAGCCACAAAACCTTAACTTTTTGTTTAATTTTAACGGATTTGTCCGCACACATTTTTAAAACAGCCCTTATAGGAAAATAGTTGACACTTTAAATATAAATGTGTCTGTTAGTATAAGTTATTATATATCTTAGCAATATCAGTGTAGCTGTGATATAGAAAAAGGATAGCATTCTTAATATTCAGATTAAAATAGCAAAGTGCCAATCATTGAAGGAGTACCAACATTAGTACTGTTTACCCTATTTGAATAAACCTTGAATATAGTTATCAATTCTCACGAAAACTTGACAGTTGACAGAAAATTACCAACTGAAGTTGTCGCTTATAATTTTCGGTGTGCGCGCGCATCGTAAAAAAATTCACTCTCATTATTTTTCTCAAACGTGCCAAAAGAAGTATAACTTCAAAAACTGAAAACAATTCTGCACTAAATCTTGACATAATAAAATTTTGGATAACGTTGGGGAAGATTCTAGCTAGAAGGACGCCTTTACTGTTCAGGTGTTCACCTAAGTAGGTGCCGCCCTCTTTTTTATTTTTGTGAGGTATCGATACAGCCACTGCTGTATTCCGGAGTAGGAGAATCATTATAACAACAGGTTGTTAGATATTCCACATTAATACTCAAGTGCAACAATACACCCTTCCTGTCCTTCTGTCCTTCTTCTGTCCTTCTTTTCTGTCCTTCTTTGTTTAGATTTAGCAGCCACCACTTCACATCAAGTGAAAGTAATCACCCTTAAGTCAATTTATCTGACGAGACAGACCTCCATCAAAACTATATTTTTTTTATAGTTTAAGGGTGAAAAACGAGCACACAGTCCACCTGATGGTACGTGTGTACTACATCGCCATGTCCTAAAACTGCGCTAGTACCACAACCGTGTCCCCCACCGCCAACGAGACAAGAAATTTGCACCGCATCTCCGTGTTGTACACCCGCACCTACTGAAATAGTACCAAAAAAACCAGAACCGTGTACACCATCTGCATCAAGACGAGAAAATTCCACCCCATTGCCGTGTTGTACACCCGCGCCGTGTTATACACCCGCGCCGTGTTGTACACCCGCGCCTACTGAAATAGTAGCAAAAGTACCAGAACCGTGTACACCATCTGCATCAAGACTAGAAAGTTCCACCGCATCGCCGTGTTGTACACCCGCGCCGTGTTGTACACCCGCGCCTACTGAAATAGTACCAAAAGTACCAGAACCGTGTACACCATCTGCATCAAGACAAGAAAATTCCACCGCATCGCCGTGTTGTACACCCGCGCCGTGTTGTACACCCGCGCCTACTGAAATAGTACCAAAAGTACCAGAACCGTGTACACCATCTGCATCAAGACAAGAAAGTTCCACCGCTTCGCCGTGTTGTACACCCGCGCCGTGTTGTACACCCGCGCCTACTGAAATAGTACCAAAAGTACCAGAACCGTGTACACCATCTGCATCAAGACAAGAAAATTCCTCCGCATCTCCGTGTGCTACACCTGGGCCTACTGAAATGCCGTCGATTACGACCAACTGTCGAAATGGTGAAATTTATCCCGAGGCCACGGGTAGTTGTGACCAATTCCTAATGTGCTATAACGGAAAATTCGTTTTATTGATATGCCCAGCTGGTCTGTCTTTCAACCACCAAACAAAGAGCTGCGATTGGCCAGGAAACGTGCCGGGTTGTGGTGCACCAGGTAAATAATATCACGAGAATTTATCATTACATATAATCTAAACGTAATGAGAGAACTAATAGACTCTATTTTTCCAGCAATCTAAGGCGAATAGTTCTATTTGAAAGTAAACGACAAGAGGACGGTAATTGCAGGTATGTAGAATGGGATCCTTGAACTATATAATTTCAAGTTATCAAGCGTAATCTTCTCTTCAACAATGAATGGCGGCGGTAGAGAATCCATTACCCCTTATCATCACATAAGAGGTGTGAGGGTGAGGGGCTACGTAATAAAATGAAACAGGAGTTGCATCTTCTTGATGACAACTCACAATAATAAAAAAATGCGGTTGGCAACGCACCTGCCGAGCGTGGCAACTATGGCAAAAATTTCCTCTAGATTTGTATACTTTTGATAAGCTGTAATGAATGACTGAATGAATGAAAGCATAAGGTTATGCTTTCATTGAACTTGATTGAACTTGCGTGATACTCATTTTGTGAACAGTAAAATTGTACGAACAATATTGTTGATACGAATGATATCAATAATTGTAATTAAATTGTTAGCGATGCATAGTTTATCATCTCTTCTGCATACTTTATTACTTGGTTGATTATATAAAATAAAATAAGGTATTTTATGTGCAGGTGCTGTATTCTTCCCTTGACACGGTACAAATTTATTACAAGATTAAGATGGATGGCACAAATTTGTCACTCAGATTAGTTTTAATTTATAAAATTGAATGTAAACAATGTTCGATTAAATAAGATTGAAATAAAATTACTTAAATAAAACATGTGTATATTTTATACCTTAGACTTATAACGCAATGCCTCAAATTTAAAAACAGCATAAAAATTTAATTCAAACTTCGGTTTCGACCAAGGTTTGTAGAAAAACACCAAAAATATACCTAATAAGTAGGTTTCATTGAATGACTTAAAATTGTCCCCTTTCCACAAATCTCATTACATCCTGCATCCATCTACTAATGAGTGAAAAATACCGGACGTTTTTTAAATAAAACTGAACTGACAAACGAGCTTATAGTGCACCTGATGGTAAGTGGCCACTGCAGTTCGTGGATATCTGCAGACAACTTCAAAGAAGGTAGGCTACAGATGCGTTTTCACGTCTCAGAACTAAGGTGGAATGCCTCGCAGCCTGTTATTAATTATTATACTGGCTCTCTATACACTGCTATTTGGCGACAGGAACAAGTAAAAGGGTGGACCCTACTCAGACAAGCTCCACGACAGAAGATTAGTTCTACCAACTAGTATTAGGGCTCCGTATAAGCTTACATAAGTATGCAGATTGTTCACCCCTCCCGGGAAAAAAACTTAAAGTGTAGTGAAAGAGACGTTTTCCTTTACACCGGTCTGCATCATGGTCGATGCTCAAATTGCAATTAGTAAGTTTATTTAGTGAGAGCGCGGTCCTACCACGATCGAGCCGACCCATTTGTGCTACAGCTATACTACTAATATAGCTGCAGCATGACTTTAACACGTATAAACTCTTTGAATATGTTCATAAACTGAACTTTAACGAAACTGAATAGTTACTTAATTTACGTCGTTAAAACTTATACGCAACCTACTACACGCATACACACTCTGTCATACTTCACAGAAGGAGGCTTGACTACACTCTACAACTTTAAATTACTTATTGATTAGTGATCTGTTTTGTATACGGTGAAATGTGTAATCTTAAAGGGAGGAGCGCTGCTGTCTGAAACACAGATATTAAGTTATCTAGTTGTGTCTGAACTATATTTATTGTTCACTGAATTGTATTAATTGTTAAGCTGTATCTCAAAGTGTTTGTATAATATAAATTAAGATATTCTTTGCTTAACATAATAAATTATTATTATTATATCTCAACGGATAAGTAAGCCGCAGTGGCAAAGGATCGGCCATATAGCGCCAAGAACCGACAATCGATGAGGAAATTCTTGAAAAAGTTCGGAATAATTGGTGCTCGGCTGCTTTATGCTCATATTAATTTATAGCAGAGCAATTTTTGTAAAAGTCAATCTGCATTTTAACTAGTTCACTGTCACGTGACCCACATATGAGTCATTGCTATTGTCTAGTGTCTGGAAACCGGACAATGACAGTGTTAGTATTTTGGTTCTGTCCTTATAAATCTTTATTGATGATGATTTTATGTGTATGTGATTTACGATTAATAAGAATATTTATAACCAATATGATGGCATACATCACCCCATTTCTTTCAGCCTTTACGCGGGTGGCGTAAAGGGTGCCAATGGTATAAGCCAAAAAGATGGCTTCCGATAGATGGCGGTGTTATGTCTTCGAGTCCTTTAAAGTATACAACAATGCAAGTAATAATGGGTGCTTCATACCATACTCTTATGGTACGAAATCGAATCATAAATTTTTTACATTGTTTCACGCCACACCTACATGAGACGGCATAATAGATCAAGCCACGTTATAATATTTCAAAACGAAAGACATAGGCGTTCCGAAGCTATTCTCTGATACATAAACTTCAAGCCAGAATTCTCGCTAAGACATGGATTTAAATAACTATGGTTCCGTTGACGCAATATATTTCAATCTCGGTAAATCAAAGCCACTAAGCAATTGGTCACTAAATCTTAAAATAGAATCACATCTCAAAAGCAAACAATAACGGTGTTTTCGAGGGGAGACTGCTAGCTTGAATTCAGGCTAGAACCCTACCAAGTAAAGTGTTGTATCTCCTAAAGTATTAAGGAACATTTTATTTTCTTAAGTTTTTGATTGTCACCAATTCTTCACTTAATCTTGACATACTCAAATTTAGAATATCGTTTGGGACGCCATTAAATAAGCATTACCACAAGGAATAGATGTTGAAAGGGGTGTGCAGCCCGCTCTCGATGTCAATCCCTCAACTGAAGGGGTCAAATCAGACAGGAGTTAGTCAATTCATTAACGTTCTACCCCGAAATATAAATCATACCACGTTGGGTTCGGGAGAAACGAGGTGGACGTGACCCCCGTGAATGAGTGTAACGCGAGAACGTCTGTTGCCCTTTCTGAAAAGAAAGGTTAGACGACTAAGATTACGGGTCCTCTTGGAGTGGCCTTGGTCTTGACGTCACTAGTGGACAGTATTTTCATCTAATTTGGAAGGTGATTTAGGAAATGAAACAGTGATTTATCTTCAAAATTTTTCCCATAAGAGTACAATATTGACTTTCACTAATTTCCTATCACTTCCCTATGCGCTTTTCTTTCTTGCTTTAAATATAAACTGGTAGCTGGTCCCGAACGAATTGCCTTACATTGTCGTCTGCTGATGTGCTTATATAACACACAGCAGGTTTCGGGCCTCGGGACATTTCTCCCATTACCCGGGTTCTCCTCACGGATCACTTCTCTGGGCCGGTCCTGGGAGCCGTTGTGGCGTTGTAGGTAATAGTAGCGGTCTGGGGTTCGGTTCCCCGGTCGCTGCATATTGGTGTCAAAATAATAAAAGATCTTAGTTTGCCAGTCAGTGACATTGTGGGTTGTTACTCAACTCCCTAATCTATATAGGGAGGATTTCTCTTGGTAAAGGTCACTCGTCCGGAGGTCGGGCGTGTAGCGGCGCGAAGTTATTCAGGTGTGGGTGTGGCCCGTTAGACTTAACGGCTCTCCCTTTCTTAGCGTATTTACGCTTTTGGTGACTTTTCTCCACTCGTTTCTAAGCTTTCTTTTATGTCCACTTGCATGGGCCATAAATCATGTCGTCATGGCTGATGTCGAAGATCACAGTAGGCTATGTGAATGGCGATGGGTACCGACGTCAAAAAACCTGGCAGACGACGCCACTAAAAGTTTTCCTTCCACCTTCGATGAGAATCATCGCTGGTTTCAAGGACCTGATCCTTGAAACCAGCGATGATACTCATCGAAGGTGAAAGGAAAACTTTTAGTGGCGTCGTTTGCCACGTTTTCAACATCTATTCCTTGTGGTAATGCTTGTTTAATGGCGTCCCAAACGATATTCTAAATTTGAGTATGTCAAGATTAAGTGAAGAATTGGTGACAATCAAAAACTTAAGAAAATAAAATGTTCCTCAATACTTTAGGAGATACAACACTTTACTTGGTAGGGTTCTAGCCTGAATTCAAGCTAGCAGTCTCCCCTCGAAAACACCGTTTTTGTTTGCTTTTGAGATGTGATTCTATTTTAAGATTTAGTGACCATTTGCTTAGTGGCTTTGATTTACCGAGATTGAAATATATTGCGTCAACGGAACCGGAGTTATTTAAATCCATGTCTTAGCGAGAATTCTGGCTTGAAGTTTATGTATCAGAGAATAGCTTCGGAACGCCTATGTCTTTCGTTTTGAAATATTATAACGTGGCTTGATCTATTATGCCGTCTCATGTAGGTGTGGCGTGAAACAATGTAAAAAATTTATGATTCGATTTCGTACCATAAGAGTATGGTATGAAGCACCCATTGTTACTTGCATTGTTGTATACTTTAAAGGACTCGAAGACATAACACCGCCATCTATCGGAAGCCATCTTTTTGGCTTATCCCATTGGCACCCTTTACGCCACCCACGGGGCGAAATGGGGTGATGTATGTCATCATATTGGGTATAAATATTCTTATTAATCGTAAATCACATACACATAAAATCATCATAAATAAAGGTTTATAAGGAAAGAACCAAAATACAGATTAACTTAATGTAGGTTCAACTTAACACTGTCATTGTCCGGTTTCCAGACACTAGACAATAGCAAGCACCTCGAGAACTTTTTCAAGAATTGCCTCATCGATTGTCGGTTCTTAGAGCTATATGGCCGAGCGTTTGCCACTGCGGCTTACTTATCCGTTGGGATATAATAATAATAATAATTTATTATTTCAAGCAAAGAATATCTTAATCTATCTTCTATACATATAATAAAAATGTAAATAGCAGATGTCTGTACATTTTAAATTTTTTTAATAAAAGTGATTGAGGGGTAGTAAAAATAAGTAATTAAATACATTTCTACCATTTTTAGAATTTTCTGTCTGTCTGTCTGTTTGTTTGTTAACGTATCACGTATAAAGTACTAATTTATATCATAAGAATTGTTAAGGAAATTATAAAGAGTATCTTCGGGTTACATTTAGTCTTTATTTCATTAAAATCTAATTTCAAAAAATTCAATAAAATAATCTGAAGTATGGGTTGAATCATCAAGTGCATTTTAAACTAATACCATATCATAAATCATAATTAAATTATGTAAAATAATGTTTTATAATGATATAAATATGTATATCTAAAACGCAGTAAAGAAAAGTATTAAAGAACGTATTAAATATATTATACAAAAATATATTAACCTTATTAACAAAATCTAAAGCACAATAGTTAACCAATTTCATCGATAGATGGCGATGTTGTGCAAATGTAATGCAAATGGCCGGTTGTGGTTTTTTCCTGTAGATGAGTTTTCATATTTTACGTATATATATTATACGTAGTATCATATTAGTCTGTGTATTCCTCGCTGCCCTACTGCGTGTTGACAAACTCAATTTATTCTTTACCGCCGAGTACTCTATGTGGTAAATCAAATTTTAAAAGACCTTTTAACAATTGCGTTGGTTTTGGCGAGGATCAAACTTTATTTTTTGCTTACTGTGCAGGCACTGATTTATAAGTTCTTTTACGTTTTATATAATGTACAAATCGCGTCAATAAATCTCATTTATTTTTAGAATTGATATTAGCAGCGCCATCTCTCTTTAAATATATACATATAATAAAAATGATAACATGTGTCTGTTTTGTACATTGTATATTATATTTTGTGGTTAAAATCATTATGGGAAACTGAAAATAATTAAATAAGTACATTTTTATAATTTTTAGTATAGTCTGTCTGTCTGTTTTTTTATGAACGCGTCACGTCTAAAGTAAACATCTTTTTTTTTTTCAAAAAAATCGTTAAGAAAATCATAAAGCGTATCTTCCAGTTATATTTAATCTTTGTTTTATTGAAATTGGTTAAGATATATAGATAGAATCGAAAGTAATGATTATTATTTTGAAATGTAGGTTCGAATTTGTTCAATGGCGCCATAAAATCTTCATTAAAGTTCAGTTTATGAATATATTCAAATAGTTTGTACGAGTTCGAGCCATGCTGCAGCTATATTAGTAGTATAGTTGTAGTACGAATGGATCGGCACGGTAGAACGGTAGAACCGCGCTCTCACAGAGTACCAGCTATTTTACGCTAGTGCTTAACACTGCTGGTTTCGTATGGTGCGTGTAGTGAACCGGAGACCCTTTTTACTTGAAAAAAGGCATTCCATCTTAGTCCTCACGGGTGACAATGCATCTGTATTTTGTTTCTTTGTTAAGGATATATATAGATGTCTATGGGTCACAGTAACCACTTACCATCAGGTGGACTGTGTGCTCGTTTGTTACCCTATACTATAAAAAAAGTTTCCTTTAGCACTCTCTATGTCAATCACTGTGGTTCTACTGCGAATATTGTCTTTACGATCTTATGCTTAGCTCTTCAATGCGCTATATTTTTTTAATAGATGCCAACATCGTCAAGTAGTGGTGGCGGAAGTAAACCCACTACCCCATATCTTGCCGTGGCTGGCTTAATAGGCGATAGAGGGAAATTAAACAAGAGATGGGCAGCAGTATCTTACTGACAGTAAATTACATAATAAAATATTGCGGTTTCCAACACGCCAGTCAAGCTTGGCAACTTTTGATGAATGAATGAATGAACAAAGTCTTTTAAGGTTAAAAAAACGTGTGTGGGTACTTATGTACGCACGTAAGAACTTATACTTCTTTAGCGTAACAAAACAAAAATAACTAAACTAAAACACGTTTTATAGATTAATATATAGGGTAAGCAGTATAATCATTGGCACTTTAAGCGGATTTCTACTTGTAAGTGGTTAATTCTCGTAAATAAACAAATTTATTATATTTTTTATGGTTTTGTTCGATTTTAGTTTAGATAGCCATAAATAAAATAACGCATTACATTTATAAATTTTTTTTTCTTTCTTTAAAAATGTTTAATTAAGTTAAAAATGTAATTAAACTTTTTTCTAGGGAATGTTACAATCATTGGCACTTTAGCATAGTGAATGGCACTGTAAATTAAGTATAATCATTGGCACTATTAGAAGTCTTAAAAAGTTATACCCAGATCTTTCTAAGCCCCATCTTATTGTTATAAGACTTATTGTTAACAAATCTTCTTCAAAAATTTTCCTTAGATCTTCATCTGAAAGCGGTTTCGTTGGTCTACCATGTTTTTTTCTTTCTTCGTATATATTTTTGATGTGACTTTTTTAGTAAAATCTTTCGTGTTTTCTCGATATTTTGTAGAAATAGAACTTTATTTCGGTTTTTCAGATTAAAAATTTAGAGAGTATTATAATGTCAGATTTTTTGGCTTCGTTCGGCTCGTTTTGTCTGCCGACTTCCAAAAAGGAGACGGTACTCAATTCGACTGTACGTTTTTTTATGTGTGTTACCTCATAACTTTTAACTGAGTAAACCGATTTCGATGATTCTTTTTTTATTTAAAAGCTGGTGCTACTCGTGTGATCCTATATGAATTTGATCAAGGTCAGACTAAATATTCTTAATAACTTATATTGAAGTCGGCTGTACAAAATGTTTAATTTTAAATTATTATTTTTCAGTATTTTTGTATATTTGGCTGACTAATTCAATTCTGCATTTTCCGTTTGTGCGCAATTTTTCCATTTCTTTTAGCTCCGCTGCTTCCGAATCTTCACTTGTTAGCACAAATTAACGGCGTTGTTTACCTGCTTTTTGCTTTTTGATACGTATTTGGCAATGAAAAAAGCTATATAAATATTTTTAGGGCTTTCTAAAAGATTTTTGTTCGTTT
Organism: Parnassius mnemosyne; assembly: GCA_963668995.1. Classification (NCBI taxonomy): domain Eukaryota; kingdom Metazoa; phylum Arthropoda; class Insecta; order Lepidoptera; family Papilionidae; genus Parnassius; species Parnassius mnemosyne. The sequence continues at coordinate 18,442,792 of CAVLGL010000115.1, forward strand.
GGACATCCACCATCACCCATTCACCTCAAACAAATTCTAAATTTGCTGCCAAGTAGATGAAAAACGTAAGGGTTAGTTTTCTTTCTGATACTCAACAATAATCTCTGCAGGTTGTATACGCTCTGGTACTGATAAACCATTATTAAGTGAAATGATACAAGGCAAATTTGATACAGGTATTTCTGATTCAGTCGTTATTAGTCGTTATTCTAAAAATATTTGGCAACTCGGCGTAATGGCGCGGTACGGTGATCATCTAAAATGGCTTGCTGTGATTTCAAGGGCATCGGACACTTTGTTTAATCCACTTTGTCTGGACTAAATGGGCACATTCCACATGTCTCAAAACCATTTCATAATTAAGATTTATTTCAATACGCTAAAAGTCTTGCTAACATAGGCCCGCATCTGTTTTAGTAACCTTTTTGTCAAATTGTTTGTCCATCATTCGAAGACAGGTTTACGCCACATATCTTTGGTGGGCCGAAATGCAGTGATATCAGCTGGTTGCAATAGTCGCGTTGCATTCAGATTGCGGCAAAGTTGCGCCGTATTTAAGATAGTAAATAACCCTCTCTCTAGGCACTAACTTTTGAACGTCTGATCACATTTTCTATAGAGGGAAAATAATAGGTTTTACCATCTACTCCAAAGAACAGTGATGCAAGACTTCGATTAGGCATGATCCACCTCATAGACGTTTTATTCTCCCTCTATAAAATGGTTTAGTATGTATGGGGTATTTATTCAAAAACATCACAACATTGATATTTTTATGACATCGAAAACTGTGCCAGGACCAGGTCGGCTTTTCAGCTTCTTCGTTTTTTTGACTTTACTTATTTAGTGGGAACTGTAAATTCGCGCGTGGAATGTTAAATGTTAGTGCGGCAGTTATTTCTCTAAAGCGCCCGCTCTTAATAGCGGTATTCTTCATCAATTCAAAATATGAAAAAGTTCAGTCATAATTATTGGCACTACTCAAAGGATATAGTCATTGGCAGTGTCAAGAATAGATTTTGGACAAAAGAAAGGAAGTATAGTGATTGACGTATATGCCAATGATTATGTAGTCAAACAAAGTATAGTCATTGGCACCATTAAAAAATACAATGCTTGTATTTCACAACGATAAAATAACTTTTAATATGCTTTAATGGCGTAAATTAATAAAAATAGACAGAAACTTGCATATAAACTAACCTAAAAATCACATTTTTGTCTCAAAATCTAGCCACAAAACCTTAACTTTTTGTTTAATTTTAACGGATTTGTCCGCACACATTTTTAAAACAGCCCTTATAGGAAAATAGTTGACACTTTAAATATAAATGTGTCTGTTAGTATAAGTTATTATATATCTTAGCAATATCAGTGTAGCTGTGATATAGAAAAAGGATAGCATTCTTAATATTCAGATTAAAATAGCAAAGTGCCAATCATTGAAGGAGTACCAACATTAGTACTGTTTACCCTATTTGAATAAACCTTGAATATAGTTATCAATTCTCACGAAAACTTGACAGTTGACAGAAAATTACCAACTGAAGTTGTCGCTTATAATTTTCGGTGTGCGCGCGCATCGTAAAAAAATTCACTCTCATTATTTTTCTCAAACGTGCCAAAAGAAGTATAACTTCAAAAACTGAAAACAATTCTGCACTAAATCTTGACATAATAAAATTTTGGATAACGTTGGGGAAGATTCTAGCTAGAAGGACGCCTTTACTGTTCAGGTGTTCACCTAAGTAGGTGCCGCCCTCTTTTTTATTTTTGTGAGGTATCGATACAGCCACTGCTGTATTCCGGAGTAGGAGAATCATTATAACAACAGGTTGTTAGATATTCCACATTAATACTCAAGTGCAACAATACACCCTTCCTGTCCTTCTGTCCTTCTTCTGTCCTTCTTTTCTGTCCTTCTTTGTTTAGATTTAGCAGCCACCACTTCACATCAAGTGAAAGTAATCACCCTTAAGTCAATTTATCTGACGAGACAGACCTCCATCAAAACTATATTTTTTTTATAGTTAAGGGTGAAAAACGAGCACACAGTCCACCTGATGGTACGTGTGTGCTGACGCTCATAGACATCTACATCTATACTCGATTAGGAATCAAAGTGTAGATGCATTGTCACCCGTGAGGACTAAGATAGAATGCCTCGTTTCCAGTAGAAAGGGTCTCCGGTTCTCTATACTCACCATACGAAGCACAGCAGGGTCAAGCTGCTATTTTACCCTAGTATTCTGTAAGAGCGTGGTACTACACCGGTCGAGTCGGCCCATTCGTGTGGTACAGCCATAACATAGCTGGAGCGTGGTTTTACTACGTTAAAAAACGTTAACGTACAACAGGTGTATAGAATGTGGCTGACAAACGAGCATATGATAATTGAATGCTGTGACCCATAGGCATCTGTATTTATCCTCGACTAAGTATCAAAATACTTAGTCGAGGATAAATACACATTCTTTGCCACTCCTGAGGAATAAGATGGAATGCCTCGTTTTCAGTGAAAAGGTTCTTCGGTTTCCTATACCCACCATACGAAACACAGCAGCAAAGCTGCTATTTTACGCTGGTACTCTGCGATAGCATGGTCCTACCCCGGTCGCGCCGACCCATTCGTGCTGCAACCATAATATAGCTGTAGCGTGGCTCTGCTAGGTATAAAAGTATTTATGAAAACAATACTAGCACGATATGAACATTACTTATACTTCCATTAACGACTGCAAGTAAGCTAAAAATGCTTGTGTTAGAAGTGTTTCACGGTGGTAGTCAAACCATGGATTCGAATTCAAGACTTTCCAAATTGCAATCCGCATTCCTAATTCCCATTAGGTCCATTTATTAATTTATTTATTTATTTACTTATTTATTTCTCACCACAAATGACATGGACATTGGTTACATTAGTGTTACATCTCTATTAGGTTTATGTCACTTCCAATTAAAAAGTAACTGCATTTTGCTTTGTAACGGTAGGTATAATAATTAGTAAAATTGCTAGATGGTTTCTAAATGAGCATTTTTAATGTCAACCGGTTATTAATTACTTAACTTAAATATAAACTTCATTGAGTACTTCAATATAAGACTAACACAATTTGTAGAAAGGGCAGTCAAAAACCAAAAGAGCAGCAGTTCACTTTACTTGTTAACTCATCAATAGGTATAAATCATGTTGCGGGCTATGTACCTTTTTGCGTTTTTGTTGGCGCTGACAATACAGGGTATGTGATGATTCTGCTTTCATTTATTTAATTTTTAAACTCTGTATTTTTTTAAACCACATTTTGTTTTATTTTAGTGGAATCAAAACCACAGCCTCAGAACTGGCGATCCTACGTGCTACCACAACCTGCAGCAGCGGAACAAGAGATTTCGACTACATCTCCATGTCCTAAAACTGCGCTAGTACCACAACCGTGTCCCCCACCGCCAACGAGACAAGAAATTTGCACCGCATCTCCGTGTTGTACACCCGCACCTACTGAAATAGTACCAAAAGTACGAGAACCGTGTACACCATCTGCATCAAGACAAGAAAGTTCCACCGCATCGCCGTGTTGTACACCCGCGCCGTGTTATACACCCGCGCCGTGTTGTACACCCGCGCCTACTGAAATAGTAGCAAAAGTACCAGAACCGTGTACACCATCTGCATCAAGACAAGATAGTTCCACCGCATCGCCGTGTTGTACACCCGCGCCGTGTTGTACACCCGCGCCTACTGAAATAGTACCAAAAGTACCAGAACCGTGTACACCATCTGCATCAAGACAAGAAAATTCCACCGCATCGCCGTGTTGTACACCCGCGCCGTGTTGTACACCCGCGCCTACTGAAATAGTACCAAAAGTACCAGAACCGTGTACACCATCTGCATCAAGACAAGAAAGTTCCACCGCTTCGCCGTGTTGTACACCCGCGCCGTGTTGTACACCCGCGCCGTGTTGTACACCCGCGCCTACTGAAATAGTACCAAAAGTACCAGAACCGTGTACACCATCTGCATCAAGACAAGAAAATTCCTCCGCATCTCCGTGTGCTACACCTGGGCCTACTGAAATGCCGTCGATTACGACCAACTGTCGAAATGGTGAAATTTATCCCGAGGCCACGGGTAGTTGTGACCAATTCCTAATGTGCTATAACGGAAAATTCGTTTTATTGATATGCCCAGCTGGTCTGTCTTTCAACCACCAAACAAAGAGCTGCGATTGGCCAGGAAACGTGCCGGGTTGTGGTGCACCAGGTAAATAATATCACGAGAATTTATCATTACATATAATCTAAACGTAATGAGAGAACTAATAGACTCTATTTTTCCAGCAATCTAAGGCGAATAGTTCTATTTGAAAGTAAACGACAAGAGGACGGTAATTGCAGGTATGTAGAATGGGATCCTTGAACTATATAATTTCAAGTTATCAAGCGTAATCTTCTCTTCAACAATGAATGGCGGCGGTAGAGAATCCATTACCCCTTATCATCACATAAGAGGTGTGAGGGTGAGGGGCTACGTAATAAAATGAAACAGGAGTTGCATCTTCTTGATGACAACTCACAATAATAAAAAAATGCGGTTGGCAACGCACCTGCCGAGCGTGGCAACTATGGCAAAAATTTCCTCTAGATTTGTATACTTTTGATAAGCTGTAATGAATGACTGAATGAATGAAAGCATAAGGTTATGCTTTCATTGAACTTGATTGAACTTGCGTGATACTCATTTTGTGAACAGTAAAATTGTACGAACAATATTGTTGATACGAATGATATCAATAATTGTAATTAAATTGTTAGCGATGCATAGTTTATCATCTCTTCTGCATACTTTATTACTTGGTTGATTATATAAAATAAAATAAGGTATTTTATGTGCAGGTGCTGCATTCTTCCCTTGACACGGTACAAATTTATTACAAGATTAAGATGGATGGCACAAATTTGTCACTCAGATTAGGTTTAATTTATAAAATTGAATGTAAACAATGTTCGGTTAAATAAGATTGAAATAAAATTACTTAAATAAAACATGTGTATATTTTATACCTTAGACTTATAACGCAATGCCTCAAATTTAAAAACAGCATAAAAATTTAATTCAAACTTCGGTTTCGACCAAGGTTTGTAGAAAAACACCAAAAATATACCTAATAAGTAGGTTTCATTGAATGACTTAAAATTGTCCCCTTTCCACAAATCTCATTACATCCTGCATCCATCTACTAATGAGTGAAAAATACCGGACGTTTTTTAAATAAAACTGAACTGACAAACGAGCTTATAGTGCACCTGATGGTAAGTGGCCACTGCAGTTCGTGGATATCTGCAGACAACTTCAAAGAAGGTAGGCTACAGATGCGTTTTCACGTCTCAGAACTAAGGTGGAATGCCTCGCAGCCTGTTATTAATTATTATACTGGCTCTCTATACACTGCTATTTGGCGACAGGAACAAGTAAAAGGGTGGACCCTACTCAGACAAGCTCCACAACAGAAGATTAGTTCTACCAACTAGTATTAGGGCTCCGTATAAGCTTACATAAGTATGCAGATTGTTCACCCCTACCGGGAAAAAAACTTAAAGTGTAGTGAAAGAGACGTTTTCCTCTACACCGGTCTGCATCACGGTCGATGCTCAAATTGCAATTAGTAAGTTTATTTAGTGAGAGCGCGGTCCTACCAAGATCGGGCCGACCCATTCGTGCTACAGCTATACTACTAATATAGCTGCAGCATGGCTTTAACACGTATAAACTCTTTGAATATGTTCATAAACTGAACTTTAACTAAACTGAATAGTTACTTAATTTACGTCGTTAAAACTTATATGCAACCTACTACACGCATACACACTCTGTCATACTTGAAGTCTTGTCTACAGAAGGAGGGTATATTTCGGGGTAGAACGTTAATGAATTGACTAACTCCTGTCTGATTTGACCCCTTCAGTTGAGGGATTGACATCGAGAGCGGGCTGCACACCCCTTTCAACATCTATTCCTTGTGGTAATGCTTATTTAATGGCGTCCCAAACGATATTCTAAATTTGAGTATGTCAAGATTAAGTGAAGAATTGGTGACAATCAAAAACTTAAGAAAATAAAATGTTCCTCAATACTTTAGGAGATACAACACTTTACTTGGTAGGGTTCTAGCCTGAATTCAAGCTAAATTTAATTCTGTAAAAATTATGTAAAATAATGTTTTATAATGATATAATTATGTATATCTAAAACGCAGTAAAGAAAAGTATTAAAGAACGTATTAAATATATTATACAAAAATATATTAACCTTATTAACAAAATCTAAAGCACAATAGTTAACCAATTTCATCGATAGATGGCGATGTTGTGCAAATGTAATGCAAATGGCCGGTTGTGGTTTTTTCCTGTAGATGAGTTTTCATATTTTACGTATATATATTATACGTAGTATCATATTAGTCTGTGTATTCCTCGCTGCCCTACTGCGTGTTGACAAACTCAATTTATTCTTTACCGCCGAGTACTCTATGTGGTAAATCAAATTTTAAAAGACCTTTTAACAATTGCGTTGGTTTTGGCGAGGATCAAACTTTATTTTTTGCTTACTGTGCAGGCACTGATTTATAAGTTCTTTTACGTTTTATATAATGTACAAATCGCGTCAATAAATCTCATTTATTTTTAGAATTGATATTAGCAGCGCCATCTCTCTTTAAATATATACATATAATAAAAATGATAACATGTGTCTGTTTTGTACATTGTATATTATATTTTGTGGTTAAAATCATTATGGGAAACTGAAAATAATTAAATAAGTACATTTTTATAATTTTTAGTATAGTCTGTCTGTCTGTTTTTTTATGAACGCGTCACGTCTAAAGTAAACATCTTTTTTTTTTCAAAAAAATCGTTAAGAAAATCATAAAGCGTATCTTCCAGTTATATTTAATCTTTGCTTTATTGAAATTGGTTAATATTTATAGATAGAATCGAAAGTAATGATTATTATTTTGAAATGTAGGTTCGAATTTGTTCAATGGCGCCATAAAATCTTCATTAAAGTTCAGTTTATGAATATATTCAAATAGTTTGTACGAGTTCGAGCCATGCTGCAGCTATATTAGTAGTATAGTTGTAGTACGAATGGGTCGGCACGGTAGAACGGTAGAACCGCGCTCTCACAGAGTACCAGCTATTTTACGCTAGTGCTTAACACTGCTGGTTTCGTATGGTGCGTGTAGTGAACCGGAGACCCTTTTTACTGGAAAAAAGGCATTCCATCTTAGTCCTCACGGGTGACAATGCATCTGTATTTTGTTTCTTTATTAAGGATATATATAGATGTCTATGGGTCACAGTAACCACTTACCATCAGGTGGACTGTGTGCTCGTTTGTTACCCTATACTATAAAAAAAGTTTCCTTTAGCACTCTCTATGTCAATCACTGTGGTTCTACTGCGAATATTGTCTTTACGATCTTATGCTTAGCTCTTCAATGCGCTATATTTTTTTAATAGATGCCAACATCGTCAAGTAGTGGTGGCGGAAGTAAACCCACTACCCCATATCTTGCCGTGGCTGGCTTAATAGGCGATAGAGGGAAATTAAACAAGAGATGGGCAGCAGTATCTTCCTGACAGTAAATTACATAATAAAATATTGCGGTTTCCAACACGCCAGTCAAGCTTGGCAACTTTTGATGAATGAATGAATGAACAAAGTTTTTTAAGGTTAAAAAAACGTGTGTGGGTACTTATGTACGCACGTAAGAACTTATACTTCTTTAACGTAACAAAACAAAAATAACTAAACTAAAATACGTTTTATAGATTAATATATAGGGTAAGCAGTATAATCATTGGCACTTTAAGCGGATTTCTACTTGTAAGTGGTTAATCCTCGTAAATAAACAAATTTATTATATTTTTGATGGTTTTATTTGATTTTAGTTTAGATAGCCATAAATAAAATAACGCATTACATTTATAAATTTTTTTTCTTTCTTTAAAAATGTTTAATTAAGTTAAAAATGTAATTAAACTTTTTTCTAGGCAATGTTACAATCATTGGCACTTTAGCATAGTGAATGGCACTGTAAATTAAGTATAATCATTGGCACTATTAGAAGTCTTAAAAAGTTATACCCAGATCTTTCTAATCCCCATCTTATTGTTATAAGACTTATTGTTAACAAATCTTCTTCAAAAATTTTCCTTAGATCTTCATCTGAAAGCGGTTTCGTTGGTCTACCGTGTTTTTTTCTTTCTTCGTATATATTTTTGATGTGACTTTTTTAGTAAAATCTTTCGTGTTTTCTCGATATTTTGTAGAAATAGAACTTTATTTCGGTTTTTCAGATTAAAAATTTAGAGAGTATTATAATGTCAGATTTTTTGGCTTCGTTCGGCTCGTTTTGTCTGCCGACTTCCAAAAAGGAGACGGTACTCAATTCGACTGTACGTTTTTTTATGTGTGTTACCTCATAACTTTTAACTGAGTAAACCGATTTCGATGATTCTTTTTTTATTTAAAAGCTGGTGCTACTCGTGTGATCCTATATGAATTTGATCAAGGTCAGACTAAATATTCTTAATAACTTATATTGAAGTCTGCTGTACAAAATGTTTAATTTTAAATTATTATTTTTCAGTATTTTTGTATATTTGGCTGACTAATTCAATTCTGCATTTTCCGTTTGTGCGCAATTTTTCCATTTCTTTTAGCTCCGCTGCTTCCGAATCTTCACTTGTTAGCACAAATTAACGGCGTTGTTTACCTGCTTTTTGCTTTTTGATACGTATTTGGCAATGAAAAAAACTATATAAATATTTTTAGGGCTTTCTAAAAGATTTTTGTTCGTTTGGACATCCACGATCGCCCATTCACCTCAAACAAATTCTAAATTTGCTGCCAAGTAGATGAAAAACGTAAGGGTTAGTTTTCTTTCTGATACTCAACAATAATCTCTGCAGGTTGTATACGCTCTGGTACTGATAAACCATTATTAAGTGAAATGATACAAGGCAAATTTGATACAGGTATTTCTGATTCAGTCGTTATTAGTCGTTATTCTAAAAATATTTGGCAACTCGGCGTAATGGCGCGGTACGGTGATCATCTAAAATGGCTTGCTGTGATTTCAAGGGCATCGGACACTTTGTTTAATCCACTTTGTCTGGACTAAATGGGCACATTCCACATGTCTCAAAACCATTTCATAATTAAGATTTATTTCAATACGCTAAAAGTCTTGCTAACATAGGCCCGCATCTGTTTTAGTAACCTTTTTGTCAAATTGTTTGTCCATCATTCGAAGACAGGTTTACGCCACATATCTTTGGTGGGCCGAAATGCAGTGATATCAGCTGGTTGCAATAGTCGCGTTGCATTCAGATTGCGGCAAAGTTGCGCCGTACTTAAGATAGTAAATAACCCTCTCTCTAGGCACTAAATTTTGAACGTCTGATCACATTTTCTATAGAGGGAAAATAATAGGTTTTACCATCTACTCCAAAGAACAGTGATGCAAGACTTCGATTAGGCATGATCCACCTCATAGACGTTTTATTCTCCCTCTATAAAATGGTTTAGTATGTATGGGGTATTTATTCAAAAACATCACAACATTGATATTTTTATGACATCGAAAACTGTGCCATGACCAGGTCGGCTTTTCAGCTTCTTCGTTTTTTTGACTTTACTTATTTAGTGGGAACTGTAAATTCGCGCGTGGAATGTTAAATGTTAGTGCAGCAGTTATTTCTCTAAAGCGCCCGCTCTTAATAGCGGTATTCTTCATCAATTCAAAATATGAAAAAGTTCAGTCATAATTATTGGCACTACTCAAAGGATATAGTCATTGGCAGTGTCAAGAATAGATTTTGGACAAAAGAAAGGAAGTATAGTGATTGACGTATATGCCAATGATTATGTAGTCAAACAAAGTATAGTCATTGGCACCATTAAAAAATACAATGCTTCTATTTCACAACGATAAAATAACTTTTAATATGCTTTAATGGCGTAAATTAATAAAAATAGACAGAAACTTGCATATAAACTAACCTAAAAATCACATTTTTGTCTCAAAATCTAGCCACAAAACCTTAACTTTTTGTTTAATTTTAACGGATTTGTCCGCACACATTTTTAAAACAGCCCTTATAGGAAAATAGTTGACACTTTAAATATAAATGTGTCTGTTAGTATAAGTTATTATATATCTTAGCAATATCAGTGTAGCTGTGATATAGAAAAAGGATAGCATTCTTAATATTCAGATTAAAATAGCAAAGTGCCAATCATTGAAGGAGTACCAACATTAGTACTGTTTACCCTATTTGAATAAACCTTGAATATAGTTATCAATTCTCACGAAAACTTGACAGTTGACAGAAAATTACCAACTGAAGTTGTCGCTTATAATTTTCGGTGTGCGCGCGCATCGTAAAAAAATTCACTCTCATTATTTTTCTCAAACGTGCCAAAAGAAGTATAACTTCAAAAACTGAAAACAATTCTGCACTAAATCTTGACATAATAAAATTTTGGATAACGTTGGGGAAGATTCTAGCTAGAAGGACGCCTTTACTGTTCAGGTGTTCACCTAAGTAGGTGCCGCCCTCTTTTTTATATTTGTGAGGTATCGATACAGCCACTGCTGTATTCCGGAGTAGGAGAATCATTATAACAACAGGTTGTTAGATATTCCACATTAATACTCAAGTGCAACAATACACCCTTCCTGTCCTTCTGTCCTTCTTCAGTCCTTCTTTTCTGTCCTTCTTTGTTTAGATTTAGCAGCCACCACTTAACATCAAGTGCAAGTAATCACCCTTAAGTCAATTTATCTGACGAGACAGACCTCCATCAAAACTATATTTTTTTTATAGTTTAAGGGTGAAAAACGAGCACACAGTCCACCTGATGGTACGTGTGTGCTGACGCTCATAGACATCTACATCTATACTCGATTAGGAATCAAAATGTAGATGCATTGTCACCCGTGAGGACTAAGATAGAATGCCTCGTTTCCAGTAGAAAGGGTCTCCGGTTCTCTATACTCACCATACGAAGCACAGCAGGGTCAAGCTGCTATTTTACCCTAGTATTCTGTAAGAGCGTGGTACTACACCGGTCGAGTCGGCCCATTCGTGTGGTACAGCCATAACATAGCTGGAGCGTGGTTTTACTACGTTAAAAAACGTTAACGTACAACAGGTGTATAGAATGTGGCTGACAAACGAGCATATGATAATTGAATGCTGTGACCCATAGGCATCTGTATTTATCCTCGACTAAGTATCAAAATACTTAGTCGAGGATAAATACAGATTCTTTGCCACTCCTGAGGAATAAGATGGAATGCCTCGTTTTCAGTGAAAAGGTTCTTCGGTTTCCTATACCCACCATACGAAACACAGCAGCAAAGCTGCTATTTTACGCTGGTACTCTGCGATAGCATGGTCCTACCCCGGTCGCGCCGACCCATTCGTGCTGCAACCATAATATAGCTGTAGCGTTGCTCTGCCAGGTATAAAAGTATTTATGAAAACAATACTAGCACGATATGAACATTACTAATACTTCCATTAACGACTGCAAGTAAGCTAAAAATGCTTGTGTTAGAAGTGTTTCACGGTGGTAGTCAAACCATGGATTCGAATTCAAGACTTTCCAAATTTGCAATCCGCATTCCTAATTCCCATTAGGTCCATTTATTAATTTATTTATTTATTTACTTATTTATTTCTCACCACAAACGACATGGACATTGGTTACATTAGTGTTACATCTCTATTAGGTTTATGTCACTTCCAATTAAAAAGTAACTGCATTTTGCTTTGTAACGGTAGGTATAATAATTAGTAAAATTGCTAGATGGTTTCTAAATGAGCATTTTTATGTCAACCGGTTATTAATTACTTAACTTAAATATAAACTTCATTGAGTACTTCAATATAAGACTAACACAATTTGTAGAAAGGGCAGTCAAAAACCAAAAGAGCAGCAGTTCACTTTACTTGTTAACTCATCAATAGGTATAAATCATGTTGCGGGCTATGTACCTTTTTGCGTTTTTGTTGGCGCTGACAATACAGGGTATGTGATGATTCTGCTTTCATTTATTTAATTTTTAAACTCTGTATTTTTTTAAACCACATTTTGTTTTATTTTAGTGGAATCAAAACCACAGCCTCAGAACTGGCGATCCTACGTGCTACCACAACCTGCAGCAGCGGAACAAGAGATTTCGACTACATCTCCATGTCCTAAAACTGCGCTAGTACCACAACCGTGTCCCCCACCGCCAACGAGACAAGAAATTTGCACCGCATCTCCGTGTTGTACACCCGCACCTACTGAAATAGTACCAAAAGTACCAGAACCGTGTACACCATCTGCATCAAGACAAGAAAGTTCCACCGCATCGCCGTGTTGTACACCCGCGCCGTGTTATACACCCGCGCCGTGTTGTACACCCGCGCCTACTGAAATAGTAGCAAAAGTACCAGAACCGTGTACACCATCTGCATCAAGACAAGAAAGTTCCACCGCATCGCCGTGTTGTACACCCGCGCCGTGTTGTACACCCGCGCCTACTGAAATAGTACCAAAAGTACCAGAACCGTGTACACCATCTGCATCAAGACAAGAAAATTCCACCGCATCGCCGTGTTGTACACCCGCGCCGTGTTGTACACCCGCGCCTACTGAAATAGTACCAAAAGTACCAGAACCGTGTACACCATCTGCATCAAGACAAGAAAGTTCCACCGCTTCGCCGTGTTGTACACCCGCGCCGTGTTGTACACCCGCGCCGTGTTGTACACCCGCGCCTACTGAAATAGTACCAAAAGTACCAGAACCGTGTACACCATCTGCATCAAGACAAGAAAATTCCTCCGCATCTCCGTGTGCTACACCTGGGCCTACTGAAATGCCGTCGATTACGACCAACTGTCGAAATGGTGAAATTTATCCCGAGGCCACGGGTAGTTGTGACCAATTCCTAATGTGCTATAACGGAAAATTCGTTTTATTGATATGCCCAGCTGGTCTGTCTTTCAACCACCAAACAAAGAGCTGCGATTGGCCAGGAAACGTGCCGGGTTGTGGTGCACCAGGTAAATAATATCACGAGAATTTATCATTACATATAATCTAAACGTAATGAGAGAACTAATAGACTCTATTTTTCCAGCAATCTAAGGCGAATAGTTCTATTTGAAAGTAAACGACAAGAGGACGGTAATTGCAGGTATGTAGAATGGGATCCTTGAACTATATAATTTCAAGTTATCAAGCGTAATCTTCTCTTCAACAATGAATGGCGGCAGTAGAGAATCCATTACCCCTTATCATCACATAAGAGGTGTGAGGGTGAGGGGCTACGTAATAAAATGAAACAGGAGTTGCAGCTTCTTGATGACAACTCACAATAATAAAGAAATGCGGTTGGCAACGCACCTGCCGAGCGTGGCAACTATGGCAAAAATTTCCTCTAGATTTGTATACTTTTGATAAGCTGTAATGAATGACTGAATGAATGAAAGCATAAGGTTATGCTTTCATTGAACTTGATTGAACTTGCGTGATACTCATTTTGTGAACAGTAAAATTGTACGAACAATATTGTTGATACGAATGATATCAATAATTGTAATTAAATTGTTAGCGATGCATAGTTTATCATCTCTTCTGCATACTTTATTACTTGGTTGATTATATAAAATAAAATAAGGTATTTTATGTGCAGGTGCTGCATTCTTCCCTTGACACGGTACAAATTTATTACAAGATTAAGATGGATGGCAAAAATTTGTCACTCAGATTAGGTTTAATTTATAAAATTGAATGTAAACAATGTTCGATTAAATAAGATTGAAATAAAATTACTTAAATAAAACATGTGTATATTTTATACCTTAGACTTATAACGCAATGCCTCAAATTTAAAAACAGCATAAAAATTTAATTCAAACTTCGGTTTCGACCAAGGTTTGTAGAAAAACACCAAAAATATACCTAATAAGTAGGTTTCATTGAATGACTTAAAATTGTCCCCTTTCCACAAATCTCATTACATCCTGCATCCATCTACTAATGAGTGAAAAATACCGGACGTTTTTTAAATAAAACTGAACTGACAAACGAGCTTATAGTGCACCTGATGGTAAGTGGCCACTGCAGTTCGTGGATATCTGCAGACAACTTCAAAGAAGGTAGGCTACAGATGCGTTTTCACGTCTCAGAACTAAGGTGGATGCCTCGCAGCCTGTTATTAATTATTATACTGGCTCTCTATACACTGCTATTTGGCGACAGGAACAGGTAAAAGGGTGGACCCTACTCAGACAAGCTCCACGACAGAAGATTAGTTCTACCAACTAGTATTAGGGCTCCGTATAAGCTTACATAAGTATGCAGATTGTTCACCCCCCCCCCCCCCCCCCCGGGAAAAAAACTTAAAGTGTAGTGAAAGAGACGTTTTCCTCTACACCGGTCTGCATCACGGTCGATGCTCAAATTGCAATTAGTAAGTTTATTTAGTGAGAGCGCGGTCCTACCAAGATCGAGCCGACCCATTCGTGCTACAGCTATACTACTAATATAGCTGCAGCATGGCTTTAACACGTATAAACTCTTTGAATATGTTCATAAACTGAACTTTAACTAAACTGAATAGTTACTTAATTTACGTCGTTAAAACTTATACGCAACCTACTACACGCATACACACTCTGTCATACTTCACAGAAGGAGGCTTGACTACACTCTACAACTTTAAATTACTTATTGATTAGTGATCTGTTTTGTATACAGTGAAATGTGTAATCTTAAAGGGAGGAGCGCTGCTGTCTGAAACACAGATATTAAGTTATCTAGTTGTGTCTGAACTATATTTATTGTTCACTGAATTGTATTAATTGTTAAGCTGTATCTCAAAGTGTTTGTATAATATAAATTAAGATATTCTTTGCTTAACATAATAAATTATTATTATTATATCTCAACGGATAAGTAAGCCGCAGTGGCAAAGGATCGGCCATATAGCGCCAAGAACCGACAATCGATGAGGAAATTCTTGAAAAAGTTCGGAATAATTGGTGCTCGGCTGCTTTATGCTCATATTAATTTATAGCAGAGCAATTTTTGTAAAAGTCAATCTGCATTTTAACTAGTTCACTGTCACGTGACCCACATATGAGTCATTGCTATTGTCTAGTGTCTGGAAACCGGACAATGACAGTGTTAGTATTTTGGTTCTGTCCTTATAAATCTTTATTGATGATGATTTTATGTGTATGTGATTTACGATTAATAAGAATATTTATAACCAATATGATGGCATACATCACCCCATTTCTTTCAGCCTTTACGCGGGTGGCGTAAAGGGTGCCAATGGTATAAGCCAAAAAGATGGCTTCCGATAGATGGCGGTGTTATGTCTTCGAGTCCTTTAAAGTATACAACAATGCAAGTAATAATGGGTGCTTCATACCATACTCTTATGGTACGAAATCGAATCATAAATTTTTTACATTGTTTCACGCCACACCTACATGAGACGGCATAATAGATCAAGCCACGTTATAATATTTCAAAACGAAAGACATAGGCGTTCCGAAGCTATTCTCTGATACATAAACTTCAAGCCAGAATTCTCGCTAAGACATGGATTTAAATAACTATGGTTCCGTTGACGCAATATATTTCAATCTCGGTAAATCAAAGCCACTAAGCAATTGGTCACTAAATCTTAAAATAGAATCACATCTCAAAAGCAAACAATAACGGTGTTTTCGAGGGGAGACTTCTAGCTTGAATTCAGGCTAGAACCCTACCAAGTAAAGTGTTGTATCTCCTAAAGTATTAAGGAACATTTTATTTTCTTAAGTTTTTGATTGTCACCAATTCTTCACTTAATCTTGACATACTCAAATTTAGAATATCGTTTGGGACGCCATTAAATAAGCATTACCACAAGGAATAGATGTTGAAAGGGGTGTGCAGCCCGCTCTCGATGTCAATCCCTCAACTGAAGGGGTCAAATCAGACAGGAGTTAGTCAATTCATTAACGTTCTACCCCGAAATATAAATCATACCACGTTGGGTTCGGGAGAAACGAGGTGGACGTGACCCCCGTGAATGAGTGTAACGCGAGAACGTCTGTTGCCCTTTCTGAAAAGAAAGGTTAGACGACTAAGATTACGGGTCCTCTTGGAGTGGCCTTGGTCTTGACGTCACTAGTGGACAGTATTTTCATCTAATTTGGAAGGTGATTTAGGAAATGAAACAGTGATTTATCTTCAAAATTTTTCCCATAAGAGTACAATATTGACTTTCACTAATTTCCTATCACTTCCCTATGCGCTTTTCTTTCTTGCTTTAAATATAAACTGGTAGCTGGTCCCGAACGAATTGCCTTACATTGTCGTCTGCTGATGTGCTTATATAACACACAGCAGGTTTCGGGCCTCGGGACATTTCTCCCATTACCCGGGTTCTCCTCACGGATCACTTCTCTGGGCCGGTCCTGGGAGCCGTTGTGGCGTTGTAGGTAATAGTAGCGGTCTGGGGTTCGGTTCCCCGGTCGCTGCATATTGGTGTCAAAATAATAAAAGATCTTAGTTTGCCAGTCAGTGACATTGTGGGTTGTTACTCAACTCCCTAATCTATATAGGGAGGATTTCTCTTGGTAAAGGTCACTCGTCCGGAGGTCGGGCGTGTAGCGGCGCGAAGTTATTCAGGTGTGGGTGTGGCCCGTTAGACTTAACGGCTCTCCCTTTCTTAGCGTATTTACGCTTTTGGTGACTTTTCTCCACTCGTTTCTAAGCTTTCTTTTATGTCCACTTGCATGGGCCATAAATCATGTCGTCATGGCTGATGTCGAAGATCACAGTAGGCTATGTGAATGGCGATGGGTACCGACGTCAAAAAACCTGGCAGACGACGCCACTAAAAGTTTTCCTTCCACCTTCGATGAGAATCATCGCTGGTTTCAAGGACCTGATCCTTGAAACCAGCGATGATACTCATCGAAGGTGAAAGGAAAACTTTTAGTGGCGTCGTTTGCCACGTTTTCAACATCTATTCCTTGTGGTAATGCTTGTTTAATGGCGTCCCAAACGATATTCTAAATTTGAGTATGTCAAGATTAAGTGAAGAATTGGTGACAATCAAAAACTTAAGAAAATAAAATGTTCCTCAATACTTTAGGAGATACAACACTTTACTTGGTAGGGTTCTAGCCTGAATTCAAGCTAGCAGTCTCCCCTCGAAAACACCGTTTTTGTTTGCTTTTGAGATGTGATTCTATTTTAAGATTTAGTGACCATTTGCTTAGTGGCTTTGATTTACCGAGATTGAAATATATTGCGTCAACGGAACCGGAGTTATTTAAATCCATGTCTTAGCGAGAATTCTGGCTTGAAGTTTATGTATCAGAGAATAGCTTCGGAACGCCTATGTCTTTCGTTTTGAAATATTATAACGTGGCTTGATCTATTATGCCGTCTCATGTAGGTGTGGCGTGAAACAATGTAAAAAATTTATGATTCGATTTCGTACCATAAGAGTATGGTATGAAGCACCCATTGTTACTTGCATTGTTGTATACTTTAAAGGACTCGAAGACATAACACCGCCATCTATCGGAAGCCATCTTTTTGGCTTATCCCATTGGCACCCTTTACGCCACCCACGGGGCGAAATGGGGTGATGTATGTCATCATATTGGGTATAAATATTCTTATTAATCGTAAATCACATACACATAAAATCATCATAAATAAAGGTTTATAAGGAAAGAACCAAAATACAGATTAACTTAATGTAGGTTCAACTTAACACTGTCATTGTCCGGTTTCCAGACACTAGACAATAGCAAGCACCTCGAGAACTTTTTCAAGAATTGCCTCATCGATTGTCGGTTCTTAGAGCTATATGGCCGAGCGTTTGCCACTGCGGCTTACTTATCCGTTGGGATATAATAATAATAATAATTTATTATTTCAAGCAAAGAATATCTTAATCTATCTTCTATACATATAATAAAAATGTAAATAGCAGATGTCTGTACATTTTAAATTTTTTTAATAAAAGTGATTGAGGGGTAGTAAAAATAAGTAATTAAATACATTTCTACCATTTTTAGAATTTTCTGTCTGTCTGTCTGTTTGTTTGTTAACGTATCACGTATAAAGTACTAATTTATATCATAAGAATTGTTAAGGAAATTATAAAGAGTATCTTCGGGTTACATTTAGTCTTTATTTCATTAAAATCTAATTTCAAAAAATTCAATAAAATAATCTGAAGTATGGGTTGAATCATCAAGTGCATTTTAAACTAATACCATATCATAAATCATAATTAAATTATGTAAAATAATGTTTTATAATGATATAAATATGTATATCTAAAACGCAGTAAAGAAAAGTATTAAAGAACGTATTAAATATATTATACAAAAATATATTAACCTTATTAACAAAATCTAAAGCACAATAGTTAACCAATTTCATCGATAGATGGCGATGTTGTGCAAATGTAATGCAAATGGCCGGTTGTGGTTTTTTCCTGTAGATGAGTTTTCATATTTTACGTATATATATTATACGTAGTATCATATTAGTCTGTGTATTCCTCGCTGCCCTACTGCGTGTTGACAAACTCAATTTATTCTTTACCGCCGAGTACTCTATGTGGTAAATCAAATTTTAAAAGACCTTTTAACAATTGCGTTGGTTTTGGCGAGGATCAAACTTTATTTTTTGCTTACTGTGCAGGCACTGATTTATAAGTTCTTTTACGTTTTATATAATGTACAAATCGCGTCAATAAATCTCATTTATTTTTAGAATTGATATTAGCAGCGCCATCTCTCTTTAAATATATACATATAATAAAAATGATAACATGTGTCTGTTTTGTACATTGTATATTATATTTTGTGGTTAAAATCATTATGGGAAACTGAAAATAATTAAATAAGTACATTTTTATAATTTTTAGTATAGTCTGTCTGTCTGTTTTTTTATGAACGCGTCACGTCTAAAGTAAACATCTTTTTTTTTTTCAAAAAAATCGTTAAGAAAATCATAAAGCGTATCTTCCAGTTATATTTAATCTTTGTTTTATTGAAATTGGTTAAGATATATAGATAGAATCGAAAGTAATGATTATTATTTTGAAATGTAGGTTCGAATTTGTTCAATGGCGCCATAAAATCTTCATTAAAGTTCAGTTTATGAATATATTCAAATAGTTTGTACGAGTTCGAGCCATGCTGCAGCTATATTAGTAGTATAGTTGTAGCACGAATGGGTCGGCACGACTGGGGTAGAACCGCGCTCTCACAGAGTACCAGCTATTTTACGCTAGTGCTTAACACTGCTGGTTTCGTATGGTGCGTGTAGTGAACCGGAGACCCTTTTTACTTGAAAAAAGGCATTCCATCTTAGTCCTCACGGGTGACAATGCATCTGTATTTTGTTTCTTTGTTAAGGATATATATAGATGTCTATGGGTCACAGTAACCACTTACCATCAGGTGGACTGTGTGCTCGTTTGTTACCCTATACTATAAAAAAAGTTTCCTTTAGCACTCTCTATGTCAATCACTGTGGTTCTACTGCGAATATTGTCTTTACGATCTTATGCTTAGCTCTTCAATGCGCTATATTTTTTTAATAGATGCCAACATCGTCAAGTAGTGGTGGCGGAAGTAAACCCACTACCCCATATCTTGCCGTGGCTGGCTTAATAGGCGATAGAGGGAAATTAAACAAGAGATGGGCAGCAGTATCTTACTGACAGTAAATTACATAATAAAATATTGCGGTTTCCAACACGCCAGTCAAGCTTGGCAACTTTTGATGAATGAATGAATGAACAAAGTCTTTTAAGGTTAAAAAAACGTGTGTGGGTACTTATGTACGCACGTAAGAACTTATACTTCTTTAGCGTAACAAAACAAAAATAACTAAACTAAAACACGTTTTATAGATTAATATATAGGGTAAGCAGTATAATCATTGGCACTTTAAGCGGATTTCTACTTGTAAGTGGTTAATTCTCGTAAATAAACAAATTTATTATATTTTTTATGGTTTTGTTCGATTTTAGTTTAGATAGCCATAAATAAAATAACGCATTACATTTATAAATTTTTTTTTCTTTCTTTAAAAATGTTTAATTAAGTTAAAAATGTAATTAAACTTTTTTCTAGGGAATGTTACAATCATTGGCACTTTAGCATAGTGAATGGCACTGTAAATTAAGTATAATCATTGGCACTATTAGAAGTCTTAAAAAGTTATACCCAGATCTTTCTAAGCCCCATCTTATTGTTATAAGACTTATTGTTAACAAATCTTCTTCAAAAATTTTCCTTAGATCTTCATCTGAAAGCGGTTTCGTTGGTCTACCATGTTTTTTTCTTTCTTCGTATATATTTTTGATGTGACTTTTTTAGTAAAATCTTTCGTGTTTTCTCGATATTTTGTAGAAATAGAACTTTATTTCGGTTTTTCAGATTAAAAATTTAGAGAGTATTATAATGTCAGATTTTTTGGCTTCGTTCGGCTCGTTTTGTCTGCCGACTTCCAAAAAGGAGACGGTACTCAATTCGACTGTACGTTTTTTTATGTGTGTTACCTCATAACTTTTAACTGAGTAAACCGATTTCGATGATTCTTTTTTTATTTAAAAGCTGGTGCTACTCGTGTGATCCTATATGAATTTGATCAAGGTCAGACTAAATATTCTTAATAACTTATATTGAAGTCGGCTGTACAAAATGTTTAATTTTAAATTATTATTTTTCAGTATTTTTGTATATTTGGCTGACTAATTCAATTCTGCATTTTCCGTTTGTGCGCAATTTTTCCATTTCTTTTAGCTCCGCTGCTTCCGAATCTTCACTTGTTAGCACAAATTAACGGCGTTGTTTACCTGCTTTTTGCTTTTTGATACGTATTTGGCAATGAAAAAAGCTATATAAATATTTTTAGGGCTTTCTAAAAGATTTTTGTTCGTTTGGACATCCACCATCACCCATTCACCTCAAACAAATTCTAAATTTGCTGCCAAGTAGATGAAAAACGTAAGGGTTAGTTTTCTTTCTGATACTCAACAATAATCTCTGCAGGTTGTATACGCTCTGGTACTGATAAACCATTATTAAGTGAAATGATACAAGGCAAATTTGATACAGGTATTTCTGATTCAGTCGTTATTAGTCGTTATTCTAAAAATATTTGGCAACTCGGCGTAATGGCGCGGTACGGTGATCATCTAAAATGGCTTGCTGTGATTTCAAGGGCATCGGACACTTTGTTTAATCCACTTTGTCTGGACTAAATGGGCACATTCCACATGTCTCAAAACCATTTCATAATTAAGATTTATTTCAATACGCTAAAAGTCTTGCTAACATAGGCCCGCATCTGTTTTAGTAACCTTTTTGTCAAATTGTTTGTCCATCATTCGAAGACAGGTTTACGCCACATATCTTTGGTGGGCCGAAATGCAGTGATATCAGCTGGTTGCAATAGTCGCGTTGCATTCAGATTGCGGCAAAGTTGCGCCGTATTTAAGATAGTAAATAACCCTCTCTCTAGGCACTAACTTTTGAACGTCTGATCACATTTTCTATAGAGGGAAAATAATAGGTTTTACCATCTACTCCAAAGAACAGTGATGCAAGACTTCGATTAGGCATGATCCACCTCATAGACGTTTTATTCTCCCTCTATAAAATGGTTTAGTATGTATGGGGTATTTATTCAAAAACATCACAACATTGATATTTTTATGACATCGAAAACTGTGCCAGGACCAGGTCGGCTTTTCAGCTTCTTCGTTTTTTTGACTTTACTTATTTAGTGGGAACTGTAAATTCGCGCGTGGAATGTTAAATGTTAGTGCGGCAGTTATTTCTCTAAAGCGCCCGCTCTTAATAGCGGTATTCTTCATCAATTCAAAATATGAAAAAGTTCAGTCATAATTATTGGCACTACTCAAAGGATATAGTCATTGGCAGTGTCAAGAATAGATTTTGGACAAAAGAAAGGAAGTATAGTGATTGACGTATATGCCAATGATTATGTAGTCAAACAAAGTATAGTCATTGGCACCATTAAAAAATACAATGCTTGTATTTCACAACGATAAAATAACTTTTAATATGCTTTAATGGCGTAAATTAATAAAAATAGACAGAAACTTGCATATAAACTAACCTAAAAATCACATTTTTGTCTCAAAATCTAGCCACAAAACCTTAACTTTTTGTTTAATTTTAACGGATTTGTCCGCACACATTTTTAAAACAGCCCTTATAGGAAAATAGTTGACACTTTAAATATAAATGTGTCTGTTAGTATAAGTTATTATATATCTTAGCAATATCAGTGTAGCTGTGATATAGAAAAAGGATAGCATTCTTAATATTCAGATTAAAATAGCAAAGTGCCAATCATAATTAAACAGTAAACAGTAAACAGTACTAATGAAGGAGTACCAACATTAGTACTGTTTACCCTATTTGAATAAACCTTGAATATAGTTATCAATTCTCACGAAAACTTGACAGTTGACAGAAAATTACCAACTGAAGTTGTCGCTTATAATTTTCGGTGTGCGCGCGCATCGTAAAAAAATTCACTCTCATTATTTTTCTCAAACGTGCCAAAAGAAGTATAACTTCAAAAACTGAAAACAATTCTGCACTAAATCTTGACATAATAAAATTTTGGATAACGTTGGGGAAGATTCTAGCTAGAAGGACGCCTTTACTGTTCAGGTGTTCACCTAAGTAGGTGCCGCCCTCTTTTTTATTTTTGTGAGGTATCGATACAGCCACTGCTGTATTCCGGAGTAGGAGAATCATTATAACAACAGGTTGTTAGATATTCCACATTAATACTCAAGTGCAACAATACACCCTTCCTGTCCTTCTGTCCTTCTTCTGTCCTTCTTTTCTGTCCTTCTTTGTTTTGATTTAGCAGCCACCACTTCACATCAAGTGAAAGTAATCACCCTTAAGTCAATTTATCTGACGAGACAGACCTCCATCAAAACTATATTTTTTTTATAGTTTAAGGGTGAAAAACGAGCACACAGTCCACCTGATGGTACGTGTGTACTACATCGCCATGTCCTAAAACTGCGCTAGTACCACAACCGTGTCCCCCACCGCCAACGAGACAAGAAATTTGCACCGCATCTCCGTGTTGTACACCCGCACCTACTGAAATAGTACCAAAAAAACCAGAACCGTGTACACCATCTGCATCAAGACGAGAAAATTCCACCCCATTGCCGTGTTGTACACCCGCGCCGTGTTATACACCCGCGCCGTGTTGTACACCCGCGCCTACTGAAATAGTAGCAAAAGTACCAGAACCGTGTACACCATCTGCATCAAGACTAGAAAGTTCCACCGCATCGCCGTGTTGTACACCCGCGCCGTGTTGTACACCCGCGCCTACTGAAATAGTACCAAAAGTACCAGAACCGTGTACACCATCTGCATCAAGACAAGAAAATTCCACCGCATCGCCGTGTTGTACACCCGCGCCGTGTTGTACACCCGCGCCTACTGAAATAGTACCAAAAGTACCAGAACCGTGTACACCATCTGCATCAAGACAAGAAAGTTCCACCGCTTCGCCGTGTTGTACACCCGCGCCGTGTTGTACACCCGCGCCTACTGAAATAGTACCAAAAGTACCAGAACCGTGTACACCATCTGCATCAAGACAAGAAAATTCCTCCGCATCTCCGTGTGCTACACCTGGGCCTACTGAAATGCCGTCGATTACGACCAACTGTCGAAATGGTGAAATTTATCCCGAGGCCACGGGTAGTTGTGACCAATTCCTAATGTGCTATAACGGAAAATTCGTTTTATTGATATGCCCAGCTGGTCTGTCTTTCAACCACCAAACAAAGAGCTGCGATTGGCCAGGAAACGTGCCGGGTTGTGGTGCACCAGGTAAATAATATCACGAGAATTTATCATTACATATAATCTAAACGTAATGAGAGAACTAATAGACTCTATTTTTCCAGCAATCTAAGGCGAATAGTTCTATTTGAAAGTAAACGACAAGAGGACGGTAATTGCAGGTATGTAGAATGGGATCCTTGAACTATATAATTTCAAGTTATCAAGCGTAATCTTCTCTTCAACAATGAATGGCGGCGGTAGAGAATCCATTACCCCTTATCATCACATAAGAGGTGTGAGGGTGAGGGGCTACGTAATAAAATGAAACAGGAGTTGCATCTTCTTGATGACAACTCACAATAATAAAAAAATGCGGTTGGCAACGCACCTGCCGAGCGTGGCAACTATGGCAAAAATTTCCTCTAGATTTGTATACTTTTGATAAGCTGTAATGAATGACTGAATGAATGAAAGCATAAGGTTATGCTTTCATTGAACTTGATTGAACTTGCGTGATACTCATTTTGTGAACAGTAAAATTGTACGAACAATATTGTTGATACGAATGATATCAATAATTGTAATTAAATTGTTAGCGATGCATAGTTTATCATCTCTTCTGCATACTTTATTACTTGGTTGATTATATAAAATAAAATAAGGTATTTTATGTGCAGGTGCTGTATTCTTCCCTTGACACGGTACAAATTTATTACAAGATTAAGATGGATGGCACAAATTTGTCACTCAGATTAGGTTTAATTTATAAAATTGAATGTAAACAATGTTCGATTAAATAAGATTGAAATAAAATTACTTAAATAAAACATGTGTATATTTTATACCTTAGACTTATAACGCAATGCCTCAAATTTAAAAACAGCATAAAAATTTAATTCAAACTTCGGTTTCGACCAAGGTTTGTAGAAAAACACCAAAAATATACCTAATAAGTAGGTTTCATTGAATGACTTAAAATTGTCCCCTTTCCACAAATCTCATTACATCCTGCATCCATCTACTAATGAGTGAAAAATACCGGACGTTTTTTAAATAAAACTGAACTGACAAACGAGCTTATAGTGCACCTGATGGTAAGTGGCCACTGCAGTTCGTGGATATCTGCAGACAACTTCAAAGAAGGTAGGCTACAGATGCGTTTTCACGTCTCAGAACTAAGGTGGAATGCCTCGCAGCCTGTTATTAATTATTATACTGGCTCTCTATACACTGCTATTTGGCGACAGGAACAAGTAAAAGGGTGGACCCTACTCAGACAAGCTCCACGACAGAAGATTAGTTCTACCAACTAGTATTAGGGCTCCGTATAAGCTTACATAAGTATGCAGATTGTTCACCCCTCCCGGGAAAAAAACTTAAAGTGTAGTGAAAGAGACGTTTTCCTTTACACCGGTCTGCATCATGGTCGATGCTCAAATTGCAATTAGTAAGTTTATTTAGTGAGAGCGCGGTCCTACCACGATCGAGCCGACCCATTTGTGCTACAGCTATACTACTAATATAGCTGCAGCATGACTTTAACACGTATAAACTCTTTGAATATGTTCATAAACTGAACTTTAACGAAACTGAATAGTTACTTAATTTACGTCGTTAAAACTTATACGCAACCTACTACACGCATACACACTCTGTCATACTTCACAGAAGGAGGCTTGACTACACTCTACAACTTTAAATTACTTATTGATTAGTGATCTGTTTTGTACACGGTGAAATGTGTAATCTTAAAGGGAGGAGCGCTGCTGTCTGAAACACAGATATTAAGTTATCTAGTTGTGTCTGAACTATATTTATTGTTCACTGAATTGTATTAATTGTTAAGCTGTATCTCAAAGTGTTTGTATAATATAAATTAAGATATTCTTTGCTTAACATAATAAATTATTATTATTATATCTCAACGGATAAGTAAGCCGCAGTGGCAAAGGATCGGCCATATAGCGCCAAGAACCGACAATCGATGAGGAAATTCTTGAAAAAGTTCGGAATAATTGGTGCTCGGCTGCTTTATGCTCATATTAATTTATAGCAGAGCAATTTTTGTAAAAGTCAATCTGCATTTTAACTAGTTCACTGTCACGTGACCCACATATGAGTCATTGCTATTGTCTAGTGTCTGGAAACCGGACAATGACAGTGTTAGTATTTTGGTTCTGTCCTTATAAATCTTTATTGATGATGATTTTATGTGTATGTGATTTACGATTAATAAGAATATTTATAACCAATATGATGGCATACATCACCCCATTTCTTTCAGCCTTTACGCGGGTGGCGTAAAGGGTGCCAATGGTATAAGCCAAAAAGATGGCTTCCGATAGATGGCGGTGTTATGTCTTCGAGTCCTTTAAAGTATACAACAATGCAAGTAATAATGGGTGCTTCATACCATACTCTTATGGTACGAAATCGAATCATAAATTTTTTACATTGTTTCACGCCACACCTACATGAGACGGCATAATAGATCAAGCCACGTTATAATATTTCAAAACGAAAGACATAGGCGTTCCGAAGCTATTCTCTGATACATAAACTTCAAGCCAGAATTCTCGCTAAGACATGGATTTAAATAACTATGGTTCCGTTGACGCAATATATTTCAATCTCGGTAAATCAAAGCCACTAAGCAATTGGTCACTAAATCTTAAAATAGAATCACATCTCAAAAGCAAACAATAACGGTGTTTTCGAGGGGAGACTGCTAGCTTGAATTCAGGCTAGAACCCTACCAAGTAAAGTGTTGTATCTCCTAAAGTATTAAGGAACATTTTATTTTCTTAAGTTTTTGATTGTCACCAATTCTTCACTTAATCTTGACATACTCAAATTTAGAATATCGTTTGGGACGCCATTAAATAAGCATTACCACAAGGAATAGATGTTGAAAGGGGTGTGCAGCCCGCTCTCGATGTCAATCCCTCAACTGAAGGGGTCAAATCAGACAGGAGTTAGTCAATTCATTAACGTTCTACCCCGAAATATAAATCATACCACGTTGGGTTCGGGAGAAACGAGGTGGACGTGACCCCCGTGAATGAGTGTAACGCGAGAACGTCTGTTGCCCTTTCTGAAAAGAAAGGTTAGACGACTAAGATTACGGGTCCTCTTGGAGTGGCCTTGGTCTTGACGTCACTAGTGGACAGTATTTTCATCTAATTTGGAAGGTGATTTAGGAAATGAAACAGTGATTTATCTTCAAAATTTTTCCCATAAGAGTACAATATTGACTTTCACTAATTTCCTATCACTTCCCTATGCGCTTTTCTTTCTTGCTTTAAATATAAACTGGTAGCTGGTCCCGAACGAATTGCCTTACATTGTCGTCTGCTGATGTGCTTATATAACACACAGCAGGTTTCGGGCCTCGGGACATTTCTCCCATTACCCGGGTTCTCCTCACGGATCACTTCTCTGGGCCGGTCCTGGGAGCCGTTGTGGCGTTGTAGGTAATAGTAGCGGTCTGGGGTTCGGTTCCCCGGTCGCTGCATATTGGTGTCAAAATAATAAAAGATCTTAGTTTGCCAGTCAGTGACATTGTGGGTTGTTACTCAACTCCCTAATCTATATAGGGAGGATTTCTCTTGGTAAAGGTCACTCGTCCGGAGGTCGGGCGTGTAGCGGCGCGAAGTTATTCAGGTGTGGGTGTGGCCCGTTAGACTTAACGGCTCTCCCTTTCTTAGCGTATTTACGCTTTTGGTGACTTTTCTCCACTCGTTTCTAAGCTTTCTTTTATGTCCACTTGCATGGGCCATAAATCATGTCGTCATGGCTGATGTCGAAGATCACAGTAGGCTATGTGAATGGCGATGGGTACCGACGTCAAAAAACCTGGCAGACGACGCCACTAAAAGTTTTCCTTCCACCTTCGATGAGAATCATCGCTGGTTTCAAGGACCTGATCCTTGAAACCAGCGATGATACTCATCGAAGGTGAAAGGAAAACTTTTAGTGGCGTCGTTTGCCACGTTTTCAACATCTATTCCTTGTGGTAATGCTTGTTTAATGGCGTCCCAAACGATATTCTAAATTTGAGTATGTCAAGATTAAGTGAAGAATTGGTGACAATCAAAAACTTAAGAAAATAAAATGTTCCTCAATACTTTAGGAGATACAACACTTTACTTGGTAGGGTTCTAGCCTGAATTCAAGCTAGCAGTCTCCCCTCGAAAACACCGTTTTTGTTTGCTTTTGAGATGTGATTCTATTTTAAGATTTAGTGACCATTTGCTTAGTGGCTTTGATTTACCGAGATTGAAATATATTGCGTCAACGGAACCGGAGTTATTTAAATCCATGTCTTAGCGAGAATTCTGGCTTGAAGTTTATGTATCAGAGAATAGCTTCGGAACGCCTATGTCTTTCGTTTTGAAATATTATAACGTGGCTTGATCTATTATGCCGTCTCATGTAGGTGTGGCGTGAAACAATGTAAAAAATTTATGATTCGATTTCGTACCATAAGAGTATGGTATGAAGCACCCATTGTTACTTGCATTGTTGTATACTTTAAAGGACTCGAAGACATAACACCGCCATCTATCGGAAGCCATCTTTTTGGCTTATCCCATTGGCACCCTTTACGCCACCCACGGGGCGAAATGGGGTGATGTATGTCATCATATTGGGTATAAATATTCTTATTAATCGTAAATCACATACACATAAAATCATCATAAATAAAGGTTTATAAGGAAAGAACCAAAATACAGATTAACTTAATGTAGGTTCAACTTAACACTGTCATTGTCCGGTTTCCAGACACTAGACAATAGCAAGCACCTCGAGAACTTTTTCAAGAATTGCCTCATCGATTGTCGGTTCTTAGAGCTATATGGCCGAGCGTTTGCCACTGCGGCTTACTTATCCGTTGGGATATAATAATAATAATAATTTATTATTTCAAGCAAAGAATATCTTAATCTATCTTCTATACATATAATAAAAATGTAAATAGCAGATGTCTGTACATTTTAAATTTTTTTAATAAAAGTGATTGAGGGGTAGTAAAAATAAGTAATTAAATACATTTCTACCATTTTTAGAATTTTCTGTCTGTCTGTCTGTTTGTTTGTTAACGTATCACGTATAAAGTACTAATTTATATCATAAGAATTGTTAAGGAAATTATAAAGAGTATCTTCGGGTTACATTTAGTCTTTATTTCATTAAAATCTAATTTCAAAAAATTCAATAAAATAATCTGAAGTATGGGTTGAATCATCAAGTGCATTTTAAACTAATACCATATCATAAATCATAATTAAATTATGTAAAATAATGTTTTATAATGATATAAATATGTATATCTAAAACGCAGTAAAGAAAAGTATTAAAGAACGTATTAAATATATTATACAAAAATATATTAACCTTATTAACAAAATCTAAAGCACAATAGTTAACCAATTTCATCGATAGATGGCGATGTTGTGCAAATGTAATGCAAATGGCCGGTTGTGGTTTTTTCCTGTAGATGAGTTTTCATATTTTACGTATATATATTATACGTAGTATCATATTAGTCTGTGTATTCCTCGCTGCCCTACTGCGTGTTGACAAACTCAATTTATTCTTTACCGCCGAGTACTCTATGTGGTAAATCAAATTTTAAAAGACCTTTTAACAATTGCGTTGGTTTTGGCGAGGATCAAACTTTATTTTTTGCTTACTGTGCAGGCACTGATTTATAAGTTCTTTTACGTTTTATATAATGTACAAATCGCGTCAATAAATCTCATTTATTTTTAGAATTGATATTAGCAGCGCCATCTCTCTTTAAATATATACATATAATAAAAATGATAACATGTGTCTGTTTTGTACATTGTATATTATATTTTGTGGTTAAAATCATTATGGGAAACTGAAAATAATTAAATAAGTACATTTTTATAATTTTTAGTATAGTCTGTCTGTCTGTTTTTTTATGAACGCGTCACGTCTAAAGTAAACATCTTTTTTTTTTTCAAAAAAATCGTTAAGAAAATCATAAAGCGTATCTTCCAGTTATATTTAATCTTTGTTTTATTGAAATTGGTTAAGATATATAGATAGAATCGAAAGTAATGATTATTATTTTGAAATGTAGGTTCGAATTTGTTCAATGGCGCCATAAAATCTTCATTAAAGTTCAGTTTATGAATATATTCAAATAGTTTGTACGAGTTCGAGCCATGCTGCAGCTATATTAGTAGTATAGTTGTAGCACGAATGGGTCGGCACGACTGGGGTAGAACCGCGCTCTCACAGAGTACCAGCTATTTTACGCTAGTGCTTAACACTGCTGGTTTCGTATGGTGCGTGTAGTGAACCGGAGACCCTTTTTACTTGAAAAAAGGCATTCCATCTTAGTCCTCACGGGTGACAATGCATCTGTATTTTGTTTCTTTGTTAAGGATATATATAGATGTCTATGGGTCACAGTAACCACTTACCATCAGGTGGACTGTGTGCTCGTTTGTTACCCTATACTATAAAAAAAGTTTCCTTTAGCACTCTCTATGTCAATCACTGTGGTTCTACTGCGAATATTGTCTTTACGATCTTATGCTTAGCTCTTCAATGCGCTATATTTTTTTAATAGATGCCAACATCGTCAAGTAGTGGTGGCGGAAGTAAACCCACTACCCCATATCTTGCCGTGGCTGGCTTAATAGGCGATAGAGGGAAATTAAACAAGAGATGGGCAGCAGTATCTTACTGACAGTAAATTACATAATAAAATATTGCGGTTTCCAACACGCCAGTCAAGCTTGGCAACTTTTGATGAATGAATGAATGAACAAAGTCTTTTAAGGTTAAAAAAACGTGTGTGGGTACTTATGTACGCACGTAAGAACTTATACTTCTTTAGCGTAACAAAACAAAAATAACTAAACTAAAACACGTTTTATAGATTAATATATAGGGTAAGCAGTATAATCATTGGCACTTTAAGCGGATTTCTACTTGTAAGTGGTTAATTCTCGTAAATAAACAAATTTATTATATTTTTTATGGTTTTGTTCGATTTTAGTTTAGATAGCCATAAATAAAATAACGCATTACATTTATAAATTTTTTTTTCTTTCTTTAAAAATGTTTAATTAAGTTAAAAATGTAATTAAACTTTTTTCTAGGGAATGTTACAATCATTGGCACTTTAGCATAGTGAATGGCACTGTAAATTAAGTATAATCATTGGCACTATTAGAAGTCTTAAAAAGTTATACCCAGATCTTTCTAAGCCCCATCTTATTGTTATAAGACTTATTGTTAACAAATCTTCTTCAAAAATTTTCCTTAGATCTTCATCTGAAAGCGGTTTCGTTGGTCTACCATGTTTTTTTCTTTCTTCGTATATATTTTTGATGTGACTTTTTTAGTAAAATCTTTCGTGTTTTCTCGATATTTTGTAGAAATAGAACTTTATTTCGGTTTTTCAGATTAAAAATTTAGAGAGTATTATAATGTCAGATTTTTTGGCTTCGTTCGGCTCGTTTTGTCTGCCGACTTCCAAAAAGGAGACGGTACTCAATTCGACTGTACGTTTTTTTATGTGTGTTACCTCATAACTTTTAACTGAGTAAACCGATTTCGATGATTCTTTTTTTATTTAAAAGCTGGTGCTACTCGTGTGATCCTATATGAATTTGATCAAGGTCAGACTAAATATTCTTAATAACTTATATTGAAGTCGGCTGTACAAAATGTTTAATTTTAAATTATTATTTTTCAGTATTTTTGTATATTTGGCTGACTAATTCAATTCTGCATTTTCCGTTTGTGCGCAATTTTTCCATTTCTTTTAGCTCCGCTGCTTCCGAATCTTCACTTGTTAGCACAAATTAACGGCGTTGTTTACCTGCTTTTTGCTTTTTGATACGTATTTGGCAATGAAAAAAGCTATATAAATATTTTTAGGGCTTTCTAAAAGATTTTTGTTCGTTTGGACATCCACCATCACCCATTCACCTCAAACAAATTCTAAATTTGCTGCCAAGTAGATGAAAAACGTAAGGGTTAGTTTTCTTTCTGATACTCAACAATAATCTCTGCAGGTTGTATACGCTCTGGTACTGATAAACCATTATTAAGTGAAATGATACAAGGCAAATTTGATACAGGTATTTCTGATTCAGTCGTTATTAGTCGTTATTCTAAAAATATTTGGCAACTCGGCGTAATGGCGCGGTACGGTGATCATCTAAAATGGCTTGCTGTGATTTCAAGGGCATCGGACACTTTGTTTAATCCACTTTGTCTGGACTAAATGGGCACATTCCACATGTCTCAAAACCATTTCATAATTAAGATTTATTTCAATACGCTAAAAGTCTTGCTAACATAGGCCCGCATCTGTTTTAGTAACCTTTTTGTCAAATTGTTTGTCCATCATTCGAAGACAGGTTTACGCCACATATCTTTGGTGGGCCGAAATGCAGTGATATCAGCTGGTTGCAATAGTCGCGTTGCATTCAGATTGCGGCAAAGTTGCGCCGTATTTAAGATAGTAAATAACCCTCTCTCTAGGCACTAACTTTTGAACGTCTGATCACATTTTCTATAGAGGGAAAATAATAGGTTTTACCATCTACTCCAAAGAACAGTGATGCAAGACTTCGATTAGGCATGATCCACCTCATAGACGTTTTATTCTCCCTCTATAAAATGGTTTAGTATGTATGGGGTATTTATTCAAAAACATCACAACATTGATATTTTTATGACATCGAAAACTGTGCCAGGACCAGGTCGGCTTTTCAGCTTCTTCGTTTTTTTGACTTTACTTATTTAGTGGGAACTGTAAATTCGCGCGTGGAATGTTAAATGTTAGTGCGGCAGTTATTTCTCTAAAGCGCCCGCTCTTAATAGCGGTATTCTTCATCAATTCAAAATATGAAAAAGTTCAGTCATAATTATTGGCACTACTCAAAGGATATAGTCATTGGCAGTGTCAAGAATAGATTTTGGACAAAAGAAAGGAAGTATAGTGATTGACGTATATGCCAATGATTATGTAGTCAAACAAAGTATAGTCATTGGCACCATTAAAAAATACAATGCTTGTATTTCACAACGATAAAATAACTTTTAATATGCTTTAATGGCGTAAATTAATAAAAATAGACAGAAACTTGCATATAAACTAACCTAAAAATCACATTTTTGTCTCAAAATCTAGCCACAAAACCTTAACTTTTTGTTTAATTTTAACGGATTTGTCCGCACACATTTTTAAAACAGCCCTTATAGGAAAATAGTTGACACTTTAAATATAAATGTGTCTGTTAGTATAAGTTATTATATATCTTAGCAATATCAGTGTAGCTGTGATATAGAAAAAGGATAGCATTCTTAATATTCAGATTAAAATAGCAAAGTGCCAATCATTGAAGGAGTACCAACATTAGTACTGTTTACCCTATTTGAATAAACCTTGAATATAGTTATCAATTCTCACGAAAACTTGACAGTTGACAGAAAATTACCAACTGAAGTTGTCGCTTATAATTTTCGGTGTGCGCGCGCATCGTAAAAAAATTCACTCTCATTATTTTTCTCAAACGTGCCAAAAGAAGTATAACTTCAAAAACTGAAAACAATTCTGCACTAAATCTTGACATAATAAAATTTTGGATAACGTTGGGGAAGATTCTAGCTAGAAGGACGCCTTTACTGTTCAGGTGTTCACCTAAGTAGGTGCCGCCCTCTTTTTTATTTTTGTGAGGTATCGATACAGCCACTGCTGTATTCCGGAGTAGGAGAATCATTATAACAACAGGTTGTTAGATATTCCACATTAATACTCAAGTGCAACAATACACCCTTCCTGTCCTTCTGTCCTTCTTCTGTCCTTCTTTTCTGTCCTTCTTTGTTTAGATTTAGCAGCCACCACTTCACATCAAGTGAAAGTAATCACCCTTAAGTCAATTTATCTGACGAGACAGACCTCCATCAAAACTATATTTTTTTTATAGTTAAGGGTGAAAAACGAGCACACAGTCCACCTGATGGTACGTGTGTGCTGACGCTCATAGACATCTACATCTATACTCGATTAGGAATCAAAGTGTAGATGCATTGTCACCCGTGAGGACTAAGATAGAATGCCTCGTTTCCAGTAGAAAGGGTCTCCGGTTCTCTATACTCACCATACGAAGCACAGCAGGGTCAAGCTGCTATTTTACCCTAGTATTCTGTAAGAGCGTGGTACTACACCGGTCGAGTCGGCCCATTCGTGTGGTACAGCCATAACATAGCTGGAGCGTGGTTTTACTACGTTAAAAAACGTTAACGTACAACAGGTGTATAGAATGTGGCTGACAAACGAGCATATGATAATTGAATGCTGTGACCCATAGGCATCTGTATTTATCCTCGACTAAGTATCAAAATACTTAGTCGAGGATAAATACACATTCTTTGCCACTCCTGAGGAATAAGATGGAATGCCTCGTTTTCAGTGAAAAGGTTCTTCGGTTTCCTATACCCACCATACGAAACACAGCAGCAAAGCTGCTATTTTACGCTGGTACTCTGCGATAGCATGGTCCTACCCCGGTCGCGCCGACCCATTCGTGCTGCAACCATAATATAGCTGTAGCGTGGCTCTGCTAGGTATAAAAGTATTTATGAAAACAATACTAGCACGATATGAACATTACTTATACTTCCATTAACGACTGCAAGTAAGCTAAAAATGCTTGTGTTAGAAGTGTTTCACGGTGGTAGTCAAACCATGGATTCGAATTCAAGACTTTCCAAATTGCAATCCGCATTCCTAA
This sequence comes from Parnassius mnemosyne, assembly GCA_963668995.1. Lineage (NCBI taxonomy): Eukaryota > Metazoa > Arthropoda > Insecta > Lepidoptera > Papilionidae > Parnassius > Parnassius mnemosyne. The sequence continues at coordinate 18,477,555 of CAVLGL010000115.1, forward strand.
TTCCCATTAGGTCCATTTATTAATTTATTTATTTATTTACTTATTTATTTCTCACCACAAATGACATGGACATTGGTTACATTAGTGTTACATCTCTATTAGGTTTATGTCACTTCCAATTAAAAAGTAACTGCATTTTGCTTTGTAACGGTAGGTATAATAATTAGTAAAATTGCTAGATGGTTTCTAAATGAGCATTTTTAATGTCAACCGGTTATTAATTACTTAACTTAAATATAAACTTCATTGAGTACTTCAATATAAGACTAACACAATTTGTAGAAAGGGCAGTCAAAAACCAAAAGAGCAGCAGTTCACTTTACTTGTTAACTCATCAATAGGTATAAATCATGTTGCGGGCTATGTACCTTTTTGCGTTTTTGTTGGCGCTGACAATACAGGGTATGTGATGATTCTGCTTTCATTTATTTAATTTTTAAACTCTGTATTTTTTTAAACCACATTTTGTTTTATTTTAGTGGAATCAAAACCACAGCCTCAGAACTGGCGATCCTACGTGCTACCACAACCTGCAGCAGCGGAACAAGAGATTTCGACTACATCTCCATGTCCTAAAACTGCGCTAGTACCACAACCGTGTCCCCCACCGCCAACGAGACAAGAAATTTGCACCGCATCTCCGTGTTGTACACCCGCACCTACTGAAATAGTACCAAAAGTACGAGAACCGTGTACACCATCTGCATCAAGACAAGAAAGTTCCACCGCATCGCCGTGTTGTACACCCGCGCCGTGTTATACACCCGCGCCGTGTTGTACACCCGCGCCTACTGAAATAGTAGCAAAAGTACCAGAACCGTGTACACCATCTGCATCAAGACAAGATAGTTCCACCGCATCGCCGTGTTGTACACCCGCGCCGTGTTGTACACCCGCGCCTACTGAAATAGTACCAAAAGTACCAGAACCGTGTACACCATCTGCATCAAGACAAGAAAATTCCACCGCATCGCCGTGTTGTACACCCGCGCCGTGTTGTACACCCGCGCCTACTGAAATAGTACCAAAAGTACCAGAACCGTGTACACCATCTGCATCAAGACAAGAAAGTTCCACCGCTTCGCCGTGTTGTACACCCGCGCCGTGTTGTACACCCGCGCCGTGTTGTACACCCGCGCCTACTGAAATAGTACCAAAAGTACCAGAACCGTGTACACCATCTGCATCAAGACAAGAAAATTCCTCCGCATCTCCGTGTGCTACACCTGGGCCTACTGAAATGCCGTCGATTACGACCAACTGTCGAAATGGTGAAATTTATCCCGAGGCCACGGGTAGTTGTGACCAATTCCTAATGTGCTATAACGGAAAATTCGTTTTATTGATATGCCCAGCTGGTCTGTCTTTCAACCACCAAACAAAGAGCTGCGATTGGCCAGGAAACGTGCCGGGTTGTGGTGCACCAGGTAAATAATATCACGAGAATTTATCATTACATATAATCTAAACGTAATGAGAGAACTAATAGACTCTATTTTTCCAGCAATCTAAGGCGAATAGTTCTATTTGAAAGTAAACGACAAGAGGACGGTAATTGCAGGTATGTAGAATGGGATCCTTGAACTATATAATTTCAAGTTATCAAGCGTAATCTTCTCTTCAACAATGAATGGCGGCGGTAGAGAATCCATTACCCCTTATCATCACATAAGAGGTGTGAGGGTGAGGGGCTACGTAATAAAATGAAACAGGAGTTGCATCTTCTTGATGACAACTCACAATAATAAAAAAATGCGGTTGGCAACGCACCTGCCGAGCGTGGCAACTATGGCAAAAATTTCCTCTAGATTTGTATACTTTTGATAAGCTGTAATGAATGACTGAATGAATGAAAGCATAAGGTTATGCTTTCATTGAACTTGATTGAACTTGCGTGATACTCATTTTGTGAACAGTAAAATTGTACGAACAATATTGTTGATACGAATGATATCAATAATTGTAATTAAATTGTTAGCGATGCATAGTTTATCATCTCTTCTGCATACTTTATTACTTGGTTGATTATATAAAATAAAATAAGGTATTTTATGTGCAGGTGCTGCATTCTTCCCTTGACACGGTACAAATTTATTACAAGATTAAGATGGATGGCACAAATTTGTCACTCAGATTAGGTTTAATTTATAAAATTGAATGTAAACAATGTTCGGTTAAATAAGATTGAAATAAAATTACTTAAATAAAACATGTGTATATTTTATACCTTAGACTTATAACGCAATGCCTCAAATTTAAAAACAGCATAAAAATTTAATTCAAACTTCGGTTTCGACCAAGGTTTGTAGAAAAACACCAAAAATATACCTAATAAGTAGGTTTCATTGAATGACTTAAAATTGTCCCCTTTCCACAAATCTCATTACATCCTGCATCCATCTACTAATGAGTGAAAAATACCGGACGTTTTTTAAATAAAACTGAACTGACAAACGAGCTTATAGTGCACCTGATGGTAAGTGGCCACTGCAGTTCGTGGATATCTGCAGACAACTTCAAAGAAGGTAGGCTACAGATGCGTTTTCACGTCTCAGAACTAAGGTGGAATGCCTCGCAGCCTGTTATTAATTATTATACTGGCTCTCTATACACTGCTATTTGGCGACAGGAACAAGTAAAAGGGTGGACCCTACTCAGACAAGCTCCACAACAGAAGATTAGTTCTACCAACTAGTATTAGGGCTCCGTATAAGCTTACATAAGTATGCAGATTGTTCACCCCTACCGGGAAAAAAACTTAAAGTGTAGTGAAAGAGACGTTTTCCTCTACACCGGTCTGCATCACGGTCGATGCTCAAATTGCAATTAGTAAGTTTATTTAGTGAGAGCGCGGTCCTACCAAGATCGGGCCGACCCATTCGTGCTACAGCTATACTACTAATATAGCTGCAGCATGGCTTTAACACGTATAAACTCTTTGAATATGTTCATAAACTGAACTTTAACTAAACTGAATAGTTACTTAATTTACGTCGTTAAAACTTATATGCAACCTACTACACGCATACACACTCTGTCATACTTGAAGTCTTGTCTACAGAAGGAGGGTATATTTCGGGGTAGAACGTTAATGAATTGACTAACTCCTGTCTGATTTGACCCCTTCAGTTGAGGGATTGACATCGAGAGCGGGCTGCACACCCCTTTCAACATCTATTCCTTGTGGTAATGCTTATTTAATGGCGTCCCAAACGATATTCTAAATTTGAGTATGTCAAGATTAAGTGAAGAATTGGTGACAATCAAAAACTTAAGAAAATAAAATGTTCCTCAATACTTTAGGAGATACAACACTTTACTTGGTAGGGTTCTAGCCTGAATTCAAGCTAGCAGTCTCCCCTCGAAAACACCGTTATTGTTTGCTTTTGAGATGTGATTCTATTTTAAGATTTAGTGACCAATTGCTTAGTGGCTTTGATTTACCGAGATTGAAATATATTGCGTCAACGGAACCGGAGTTATTTAAATCCATGTCTTAGCGAGAATTCTGGCTTGAAGTTTATGTATCAGAGAATAGCTTCGGAACGCCTATGTCTTTCGTTTTGAAATATTATAACGTGGCTTGATCTATTATGCCGTCTCATGTAGGTGTGGCGTGAAACAATGTAAAAAATTTATGATTCGATTTCGTACCATAAGAGTATGGTATGAAGCACCCATTGTTACTTGCATTGTTGTATACTTTAAAGGACTCGAAGACATAACACCGCCATCTATCGGAAGCCATCTTTTTGGCTTATCCAATTGGCACCCTTTACGCCACCCACGGGGCGAAATGGGGTGATGTATGTCATCATATTGGGTATAAATATTCTTATTAATCGTAAATCACATACACATAAAATCATCATAAATAAAGGTTTATAAGGAAAGAACCAAAATACAGATTAACTTAATGTAGGTTCAACTTAACACTGTCATTGTCCGGTTTCCAGACACTAGACAATAGCAAGCACCTCGAGAACTTTTTCAAGAATTTCCTCATCGATTGTCGGTTCTTAGAGCTATATGGCCGACCGTTTGCCACTGCGGCTTACTTATCCGTTGGGATATAATAATAATAATAATTTATTATTTCAAGCAAAGAATATCTTAATCTATCTTCTATACATATAATAAAAATGTAAATAGCAGATGTCTGTACATTTTAAATTTTTTTAATAAAAGTGATTGAGGGGTAGTAAAAATAAGTAATTAAATACATTTCTACCATTTTTAGAATTTTCTGTCTGTCTGTCTGTTTGTTTGTTAACGTATCACGTATAAAGTACTAATTTATATCATAAGAATTGTTAAGGAAATTATAAAGAGTATCTTCGGGTTACATTTAGTCTTTATTTCATTAAAATCTAATTTCAAAAAATTCAATAAAATAATCTGAAGTATGGGTTGAATCATCAAGTGCATTTTAAACTAATACCATATCATAAATCATAATTAAATTATGTAAAATAATGTTTTATAATGATATAATTATGTATATCTAAAACGCAGTAAAGAAAAGTATTAAAGAACGTATTAAATATATTATACAAAAATATATTAACCTTATTAACAAAATCTAAAGCACAATAGTTAACCAATTTCATCGATAGATGGCGATGTTGTGCAAATGTAATGCAAATGGCCGGTTGTGGTTTTTTCCTGTAGATGAGTTTTCATATTTTACGTATATATATTATACGTAGTATCATATTAGTCTGTGTATTCCTCGCTGCCCTACTGCGTGTTGACAAACTCAATTTATTCTTTACCGCCGAGTACTCTATGTGGTAAATCAAATTTTAAAAGACCTTTTAACAATTGCGTTGGTTTTGGCGAGGATCAAACTTTATTTTTTGCTTACTGTGCAGGCACTGATTTATAAGTTCTTTTACGTTTTATATAATGTACAAATCGCGTCAATAAATCTCATTTATTTTTAGAATTGATATTAGCAGCGCCATCTCTCTTTAAATATATACATATAATAAAAATGATAACATGTGTCTGTTTTGTACATTGTATATTATATTTTGTGGTTAAAATCATTATGGGAAACTGAAAATAATTAAATAAGTACATTTTTATAATTTTTAGTATAGTCTGTCTGTCTGTTTTTTTATGAACGCGTCACGTCTAAAGTAAACATCTTTTTTTTTTTCAAAAAAATCGTTAAGAAAATCATAAAGCGTATCTTCCAGTTATATTTAATCTTTGTTTTATTGAAATTGGTTAAGATATATAGATAGAATCGAAAGTAATGATTATTATTTTGAAATGTAGGTTCGAATTTGTTCAATGGCGCCATAAAATCTTCATTAAAGTTCAGTTTATGAATATATTCAAATAGTTTGTACGAGTTCGAGCCATGCTGCAGCTATATTAGTAGTATAGTTGTAGCACGAATGGGTCGGCACGACTGGGGTAGAACCGCGCTCTCACAGAGTACCAGCTATTTTACGCTAGTGCTTAACACTGCTGGTTTCGTATGGTGCGTGTAGTGAACCGGAGACCCTTTTTACTGGAAAAAAGGCATTCCATCTTAGTCCTCACGGGTGACAATGCATCTGTATTTTGTTTCTTTATTAAGGATATATATAGATGTCTATGGGTCACAGTAACCACTTACCATCAGGTGGACTGTGTGCTCGTTTGTTACCCTATACTATAAAAAAAGTTTCCTTTAGCACTCTCTATGTCAATCACTGTGGTTCTACTGCGAATATTGTCTTTACGATCTTATGCTTAGCTCTTCAATGCGCTATATTTTTTTAATAGATGCCAACATCGTCAAGTAGTGGTGGCGGAAGTAAACCCACTACCCCATATCTTGCCGTGGCTGGCTTAATAGGCGATAGAGGGAAATTAAACAAGAGATGGGCAGCAGTATCTTCCTGACAGTAAATTACATAATAAAATATTGCGGTTTCCAACACGCCAGTCAAGCTTGGCAACTTTTGATGAATGAATGAATGAACAAAGTTTTTTAAGGTTAAAAAAACGTGTGTGGGTACTTATGTACGCACGTAAGAACTTATACTTCTTTAGCGTAACAAAACAAAAATAACTAAACTAAAATACGTTTTATAGATTAATATATAGGGTAAGCAGTATAATCATTGGCACTTTAAGCGGATTTCTACTTGTAAGTGGTTAATCCTCGTAAATAAACAAATTTATTATATTTTTGATGGTTTTATTTGATTTTAGTTTAGATAGCCATAAATAAAATAACGCATTACATTTATAAATTTTTTTTCTTTCTTTAAAAATGTTTAATTAAGTTAAAAATGTAATTAAACTTTTTTCTAGGCAATGTTACAATCATTGGCACTTTAGCATAGTGAATGGCACTGTAAATTAAGTATAATCATTGGCACTATTAGAAGTCTTAAAAAGTTATACCCAGATCTTTCTAATCCCCATCTTATTGTTATAAGACTTATTGTTAACAAATCTTCTTCAAAAATTTTCCTTAGATCTTCATCTGAAAGCGGTTTCGTTGGTCTACCGTGTTTTTTTCTTTCTTCGTATATATTTTTGATGTGACTTTTTTAGTAAAATCTTTCGTGTTTTCTCGATATTTTGTAGAAATAGAACTTTATTTCGGTTTTTCAGATTAAAAATTTAGAGAGTATTATAATGTCAGATTTTTTGGCTTCGTTCGGCTCGTTTTGTCTGCCGACTTCCAAAAAGGAGACGGTACTCAATTCGACTGTACGTTTTTTTATGTGTGTTACCTCATAACTTTTAACTGAGTAAACCGATTTCGATGATTCTTTTTTTATTTAAAAGCTGGTGCTACTCGTGTGATCCTATATGAATTTGATCAAGGTCAGACTAAATATTCTTAATAACTTATATTGAAGTCTGCTGTACAAAATGTTTAATTTTAAATTATTATTTTTCAGTATTTTTGTATATTTGGCTGACTAATTCAATTCTGCATTTTCCGTTTGTGCGCAATTTTTCCATTTCTTTTAGCTCCGCTGCTTCCGAATCTTCACTTGTTAGCACAAATTAACGGCGTTGTTTACCTGCTTTTTGCTTTTTGATACGTATTTGGCAATGAAAAAAACTATATAAATATTTTTAGGGCTTTCTAAAAGATTTTTGTTCGTTTGGACATCCACGATCGCCCATTCACCTCAAACAAATTCTAAATTTGCTGCCAAGTAGATGAAAAACGTAAGGGTTAGTTTTCTTTCTGATACTCAACAATAATCTCTGCAGGTTGTATACGCTCTGGTACTGATAAACCATTATTAAGTGAAATGATACAAGGCAAATTTGATACAGGTATTTCTGATTCAGTCGTTATTAGTCGTTATTCTAAAAATATTTGGCAACTCGGCGTAATGGCGCGGTACGGTGATCATCTAAAATGGCTTGCTGTGATTTCAAGGGCATCGGACACTTTGTTTAATCCACTTTGTCTGGACTAAATGGGCACATTCCACATGTCTCAAAACCATTTCATAATTAAGATTTATTTCAATACGCTAAAAGTCTTGCTAACATAGGCCCGCATCTGTTTTAGTAACCTTTTTGTCAAATTGTTTGTCCATCATTCGAAGACAGGTTTACGCCACATATCTTTGGTGGGCCGAAATGCAGTGATATCAGCTGGTTGCAATAGTCGCGTTGCATTCAGATTGCGGCAAAGTTGCGCCGTACTTAAGATAGTAAATAACCCTCTCTCTAGGCACTAAATTTTGAACGTCTGATCACATTTTCTATAGAGGGAAAATAATAGGTTTTACCATCTACTCCAAAGAACAGTGATGCAAGACTTCGATTAGGCATGATCCACCTCATAGACGTTTTATTCTCCCTCTATAAAATGGTTTAGTATGTATGGGGTATTTATTCAAAAACATCACAACATTGATATTTTTATGACATCGAAAACTGTGCCATGACCAGGTCGGCTTTTCAGCTTCTTCGTTTTTTTGACTTTACTTATTTAGTGGGAACTGTAAATTCGCGCGTGGAATGTTAAATGTTAGTGCAGCAGTTATTTCTCTAAAGCGCCCGCTCTTAATAGCGGTATTCTTCATCAATTCAAAATATGAAAAAGTTCAGTCATAATTATTGGCACTACTCAAAGGATATAGTCATTGGCAGTGTCAAGAATAGATTTTGGACAAAAGAAAGGAAGTATAGTGATTGACGTATATGCCAATGATTATGTAGTCAAACAAAGTATAGTCATTGGCACCATTAAAAAATACAATGCTTCTATTTCACAACGATAAAATAACTTTTAATATGCTTTAATGGCGTAAATTAATAAAAATAGACAGAAACTTGCATATAAACTAACCTAAAAATCACATTTTTGTCTCAAAATCTAGCCACAAAACCTTAACTTTTTGTTTAATTTTAACGGATTTGTCCGCACACATTTTTAAAACAGCCCTTATAGGAAAATAGTTGACACTTTAAATATAAATGTGTCTGTTAGTATAAGTTATTATATATCTTAGCAATATCAGTGTAGCTGTGATATAGAAAAAGGATAGCATTCTTAATATTCAGATTAAAATAGCAAAGTGCCAATCATTGAAGGAGTACCAACATTAGTACTGTTTACCCTATTTGAATAAACCTTGAATATAGTTATCAATTCTCACGAAAACTTGACAGTTGACAGAAAATTACCAACTGAAGTTGTCGCTTATAATTTTCGGTGTGCGCGCGCATCGTAAAAAAATTCACTCTCATTATTTTTCTCAAACGTGCCAAAAGAAGTATAACTTCAAAAACTGAAAACAATTCTGCACTAAATCTTGACATAATAAAATTTTGGATAACGTTGGGGAAGATTCTAGCTAGAAGGACGCCTTTACTGTTCAGGTGTTCACCTAAGTAGGTGCCGCCCTCTTTTTTATATTTGTGAGGTATCGATACAGCCACTGCTGTATTCCGGAGTAGGAGAATCATTATAACAACAGGTTGTTAGATATTCCACATTAATACTCAAGTGCAACAATACACCCTTCCTGTCCTTCTGTCCTTCTTCAGTCCTTCTTTTCTGTCCTTCTTTGTTTAGATTTAGCAGCCACCACTTAACATCAAGTGCAAGTAATCACCCTTAAGTCAATTTATCTGACGAGACAGACCTCCATCAAAACTATATTTTTTTTATAGTTTAAGGGTGAAAAACGAGCACACAGTCCACCTGATGGTACGTGTGTGCTGACGCTCATAGACATCTACATCTATACTCGATTAGGAATCAAAATGTAGATGCATTGTCACCCGTGAGGACTAAGATAGAATGCCTCGTTTCCAGTAGAAAGGGTCTCCGGTTCTCTATACTCACCATACGAAGCACAGCAGGGTCAAGCTGCTATTTTACCCTAGTATTCTGTAAGAGCGTGGTACTACACCGGTCGAGTCGGCCCATTCGTGTGGTACAGCCATAACATAGCTGGAGCGTGGTTTTACTACGTTAAAAAACGTTAACGTACAACAGGTGTATAGAATGTGGCTGACAAACGAGCATATGATAATTGAATGCTGTGACCCATAGGCATCTGTATTTATCCTCGACTAAGTATCAAAATACTTAGTCGAGGATAAATACAGATTCTTTGCCACTCCTGAGGAATAAGATGGAATGCCTCGTTTTCAGTGAAAAGGTTCTTCGGTTTCCTATACCCACCATACGAAACACAGCAGCAAAGCTGCTATTTTACGCTGGTACTCTGCGATAGCATGGTCCTACCCCGGTCGCGCCGACCCATTCGTGCTGCAACCATAATATAGCTGTAGCGTTGCTCTGCCAGGTATAAAAGTATTTATGAAAACAATACTAGCACGATATGAACATTACTAATACTTCCATTAACGACTGCAAGTAAGCTAAAAATGCTTGTGTTAGAAGTGTTTCACGGTGGTAGTCAAACCATGGATTCGAATTCAAGACTTTCCAAATTTGCAATCCGCATTCCTAATTCCCATTAGGTCCATTTATTAATTTATTTATTTATTTACTTATTTATTTCTCACCACAAACGACATGGACATTGGTTACATTAGTGTTACATCTCTATTAGGTTTATGTCACTTCCAATTAAAAAGTAACTGCATTTTGCTTTGTAACGGTAGGTATAATAATTAGTAAAATTGCTAGATGGTTTCTAAATGAGCATTTTTATGTCAACCGGTTATTAATTACTTAACTTAAATATAAACTTCATTGAGTACTTCAATATAAGACTAACACAATTTGTAGAAAGGGCAGTCAAAAACCAAAAGAGCAGCAGTTCACTTTACTTGTTAACTCATCAATAGGTATAAATCATGTTGCGGGCTATGTACCTTTTTGCGTTTTTGTTGGCGCTGACAATACAGGGTATGTGATGATTCTGCTTTCATTTATTTAATTTTTAAACTCTGTATTTTTTTAAACCACATTTTGTTTTATTTTAGTGGAATCAAAACCACAGCCTCAGAACTGGCGATCCTACGTGCTACCACAACCTGCAGCAGCGGAACAAGAGATTTCGACTACATCTCCATGTCCTAAAACTGCGCTAGTACCACAACCGTGTCCCCCACCGCCAACGAGACAAGAAATTTGCACCGCATCTCCGTGTTGTACACCCGCACCTACTGAAATAGTACCAAAAGTACCAGAACCGTGTACACCATCTGCATCAAGACAAGAAAGTTCCACCGCATCGCCGTGTTGTACACCCGCGCCGTGTTATACACCCGCGCCGTGTTGTACACCCGCGCCTACTGAAATAGTAGCAAAAGTACCAGAACCGTGTACACCATCTGCATCAAGACAAGAAAGTTCCACCGCATCGCCGTGTTGTACACCCGCGCCGTGTTGTACACCCGCGCCTACTGAAATAGTACCAAAAGTACCAGAACCGTGTACACCATCTGCATCAAGACAAGAAAATTCCACCGCATCGCCGTGTTGTACACCCGCGCCGTGTTGTACACCCGCGCCTACTGAAATAGTACCAAAAGTACCAGAACCGTGTACACCATCTGCATCAAGACAAGAAAGTTCCACCGCTTCGCCGTGTTGTACACCCGCGCCGTGTTGTACACCCGCGCCGTGTTGTACACCCGCGCCTACTGAAATAGTACCAAAAGTACCAGAACCGTGTACACCATCTGCATCAAGACAAGAAAATTCCTCCGCATCTCCGTGTGCTACACCTGGGCCTACTGAAATGCCGTCGATTACGACCAACTGTCGAAATGGTGAAATTTATCCCGAGGCCACGGGTAGTTGTGACCAATTCCTAATGTGCTATAACGGAAAATTCGTTTTATTGATATGCCCAGCTGGTCTGTCTTTCAACCACCAAACAAAGAGCTGCGATTGGCCAGGAAACGTGCCGGGTTGTGGTGCACCAGGTAAATAATATCACGAGAATTTATCATTACATATAATCTAAACGTAATGAGAGAACTAATAGACTCTATTTTTCCAGCAATCTAAGGCGAATAGTTCTATTTGAAAGTAAACGACAAGAGGACGGTAATTGCAGGTATGTAGAATGGGATCCTTGAACTATATAATTTCAAGTTATCAAGCGTAATCTTCTCTTCAACAATGAATGGCGGCAGTAGAGAATCCATTACCCCTTATCATCACATAAGAGGTGTGAGGGTGAGGGGCTACGTAATAAAATGAAACAGGAGTTGCAGCTTCTTGATGACAACTCACAATAATAAAGAAATGCGGTTGGCAACGCACCTGCCGAGCGTGGCAACTATGGCAAAAATTTCCTCTAGATTTGTATACTTTTGATAAGCTGTAATGAATGACTGAATGAATGAAAGCATAAGGTTATGCTTTCATTGAACTTGATTGAACTTGCGTGATACTCATTTTGTGAACAGTAAAATTGTACGAACAATATTGTTGATACGAATGATATCAATAATTGTAATTAAATTGTTAGCGATGCATAGTTTATCATCTCTTCTGCATACTTTATTACTTGGTTGATTATATAAAATAAAATAAGGTATTTTATGTGCAGGTGCTGCATTCTTCCCTTGACACGGTACAAATTTATTACAAGATTAAGATGGATGGCAAAAATTTGTCACTCAGATTAGGTTTAATTTATAAAATTGAATGTAAACAATGTTCGATTAAATAAGATTGAAATAAAATTACTTAAATAAAACATGTGTATATTTTATACCTTAGACTTATAACGCAATGCCTCAAATTTAAAAACAGCATAAAAATTTAATTCAAACTTCGGTTTCGACCAAGGTTTGTAGAAAAACACCAAAAATATACCTAATAAGTAGGTTTCATTGAATGACTTAAAATTGTCCCCTTTCCACAAATCTCATTACATCCTGCATCCATCTACTAATGAGTGAAAAATACCGGACGTTTTTTAAATAAAACTGAACTGACAAACGAGCTTATAGTGCACCTGATGGTAAGTGGCCACTGCAGTTCGTGGATATCTGCAGACAACTTCAAAGAAGGTAGGCTACAGATGCGTTTTCACGTCTCAGAACTAAGGTGGATGCCTCGCAGCCTGTTATTAATTATTATACTGGCTCTCTATACACTGCTATTTGGCGACAGGAACAGGTAAAAGGGTGGACCCTACTCAGACAAGCTCCACGACAGAAGATTAGTTCTACCAACTAGTATTAGGGCTCCGTATAAGCTTACATAAGTATGCAGATTGTTCACCCCCCCCCCCCCCGGGAAAAAAACTTAAAGTGTAGTGAAAGAGACGTTTTCCTCTACACCGGTCTGCATCACGGTCGATGCTCAAATTGCAATTAGTAAGTTTATTTAGTGAGAGCGCGGTCCTACCAAGATCGAGCCGACCCATTCGTGCTACAGCTATACTACTAATATAGCTGCAGCATGGCTTTAACACGTATAAACTCTTTGAATATGTTCATAAACTGAACTTTAACTAAACTGAATAGTTACTTAATTTACGTCGTTAAAACTTATACGCAACCTACTACACGCATACACACTCTGTCATACTTCACAGAAGGAGGCTTGACTACACTCTACAACTTTAAATTACTTATTGATTAGTGATCTGTTTTGTACACAGTAAAGTGTGTAATCTTAAAGGGAGGAGCGCTGCTGTCTGAAACACAGATATTAAGTTATCTAGTTGTGTCTGAACTATATTTATTGTTCACTGAATTGTATTAATTGTTAAGCTGTATCTCAAAGTGTTTGTATAATATAAATTAAGATATTCTTTGCTTAAAATAATAAATTATTATTATTATATCTCAACGGATAAGTAAGCCGCAGTGGCAAAGGATCGGCCATATAGCGCCAAGAACCGACAATCGATGAGGAAATTCTTGGAAAAGTTCGGAAAAAATGGTGCTCGGCTGCTTTATGCTCATATTAATTTATAGCAGAGCAATTTTTGTAAAAGTCAATCTGCATTTTAACTAGTTCACTGTCACGTGACCCACATATGAGTCATTGCTATTGTCTAGTGTCTGGAAACCGGACAATGACAGTGTTAGTATTTTGGTTCTGTCCTTATAAATCTTTATTGATGATGATTTTATGTGTATGTGATTTACGATTAATAAGAATATTTATAACCAATATGATGGCATACATCACCCCATTTCTTTCAGCCTTTACGCGGGTGGCGTAAAGGGTGCCAATGGTATAAGCCAAAAAGATGGCTTCCGATAGATGGCGGTGTTATGTCTTCGAGTCCTTTAAAGTATACAACAATGCAAGTAACAATGGGTGCTTCATACCATACTCTTATGGTACGAAATCGAATCATAAATTTTTTACATTGTTTCACGCCACACCTACATGAGACGGCATAATAGATCAAGCCACGTTATAATATTTCAAAACGAAACTGATACATAAACTTCAAGCCAGAATTCTCGCTAAGACATGGATTTAAATAACTATGGTTCCGTTGACGCAATATATTTCAATCTCGGTAAATCAAAGCCACAAAGCAATTGGTCACTAAATCTTAAAATAGAATCACATCTCAAAAGCAAACAATAACGGTGTTTTCGAGGGGAGACTGCTAGCTTGAATTCAGGCTAGAACCCTACCAAGTAAAGTGTTGTATCTCCTAAAGTATTAAGGAACATTTTATTTTCTTAAGTTTTTGATTGTCACCAATTCTTCACTTAATCTTGACATACTCAAATTTAGAATATCGTTTGGGACGCCATTAAATAAGCATTACCACAAGGAATAGATGTTGAAAGGGGTGTGCAGCCCGCTCTCGATGTCAATCCCTCAACTGAAGGGGTCAAATCAGACAGGAGTTAGTCAATTCATTAACGTTCTACCCCGAAATATAAATCATACCACGTTGGGTTCGGGAGAAACGAGGTGGACGTGACCCCCGTGAATGAGTGTAACGCGAGAACGTCTGTTGCCCTTTCTGAAAAGAAAGGTTAGACGACTAAGATTACGGGTCCTCTTGGAGTGGCCTTGGTCTTGACGTCACTAGTGGACAGTTTTTTCATCTAATTTGGAAGGTGATTTAGGAAATGAAACAGTGATTTATCTTCAAAATTTTTCCCATAAGAGTACAATATTGACTTTCACTAATTTCCTATCACTTCCCTATGCGCTTTTCTTTCTTGCTTTAAATATAAACTGGTAGCTGGTCCCGAACGAATTGCCTTACATTGTCGTCTGCTGATGTGCTTATATAACACACAGCAGGTTTCGGGCCTCGGGACATTTCTCCCATTACCCGGGTTCTCCTCACGGATCACTTCTCTGGGCCGGTCCTGGGAGCCGTTGTGGCGTTGTAGGTAATAGTAGCGGTCTGGGGTTCGGTTCCCCGGTCGCTGCATATTGGTGTCAAATTAATAAAAGATCTTAGTTTGCCAGTCAGTGACATTGTGGGTTGTTACTCAACTCCCTAATCTATATAGGGAGGATTTCTCTTGGTAAAGGTCACTCGTCCGGAGGTCGGGCGTGTAGCGGCGCGAAGTTATTCAGGTGTGGGTGTGGCCCGTTAGACTTAACGGCTCTCCCTTTCTTAGCGTATTTACGCTTTTGGTGACTTTTCTCCACTCGTTTCTAAGCTTTCTTTTATGTCCACTTGCATGGGCCATAAATCATGTCGTCATGGCTGATGTCGAAGATCACAGTAGGCTATGTGAATGGCGATGGGTACCGACGTCAAAAAACCTGGCAGACGATTTAGTGGCGTCGTTTGCCACGTTTTCAACATCTATTCCTTGTGGTAATGCTTGTTTAATGGCGTCCCAAACGATATTCTAAATTTGAGTATGTCAAGATTAAGTGAAGAATTGGTGACAATCAAAAACTTAAGAAAATAAAATGTTCCTCAATACTTTAGGAGATACAACACTTTACTTGGTAGGGTTCTAGCCTGAATTCAAGCTAGCAGTCTCCCCTCGAAAACACCGTTATTGTTTGCTTTTGAGATGTGATTCTATTTTAAGATTTAGTGACCATTTGCTTAGTGGCTTTGATTTACCGAGATTGAAATATATTGCGTCAACGGAACCATAGTTATTAAAATCCATGTCTTAGCGAGAATTCTGGCTTGAAGTTTATGTATCAGAGAATAGCTTCGGAACGCCTATGTCTTTCGTTTTGAAATATTATAACGTGGCTTGATCTATTATGCCGTCTCATGTAGGTGTGGCGTGAAACAATGTAAAAAATTTATGATTCGATTTCGTACCATAAGAGTATGGTATGAAGCACCCATTGTTACTTGCATTGTTGTATACTTTAAAGGACTCGAAGACATAACACCGCCATCTATCGGAAGCCATCTTTTTGGCTTATCCCATTGGCACCCTTTACGCCACCCACGGGGCGAAATGGGGTGATGTATGTCATCATATTGGGTATAAATATTCTTATTAATCGTAAATCACATACACATAAAATCATCATAAATAAAGGTTTATAAGGAAAGAACCAAAATACAGATTAACTTAATGTAGGTTCAACTTAACACTGTCATTGTCCGGTTTCCAGACACTAGACAATAGCAAGCACCTCGAGAACTTTTTCAAGAATTTCCTCATCGATTGTCGGTTCTTAGAGCTATATGGCCGACCGTTTGCCACTGCGGCTTACTTATCCGTTGGGATATAATAATAATAATAATTTATTATTTCAAGCAAAGAATATCTTAATCTATCTTCTATACATATAATAAAAATGTAAATAGCAGATGTCTGTACATTTTAAATTTTTTTTAATAAAAGTGATTGAGGGGTAGTAAAAATAAGTAATTAAATACATTTCTACCATTTTTAGAATTTTCTGTCTGTCTGTCTGTTTGTTTGTTAACGTATCACGTATAAACTACTAATTTATATCATAAGAATTGTTAAGGAAATTATAAAGAGTATCTTCGGGTTACATTTACTCTTTATTTCATTAAAATCTAATTTCAAAAAATTCAATAAAATAATCTGAAGTATGGGTTGAATCATCAAGTGCATTTTAAACTAATACCATATCATAAATCATATTTAAATTATGTAAAATAATGTTTTATAATGATATAATTATGTATATCTAAAACGCAGTAAAGAAAAGTATTAAAGAACGTATTAAATATATTATACAAAAATATATTAACCTTATTAACAAAATCTAAAGCACAATAGTTAACCAATTTCATCGATAGATGGCGATGTTGTGCAAATGTAATGCAAATGGCCGGTTGTGGTTTTTTCCTGTAGATGAGTTTTCATATTTTACGTATATATATTATACGTAGTATCATATTAGTCTGTGTATTCCTCGCTGCCCTACTGCGTGTTGACAAACTCAATTTATTCTTTACCGCCGAGTACTCTATGTGGTAAATCAAATTTTAAAAGACCTTTTAACAATTGCGTTGGTTTTGGCGAGGATCAAACTTTATTTTTTGCTTACTGTGCAGGCACTGATTTATAAGTTCTTTTACGTTTTATATAATGTACAAATCGCGTCAATAAATCTCATTTATTTTTAGAATTGATATTAGCAGCGCCATCTCTCTTTAAATATATACATATAATAAAAATGATAACATGTGTCTGTTTTGTACATTGTATATTATATTTTGTGGTTAAAATCATTATGGGAAACTGAAAATAATTAAATAAGTACATTCTTATAATTTTTAGTATAGTCTGTCTGTCTGTTTTTTTATGAACGCGTCACGTCTAAAGTAAACATCTTTTTTTTTTTCAAAAAAATCGTTAAGAAAATCATAAAGCGTATCTTCCAGTTATATTTAATCTTTGTTTTATTGAAATTGGTTAAGATATATAGATAGAATCGAAAGTAATGATTATTATTTTGAAATGTAGGTTCGAATTTGTTCAATGGCGCCATCAAATCTTCATTAAAGTTCAGTTTATGAATATATTCAAATAGTTTGTACGAGTTCGAGCCATGCTGCAGCTATATTAGTAGTATAGTTGTAGCACGAATGGGTCGGCACGACTGGGGTAGAACCGCGCTCTCACAGAGTACCAGCTATTTTACGCTAGTGCTTAACACTGCTGGTTTCGTATGGTGCGTGTAGTGAACCGGAGACCCTTTTTACTTGAAAAAAGGCATTCCATCTTAGTCCTCACGGGTGACAATGCATCTGTATTTTGTTTCTTTGTTAAGGATATATATAGATGTCTATGGGTCACAGTAACCACTTACCATCAGGTGGACTGTGTGCTCGTTTGTTACCCTATACTATAAAAAAAGTTTCCTTTAGCACTCTCTATGTCAATCACTGTGGTTCTACTGCGAATATTGTCTTTACGATCTTATGCTTAGCTCTTCAATGCGCTATATTTTTTTAATAGATGCCAACATCGTCAAGTAGTGGTGGCGGAAGTAAACCCACTACCCCATATCTTGCCGTGGCTGGCTTAATAGGCGATAGAGGGAAATTAAACAAGAGATGGGCAGCAGTATCTTCCTGACAGTAAATTACATAATAAAATATTGCGGTTTCCAACACGCCAGTCAAGCTTGGCAACTTTTGATGAATGAATGAATGAACAAAGTCTTTTAAGGTTAAAAAAACGTGTGTGGGTACTTATGTACGCACGTAAGAACTTATACTTCTTTAGCGTAACAAAACAAAAATAACTAAACTAAAACACGTTTTATAGATTAATATATAGGGTAAGCAGTATAATCATTGGCACTTTAAGCGGATTTCTACTTGTAAGTGGTTAATCCTCGTAAATAAACAAATTTATTATATTTTTTATGGTTTTATTTGATTTTAGTTTAGATAGCCATAAATAAAATAACGCATTACATTTATAATTTTTTTTTTCTTTCTTTAAAAATGTTTAATTAAGTTTAAAATGTAATTAAACTTTTTTCTAGGGAATGTTACAATCATTGGCACTTTAGCATAGTGAATGGCACTGTAAATTAAGTATAATCATTGGCACTATTAGAAGTCTTAAAAAGTTATACCCAGATCTTTCTAAGCCCCATCTTATTGTTATAAGACTTATTGTTAACAAATCTTCTTCAAAAATTTTCCTTAGATCTTCATCTGAAAGCGGTTTCGTTGGTCTACCATGTTTTTTTCTTTCTTCGTATATATTTTTGATGTGACTTTTTTAGTAAAATCTTTCGTGTTTTCTTGATATTTTGTAGAAATAGAACTTTATTTCGGTTTTTCAGATTAAAAATTTAGAGAGTATTATAATGTCAGATTTTTTGGCTTCGTTCGGCTCGTTTTGTCTGCCGACTTCCAAAAAGGAGACGGTACTCAATTCGACTGTACGTTTTTTTATGTGTGTTACCTCATAACTTTTAACTGAGTAAACCGATTTCGATGATTCTTTTTTTATTTAAAAGCTGGTGCTACTCGTGTGATCCTATATGAATTTGATCAAGGTCAGACTAAATATTCTTAATAACTTATATTGAAGTCGGCTGTACAAAATGTTTAATTTTAAATTATTATTTTTCAGTATTTTTGTATATTTGGCTGACTAATTCAATTCTGCATTTTCCGTTTGTGCGCAATTTTTCCATTTCTTTTAGCTCCGCTGCTTCCGAATCTTCACTTGTTAGCACAAATTAACGGCGTTGTTTACCTGCTTTTTGCTTTTTGATACGTATTTGGCAATGAAAAAAACTATATAAATATTTTTAGGGCTTTCTAAAAGATTTTTGTTCGTTTGGACATCCACGATCGCCCATTCACCTCAAACAAATTCTAAATTTGCTGCCAAGTAGATGAAAAACGTAAGGGTTAGTTTTCTTTCTGATACTCAACAATAATCTCTGCAGGTTGTATACGCTCTGGTACTGATAAACCATTATTAAGTGAAATGATACAAGGCAAATTTGATACAGGTATTTCTGATTCAGTCGTTATTAGTCGTTATTCTAAAAATATTTGGCAACTCGGCGTAATGGCGCGGTACGGTGATCATCTAAAATGGCTTGCTGTGATTTCAAGGGCATCGGACACTTTGTTTAATCCACTTTGTCTGGACTAAATGGGCACATTCCACATGTCTCAAAACCATTTCATAATTAAGATTTATTTCAATACGCTAAAAGTCTTGCTAACATAGGCCCGCATCTGTTTTAGTAACCTTTTTGTCAAATTGTTTGTCCATCATTCGAAGACAGGTTTACGCCACATATCTTTGGTGGGCCGAAATGCAGTGATATCAGCTGGTTGCAATAGTCGCGTTGCATTCAGATTGCGGCAAAGTTGCGCCGTATTTAAGATAGTAAATAACCCTCTCTCTAGGCACTAACTTTTGAACGTCTGATCACATTTTCTATAGAGGGAAAATAATAGGTTTTACCATCTACTCCAAAGAACAGTGATGCAAGACTTCGATTAGGCATGATCCACCTCATAGACGTTTTATTCTCCCTCTATAAAATGGTTTAGTATGTATGGGGTATTTATTCAAAAACATCACAACATTGATATTTTTATGACATCGAAAACTGTGCCAGGACCAGGTCGGCTTTTCAGCTTCTTCGTTTTTTTGACTTTACTTATTTAGTGGGAACTGTAAATTCGCGCGTGGAATGTTAAATGTTAGTGCGGCAGTTATTTCTCTAAAGCGCCCGCTCTTAATAGCGGTATTCTTCATCAATTCAAAATATGAAAAAGTTCAGTCATAATTATTGGCACTACTCAAAGGATATAGTCATTGGCAGTGTCAAGAATAGATTTTGGACAAAAGAAAGGAAGTATAGTGATTGACGTATATGCCAATGATTATGTAGTCAAACAAAGTATAGTCATTGGCACCATTAAAAAATACAATGCTTCTATTTCACAACGATAAAATAACTTTTAATATGCTTTAATGGCGTAAATTAATAAAAATAGACAGAAACTTGCATATAAACTAACCTAAAAATCACATTTTTGTCTCAAAATCTAGCCACAAAACCTTAACTTTTTGTTTAATTTTAACGGATTTGTCCGCACACATTTTTAAAACAGCCCTTATAGGAAAATAGTTGACACTTTAAATATAAATGTGTCTGTTAGTATAAGTTATTATATATCTTAGCAATATCAGTGTAGCTGTGATATAGAAAAAGGAGAGCATTCTTAATATTCAGATTAAAATAGCAAAGTGCCAATCATTGAAGGAGTACCAACATTAGTACTTTTTTTTTTTTTTTTTTTTTTATAGGATGAGGGTGACAAACGAGCACGCAGTCCACCTGATGGTAAGTGGTTGCTGCGGCCCATAGACATCTACATCTATCCTCTGTTACAAATCAAAATGCAGATGCGCTGTCACCCGCGAGGACTAAGATGGAATGCCTCATTTCCAGTAAAAAGGGCCTCCGGCCACCTGCACTCACCAAGCGAAACGCAGAGGTAAACCTCTACTTCACGCTGGTTTTCTGTGAGGTCGTGGTACTACCCCGGTTCGAGCCGGCCCATCCGTGCGACAGCAAAAGCTGCCGCGTGGCTCTACCACTGTTACCCTATTTGAATAAACCTTGAATATAGTTATCAATTCTCACGAAAACTTGACAGTTGACAGAAAATTACCAACTGAAGTTGTCGCTTATAATTTTCGGTGTGCGCGCGCATCGTAAAAAAATTCACTCTCATTATTTTTCTCAAACGTGCCAAAAGAAGTATAACTTCAAAAACTGAAAACAATTCTGCACTAAATCTTGACATAATAAAATTTTGGATAACGTTGGGGAAGATTCTAGCTAGAAGGACGCCTTTACTGTTCAGGTGTTCACCTAAGTAGGTGCCGCCCTCTTTTTTATTTTTGTGAGGTATCGATACAGCCACTGCTGTATTCCGGAGTAGGAGAATCATTATAACAACAGGTTGTTAGATATTCCACATTAATACTCAAGTGCAACAATACACCCTTCCTGTCCTTCTGTCCTTCTTCTGTCCTTCTTTTCTGTCCTTCTTTGTTTAGATTTAGCAGCCACCACTTCACATCAAGTGAAAGTAATCACCCTTAAGTCAATTTATCTGACGAGACAGACCTCCATCAAAACTATATTTTTTTTATAGTTTAAGGGTGAAAAACGAGCACACAGTCCACCTGATGGTACGTGTGTGCTGACGCTCATAGACATCTACATCTATACTCGATTAGGAATCAAAATACAGATGCATTGTCACCCGTGAGGACTAAGATAGAATGCCTCGTTTCCAGTAGAAATGTTCTCCGGTTCTCTATACTCACCATACGAAGCACAGCAGGGTCAAGCTGCTATTTTACCCTAGTATTCTGTAAGAGCGTGGTACTACACCGGTCGAGCCGGCCCATTCGTGTGGTACAGCCATAACATAGCTGGAGCGTGGTTTTACTACGTTAAAAAACGTTAACGTACAACAGGTGTATAGAATGTGGCTGACAAACGAGCATATGATAATTGAATGCTGTGACCCATAGGCATCTGTATTTATCCTCGACTAAGTATCAAAATACTTAGTCGAGGATAAATACAGATTCTTTGCCACTCCTGAGGAATAAGATGGAATGCCTCGTTTTCAGTGAAAAGGTTCTTCGGTTTCCTATACCCACCATACGAAACACAGCAGCAAAGCTGCTATTTTACGCTGGTACTCTGCGATAGCATGGTCCTACCCCGGTCGCGCCGACCCATTCGTGCTGCAACCATAATATAGCTGTAGCGTGGCTTTGCCAGGTATAAAAGTATTTATGAAAACAATACTAGCACGATATGAACATTACTAATACTTCCATTAACGACTGCAAGTAAGCTAAAAATGCTTGTGTTAGAAGTGTTTCACGGTGGTAGTCAAACCATGGATTCGAATTCAAGACTTTCCAAATTTGCAATCCGCATTCCTAATTCCCATTAGGTCCATTTATTAATTTATTTATTTATTTACTTATTTATTTCTCACCACAAACGACATGGACATTGGTTACATTAGTGTTACATCTCCATTAGGTTTATGTCACTTCCAATTAAAAAGTAACTGCATTTTGCTTTGTAACGGTAGGTATAATAATTAGTAAAATTGCTAGATGGTTTCTAAATGAGCATTTTTAATGTCAACCGGTTATTAATTACTTAACTTAAATATAAACTTCATTGAGTACTTCAATATAAGACTAACACAATTTGTAGAAAGGGCAGTCAAAAACCAAAAGAGCAGCAGTTCACTTTACTTGTTAACTCATCAATAGGTATAAATCATGTTGCGGGCTATGTACCTTTTTGCGTTTTTGTTGGCGCTGACAATACAGGGTATGTGATGATTCTGCTTTCATTTATTTAATTTTTAAACTCTGTATTTTTTTAAACCACATTTTGTTTTATTTTAGTGGAATCAAAACCACAGCCTCAGAACTGGCGATCCTACGTGCTACCACAACCTGCAGCAGCGGAACAAGAGATTTCGACTACATCTCCATGTCCTAAAACTGCGCTAGTACCACAACCGTGTCCCCCACCGCCAACGAGACAAGAAATTTGCACCGCATCTCCGTGTTGTACACCCGCACCTACTGAAATAGTACCAAAAGTACCAGAACCGTGTACACCATCTGCATCAAGACAAGAAAGTTCCACCGCATCGCCGTGTTGTACACCCGCGCCGTGTTATACACCCGCGCCGTGTTGTACACCCGCGCCTACTGAAATAGTAGCAAAAGTACCAGAACCGTGTACACCATCTGCATCAAGACAAGAAAGTTCCACCGCATCGCCGTGTTGTACACCCGCGCCGTGTTGTACACCCGCGCCTACTGAAATAGTACCAAAAGTACCAGAACCGTGTACACCATCTGCATCAAGACAAGAAAATTCCACCGCATCGCCGTGTTGTACACCCGCGCCGTGTTGTACACCCGCGCCTACTGAAATAGTACCAAAAGTACCAGAACCGTGTACACCATCTGCATCAAGACAAGAAAGTTCCACCGCTTCGCCGTGTTGTACACCCGCGCCGTGTTGTACACCCGCGCCGTGTTGTACACCCGCGCCTACTGAAATAGTACCAAAAGTACCAGAACCGTGTACACCATCTGCATCAAGACAAGAAAATTCCTCCGCATCTCCGTGTGCTACACCTGGGCCTACTGAAATGCCGTCGATTACGACCAACTGTCGAAATGGTGAAATTTATCCCGAGGCCACGGGTAGTTGTGACCAATTCCTAATGTGCTATAACGGAAAATTCGTTTTATTGATATGCCCAGCTGGTCTGTCTTTCAACCACCAAACAAAGAGCTGCGATTGGCCAGGAAACGTGCCGGGTTGTGGTGCACCAGGTAAATAATATCACGAGAATTTATCATTACATATAATCTAAACGTAATGAGAGAACTAATAGACTCTATTTTTCCAGCAATCTAAGGCGAATAGTTCTATTTGAAAGTAAACGACAAGAGGACGGTAATTGCAGGTATGTAGAATGGGATCCTTGAACTATATAATTTCAAGTTATCAAGCGTAATCTTCTCTTCAACAATGAATGGCGGCGGTAGAGAATCCATTACCCCTTATCATCACATAAGAGGTGTGAGGGTGAGGGGCTACGTAATAAAATGAAACAGGAGTTGCATCTTCTTGATGACAACTCACAATAATAAAAAAATGCGGTTGGCAACGCACCTGCCGAGCGTGGCAACTATGGCAAAAATTTCCTCTAGATTTGTATACTTTTGATAAGCTGTAATGAATGACTGAATGAATGAAAGCATAAGGTTATGCTTTCATTGAACTTGATTGAACTTGCGTGATACTCATTTTGTGAACAGTAAAATTGTACGAACAATATTGTTGAATAGGAATTTGATCTCTTTTTAATAATAAAATGCAGTAATTTGCTCAATCGACCTTTACTTGATCTCTAAATTTTACAACGACGACCGGTACAACATTTTTTAAACATACCTACACAGCTTACGGACTAATATTGGCATGAGAACTGCTAATATAATTTGACAGGCGCTTCAACATGCCCCCCGGCGTTGAAAGTCTACCTTTCAACCAGATTCTTCAGGTTCAGGAAGCGGACAAATTTTGCTAAATGATCGGCGAACTATACCAGTCGATGTTTTGATATCCACCACCCTTGATACGCCGTCCGAGCCTGGATGGACTGCGACGATGCGACCCATCTTCCACTTTAATGGCGGTGAATTCTCCTCTTTTAGGAGTACCAGTGAATTTAACTTCAAAGAGCCTTTACAGGAACGCCATTTCATCCGCAGTTGAAGCTCTGATATATATTCCTTGCTCCATCTAGCCCAAAAATGTTGACGTAATTGTTCTATTCGTTGAAATCGGGTTAAAGAGCTTACGGAATGATCTTTATAGTCTGGTGTCGGCAAGGAAGTCAAGGGGCGTCCAATCAAAAAATGACCGGGCGTTAGTGGTAGCAAGTCTTCAGGATTCGTTGACAAAGGTGTGAGTGGTCTGGAGTTAAGTATAGCCTCAATTTGTATTAATGTGGTATTTAGTTCCTCGTAAGTCACATTACAATTGCCCAGCACTCTAACTAAATGATATTTAATGCATTTGACACCAGCCTCCGCAAGCCCAGCAAAATGGGGAGAGTAAGGCGGTATGAAATGGAAATTAATTCCTTCATTTGCCATTACCTCAGATAAAGAATTACAATACGTCCTAATAAATTTTGAAATGTCATTGTATGCGCCTACAAAGGAGGTACCATTATCCGAATAAATATTAAGAGGTTTCCCTCTTCTAGACATAAATCTGCGCAAAGCTAATATGAAGGTATTGCTAGTTAAATCACCCACTAATTCAAGATGAATTGACTTAGTCGCGAAGCAAAAAAAAATAGCTATATACACCTTTACAATTTTACAACCACGGCCATGGCGAGAAACAGATTGAATTGGTCCCGCATAGTCTAGTCCAATATTTTGAAATGGAAAACCAGAAAGGATGCGTTGGTGTGGTAGGTTGCCCATTATTGGAGAGATGGTTTTTCCTTTCATTCTATTACATCTTACACATTGTCGATAACAAGATCTGGCCAAATTACGACCTCTAATCGGCCAGTACATCTCTCTTATAGTGGCCAACATTAGCTGTGGTCCCGCGTGCATTAACCTTATGTGCTCATAATTGAAGAGCAATTTGGTAAAATAATGAGTGGACTGTATAAGTATGGGATGTTTTTTCTCATAACAGTAATCGGAATTTTCAAGACGCATTATTTTATTACCTCCAACACGCATTATTTTATTATCATCGAGAAATACATTAAATTTATGCAACGGACTTTTAGTGGGTAAACTTTTATTTTTAATTAACATGGTGTATTCCTCAAATGATTCACTCTGAGATATTCTTATAATAACATTGAGTGCGGTTTGCAACTCTTGATTGCTTAGAGGACCGTGAACGGATTGCTTTCTACAATTATTAATAAAACGCAGCACATAAGCAACGGTCCGATTTAGTCTAGTATATTTAGGAAAGCGTTTAAATTCAATTAATTTATTCCCACCTAAATCTTCATTGTTGCTAGAATGAAGTATTCCGTGGAGGATAACATTTGACGATTTAATCTCAGGCAACTCGTGATTAATACTTAAGAAATTTGCAGGCCAGTGAGAGACCTCTTTCTTTAAAAATTCAGGTCCTGACCACCACTTACTCATGGATGAAATATCCTTACAACTCACACCGCGAGAAATATGATCGGCCGGATTACACTCTGTTGGGACATGCCTCCACTCGCAATTTCCAGTCTTCTCTAATATTTCAGCAACTCTATTTCTGACAAAGGGTTGTAGCTTGCTAGGTAACACCTTTAACCATCCTAACACGATGGACGAATCTGTCCAAAAGAAAGTGCGCTTAGCCTGTTGTCTCAGCGATGCTACAACCTTTTGGTAAAGGCGAGCTCCAACAAGTGCACCACAAAGTTCCAGTCTTGGGATTGTTATAGGTTTAAGCGGCGCGACACGACTTTTCGCCATCAATAATTGAATTAAAACCTCACCCTGATCATTAACACTACGCACATATAAACAGGCGCCATATGCTCGCTCAGAAGCGTCCGAGAAAATATGAAATTCAAACAAACTAGGCGAGTCACAAATAACACGACGTGGAATACGTAGAGTATTTAATTTAGGTAAATCGACTATTATCTCAGCCCACATCTTGCTGATTTCTGGCGTCAACTGCTCATCCCATGACAGCTTGAGCAGCCACAACTGTTGAAGAAGCATTTTCATCTTAATTACACAGGGAGATAGAAGTCCTAGTGGATCAAAAATCTGAGAAATCACAGATAACATATCACGCTTTGTTCTACCTGAGAATAGCCCTCCTATAGGGAAACAAAGTTGGTCAGTATGTGATTGCCAACCAAGGCCTAAAGTTTTAGTCGGTTCAAAGCCACCAATATTCAAATCAAGCGGAGAAATATCATTTTCACTAACCAGTTGAGATTCATTCGACTTCCACTTTCGCAAAACCATATGAGCTGATGCAAGTGTGGAAGTCACTTTACGACGCAAATCTGTAACCTCGTTAATATCATCCCCTCCCGTTAGCAAGTCATCAACGTAAAAATCGTGAATGATCACTTGAGCAACCTTGTCATCGGTACACTCTAAGCCTAATTGTTGGAGGCACCTAGTTGCCAAAAAGGGAGCACTAGAGGTGCCGTAAGTCACGGTGTTAAGTCGATAAGCTTGAAGCTGTTCTGAAGGGTTATCACGCCAGACAATTTGTTGCAAATAGCGGTCATCGGGATGAATGACTATTTGCCGGTACATTTTCTCAACATCAGCTGTGAGAACGTATTTGTGTAGCCGAAAGCGTAAAAGAATGGACAAAAGGTCGTCCTGTACCACGGGACCTACCATCTGTATATTATTCAAGGAAACACCCGAAGAAGTCGGACTGCTAGCATTGAAAACGACTCTTAATTTAGTAGTAGCACTACTTTCCCGAAGCACACCGTGATGTGGTATAAAATGCATCTTACGTGGTAAATTATCATTCTCACATTTCTCCATATGACCCAGACTTTCATACTCTGACATAAATTCTTTATACATTTCATAGACCTGAGATTGACCTGCTAACCTGCGCTCTAGCGATAGTAAACACTTTTTAGCTCGTGGCCAAGAATCACCTAATACGTCAGGATTATGTTTTAAGGGTATCCTCACGCAAAATCGACCATTTGCCAGTCGCGTGGTGTTTTTTAAAAAGTGTTCTTCGCATAATTTTTCTTCGTTTGAATAAAGAGACGCAGGGCTTACCTCTTCTAGGTGCCAGAAGCGTACTAATTGTTTTTGTATATCTTCATCTAAATCTTTACTAGCCTCATCTTGAAATATTCTTGTAAAATTACATTTAATAAAGTTAACCCCTTTCTTTACATATCTATAATCTATCGGACCTGACACTAACCATCCTAAGCTAGTTTCACAAAGAATCGGCTGACCGTCCCCTAATTTTAATCTCTGCGTTCCTATTAAGTCCCAAAAGACATCAGCACCTATAAGCATGTCAACGGGAGCAGGTGAGTGAAAATTAGGATCTGCCAGAGAAATATTAGATGGAATTTTTAAGTTTGACAAATTAACATATCTAGTAGGTACATTTTGGGTTATTGATGGTAGGACAAAACAATGAAGATTACTAGAGAAGTTATCATTCAATGATTTTATCGATACCTTACAAATCTTCTTGATGTGTGCCGAAGCATTATTAATACCGACTACCGACTGATTTACATTTTGAGCGGGCAAACCTAGCCTTTGATATAACTCTTCAGTTATTAAACAAGCGTTACTGCCACTATCAAGAATAGCACGAGCAATATATGGACAACCATTCTTACCTATAACTTTAATTAATGCCGTCGATAACAATACGTCGCCTTGTTCACTACACGATGCAGTGCCTACCTTTGCGGATAATGACAGATGTGCGTTAGAATTGGATGACAACTGTGAGCCTGTCGAACTGTTTGTTTGTTCGAAATGACCTTGCATAACGGGCTTATTATTACCACTACTCGTGTTAGATGTATTAATATCTGTAATTGGTTTTGACTGGTAATCTGCGACGTGCACGAGAGTGTTATGCTTTCGGTGGCATATTTTGCATCGTGGCTTTTTGCAGTGATTTGCATAATGTCCTGAATTAAGACAATTGAAACATACTTTATACTCTGGCAGTAACTGTAGACGCACATCGTTACTTAATCCAAGAAACTGAGGACAACTGCTTAACTTATGGTCACCCTTACATTTAGGACACAGTTTGGCGGAAAAGGCCGAACCGTTTTTATTACCGGTATCCCGCACTGAAACCATTGCCTTAACTTTTGGAGCATATTTTATAGAAGAATTTAAACGGTTAGTAGCACCAGAATTAGACATTTCTAGTGTTTCGATTAAATCGGCTCGATTTTTTAAAAACATCAAAAATATATCGAACGTAATAGGTGTATCTTTCTCCAAACGACCTTTAGACTCTTCCCATTCACGATATGTCTTAGCATCTAATTTTTGAGTAATAATATGAATGAGAAGTGTGTCCCATTGTTTAGTTGGCTCACCGAGAGATTCTAGTGCACGTAAATTTTTATTTATTTGGTCAATAAGACGTTTTAAGTTGACAGACAATTCTTTATTAATTGGTGCTATATTAAATAAGGCTGTCACGTGATTTTGAATTAGTAGTCTTTTATTATCATATCTATCACATAATATAGTCCATGCGACGGTGTAATTAGCTGCCGAGAATTCGATTGACTGTATTACCACAGCAGCGGGCCCTTCCAACGACGCTCTCAGATAGTGAAACTTATTTATGTCATCTATCTCGTCATTTGAATGTATGAGGCTCATGAACGTGTCATGAAACTCTAACCAATTATCATAAGAACCATTAAATTTAGATAGTTGAATAGTGGGCAGTTTAACAAATTTATGATTGCCGGAATGAGAGCCACCGTCACTGCTTACGTCATCTGACTTAATGCAATCTGCTAAGATCCTTTTTGCAAGAGAAAGCGATTTAAAATACAGGGATTCAAAATCAGTTCGTTCTGATATCTGGGCGTCTATATTATCAGTATTACACTCGATGGATAATTGTACCTCATCATATCGTTCATACATTGACTCAATCCTACTAATACGTAATTGCAACTCATTTACCTCAGTAGCAGCCAATGAAGATACCTTCAGTGAATTTAAATAATTTGAAAAAGCTGTTATTTGTCCCTTGTAACTAGCTCGTTTCCTAATTTGCTCCTTATCTTCTGGCATGCTGGCTGGTATTGGGAGACTAGTGCAAATGCCTGAAATTTATACAAACAAGAAGTTTATATTTTATAAAATATAATTCATAAGTAGTTTTATACAATTTTGCTTACAGTTGTAAAGAAATGAAAACTAATTCCCTTACTTATTTTTCAAACTCTTAAATAATTAAACAAAATGGTACATGTACTACCTTGATATTTAACTTTATAATTAACAACAATTAAGGGTAACAAATACAATTCAGACCATCAAACAGCTTCACAGGTATGCCTTAGTATGTAATAAATAATATTATGCAATTTTTTCAATTATACACTCTCTTGACTTATTTTTTAAAAAACAGTTTAAACCAATAACGAGAAAAAAAAATTATAATATCGTCAATATAATTTAACTAAGCTTTATAATTTGATTTAATCATGATTTGACGGTTATTAGAAACTATATAAAACAATATTAAATGAATTTTAGCCGATTAAATACTTTAAGTTATACGTAATTATTTTATAGGTAATTTGGTACTAACCTGATAAATTAGCAGTCGATTTACACAAAATACTACCTGATAATGAGTGCTGGGTTAAATAAATTAAATAATAGTCCAATATCTAAGGGGCTAAGACTCCAGATTTCTTGGTTAAATATCTTCACTCCCTCGGTGGTATTTCCACAACGAATATTTAAGACTTCCCAAGCGTATTCCACTAAATAATATCTTGTCCAATTACGTTTTTTCAAATCCGGCTTCGATTTAGGACCATGAATAGGAATTTGATCTCTTTTTAATAATAAAATGCAGTAATTTGCTCAATCGACCTTTACTTGATCTCTAAATTTTACAACGACGACCGGTACAACATTTTTTAAACATACCTACACAGCTTACGGACTAATATTGGCATGAGAACTGCTAATATAATTTGACAGGCGCTTCAACAATTGTTGATACGAATGATATCAATAATTGTAATTAAATTGTTAGCGATGCATAGTTTATCATCTCTTCTGCATACTTTATTACTTGGTTGATTATATAAAATAAAATAAGGTATTTTATGTGCAGGTGCTGTATTCTTCCCTTGACACGGTACAAATTTATTACAAGATTAAGATGGATGGCACAAATTTGTCACTCAGATTAGGTTTAATTTATAAAATTGAATGTAAACAATGTTCGATTAAATAAGATTGAAATAAAATTACTTAAATAAAACATGTGTATATTTTATACCTTAGACTTATAACGCAATGCCTCAAATTTAAAAACAGCATAAAAATTTAATTCAAACTTCGGTTTCGACCAAGGTTTGTAGAAAAACACCAAAAATATACCTAATAAGTAGGTTTCATTGAATGACTTAAAATTGTCCCCTTTCCACAAATCTCATTACATCCTGCATCCATCTACTAATGAGTGAAAAATACCGGACGTTTTTTAAATAAAACTGAACTGACAAACGAGCTTATAGTGCACCTGATGGTAAGTGGCCACTGCAGTTCGTGGATATCTGCAGACAACTTCAAAGAAGGTAGGCTACAGATGCGTTTTCACGTCTCAGAACTAAGGTGGAATGCCTCGCAGCCTGTTATTAATTATTATACTGGCTCTCTATACACTGCTATTTGGCGACAGGAACAAGTAAAAGGGTGGACCCTACTCAGACAAGCTCCACGACAGAAGATTAGTTCTACCAACTAGTATTAGGGCTCCGTATAAGCTTACATAAGTATGCAGATTGTTCACCCCTCCCGGGAAACAAACTTAAAGTGTAGTGAAAGAGACGTTTTCCTTTACACCGGTCTGCATCATGGTCGATGCTCAAATTGCAATTAGTAAGTTTATTTAGTGAGAGCGCGGTCCTACCACGATCGAGCCGACCCATTTGTGCTACAGCTATACTACTAATATAGCTGCAGCATGACTTTAACACGTATAAACTCTTTGAATATGTTCATAAACTGAACTTTAACGAAACTGAATAGTTACTTAATTTACGTCGTTAAAACTTATATGCAACCTACTACACGCATACACACTCTGTCATACTTCACAGAAGGAGGCTTGACTACACTCTACAACTTTAAATTACTTATTGATTAGTGATCTGTTTTGTATACAGTAAAGTGTGTAATCTTAAAGGGAGGAGCGCTGCTGTCTGAAACACAGATATTAAGTTATCTAGTTGTGTCTGAACTATATTTATTGTTCACTGAATTGTATTAATTGTTAAGCTGTATCTCAAAGTGTTTGTATAATATAAATTAAGATATTCTTTGCTTAACATAATAAATTATTATTATTATATCTCAACGGATAAGTAAGCCGCAGTGGCAAAGGATCGGCCATATAGCGCCAAGAACCGACAATCGATGAGGAAATTCTTGAAAAAGTTCGGAATAATTGGTGCTCGGCTGCTTTATGCTCATATTAATTTATAGCAGAGCAATTTTTGTAAAAGTCAATCTGCATTTTAACTAGTTCACTGTCACGTGACCCACATATGAGTCATTGCTATTGTCTAGTGTCTGGAAACCGGACAATGACAGTGTTAGTATTTTGGTTCTGTCCTTATAAATCTTTATTGATGATGATTTTATGTGTATGTGATTTACGATTAATAAGAATATTTATAACCAATATGATGGCATACATCACCCCATTTCTTTCAGCCTTTACGCGGGTGGCGTAAAGGGTGCCAATGGTATAAGCCAAAAAGATGGCTTCCGATAGATGGCGGTGTTATGTCTTCGAGTCCTTTAAAGTATACAACAATGTAAGTAACAATGGGTGCTTCATACCATACTCTTATGGTACGAAATCGAATCATAAATTTTTTACATTGTTTCACGCCACACCTACATGAGACGGCATAATAGATCAAGCCACGTTATAATATTTCAAAACGAAAGACATAGGCGTTCCGAAGCTATTCTCTAATACATAAACTTCAAGCCAGAATTCTCGCTAAGACATGAATTTAAATAACTCCGGTTCCGTTGACGCAATATATTTCAATTTCGGTAAATCAAAGCCACTAAGCAATTGGTCACTAAATCTTAAAATAGAATCACATCTCAAAAGCAAACAATAACGGTGTTTTCGAGGGGAGACTGCTAGCTTGAATTCAGGCTAGAACCCTACCAAGTAAAGTGTTGTATCTCCTAAAGTATTGAGGAACATTTTATTTTCTTAAGTTTTTGATTGTCACCAATTCTTCACTTAATCTTGACATACTCAAATTTAGAATATCGTTTGGGACGCCATTAAATAAGCATTACCACAAGGAATAGATGTTGAAAGGGGTGTGCAGCCCGCTCTCGATGTCAATCCCTCAACTGAAGGGGTCAAATCAGACAGGAGTTAATCAATTCATTAACGTTCTACCCCGAAATATAAATCACACCACGTTGGGTTCGGGAGAAACGAGGTGGACGTGACCCCCGTGAATGAGTGTAACGCGAGAACGTCTGTTGCCCTTTCTGAAAAGAAAGGTTAGACGACTAAGATTACGGGTCCTCTTGGAGTGGCCTTGGTCTTGACGTCACTAGTGGACAGTATTTTCATCTAATTTGGAAGGTGATTTAGGAAATGAAACAGTGATTTATCTTCAAAATTTTTCCCATAAGAGTACAATATTGACTTTCACTAATTTCCTATCACTTCCCTATGCGCTTTTCTTTCTTGCTTTAAATATAAACTGGTAGCTGGTCCCGAACGAATTGCCTTACATTGTCGTCTGCTGATGTGCTTATATAACACACAGCAGGTTTCGGGCCTCGGGACATTTCTCCCATTACCCGGGTTCTCCTCACGGATCACTTCTCTGGGCCGGTCCTGGGAGCCGTTGTGGCGTTGTAGGTAATAGTAGCGGTCTGGGGTTCGGTTCCCCGGTCGCTGCATATTGGTGTCAAAATAATAAAAGATCTTAGTTTGCCAGTCAGTGACATTGTGGGTTGTTACTCAACTCCCTAATCTATATAGGGAGGATTTCTCTTGGTAAAGGTCACTCGTCCGGAGGTCGGGCGTGTAGCGGCGCGAAGTTATTCAGGTGTGGGTGTGGCCCGTTAGACTTAACGGCTCTCCCTTTCTTAGCGTATTTACGCTTTTGGTGACTTTTCTCCACTCGTTTCTAAGCTTTCTTTTATGTCCACTTGCATGGGCCATAAATCATGTCGTCATGGCTGATGTCGAAGATCACAGTAGGCTATGTGAATGGCGATGGGTACCGACGTCAAAAAACCTGGCAGACGACGCCACTAAAAGTTTTCCTTCCACCTTCGATGAGAATCATCGCTGGTTTCAAGGACCTGATCCTTGAAACCAGCGATGATTCTCATCGAAGGTGAAAGGAAAACTTTTAGTGGCGTCGTTTGCCACGTTTTCAACATCTATTCCTTGTGGTAATGCTTGTTTAATGGCGTCCCAAACGATATTCTAAATTTGAGTATGTCAAGATTAAGTGAAGAATTGGTGACAATCAAAAACTTAAGAAAATAAAATGTTCCTCAATACTTTAGGAGATACAACACTTTACTTGGTAGGGTTCTAGCCTGAATTCAAGCTAGCAGTCTCCCCTCGAAAACACCGTTATTGTTTGCTTTTGAGATGTGATTCTATTTTAAGATTTAGTGACCATTTGCTTAGTGGCTTTGATTTACCGAGATTGAAATATATTGCGTCAACGGAACCGGAGTTATTTAAATCCATGTCTTAGCGAGAATTCTGGCTTGAAGTTTATGTATCAGAGAATAGCTTCGGAACGCCTATGTCTTTCGTTTTGAAATATTATAACGTGGCTTGATCTATTATGCCGTCTCATGTAGGTGTGGCGTGAAACAATGTAAAAAATTTATGATTCGATTTCGTACCATAAGAGTATGGTATGAAGCACCCATTGTTACTTGCATTGTTGTATACTTTAAAGGACTCGAAGACATAACACCGCCATCTATCGGAAGCCATCTTTTTGGCTTATCCCATTGGCACCCTTTACGCCACCCACGGAGCGAAATGGGGTGATGTATGTCATCATATTGGGTATAAATATTCTTATTAATCGTAAATCACATACACATAAAATCATCATAAATAAAGGTTTATAAGGAAAGAACCAAAATACAGATTAACTTAATGTAGGTTCAACTTAACACTGTCATTGTCCGGTTTCCAGACACTAGACAATAGCAAGCACCTCGAGAACTTTTTCAAGAATTTCCTCATCGATTGTCGGTTCTTAGAGCTATATGGCCGACCGTTTGCCACTGCGGCTTACTTATCCGTTGGGATATAATAATAATAATAATTTATTATTTCAAGCAAAGAATATCTTAATCTATCTTCTATACATATAATAAAAATGTAAATAGCAGATGTCTGTACATTTTAAATTTTTTTAATGAAAGTGATTGAGGGGTAGTAAAAATAAGTAATTAAATACATTTCTACCATTTTTAGAATTTTCTGTCTGTCTGTCTGTTTGTTTGTTAACGTATCACGTATAAAGTACTAATTTATATCATAAGAATTGTTAAGGAAATTATAAAGAGTATCTTCGGGTTACATTTAGTCTTTATTTCATTAAAATCTAATTTCAAAAAATTCAATAAAATTATCTGAAGTATGGGTTGAATCATCAAGTGCATTTTAAACTAATACCATATCATAAATCATAATTAAATTATGTAAAATAATGTTTTATAATGATATAATTATGTATATCTAAAACGCAGTAAAGAAAAGTATTAAAGAACGTATTAAATATATTATACAAAAATATATTAACCTTATTAACAAAATCTAAAGCACAATAGTTAAACAATTTCATCGATAGATGGCGATGTTGTGCAATTGTAATGCAAATGGCCGGTTGTGGTTTTTTCCTGTAGATGAGTTTTCATATTTTACGTATATATATTATACGTAGTATCATATTAGTCTGTGTATTCCTCGCTGCCCTACTGCGTGTTGACAAACTCAATTTATTCTTTACCGCCGAGTACTCTATGTGTTAAATCAAATTTTAAAAGACCTTTTAACAATTGCGTTGGTTTTGGCGAGGATCAAACTTTATTTTTTGCTTACTGTGCAGGCACTGATTTATAAGTTCTTTTACGTTTTATATAATGTACAAATCGCGTCAATAAATCTCATTTATTTTTAGAATTGATATTAGCAGCGCCATCTCTCTTTAAATATATACATATAATAAAAATGATAACATGTGTCTGTTTTGTACATTGTATATTATATTTTTGTGGTTAAAATCATTATGGGGAACTGAAAATAATTAAATAAGTACATTTTTATAATTTTTAGTATTGTCTGTCTGTCTGTTTTTTTATGAACGCGTCACGTTTAAAGTAAACATCTTTTTTTTTTCAAAAAAGTCGTTAAGAAAATCATAAAGCGTATCTTCCAGTTATATTTAATCTTTGTTTTATTGAAATTGGTTAATATATATAGATAGAATCGAAAGTAATGATTATTATTTTGAAATGTAGGTTCGAATTTGTTCAATGGCGCCATAAAATCTTCATTAAAGTTCAGTTTATGAATATATTCAAATAGTTTGTACGAGTTCGAGCCATGCTGCAGCTATATTAGTAGTATAGTTGTAGCACGAATGGGTCGGCACGACTGGGGTAGAACCGCGCTCTCACAGAGTACCAGCTATTTTACGCTAGTGCTTAACACTGCTGGTTTCGTATGGTGCGTGTAGTGAACCGGAGACCCTTTTTACTGGAAAAAAGGCATTCCATCTTAGTCCCCACGGGTGACAATGCATCTGTATTTTGTTTCTTTATTAAGGATATATATAGATGTCTATGGGTCACAGTAACCACTTACCATCAGGTGGACTGTGTGCTCGTTTGTTACCCTATACTATAAAAAAAGTTTCCTTTAGCACTCTCTATGTCAATCACTGTGGTTCTACTGCGAATATTGTCTTTACGATCTTATGCTTAGCTCTTCAATGCGCTATATTTTTTTAATAGATGCCAACATCGTCAAGTAGTGGTGGCGGAAGTAAACCCACTACCCCATATCTTGCCGTAGCTGGCTTAATAGGCGTTAGAGGGAAATTAAACAAGAGATGGGCAGCAGTATCTTCCTGACAGTAAATTACATAATAAAATATTGCGGTTTCCAACACGCCAGTCAAGCTTGGCAACTTTTGATGAATGAATGAATGAACAAAGTCTTTTAAGGTTAAAAAAACGTGTGTGGGTACTTATGTACGCACGTAAGAACTTATACTTCTTTAGCGTAACAAAACAAAAATAACTAAACTAAAACACGTTTTATAGATTAATATATAGGGTAAGCAGTATAATCATTGGCACTTTAAGCGGATTTCTACTTGTAAGTGGTTAATCCTCGTAAATAAACAAATTTATTATATTTTTTATGGTTTTATTTGATTTTAGTTTAGATAGCCATAAATAAAATAACGCATTACATTTATAATTTTTTTTTCTTTCTTTAAAAATGTTTAATTAAGTTAAAAATGTAATTACAGTTTTTT
Source organism: Parnassius mnemosyne (assembly GCA_963668995.1). NCBI lineage: Eukaryota > Metazoa > Arthropoda > Insecta > Lepidoptera > Papilionidae > Parnassius > Parnassius mnemosyne. Next base: position 18,514,850 of record CAVLGL010000115.1, read on the forward strand.
CTAGGGAATGTTACAATCATTGGCACTTTAGCATAGTGAATGGCACTGTAAATTAAGTATAATCATTGGCACTATTAGAAGTCTTAAAAAGTTATACCCAGATCTTTCTAAGCCCCATCTTATTGTTATAAGACTTATTGTTAACAAATCTTCTTCAAAAATTTTCCTTAGATCTTCATCTGAAAGCGGTTTCGTTGGTCTACCATGTTTTTTTCTTTCTTCGTATATATTTTTGATGTGACTTTTTTAGTAAAATCTTTCGTGTTTTCTCGATATTTTGTAGAAATAGAACTTTATTTCGGTTTTTCAGATTAAAAATTTAGAGAGTATTATAATGTCAGATTTTTTGGCTTCGTTCGGCTCGTTTTGTCTGCCGACTTCCAAAAAGGAGACGGTACTCAATTCGACTGTACGTTTTTTTAAGTGTGTTACCTCATAACTTTTAACTGAGTAAACCGATTTCGATGATTCTTTTTTTATTTGAAAGCTGGTGCTACTCGTGTGATCCTATATGAATTTGATCAAGGTCAGACTAATTATTCTTAATAACTTATATTGATTTAAATTATTATTTTTCAGTATTTTTGTATATTTGGCTGACTAATTCAATTCTGCATTTTCCGTTTGTGCCCAATTTTTCCTTTTTTTTTTAGCTCCGCTGCTTCCGAATCTTCACTTGTTAGCACAAATTAACGGCGTTGTTTACCTGCTTTTTGCTTTTTGATACGTATTTGGCAATGAAAAAAACTATATAAATATTTTTAGGGCTTTCTAAAAGATTTTTGTTCGTTTGGACATCCACGATCACCCATTCACCTCAAACAAATTCTAAATTTGCTGCCAAGTAGATGAAAAACGTAAGGGTTAGTTTTCTTTCTGATACTCAACAATAATCTCTGCAGGTTGTATACGCTCTGGTACTGATAAACCATTATTAAGTGAAATGATACAAGGCAAATTTGATACAGGGATTTCTGATTCAGTCGTTATTAGTCGTTATTCTAAAAATATTTGGCAACTCGGCGTAATGGCGCGGTACGGTGATCATCTAAAATGGCTTGCTGTGATTTCAAGGGCATCGGACACTTTGTTTAATCCACTTTGTCTGGACTAAATGGGCACATTCCACATGTCTCAAAACCATTTCATAATTAAGATTTATTTCAATACGCTAAAAGTCTTGCTAACATAGGCCCGCATCTGTTTTAGTAACCTTTTTGTCAAATTGTTTGTCCATCATTCGAAGACAGGTTTACGCCACATATCTTTGGTGGGCCGAAATGCAGTGATATCAGCTGGTTGCAATAGTCGCGTTGCATTCAGATTGCGGCAAAGTTGCGCCGTATTTAAGATAGTAAATAACCCTCTCTCTAGGCACTAACTTTTGAACGTCTGATCACATTTTCTATAGAGGGAAAATAATAGGTTTTACCATCTACTCCAAAGAACAGTGATGCAAGACTTCGATTAGGCATGATCCACCTCATAGACGTTTTATTCTCCCTCTATAAAATGGTTTAGTATGTATGGGGTATTTATTCAAAAACATCACAACATTGATATTTTTATGACATCGAAAACTGTGCCAGGACCAGGTCGGCTTTTCAGCTTCTTCGTTTTTTTGACTTTACTTATTTAGTGGGAACTGTAAATTCGCGCGTGGAATGTTAAATGTTAGTGCGGCAGTTATTTCTCTAAAGCGCCCGCTCTTAATAGCGGTATTCTTCATCAATTCAAAATATGAAAAAGTTCAGTCATAATTATTGGCACTACTCAAAGGATATAGTCATTGGCAGTGTCAAGAATAGATTTTGGACAAAAGAAAGGAAGTATAGTGATTGACGTATATGCCAATGATTATGTAGTCAAACAAAGTATAGTCATTGGCACCATTAAAAAATACAATGCTTCTATTTCACAACGATAAAATAACTTTTAATATGCTTTAATGGCGTAAATTAATAAAAATAGACAGAAACTTGCATATAAACTAACCTAAAAATCACATTTTTGTCTCAAAATCTAGCCACAAAACCTTAACTTTTTGTTTAATTTTAACGGATTTGTCCGCACACATTTTTAAAACAGCCCTTATAGGAAAATAGTTGACACTTTAAATATAAATGTGTCTGTTAGTATAAGTTATTATATATCTTAGCAATATCAGTGTAGCTGTGATATAGAAAAAGGATAGCATTTTTAATATTCAGATTAAAATAGCAAAGTGCCAATCATTGAAGGAGTACCAACATTAGTACTGTTTACCCTATTTGAATAAACCTTGAATATAGTTATCAATTCTCACGAAAACTTGACAGTTGACAGAAAATTACCAACTGAAGTTGTCGCTTATAATTTTCGGTGTGCGCGCGCATCGTAAAAAAATTCACTCTCATTATTTTTCTCAAACGTGCCAAAAGAAGTATAACTTCAAAAACTGAAAACAATTCTGCACTAAATCTTGACATAATAAAATTTTGGATAACGTTGGGGAAGATTCTAGCTAGAAGGACGCCTTTACTGTTCAGGTGTTCACCTAAGTAGGTGCCGCCCTCTTTTTTATTTTTGTGAGGTATCGATACAGCCACTGCTGTATTCCGGAGTAGGAGAATCATTATAACAACAGGTTGTTAGATATTCCACATTAATACTCAAGTGCAACAATACACCCTTCCTGTCCTTCTGTCCTTCTTCTGTCCTTCTTTTCTGTCCTTCTTTGTTTAGATTTAGCAGCCACCACTTAACATCAAGTGAAAGTAATCACCCTTAAGTCAATTTATCTGACGAGACAGACCTCCATCAAAACTATATTTTTTTTATAGTTTAAGGGTGAAAAACGAGCACACAGTCCACCTGATGGTACGTGTGTGCTGACGCTCATAGACATCTACATCTATACTCGATTAGGAATCAAAATGCAGATGCATTGTCACCCGTGAGGACTAAGATAGAATGCCACGTTTCCAGTAGAAAGGGTCTCCGGTTCTCTATACTCACCATACGAAGCACAGCAGGGTCAAGCTGCTATTTTACCCTAGTATTCTGTAAGAGCGTGGTACTACACCGGTCGAGCTGGCCCATTCGTGTGGTACAGCCATAATATAGCTGGAGCGTGGTTTTACTACGTTAAAAACGTTAACGTACAACAGGTGTATAGAATGTGGCTGACAAACGAGCATATGATAATTGAACGATGATAATTGAATGCTGTGACCCATAGGCATCTGTATTTATCCTCGACTAAGTATCAAAATACATATTCTTTGCCACTCCTGAGGAATAAGATGGAATGCCTCGTTTTCAGTGAAAAGGTTCTTCGGTTTCCTATACCCACCATACGAAACACAGCAGCAAAGCTGCTATTTTACGCTGGTACTCTGCGATAGCATGGTCCTACCCCGGTCGCGCCGACCCATTCGTGCTGCAACCATAATATAGCTGTAGTGTGGCTCTGGCAGGTATAAAAGTATTTATGAAAACAATACTAGCACGATATGAACATTACTAATACTTCCATTAACGACTGCAAGTAAGCTAAAAATGCTTGTGTTAGAAGTGTTTCACGGTGGTAGTCAAACCATGGATTCGAATTCAAGACTTTCCAAATTTGCAATCCGCATTCCTAATTCCCATTAGGTCCATTTATTAATTTATTTATTTATTTATTTATTTATTTCTCACCACAAACGACATGGACATTGGTTACATTAGTGTTACATCTCTATTAGGTTAATGTCACTTCCAATTAAAAAGTAACTGCATTTTGCTTTGTAACGGTAGGTATAATAATTAGTAAAATTGCTAGATGGTTTCTAAATGAGCATTTTTAATGTCAACCGGTTATTAATTACTTAACTTAAATATAAACTTCATTGAGTACTTCAATATAAGACTAACACAATTTGTAGAAAGGGCAGTCAAAAACCAAAAGAGCAGCAGTTCACTTTACTTGTTAACTCATCAATAGGTATAAATCATGTTGCGGGCTATGTACCTTTTTGCGTTTTTGTTGGCGCTGACAATACAGGGTATGTGATGATTCTGCTTTCATTTATTTAATTTTTAAACTCTGTATTTTTTTAAACCACATTTTGTTTTATTTTAGTGGAATCAAAACCACAGCCTCAGAACTGGCGATCCTACGTGCTACCACAACCTGCAGCAGCGAAACAAGAGATTTCGACTACATCTCCATGTCCTAAAACTGCGCTAGTATCACAACCGTGTCCCCCACCGCCAACGAGACAAGAAATTTGCACCGCATCTCCGTGTTGTACACCCGCACCTACTGAAATAGTACCAAAAAAACCAGAACCGTGTGCCACATCTGCACCAAGACAAGAAATTTCCACCGCATCGCCGTGTTGTACACCCGCACCTACTGAAAGAGTACCAAAAAAACCAGAACCGTGTACACCATCTGCATCAAGACGAGAAAATTCCACCCCATTGCCATGTTGTACACCCGCGCCTACTGAAATAGTACCAAAAGTACCAGAACCATGTACACCATCTGCATCAAGACAAGAAAATTCCACCGCATCGCCGTGTTGTACACCCGCGCCGTGTTGTACACCCGCGCCTACTGAAATAGTACCAAAAGTACCAGAACCGTGTACACCATCTGCATCAAGACAAGAAAGTTCCACCGCATCGCCGTGTTGTACACCCGCGCCGTGTTGTACACCCGCGCCTACTGAAATAATACCAAAAGTACCAGAACTGTGTACACCATCTGCATCAAGACAAGAAAATTCCACCGCATCGCCGTGTTGTACACCCACGCCGTGTTGTACACCCGCGCCTACTGAAATAGTACCAAAAGTACCAGAACCGTGTACACCATCTGCATCAAGACAAGAAAGTTCCACCGCTTCGCCGTGTTGTACACCCGCGCCGTGTTGTACACCCGCGCCTACTGAAATAGTACCAAAAGTACCAGAACCGTGTACACCATCTGCATCAAGACAAGAAAATTCCTCCGCATCTCCGTGTGCTACACCTGGGCCTACTGAAATGCCGTCGATTACGACCAACTGTCGAAATGGTGAAATTTATCCCGAGGCCACGGGTAGTTGTGACCAATTCCTAATGTGCTATAACGGAAAATTCGTTTTATCGATATGCCCAGCTGGTCTGTCTTTCAACCACCAAACAAAGAGCTGCGATTGGCCAGGAAACGTGCCGGGTTGTGGTGCACCAGGTAAATAATTCACGAGAATTTATCATTACATATAATCTAAACGTAATGAGAGAACTAATAGACTCTATTTTTCCAGCAATCTAAGGCGAATAGTTCTATTTGAAAGTAAACGACAAGAGGACGTTAATTGCAGGTATGTAGAATGGGATCCTTGAACTATATAATTTCAAGTTATCAAGCGTAATCTTCTCTTCAACAATGAATGGCGGCGGTAGAGAATCCATTACCCCTTATCATCACATAAGAGGTGTGAGGGTGAGGGGCTACATAATAAAATGAAACAGGAGTTGCATCTTCTTGATGACAACTCACAATAATAAAAAAATGCGGTTGGCAACGCACCTGCCGAGCGTGGCAACTATGGCAAAAATTTCCTCTAGATTTGTATACTTTTGATAAGCTGTAATGAATGACTGAATGAATGAAAGCATAAGGTTATGCTTTCATTGAACTTGATTGAACTTGCGTGATACTCATTTTGTGAACAGTAAAATTGTACGAACAATATTGTTGATACGAATGATATCAATAATTGTAATTAAATTGTTAGCGATGCATACTTTATCATCTCTTCTGCATACTTTATTACTTGGTTGATTATATAAAATAAAATAAGGTATTTTATGTGCAGGTGCTGTATTCTTCCCTTGACACGGTACAAATTTATTACAAGATTAAGATGGATGGCACAAATTTGTCACTCAGATTAGGTTTAATTTATAAAATTGAATGTAAACAATGTTCGATTAAATAAGATTGAAATAAAATTACTTAAATAAAACATGTGTATATTTTATACCTTAGACTTATAACGCAATGCCTCAAATTTAAAAACAGCATAAAAATTTAATTCAAACTTCGGTTTCGACCAAGGTTTGTAGAAAAACACCAAAAATATACCTAATAAGTAGGTTTCATTGAATGACTTAAAATTGTCCCCTTTCCACAAATCTCATTACATCCTGCATCCATCTACTAATGAGTGAAAAATACCGGACGTTTTTTAAATAAAACTGAACTGACAAACGAGCTTATAGTGCACCTGATGGTAAGTGGCCACTGCAGTTCGTGGATATCTGCAGACAACTTCAAAGAAGGTAGGCTACAGATGCGTTTTCACGTCTCAGAACTAAGGTGGAATGCCTCGCAGCCTGTTATTAATTATTATACTGGCTCTCTATACACTGCTATTTGGCGACAGGAACAAGTAAAAGGGTGGACCCTACTCAGACAAGCTCCACGACAGAAGATTAGTTCTACCAACTAGTATTAGGGCTCCGTATAAGCTTACATAAGTATGCAGATTGTTCACCCCTCCCGGGAAAAAAACTTAAAGTGTAGTGAAAGAGACGTTTTCCTTTACACCGGTCTGCATCATGGTCGATGCTCAAATTGCAATTAGTAAGTTTATTTAGTGAGAGCGCGGTCCTACCACGATCGAGCCGACCCATTTGTGCTACAGCTATACTACTAATATAGCTGCAGCATGACTTTAACACGTATAAACTCTTTGAATATGTTCATAAACTGAACTTTAACGAAACTGAATAGTTACTTAATTTACGTCGTTAAAACTTATATGCAACCTACTACACGCATACACACTCTGTCATACTTCACAGAAGGAGGCTTGACTACACTCTACAACTTTAAATTACTTATTGATTAGTGATCTGTTTTGTATACAGTGAAATGTGTAATCTTAAAGGGAGGAGCGCTGCTGTCTGAAACACAGATATTAAGTTATCTAGTTGTGTCTGAACTATATTTATTGTTCACTGAATTGTATTAATTGTTAAGCTGTATCTCAAAGTGTTGTATAATATAAATTAAGATATTCTTTGCTTAAAATAATAAATTATTATTATTATATCTCAACGGATAAGTAAGCCGCAGTGGCAAAGGATCGGCATATAGCTCCAAGAACCAACAATCGATGAGGAAATTCTTGAAAAAGTTCGGAAAAAATGGTGCTCGGCTGCTTTATGCTCATATTAATTTATAGCAGAGCAATTTTTGTAAAAGTCAATCTGCATTTTAACTAGTTCACTGTCACGTGACCCACATATGAGTCATTGCTATTGTCTAGTGTCTGGAAACCGGACAATGACAGTGTTAGTATTTTGGTTCTGTCCTTATAAATCTTTATTGATTATGATTTTATGTGTATGTGATTTACGATTAATAAGAATATTTATAACCAATATGATGGCATACATCACCCCATTTCTTTCAGCCTTTACGCGGGTGGCGTAAAGGGTGCCAATGGTATAAGCCAAAAAGATGGCTTCCGATAGATGGCGGTGTTATGTCTTCGAGTCCTTTAAAGTATACAACAATGCAAGTAATAATGGGTGCTTCATACCATACTCTTATGGTACGAAATCGAATCATAAATTTTTTACATTGTTTCACGCCACACCTACATGAGACGGCATAATAGATCAAGCCACGTTATAATATTTCAAAACGAAAGACATAGGCGTTCCGAAGCTATTCTCTGATACATAAACTTCAAGCCAGAATTCTCGCTAAGACATGGATTTAAATAACTATGGTTCCGTTGACGCAATATATTTCAATCTCGGTAAATCAAAGCCACTAAGCAATTGGTCACTAAATCTTAAAATAGAATCACATCTCAAAAGCAAACAATAACGGTGTTTTCGAGGGGAGACTGCTAGCTTGAATTCAGGCTAGAACCCTACCAAGTAAAGTGTTGTATCTCCTAAAGTATTAAGGAACATTTTATTTTCTTAAGTTTTTGATTGTCACCAATTCTTCACTTAATCTTGACATACTCAAATTTAGAATATCGTTTGGGACGCCATTAAATAAGCATTACCACAAGGAATAGATGTTGAAAGGGGTGTGCAGCCCGCTCTCGATGTCAATCCCTCAACTGAAGGGGTCAAATCAGACAGGAGTTAGTCAATTCATTAACGTTCTACCCCGAAATATAAATCACACCACGTTGGGTTCGGGAGAAACGAGGTGGACGTGACCCCCGTGAATGAGTGTAACGCGAGAACGTCTGTTGCCCTTTCTGAAAAGAAAGGTTAGACGACTAAGATTACGGGTCCTCTTGGAGTGGCCTTGGTCTTGACGTCACTAGTGGACAGTTTTTTCATCTAATTTGGAAGGTGATTTAGGAAATGAAACAGTGATTTATCTTCAAAATTTTTCCCATAAGAGTACAATATTGACTTTCACTAATTTCCTATCACTTCCCTATGCGCTTTTCTTTCTTGCTTTAAATATAAACTGGTAGCTGGTCCCGAACGAATTGCCTTACATTGTCGTCTGCTGATGTGCTTATATAACACACAGCAGGTTTCGGGCCTCGGGACATTTCTCCCATTACCCGGGTTCTCCTCACGGATCACTTCTCTGGGCCGGTCCTGGGAGCCGTTGTGGCGTTGTAGGTAATAGTAGCGGTCTGGGGTTCGGTTCCCCGGTCGCTGCATATTGGTGTCAAAATAATAAAAGATCTTAGTTTGCCAGTCAGTGACATTGTGGGTTGTTACTCAACTCCCTAATCTATATAGGGAGGATTTCTCTTGGTAAAGGTCACTCGTCCGGAGGTCGGGCGTGTAGCGGCGCGAAGTTATTCAGGTGTGGGTGTGGCCCGTTAGACTTAACGGCTCTCCCTTTCTTAGCGTATTTACGCTTTTGGTGACTTTTCTCCACTCGTTTCTAAGCTTTCTTTTATGTCCACTTGCATGGGCCATAAATCATGTCGTCATGGCTGATGTCGAAGATCACAGTAGGCTATGTGAATGGCGATGGGTACCGACGTCAAAAAACCTGGCAGACGACGCCACTAAAAGTTTTCCTTCCACCTTCGATGAGAATCATCGCTGGTTTCAAGGATCAGGTCCTTGAAACCAGCGATGATTCTCATCGAAGGTGAAAGGAAAACTTTTAGTGGCGTCGTTTGCCACGTTTTCAACATCTATTCCTTGTGGTAATGCTTGTTTAATGGCGTCCCAAACGATATTCTAAATTTGAGTATGTCAAGATTAAGTGAAGAATTGGTGACAATCAAAAACTTAAGAAAATAAAATGTTCCTCAATACTTTAGGAGATACAACACTTTACTTGGTAGGGTTCTAGCCTGAATTCAAGCTAGCAGTCTCCCCTCGAAAACACCGTTATTGTTTGCTTTTGAGATGTGATTCTATTTTAAGATTTAGTGACCATTTGCTTAGTGGCTTTGATTTACCGAGATTGAAATATATTGCGTCAACGGAACCGGAGTTATTTAAATCCATGTCTTAGCGAGAATTCTGGCTTGAAGTTTATGTATCAGAGAATAGCTTCGGAACACCTATGTCTTTCGTTTTGAAATATTATAACGTGGCTTGATCTATTATGCCGTCTCATGTAGGTGTGGCGTGAAACAATGTAAAAAATTTATGATTCGATTTCGTACCATAAGAGTATGGTATGAAGCACCCATTGTTACTTGCATTGTTGTATACTTTAAAGGACTCGAAGACATAACACCGCCATCTATCGGAAGCCATCTTTTTGGCTTATCCCATTGGCACCCTTTACGCCACCCACGGGGCGAAATGGGGTGATGTATGTCATCATATTGGGTATAAATATTCTTATTAATCGTAAATCACATACACATAAAATCATCATAAATAAAGGTTTATAAGGAAAGAACCAAAATACAGATTAACTTAATGTAGGTTCAACTTAACACTGTCATTGTCCGGTTTCCAGACACTAGACAATAGCAAGCACCTCGAGAACTTTTTCAAGAATTTCCTCATCGATTGTCGGTTCTTAGAGCTATATGGCCGACCGTTTGCCACTGCGGCTTACTTATCCGTTGGGATATAATAATAATAATAATTTATTATTTCAAGCAAAGAATATCTTAATCTATCTTCTATACATATAATAAAAATGTAAATAGCAGATGTCTGTACATTTTAAATTTTTTTAATAAAAGTGATTGAGGGGTAGTAAAAATAAGTAATTAAATACATTTCTACCATTTTTAGAATTTTCTGTCTGTCTGTCTGTTTGTTTGTTAACGTATCACGTATAAAGTACTAATTTATATCATAAGAATTGTTAAGGAAATTATAAAGAGTATCTTCGGGTTACATTTAGTCTTTATTTCATTAAAATCTAATTTCAAAAAATTCAATAAAATAATCTGAAGTATGGGTTGAATCATCAAGTGCATTTTAAACTAATACCATATCATAAATCATAATTAAATTATGTAAAATAATGTTTTATAATGATATAATTATGTATATCTAAAACGCAGTAAAGAAAAGTATTAAAGAACGTATTAAATATATTATACAAAAATATATTAACCTTATTAACAAAATCTAAAGCACAATAGTTAACCAATTTCATCGATAGATGGCGATGTTGTGCAAATGTAATGCAAATGGCCGGTTGTGGTTTTTTCCTGTAGATGAGTTTTCATATTTTACGTATATATATTATACGTAGTATCATATTAGTCTGTGTATTCCTCGCTGCCCTACTGCGTGTTAACAAACTCAATTTATTCTTTACCGCCGAGTACTCTATGTGGTAAATCAAATTTTAAAAGACCTTTTAACAATTGCGTTGGTTTTGGCGAGGATCAAACTTTATTTTTTGCTTACTGTGCAGGCACTGATTTATAAGTTCTTTTACGTTTTATATAATGTACAAATCGCGTCAATAAATCTCATTTATTTTTAGAATTGATATTAGCAGCGCCATCTCTCTTTAAATATATACATATAATAAAAATGATAACATGTGTCTGTTTTGTACATTGTATATTATATTTTGTGGTTAAAATCATTATGGGAAACTGAAAATAATTAAATAAGTACATTTTTATAATTTTTAGTATAGTCTGTCTGTCTGTTTTTTTATGAACGCGTCACGTCTAAAGTAAACATCTTTTTTTTTTCAAAAAAATCGTTAAGAAAATCATAAAGCGTATCTTCCAGTTATATTTAATCTTTGCTTTATTGAAATTGGTTAATATATATAGATAGAATCGAAAGTAATGATTATTATTTTGAAATGTAGGTTCGAATTTGTTCAATGGCGCCATAAAATCTTCATTAAAGTTCAGTTTATGAATATATTCAAATAGTTTGTACGAGTTCGAGCCATGCTGCAGCTATATTAGTAGTATAGTTGTAGTACGAATGGGTCGGCACGGTAGAACGGTAGAACCGCGCTCTCACAGAGTACCAGCTATTTTACGCTAGTGCTTAACACTGCTGGTTTCGTATGGTGCGTGTAGTGAACCGGAGACCCTTTTTACTGGAAAAAAGGCATTCCATCTTAGTCCTCACGGGTGACAATGCATCTGTATTTTGTTTCTTTATTAAGGATATATATAGATGTCTATGGGTCACAGTAACCACTTACCATCAGGTGGACTGTGTGCTCGTTTGTTACCCTATACTATAAAAAAAGTTTCCTTTAGCACTCTCTATGTCAATCACTGTGGTTCTACTGCGAATATTGTCTTTACGATCTTATGCTTAGCTCTTCAATGCGCTATATTTTTTTAATAGATGCCAACATCGTCAAGTAGTGGTGGCGGAAGTAAACCCACTACCCCATATCTTGCCGTGGCTGGCTTAATAGGCGATAGAGGGAAATTAAACAAGAGATGGGCAGCAGTATCTTCCTGACAGTAAATTACATAATAAAATATTGCGGTTTCCAACACGCCAGTCAAGCTTGGCAACTTTTGATGAATGAATGAATGAACAAAGTTTTTTAAGGTTAAAAAAACGTGTGTGGGTACTTATGTACGCACGTAAGAACTTATACTTCTTTAGCGTAACAAAACAAAAATAACTAAACTAAAATACGTTTTATAGATTAATATATAGGGTAAGCAGTATAATCATTGGCACTTTAAGCGGATTTCTACTTGTAAGTGGTTAATCCTCGTAAATAAACAAATTTATTATATTTTTGATGGTTTTATTTGATTTTAGTTTAGATAGCCATAAATAAAATAACGCATTACATTTATAAATTTTTTTTCTTTCTTTAAAAATGTTTAATTAAGTTAAAAATGTAATTAAACTTTTTTCTAGGCAATGTTACAATCATTGGCACTTTAGCATAGTGAATGGCACTGTAAATTAAGTATAATCATTGGCACTATTAGAAGTCTTAAAAAGTTATACCCAGATCTTTCTAATCCCCATCTTATTGTTATAAGACTTATTGTTAACAAATCTTCTTCAAAAATTTTCCTTAGATCTTCATCTGAAAGCGGTTTCGTTGGTCTACCGTGTTTTTTTCTTTCTTCGTATATATTTTTGATGTGACTTTTTTAGTAAAATCTTTCGTGTTTTCTCGATATTTTGCAGAAATAGAACTTTATTTCGGTTTTTCAGATTAAAAATTTAGAGAGTATTATAATGTCAGATTTTTTGGCTTCGTTCGGCTCGTTTTGTCTGCCGACTTCCAAAAAGGAGACGGTACTCAATTCGACTGTACATTTTTTTATGTGTGTTACCTCATAACTTTTAACTGAGTGAACCGATTTCGATGATTCTTTTTTTATTTAAAAGCTGGTGCTACTCGTGTGATCCTATATGAATTTGATCAAGGTCAGACTAAATATTCTTAATAACTTATATTGAAGTCGGCTGTACAAAATGTTTAATTTTAAATTATTATTTTTCAGTATTTTTGTATATTTGGCTGACTAATTCAATTCTGCATTTTCCGTTTGTGCCCAATTTTTCCATTTTTTTTTAGCTCCGCTGCTTCCGAATCTTCACTTGTTAGCACAAATTAACGGCGTTGTTTACCTGCTTTTTGCTTTTTGATACGTATTTGGCAATGAAAAAAACTATATAAATATTTTTAGGGCTTTCTAAAAGATTTTTGTTCGTTTGGACATCCACGATCACCCATTCACCTCAAACAAATTCTAAATTTGCTGCCAAGTAGATGAAAAACGTAAGGGTTAGTTTTCTTTCTGATACTCAACAATAATCTCTGCAGGTTGTATACGCTCTGGTACTGATAAACCATTATTAAGTGAAATGATACAAGGCAAATTTGATACAGGTATTTCTGATTCAGTCGTTATTAGTCGTTATTCTAAAAATATTTGGCAACTCGGCGTAATGGCGCGGAACGGTGATCATCTAAAATGGCTTGCTGTGATTTCAAGGGCATCGGACACTTTGTTTAATCCACTTTGTCTGGACTAAATGGGCACATTCCACATGTCTCAAAACCATTTCATAATTAAGATTTATTTCAATACGCTAAAAGTCTTGCTAACATAGGCCCGCATCTGTTTTAGTAACCTTTTTGTCAAATTGTTTGTCCATCATTCGAAGACAGGTTTACGCCACATATCTTTGGTGGGCCGAAATGCAGTGATATCAGCTGGTTGCAATAGTCGCGTTGCATTCAGATTGCGGCAAAGTTGCGCCGTATTTAAGATAGTAAATAACCCTCTCTCTAGGCACTAACTTTTGAACGTCTGATCACATTTTCTATAGAGGGAAAATAATAGGTTTTACCATCTACTCCAAAGAACAGTGATGCAAGACTTCGATTAGGCATGATCCACCTCATAGACGTTTTATTCTCCCTCTATAAAATGGTTTAGTATGTATGGGGTATTTATTCAAAAACATCACAACATTGATATTTTTATGACATCGAAAACTGTGCCATGACCAGGTCGGCTTTTCAGCTTCTTCGTTTTTTTGACTTTACTTATTTAGTGGGAACTGTAAATTTGCGCGTGGAATGTTAAATGTTAGTGCAGCAGTTATTTCTCTAAAGCGCCCGCTCTTAATAGCGGTATTCTTCATCAATTCAAAATATGAAAAAGTTCAGTCATAATTATTGGCACTACTCAAAGGATATAGTCATTGGCAGTGTCAAGAATAGATTTTGGACAAAAGAAAGGAAGTATAGTGATTGACGTATATGCCAATGATTATGTAGTCAAACAAAGTATAGTCATTGGCACCATTAAAAAATACAATGCTTCTATTTCACAACGATAAAATAACTTTTAATATGCTTTAATGGCGTAAATTAATAAAAATAGACAGAAACTTGCATATAAACTAACCTAAAAATCACATTTTTGTCTCAAAATCTAGCCACAAAACCTTAACTTTTTGTTTAATTTTAACGGATTTGTCCGCACACATTTTTAAAACAGCCCTTATAGGAAAATAGTTGACACTTTAAATATAAATGTGTCTGTTAGTATAAGTTATTATATATCTTAGCAATATCAGTGTAGCTGTGATATAGAAAAAGGATAGCATTCTTAATATTCAGATTAAAATAGCAAAGTGCCAATCATTGAAGGAGTACCAACATTAGTACTGTTTACCCTATTTGAATAAACCTTGAATATAGTTATCAATTCTCACGAAAACTTGACAGTTGACAGAAAATTACCAACTGAAGTTGTCGCTTATAATTTTCGGTGTGCGCGCGCATCGTAAAAAAATTCACTCTCATTATTTTTCTCAAACGTGCCAAAAGAAGTATAACTTCAAAAACTGAAAACAATTCTGCACTAAATCTTGACATAATAAAATTTTGGATAACGTTGGGGAAGATTCTAGCTAGAAGGACGCCTTTACTGTTCAGGTGTTCACCTAAGTAGGTGCCGCCCTCTTTTTTATTTTTGTGAGGTATCGATACAGCCACTGCTGTATTCCGGAGTAGGAGAATCATTATAACAACAGGTTGTTAGATATTCCACATTAATACTCAAGTGCAACAATACACCCTTCCTGTCCTTCTGTCCTTCTTCTGTCCTTCTTTTCTGTCCTTCTTTGTTTAGATTTAGCAGCCACCACTTCACATCAAGTGAAAGTAATCACCCTTAAGTCAATTTACCTGACGAGACAGACCTCCATCAAAACTATATTTTTTTTATAGTTTAAGGGTGAAAAACGAGCACACAGTCCACCTGATGGTACGTGTGTGCTGACGCTCATAGACATCTACATCTATACTCGATTAGGAATCAAAATACAGATGCATTGTCACCCGTGAGGACTAAGATAGAATGCCTCGTTTCCAGTAGAAAGGTTCTCCGGTTCTCTATACTCACCATAGGAAGCACAGCAGGGTCAAGCTGCTATTTTACCCTAGTATTCTGTAAGAGCGTGGTACTACACCGGTCGAGCCGGCCCATTCGTGTGGTACAGCCATAACATAGCTGGAGCGTGGTTTTACTACGTTAAAAAACGTTAACGTACAACAGGTGTATAGAATGTGGCTGACAAACGAGCATATGATAATTGAATGCTGTGACCCATAGGCATCTGTATTTATCCTCGACTAAGTATCAAAATACATATTCTTTGCCACTCCTGAGGAATAAGATGGAATGCCTCGTTTTCAGTGAAAAGGTTCTTCGGTTACCTATACCCACCATACGAAACACAGCAGCAAAGCTGCTATTTTACGCTGGTACTCTGCGATAGCATGGTCCTACCCCGGTCGCGCCGACCCATTCGTGCTGCAACCATAATATAGCTGTAGCGTGGCTCTGCCAGGTATAAAAGTATTTATGAAAACAATACTAGCACGATATGAACATTACTAATACTTCCATTAACGACTGCAAGTAAGCTAAAAATGCTTGTGTTAGAAGTGTTTCACGGTGGTAGTCAAACCATGGATTCGAATTCAAGACTTTCCAAATTTGCAATCCGCATTCCTAATTCCCATTAGGTCCATTTATTAATTTATTTATTTATTTACTTATTTATTTCTCACCACAAACGACATGGACATTGGTTACATTAGTGTTACATCTCTATTAGGTTAATGTCACTTCCAATTAAAAAGTAACTGCATTTTGCTTTGTAACGGTAGGTATAATAATTAGTAAAATTGCTAGATGGTTTCTAAATGAGCATTTTTAATGTCAACCGGTTATTAATTACTTAACTTAAATATAAACTTCATTGAGTACTTCAATATAAGACTAACACAATTTGTAGAAAGGGCAGTCAAAAACCAAAAGAGCAGCAGTTCACTTTACTTGTTAACTCATCAATAGGTATAAATCATGTTGCGAGCTATGTACCTTTTTGCGTTTTTGTTGGCGCTGACAATACAGGGTATGTGATGATTCTGCTTTCATTTATTTAATTTTTAAACTCTGTATTTTTTTAAACCACATTTTGTTTTATTTTAGTGGAATCAAAACCACAGCCTCAGAACTGGCGATCCTACGTGCTACCACAACCTGCAGCAGCGGAACAAGAGATTTCGACTACATCTCCATGTCCTAAAACTGCGCTAGTACCACAACCGTGTCCCCCACCGCCAACGAGACAAGAAATTTGCACCGCATCTCCGTGTTGTACACCCGCACCTACTGAAATAGTACCAAAAGTACCAGAACCGTGTACACCATCTGCATCAAGACAAGAAAGTTCCACCGCATCGCCGTGTTGTACACCCGCGCCGTGTTATACACCCGCGCCGTGTTGTACACCCGCGCCTACTGAAATAGTAGCAAAAGTACCAGAACCGTGTACACCATCTGCATCAAGACAAGAAAGTTCCACCGCATCGCCGTGTTGTACACCCGCGCCGTGTTGTACACCCGCGCCTACTGAAATAGTACCAAAAGTACCAGAACCGTGTACACCATCTGCATCAAGACAAGAAAATTCCACCGCATCGCCGTGTTGTACACCCGCGCCGTGTTGTACACCCGCGCCTACTGAAATAGTACCAAAAGTACCAGAACCGTGTACACCATCTGCATCAAGACAAGAAAGTTCCACCGCTTCACCGTGTTGTACACCCGCGCCGTGTTGTACACCCGCGCCTACTGAAATAGTACCAAAAGTACCAGAACCGTGTACACCATCTGCATCAAGACAAGAAAATTCCTCCGCATCTCCGTGTGCTACACCTGGGCCTACTAAAATGCCGTCGATTACGACCAACTGTCGAAATGGTGAAATTTATCCCGAGGCCACGGGTAGTTGTGACCAATTCCTAATGTGCTATAACGGAAAATTCGTTTTATTGATATGCCCAGCTGGTCTGTCTTTCAACCACCAAACAAAGAGCTGCGATTGGCCAGGAAACGTGCCGGGTTGTGGTGCACCAGGTAAATAATATCACGAGAATTTATCATTACATATAATCTAAACGTAATGAGAGAACTAATAGACTCTATTTTTCCAGCAATCTAAGGCGAATAGTTCTATTTGAAAGTAAACGACAAGAGGACGGTAATTGCAGGTATGTAGAATGGGATCCTTGAACTATATAATTTCAAGTTATCAAGCGTAATCTTCTCTTCAACAATGAATGGCGGCGGTAGAGAATCCATTACCCCTTATCATCACATAAGAGGTGTGAGGGTGAGGGGCTATGTAATAAAATGAAACAGGAGTTGCATCTTCTTGATGACAACTCACAATAATAAAAAAATGCGGTTGGCAACGCACCTGCCGAGCGTGGCAACTATGGCAAAAATTTCCTCTAGATTTGTATACTTTTGATAAGCTGTAATGAATGACTGAATGAATGAAAGCATAAGGTTATGCTTTCATTGAACTTGATTGAACTTGCGTGATACTCATTTTGTGAACAGTAAAATTGTACGAACAATATTGTTGATACGAATGATATCAATAATTGTAATTAAATTGTTAGCGATGCATAGTTTATCATCTCTTCTGCATACTTTATTACTTGGTTGATTATATAAAATAAAATAAGGTATTTTATGTGCAGGTGCTGTATTCTTCCCTTGACACGGTACAAATTTATTACAAGATTAAGATGGATGGCACAAATTTGTCACTCAGATTAGGTTTAATTTATAAAATTGAATGTAAACAATGTTCGATTAAATAAGATTGAAATAAAATTACTTAAATAAAACATGTGTATATTTTATACCTTAGACTTATAACGCAATGCCTCAAATTTAAAAACAGCATAAAAATTTAATTCAAACTTCGGTTTCGACCAAGGTTTGTAGAAAAACACCAAAAATATACCTAATAAGTAGGTTTCATTGAATGACTTAAAATTGTCCCCTTTCCACAAATCTCATTACATCCTGCATCCATCTACTAATGAGTGAAAAATACCGGACGTTTTTTAAATAAAACTGAACTGACAAACGAGCTTATAGTGCACCTGATGGTAAGTGGCCACTGCAGTTCGTGGATATCTGCAGACAACTTCAAAGAAGGTAGGCTACAGATGCGTTTTCACGTCTCAGAACTAAGGTGGAATGCCTCGCAGCCTGTTATTAATTATTATACTGGCTCTCTATACACTGCTATTTGGCGACAGGAACAAGTAAAAGGGTGGACCCTACTCAGACAAGCTCCACGACAGAAGATTAGTTCTACCAACTAGTATTAGGGCTCCGTATAAGCTTACATAAGTATGCAGATTGTTCACCCCTCCCGGGAAAAAAACTTAAAGTGTAGTGAAAGAGACGTTTTCCTTTACACCGGTCTGCATCATGGTCGATGCTCAAATTGCAATTAGTAAGTTTATTTAGTGAGAGCGCGGTCCTACCACGATCGAGCCGACCCATTTGTGCTACAGCTATACTACTAATATAGCTGCAGCATGACTTTAACACGTATAAACTCTTTGAATATGTTCATAAACTGAACTTTAACGAAACTGAATAGTTACTTAATTTACGTCGTTAAAACTTATACGCAACCTACTACACGCATACACACTCTGTCATACTTCACAGAAGGAGGCTTGACTACACTCTACAACTTTAAATTACTTATTGATTAGTGATCTGTTTTGTATACAGTGAAATGTGTAATCTTAAAGGGAGGAGCGCTGCTGTCTGAAACACAGATATTAAGTTATCTAGTTGTGTCTGAACTATATTTATTGTTCACTGAATTGTATTAATTGTTAAGCTGTATCTCAAAGTGTTTGTATAATATAAATTAAGATATTCTTTGCTTAACATAATAAATTATTATTATTATATCTCAACGGATAAGTAAGCCGCAGTGGCAAAGGATCGGCCATATAGCGCCAAGAACCGACAATCGATGAGGAAATTCTTGAAAAAGTTCGGAATAATTGGTGCTCGGCTGCTTTATGCTCATATTAATTTATAGCAGAGCAATTTTTGTAAAAGTCAATCTGCATTTTAACTAGTTCACTGTCACGTGACCCACATATGAGTCATTGCTATTGTCTAGTGTCTGGAAACCGGACAATGACAGTGTTAGTATTTTGGTTCTGTCCTTATAAATCTTTATTGATGATGATTTTATGTGTATGTGATTTACGATTAATAAGAATATTTATAACCAATATGATGGCATACATCACCCCATTTCTTTCAGCCTTTACGCGGGTGGCGTAAAGGGTGCCAATGGTATAAGCCAAAAAGATGGCTTCCGATAGATGGCGGTGTTATGTCTTCGAGTCCTTTAAAGTATACAACAATGCAAGTAATAATGGGTGCTTCATACCATACTCTTATGGTACGAAATCGAATCATAAATTTTTTACATTGTTTCACGCCACACCTACATGAGACGGCATAATAGATCAAGCCACGTTATAATATTTCAAAACGAAAGACATAGGCGTTCCGAAGCTATTCTCTGATACATAAACTTCAAGCCAGAATTCTCGCTAAGACATGGATTTAAATAACTATGGTTCCGTTGACGCAATATATTTCAATCTCGGTAAATCAAAGCCACTAAGCAATTGGTCACTAAATCTTAAAATAGAATCACATCTCAAAAGCAAACAATAACGGTGTTTTCGAGGGGAGACTGCTAGCTTGAATTCAGGCTAGAACCCTACCAAGTAAAGTGTTGTATCTCCTAAAGTATTAAGGAACATTTTATTTTCTTAAGTTTTTGATTGTCACCAATTCTTCACTTAATCTTGACATACTCAAATTTAGAATATCGTTTGGGACGCCATTAAATAAGCATTACCACAAGGAATAGATGTTGAAAGGGGTGTGCAGCCCGCTCTCGATGTCAATCCCTCAACTGAAGGGGTCAAATCAGACAGGAGTTAGTCAATTCATTAACGTTCTACCCCGAAATATAAATCATACCACGTTGGGTTCGGGAGAAACGAGGTGGACGTGACCCCCGTGAATGAGTGTAACGCGAGAACGTCTGTTGCCCTTTCTGAAAAGAAAGGTTAGACGACTAAGATTACGGGTCCTCTTGGAGTGGCCTTGGTCTTGACGTCACTAGTGGACAGTATTTTCATCTAATTTGGAAGGTGATTTAGGAAATGAAACAGTGATTTATCTTCAAAATTTTTCCCATAAGAGTACAATATTGACTTTCACTAATTTCCTATCACTTCCCTATGCGCTTTTCTTTCTTGCTTTAAATATAAACTGGTAGCTGGTCCCGAACGAATTGCCTTACATTGTCGTCTGCTGATGTGCTTATATAACACACAGCAGGTTTCGGGCCTCGGGACATTTCTCCCATTACCCGGGTTCTCCTCACGGATCACTTCTCTGGGCCGGTCCTGGGAGCCGTTGTGGCGTTGTAGGTAATAGTAGCGGTCTGGGGTTCGGTTCCCCGGTCGCTGCATATTGGTGTCAAAATAATAAAAGATCTTAGTTTGCCAGTCAGTGACATTGTGGGTTGTTACTCAACTCCCTAATCTATATAGGGAGGATTTCTCTTGGTAAAGGTCACTCGTCCGGAGGTCGGGCGTGTAGCGGCGCGAAGTTATTCAGGTGTGGGTGTGGCCCGTTAGACTTAACGGCTCTCCCTTTCTTAGCGTATTTACGCTTTTGGTGACTTTTCTCCACTCGTTTCTAAGCTTTCTTTTATGTCCACTTGCATGGGCCATAAATCATGTCGTCATGGCTGATGTCGAAGATCACAGTAGGCTATGTGAATGGCGATGGGTACCGACGTCAAAAAACCTGGCAGACGACGCCACTAAAAGTTTTCCTTCCACCTTCGATGAGAATCATCGCTGGTTTCAAGGACCTGATCCTTGAAACCAGCGATGATACTCATCGAAGGTGAAAGGAAAACTTTTAGTGGCGTCGTTTGCCACGTTTTCAACATCTATTCCTTGTGGTAATGCTTGTTTAATGGCGTCCCAAACGATATTCTAAATTTGAGTATGTCAAGATTAAGTGAAGAATTGGTGACAATCAAAAACTTAAGAAAATAAAATGTTCCTCAATACTTTAGGAGATACAACACTTTACTTGGTAGGGTTCTAGCCTGAATTCAAGCTAGCAGTCTCCCCTCGAAAACACCGTTTTTGTTTGCTTTTGAGATGTGATTCTATTTTAAGATTTAGTGACCATTTGCTTAGTGGCTTTGATTTACCGAGATTGAAATATATTGCGTCAACGGAACCGGAGTTATTTAAATCCATGTCTTAGCGAGAATTCTGGCTTGAAGTTTATGTATCAGAGAATAGCTTCGGAACGCCTATGTCTTTCGTTTTGAAATATTATAACGTGGCTTGATCTATTATGCCGTCTCATGTAGGTGTGGCGTGAAACAATGTAAAAAATTTATGATTCGATTTCGTACCATAAGAGTATGGTATGAAGCACCCATTGTTACTTGCATTGTTGTATACTTTAAAGGACTCGAAGACATAACACCGCCATCTATCGGAAGCCATCTTTTTGGCTTATCCCATTGGCACCCTTTACGCCACCCACGGGGCGAAATGGGGTGATGTATGTCATCATATTGGGTATAAATATTCTTATTAATCGTAAATCACATACACATAAAATCATCATAAATAAAGGTTTATAAGGAAAGAACCAAAATACAGATTAACTTAATGTAGGTTCAACTTAACACTGTCATTGTCCGGTTTCCAGACACTAGACAATAGCAAGCACCTCGAGAACTTTTTCAAGAATTGCCTCATCGATTGTCGGTTCTTAGAGCTATATGGCCGAGCGTTTGCCACTGCGGCTTACTTATCCGTTGGGATATAATAATAATAATAATTTATTATTTCAAGCAAAGAATATCTTAATCTATCTTCTATACATATAATAAAAATGTAAATAGCAGATGTCTGTACATTTTAAATTTTTTTAATAAAAGTGATTGAGGGGTAGTAAAAATAAGTAATTAAATACATTTCTACCATTTTTAGAATTTTCTGTCTGTCTGTCTGTTTGTTTGTTAACGTATCACGTATAAAGTACTAATTTATATCATAAGAATTGTTAAGGAAATTATAAAGAGTATCTTCGGGTTACATTTAGTCTTTATTTCATTAAAATCTAATTTCAAAAAATTCAATAAAATAATCTGAAGTATGGGTTGAATCATCAAGTGCATTTTAAACTAATACCATATCATAAATCATAATTAAATTATGTAAAATAATGTTTTATAATGATATAAATATGTATATCTAAAACGCAGTAAAGAAAAGTATTAAAGAACGTATTAAATATATTATACAAAAATATATTAACCTTATTAACAAAATCTAAAGCACAATAGTTAACCAATTTCATCGATAGATGGCGATGTTGTGCAAATGTAATGCAAATGGCCGGTTGTGGTTTTTTCCTGTAGATGAGTTTTCATATTTTACGTATATATATTATACGTAGTATCATATTAGTCTGTGTATTCCTCGCTGCCCTACTGCGTGTTGACAAACTCAATTTATTCTTTACCGCCGAGTACTCTATGTGGTAAATCAAATTTTAAAAGACCTTTTAACAATTGCGTTGGTTTTGGCGAGGATCAAACTTTATTTTTTGCTTACTGTGCAGGCACTGATTTATAAGTTCTTTTACGTTTTATATAATGTACAAATCGCGTCAATAAATCTCATTTATTTTTAGAATTGATATTAGCAGCGCCATCTCTCTTTAAATATATACATATAATAAAAATGATAACATGTGTCTGTTTTGTACATTGTATATTATATTTTGTGGTTAAAATCATTATGGGAAACTGAAAATAATTAAATAAGTACATTTTTATAATTTTTAGTATAGTCTGTCTGTCTGTTTTTTTATGAACGCGTCACGTCTAAAGTAAACATCTTTTTTTTTTTCAAAAAAATCGTTAAGAAAATCATAAAGCGTATCTTCCAGTTATATTTAATCTTTGTTTTATTGAAATTGGTTAAGATATATAGATAGAATCGAAAGTAATGATTATTATTTTGAAATGTAGGTTCGAATTTGTTCAATGGCGCCATAAAATCTTCATTAAAGTTCAGTTTATGAATATATTCAAATAGTTTGTACGAGTTCGAGCCATGCTGCAGCTATATTAGTAGTATAGTTGTAGCACGAATGGGTCGGCACGACTGGGGTAGAACCGCGCTCTCACAGAGTACCAGCTATTTTACGCTAGTGCTTAACACTGCTGGTTTCGTATGGTGCGTGTAGTGAACCGGAGACCCTTTTTACTTGAAAAAAGGCATTCCATCTTAGTCCTCACGGGTGACAATGCATCTGTATTTTGTTTCTTTGTTAAGGATATATATAGATGTCTATGGGTCACAGTAACCACTTACCATCAGGTGGACTGTGTGCTCGTTTGTTACCCTATACTATAAAAAAAGTTTCCTTTAGCACTCTCTATGTCAATCACTGTGGTTCTACTGCGAATATTGTCTTTACGATCTTATGCTTAGCTCTTCAATGCGCTATATTTTTTTAATAGATGCCAACATCGTCAAGTAGTGGTGGCGGAAGTAAACCCACTACCCCATATCTTGCCGTGGCTGGCTTAATAGGCGATAGAGGGAAATTAAACAAGAGATGGGCAGCAGTATCTTACTGACAGTAAATTACATAATAAAATATTGCGGTTTCCAACACGCCAGTCAAGCTTGGCAACTTTTGATGAATGAATGAATGAACAAAGTCTTTTAAGGTTAAAAAAACGTGTGTGGGTACTTATGTACGCACGTAAGAACTTATACTTCTTTAGCGTAACAAAACAAAAATAACTAAACTAAAACACGTTTTATAGATTAATATATAGGGTAAGCAGTATAATCATTGGCACTTTAAGCGGATTTCTACTTGTAAGTGGTTAATTCTCGTAAATAAACAAATTTATTATATTTTTTATGGTTTTGTTCGATTTTAGTTTAGATAGCCATAAATAAAATAACGCATTACATTTATAAATTTTTTTTTCTTTCTTTAAAAATGTTTAATTAAGTTAAAAATGTAATTAAACTTTTTTCTAGGGAATGTTACAATCATTGGCACTTTAGCATAGTGAATGGCACTGTAAATTAAGTATAATCATTGGCACTATTAGAAGTCTTAAAAAGTTATACCCAGATCTTTCTAAGCCCCATCTTATTGTTATAAGACTTATTGTTAACAAATCTTCTTCAAAAATTTTCCTTAGATCTTCATCTGAAAGCGGTTTCGTTGGTCTACCATGTTTTTTTCTTTCTTCGTATATATTTTTGATGTGACTTTTTTAGTAAAATCTTTCGTGTTTTCTCGATATTTTGTAGAAATAGAACTTTATTTCGGTTTTTCAGATTAAAAATTTAGAGAGTATTATAATGTCAGATTTTTTGGCTTCGTTCGGCTCGTTTTGTCTGCCGACTTCCAAAAAGGAGACGGTACTCAATTCGACTGTACGTTTTTTTATGTGTGTTACCTCATAACTTTTAACTGAGTAAACCGATTTCGATGATTCTTTTTTTATTTAAAAGCTGGTGCTACTCGTGTGATCCTATATGAATTTGATCAAGGTCAGACTAAATATTCTTAATAACTTATATTGAAGTCGGCTGTACAAAATGTTTAATTTTAAATTATTATTTTTCAGTATTTTTGTATATTTGGCTGACTAATTCAATTCTGCATTTTCCGTTTGTGCGCAATTTTTCCATTTCTTTTAGCTCCGCTGCTTCCGAATCTTCACTTGTTAGCACAAATTAACGGCGTTGTTTACCTGCTTTTTGCTTTTTGATACGTATTTGGCAATGAAAAAAGCTATATAAATATTTTTAGGGCTTTCTAAAAGATTTTTGTTCGTTTGGACATCCACCATCACCCATTCACCTCAAACAAATTCTAAATTTGCTGCCAAGTAGATGAAAAACGTAAGGGTTAGTTTTCTTTCTGATACTCAACAATAATCTCTGCAGGTTGTATACGCTCTGGTACTGATAAACCATTATTAAGTGAAATGATACAAGGCAAATTTGATACAGGTATTTCTGATTCAGTCGTTATTAGTCGTTATTCTAAAAATATTTGGCAACTCGGCGTAATGGCGCGGTACGGTGATCATCTAAAATGGCTTGCTGTGATTTCAAGGGCATCGGACACTTTGTTTAATCCACTTTGTCTGGACTAAATGGGCACATTCCACATGTCTCAAAACCATTTCATAATTAAGATTTATTTCAATACGCTAAAAGTCTTGCTAACATAGGCCCGCATCTGTTTTAGTAACCTTTTTGTCAAATTGTTTGTCCATCATTCGAAGACAGGTTTACGCCACATATCTTTGGTGGGCCGAAATGCAGTGATATCAGCTGGTTGCAATAGTCGCGTTGCATTCAGATTGCGGCAAAGTTGCGCCGTATTTAAGATAGTAAATAACCCTCTCTCTAGGCACTAACTTTTGAACGTCTGATCACATTTTCTATAGAGGGAAAATAATAGGTTTTACCATCTACTCCAAAGAACAGTGATGCAAGACTTCGATTAGGCATGATCCACCTCATAGACGTTTTATTCTCCCTCTATAAAATGGTTTAGTATGTATGGGGTATTTATTCAAAAACATCACAACATTGATATTTTTATGACATCGAAAACTGTGCCAGGACCAGGTCGGCTTTTCAGCTTCTTCGTTTTTTTGACTTTACTTATTTAGTGGGAACTGTAAATTCGCGCGTGGAATGTTAAATGTTAGTGCGGCAGTTATTTCTCTAAAGCGCCCGCTCTTAATAGCGGTATTCTTCATCAATTCAAAATATGAAAAAGTTCAGTCATAATTATTGGCACTACTCAAAGGATATAGTCATTGGCAGTGTCAAGAATAGATTTTGGACAAAAGAAAGGAAGTATAGTGATTGACGTATATGCCAATGATTATGTAGTCAAACAAAGTATAGTCATTGGCACCATTAAAAAATACAATGCTTGTATTTCACAACGATAAAATAACTTTTAATATGCTTTAATGGCGTAAATTAATAAAAATAGACAGAAACTTGCATATAAACTAACCTAAAAATCACATTTTTGTCTCAAAATCTAGCCACAAAACCTTAACTTTTTGTTTAATTTTAACGGATTTGTCCGCACACATTTTTAAAACAGCCCTTATAGGAAAATAGTTGACACTTTAAATATAAATGTGTCTGTTAGTATAAGTTATTATATATCTTAGCAATATCAGTGTAGCTGTGATATAGAAAAAGGATAGCATTCTTAATATTCAGATTAAAATAGCAAAGTGCCAATCATTGAAGGAGTACCAACATTAGTACTGTTTACCCTATTTGAATAAACCTTGAATATAGTTATCAATTCTCACGAAAACTTGACAGTTGACAGAAAATTACCAACTGAAGTTGTCGCTTATAATTTTCGGTGTGCGCGCGCATCGTAAAAAAATTCACTCTCATTATTTTTCTCAAACGTGCCAAAAGAAGTATAACTTCAAAAACTGAAAACAATTCTGCACTAAATCTTGACATAATAAAATTTTGGATAACGTTGGGGAAGATTCTAGCTAGAAGGACGCCTTTACTGTTCAGGTGTTCACCTAAGTAGGTGCCGCCCTCTTTTTTATTTTTGTGAGGTATCGATACAGCCACTGCTGTATTCCGGAGTAGGAGAATCATTATAACAACAGGTTGTTAGATATTCCACATTAATACTCAAGTGCAACAATACACCCTTCCTGTCCTTCTGTCCTTCTTCTGTCCTTCTTTTCTGTCCTTCTTTGTTTAGATTTAGCAGCCACCACTTCACATCAAGTGAAAGTAATCACCCTTAAGTCAATTTATCTGACGAGACAGACCTCCATCAAAACTATATTTTTTTTATAGTTTAAGGGTGAAAAACGAGCACACAGTCCACCTGATGGTACGTGTGTACTACATCGCCATGTCCTAAAACTGCGCTAGTACCACAACCGTGTCCCCCACCGCCAACGAGACAAGAAATTTGCACCGCATCTCCGTGTTGTACACCCGCACCTACTGAAATAGTACCAAAAAAACCAGAACCGTGTACACCATCTGCATCAAGACGAGAAAATTCCACCCCATTGCCGTGTTGTACACCCGCGCCGTGTTATACACCCGCGCCGTGTTGTACACCCGCGCCTACTGAAATAGTAGCAAAAGTACCAGAACCGTGTACACCATCTGCATCAAGACTAGAAAGTTCCACCGCATCGCCGTGTTGTACACCCGCGCCGTGTTGTACACCCGCGCCTACTGAAATAGTACCAAAAGTACCAGAACCGTGTACACCATCTGCATCAAGACAAGAAAATTCCACCGCATCGCCGTGTTGTACACCCGCGCCGTGTTGTACACCCGCGCCTACTGAAATAGTACCAAAAGTACCAGAACCGTGTACACCATCTGCATCAAGACAAGAAAGTTCCACCGCTTCGCCGTGTTGTACACCCGCGCCGTGTTGTACACCCGCGCCTACTGAAATAGTACCAAAAGTACCAGAACCGTGTACACCATCTGCATCAAGACAAGAAAATTCCTCCGCATCTCCGTGTGCTACACCTGGGCCTACTGAAATGCCGTCGATTACGACCAACTGTCGAAATGGTGAAATTTATCCCGAGGCCACGGGTAGTTGTGACCAATTCCTAATGTGCTATAACGGAAAATTCGTTTTATTGATATGCCCAGCTGGTCTGTCTTTCAACCACCAAACAAAGAGCTGCGATTGGCCAGGAAACGTGCCGGGTTGTGGTGCACCAGGTAAATAATATCACGAGAATTTATCATTACATATAATCTAAACGTAATGAGAGAACTAATAGACTCTATTTTTCCAGCAATCTAAGGCGAATAGTTCTATTTGAAAGTAAACGACAAGAGGACGGTAATTGCAGGTATGTAGAATGGGATCCTTGAACTATATAATTTCAAGTTATCAAGCGTAATCTTCTCTTCAACAATGAATGGCGGCGGTAGAGAATCCATTACCCCTTATCATCACATAAGAGGTGTGAGGGTGAGGGGCTACGTAATAAAATGAAACAGGAGTTGCATCTTCTTGATGACAACTCACAATAATAAAAAAATGCGGTTGGCAACGCACCTGCCGAGCGTGGCAACTATGGCAAAAATTTCCTCTAGATTTGTATACTTTTGATAAGCTGTAATGAATGACTGAATGAATGAAAGCATAAGGTTATGCTTTCATTGAACTTGATTGAACTTGCGTGATACTCATTTTGTGAACAGTAAAATTGTACGAACAATATTGTTGATACGAATGATATCAATAATTGTAATTAAATTGTTAGCGATGCATAGTTTATCATCTCTTCTGCATACTTTATTACTTGGTTGATTATATAAAATAAAATAAGGTATTTTATGTGCAGGTGCTGTATTCTTCCCTTGACACGGTACAAATTTATTACAAGATTAAGATGGATGGCACAAATTTGTCACTCAGATTAGGTTTAATTTATAAAATTGAATGTAAACAATGTTCGATTAAATAAGATTGAAATAAAATTACTTAAATAAAACATGTGTATATTTTATACCTTAGACTTATAACGCAATGCCTCAAATTTAAAAACAGCATAAAAATTTAATTCAAACTTCGGTTTCGACCAAGGTTTGTAGAAAAACACCAAAAATATACCTAATAAGTAGGTTTCATTGAATGACTTAAAATTGTCCCCTTTCCACAAATCTCATTACATCCTGCATCCATCTACTAATGAGTGAAAAATACCGGACGTTTTTTAAATAAAACTGAACTGACAAACGAGCTTATAGTGCACCTGATGGTAAGTGGCCACTGCAGTTCGTGGATATCTGCAGACAACTTCAAAGAAGGTAGGCTACAGATGCGTTTTCACGTCTCAGAACTAAGGTGGAATGCCTCGCAGCCTGTTATTAATTATTATACTGGCTCTCTATACACTGCTATTTGGCGACAGGAACAAGTAAAAGGGTGGACCCTACTCAGACAAGCTCCACGACAGAAGATTAGTTCTACCAACTAGTATTAGGGCTCCGTATAAGCTTACATAAGTATGCAGATTGTTCACCCCTCCCGGGAAAAAAACTTAAAGTGTAGTGAAAGAGACGTTTTCCTTTACACCGGTCTGCATCATGGTCGATGCTCAAATTGCAATTAGTAAGTTTATTTAGTGAGAGCGCGGTCCTACCACGATCGAGCCGACCCATTTGTGCTACAGCTATACTACTAATATAGCTGCAGCATGACTTTAACACGTATAAACTCTTTGAATATGTTCATAAACTGAACTTTAACGAAACTGAATAGTTACTTAATTTACGTCGTTAAAACTTATACGCAACCTACTACACGCATACACACTCTGTCATACTTCACAGAAGGAGGCTTGACTACACTCTACAACTTTAAATTACTTATTGATTAGTGATCTGTTTTGTATACGGTGAAATGTGTAATCTTAAAGGGAGGAGCGCTGCTGTCTGAAACACAGATATTAAGTTATCTAGTTGTGTCTGAACTATATTTATTGTTCACTGAATTGTATTAATTGTTAAGCTGTATCTCAAAGTGTTTGTATAATATAAATTAAGATATTCTTTGCTTAACATAATAAATTATTATTATTATATCTCAACGGATAAGTAAGCCGCAGTGGCAAAGGATCGGCCATATAGCGCCAAGAACCGACAATCGATGAGGAAATTCTTGAAAAAGTTCGGAATAATTGGTGCTCGGCTGCTTTATGCTCATATTAATTTATAGCAGAGCAATTTTTGTAAAAGTCAATCTGCATTTTAACTAGTTCACTGTCACGTGACCCACATATGAGTCATTGCTATTGTCTAGTGTCTGGAAACCGGACAATGACAGTGTTAGTATTTTGGTTCTGTCCTTATAAATCTTTATTGATGATGATTTTATGTGTATGTGATTTACGATTAATAAGAATATTTATAACCAATATGATGGCATACATCACCCCATTTCTTTCAGCCTTTACGCGGGTGGCGTAAAGGGTGCCAATGGTATAAGCCAAAAAGATGGCTTCCGATAGATGGCGGTGTTATGTCTTCGAGTCCTTTAAAGTATACAACAATGCAAGTAATAATGGGTGCTTCATACCATACTCTTATGGTACGAAATCGAATCATAAATTTTTTACATTGTTTCACGCCACACCTACATGAGACGGCATAATAGATCAAGCCACGTTATAATATTTCAAAACGAAAGACATAGGCGTTCCGAAGCTATTCTCTGATACATAAACTTCAAGCCAGAATTCTCGCTAAGACATGGATTTAAATAACTATGGTTCCGTTGACGCAATATATTTCAATCTCGGTAAATCAAAGCCACTAAGCAATTGGTCACTAAATCTTAAAATAGAATCACATCTCAAAAGCAAACAATAACGGTGTTTTCGAGGGGAGACTGCTAGCTTGAATTCAGGCTAGAACCCTACCAAGTAAAGTGTTGTATCTCCTAAAGTATTAAGGAACATTTTATTTTCTTAAGTTTTTGATTGTCACCAATTCTTCACTTAATCTTGACATACTCAAATTTAGAATATCGTTTGGGACGCCATTAAATAAGCATTACCACAAGGAATAGATGTTGAAAGGGGTGTGCAGCCCGCTCTCGATGTCAATCCCTCAACTGAAGGGGTCAAATCAGACAGGAGTTAGTCAATTCATTAACGTTCTACCCCGAAATATAAATCATACCACGTTGGGTTCGGGAGAAACGAGGTGGACGTGACCCCCGTGAATGAGTGTAACGCGAGAACGTCTGTTGCCCTTTCTGAAAAGAAAGGTTAGACGACTAAGATTACGGGTCCTCTTGGAGTGGCCTTGGTCTTGACGTCACTAGTGGACAGTATTTTCATCTAATTTGGAAGGTGATTTAGGAAATGAAACAGTGATTTATCTTCAAAATTTTTCCCATAAGAGTACAATATTGACTTTCACTAATTTCCTATCACTTCCCTATGCGCTTTTCTTTCTTGCTTTAAATATAAACTGGTAGCTGGTCCCGAACGAATTGCCTTACATTGTCGTCTGCTGATGTGCTTATATAACACACAGCAGGTTTCGGGCCTCGGGACATTTCTCCCATTACCCGGGTTCTCCTCACGGATCACTTCTCTGGGCCGGTCCTGGGAGCCGTTGTGGCGTTGTAGGTAATAGTAGCGGTCTGGGGTTCGGTTCCCCGGTCGCTGCATATTGGTGTCAAAATAATAAAAGATCTTAGTTTGCCAGTCAGTGACATTGTGGGTTGTTACTCAACTCCCTAATCTATATAGGGAGGATTTCTCTTGGTAAAGGTCACTCGTCCGGAGGTCGGGCGTGTAGCGGCGCGAAGTTATTCAGGTGTGGGTGTGGCCCGTTAGACTTAACGGCTCTCCCTTTCTTAGCGTATTTACGCTTTTGGTGACTTTTCTCCACTCGTTTCTAAGCTTTCTTTTATGTCCACTTGCATGGGCCATAAATCATGTCGTCATGGCTGATGTCGAAGATCACAGTAGGCTATGTGAATGGCGATGGGTACCGACGTCAAAAAACCTGGCAGACGACGCCACTAAAAGTTTTCCTTCCACCTTCGATGAGAATCATCGCTGGTTTCAAGGACCTGATCCTTGAAACCAGCGATGATACTCATCGAAGGTGAAAGGAAAACTTTTAGTGGCGTCGTTTGCCACGTTTTCAACATCTATTCCTTGTGGTAATGCTTGTTTAATGGCGTCCCAAACGATATTCTAAATTTGAGTATGTCAAGATTAAGTGAAGAATTGGTGACAATCAAAAACTTAAGAAAATAAAATGTTCCTCAATACTTTAGGAGATACAACACTTTACTTGGTAGGGTTCTAGCCTGAATTCAAGCTAGCAGTCTCCCCTCGAAAACACCGTTTTTGTTTGCTTTTGAGATGTGATTCTATTTTAAGATTTAGTGACCATTTGCTTAGTGGCTTTGATTTACCGAGATTGAAATATATTGCGTCAACGGAACCGGAGTTATTTAAATCCATGTCTTAGCGAGAATTCTGGCTTGAAGTTTATGTATCAGAGAATAGCTTCGGAACGCCTATGTCTTTCGTTTTGAAATATTATAACGTGGCTTGATCTATTATGCCGTCTCATGTAGGTGTGGCGTGAAACAATGTAAAAAATTTATGATTCGATTTCGTACCATAAGAGTATGGTATGAAGCACCCATTGTTACTTGCATTGTTGTATACTTTAAAGGACTCGAAGACATAACACCGCCATCTATCGGAAGCCATCTTTTTGGCTTATCCCATTGGCACCCTTTACGCCACCCACGGGGCGAAATGGGGTGATGTATGTCATCATATTGGGTATAAATATTCTTATTAATCGTAAATCACATATACATAAAATCATCATAAATAAAGGTTTATAAGGAAAGAACCAAAATACAGATTAACTTAATGTAGGTTCAACTTAACACTGTCATTGTCCGGTTTCCAGACACTAGACAATAGCAAGCACCTCGAGAACTTTTTCAAGAATTGCCTCATCGATTGTCGGTTCTTAGAGCTATATGGCCGAGCGTTTGCCACTGCGGCTTACTTATCCGTTGGGATATAATAATAATAATAATTTATTATTTCAAGCAAAGAATATCTTAATCTATCTTCTATACATATAATAAAAATGTAAATAGCAGATGTCTGTACATTTTAAATTTTTTTAATAAAAGTGATTGAGGGGTAGTAAAAATAAGTAATTAAATACATTTCTACCATTTTTAGAATTTTCTGTCTGTCTGTCTGTTTGTTTGTTAACGTATCACGTATAAAGTACTAATTTATATCATAAGAATTGTTAAGGAAATTATAAAGAGTATCTTCGGGTTACATTTAGTCTTTATTTCATTAAAATCTAATTTCAAAAAATTCAATAAAATAATCTGAAGTATGGGTTGAATCATCAAGTGCATTTTAAACTAATACCATATCATAAATCATAATTAAATTATGTAAAATAATGTTTTATAATGATATAATTATGTATATCTAAAACGCAGTAAAGAAAAGTATTAAAGAACGTATTAAATATATTATACAAAAATATATTAACCTTATTAACAAAATCTAAAGCACAATAGTTAACCAATTTCATCGATAGATGGCGATGTTGTGCAAATGTAATGCAAATGGCCGGTTGTGGTTTTTTCCTGTAGATGAGTTTTCATATTTTACGTATATATATTATACGTAGTATCATATTAGTCTGTGTATTCCTCGCTGCCCTACTGCGTGTTGACAAACTCAATTTATTCTTTACCGCCGAGTACTCTATGTGGTAAATCAAATTTTAAAAGACCTTTTAACAATTGCGTTGGTTTTGGCGAGGATCAAACTTTATTTTTTGCTTACTGTGCAGGCACTGATTTATAAGTTCTTTTACGTTTTATATAATGTACAAATCGCGTCAATAAATCTCATTTATTTTTAGAATTGATATTAGCAGCGCCATCTCTCTTTAAATATATACATATAATAAAAATGATAACATGTGTCTGTTTTGTACATTGTATATTATATTTTGTGGTTAAAATCATTATGGGAAACTGAAAATAATTAAATAAGTACATTTTTATAATTTTTAGTATAGTCTGTCTGTCTGTTTTTTTATGAACGCGTCACGTCTAAAGTAAACATCTTTTTTTTTTTCAAAAAAATCGTTAAGAAAATCATAAAGCGTATCTTCCAGTTATATTTAATCTTTGTTTTATTGAAATTGGTTAAGATATATAGATAGAATCGAAAGTAATGATTATTATTTTGAAATGTAGGTTCGAATTTGTTCAATGGCGCCATAAAATCTTCATTAAAGTTCAGTTTATGAATATATTCAAATAGTTTGTACGAGTTCGAGCCATGCTGCAGCTATATTAGTAGTATAGTTGTAGTACGAATGGATCGGCACGGTAGAACGGTAGAACCGCGCTCTCACAGAGTACCAGCTATTTTACGCTAGTGCTTAACACTGCTGGTTTCGTATGGTGCGTGTAGTGAACCGGAGACCCTTTTTACTTGAAAAAAGGCATTCCATCTTAGTCCTCACGGGTGACAATGCATCTGTATTTTGTTTCTTTGTTAAGGATATATATAGATGTCTATGGGTCACAGTAACCACTTACCATCAGGTGGACTGTGTGCTCGTTTGTTACCCTATACTATAAAAAAAGTTTCCTTTAGCACTCTCTATGTCAATCACTGTGGTTCTACTGCGAATATTGTCTTTACGATCTTATGCTTAGCTCTTCAATGCGCTATATTTTTTTAATAGATGCCAACATCGTCAAGTAGTGGTGGCGGAAGTAAACCCACTACCCCATATCTTGCCGTGGCTGGCTTAATAGGCGATAGAGGGAAATTAAACAAGAGATGGGCAGCAGTATCTTACTGACAGTAAATTACATAATAAAATATTGCGGTTTCCAACACGCCAGTCAAGCTTGGCAACTTTTGATGAATGAATGAATGAACAAAGTCTTTTAAGGTTAAAAAAACGTGTGTGGGTACTTATGTACGCACGTAAGAACTTATACTTCTTTAGCGTAACAAAACAAAAATAACTAAACTAAAACACGTTTTATAGATTAATATATAGGGTAAGCAGTATAATCATTGGCACTTTAAGCGGATTTCTACTTGTAAGTGGTTAATTCTCGTAAATAAACAAATTTATTATATTTTTTATGGTTTTGTTCGATTTTAGTTTAGATAGCCATAAATAAAATAACGCATTACATTTATAAATTTTTTTTTCTTTCTTTAAAAATGTTTAATTAAGTTAAAAATGTAATTAAACTTTTTTCTAGGGAATGTTACAATCATTGGCACTTTAGCATAGTGAATGGCACTGTAAATTAAGTATAATCATTGGCACTATTAGAAGTCTTAAAAAGTTATACCCAGATCTTTCTAAGCCCCATCTTATTGTTATAAGACTTATTGTTAACAAATCTTCTTCAAAAATTTTCCTTAGATCTTCATCTGAAAGCGGTTTCGTTGGTCTACCATGTTTTTTTCTTTCTTCGTATATATTTTTGATGTGACTTTTTTAGTAAAATCTTTCGTGTTTTCTCGATATTTTGTAGAAATAGAACTTTATTTCGGTTTTTCAGATTAAAAATTTAGAGAGTATTATAATGTCAGATTTTTTGGCTTCGTTCGGCTCGTTTTGTCTGCCGACTTCCAAAAAGGAGACGGTACTCAATTCGACTGTACGTTTTTTTATGTGTGTTACCTCATAACTTTTAACTGAGTAAACCGATTTCGATGATTCTTTTTTTATTTAAAAGCTGGTGCTACTCGTGTGATCCTATATGAATTTGATCAAGGTCAGACTAAATATTCTTAATAACTTATATTGAAGTCGGCTGTACAAAATGTTTAATTTTAAATTATTATTTTTCAGTATTTTTGTATATTTGGCTGACTAATTCAATTCTGCATTTTCCGTTTGTGCGCAATTTTTCCATTTCTTTTAGCTCCGCTGCTTCCGAATCTTCACTTGTTAGCACAAATTAACGGCGTTGTTTACCTGCTTTTTGCTTTTTGATACGTATTTGGCAATGAAAAAAGCTATATAAATATTTTTAGGGCTTTCTAAAAGATTTTTGTTCGTTTGGACATCCACCATCACCCATTCACCTCAAACAAATTCTAAATTTGCTGCCAAGTAGATGAAAAACGTAAGGGTTAGTTTTCTTTCTGATACTCAACAATAATCTCTGCAGGTTGTATACGCTCTGGTACTGATAAACCATTATTAAGTGAAATGATACAAGGCAAATTTGATACAGGTATTTCTGATTCAGTCGTTATTAGTCGTTATTCTAAAAATATTTGGCAACTCGGCGTAATGGCGCGGTACGGTGATCATCTAAAATGGCTTGCTGTGATTTCAAGGGCATCGGACACTTTGTTTAATCCACTTTGTCTGGACTAAATGGGCACATTCCACATGTCTCAAAACCATTTCATAATTAAGATTTATTTCAATACGCTAAAAGTCTTGCTAACATAGGCCCGCATCTGTTTTAGTAACCTTTTTGTCAAATTGTTTGTCCATCATTCGAAGACAGGTTTACGCCACATATCTTTGGTGGGCCGAAATGCAGTGATATCAGCTGGTTGCAATAGTCGCGTTGCATTCAGATTGCGGCAAAGTTGCGCCGTATTTAAGATAGTAAATAACCCTCTCTCTAGGCACTAACTTTTGAACGTCTGATCACATTTTCTATAGAGGGAAAATAATAGGTTTTACCATCTACTCCAAAGAACAGTGATGCAAGACTTCGATTAGGCATGATCCACCTCATAGACGTTTTATTCTCCCTCTATAAAATGGTTTAGTATGTATGGGGTATTTATTCAAAAACATCACAACATTGATATTTTTATGACATCGAAAACTGTGCCAGGACCAGGTCGGCTTTTCAGCTTCTTCGTTTTTTTGACTTTACTTATTTAGTGGGAACTGTAAATTCGCGCGTGGAATGTTAAATGTTAGTGCGGCAGTTATTTCTCTAAAGCGCCCGCTCTTAATAGCGGTATTCTTCATCAATTCAAAATATGAAAAAGTTCAGTCATAATTATTGGCACTACTCAAAGGATATAGTCATTGGCAGTGTCAAGAATAGATTTTGGACAAAAGAAAGGAAGTATAGTGATTGACGTATATGCCAATGATTATGTAGTCAAACAAAGTATAGTCATTGGCACCATTAAAAAATACAATGCTTGTATTTCACAACGATAAAATAACTTTTAATATGCTTTAATGGCGTAAATTAATAAAAATAGACAGAAACTTGCATATAAACTAACCTAAAAATCACATTTTTGTCTCAAAATCTAGCCACAAAACCTTAACTTTTTGTTTAATTTTAACGGATTTGTCCGCACACATTTTTAAAACAGCCCTTATAGGAAAATAGTTGACACTTTAAATATAAATGTGTCTGTTAGTATAAGTTATTATATATCTTAGCAATATCAGTGTAGCTGTGATATAGAAAAAGGATAGCATTCTTAATATTCAGATTAAAATAGCAAAGTGCCAATCATTGAAGGAGTACCAACATTAGTACTGTTTACCCTATTTGAATAAACCTTGAATATAGTTATCAATTCTCACGAAAACTTGACAGTTGACAGAAAATTACCAACTGAAGTTGTCGCTTATAATTTTCGGTGTGCGCGCGCATCGTAAAAAAATTCACTCTCATTATTTTTCTCAAACGTGCCAAAAGAAGTATAACTTCAAAAACTGAAAACAATTCTGCACTAAATCTTGACATAATAAAATTTTGGATAACGTTGGGGAAGATTCTAGCTAGAAGGACGCCTTTACTGTTCAGGTGTTCACCTAAGTAGGTGCCGCCCTCTTTTTTATTTTTGTGAGGTATCGATACAGCCACTGCTGTATTCCGGAGTAGGAGAATCATTATAACAACAGGTTGTTAGATATTCCACATTAATACTCAAGTGCAACAATACACCCTTCCTGTCCTTCTGTCCTTCTTCTGTCCTTCTTTTCTGTCCTTCTTTGTTTAGATTTAGCAGCCACCACTTCACATCAAGTGAAAGTAATCACCCTTAAGTCAATTTATCTGACGAGACAGACCTCCATCAAAACTATATTTTTTTTATAGTTAAGGGTGAAAAACGAGCACACAGTCCACCTGATGGTACGTGTGTGCTGACGCTCATAGACATCTACATCTATACTCGATTAGGAATCAAAGTGTAGATGCATTGTCACCCGTGAGGACTAAGATAGAATGCCTCGTTTCCAGTAGAAAGGGTCTCCGGTTCTCTATACTCACCATACGAAGCACAGCAGGGTCAAGCTGCTATTTTACCCTAGTATTCTGTAAGAGCGTGGTACTACACCGGTCGAGTCGGCCCATTCGTGTGGTACAGCCATAACATAGCTGGAGCGTGGTTTTACTACGTTAAAAAACGTTAACGTACAACAGGTGTATAGAATGTGGCTGACAAACGAGCATATGATAATTGAATGCTGTGACCCATAGGCATCTGTATTTATCCTCGACTAAGTATCAAAATACTTAGTCGAGGATAAATACACATTCTTTGCCACTCCTGAGGAATAAGATGGAATGCCTCGTTTTCAGTGAAAAGGTTCTTCGGTTTCCTATACCCACCATACGAAACACAGCAGCAAAGCTGCTATTTTACGCTGGTACTCTGCGATAGCATGGTCCTACCCCGGTCGCGCCGACCCATTCGTGCTGCAACCATAATATAGCTGTAGCGTGGCTCTGCTAGGTATAAAAGTATTTATGAAAACAATACTAGCACGATATGAACATTACTTATACTTCCATTAACGACTGCAAGTAAGCTAAAAATGCTTGTGTTAGAAGTGTTTCACGGTGGTAGTCAAACCATGGATTCGAATTCAAGACTTTCCAAATTGCAATCCGCATTCCTAATTCCCATTAGGTCCATTTATTAATTTATTTATTTATTTACTTATTTATTTCTCACCACAAATGACATGGACATTGGTTACATTAGTGTTACATCTCTATTAGGTTTATGTCACTTCCAATTAAAAAGTAACTGCATTTTGCTTTGTAACGGTAGGTATAATAATTAGTAAAATTGCTAGATGGTTTCTAAATGAGCATTTTTAATGTCAACCGGTTATTAATTACTTAACTTAAATATAAACTTCATTGAGTACTTCAATATAAGACTAACACAATTTGTAGAAAGGGCAGTCAAAAACCAAAAGAGCAGCAGTTCACTTTACTTGTTAACTCATCAATAGGTATAAATCATGTTGCGGGCTATGTACCTTTTTGCGTTTTTGTTGGCGCTGACAATACAGGGTATGTGATGATTCTGCTTTCATTTATTTAATTTTTAAACTCTGTATTTTTTTAAACCACATTTTGTTTTATTTTAGTGGAATCAAAACCACAGCCTCAGAACTGGCGATCCTACGTGCTACCACAACCTGCAGCAGCGGAACAAGAGATTTCGACTACATCTCCATGTCCTAAAACTGCGCTAGTACCACAACCGTGTCCCCCACCGCCAACGAGACAAGAAATTTGCACCGCATCTCCGTGTTGTACACCCGCACCTACTGAAATAGTACCAAAAGTACGAGAACCGTGTACACCATCTGCATCAAGACAAGAAAGTTCCACCGCATCGCCGTGTTGTACACCCGCGCCGTGTTATACACCCGCGCCGTGTTGTACACCCGCGCCTACTGAAATAGTAGCAAAAGTACCAGAACCGTGTACACCATCTGCATCAAGACAAGATAGTTCCACCGCATCGCCGTGTTGTACACCCGCGCCGTGTTGTACACCCGCGCCTACTGAAATAGTACCAAAAGTACCAGAACCGTGTACACCATCTGCATCAAGACAAGAAAATTCCACCGCATCGCCGTGTTGTACACCCGCGCCGTGTTGTACACCCGCGCCTACTGAAATAGTACCAAAAGTACCAGAACCGTGTACACCATCTGCATCAAGACAAGAAAGTTCCACCGCTTCGCCGTGTTGTACACCCGCGCCGTGTTGTACACCCGCGCCGTGTTGTACACCCGCGCCTACTGAAATAGTACCAAAAGTACCAGAACCGTGTACACCATCTGCATCAAGACAAGAAAATTCCTCCGCATCTCCGTGTGCTACACCTGGGCCTACTGAAATGCCGTCGATTACGACCAACTGTCGAAATGGTGAAATTTATCCCGAGGCCACGGGTAGTTGTGACCAATTCCTAATGTGCTATAACGGAAAATTCGTTTTATTGATATGCCCAGCTGGTCTGTCTTTCAACCACCAAACAAAGAGCTGCGATTGGCCAGGAAACGTGCCGGGTTGTGGTGCACCAGGTAAATAATATCACGAGAATTTATCATTACATATAATCTAAACGTAATGAGAGAACTAATAGACTCTATTTTTCCAGCAATCTAAGGCGAATAGTTCTATTTGAAAGTAAACGACAAGAGGACGGTAATTGCAGGTATGTAGAATGGGATCCTTGAACTATATAATTTCAAGTTATCAAGCGTAATCTTCTCTTCAACAATGAATGGCGGCGGTAGAGAATCCATTACCCCTTATCATCACATAAGAGGTGTGAGGGTGAGGGGCTACGTAATAAAATGAAACAGGAGTTGCATCTTCTTGATGACAACTCACAATAATAAAAAAATGCGGTTGGCAACGCACCTGCCGAGCGTGGCAACTATGGCAAAAATTTCCTCTAGATTTGTATACTTTTGATAAGCTGTAATGAATGACTGAATGAATGAAAGCATAAGGTTATGCTTTCATTGAACTTGATTGAACTTGCGTGATACTCATTTTGTGAACAGTAAAATTGTACGAACAATATTGTTGATACGAATGATATCAATAATTGTAATTAAATTGTTAGCGATGCATAGTTTATCATCTCTTCTGCATACTTTATTACTTGGTTGATTATATAAAATAAAATAAGGTATTTTATGTGCAGGTGCTGCATTCTTCCCTTGACACGGTACAAATTTATTACAAGATTAAGATGGATGGCACAAATTTGTCACTCAGATTAGGTTTAATTTATAAAATTGAATGTAAACAATGTTCGGTTAAATAAGATTGAAATAAAATTACTTAAATAAAACATGTGTATATTTTATACCTTAGACTTATAACGCAATGCCTCAAATTTAAAAACAG
The DNA here is from genome assembly GCA_963668995.1 of Parnassius mnemosyne. NCBI lineage: Eukaryota > Metazoa > Arthropoda > Insecta > Lepidoptera > Papilionidae > Parnassius > Parnassius mnemosyne. Next base: position 18,556,048 of record CAVLGL010000115.1, read on the forward strand.
CATAAAAATTTAATTCAAACTTCGGTTTCGACCAAGGTTTGTAGAAAAACACCAAAAATATACCTAATAAGTAGGTTTCATTGAATGACTTAAAATTGTCCCCTTTCCACAAATCTCATTACATCCTGCATCCATCTACTAATGAGTGAAAAATACCGGACGTTTTTTAAATAAAACTGAACTGACAAACGAGCTTATAGTGCACCTGATGGTAAGTGGCCACTGCAGTTCGTGGATATCTGCAGACAACTTCAAAGAAGGTAGGCTACAGATGCGTTTTCACGTCTCAGAACTAAGGTGGAATGCCTCGCAGCCTGTTATTAATTATTATACTGGCTCTCTATACACTGCTATTTGGCGACAGGAACAAGTAAAAGGGTGGACCCTACTCAGACAAGCTCCACAACAGAAGATTAGTTCTACCAACTAGTATTAGGGCTCCGTATAAGCTTACATAAGTATGCAGATTGTTCACCCCTACCGGGAAAAAAACTTAAAGTGTAGTGAAAGAGACGTTTTCCTCTACACCGGTCTGCATCACGGTCGATGCTCAAATTGCAATTAGTAAGTTTATTTAGTGAGAGCGCGGTCCTACCAAGATCGGGCCGACCCATTCGTGCTACAGCTATACTACTAATATAGCTGCAGCATGGCTTTAACACGTATAAACTCTTTGAATATGTTCATAAACTGAACTTTAACTAAACTGAATAGTTACTTAATTTACGTCGTTAAAACTTATATGCAACCTACTACACGCATACACACTCTGTCATACTTGAAGTCTTGTCTACAGAAGGAGGGTATATTTCGGGGTAGAACGTTAATGAATTGACTAACTCCTGTCTGATTTGACCCCTTCAGTTGAGGGATTGACATCGAGAGCGGGCTGCACACCCCTTTCAACATCTATTCCTTGTGGTAATGCTTATTTAATGGCGTCCCAAACGATATTCTAAATTTGAGTATGTCAAGATTAAGTGAAGAATTGGTGACAATCAAAAACTTAAGAAAATAAAATGTTCCTCAATACTTTAGGAGATACAACACTTTACTTGGTAGGGTTCTAGCCTGAATTCAAGCTAGCAGTCTCCCCTCGAAAACACCGTTATTGTTTGCTTTTGAGATGTGATTCTATTTTAAGATTTAGTGACCAATTGCTTAGTGGCTTTGATTTACCGAGATTGAAATATATTGCGTCAACGGAACCGGAGTTATTTAAATCCATGTCTTAGCGAGAATTCTGGCTTGAAGTTTATGTATCAGAGAATAGCTTCGGAACGCCTATGTCTTTCGTTTTGAAATATTATAACGTGGCTTGATCTATTATGCCGTCTCATGTAGGTGTGGCGTGAAACAATGTAAAAAATTTATGATTCGATTTCGTACCATAAGAGTATGGTATGAAGCACCCATTGTTACTTGCATTGTTGTATACTTTAAAGGACTCGAAGACATAACACCGCCATCTATCGGAAGCCATCTTTTTGGCTTATCCAATTGGCACCCTTTACGCCACCCACGGGGCGAAATGGGGTGATGTATGTCATCATATTGGGTATAAATATTCTTATTAATCGTAAATCACATACACATAAAATCATCATAAATAAAGGTTTATAAGGAAAGAACCAAAATACAGATTAACTTAATGTAGGTTCAACTTAACACTGTCATTGTCCGGTTTCCAGACACTAGACAATAGCAAGCACCTCGAGAACTTTTTCAAGAATTTCCTCATCGATTGTCGGTTCTTAGAGCTATATGGCCGACCGTTTGCCACTGCGGCTTACTTATCCGTTGGGATATAATAATAATAATAATTTATTATTTCAAGCAAAGAATATCTTAATCTATCTTCTATACATATAATAAAAATGTAAATAGCAGATGTCTGTACATTTTAAATTTTTTTAATAAAAGTGATTGAGGGGTAGTAAAAATAAGTAATTAAATACATTTCTACCATTTTTAGAATTTTCTGTCTGTCTGTCTGTTTGTTTGTTAACGTATCACGTATAAAGTACTAATTTATATCATAAGAATTGTTAAGGAAATTATAAAGAGTATCTTCGGGTTACATTTAGTCTTTATTTCATTAAAATCTAATTTCAAAAAATTCAATAAAATAATCTGAAGTATGGGTTGAATCATCAAGTGCATTTTAAACTAATACCATATCATAAATCATAATTAAATTATGTAAAATAATGTTTTATAATGATATAATTATGTATATCTAAAACGCAGTAAAGAAAAGTATTAAAGAACGTATTAAATATATTATACAAAAATATATTAACCTTATTAACAAAATCTAAAGCACAATAGTTAACCAATTTCATCGATAGATGGCGATGTTGTGCAAATGTAATGCAAATGGCCGGTTGTGGTTTTTTCCTGTAGATGAGTTTTCATATTTTACGTATATATATTATACGTAGTATCATATTAGTCTGTGTATTCCTCGCTGCCCTACTGCGTGTTGACAAACTCAATTTATTCTTTACCGCCGAGTACTCTATGTGGTAAATCAAATTTTAAAAGACCTTTTAACAATTGCGTTGGTTTTGGCGAGGATCAAACTTTATTTTTTGCTTACTGTGCAGGCACTGATTTATAAGTTCTTTTACGTTTTATATAATGTACAAATCGCGTCAATAAATCTCATTTATTTTTAGAATTGATATTAGCAGCGCCATCTCTCTTTAAATATATACATATAATAAAAATGATAACATGTGTCTGTTTTGTACATTGTATATTATATTTTGTGGTTAAAATCATTATGGGAAACTGAAAATAATTAAATAAGTACATTTTTATAATTTTTAGTATAGTCTGTCTGTCTGTTTTTTTATGAACGCGTCACGTCTAAAGTAAACATCTTTTTTTTTTCAAAAAAATCGTTAAGAAAATCATAAAGCGTATCTTCCAGTTATATTTAATCTTTGCTTTATTGAAATTGGTTAATATTTATAGATAGAATCGAAAGTAATGATTATTATTTTGAAATGTAGGTTCGAATTTGTTCAATGGCGCCATAAAATCTTCATTAAAGTTCAGTTTATGAATATATTCAAATAGTTTGTACGAGTTCGAGCCATGCTGCAGCTATATTAGTAGTATAGTTGTAGTACGAATGGGTCGGCACGGTAGAACGGTAGAACCGCGCTCTCACAGAGTACCAGCTATTTTACGCTAGTGCTTAACACTGCTGGTTTCGTATGGTGCGTGTAGTGAACCGGAGACCCTTTTTACTGGAAAAAAGGCATTCCATCTTAGTCCTCACGGGTGACAATGCATCTGTATTTTGTTTCTTTATTAAGGATATATATAGATGTCTATGGGTCACAGTAACCACTTACCATCAGGTGGACTGTGTGCTCGTTTGTTACCCTATACTATAAAAAAAGTTTCCTTTAGCACTCTCTATGTCAATCACTGTGGTTCTACTGCGAATATTGTCTTTACGATCTTATGCTTAGCTCTTCAATGCGCTATATTTTTTTAATAGATGCCAACATCGTCAAGTAGTGGTGGCGGAAGTAAACCCACTACCCCATATCTTGCCGTGGCTGGCTTAATAGGCGATAGAGGGAAATTAAACAAGAGATGGGCAGCAGTATCTTCCTGACAGTAAATTACATAATAAAATATTGCGGTTTCCAACACGCCAGTCAAGCTTGGCAACTTTTGATGAATGAATGAATGAACAAAGTTTTTTAAGGTTAAAAAAACGTGTGTGGGTACTTATGTACGCACGTAAGAACTTATACTTCTTTAACGTAACAAAACAAAAATAACTAAACTAAAATACGTTTTATAGATTAATATATAGGGTAAGCAGTATAATCATTGGCACTTTAAGCGGATTTCTACTTGTAAGTGGTTAATCCTCGTAAATAAACAAATTTATTATATTTTTGATGGTTTTATTTGATTTTAGTTTAGATAGCCATAAATAAAATAACGCATTACATTTATAAATTTTTTTTCTTTCTTTAAAAATGTTTAATTAAGTTAAAAATGTAATTAAACTTTTTTCTAGGCAATGTTACAATCATTGGCACTTTAGCATAGTGAATGGCACTGTAAATTAAGTATAATCATTGGCACTATTAGAAGTCTTAAAAAGTTATACCCAGATCTTTCTAATCCCCATCTTATTGTTATAAGACTTATTGTTAACAAATCTTCTTCAAAAATTTTCCTTAGATCTTCATCTGAAAGCGGTTTCGTTGGTCTACCGTGTTTTTTTCTTTCTTCGTATATATTTTTGATGTGACTTTTTTAGTAAAATCTTTCGTGTTTTCTCGATATTTTGTAGAAATAGAACTTTATTTCGGTTTTTCAGATTAAAAATTTAGAGAGTATTATAATGTCAGATTTTTTGGCTTCGTTCGGCTCGTTTTGTCTGCCGACTTCCAAAAAGGAGACGGTACTCAATTCGACTGTACGTTTTTTTATGTGTGTTACCTCATAACTTTTAACTGAGTAAACCGATTTCGATGATTCTTTTTTTATTTAAAAGCTGGTGCTACTCGTGTGATCCTATATGAATTTGATCAAGGTCAGACTAAATATTCTTAATAACTTATATTGAAGTCTGCTGTACAAAATGTTTAATTTTAAATTATTATTTTTCAGTATTTTTGTATATTTGGCTGACTAATTCAATTCTGCATTTTCCGTTTGTGCGCAATTTTTCCATTTCTTTTAGCTCCGCTGCTTCCGAATCTTCACTTGTTAGCACAAATTAACGGCGTTGTTTACCTGCTTTTTGCTTTTTGATACGTATTTGGCAATGAAAAAAACTATATAAATATTTTTAGGGCTTTCTAAAAGATTTTTGTTCGTTTGGACATCCACGATCGCCCATTCACCTCAAACAAATTCTAAATTTGCTGCCAAGTAGATGAAAAACGTAAGGGTTAGTTTTCTTTCTGATACTCAACAATAATCTCTGCAGGTTGTATACGCTCTGGTACTGATAAACCATTATTAAGTGAAATGATACAAGGCAAATTTGATACAGGTATTTCTGATTCAGTCGTTATTAGTCGTTATTCTAAAAATATTTGGCAACTCGGCGTAATGGCGCGGTACGGTGATCATCTAAAATGGCTTGCTGTGATTTCAAGGGCATCGGACACTTTGTTTAATCCACTTTGTCTGGACTAAATGGGCACATTCCACATGTCTCAAAACCATTTCATAATTAAGATTTATTTCAATACGCTAAAAGTCTTGCTAACATAGGCCCGCATCTGTTTTAGTAACCTTTTTGTCAAATTGTTTGTCCATCATTCGAAGACAGGTTTACGCCACATATCTTTGGTGGGCCGAAATGCAGTGATATCAGCTGGTTGCAATAGTCGCGTTGCATTCAGATTGCGGCAAAGTTGCGCCGTACTTAAGATAGTAAATAACCCTCTCTCTAGGCACTAAATTTTGAACGTCTGATCACATTTTCTATAGAGGGAAAATAATAGGTTTTACCATCTACTCCAAAGAACAGTGATGCAAGACTTCGATTAGGCATGATCCACCTCATAGACGTTTTATTCTCCCTCTATAAAATGGTTTAGTATGTATGGGGTATTTATTCAAAAACATCACAACATTGATATTTTTATGACATCGAAAACTGTGCCATGACCAGGTCGGCTTTTCAGCTTCTTCGTTTTTTTGACTTTACTTATTTAGTGGGAACTGTAAATTCGCGCGTGGAATGTTAAATGTTAGTGCAGCAGTTATTTCTCTAAAGCGCCCGCTCTTAATAGCGGTATTCTTCATCAATTCAAAATATGAAAAAGTTCAGTCATAATTATTGGCACTACTCAAAGGATATAGTCATTGGCAGTGTCAAGAATAGATTTTGGACAAAAGAAAGGAAGTATAGTGATTGACGTATATGCCAATGATTATGTAGTCAAACAAAGTATAGTCATTGGCACCATTAAAAAATACAATGCTTCTATTTCACAACGATAAAATAACTTTTAATATGCTTTAATGGCGTAAATTAATAAAAATAGACAGAAACTTGCATATAAACTAACCTAAAAATCACATTTTTGTCTCAAAATCTAGCCACAAAACCTTAACTTTTTGTTTAATTTTAACGGATTTGTCCGCACACATTTTTAAAACAGCCCTTATAGGAAAATAGTTGACACTTTAAATATAAATGTGTCTGTTAGTATAAGTTATTATATATCTTAGCAATATCAGTGTAGCTGTGATATAGAAAAAGGATAGCATTCTTAATATTCAGATTAAAATAGCAAAGTGCCAATCATTGAAGGAGTACCAACATTAGTACTGTTTACCCTATTTGAATAAACCTTGAATATAGTTATCAATTCTCACGAAAACTTGACAGTTGACAGAAAATTACCAACTGAAGTTGTCGCTTATAATTTTCGGTGTGCGCGCGCATCGTAAAAAAATTCACTCTCATTATTTTTCTCAAACGTGCCAAAAGAAGTATAACTTCAAAAACTGAAAACAATTCTGCACTAAATCTTGACATAATAAAATTTTGGATAACGTTGGGGAAGATTCTAGCTAGAAGGACGCCTTTACTGTTCAGGTGTTCACCTAAGTAGGTGCCGCCCTCTTTTTTATATTTGTGAGGTATCGATACAGCCACTGCTGTATTCCGGAGTAGGAGAATCATTATAACAACAGGTTGTTAGATATTCCACATTAATACTCAAGTGCAACAATACACCCTTCCTGTCCTTCTGTCCTTCTTCAGTCCTTCTTTTCTGTCCTTCTTTGTTTAGATTTAGCAGCCACCACTTAACATCAAGTGAAAGTAATCACCCTTAAGTCAATTTATCTGACGAGACAGACCTCCATCAAAACTATATTTTTTTTATAGTTTAAGGGTGAAAAACGAGCACACAGTCCACCTGATGGTACGTGTGTGCTGACGCTCATAGACATCTACATCTATACTCGATTAGGAATCAAAATGTAGATGCATTGTCACCCGTGAGGACTAAGATAGAATGCCTCGTTTCCAGTAGAAAGGGTCTCCGGTTCTCTATACTCACCATACGAAGCACAGCAGGGTCAAGCTGCTATTTTACCCTAGTATTCTGTAAGAGCGTGGTACTACACCGGTCGAGTCGGCCCATTCGTGTGGTACAGCCATAACATAGCTGGAGCGTGGTTTTACTACGTTAAAAAACGTTAACGTACAACAGGTGTATAGAATGTGGCTGACAAACGAGCATATGATAATTGAATGCTGTGACCCATAGGCATCTGTATTTATCCTCGACTAAGTATCAAAATACTTAGTCGAGGATAAATACAGATTCTTTGCCACTCCTGAGGAATAAGATGGAATGCCTCGTTTTCAGTGAAAAGGTTCTTCGGTTTCCTATACCCACCATACGAAACACAGCAGCAAAGCTGCTATTTTACGCTGGTACTCTGCGATAGCATGGTCCTACCCCGGTCGCGCCGACCCATTCGTGCTGCAACCATAATATAGCTGTAGCGTTGCTCTGCCAGGTATAAAAGTATTTATGAAAACAATACTAGCACGATATGAACATTACTAATACTTCCATTAACGACTGCAAGTAAGCTAAAAATGCTTGTGTTAGAAGTGTTTCACGGTGGTAGTCAAACCATGGATTCGAATTCAAGACTTTCCAAATTTGCAATCCGCATTCCTAATTCCCATTAGGTCCATTTATTAATTTATTTATTTATTTACTTATTTATTTCTCACCACAAACGACATGGACATTGGTTACATTAGTGTTACATCTCTATTAGGTTTATGTCACTTCCAATTAAAAAGTAACTGCATTTTGCTTTGTAACGGTAGGTATAATAATTAGTAAAATTGCTAGATGGTTTCTAAATGAGCATTTTTATGTCAACCGGTTATTAATTACTTAACTTAAATATAAACTTCATTGAGTACTTCAATATAAGACTAACACAATTTGTAGAAAGGGCAGTCAAAAACCAAAAGAGCAGCAGTTCACTTTACTTGTTAACTCATCAATAGGTATAAATCATGTTGCGGGCTATGTACCTTTTTGCGTTTTTGTTGGCGCTGACAATACAGGGTATGTGATGATTCTGCTTTCATTTATTTAATTTTTAAACTCTGTATTTTTTTAAACCACATTTTGTTTTATTTTAGTGGAATCAAAACCACAGCCTCAGAACTGGCGATCCTACGTGCTACCACAACCTGCAGCAGCGGAACAAGAGATTTCGACTACATCTCCATGTCCTAAAACTGCGCTAGTACCACAACCGTGTCCCCCACCGCCAACGAGACAAGAAATTTGCACCGCATCTCCGTGTTGTACACCCGCACCTACTGAAATAGTACCAAAAGTACCAGAACCGTGTACACCATCTGCATCAAGACAAGAAAGTTCCACCGCATCGCCGTGTTGTACACCCGCGCCGTGTTATACACCCGCGCCGTGTTGTACACCCGCGCCTACTGAAATAGTAGCAAAAGTACCAGAACCGTGTACACCATCTGCATCAAGACAAGAAAGTTCCACCGCATCGCCGTGTTGTACACCCGCGCCGTGTTGTACACCCGCGCCTACTGAAATAGTACCAAAAGTACCAGAACCGTGTACACCATCTGCATCAAGACAAGAAAATTCCACCGCATCGCCGTGTTGTACACCCGCGCCGTGTTGTACACCCGCGCCTACTGAAATAGTACCAAAAGTACCAGAACCGTGTACACCATCTGCATCAAGACAAGAAAGTTCCACCGCTTCGCCGTGTTGTACACCCGCGCCGTGTTGTACACCCGCGCCGTGTTGTACACCCGCGCCTACTGAAATAGTACCAAAAGTACCAGAACCGTGTACACCATCTGCATCAAGACAAGAAAATTCCTCCGCATCTCCGTGTGCTACACCTGGGCCTACTGAAATGCCGTCGATTACGACCAACTGTCGAAATGGTGAAATTTATCCCGAGGCCACGGGTAGTTGTGACCAATTCCTAATGTGCTATAACGGAAAATTCGTTTTATTGATATGCCCAGCTGGTCTGTCTTTCAACCACCAAACAAAGAGCTGCGATTGGCCAGGAAACGTGCCGGGTTGTGGTGCACCAGGTAAATAATATCACGAGAATTTATCATTACATATAATCTAAACGTAATGAGAGAACTAATAGACTCTATTTTTCCAGCAATCTAAGGCGAATAGTTCTATTTGAAAGTAAACGACAAGAGGACGGTAATTGCAGGTATGTAGAATGGGATCCTTGAACTATATAATTTCAAGTTATCAAGCGTAATCTTCTCTTCAACAATGAATGGCGGCAGTAGAGAATCCATTACCCCTTATCATCACATAAGAGGTGTGAGGGTGAGGGGCTACGTAATAAAATGAAACAGGAGTTGCAGCTTCTTGATGACAACTCACAATAATAAAGAAATGCGGTTGGCAACGCACCTGCCGAGCGTGGCAACTATGGCAAAAATTTCCTCTAGATTTGTATACTTTTGATAAGCTGTAATGAATGACTGAATGAATGAAAGCATAAGGTTATGCTTTCATTGAACTTGATTGAACTTGCGTGATACTCATTTTGTGAACAGTAAAATTGTACGAACAATATTGTTGATACGAATGATATCAATAATTGTAATTAAATTGTTAGCGATGCATAGTTTATCATCTCTTCTGCATACTTTATTACTTGGTTGATTATATAAAATAAAATAAGGTATTTTATGTGCAGGTGCTGCATTCTTCCCTTGACACGGTACAAATTTATTACAAGATTAAGATGGATGGCACAAATTTGTCACTCAGATTAGGTTTAATTTATAAAATTGAATGTAAACAATGTTCGGTTAAATAAGATTGAAATAAAATTACTTAAATAAAACATGTGTATATTTTATACCTTAGACTTATAACGCAATGCCTCAAATTTAAAAACAGCATAAAAATTTAATTCAAACTTCGGTTTCGACCAAGGTTTGTAGAAAAACACCAAAAATATACCTAATAAGTAGGTTTCATTGAATGACTTAAAATTGTCCCCTTTCCACAAATCTCATTACATCCTGCATCCATCTACTAATGAGTGAAAAATACCGGACGTTTTTTAAATAAAACTGAACTGACAAACGAGCTTATAGTGCACCTGATGGTAAGTGGCCACTGCAGTTCGTGGATATCTGCAGACAACTTCAAAGAAGGTAGGCTACAGATGCGTTTTCACGTCTCAGAACTAAGGTGGATGCCTCGCAGCCTGTTATTAATTATTATACTGGCTCTCTATACACTGCTATTTGGCGACAGGAACAGGTAAAAGGGTGGACCCTACTCAGACAAGCTCCACGACAGAAGATTAGTTCTACCAACTAGTATTAGGGCTCCGTATAAGCTTACATAAGTATGCAGATTGTTCACCCCCCCCCCCCCCCCGGGAAAAAAACTTAAAGTGTAGTGAAAGAGACGTTTTCCTCTACACCGGTCTGCATCACGGTCGATGCTCAAATTGCAATTAGTAAGTTTATTTAGTGAGAGCGCGGTCCTACCAAGATCGAGCCGACCCATTCGTGCTACAGCTATACTACTAATATAGCTGCAGCATGGCTTTAACACGTATAAACTCTTTGAATATGTTCATAAACTGAACTTTAACTAAACTGAATAGTTACTTAATTTACGTCGTTAAAACTTATACGCAACCTACTACACGCATACACACTCTGTCATACTTCACAGAAGGAGGCTTGACTACACTCTACAACTTTAAATTACTTATTGATTAGTGATCTGTTTTGTATACAGTGAAATGTGTAATCTTAAAGGGAGGAGCGCTGCTGTCTGAAACACAGATATTAAGTTATCTAGTTGTGTCTGAACTATATTTATTGTTCACTGAATTGTATTAATTGTTAAGCTGTATCTCAAAGTGTTTGTATAATATAAATTAAGATATTCTTTGCTTAACATAATAAATTATTATTATTATATCTCAACGGATAAGTAAGCCGCAGTGGCAAAGGATCGGCCATATAGCGCCAAGAACCGACAATCGATGAGGAAATTCTTGAAAAAGTTCGGAATAATTGGTGCTCGGCTGCTTTATGCTCATATTAATTTATAGCAGAGCAATTTTTGTAAAAGTCAATCTGCATTTTAACTAGTTCACTGTCACGTGACCCACATATGAGTCATTGCTATTGTCTAGTGTCTGGAAACCGGACAATGACAGTGTTAGTATTTTGGTTCTGTCCTTATAAATCTTTATTGATGATGATTTTATGTGTATGTGATTTACGATTAATAAGAATATTTATAACCAATATGATGGCATACATCACCCCATTTCTTTCAGCCTTTACGCGGGTGGCGTAAAGGGTGCCAATGGTATAAGCCAAAAAGATGGCTTCCGATAGATGGCGGTGTTATGTCTTCGAATCCTTTAAAGTATACAACAATGCAAGTAATAATGGGTGCTTCATACCATACTCTTATGGTACGAAATCGAATCATAAATTTTTTACATTGTTTCACGCCACACCTACATGAGACGGCATAATAGATCAAGCCACGTTATAATATTTCAAAACGAAAGACATAGGCGTTCCGAAGCTATTCTCTGATACATAAACTTCAAGCCAGAATTCTCGCTAAGACATGGATTTAAATAACTATGGTTCCGTTGACGCAATATATTTCAATCTCGGTAAATCAAAGCCACTAAGCAATTGGTCACTAAATCTTAAAATAGAATCACATCTCAAAAGCAAACAATAACGGTGTTTTCGAGGGGAGACTGCTAGCTTGAATTCAGGCTAGAACCCTACCAAGTAAAGTGTTGTATCTCCTAAAGTATTAAGGAACATTTTATTTTCTTAAGTTTTTGATTGTCACCAATTCTTCACTTAATCTTGACATACTCAAATTTAGAATATCGTTTGGGACGCCATTAAATAAGCATTACCACAAGGAATAGATGTTGAAAGGGGTGTGCAGCCCGCTCTCGATGTCAATCCCTCAACTGAAGGGGTCAAATCAGACAGGAGTTAGTCAATTCATTAACGTTCTACCCCGAAATATAAATCATACCACGTTGGGTTCGGGAGAAACGAGGTGGACGTGACCCCCGTGAATGAGTGTAACGCGAGAACGTCTGTTGCCCTTTCTGAAAAGAAAGGTTAGACGACTAAGATTACGGGTCCTCTTGGAGTGGCCTTGGTCTTGACGTCACTAGTGGACAGTATTTTCATCTAATTTGGAAGGTGATTTAGGAAATGAAACAGTGATTTATCTTCAAAATTTTTCCCATAAGAGTACAATATTGACTTTCACTAATTTCCTATCACTTCCCTATGCGCTTTTCTTTCTTGCTTTAAATATAAACTGGTAGCTGGTCCCGAACGAATTGCCTTACATTGTCGTCTGCTGATGTGCTTATATAACACACAGCAGGTTTCGGGCCTCGGGACATTTCTCCCATTACCCGGGTTCTCCTCACGGATCACTTCTCTGGGCCGGTCCTGGGAGCCGTTGTGGCGTTGTAGGTAATAGTAGCGGTCTGGGGTTCGGTTCCCCGGTCGCTGCATATTGGTGTCAAAATAATAAAAGATCTTAGTTTGCCAGTCAGTGACATTGTGGGTTGTTACTCAACTCCCTAATCTATATAGGGAGGATTTCTCTTGGTAAAGGTCACTCGTCCGGAGGTCGGGCGTGTAGCGGCGCGAAGTTATTCAGGTGTGGGTGTGGCCCGTTAGACTTAACGGCTCTCCCTTTCTTAGCGTATTTACGCTTTTGGTGACTTTTCTCCACTCGTTTCTAAGCTTTCTTTTATGTCCACTTGCATGGGCCATAAATCATGTCGTCATGGCTGATGTCGAAGATCACAGTAGGCTATGTGAATGGCGATGGGTACCGACGTCAAAAAACCTGGCAGACGACGCCACTAAAAGTTTTCCTTCCACCTTCGATGAGAATCATCGCTGGTTTCAAGGACCTGATCCTTGAAACCAGCGATGATACTCATCGAAGGTGAAAGGAAAACTTTTAGTGGCGTCGTTTGCCACGTTTTCAACATCTATTCCTTGTGGTAATGCTTGTTTAATGGCGTCCCAAACGATATTCTAAATTTGAGTATGTCAAGATTAAGTGAAGAATTGGTGACAATCAAAAACTTAAGAAAATAAAATGTTCCTCAATACTTTAGGAGATACAACACTTTACTTGGTAGGGTTCTAGCCTGAATTCAAGCTAGCAGTCTCCCCTCGAAAACACCGTTTTTGTTTGCTTTTGAGATGTGATTCTATTTTAAGATTTAGTGACCATTTGCTTAGTGGCTTTGATTTACCGAGATTGAAATATATTGCGTCAACGGAACCGGAGTTATTTAAATCCATGTCTTAGCGAGAATTCTGGCTTGAAGTTTATGTATCAGAGAATAGCTTCGGAACGCCTATGTCTTTCGTTTTGAAATATTATAACGTGGCTTGATCTATTATGCCGTCTCATGTAGGTGTGGCGTGAAACAATGTAAAAAATTTATGATTCGATTTCGTACCATAAGAGTATGGTATGAAGCACCCATTGTTACTTGCATTGTTGTATACTTTAAAGGACTCGAAGACATAACACCGCCATCTATCGGAAGCCATCTTTTTGGCTTATCCCATTGGCACCCTTTACGCCACCCACGGGGCGAAATGGGGTGATGTATGTCATCATATTGGGTATAAATATTCTTATTAATCGTAAATCACATACACATAAAATCATCATAAATAAAGGTTTATAAGGAAAGAACCAAAATACAGATTAACTTAATGTAGGTTCAACTTAACACTGTCATTGTCCGGTTTCCAGACACTAGACAATAGCAAGCACCTCGAGAACTTTTTCAAGAATTGCCTCATCGATTGTCGGTTCTTAGAGCTATATGGCCGAGCGTTTGCCACTGCGGCTTACTTATCCGTTGGGATATAATAATAATAATAATTTATTATTTCAAGCAAAGAATATCTTAATCTATCTTCTATACATATAATAAAAATGTAAATAGCAGATGTCTGTACATTTTAAATTTTTTTAATAAAAGTGATTGAGGGGTAGTAAAAATAAGTAATTAAATACATTTCTACCATTTTTAGAATTTTCTGTCTGTCTGTCTGTTTGTTTGTTAACGTATCACGTATAAAGTACTAATTTATATCATAAGAATTGTTAAGGAAATTATAAAGAGTATCTTCGGGTTACATTTAGTCTTTATTTCATTAAAATCTAATTTCAAAAAATTCAATAAAATAATCTGAAGTATGGGTTGAATCATCAAGTGCATTTTAAACTAATACCATATCATAAATCATAATTAAATTATGTAAAATAATGTTTTATAATGATATAAATATGTATATCTAAAACGCAGTAAAGAAAAGTATTAAAGAACGTATTAAATATATTATACAAAAATATATTAACCTTATTAACAAAATCTAAAGCACAATAGTTAACCAATTTCATCGATAGATGGCGATGTTGTGCAAATGTAATGCAAATGGCCGGTTGTGGTTTTTTCCTGTAGATGAGTTTTCATATTTTACGTATATATATTATACGTAGTATCATATTAGTCTGTGTATTCCTCGCTGCCCTACTGCGTGTTGACAAACTCAATTTATTCTTTACCGCCGAGTACTCTATGTGGTAAATCAAATTTTAAAAGACCTTTTAACAATTGCGTTGGTTTTGGCGAGGATCAAACTTTATTTTTTGCTTACTGTGCAGGCACTGATTTATAAGTTCTTTTACGTTTTATATAATGTACAAATCGCGTCAATAAATCTCATTTATTTTTAGAATTGATATTAGCAGCGCCATCTCTCTTTAAATATATACATATAATAAAAATGATAACATGTGTCTGTTTTGTACATTGTATATTATATTTTGTGGTTAAAATCATTATGGGAAACTGAAAATAATTAAATAAGTACATTTTTATAATTTTTAGTATAGTCTGTCTGTCTGTTTTTTTATGAACGCGTCACGTCTAAAGTAAACATCTTTTTTTTTTTCAAAAAAATCGTTAAGAAAATCATAAAGCGTATCTTCCAGTTATATTTAATCTTTGTTTTATTGAAATTGGTTAAGATATATAGATAGAATCGAAAGTAATGATTATTATTTTGAAATGTAGGTTCGAATTTGTTCAATGGCGCCATAAAATCTTCATTAAAGTTCAGTTTATGAATATATTCAAATAGTTTGTACGAGTTCGAGCCATGCTGCAGCTATATTAGTAGTATAGTTGTAGCACGAATGGGTCGGCACGACTGGGGTAGAACCGCGCTCTCACAGAGTACCAGCTATTTTACGCTAGTGCTTAACACTGCTGGTTTCGTATGGTGCGTGTAGTGAACCGGAGACCCTTTTTACTGGAAAAAAGGCATTCCATCTTAGTCCTCACGGGTGACAATGCATCTGTATTTTGTTTCTTTGTTAAGGATATATATAGATGTCTATGGGTCACAGTAACCACTTACCATCAGGTGGACTGTGTGCTCGTTTGTTACCCTATACTATAAAAAAAGTTTCCTTTAGCACTCTCTATGTCAATCACTGTGGTTCTACTGCGAATATTGTCTTTACGATCTTATGCTTAGCTCTTCAATGCGCTATATTTTTTTAATAGATGCCAACATCGTCAAGTAGTGGTGGCGGAAGTAAACCCACTACCCCATATCTTGCCGTGGCTGGCTTAATAGGCGATAGAGGGAAATTAAACAAGAGATGGGCAGCAGTATCTTACTGACAGTAAATTACATAATAAAATATTGCGGTTTCCAACACGCCAGTCAAGCTTGGCAACTTTTGATGAATGAATGAATGAACAAAGTCTTTTAAGGTTAAAAAAACGTGTGTGGGTACTTATGTACGCACGTAAGAACTTATACTTCTTTAGCGTAACAAAACAAAAATAACTAAACTAAAACACGTTTTATAGATTAATATATAGGGTAAGCAGTATAATCATTGGCACTTTAAGCGGATTTCTACTTGTAAGTGGTTAATTCTCGTAAATAAACAAATTTATTATATTTTTTATGGTTTTGTTCGATTTTAGTTTAGATAGCCATAAATAAAATAACGCATTACATTTATAAATTTTTTTTTCTTTCTTTAAAAATGTTTAATTAAGTTAAAAATGTAATTAAACTTTTTTCTAGGGAATGTTACAATCATTGGCACTTTAGCATAGTGAATGGCACTGTAAATTAAGTATAATCATTGGCACTATTAGAAGTCTTAAAAAGTTATACCCAGATCTTTCTAAGCCCCATCTTATTGTTATAAGACTTATTGTTAACAAATCTTCTTCAAAAATTTTCCTTAGATCTTCATCTGAAAGCGGTTTCGTTGGTCTACCATGTTTTTTTCTTTCTTCGTATATATTTTTGATGTGACTTTTTTAGTAAAATCTTTCGTGTTTTCTCGATATTTTGTAGAAATAGAACTTTATTTCGGTTTTTCAGATTAAAAATTTAGAGAGTATTATAATGTCAGATTTTTTGGCTTCGTTCGGCTCGTTTTGTCTGCCGACTTCCAAAAAGGAGACGGTACTCAATTCGACTGTACGTTTTTTTATGTGTGTTACCTCATAACTTTTAACTGAGTAAACCGATTTCGATGATTCTTTTTTTATTTAAAAGCTGGTGCTACTCGTGTGATCCTATATGAATTTGATCAAGGTCAGACTAAATATTCTTAATAACTTATATTGAAGTCGGCTGTACAAAATGTTTAATTTTAAATTATTATTTTTCAGTATTTTTGTATATTTGGCTGACTAATTCAATTCTGCATTTTCCGTTTGTGCGCAATTTTTCCATTTCTTTTAGCTCCGCTGCTTCCGAATCTTCACTTGTTAGCACAAATTAACGGCGTTGTTTACCTGCTTTTTGCTTTTTGATACGTATTTGGCAATGAAAAAAGCTATATAAATATTTTTAGGGCTTTCTAAAAGATTTTTGTTCGTTTGGACATCCACCATCACCCATTCACCTCAAACAAATTCTAAATTTGCTGCCAAGTAGATGAAAAACGTAAGGGTTAGTTTTCTTTCTGATACTCAACAATAATCTCTGCAGGTTGTATACGCTCTGGTACTGATAAACCATTATTAAGTGAAATGATACAAGGCAAAT
This sequence comes from Parnassius mnemosyne, assembly GCA_963668995.1. Lineage (NCBI taxonomy): Eukaryota > Metazoa > Arthropoda > Insecta > Lepidoptera > Papilionidae > Parnassius > Parnassius mnemosyne. Next base: position 18,573,260 of record CAVLGL010000115.1, read on the forward strand.
TTGATACAGGTATTTCTGATTCAGTCGTTATTAGTCGTTATTCTAAAAATATTTGGCAACTCGGCGTAATGGCGCGGTACGGTGATCATCTAAAATGGCTTGCTGTGATTTCAAGGGCATCGGACACTTTGTTTAATCCACTTTGTCTGGACTAAATGGGCACATTCCACATGTCTCAAAACCATTTCATAATTAAGATTTATTTCAATACGCTAAAAGTCTTGCTAACATAGGCCCGCATCTGTTTTAGTAACCTTTTTGTCAAATTGTTTGTCCATCATTCGAAGACAGGTTTACGCCACATATCTTTGGTGGGCCGAAATGCAGTGATATCAGCTGGTTGCAATAGTCGCGTTGCATTCAGATTGCGGCAAAGTTGCGCCGTATTTAAGATAGTAAATAACCCTCTCTCTAGGCACTAACTTTTGAACGTCTGATCACATTTTCTATAGAGGGAAAATAATAGGTTTTACCATCTACTCCAAAGAACAGTGATGCAAGACTTCGATTAGGCATGATCCACCTCATAGACGTTTTATTCTCCCTCTATAAAATGGTTTAGTATGTATGGGGTATTTATTCAAAAACATCACAACATTGATATTTTTATGACATCGAAAACTGTGCCAGGACCAGGTCGGCTTTTCAGCTTCTTCGTTTTTTTGACTTTACTTATTTAGTGGGAACTGTAAATTCGCGCGTGGAATGTTAAATGTTAGTGCGGCAGTTATTTCTCTAAAGCGCCCGCTCTTAATAGCGGTATTCTTCATCAATTCAAAATATGAAAAAGTTCAGTCATAATTATTGGCACTACTCAAAGGATATAGTCATTGGCAGTGTCAAGAATAGATTTTGGACAAAAGAAAGGAAGTATAGTGATTGACGTATATGCCAATGATTATGTAGTCAAACAAAGTATAGTCATTGGCACCATTAAAAAATACAATGCTTGTATTTCACAACGATAAAATAACTTTTAATATGCTTTAATGGCGTAAATTAATAAAAATAGACAGAAACTTGCATATAAACTAACCTAAAAATCACATTTTTGTCTCAAAATCTAGCCACAAAACCTTAACTTTTTGTTTAATTTTAACGGATTTGTCCGCACACATTTTTAAAACAGCCCTTATAGGAAAATAGTTGACACTTTAAATATAAATGTGTCTGTTAGTATAAGTTATTATATATCTTAGCAATATCAGTGTAGCTGTGATATAGAAAAAGGATAGCATTCTTAATATTCAGATTAAAATAGCAAAGTGCCAATCATAATTAAACAGTAAACAGTAAACAGTACTAATGAAGGAGTACCAACATTAGTACTGTTTACCCTATTTGAATAAACCTTGAATATAGTTATCAATTCTCACGAAAACTTGACAGTTGACAGAAAATTACCAACTGAAGTTGTCGCTTATAATTTTCGGTGTGCGCGCGCATCGTAAAAAAATTCACTCTCATTATTTTTCTCAAACGTGCCAAAAGAAGTATAACTTCAAAAACTGAAAACAATTCTGCACTAAATCTTGACATAATAAAATTTTGGATAACGTTGGGGAAGATTCTAGCTAGAAGGACGCCTTTACTGTTCAGGTGTTCACCTAAGTAGGTGCCGCCCTCTTTTTTATTTTTGTGAGGTATCGATACAGCCACTGCTGTATTCCGGAGTAGGAGAATCATTATAACAACAGGTTGTTAGATATTCCACATTAATACTCAAGTGCAACAATACACCCTTCCTGTCCTTCTGTCCTTCTTCTGTCCTTCTTTTCTGTCCTTCTTTGTTTAGATTTAGCAGCCACCACTTCACATCAAGTGAAAGTAATCACCCTTAAGTCAATTTATCTGACGAGACAGACCTCCATCAAAACTATATTTTTTTTATAGTTTAAGGGTGAAAAACGAGCACACAGTCCACCTGATGGTACGTGTGTACTACATCGCCATGTCCTAAAACTGCGCTAGTACCACAACCGTGTCCCCCACCGCCAACGAGACAAGAAATTTGCACCGCATCTCCGTGTTGTACACCCGCACCTACTGAAATAGTACCAAAAAAACCAGAACCGTGTACACCATCTGCATCAAGACGAGAAAATTCCACCCCATTGCCGTGTTGTACACCCGCGCCGTGTTATACACCCGCGCCGTGTTGTACACCCGCGCCTACTGAAATAGTAGCAAAAGTACCAGAACCGTGTACACCATCTGCATCAAGACTAGAAAGTTCCACCGCATCGCCGTGTTGTACACCCGCGCCGTGTTGTACACCCGCGCCTACTGAAATAGTACCAAAAGTACCAGAACCGTGTACACCATCTGCATCAAGACAAGAAAATTCCACCGCATCGCCGTGTTGTACACCCGCGCCGTGTTGTACACCCGCGCCTACTGAAATAGTACCAAAAGTACCAGAACCGTGTACACCATCTGCATCAAGACAAGAAAGTTCCACCGCTTCGCCGTGTTGTACACCCGCGCCGTGTTGTACACCCGCGCCTACTGAAATAGTACCAAAAGTACCAGAACCGTGTACACCATCTGCATCAAGACAAGAAAATTCCTCCGCATCTCCGTGTGCTACACCTGGGCCTACTGAAATGCCGTCGATTACGACCAACTGTCGAAATGGTGAAATTTATCCCGAGGCCACGGGTAGTTGTGACCAATTCCTAATGTGCTATAACGGAAAATTCGTTTTATTGATATGCCCAGCTGGTCTGTCTTTCAACCACCAAACAAAGAGCTGCGATTGGCCAGGAAACGTGCCGGGTTGTGGTGCACCAGGTAAATAATATCACGAGAATTTATCATTACATATAATCTAAACGTAATGAGAGAACTAATAGACTCTATTTTTCCAGCAATCTAAGGCGAATAGTTCTATTTGAAAGTAAACGACAAGAGGACGGTAATTGCAGGTATGTAGAATGGGATCCTTGAACTATATAATTTCAAGTTATCAAGCGTAATCTTCTCTTCAACAATGAATGGCGGCGGTAGAGAATCCATTACCCCTTATCATCACATAAGAGGTGTGAGGGTGAGGGGCTACGTAATAAAATGAAACAGGAGTTGCATCTTCTTGATGACAACTCACAATAATAAAAAAATGCGGTTGGCAACGCACCTGCCGAGCGTGGCAACTATGGCAAAAATTTCCTCTAGATTTGTATACTTTTGATAAGCTGTAATGAATGACTGAATGAATGAAAGCATAAGGTTATGCTTTCATTGAACTTGATTGAACTTGCGTGATACTCATTTTGTGAACAGTAAAATTGTACGAACAATATTGTTGATACGAATGATATCAATAATTGTAATTAAATTGTTAGCGATGCATAGTTTATCATCTCTTCTGCATACTTTATTACTTGGTTGATTATATAAAATAAAATAAGGTATTTTATGTGCAGGTGCTGTATTCTTCCCTTGACACGGTACAAATTTATTACAAGATTAAGATGGATGGCACAAATTTGTCACTCAGATTAGGTTTAATTTATAAAATTGAATGTAAACAATGTTCGATTAAATAAGATTGAAATAAAATTACTTAAATAAAACATGTGTATATTTTATACCTTAGACTTATAACGCAATGCCTCAAATTTAAAAACAGCATAAAAATTTAATTCAAACTTCGGTTTCGACCAAGGTTTGTAGAAAAACACCAAAAATATACCTAATAAGTAGGTTTCATTGAATGACTTAAAATTGTCCCCTTTCCACAAATCTCATTACATCCTGCATCCATCTACTAATGAGTGAAAAATACCGGACGTTTTTTAAATAAAACTGAACTGACAAACGAGCTTATAGTGCACCTGATGGTAAGTGGCCACTGCAGTTCGTGGATATCTGCAGACAACTTCAAAGAAGGTAGGCTACAGATGCGTTTTCACGTCTCAGAACTAAGGTGGAATGCCTCGCAGCCTGTTATTAATTATTATACTGGCTCTCTATACACTGCTATTTGGCGACAGGAACAAGTAAAAGGGTGGACCCTACTCAGACAAGCTCCACGACAGAAGATTAGTTCTACCAACTAGTATTAGGGCTCCGTATAAGCTTACATAAGTATGCAGATTGTTCACCCCTCCCGGGAAAAAAACTTAAAGTGTAGTGAAAGAGACGTTTTCCTTTACACCGGTCTGCATCATGGTCGATGCTCAAATTGCAATTAGTAAGTTTATTTAGTGAGAGCGCGGTCCTACCACGATCGAGCCGACCCATTTGTGCTACAGCTATACTACTAATATAGCTGCAGCATGACTTTAACACGTATAAACTCTTTGAATATGTTCATAAACTGAACTTTAACGAAACTGAATAGTTACTTAATTTACGTCGTTAAAACTTATACGCAACCTACTACACGCATACACACTCTGTCATACTTCACAGAAGGAGGCTTGACTACACTCTACAACTTTAAATTACTTATTGATTAGTGATCTGTTTTGTATACGGTGAAATGTGTAATCTTAAAGGGAGGAGCGCTGCTGTCTGAAACACAGATATTAAGTTATCTAGTTGTGTCTGAACTATATTTATTGTTCACTGAATTGTATTAATTGTTAAGCTGTATCTCAAAGTGTTTGTATAATATAAATTAAGATATTCTTTGCTTAACATAATAAATTATTATTATTATATCTCAACGGATAAGTAAGCCGCAGTGGCAAAGGATCGGCCATATAGCGCCAAGAACCGACAATCGATGAGGAAATTCTTGAAAAAGTTCGGAATAATTGGTGCTCGGCTGCTTTATGCTCATATTAATTTATAGCAGAGCAATTTTTGTAAAAGTCAATCTGCATTTTAACTAGTTCACTGTCACGTGACCCACATATGAGTCATTGCTATTGTCTAGTGTCTGGAAACCGGACAATGACAGTGTTAGTATTTTGGTTCTGTCCTTATAAATCTTTATTGATGATGATTTTATGTGTATGTGATTTACGATTAATAAGAATATTTATAACCAATATGATGGCATACATCACCCCATTTCTTTCAGCCTTTACGCGGGTGGCGTAAAGGGTGCCAATGGTATAAGCCAAAAAGATGGCTTCCGATAGATGGCGGTGTTATGTCTTCGAGTCCTTTAAAGTATACAACAATGCAAGTAATAATGGGTGCTTCATACCATACTCTTATGGTACGAAATCGAATCATAAATTTTTTACATTGTTTCACGCCACACCTACATGAGACGGCATAATAGATCAAGCCACGTTATAATATTTCAAAACGAAAGACATAGGCGTTCCGAAGCTATTCTCTGATACATAAACTTCAAGCCAGAATTCTCGCTAAGACATGGATTTAAATAACTATGGTTCCGTTGACGCAATATATTTCAATCTCGGTAAATCAAAGCCACTAAGCAATTGGTCACTAAATCTTAAAATAGAATCACATCTCAAAAGCAAACAATAACGGTGTTTTCGAGGGGAGACTGCTAGCTTGAATTCAGGCTAGAACCCTACCAAGTAAAGTGTTGTATCTCCTAAAGTATTAAGGAACATTTTATTTTCTTAAGTTTTTGATTGTCACCAATTCTTCACTTAATCTTGACATACTCAAATTTAGAATATCGTTTGGGACGCCATTAAATAAGCATTACCACAAGGAATAGATGTTGAAAGGGGTGTGCAGCCCGCTCTCGATGTCAATCCCTCAACTGAAGGGGTCAAATCAGACAGGAGTTAGTCAATTCATTAACGTTCTACCCCGAAATATAAATCATACCACGTTGGGTTCGGGAGAAACGAGGTGGACGTGACCCCCGTGAATGAGTGTAACGCGAGAACGTCTGTTGCCCTTTCTGAAAAGAAAGGTTAGACGACTAAGATTACGGGTCCTCTTGGAGTGGCCTTGGTCTTGACGTCACTAGTGGACAGTATTTTCATCTAATTTGGAAGGTGATTTAGGAAATGAAACAGTGATTTATCTTCAAAATTTTTCCCATAAGAGTACAATATTGACTTTCACTAATTTCCTATCACTTCCCTATGCGCTTTTCTTTCTTGCTTTAAATATAAACTGGTAGCTGGTCCCGAACGAATTGCCTTACATTGTCGTCTGCTGATGTGCTTATATAACACACAGCAGGTTTCGGGCCTCGGGACATTTCTCCCATTACCCGGGTTCTCCTCACGGATCACTTCTCTGGGCCGGTCCTGGGAGCCGTTGTGGCGTTGTAGGTAATAGTAGCGGTCTGGGGTTCGGTTCCCCGGTCGCTGCATATTGGTGTCAAAATAATAAAAGATCTTAGTTTGCCAGTCAGTGACATTGTGGGTTGTTACTCAACTCCCTAATCTATATAGGGAGGATTTCTCTTGGTAAAGGTCACTCGTCCGGAGGTCGGGCGTGTAGCGGCGCGAAGTTATTCAGGTGTGGGTGTGGCCCGTTAGACTTAACGGCTCTCCCTTTCTTAGCGTATTTACGCTTTTGGTGACTTTTCTCCACTCGTTTCTAAGCTTTCTTTTATGTCCACTTGCATGGGCCATAAATCATGTCGTCATGGCTGATGTCGAAGATCACAGTAGGCTATGTGAATGGCGATGGGTACCGACGTCAAAAAACCTGGCAGACGACGCCACTAAAAGTTTTCCTTCCACCTTCGATGAGAATCATCGCTGGTTTCAAGGACCTGATCCTTGAAACCAGCGATGATACTCATCGAAGGTGAAAGGAAAACTTTTAGTGGCGTCGTTTGCCACGTTTTCAACATCTATTCCTTGTGGTAATGCTTGTTTAATGGCGTCCCAAACGATATTCTAAATTTGAGTATGTCAAGATTAAGTGAAGAATTGGTGACAATCAAAAACTTAAGAAAATAAAATGTTCCTCAATACTTTAGGAGATACAACACTTTACTTGGTAGGGTTCTAGCCTGAATTCAAGCTAGCAGTCTCCCCTCGAAAACACCGTTTTTGTTTGCTTTTGAGATGTGATTCTATTTTAAGATTTAGTGACCATTTGCTTAGTGGCTTTGATTTACCGAGATTGAAATATATTGCGTCAACGGAACCGGAGTTATTTAAATCCATGTCTTAGCGAGAATTCTGGCTTGAAGTTTATGTATCAGAGAATAGCTTCGGAACGCCTATGTCTTTCGTTTTGAAATATTATAACGTGGCTTGATCTATTATGCCGTCTCATGTAGGTGTGGCGTGAAACAATGTAAAAAATTTATGATTCGATTTCGTACCATAAGAGTATGGTATGAAGCACCCATTGTTACTTGCATTGTTGTATACTTTAAAGGACTCGAAGACATAACACCGCCATCTATCGGAAGCCATCTTTTTGGCTTATCCCATTGGCACCCTTTACGCCACCCACGGGGCGAAATGGGGTGATGTATGTCATCATATTGGGTATAAATATTCTTATTAATCGTAAATCACATATACATAAAATCATCATAAATAAAGGTTTATAAGGAAAGAACCAAAATACAGATTAACTTAATGTAGGTTCAACTTAACACTGTCATTGTCCGGTTTCCAGACACTAGACAATAGCAAGCACCTCGAGAACTTTTTCAAGAATTGCCTCATCGATTGTCGGTTCTTAGAGCTATATGGCCGAGCGTTTGCCACTGCGGCTTACTTATCCGTTGGGATATAATAATAATAATAATTTATTATTTCAAGCAAAGAATATCTTAATCTATCTTCTATACATATAATAAAAATGTAAATAGCAGATGTCTGTACATTTTAAATTTTTTTAATAAAAGTGATTGAGGGGTAGTAAAAATAAGTAATTAAATACATTTCTACCATTTTTAGAATTTTCTGTCTGTCTGTCTGTTTGTTTGTTAACGTATCACGTATAAAGTACTAATTTATATCATAAGAATTGTTAAGGAAATTATAAAGAGTATCTTCGGGTTACATTTAGTCTTTATTTCATTAAAATCTAATTTCAAAAAATTCAATAAAATAATCTGAAGTATGGGTTGAATCATCAAGTGCATTTTAAACTAATACCATATCATAAATCATAATTAAATTATGTAAAATAATGTTTTATAATGATATAAATATGTATATCTAAAACGCAGTAAAGAAAAGTATTAAAGAACGTATTAAATATATTATACAAAAATATATTAACCTTATTAACAAAATCTAAAGCACAATAGTTAACCAATTTCATCGATAGATGGCGATGTTGTGCAAATGTAATGCAAATGGCCGGTTGTGGTTTTTTCCTGTAGATGAGTTTTCATATTTTACGTATATATATTATACGTAGTATCATATTAGTCTGTGTATTCCTCGCTGCCCTACTGCGTGTTGACAAACTCAATTTATTCTTTACCGCCGAGTACTCTATGTGGTAAATCAAATTTTAAAAGACCTTTTAACAATTGCGTTGGTTTTGGCGAGGATCAAACTTTATTTTTTGCTTACTGTGCAGGCACTGATTTATAAGTTCTTTTACGTTTTATATAATGTACAAATCGCGTCAATAAATCTCATTTATTTTTAGAATTGATATTAGCAGCGCCATCTCTCTTTAAATATATACATATAATAAAAATGATAACATGTGTCTGTTTTGTACATTGTATATTATATTTTGTGGTTAAAATCATTATGGGAAACTGAAAATAATTAAATAAGTACATTTTTATAATTTTTAGTATAGTCTGTCTGTCTGTTTTTTTATGAACGCGTCACGTCTAAAGTAAACATCTTTTTTTTTTTCAAAAAAATCGTTAAGAAAATCATAAAGCGTATCTTCCAGTTATATTTAATCTTTGTTTTATTGAAATTGGTTAAGATATATAGATAGAATCGAAAGTAATGATTATTATTTTGAAATGTAGGTTCGAATTTGTTCAATGGCGCCATAAAATCTTCATTAAAGTTCAGTTTATGAATATATTCAAATAGTTTGTACGAGTTCGAGCCATGCTGCAGCTATATTAGTAGTATAGTTGTAGTACGAATGGATCGGCACGGTAGAACGGTAGAACCGCGCTCTCACAGAGTACCAGCTATTTTACGCTAGTGCTTAACACTGCTGGTTTCGTATGGTGCGTGTAGTGAACCGGAGACCCTTTTTACTTGAAAAAAGGCATTCCATCTTAGTCCTCACGGGTGACAATGCATCTGTATTTTGTTTCTTTGTTAAGGATATATATAGATGTCTATGGGTCACAGTAACCACTTACCATCAGGTGGACTGTGTGCTCGTTTGTTACCCTATACTATAAAAAAAGTTTCCTTTAGCACTCTCTATGTCAATCACTGTGGTTCTACTGCGAATATTGTCTTTACGATCTTATGCTTAGCTCTTCAATGCGCTATATTTTTTTAATAGATGCCAACATCGTCAAGTAGTGGTGGCGGAAGTAAACCCACTACCCCATATCTTGCCGTGGCTGGCTTAATAGGCGATAGAGGGAAATTAAACAAGAGATGGGCAGCAGTATCTTACTGACAGTAAATTACATAATAAAATATTGCGGTTTCCAACACGCCAGTCAAGCTTGGCAACTTTTGATGAATGAATGAATGAACAAAGTCTTTTAAGGTTAAAAAAACGTGTGTGGGTACTTATGTACGCACGTAAGAACTTATACTTCTTTAGCGTAACAAAACAAAAATAACTAAACTAAAACACGTTTTATAGATTAATATATAGGGTAAGCAGTATAATCATTGGCACTTTAAGCGGATTTCTACTTGTAAGTGGTTAATTCTCGTAAATAAACAAATTTATTATATTTTTTATGGTTTTGTTCGATTTTAGTTTAGATAGCCATAAATAAAATAACGCATTACATTTATAAATTTTTTTTTCTTTCTTTAAAAATGTTTAATTAAGTTAAAAATGTAATTAAACTTTTTTCTAGGGAATGTTACAATCATTGGCACTTTAGCATAGTGAATGGCACTGTAAATTAAGTATAATCATTGGCACTATTAGAAGTCTTAAAAAGTTATACCCAGATCTTTCTAAGCCCCATCTTATTGTTATAAGACTTATTGTTAACAAATCTTCTTCAAAAATTTTCCTTAGATCTTCATCTGAAAGCGGTTTCGTTGGTCTACCATGTTTTTTTCTTTCTTCGTATATATTTTTGATGTGACTTTTTTAGTAAAATCTTTCGTGTTTTCTCGATATTTTGTAGAAATAGAACTTTATTTCGGTTTTTCAGATTAAAAATTTAGAGAGTATTATAATGTCAGATTTTTTGGCTTCGTTCGGCTCGTTTTGTCTGCCGACTTCCAAAAAGGAGACGGTACTCAATTCGACTGTACGTTTTTTTATGTGTGTTACCTCATAACTTTTAACTGAGTAAACCGATTTCGATGATTCTTTTTTTATTTAAAAGCTGGTGCTACTCGTGTGATCCTATATGAATTTGATCAAGGTCAGACTAAATATTCTTAATAACTTATATTGAAGTCGGCTGTACAAAATGTTTAATTTTAAATTATTATTTTTCAGTATTTTTGTATATTTGGCTGACTAATTCAATTCTGCATTTTCCGTTTGTGCGCAATTTTTCCATTTCTTTTAGCTCCGCTGCTTCCGAATCTTCACTTGTTAGCACAAATTAACGGCGTTGTTTACCTGCTTTTTGCTTTTTGATACGTATTTGGCAATGAAAAAAGCTATATAAATATTTTTAGGGCTTTCTAAAAGATTTTTGTTCGTTTGGACATCCACCATCACCCATTCACCTCAAACAAATTCTAAATTTGCTGCCAAGTAGATGAAAAACGTAAGGGTTAGTTTTCTTTCTGATACTCAACAATAATCTCTGCAGGTTGTATACGCTCTGGTACTGATAAACCATTATTAAGTGAAATGATACAAGGCAAATTTGATACAGGTATTTCTGATTCAGTCGTTATTAGTCGTTATTCTAAAAATATTTGGCAACTCGGCGTAATGGCGCGGTACGGTGATCATCTAAAATGGCTTGCTGTGATTTCAAGGGCATCGGACACTTTGTTTAATCCACTTTGTCTGGACTAAATGGGCACATTCCACATGTCTCAAAACCATTTCATAATTAAGATTTATTTCAATACGCTAAAAGTCTTGCTAACATAGGCCCGCATCTGTTTTAGTAACCTTTTTGTCAAATTGTTTGTCCATCATTCGAAGACAGGTTTACGCCACATATCTTTGGTGGGCCGAAATGCAGTGATATCAGCTGGTTGCAATAGTCGCGTTGCATTCAGATTGCGGCAAAGTTGCGCCGTATTTAAGATAGTAAATAACCCTCTCTCTAGGCACTAACTTTTGAACGTCTGATCACATTTTCTATAGAGGGAAAATAATAGGTTTTACCATCTACTCCAAAGAACAGTGATGCAAGACTTCGATTAGGCATGATCCACCTCATAGACGTTTTATTCTCCCTCTATAAAATGGTTTAGTATGTATGGGGTATTTATTCAAAAACATCACAACATTGATATTTTTATGACATCGAAAACTGTGCCAGGACCAGGTCGGCTTTTCAGCTTCTTCGTTTTTTTGACTTTACTTATTTAGTGGGAACTGTAAATTCGCGCGTGGAATGTTAAATGTTAGTGCGGCAGTTATTTCTCTAAAGCGCCCGCTCTTAATAGCGGTATTCTTCATCAATTCAAAATATGAAAAAGTTCAGTCATAATTATTGGCACTACTCAAAGGATATAGTCATTGGCAGTGTCAAGAATAGATTTTGGACAAAAGAAAGGAAGTATAGTGATTGACGTATATGCCAATGATTATGTAGTCAAACAAAGTATAGTCATTGGCACCATTAAAAAATACAATGCTTGTATTTCACAACGATAAAATAACTTTTAATATGCTTTAATGGCGTAAATTAATAAAAATAGACAGAAACTTGCATATAAACTAACCTAAAAATCACATTTTTGTCTCAAAATCTAGCCACAAAACCTTAACTTTTTGTTTAATTTTAACGGATTTGTCCGCACACATTTTTAAAACAGCCCTTATAGGAAAATAGTTGACACTTTAAATATAAATGTGTCTGTTAGTATAAGTTATTATATATCTTAGCAATATCAGTGTAGCTGTGATATAGAAAAAGGATAGCATTCTTAATATTCAGATTAAAATAGCAAAGTGCCAATCATTGAAGGAGTACCAACATTAGTACTGTTTACCCTATTTGAATAAACCTTGAATATAGTTATCAATTCTCACGAAAACTTGACAGTTGACAGAAAATTACCAACTGAAGTTGTCGCTTATAATTTTCGGTGTGCGCGCGCATCGTAAAAAAATTCACTCTCATTATTTTTCTCAAACGTGCCAAAAGAAGTATAACTTCAAAAACTGAAAACAATTCTGCACTAAATCTTGACATAATAAAATTTTGGATAACGTTGGGGAAGATTCTAGCTAGAAGGACGCCTTTACTGTTCAGGTGTTCACCTAAGTAGGTGCCGCCCTCTTTTTTATTTTTGTGAGGTATCGATACAGCCACTGCTGTATTCCGGAGTAGGAGAATCATTATAACAACAGGTTGTTAGATATTCCACATTAATACTCAAGTGCAACAATACACCCTTCCTGTCCTTCTGTCCTTCTTCTGTCCTTCTTTTCTGTCCTTCTTTGTTTAGATTTAGCAGCCACCACTTCACATCAAGTGAAAGTAATCACCCTTAAGTCAATTTATCTGACGAGACAGACCTCCATCAAAACTATATTTTTTTTATAGTTTAAGGGTGAAAAACGAGCACACAGTCCACCTGATGGTACGTGTGTACTACATCGCCATGTCCTAAAACTGCGCTAGTACCACAACCGTGTCCCCCACCGCCAACGAGACAAGAAATTTGCACCGCATCTCCGTGTTGTACACCCGCACCTACTGAAATAGTACCAAAAAAACCAGAACCGTGTACACCATCTGCATCAAGACGAGAAAATTCCACCCCATTGCCGTGTTGTACACCCGCGCCGTGTTATACACCCGCGCCGTGTTGTACACCCGCGCCTACTGAAATAGTAGCAAAAGTACCAGAACCGTGTACACCATCTGCATCAAGACTAGAAAGTTCCACCGCATCGCCGTGTTGTACACCCGCGCCGTGTTGTACACCCGCGCCTACTGAAATAGTACCAAAAGTACCAGAACCGTGTACACCATCTGCATCAAGACAAGAAAATTCCACCGCATCGCCGTGTTGTACACCCGCGCCGTGTTGTACACCCGCGCCTACTGAAATAGTACCAAAAGTACCAGAACCGTGTACACCATCTGCATCAAGACAAGAAAGTTCCACCGCTTCGCCGTGTTGTACACCCGCGCCGTGTTGTACACCCGCGCCTACTGAAATAGTACCAAAAGTACCAGAACCGTGTACACCATCTGCATCAAGACAAGAAAATTCCTCCGCATCTCCGTGTGCTACACCTGGGCCTACTGAAATGCCGTCGATTACGACCAACTGTCGAAATGGTGAAATTTATCCCGAGGCCACGGGTAGTTGTGACCAATTCCTAATGTGCTATAACGGAAAATTCGTTTTATTGATATGCCCAGCTGGTCTGTCTTTCAACCACCAAACAAAGAGCTGCGATTGGCCAGGAAACGTGCCGGGTTGTGGTGCACCAGGTAAATAATATCACGAGAATTTATCATTACATATAATCTAAACGTAATGAGAGAACTAATAGACTCTATTTTTCCAGCAATCTAAGGCGAATAGTTCTATTTGAAAGTAAACGACAAGAGGACGGTAATTGCAGGTATGTAGAATGGGATCCTTGAACTATATAATTTCAAGTTATCAAGCGTAATCTTCTCTTCAACAATGAATGGCGGCGGTAGAGAATCCATTACCCCTTATCATCACATAAGAGGTGTGAGGGTGAGGGGCTACGTAATAAAATGAAACAGGAGTTGCATCTTCTTGATGACAACTCACAATAATAAAAAAATGCGGTTGGCAACGCACCTGCCGAGCGTGGCAACTATGGCAAAAATTTCCTCTAGATTTGTATACTTTTGATAAGCTGTAATGAATGACTGAATGAATGAAAGCATAAGGTTATGCTTTCATTGAACTTGATTGAACTTGCGTGATACTCATTTTGTGAACAGTAAAATTGTACGAACAATATTGTTGATACGAATGATATCAATAATTGTAATTAAATTGTTAGCGATGCATAGTTTATCATCTCTTCTGCATACTTTATTACTTGGTTGATTATATAAAATAAAATAAGGTATTTTATGTGCAGGTGCTGTATTCTTCCCTTGACACGGTACAAATTTATTACAAGATTAAGATGGATGGCACAAATTTGTCACTCAGATTAGGTTTAATTTATAAAATTGAATGTAAACAATGTTCGATTAAATAAGATTGAAATAAAATTACTTAAATAAAACATGTGTATATTTTATACCTTAGACTTATAACGCAATGCCTCAAATTTAAAAACAGCATAAAAATTTAATTCAAACTTCGGTTTCGACCAAGGTTTGTAGAAAAACACCAAAAATATACCTAATAAGTAGGTTTCATTGAATGACTTAAAATTGTCCCCTTTCCACAAATCTCATTACATCCTGCATCCATCTACTAATGAGTGAAAAATACCGGACGTTTTTTAAATAAAACTGAACTGACAAACGAGCTTATAGTGCACCTGATGGTAAGTGGCCACTGCAGTTCGTGGATATCTGCAGACAACTTCAAAGAAGGTAGGCTACAGATGCGTTTTCACGTCTCAGAACTAAGGTGGAATGCCTCGCAGCCTGTTATTAATTATTATACTGGCTCTCTATACACTGCTATTTGGCGACAGGAACAAGTAAAAGGGTGGACCCTACTCAGACAAGCTCCACGACAGAAGATTAGTTCTACCAACTAGTATTAGGGCTCCGTATAAGCTTACATAAGTATGCAGATTGTTCACCCCTCCCGGGAAAAAAACTTAAAGTGTAGTGAAAGAGACGTTTTCCTTTACACCGGTCTGCATCATGGTCGATGCTCAAATTGCAATTAGTAAGTTTATTTAGTGAGAGCGCGGTCCTACCACGATCGAGCCGACCCATTTGTGCTACAGCTATACTACTAATATAGCTGCAGCATGACTTTAACACGTATAAACTCTTTGAATATGTTCATAAACTGAACTTTAACGAAACTGAATAGTTACTTAATTTACGTCGTTAAAACTTATACGCAACCTACTACACGCATACACACTCTGTCATACTTCACAGAAGGAGGCTTGACTACACTCTACAACTTTAAATTACTTATTGATTAGTGATCTGTTTTGTATACGGTGAAATGTGTAATCTTAAAGGGAGGAGCGCTGCTGTCTGAAACACAGATATTAAGTTATCTAGTTGTGTCTGAACTATATTTATTGTTCACTGAATTGTATTAATTGTTAAGCTGTATCTCAAAGTGTTTGTATAATATAAATTAAGATATTCTTTGCTTAACATAATAAATTATTATTATTATATCTCAACGGATAAGTAAGCCGCAGTGGCAAAGGATCGGCCATATAGCGCCAAGAACCGACAATCGATGAGGAAATTCTTGAAAAAGTTCGGAATAATTGGTGCTCGGCTGCTTTATGCTCATATTAATTTATAGCAGAGCAATTTTTGTAAAAGTCAATCTGCATTTTAACTAGTTCACTGTCACGTGACCCACATATGAGTCATTGCTATTGTCTAGTGTCTGGAAACCGGACAATGACAGTGTTAGTATTTTGGTTCTGTCCTTATAAATCTTTATTGATGATGATTTTATGTGTATGTGATTTACGATTAATAAGAATATTTATAACCAATATGATGGCATACATCACCCCATTTCTTTCAGCCTTTACGCGGGTGGCGTAAAGGGTGCCAATGGTATAAGCCAAAAAGATGGCTTCCGATAGATGGCGGTGTTATGTCTTCGAGTCCTTTAAAGTATACAACAATGCAAGTAATAATGGGTGCTTCATACCATACTCTTATGGTACGAAATCGAATCATAAATTTTTTACATTGTTTCACGCCACACCTACATGAGACGGCATAATAGATCAAGCCACGTTATAATATTTCAAAACGAAAGACATAGGCGTTCCGAAGCTATTCTCTGATACATAAACTTCAAGCCAGAATTCTCGCTAAGACATGGATTTAAATAACTATGGTTCCGTTGACGCAATATATTTCAATCTCGGTAAATCAAAGCCACTAAGCAATTGGTCACTAAATCTTAAAATAGAATCACATCTCAAAAGCAAACAATAACGGTGTTTTCGAGGGGAGACTGCTAGCTTGAATTCAGGCTAGAACCCTACCAAGTAAAGTGTTGTATCT
Organism: Parnassius mnemosyne; assembly: GCA_963668995.1. Taxonomy (NCBI): domain Eukaryota; kingdom Metazoa; phylum Arthropoda; class Insecta; order Lepidoptera; family Papilionidae; genus Parnassius; species Parnassius mnemosyne. The sequence continues at coordinate 18,589,626 of CAVLGL010000115.1, forward strand.
CCTAAAGTATTAAGGAACATTTTATTTTCTTAAGTTTTTGATTGTCACCAATTCTTCACTTAATCTTGACATACTCAAATTTAGAATATCGTTTGGGACGCCATTAAATAAGCATTACCACAAGGAATAGATGTTGAAAGGGGTGTGCAGCCCGCTCTCGATGTCAATCCCTCAACTGAAGGGGTCAAATCAGACAGGAGTTAGTCAATTCATTAACGTTCTACCCCGAAATATAAATCATACCACGTTGGGTTCGGGAGAAACGAGGTGGACGTGACCCCCGTGAATGAGTGTAACGCGAGAACGTCTGTTGCCCTTTCTGAAAAGAAAGGTTAGACGACTAAGATTACGGGTCCTCTTGGAGTGGCCTTGGTCTTGACGTCACTAGTGGACAGTATTTTCATCTAATTTGGAAGGTGATTTAGGAAATGAAACAGTGATTTATCTTCAAAATTTTTCCCATAAGAGTACAATATTGACTTTCACTAATTTCCTATCACTTCCCTATGCGCTTTTCTTTCTTGCTTTAAATATAAACTGGTAGCTGGTCCCGAACGAATTGCCTTACATTGTCGTCTGCTGATGTGCTTATATAACACACAGCAGGTTTCGGGCCTCGGGACATTTCTCCCATTACCCGGGTTCTCCTCACGGATCACTTCTCTGGGCCGGTCCTGGGAGCCGTTGTGGCGTTGTAGGTAATAGTAGCGGTCTGGGGTTCGGTTCCCCGGTCGCTGCATATTGGTGTCAAAATAATAAAAGATCTTAGTTTGCCAGTCAGTGACATTGTGGGTTGTTACTCAACTCCCTAATCTATATAGGGAGGATTTCTCTTGGTAAAGGTCACTCGTCCGGAGGTCGGGCGTGTAGCGGCGCGAAGTTATTCAGGTGTGGGTGTGGCCCGTTAGACTTAACGGCTCTCCCTTTCTTAGCGTATTTACGCTTTTGGTGACTTTTCTCCACTCGTTTCTAAGCTTTCTTTTATGTCCACTTGCATGGGCCATAAATCATGTCGTCATGGCTGATGTCGAAGATCACAGTAGGCTATGTGAATGGCGATGGGTACCGACGTCAAAAAACCTGGCAGACGACGCCACTAAAAGTTTTCCTTCCACCTTCGATGAGAATCATCGCTGGTTTCAAGGACCTGATCCTTGAAACCAGCGATGATACTCATCGAAGGTGAAAGGAAAACTTTTAGTGGCGTCGTTTGCCACGTTTTCAACATCTATTCCTTGTGGTAATGCTTGTTTAATGGCGTCCCAAACGATATTCTAAATTTGAGTATGTCAAGATTAAGTGAAGAATTGGTGACAATCAAAAACTTAAGAAAATAAAATGTTCCTCAATACTTTAGGAGATACAACACTTTACTTGGTAGGGTTCTAGCCTGAATTCAAGCTAGCAGTCTCCCCTCGAAAACACCGTTTTTGTTTGCTTTTGAGATGTGATTCTATTTTAAGATTTAGTGACCATTTGCTTAGTGGCTTTGATTTACCGAGATTGAAATATATTGCGTCAACGGAACCGGAGTTATTTAAATCCATGTCTTAGCGAGAATTCTGGCTTGAAGTTTATGTATCAGAGAATAGCTTCGGAACGCCTATGTCTTTCGTTTTGAAATATTATAACGTGGCTTGATCTATTATGCCGTCTCATGTAGGTGTGGCGTGAAACAATGTAAAAAATTTATGATTCGATTTCGTACCATAAGAGTATGGTATGAAGCACCCATTGTTACTTGCATTGTTGTATACTTTAAAGGACTCGAAGACATAACACCGCCATCTATCGGAAGCCATCTTTTTGGCTTATCCCATTGGCACCCTTTACGCCACCCACGGGGCGAAATGGGGTGATGTATGTCATCATATTGGGTATAAATATTCTTATTAATCGTAAATCACATACACATAAAATCATCATAAATAAAGGTTTATAAGGAAAGAACCAAAATACAGATTAACTTAATGTAGGTTCAACTTAACACTGTCATTGTCCGGTTTCCAGACACTAGACAATAGCAAGCACCTCGAGAACTTTTTCAAGAATTGCCTCATCGATTGTCGGTTCTTAGAGCTATATGGCCGAGCGTTTGCCACTGCGGCTTACTTATCCGTTGGGATATAATAATAATAATAATTTATTATTTCAAGCAAAGAATATCTTAATCTATCTTCTATACATATAATAAAAATGTAAATAGCAGATGTCTGTACATTTTAAATTTTTTTAATAAAAGTGATTGAGGGGTAGTAAAAATAAGTAATTAAATACATTTCTACCATTTTTAGAATTTTCTGTCTGTCTGTCTGTTTGTTTGTTAACGTATCACGTATAAAGTACTAATTTATATCATAAGAATTGTTAAGGAAATTATAAAGAGTATCTTCGGGTTACATTTAGTCTTTATTTCATTAAAATCTAATTTCAAAAAATTCAATAAAATAATCTGAAGTATGGGTTGAATCATCAAGTGCATTTTAAACTAATACCATATCATAAATCATAATTAAATTATGTAAAATAATGTTTTATAATGATATAAATATGTATATCTAAAACGCAGTAAAGAAAAGTATTAAAGAACGTATTAAATATATTATACAAAAATATATTAACCTTATTAACAAAATCTAAAGCACAATAGTTAACCAATTTCATCGATAGATGGCGATGTTGTGCAAATGTAATGCAAATGGCCGGTTGTGGTTTTTTCCTGTAGATGAGTTTTCATATTTTACGTATATATATTATACGTAGTATCATATTAGTCTGTGTATTCCTCGCTGCCCTACTGCGTGTTGACAAACTCAATTTATTCTTTACCGCCGAGTACTCTATGTGGTAAATCAAATTTTAAAAGACCTTTTAACAATTGCGTTGGTTTTGGCGAGGATCAAACTTTATTTTTTGCTTACTGTGCAGGCACTGATTTATAAGTTCTTTTACGTTTTATATAATGTACAAATCGCGTCAATAAATCTCATTTATTTTTAGAATTGATATTAGCAGCGCCATCTCTCTTTAAATATATACATATAATAAAAATGATAACATGTGTCTGTTTTGTACATTGTATATTATATTTTGTGGTTAAAATCATTATGGGAAACTGAAAATAATTAAATAAGTACATTTTTATAATTTTTAGTATAGTCTGTCTGTCTGTTTTTTTATGAACGCGTCACGTCTAAAGTAAACATCTTTTTTTTTCTTCAAAAAAATCGTTAAGAAAATCATAAAGCGTATCTTCCAGTTATATTTAATCTTTGCTTTATTGAAATTGGTTAATATATATAGATAGAATCGAAAGTAATGATTATTATTTTGAAATGTAGGTTCGAATTTGTTCAATGGCGCCATAAAATCTTCATTAAAGTTCAGTTTATGAATATATTCAAATAGTTTGTACGAGTTCGAGCCATGCTGCAGCTATATTAGTAGTATAGTTGTAGTACGAATGGGTCGGCACGGTAGAACGGTAGAACCGCGCTCTCACAGAGTACCAGCTATTTTACGCTAGTGCTTAACACTGCTGGTTTCGTATGGTGCGTGTAGTGAACCGGAGACCCTTTTTACTGGAAAAAAGGCATTCCATCTTAGTCCTCACGGGTGACAATGCATCTGTATTTTGTTTCTTTATTAAGGATATATATAGATATCTATGGGTCACAGTAACCACTTACCATCAGGTGGACTGTGTGCTCGTTTGTTACCCTATACTATAAAAAAAGTTTCCTTTAGCACTCTCTATGTCAATCACTGTGGTTCTACTGCGAATATTGTCTTTACGATCTTATGCTTAGCTCTTCAATGCGCTATATTTTTTTAATAGATGCCAACATCGTCAAGTAGTGGTAGCGGAAGTAAACCCACTACCCCATATCTTGCCGTGGCTGGCTTAATAGGCGATAGAGGGAAATTAAACAAGAGATGGGCAGCAGTATCTTCCTGACAGTAAATTACATAATAAAATATTGCGGTTTCCAACACGCCAGTCAAGCTTGGCAACTTTTGATGAATGAATGAATGAACAAAGTTTTTTAAGGTTAAAAAAACGTGTGTGGGTACTTATGTACGCACGTAAGAACTTATACTTCTTTAGCGTAACAAAACAAAAATAACTAAACTAAAATACGTTTTATAGATTAATATATAGGGTAAGCAGTATAATCATTGGCACTTTAAGCGGATTTCTACTTGTAAGTGGTTAATCCTCGTAAATAAACAAATTTATTATATTTTTTATGGTATTATTTGATTTTAGTTTAGATAGCCATAAATAAAATAACGCATTACATTTATAAATTTTTTTTCTTTCTTTAAAAATGTTTAATTAAGTTAAAAATGTAATTAAACTTTTTTCTAGGGAATGTTACAATCATTGGCACTTTAGCATAGTGAATGGCACTGTAAATTAAGTATAATCATTGGCACTATTAGAAGTCTTAAAAAGTTATACCCAGATCTTTCTAATCCCCATCTTATTGTTATAAGACTTATTGTTAACAAATCTTCTTCAAAAATTTTCCTTAGATCTTCATCTGAAAGCGGTTTCGTTGGTCTACCGTGTTTTTTTCTTTCTTCGTATATATTTTTGATGTGACTTTTTTAGTAAAATCTTTCGTGTTTTCTCGATATTTTGCAGAAATAGAACTTTATTTCGGTTTTTCAGATTAAAAATTTAGAGAGTATTATAATGTCAGATTTTTTGGCTTCGTTCGGCTCGTTTTGTCTGCCGACTTCCAAAAAGGAGACGGTACTCAATTCGACTGTACGTTTTTTTATGTGTGTTACCTCATAACTTTTAACTGAGTGAACCGATTTCGATGATTCTTTTTTTATTTGAAAGCTGGTGCTACTCGTGTGATCCTATATGAATTTGATCAAGGTCAGACTAAATATTCTTAATAACTTATATTGAAGTCGGCTGTACAAAATGTTTAATTTTAAATTATTATTTTTCAGTATTTTTGTATATTTGGCTGACTAATTCAATTCTGCATTTTCCGTTTGTGCGCAATTTTTCCATTTCTTTTAGCTCCGCTGCTTCCGAATCTTCACTTGTTAGCACAAATTAACGGCGTTGTTTACCTGCTTTTTGCTTTTTGATACGTATTTGGCAATGAAAAAAACTATATAAATATTTTTAGGGCTTTCTAAAAGATTTTTGTTCGTTTGGACATCCACGATCACCCATTCACCTCAAACAAATTCTAAATTTGCTGCCAAGTAGATGAAAAACGTAAGGGTTAGTTTTCTTTCTGATACTCAACAATAATCTCTGCAGGTTGTATACGCTCTGGTACTGATAAACCATTATTAAGTGAAATGATACAAGGCAAATTTGATACAGGTATTTCTGATTCAGTCGTTATTAGTCGTTATTCTAAAAATATTTGGCAACTCGGCGTAATGGCGCGGAACGGTGATCATCTAAAATGGCTTGCTGTGATTTCAAGGGCATCGGACACTTTGTTTAATCCACTTTGTCTGGACTAAATGGGCACATTCCACATGTCTCAAAACCATTTCATAATTAAGATTTATTTCAATACGCTAAAAGTCTTGCTAACATAGGCCCGCATCTGTTTTAGTAACCTTTTTGTCAAATTGTTTGTCCATCATTCGAAGACAGGTTTACGCCACATATCTTTGGTGGGCCGAAATGCAGTGATATCAGCTGGTTGCAATAGTCGCGTTGCATTCAGATTGCGGCAAAGTTGCGCCGTATTTAAGATAGTAAATAACCCTCTCTCTAGGCACTAACTTTTGAACGTCTGATCACATTTTCTATAGAGGGAAAATAATAGGTTTTACCATCTACTCCAAAGAACAGTGATGCAAGACTTCGATTAGGCATGATCCACCTCATAGACGTTTTATTCTCCCTCTATAAAATGGTTTAGTATGTATGGGGTATTTATTCAAAAACATCACAACATTGATATTTTTATGACATCGAAAACTGTGCCATGACCAGGTCGGCTTTTCAGCTTCTTCGTTTTTTTGACTTTACTTATTTAGTGGGAACTGTAAATTCGCGCGTGGAATGTTAAATGTTAGTGCGGCAGTTATTTCTCTAAAGCGCCCGCTCTTAATAGCGGTATTCTTCATCAATTCAAAATATGAAAAAGTTCAGTCATAATTATTGGCACTACTCAAAGGATATAGTCATTGGCAGTGTCAAGGATAGATTTTGGACAAAAGAAAGGAAGTATAGTGATTGACGTATATGCCAATGATTATGTAGTCAAACAAAGTATAGTCATTGGCACCATTAAAAAATACAATGCTTCTATTTCACGACGATAAAATAACTTTTAATATGCTTTAATGGCGTAAATTAATAAAAATAGACAGAAACTTGCATATAAACTAACCTAAAAATCACATTTTTGTCTCAAAATCTAGCCACAAAACCTTAACTTTTTGTTTAATTTTAACGGATTTGTCCGCACACATTTTTAAAACAGCCCTTATAGGAAAATAGTTGACACTTTAAATATAAATGTGTCTGTTAGTATAAGTTATTATATATCTTAGCAATATCAGTGTAGCTGTGATATAGAAAAAGGATAGCATTCTTAATATTCAGATTAAAATAGCAAAGTGCCAATCATTGAAGGAGTACCAACATTAGTACTGTTTACCCTATTTGAATAAACCTTGAATATAGTTATCAATTCTCACGAAAACTTGACAGTTGACAGAAAATTACCAACTGAAGTTGTCGCTTATAATTTTCGGTGTGCGCGCGCATCGTAAAAAAATTCACTCTCATTATTTTTCTCAAACGTGCCAAAAGAAGTATAACTTCAAAAACTGAAAACAATTCTGCACTAAATCTTGACATAATAAAATTTTGGATAACGTTGGGGAAGATTCTAGCTAGAAGGACGCCTTTACTGTTCAGGTGTTCACCTAAGTAGGTGCCGCCCTCTTTTTTATTTTTGTGAGGTATCGATACAGCCACTGCTGTATTCCGGAGTAGGAGAATCATTATAACAACAGGTTGTTAGATATTCCACATTAATACTCAAGTGCAACAATACACCCTTCCTGTCCTTCTGTCCTTCTTCTGTCCTTCTTTTCTGTCCTTCTTTGTTTAGATTTAGCAGCCACCACTTAACATCAAGTGAAAGTAATCACCCTTAAGTCAATTTATCTGACGAGACAGACCTCCATCAAAACTATATTTTTTTTATAGTTTAAGGGTGAAAAACGAGCACACAGTCCACCTGATGGTACGTGTGTGCTGACGCTCATATACATCTACATCTATACTCGATTAGGAATCAAAATGCAGATGCATTGTCACCCGTGAGGACTAAGATAGAATGCCTCGTTTCCAGTAGAAAGGGTCTCCGGTTCTCTATACTCACCATACGAAGCACAGCAGGGTCAAGCTGCTATTTTACCCTAGTATTCTGTAAGAGCGTGGTACTACACCGGTCGAGCCGGCTCATTCGTGTGGTACAGCCATAACATAGCTGGAGCGTGGTTTTACTACGTTAAAAAACGTTAACGTACAACAGGTGTATAGAATGTGGCTGACAAACGAGCATATGATAATTGAATGCTGTGACCCATAGGCATCTGTATTTATCCTCGACTAAGTATCAAAATACATATTCTTTGCCACTCCTGAGGAATAAGATGGAATGCCTCGTTTTCAGTGAAAAGGTTCTTCGGTTTCCTATACCCACCATACGAAACACAGCAGCAAAGCTGCTATTTTACGCTGGTACTCTGCGATAGCATGGTCCTACCCCGGTCGCGCCGACCCATTCGTGCTGCAACCATAATATAGCTGTAGCGTGGCTCTGCCAGGTATAAAAGTATTTATGAAAACAATACTAGCACGATATGAACATTACTAATACTTCCATTAACGACTGCAAGTAAGCTAAAAATGCTTGTGTTAGAAGTGTTTCACGGTGGTAGTCAAACCATGGATTCGAATTCAAGACTTTCCAAATTTGCAATCCGCATTCCTAATTCCCATTAGGTCCATTTATTAATTTATTTATTTATTTACTTATTTATTTCTCACCATAAACGACATGGACATTGGTTACATTAGTGTTACATCTCTATTAGGTTAATGTCACTTCCAATTAAAAAGTAACTGCATTTTGCTTTGTAACGGTAGGTATAATAATTAGTAAAATTGCTAGATGGTTTCTAAATGAGCATTTTTAATGTCAACCGGTTATTAATTACTTAACTTAAATATAAACTTCATTGAGTACTTCAATATAAGACTAACACAATTTGTAGAAAGGGCAGTCAAAAACCAAAAGAGCAGCAGTTCACTTTACTTGTTAACTCATCAATAGGTATAAATCATGTTGCGGGCTATGTACCTTTTTGCGTTTTTGTTGGCGCTGACAATACAGGGTATGTGATGATTCTGCTTTCATTTATTTAATTTTTAAACTCTGTATTTTTTTAAACCACATTTTGTTTTATTTTAGTGGAATCAAAACCACAGCCTCAGAACTGGCGATCCTACGTGCTACCACAACCTGCAGCAGCGGAACAAGAGATTTCGACTACATCTCCATGTCCTAAAACTGCGCTAGTACCACAACCGTGTCCCCCACCGCCAACGAGACAAGAAATTTGCACCGCATCTCCGTGTTGTACACCCGCACCTTCTGAAATAGTACCAAAAGTACCAGAACCGTGTACACCATCTGCATCAAGACAAGAAAGTTCCACCGCATCGCCGTGTTGTACACCCGCGCCGTGTTGTACACCCGCGCCTACTGAAATAGTAGCAAAAGTACCAGAACCGTGTACACCATCTGCATCAAGACAAGAAAGTTCCACCGCATCGCCGTGTTGTACACCCGCGCCGTGTTGTACACCCGCGCCTACTGAAATAGTACCAAAAGTACCAGAACCGTGTACACCATCTGCATCAAGACAAGAAAATTCCACCGCATCGCCGTGTTGTACACCCGCGCCGTGTTGTACACCCGCGCCTACTGAAATAGTACCAAAAGTACCAGAACCGTGTACACCATCTGCATCAAGACAAGAAAGTTCCACCGCTTCGCCGTGTTGTACACCCGCGCCGTGTTGTACACCCGCGCCGTGTTGTACACCCGCGCCTACTGAAATAGTACCAAAAGTACCAGAACCGTGTACACCATCTGCATCAAGACAAGAAAATTCCTCCGCATCTCCGTGTGCTACACCTGGGCCTACTGAAATGCCGTCGATTACGACCAACTGTCGAAATGGTGAAATTTATCCCGAGGCCACGGGTAGTTGTGACCAATTCCTAAAGTGCTATAACGGAAAATTCGTTTTATTGATATGCCCAGCTGGTCTGTCTTTCAACCACCAAACAAAGAGCTGCGATTGGCCAGGAAACGTGCCGGGTTGTGGTGCACCAGGTAAATAATATCACGAGAATTTATCATTACATATAATCTAAACGTAATGAGAGAACTAATAGACTCTATTTTTCCAGCAATCTAAGGCGAATAGTTCTATTTGAAAGTAAACGACAAGAGGACGGTAATTGCAGGTATGTAGAATGGGATCCTTGAACTATATAATTTCAAGTTATCAAGCGTAATCTTCTCTTCAACAATGAATGGCGGCGGTAGAGAATCCATTACCCCTTATCATCACATAAGAGGTGTGAGGGTGAGGGGCTACGTAATAAAATGAAACAGGAGTTGCATCTTCTTGATGACAACTCACAATAATAAAAAAATGCGGTAGGCAACGCACCTGCCGAGCGTGGCAACTATGGCAAAAATTTCCTCTAGATTTGTGTACTTTTGATAAGCTGTAATGAATGACTGAATGAATGAAAGCATAAGGTTATGCTTTCATTGAACTTGATTGAACTTGCGTGATACTCATTTTGTGAACAGTAAAATTGTACGAACAATATTGTTGATACGAATGATATCAATAATTGTAATTAAATTGTTAGCGATGCATAGTTTATCATCTCTTCTGCATACTTTATTACTTGGTTGATTATATAAAATAAAATAAGGTATTTTATGTGCAGGTGCTGTATTCTTCCCTTGACACGGTACAAATTTATTACAAGATTAAGATGGATGGCACAAATTTGTCACTCAGATTAGTTTTAATTTATAAAATTGAATGTAAACAATGTTCGATTAAATAAGATTGAAATAAAATTACTTAAATAAAACATGTGTATATTTTATACCTTAGACTTATAACGCAATGCCTCAAATTTAAAAACAGCATAAAAATTTAATTCAAACTTCGGTTTCGACCAAGGTTTGTAGAAAAACACCAAAAATATACCTAATAAGTAGGTTTCATTGAATGACTTAAAATTGTCCCCTTTCCACAAATCTCATTACATCCTGCATCCATCTACTAATGAGTGAAAAATACCGGACGTTTTTTAAATAAAACTGAACTGACAAACGAGCTTATAGTGCACCTGATGGTAAGTGGCCACTGCAGTTCGTGGATATCTGCAGACAACTTCAAAGAAGGTAGGCTACAGATGCGTTTTCACGTCTCAGAACTAAGGTGGAATGCCTCGCAGCCTGTTATTAATTATTATACTGGCTCTCTATACACTGCTATTTGGCGACAGGAACAAGTAAAAGGGTGGACCCTACTCAGACAAGCTCCACGACAGAAGATTAGTTCTACCAACTAGTATTAGGGCTCCGTATAAGCTTACATAAGTATGCAGATTGTTCACCCCTCCCGGGAAAAAAAACTTAAAGTGTAGTGAAAGAGACGTTTTCCTCTACACCGGTCTGCATCACGGTCGATGCTCAAATTGCAATTAGTAAGTTTATTTAGTGAGAGCGCGGTCCTACCAAGATCGAGCCGACCCATTCGTGCTACAGCTATACTACTAATATAGCTGCAGCATGGCTTTAACACGTATAAACTCTTTGAATATGTTCATAAACTGAACTTTAACGAAACTGAATAGTTACTTAATTTACGTCGTTAAAACTTATATGCAACCTACTACACGCATACACACTCTGTCATACTTCACAGAAGGAGGCTTGACTACACTCTACAACTTTAAATTACTTATTGATTAGTGATCTGTTTTGTATACAGTGAAATGTGTAATCTTAAAGGGAGGAGCGCTGCTGTCTGAAACACAGATATTAAGTTATCTAGTTGTGTCTGAACTATATTTATTGTTCACTGAATTGTATTAATTGTTAAGCTGTATCTCAAAGTGTTTGTATAATATAAATTAAGATATTCTTTGCTTAAAATAATAAATTATTATTATTATATCTCAACGGATAAGTAAGCCGCAGTGGCAAAGGATCGGCCATATAGCTCCAAGAACCGACAATCGATGAGGAAATTCTTGAAAAAGTTCGGAAAAAATGGTGCTCGGCTGCTTTATGCTCATATTAATTTATAGCAGAGCAATTTTTGTAAAAGTCAATCTGCATTTTAACTAGTTCACTGTCACGTGACCCACATATGAGTCATTGCTATTGTCTAGTGTCTGGAAACCGGACAATGACTAACACTGTCATTGTCCGGTTGTCAAGGACCTGATCCTTGAAACCAGCGATGATTCTCATCGAAGGTGAAAGGAAAACTTTTAGTGGCGTCGTTTGCCACGTTTTCAACATCTATTCCTTGTGGTAATGCTTGTTTAATGGCGTCCCAAACGATATTCTAAATTTGAGTATGTCAAGATTAAGTGAAGAATTGGTGACAATCAAAAACTTAAGAAAATAAAATGTTCCTCAATACTTTAGGAGATACAACACTTTACTTGGTAGGGTTCTAGCCTGAATTCAAGCTAGCAGTCTCCCCTCGAAAACACCGTTATTGTTTGCTTTTGAGATGTGATTCTATTTTAAGATTTAGTGACCATTTGCTTAGTGGCTTTGATTTACCGAGATTGAAATATATTGCGTCAACGGAACCGGAGTTATTTAAATCCATGTCTTAGCGAGAATTCTGGCTTGAAGTTTATGTATCAGAGAATAGCTTCGGAACGCCTATGTCTTTCGTTTTGAAATATTATAACGTGGCTTGATCTATTATGTCGTCTCATGTAGGTGTGGCGTGAAACAATGTAAAAAATTTATGATTCGATTTCGTACCATAAGAGTATGGTATGAAGCACCCATTGTTACTTGAATTGTTGTATACTTTAAAGGACTCGAAGACACCGCCATCTATCGGAAGCCATCTTTTTGGCTTATCCCATTGGCACCCTTTACGCCACCCACGGGGCGAAATGGGGTGATGTATGTCATCATATTGGGTATAAATATTCTTATTAATCGTAAATCACATACACATAAAATCATCATAAATAAAGGTTTATAAGGAAAGAACCAAAATACAGATTAACTTAATGTAGGTTCAACTTAACACTGTCATTGTCCGGTTTCCAGACACTAGACAATAGCAAGCACCTCGAGAACTTTTTCAAGAATTGCCTCATCGATTGTCGGTTCTTAGAGCTATATGGCCGAGCGTTTGCCACTGCGGCTTACTTATCCGTTGGGATATAATAATAATAATAATTTATTATTTCAAGCAAAGAATATCTTAATCTATCTTCTATACATATAATAAAAATGTAAATAGCAGATGTCTGTACATTTTAAATTTTTTTAATAAAAGTGATTGAGGGGTAGTAAAAATAAGTAATTAAATATATTTCTACCATTTTTAGAATTTTCTGTCTGTCTGTCTGTTTGTTTGTTAACGTATCACGTATAAAGTACTAATTTATATCATAAGAATTGTTAAGGAAATTATAAAGAGTATCTTCGGGTTACATTTAGTCTTTATTTCATTAAAATCTAATTTCAAAAAATTCAATAAAATTATCTGAAGTATGGGTTGAATCATCAAGTGCATTTTAAACTAATACCATATCATAAATCATAATTAAATTATGTAAAATAATGTTTTATAATGATATAATTATGTATATCTAAAACGCAGTAAAGAAAAGTATTAAAGAACGTATTAAATATATTATACAAAAATATATTAACCTTATTAACAAAATCTAAAGCACAATAGTTAACCAATTTCATCGATAGATGGCGATGTTGTGCAAATGTAATGCAAATGGCCGGTTGTGGTTTTTTCCTGTAGATGAGTTTTCATATTTTACGTATATATATTATACGTAGTATCATATTAGTCTGTGTATTCCTCGCTGCCCTACTGCGTGTTGACAAACTCAATTTATTCTTTACCGCCGAGTACTCTATGTGGTAAATCAAATTTTAAAATAGCTTTTAACAATTGCGTTGGTTTTGGCGAGGATCAAACTTTATTTTTGCTTACTGTGCAGGCACTGATTTATAAGTTCTTTTACGTTTTATATAATGTACAAATCGCGTCAATAAATCTCATTTATTTTTAGAATTGATATTAGCAGCGCCATCTCTCTTTAAATATATACATATAATAAAAATGATAACATGTGTCTGTTTTGTACATTGTATATTATATTTTTGTGGTTAAAATCATTATGGGGAACTGAAAATAGTCAGTGAATATACCGTCATACCGTCTACTACATGTTTTTTCTTTGCTCCTCAAAATTTCGTATAATTAATGTTTAAACTCAGTGCTAAGAAAAATAAGTTTTGTATTAAGTATATAAACACTTTAGTTATCATTCAACACCGTGGACCGTGTGTTAACTCATTTAAATTGGTGATATTCAAGTATTTTAATATTTTGTTTAAACATTTTAACAAAGTTCACCGTCAGTTAGTGTTAATGCGTTGTGTATTGATAAAACGCGTAAGTGACACAGTCTGCACGGCGCTTAGGACGTTCTTGCCGTAACCTCACTTTGGCACCGATTCTTATGACGGCGGTCTTAACTTGGAGTTGATATTTATTAAATTCATACGACGAAGAAGATAAATTTCATTTCACTTAATAAATTAAGATAAAATTAATTATTATGGCTGTGTCATTGCAGTCATGGGGATGTTGCTCTAATGAATTAATAGAAGAATTTGAACAGTTTATTAATTGTACGTACTGTAAAAAATCTTACCATTTTTTATGTTTATCCATTCCTGAAATCGCTCGGGACTCTGAGGCTTATGACAAATGGAAATGTCCGGAATGTATAAATTTAGCACCAAAGACCTCAAAAAAAGACTGCACACCTACTCGTAATATTACTACTACCAGAGGAAATAAGCGACCGGCATTAAACTCTCCTCCAAAAGCAAGTCCGGTTACAAGTGAAAACGTTCGTACTATTGTCCAAGACGTTATCAAGAAAGAGTTCAATGATATGCTGAAACAACTAAATAATAGTATGATCGGTGTTATTACTAAGGAGCTGGAACCTATAAAAAACGAAATGAGGGACCTTAAAGAATCTATGTCCTTTATTAATAAAAAAATTGAGGAAATCGAGTCAGAACAGCTCGCAGCTAAAAAATCTTTTAAAGTGCTGCAAGATATAAATACTCATTTAGGAAATACAGTTTCTGATTTGGTGCAACGACTAAATTATTTGGAGCAGCAATCTCGATCCAATAATTTGGAGCTTCAGTGTTTGCCTGAAAACAAAAATGAAAACTTATATTCAACTGTCAAACAGCTGGGAATTATAATTGGATGCGAATTAAAAGACGAAGATATTCTTCACTGTACCCGAATAGCTAAAATGAGTTCTAGCAACACTCGTCCTCGATCTATCGTGATCCAATTGGCTTCTCCTAAAGTACGTGATCAGATTTTGGCTGCAGTTATCAGCTTCAATAAATCAAATCCGCAAAACAAACTCAACAGCGAGCACTCCGGTCATACAGGTATCAAAAAGCCAGTTTATGTCGTCGAGCATTTGTCTCCATCTAATAAAGCTTTACATGCAGCTGCCAGATTGAAATCAAAAGAAAAAGGATATAAATACGTCTGGGTAAGAAAGGGTAAAATCTTCGTAAGAAAAAGTGAAAACTCAGAATATATTTACATAAGAAACTCGGATACTTTAAGTAAAATAGTATAATTACACATCCTTATTTAATTTGAGCAAGTAACAAAAATATCAGAATAAAATTCAAGAACTTAAAGATATATTACCAGAATAGTAGAGGTTTAAATACGAAAACACTAACTTTTTATCGAAACGTTTGCTGTAATGATTACGATATCATAATTTTGACAGAAACGTGGCTGAATAGCGCAGTACTGAATAGTGAACTGTTTGATAACAGATACGTGGTATACAGGAGGGATAGAGAAAGTTGTAACCTACAATGCGGTAAAAAAGGAGGAGGAGTCTTGATTGCTATAAAGACGAATATTAAATCGAAACGCATTAAGTGTTGGGAAAGTAGCTGTGAAGACTTATGGGTTATTATAGACTTTCCTGTGTCACACTCTATCCGTCAAATTGCTTTATGTGTGGTTTATCTACCTCCACCTGTACGAGGTACTGTATTAGAGCATTATATAAATCATTGCAATAACGTTTTTGAACAGATTGTAAACTAACACGTTTGTATTGTGGGGGATTTCAACTTAAGTAATATAGAATGGAGTCTTATAGGAAACCAAACTTATACTTCAATACCAAATATTAGCCAAACATTAATAAATTTTGCTAACGTAAACAACCTCGTTCAATGCAATCGTGTGACTAATATAGCTGGTCGTATACTTGATCTTGTTTTGACAACCATCTTATCTTGTAGTGTAAGCAAAAATATCGATGCCTTAAGTAAAATTGACCTACAACATCCACCTCTTTGTGATTCACGTAGATAATGAAACTAGATTACCATATAATATCAATAATAAGAGACCAAATTTTTATAAAGCAAATTACGAATTAATCCGTAAATTTTTACGAGAAATTAGTTGGGTAGAGAAGTTTGATGGATTGTGTGATGTGAATGAGTTTCTTGAGATATTTTACGAAATTTTGTATACAGCAATATGAAATTTTGTACCTTATTATAAATTAAAAACTTACAAATTTCCATCGTGGTTTGATCATAAACTTATTAAATTATTGAACGAAAAAAATAGGATAAGGAAGCGATATAATAAATATAAAAATCCGTTGGATAGAATCGAACTAAAACTTATAGGAAGGCGTTGTGAAATCTTAGCAACTAAGAATTACAATTACTACCTAAGAAAATGTGAAGATGCACTCTCGAAAAACCCCAAACTGTTTTGGTCGATGGTGAAAGACAAGAGGGGTGGGTCAAGTTCATTTCCGACAACCATGAGCGATGGATCATCTTCCACCTCAGATAGTACAGTTATATGTGAGATGTTTGCTTCTTACTTTTCCTCCGTTTATAGCCCAGAGAATGATGATAGTTATGATGAATGCATGTCCGATTACTTACAATCACTAGTAAATAACAGCTTATGTCTCTCAAATCCAAAAATAGAACACGATACAATTTTAAAAAAACTAGAAGGACTAGATTGTAATAAAGGCGCAGGGCCAGATGAAATACCACCAATTTTTATAAAAGAATGTGCCTGTGAATTGATATATCCTTTAAAATTAATTTACAACTTGTCTTTAGCTTCTGGCGTATTTCCTTCAAAATGGAAAATAGCAAAAGTATTCCCCATACATAAGTCATCAAATATCGATATTATTTCCAATTATAGACCCATTTCAATTCTGTCAACCTTTGCCAAAGTATTTGAGTTGTTAATCTGTCATCATTTTCAACAACATTTAGGCCTGTATATAAGTGATCATCAGCACGGGTTCTTCAGGTCTCGGTCAACTAGTACGAATTTAGTTCCCTTTACGGAGTTCCTGTTCGAGGCTATTGACATGGGCTATCAGGCTGATGTTATTTATACTGACTTTAGCAAAGCTTTTGACAAGGTTTCGCATAGGATCTTGATTTCTAAGTTGAGTGCCTACGGGATTTGTGGCTCGTTACTCAAATGGTTGAATTCGTATTTAGTGCACAGGACCTTCTTTGTTGCAATTAATGGTTTTCAATCAAATACAAAAACTACAAGTTCCGGTGTTCCTCAGGGTTCTCATTTGGGACCAGTTTTATTTAATTTTTTCATAAATGATATTAAAGAATGTTTTCACTTTTCAAAATATTTCTTATATGCCGATGACTTAAAATTTATGAGAATAATTAAGAATGATGATGACACCAAATTGCTACAAGGTGACATTGATAGACTAATCCAGTGGTGCTGCAATAACAGAATGTGCTTAAATACAAGTAAATGTTATCATGTTAAATACTCCAAAAAACAGAATTTAATACATGTCAGTTACTTCATTTATAATAATAAAATTAAGGAAGTCGAGACTATTCGGGATCTTGGCGTAATATACGATAAAAAATTAACTTTTGTACCACATTTGGATAACATTATTATGAGAGCATCTAAAATGTTGGGATTTGTTATAAGGAACTCAAAAAATATGCATTACAAAACTAAAATATTTCTTTACAATAGTCTAGTTCGTAATATTTTAGAATATTGTAGTATGGTCTGGAGACCACACTATGCTACACATTCATTACGTATTGAACGTGTTCAAAAGCGGTTCCTCTGGCATCTAGCATATTCTATTGGTAAAGCAAAAAGCTACGGTCCTATAATAGCAAATTACATCTTTTTAATGTGGAAACCTTACAGAGTCGCAGAAAGTATAATGATGCAGTTTTTGTACATAAAATATTTAATTCTACATTTAACTGCCCAAGTTTAATGGAACTTTTTAAATTTCGTGTACCCTCGAGAGTACCCCGCAGTTCTATTGCACCACTTACTTCACCATTAAGAAGAACTGTATTGGGAAGGAATTCTCCATATGTCAGATTCTGTAAAGTTATTAATGAATACAGCGATCAAATCGACATTCACTTTGACTCACCCAGAATATTCTCTACGTGTCTCCGTAAATGTATAAGTTAATAGCGTAAAGTAGATATTTTTTTAAATTTTAAATTTTTTATTATTTTCATTTTAATTTTAATTTTTTGAGTTTATGTAGCACTATTCTTACTAATAGATATATTTTTAATTTTAGTTGAGGAATAACTTATTGTTTTTTCAGTTTATTTTTATAAAGTTATATGCATGCGGAGTTTACCTTTAAGTAATTGTAGCACTTTTGTTAATACTTTTAAGTTATTGTACTAATTTGATGTGTTAGTGTTAGCAATTGTTGGTAAACCTAATAAATAGAAAAAAAAAATAATTAAATAAGTACATTTTTATAATTTTTAGTATAGTCTGTCTGTCTGTTTTTTTATGAACGCGTCACGTCTAAAGTAAACATCTTTTTTTTTCAAAAAAATCGTTAAGAAAATCATAAAGCGTATCTTCCAGTTATATTTAATCTTTGTTTTATTGAAATTGGTTAATATATATTAATAGATAGAATCGAAAGTAATGATTATTATTTTGAAATGTAGGTTCGAATTTGTTCAATGGCGCCATAAAATCTTCATTAAAGTTCAGTTTATGAATATATTCAAATAGTTTGTACGAGTTCGAGCCATGCTGCAGCTATATTAGTAGTATAGTTGTAGTACGAATGGGTCGGCACGGTAGAACGGTAGAACCGCGCTCTCACAGAGTACCAGCTATTTTACGCTAGTGCTTAACACTGCTGGTTTCGTATGGTGCGTGTAGTGAACCGGAGACCCTTTTTACTGGAAAAAAGGCATTCCATCTTAGTCCTCACGGGTGACAATGCATCTGTATTTTGTTTCTTTATTAAGGATATATATAGATGTCTATGGGTCACAGTAACCACTTACCATCAGGTGGACTGTGTGCTCGTTTGTTACCCTATACTATAAAAAAAGTTTCCTTTAGCACTCTCTATGTCAATCACTGTGGTTCTACTGCGAATATTGTCTTTACGATCTTATGCTTAGCTCTTCAATGCGCTATATTTTTTTAATAGATGCCAACATCGTCAAGTAGTGGTGGCGGAAGTAAACCCACTACCCCATATCTTGCCGTAGCTGGCTTAATAGGCGATAGAGGGAAATTAAACAAGAGATGGGCAGCAGTATCTTCCTGACAGTAAATTACATAATAAAATATTGCGGTTTCCAACACGCCAGTCAAGCTTGGCAACTTTTGATGAATGAATGAATGAACAAAGTCTTTTAAGGTTAAAAAAACGTGTGTGGGTACTTATGTACGCACGTAAGAACTTATACTTCTTTAGCGTAACAAAACAAAAATAACTAAACTAAAACACGTTTTATAGATTAATATATAGGGTAAGCAGTATAATCATTGGCACTTTAAGCGGATTTCTACTTGTAAGTGGTTAATCCTCGTAAATAAACAAATTTATTATATTTTTTATGGTTTTATTTGATTTTAGTTTAGATAGCCATAAATAAAATAACGCATTACATTTATAAATTTTTTTTCTTTCTTTAAAAATGTTTAATTAAGTTAAAAATGTAATTACACTTTTTTCTAGGGAATGTTACAATCATTGGCACTTTAGCATAGTGAATGGCACGGTAAATTAAGTATAATCATTGACACTATTAGAAGTCTTAAAAAGTTATACCCAGATCTTTCTAAGCCCCATCTTATTGTTATAAGACTTATTGTTAACAAATCTTCTTCAAAAATTTTCCTTAGATCTTCATCTGAAAGCGGTTTCGTTGGTCTACCATGTTTTTTTCTTTCTTCGTATATATTTTTGATGTGACTTTTTTAGTAAAATCTTTCGTGTTTTCTCGATATTTTGTAGAAATAGAACTTTATTTCGGTTTTTCAGATTAAAAATTTAGAGAGTATTATAATGTCAGATTTTTTGGCTTCGTTCGGCTCGTTTTGTCTGCCGACTTCCAAAAAGGAGACGGTACTCAATTCGACTGTACGTTTTTTTATGTGTGTTACCTCATAACTTTTAACTGAGTGAACCGATTTCGATGATTCTTTTTTTATTTGAAAGCTGGTGCTACTCGTGTGATCCTATATGAATTTGATCAAGGTCAGACTAAATATTCTTAATAAGTTATATTGAAGTCGGCTGTACAAAATGTTTAATTTTAAATTATTATTTTTCAGTATTTTTGTATATTTGGCTGACTAATTCAATTCTGCATTTTCCGTTTGTGCCCAATTTTTCCATTTTTTTTAGCTCCGCTGCTTCCGAATCTTCACTTGTTAGCACAAATTAACGGCGTTGTTTACCTGCTTTTTGCTTTTTGATAAGTATTTGGCAATGAAAAAAACTATATAAATATTTTTAGGGCTTTCTAAAAGATTTTTGTTCGTTTGGACATCCACGATCACCCATTCACCTCAAACAAATTCTAAATTTGCTGCCAAGTAGATGAAAAACGTAAGGGTTAGTTTTCTTTCTGATACTCAACAATAATCTCTGCAGGTTGTATACGCTCTGGTACTGATAAACCATAATTAAGTGAAATGATACAAGGCAAATTTGATACAGGTATTTCTGATTCAGTCGTTATTAGTCGTTATTCTAAAAATATTTGGCAACTCGGCGTAATGGCGCGGAACGGTGATCATCTAAAATGGCTTGCTGTGATTTCAAGGGCATCGGACACTTTGTTTAATCCACTTTGTCTGGACTAAATGGGCACATTCCACATGTCTCAAAACCATTTCATAATTAAGATTTATTTCAATACGCTAAAAGTCTTGCTAACATAGGCCCGCATCTGTTTTAGTAACCTTTTTGTCAAATTGTTTGTCCATCATTCGAAGACAGGTTTACGCCACATATCTTTGGTGGGCCGAAATGCAGTGATATCAGCTGGTTGCAATAGTCGCGTTACATTCAGATTGCGGCAAAGTTGCGCCGTATTTAAGATAGTAAATAACCCTTTCTCTAGGCACTAACTTTTGAACGTCTGATCACATTTTCTATAGAGGGAAAGTAATAGGTTTTACCATCTACTCCAAAGAACAGTGATGCAAGACTTCGATTAGGCATGATCCACCTCATAGACGTTTTATTCTCCCTCTATGAAATGGTTTAGTATGTATGGGGTATTTATTCAAAAACATCACAACATTGATATTTTTATGACATCGAAAACTGTGCCAGGACCAGGTCGGCTTTTCAGCTTCTTCGTTTTTTTGACTTTACTTATTTAGTGGGAACTGTAAATTCGCGCGTGGAATGTTAAATGTTAGTGCGGCAGTTATTTCTCTAAAGCGCCCGCTCTTAATAGCGGTATTCTTCATCAATTCAAAATATGAAAAAGTTCAGTCATAATTATTGGCACTACTCAAAGGATATAGTCATTGGCAGTGTCAAGAATAGATTTTGGACAAAAGAAAGGAAGTATAGTGATTGACGTATATGCCAATGATTATGTAGTCAAACAAAGTATAGTCATTGGCACCATTAAAAAATACAATGCTTCTATTTCACAACGATAAAATAACTTTTAATATGCTTTAATGGCGTAAATTAATAAAAATAGACAGAAACTTGCATATAAACTAACCTAAAAATCACATTTTTGTCTCAAAATCTAGCCACAAAACCTTAACTTTTTGTTTAATTTTAACGGATTTGTCCGCACACATTTTTAAAACAGCCCTTATAGGAAAATAGTTGACACTTTAAATATAAATGTGTCTGTTAGTATAAGTTATTATAAATCTTAGCAATATCAGTGTAGCTGTGATATAGAAAAAGGATAACATTCTTAATATTCAGATTAAAATAGCAAAGTGCCAATCATTGAAGGAGTACCAACATTAGTACTGTTTACCCTATTTGAATAAACCTTGAATATAGTTATCAATTCTCACGAAAACTTGACAGTTGACAGAAAATTACCAACTGAAGTTGTCGCTTATAATTTTCGGTGTGCGCGCGCATCGTAAAAAAATTCACTCTCATTATTTTTCTCAAACGTGCCAAAAGAAGTATAACTTCAAAAACTGAAAACAATTCTGCACTAAATCTTGACATAACAAAATTTTGGATAACGTTGGGGAAGATTCTAGCTAGAAGGACGCCTTTACTGTTCAGGTGTTCACCTAAGTAGGTGCCGCCCTCTTTTTTATTTTTGTGAGGTATCGATACAGCCACTGCTGTATTCCGGAGTAGGAGAATCATTATAACAACAGGTTGTTAGATATTCCACATCAATACTCAAGTGCAACAATACACCCTTCCTGTCCTTCTGTCCTTCTTCTGTCCTTCTTTGTTTAGATTTAGTAGCCACCACTTAACATCAAGTGAAAGTAATCACCCTTAAGTCAATTTATCTGACGAGACAGACCTCCATCAAAACTATATTTTTTTTATAGTTTAAGGGTGAAAAACGAGCACACAGTCCACCTGATGGTACGTGTGTGCTGACGCTCATATACATCTACATCTATACTCGATTAGGAATCAAAATGCAGATGCATTGTCACCCGTGAGGACTAAGATAGAATGCCTCGTTTCCAGTAGAAAGGGTCTCCGGTTCTCTATACTCACCATACGAAGCACAGCAGGGTCAAGCTGCTATTTTACCCTAGTATTCTGTAAGAGCGTGGTACTACACCGGTCGAGCCGGCCCATTCGTGTGGTACAGCCATAACATAGCTGGAGCGTGGTTTTACTACGTTAAAAAACGTTAACGTACAACAGGTGTATAGAATGTGGCTGACAAACGAGCATATGATAATTGAATGCTGTGACCCATAGGCATCTGTATTTATCCTCGACTAAGTATCAAAATACATATTCTTTGCCACTCCTGAGGAATAAGATGGAATGCCTCGTTTTCAGTGAAAAGGTTCTTCGGTTACCTATACCCACCATACGAAACACAGCAGCAAAGCTGCTATTTTACGCTGGTACTCTGCGATAGCATGGTCCTACCCCGGTCGCGCCGACCCATTCGTGCTGCAACCATAATATAGCTGTAGCGTGGCTCTGCCAGGTATAAAAGTATTTATGAAAACAATACTAGCACGATATGAACATTACTAATACTTCCATTAACGACTGCAAGTAAGCTAAAAATGCTTGTGTTAGAAGTGTTTCACGGTGGTAGTCAAACCATGGATTCGAATTCAAGACTTTCCAAATTTGCAATCCGCATTCCTAATTCCCATTAGGTCCATTTATTAATTTATTTATTTATTTACTTATTTATTTCTCACCACAAACGACATGGACATTGGTTACATTAGTGTTACATCTCTATTAGGTTAATGTCACTTCCAATTAAAAAGTAACTGCATTTTGCTTTGTAACGGTAGGTATAATAATTAGTAAAATTGCTAGATGGTTTCTAAATGAGCATTTTTATGTCAACCGGTTATTAATTACTTAACTTAAATATAAACTTCATTGAGTACTTCAATATAAGACTAACACAATTTGTAGAAAGGGCAGTCAAAAACCAAAAGAGCAGCAGTTCACTTTACTTGTTAACTCATCAATAGGTATAAATCATGTTGCGGGCTATGTACCTTTTTGCGTTTTTGTTGGCGCTGACAATACAGGGTATGTGATGATTCTGCTTTCATTTATTTAATTTTTAAACTCTGTATTTTTTTAAACCACATTTTGTTTTATTTTAGTGGAATCAAAACCACAGCCTCAGAACTGGCGATCCTACGTGCTACCACAACCTGCAGCAGCGGAACAAGATATTTCGACTACATCTCCATGTCCTAAAACTGCGCTAGTACCACAACCGTGTCCCCCACCGCCAACGAGACAAGAAATTTGCACCGCATCTCCGTGTTGTACACCCGCACCTACTGAAATAGTACCAAAAGTACCAGAACCGTGTACACCATCTGCATCAAGACAAGAAAGTTCCACCGCATCGCCGTGTTGTACACCCGCGCCGTGTTGTACACCCGCGCCGTGTTGTACACCCGCGCCTACTGAAATAGTACCAAAAGTACCTGAACCGTGTACACCATCTGCATCAAGACAAGAAAGTTCCACCGCATCGCCGTGTTGTACACCCGCGCCGTGTTGTTCACCCGCGCCGTGTTGTACACCCGCGCCTACTGAAATAGTACCAAAAGTACCAGAACCGTGTACACCATCTGCATCAAGACAAGAAAGTTCCACCGCATCGCCGTGTTGTACACCCGCGCCGTGTTGTACACCCGCGCCGTGTTGTACACCCGCGCCTACTGAAATAGTACCAAAAGTACCAGAACCGTGTACACCATCTGCATCAAGACAAGAAAATTCCACCGCATCGCCGTGTTGTACACCCGCGCCGTGTTGTACACCCGCGCCTACTGAAATAGTACCAAAAGTACCAGAACCGTGTACACCATCTGCATCAAGACAAGAAAGTTCCACCGCTTCGCCGTGTTGTACACCCGCGCCGTGTTGTACACCCGCGCCTACTGAAATAGTACCAAAAGTACCAGAACCGTGTACACCATCTGCATCAAGACAAGAAAATTCCTCCGCATCTCCGTGTGCTACACCTGGGCCTACTGAAATGCCGTCGATTACGACCAACTGTCGAAATGGTGAAATTTATCCCGAGGCCACGGGTAGTTGTGACCAATTCCTAAAGTGCTATAACGGAAAATTCGTTTTATTGATATGCCCAGCTGGTCTGTCTTTCAACCACCAAACAAAGAGCTGCGATTGGCCAGGAAACGTGCCGGGTTGTGGTGCACCAGGTAAATAATGTCACGAGAATTTATCATTACATATAATCTAAACGTAATGAGAGAACTAATAGACTCTATTTTTCCAGCAATCTAAGGCGAATAGTTCTATTTGAAAGTAAACGACAAGAGGACGGTAATTGCAGGTATGTAGAATGGGATCCTTGAACTATATAATTTCAAGTTATCAAGCGTAATCTTCTCTTCAACAATGAATGGCGGCGGTAGAGAATCCATTACCCCTTATCATCACATAAGAGGTGTGAGGGTGAGGGGCTACGTAATAAAATGAAACAGGAGTTGCATCTTCTTGATGACAACTCACAATAATAAAAAAATGCGGTAGGCAACGCACCTGCCGAGCGTGGCAACTATGGCAAAAATTTCCTCTAGATTTGTGTACTTTTGATAAGCTGTAATGAATGACTGAATGAATGAAAGCATAAGGTTATGCTTTCATTGAACTTGATTGAACTTGCGTGATACTCATTTTGTGAACAGTAAAATTGTACGAACAATATTGTTGATACGAATGATATCAATAATTGTAATTAAATTGTTAGCGATGCATAGTTTATCATCTCTTCTGCATACTTTATTACTTGGTTGATTATATAAAATAAAATAAGGTATTTTATGTGCAGGTGCTGTATTCTTCCCTTGACACGGTACAAATTTATTACAAGATTAAGATGGATGGCACAAATTTGTCACTCAGATTAGTTTTAATTTATAAAATTGAATGTAAACAATGTTCGATTAAATAAGATTGAAATAAAATTACTTAAATAAAACATGTGTATATTTTATACCTTAGACTTATAACGCAATGCCTCAAATTTAAAAACAGCATAAAAATTTAATTCAAACTTCGGTTTCGACCAAGGTTTGTAGAAAAACACCAAAAATATACCTAATAAGTAGGTTTCATTGAATGACTTAAAATTGTCCCCTTTCCACAAATCTCATTACATCCTGCATCCATCTACTAATGAGTGAAAAATACCGGACGTTTTTTAAATAAAACTGAACTGACAAACGAGCTTATAGTGCACCTGATGGTAAGTGGCCACTGCAGTTCGTGGATATCTGCAGACAACTTCAAAGAAGGTAGGCTACAGATGCGTTTTCACGTCTCAGAACTAAGGTGGAATGCCTCGCAGCCTGTTATTAATTATTATACTGGCTCTCTATACACTGCTATTTGGCGACAGGAACAAGTAAAAGGGTGGACCCTACTCAGACAAGCTCCACGACAGAAGATTAGTTCTACCAACTAGTATTAGGGCTCCGTATAAGCTTACATAAGTATGCAGATTGTTCACCCCTCCCGGGAAAAAAAACTTAAAGTGTAGTGAAAGAGACGTTTTCCTCTACACCGGTCTGCATCACGGTCGATGCTCAAATTGCAATTAGTAAGTTTATTTAGTGAGAGCGCGGTCCTACCAAGATCGAGCCGACCCATTCGTGCTACAGCTATACTACTAATATAGCTGCAGCATGGCTTTAACACGTATAAACTCTTTGAATATGTTCATAAACTGAACTTTAACGAAACTGAATAGTTACTTAATTTACGTCGTTAAAACTTATATGCAACCTACTACACGCATACACACTCTGTCATACTTCACAGAAGGAGGCTTGACTACACTCTACAACTTTAAATTACTTATTGATTAGTGATCTGTTTTGTATACAGTGAAATGTGTAATCTTAAAGGGAGGAGCGCTGCTGTCTGAAACACAGATATTAAGTTATCTAGTTGTGTCTGAACTATATTTATTGTTCACTGAATTGTATTAATTGTTAAGCTGTATCTCAAAGTGTTTGTATAATATAAATTAAGATATTCTTTGCTTAAAATAATAAATTATTATTATTATATCTCAACGGATAAGTAAGCCGCAGTGGCAAAGGATCGGCCATATAGCTCCAAGAACCAACAATCGATGAGGAAATTCTTGAAAAAGTTCGGAAAAAATGGTGCTCGGCTGCTTTATGCTCATATTAATTTATAGCAGAGCAATTTTTGTAAAAGTCAATCTGCATTTTAACTAGTTCA
Organism: Parnassius mnemosyne; assembly: GCA_963668995.1. Taxonomy (NCBI): domain Eukaryota; kingdom Metazoa; phylum Arthropoda; class Insecta; order Lepidoptera; family Papilionidae; genus Parnassius; species Parnassius mnemosyne. The sequence continues at coordinate 18,616,321 of CAVLGL010000115.1, forward strand.
CTGTCACGTGACCCACATATGAGTCATTGCTATTGTCTAGTGTCTGGAAACCGGACAATGACAGTGTTAGTATACATCATTTTAAACTAATACCATATCATAAATAATAATTAAATTATGTAAAATAATGTTTTATAATGATATAATTATGTATATCTAAAACGCAGTAAAGAAAAGTATTAAAGAACGTATTAAATATATTATACAAAAATATATTAACCTTATTAACAAAATCTAAAGCACAATAGTTAACCAATTTAATCGATAGATGGCGATGTTGTGCAAATGTAATGCAAATGGCCGGTTGTGGTTTTTTCCTGTAGATGAGTTTTCATATTTTACGTATATATATTATACGTAGTATCATATAAGTCTGTGTATTCCTCGCTGCCCTACTGCGTGTTGACAAACTCAATTTATTCTTTACCGCCGAGTACTCTATGTGGTAAATCAAATTTTAAAAGACCTTTTAACAATTGCGTTGGTTTTGGCGAGGATCAAACTTTATTTTTGCTTACTGTGCAGGCACTGATTTATAAGTTCTTTTACGTTTTATATAATGTACAAATCGCGTCAATAAATCTCATTTATTTTTAGAATTGATATTAGCAGCGCCATCTCTCTTTAAATATATACATATAATAAAAATGATAACATGTGTCTGTTTTGTACATTGTATATTATATTTTTGTTATTAAAATCATTATGGGGAACTGAAAATAATTAAATAAGTACATTTTTATAATTTTTAGTATTGTCTGTCTGTCTGTTTTTTTATGAACGCGTCACGTCTAAAGGAAATATCTTTTTTTTTTTCAAAAAAATCGTTAAGAAAATCATAAAGCGTATCTTCCAGTTATATTTAATCTTTGTTTTATTGAAATTGGTTAAGATATATAAATAGAATCGAAAGTAATGATTATTATTTTGAAATGTAGGTTCGAATTTGTTCAATGGCGCCATAAAATCTTCATTAAAGTTCAGTTTATGAATATATTCAAATAGTTTGTACGAGTTCGAGCCATGCTGCAGCTATATTAGTAGTATAGTTGTAGCACGAATGGGTCGGCACGACTGGGGTAGAACCGCGCTCTCACAGAGTACCAGCTATTTTACGCTAGTGCTTAACACTGCTGGTTTCGTATGGTGCGTGTAGTGAACCGGAGACCCTTTTTACTGGAAAAAAGGCATTCCATCTTAGTCCTCACGGGTGACAATGCATCTGTATTTTGTTTCTTTGTTAAGGATATATATAGATGTCGATGGGTCACAGTAACCACTTACCATCAGGTGGACTGTGTGCTCGTTTGTTACCCTATACTATAAAAAAAGTTTCCTTTAGCACTCTCTATGTCAATCACTGTGGTTCTACTGCGAATATCGTCTTTACGATCTTATGCTTAGCTCTTCAATGCGCTATATTTTTTTAATAGATGCCAACATCGTCAAGTAGTGGTGGCGGAAGTAAACCCACTACCCCATATCTTGCCGTGGCTGGCTTAATAGGCGATAGAGGGAAATTAAACAAGAGATGGGCAGCAGTATCTTCCTGACAGTAAATTACATAATAAAATATTGCGGTTTCCAACACGCCAGTCAAGCTTGGCAACTTTTGATGAATGAATGAATGAACAAAGTCTTTTAAGGTTAAAAAAACGTGTGTGGGTACTTATGTACGCACGTAAGAACTTATACTTCTTTAGCGTAACAAAACAAAAATAACTAAACTAAAACACGTTTTATAGATTAATATATAGGGTAAGCAGTATAATCATTGGCACTTTAAGCGGATTTCTACTTGTAAGTGGTTAATCCTCGTAAATAAACAAATTTATTATATTTTTTATGGTTTTATTTGATTTTAGTGTAGATAGCCATAAATAAAATAACGCATTACATTTATAAATTTTTTTTCTTTCTTTAAAAATGTTTAATTAAGTTAAAAATGTAATTAAACTTTTTTCTAGGGAATGTTACAATCATTGGCACTTTAGCATAGTGAATGGCACTGTAAATTAAGTATAATCATTGGCACTATTAGAAGTCTTAAAAAGTTATACCCAGATCTTTCTAAGCCCCATCTTATTGTTATAAGACTTATTGTTAACAAATCTTCTTCAAAAATTTTCCTTAGATCTTCATCTGAAAGCGGTTTCGTTGGTCTACCATGTTTTTTTCTTTCTTCGTATATATTTTTGATGTGACTTTTTTAGTAAAATCTTTCGTGTTTTCTCGATATTTTGTAGAAATAGAACTTTATTTCGGTTTTTCAGATTAAAAATTTAGAGAGTATTATAATGTCAGATTTTTTGGCTTCGTTCGGCTCGTTTTGTCTGCCGACTTCCAAAAAGGAGACGGTACTCAATTCGACTGTACGTTTTTTATGTGTGTTACCTCATAACTTTTAACTGAGTGAACCGATTTCGGTGATTCTTTTTTTATTTGAAAGCTGGTGCTACTCGTGTGATCCTATATGAATTTGATCAAGGTCAGACTAAATATTCTTAATAACTTATATTGAAGTCGGCTGTACAAAATGTTTAATTTTAAGTTATTATTTTTCAGTATTTTTGTATATTTGGCTGACTAATTCAATTCTGCATTTTCCGTTTGTGCCCAATTTTTCCTTTTTTTTTTAGCTCCACTGCTTCCGAATCTTCACTTGTTAGCACAAATTAACGGCGTTGTTTACCTGCTTTTTGCTTTTTGATACGTATTTGGCAATGAAAAAAACTATATAAATATTTTTAGGGCTTTCTAAAAGATTTTTGTTCGTTTCGACATCCACGATCACCCATTCACCTCAAACAAATTCTAAATTTGCTGCCAAGTAGATGAAAAACGTAAGGGTTAGTTTTCTTTCTGATACTCAATAATAATCTCTGCAGGTTGTATACGCTCTGGTACTGATAAACCATTATTAAGTGAAATCATACAAGGCAAATTTGATACAGGTATTTCTGATTCAGTCGTTATTAGTCGTTATTCTAAAAATATTTGGCAACTCGGCGTAATGGCGCGGAACGGTGATCATCTAAAATGGCTTGCTGTGATTTCAAGGGCATCGAACACTTTGTTTAATCCACTTTGTCTGGACTAAATGGGCACATTCCACATGTCTCAAAACCATTTCATAATTAAGGTTTATTTCAATACGCTAAAAGTCTTGCTAACATAGGCCCGCATCTGTTTTAGTAACCTTTTTGTCAAATTGTTTGTCCATCATTCGAACACAGGTTTACGCCACATATCTTTGGTGGGCCGAAATGCAGTGATATCAGCTGGTTGCAATAGTCGCGTTGCATTCAGATTGCGGCAAAGTTGCGCCGTATTTAAGATAGTAAATAACCCTCTCTCTAGGCACTAACTTTTGAACGTCTGATCACATTTTCTATAGAGGGAAAATAATAGGTTTTACCATCTACTCCAAAGAACAGTGATGCAAGACTTCGATTAGGCATGATCCACCTCATAGACGTTTTATTCTCCCTCTATGAAATGGTTTAGTATGTATGGGGTATTTATTCAAAAACATCACAACATTGATATTTTTATGACATCGAAAACTGTGCCAGGACCAGGTCGGCTTTTCAGCTTCTTCGTTTTTTTGACTTTACTTATTTAGTGGGAACTGTAAATTCGCGCGTGGAATGTTAAATGTTAGTGCGGCAGTTATTTCTCTAAAGCGCCCGCTCTTAATAGCGGTATTCTTCATCAATTCAAAATATGAAAAAGTTCAGTCATAATTATTGGCACTACTCAAAGGATATAGTCATTGGCAGTGTCAAGAATAGATTTTGGACAAAAGAAAGGAAGTATAGTGATTGACGTATATGCCAATGATTATGTAGTCAAACAAAGTATAGTCATTGGCACCATTAAAAAATACAATGCTTCTATTTCACAACGATAAAATAACTTTTAATATGCTTTAATGGCGTAAATTAATAAAAATAGACAGAAACTTGCATATAAACTAACCTAAAAATCACATTTTTGTCTCAAAATATAGCCACAAAACCTTAACTTTTTGTTTAATTTTAACGGATTTGTCCGCACACATTTTTAAAACAGCCCTTATAGGAAAATAGTTGACACTTTAAATATAAATGTGTCTGTTAGTATAAGTTATTATATATCTTAGCAATATCAGTGTAGCTGTGATATAGAAAAAGGATAGCATTCTTAATATTCAGATTAAAATAGCAAAGTGCCAATCATTGAAGGAGTACCAACATTAGTACTGTTTATCCTATTTGAATAAACCTTGAATATAGTTATCAATTCTCACGAAAACTTGACAGTTGACAGAAAATTACCAACTGAAGTTGTCGCTTATAATTTTCGGTGTGCGCGCGCATCGTAAAAAAATTCACTCTCATTATTTTTCTCAAACGTGCCAAAAGAAGTATAACTTCAAAAACTGAAAACAATTCTGCACTAAATCTTGACATAATAAAATTTTGGATAACGTTGGGGAAGATTCTAGCTAGAAGGACGCCTTTACTGTTCAGGTGTTCACCTAAGTAGGTGCCGCCCTCTTTTTTATTTTTGTGAGGTATCGATACAGCCACTGCTGTATTCCGGAGTAGGAGAATCATTATAACAACAGGTTGTTAGATATTCCACATTAATACTCAAGTGCAACAATACACCCTTCCTGTCCTTCTGTCCTTCTTCTGTCCTTCTTTTCTGTCCTTCTTTGTTTAGATTTAGCAGCCACCACTTAACATCAAGTGAAAGTAATCACCCTTAAGTCAATTTATCTGACGAGACAGACCTCCATCAAAACTATATTTTTTTTATAGTTTAAGGGTAAAAACGAGCACACAGTCCACCTGATGGTACGTGTGTGCTGACGCTCATAGACATCTACATCTATACTCGATTAGGAATCAAAATGCAGATGCATTGTCACCCGTGAGGACTAAGATAGAATGCCACGTTTCCAGTAGAAAGGGTCTCCGGTTCTCTATACTCACCATACGAAGCACAGCAGGGTCAAGCTGCTATTTTACCCTAGTATTCTGTAAGAGCGTGGTACTACACCGGTCGAGCCGGCCCATTCGTGTGGTACAGCCATAATATAGCTGGAGCGTGGTTTTACTACGTTAAACACGTTAACGTACAACAGGTGTATAGAATGTGGCTGACAAACGAGCATATGATAATTGAACGATGATAATTGAATGCTGTGACCCATAGGCATCTGTATTTATCCTCGACTAAGTATCAAAATACATATTCTTTGCCACTCCTGAGGAATAAGATGGAATGCCTTGTTTTCAGTGAAAAGGTTCTTCGGTTTCCTATACCCACCATACGAAACACAGCAGCAAAGCTGCTATTTTACGCTGGTACTCTGCGATAGCATGGTCCTACCCCGGTCGCGCCGACCCATTCGTGCTGCAACCATAATATAGCTGTAGCGTGGCTCTGCCAGGTATAAAAGTATTTATGAAAACAATACTAGCACGATATGAACATTACTAATACTTCCATTAACGACTGCAAGTAAGCTAAAAATGCTTGTGTTAGAAGTGTTTCACGGTGGTAGTCAAACCATGGATTCGAATTCAAGACTTTCCAAATTTGCAATCCGCATTCCTAATTCCCATTAGGTCCATTTATTTATTTATTTATTTCTCACCACAAACGACATGGACATTGGTTACATTAGTGTTACATCTCTATTAGGTTAATGTCACTTCCAATTAAAAAGTAACTGCATTTTGCTTTGTAACGGTAGGTATAATAATTAGTAAAATTGCTATATGGTTTCTAAATGAGCATTTTTAATGTCAACCGGTTATTAATTACTTAACTTAAATATAAACTTAAAAAAAGGGCAGTCAAAAACCAAAAGAGCAGCAGTTCACTTTACTTGTTAACTCATCAATAGGTATAAATCATGTTGCGGGCTATGTACCTTTTTGCGTTTTTGTTGGCGCTGACAATACAGGGTATGTGATGATTCTGCTTTCATTTATTTAATTTTTAAACTCTGTATTTTTTTAAACCACATTTTGTTTTATTTTAGTGAAATCAAAACCACAGCCTCAGAACTGGCGATCCTACGTGCTACCACAACCTGCAGCAGCGAAACAAGAGATTTCGACTACATCTCCATGTCCTAAAACTGCGCTAGTACCACAACCGTGTCCCCCACCGCCAACGAGACAAGAAATTTGCACCGCATCTCCGTGTTGTACACCCGCACCTACTGAAATAGTACCAAAAAAACCAGAACCGTGTGCCACATCTGCACCAAGACAAGAAATTTCCACGGCATCGCCGTGTTGTACACCCGCACCTACTGAAATAGTACCAAAAAAACCAGAACCGTGTACACCATCTGCATCAAGACGAGAAAATTCCACCCCATTGCCATGTTGTACACCCGCGCCTACTGAAATAGTACCAAAAGTACCAGAACCGTGTACACCATCTGCATCAAGACAAGAAAATTCCACCGCATCGCCGTGTTGTACACCCGCGCCGTGTTGTACACCCGCGCCTACTGAAATAGTACCAAAAGTACCAGAACCGTGTACACCATCTGCATCAAGACAAGAAAGTTCCACCGCATCGCCGTGTTGTACACCCGCGCCGTGTTGTACACCCGCGCCTACTGAAATAGTACCAAAAGTACCAGAACTGTGTACACCATCTGCATCAAGACAAGAAAATTCTACCGCATCGCCGTGTTGTACACCCACGCCGTGTTGTACACCCGCGCCTACTGAAATAGTACCAAAAGTACCAGAACCGTGTACATCATCTGCATCAAGACAAGAAAGTTCCACCGCTTCGCCGTGTTGCACACCCGCGCCGTGTTGTACACCCGCGCCTACTGAAATAGTACCAAAAGTACCAGAACCGTGTACACCATCTGCATCAAGACAAGAAAATTCCTCCGCATCTCCGTGTGCTACACCTGGGCCTACTGAAATGCCGTCGATTACGACCAACTGTCGAAATGGTGAAATTCATCCCGAGGCCACGGGTAGTTGTGACCAATTCCTAATGTGCTATAACGGAAAATTCGTTTTATTGATATGCCCAGCTGGTCTGTCTTTCAACCACCAAACAAAGAGCTGCGATTGGCCAGGAAACGTGCCGGGTTGTGGTGCACCAGGTAAATAATATCACGAGAATTTATCATTACATATAATCTAAACGTAATGAGAGAACTAATAGACTCTATTTTTCCAGCAATCTAAGGCGAATAGTTCTATTTGAAAGTAAACGACAAGAGGACGGTAATTGCAGGTATGTAGAATGGGATCCTTGAACTATATAATTTCAAGTTATCAAGCGTAATCTTCTCTTCAACAATGAATGGCGGCGGTAGAGAATCCATTACCCCTTATCATCACATAAGAGGTGTGAGGGTGAGGGGCTACGTAATAAAATGAAACAGGAGTTGCATCTTCTTGATGACAACTCACAATAATAAAAAAATGCGGTTGGCAACGCACCTGCCGAGCGTGGCAACTATGGCAAAAATTTCCTCTAGATTTGTATACTTTTGATAAGCTGTAATGAATGACTGAATGAATGAAAGCATAAGGTTATGCTTTCATTGAACTTGATTGAACTTGCGTGATACTCATTTTGTGAACAGTAAAATTGTACGAACAATATTGTTGATACGAATGATATCAATAATTGTAATTAAATTGTTAGCGATGCATAGTTTATCATCTCTTCTGCATACTTTATTACTTGGTTGATTATATAAAATAAAATAAGGTATTTTATGTGCAGGTGCTGTATTCTTCCCTTGACACGGTACAAATTTATTACAAGATTAAGATGGATGGCACAAATTTGTCACTCAGATTAGGTTTAATTTATAAAATTGAATGTAAACAATGTTCGATTAAATAAGATTGAAATAAAATTACTTAAATAAAACATGTGTATATTTTATACCTTAGACTTATAACGCAATGCCTCAAATTTAAAAACAGCATAAAAATTTAATTCAAACTTCGGTTTCGACCAAGTTTTGTAGAAAAACACCAAAAATATACCTAATAAGTAGGTTTCATTGAATGACTTAAAATTGTCCCCTTTCCACAAATCTCATTACATCCTGCATCCATCTACTAATGAGTGAAAAATACCGGACGTTTTTTAAATAAAACTGAACTGACAAACGAGCTTATAGTGCACCTGATGGTAAGTGGCCACTGCAGTTCGTGGATATCTGCAGACAACTTCAAAGAAGGTAGGCTACAGATGCGTTTTCACGTCTCAGAACTAAGGTGGAATGCCTCGCAGCCTGTTATTAATTATTATACTGGCTCTCTATACACTGCTATTTGGCGACAGGAACAAGTAAAAGGGTGGACCCTACTCAGACAAGCTCCACGACAGAAGATTAGTTCTACCAACTAGTATTAGGGCTCCGTATAAGCTTACATAAGTATGCAGATTGTTCACCCCTCCCGGGAAAAAAACTTAAAGTGTAGTGAAAGAGACGTTTTCCTCTACACCGGTCTGCATCATGGTCGATGCTCAAATTGCAATTAGTAAGTTTATTTAGTGAGAGCGCGGTCCTACCAAGATCGAGCCGACCCATTCGTGCTACAGCTATACTACTAATATAGCTGCAGCATGGCTTTAACACGTATAAACTCTTTGAATATGTTCATAAACTGAACTTTAACGAAACTGAATAGTTACTTAATTTACGTCGTTAAAACTTATATGCAACCTACTACACGCATACACACTCTGTCATACTTCACAGAAGGAGGCTTGACTACACTCTACAACTTTAAATTACTTATTGATTAGTGATCTGTTTTGTATACAGTGAAATGTGTAATCTTAAAGGGAGGAGCGCTGCTGTCTGAAACACAGATATTAAGTTATCTAGTTGTGTCTGAACTATATTTATTGTTCACTGAATTGTATTAATTGTTAAGCTGTATCTCAAAGTGTTTGTATAATATAAATTAAGATATTCTTTGCTTAAAATAATAAATTATTATTATTATATCTCAACGGATAAGTAAGCCGCAGTGGCAAAGGATCGGCCATATAGCTCCAAGAACCGACAATCGATGAGGAAATTCTTGAAAAAGTTCGGAAAAAATGGTGCTCGGCTGCTTTATGCTCATATTAATTTATAGCAGAGCAATTTTTGTAAAAGTCAATCTGCATTTTAACTAGTTCACTGTCACGTGACCCACATATGAGTCATTGCTATTGTCTAGTGTCTGGAAACCGGACAATGACAGTGTTAGTATTTTGGTTCTGTCCTTATAAATCCTTATTGATGATGATTTTATGTGTATGTGATTTACGATAAATAAGAATATTTATATCCAATATGATGGCATACATCACCCCATTTCTTTCAGCTTTTACGCGGGTGGCGTAAAGGGTGCCAATGGTATAAGCCAAAAAGATGGCTTCCGATACATGGCGATGTTATGTCTTCGAGTCCTTTAAAGTATACAACAATGCAAGTAACAATGGGTGCTTCATACCATACTCTTATGGTACGAAATCGAATCATAAATTTTTTACATTGTTTCACGCCACACCTACATGAGACGGCATAATAGATCAAGCCACGTTATAATATTTCAAAACGAAAGACATAGGCGTTCCGAAGCTATTCTCTGATACATAAACTTCAAGCCAGAATTCTCGCTAAGACATGGATTTAAATAACTATGGTTCCGTTGACGCAATATATTTCAATTTCGGTAAATCAAAGCCACTAAGCAATTGGTCACTAAATCTTAAAATAGAATCACATCTCAAAAGCAAACAATAACGGTGTTTTCAAGAGGAGACTGCTAGCTTGAATTCAGGCTAGAACCCTACCAAGTAAAGTGTTGTATCTTCTAAAGTATTAAGGAACATTTTATTTTCTTAAGTTTTTGATTGTCACCAATTCTTCACTTAATCTTGACATACTCAAATTTAGAATATCGTTTGGGTCACCATTAAATAAGCATTACCACAAGGAATAGATGTAATAATTTATTATTTCAAGCAAAGAATATCTTAATCTATCTTCTATACATATAATAAAAATGTAAATAGCAGATGTCTGTACATTTTAAATTTTTTTAATAAAAGTGATTGAGGGGTAGTAAAAATAAGTAATTAAATACATTTCTACCATTTTTAGAATTTTCTGTCTGTCTGTCTGTTTGTTTGTTAACGTATCACGTATAAAGTACTAATTTATATCATAAGAATTGTTAAGGAAATTATAAAGAGTATCTTCGGGTTACATTTAGTCTTTATTTCATTAAAATCTAATTTCAAAAAATCCAATAAAATAATCTGAAGTATGGGTTGAATCATCAAGTGCATTTTAAACTAATACTATATCATAAATCATAATTAAATTATGTAAAATAATGTTTTATAATGATATAATTATGTATATCTAAAACGCAGTAAAGAAAAGTATTAAAGAACGTATTAAATATATTATACAAAAATATATTAACCTTATTAACAAAATCTAAAGCACAATAGTTAACCAATTTCATCGATAGATGGCGATGTTGTGTAAATGTAATGCAAATTGCCGGTTGTGGTTTTTTCCTGTAGATGAGTTTTCATATTTTACGTATATATATATTATACGTAGTATCATATTAGTCTGTGTATTCCTCGCTGCCCTACTGCGTGTTGACAAACTCAATTTATTCTTTACCGCCGAGTACTCTATGTGGTAAATCAAATTTTAAAAGAGCTTTTAACAATTGCGTTGGTTTTGGCGAGGATCAAACTTTATTTTTTGCTTACTGTGCAGGCACTGATTTATAAGTTCTTTTACGTTTTATATAATGTATAAATCGCGTCAATAAATCTCATTTATTTTTAGAATTGATATTAGCAGCGCCATCTCTCCTTAAATATATACATATAATAAAAATGATAACATGTGTCTGTTTTGTACATTGTATATTATATTTTTGTGGTTAAAATCATTATGGGGAACTGAAAATAATTAAATAAGTACATTTTTATAATTTTTAGTATTGTCTGTCTGTCTGTTTTTTTATGAACGCGTCACGTCTAAAGTAAACATCTTTTTTTTTTTTCAAAAAAATCGTTAAGAAAATCATAAAGCGTATCTTCCAGTTATATTTAATCTTTGTTTTATTGAAATTGGTTAATATATATAGATAGAATCGAAAGTAATGATTATTATTTTGAAACGTAGGTTCAAATTTGTTCAATGGCGCCATAAAATCTTCATTAAAGTTCAGTTTATGAATATATTCAAATAGTTTGTACGAGTTCGAGCCATGCTGCAGCTATATTAGTAGTATAGTTGTAGCACGAATGGGTCGGTACGACTGGGGTAGAACCGCGCTCTCTTAGAGTACCAGCTATTTTACACTAGTGCTTAACACTGCTGGTTTCGTATGGTGCGTGTAGTGAACCGGAGACCCTTTTTACTGGAAAAAAGGCATTCCATCTTAGTCCTCACGGGTGACAATGCATCTGTATTTTGTTTCTTTATTAAGGATATATATAGATGTCTATGGGTCACAGTAACCACTTACCATCAGGTGGACTGTGTGCTCGTTTGTTACCCTATACTATAAAAAAAGTTTCCTTTAGCACTCTCTATGTCAATCACTGTGGTTCTACTGCGAATATTGTCTTTACGATCTTATGCTTAGCTCTTCAATGCGCTATATTTTTTTAATAGATGCCAACATCGTCAAGTAGTGGTGGCGGAAGTAAACCCACTACCCCATATCTTGCCGTGGCTGGCTTAATAGGTGATAGAGGGAAATTAAACAAGAGATGGGCAGCAGTATCTTCCTGACAGTAAATTACATAATAAAATATTGCGGTTTCCAACACGCCAGTCAAGCTTGGCAACTTTTGATGAATGAATGAATGAACAAAGTCTTTTAAGGTTAAAAAAACGTGTGTGGGTACTTATGTACGCACGTAAGAACTTATACTTCTTTAGCGTAACAAAACAAAAATAACTAAACTAAAACACGTTTTATAGATTAATATATAGGGTAAGCTGTATAATCATTGGCACTTTAAGCGGATTTCTACTTGTAAGTGGTTAATCCTCGTAAATAAACAAATTTATTATATTTTTTATGGTTTTATTTGATTTTAGTTTAGATAGCCATAAATAAAATAACGCATTACATTTATAATTTTTTTTCTTTCTTTAAAAATGTTTAATTAAGTTAAAAATGTAATTAAACTTTTTTCTAGGGAATGTTACAATCATTGGCACTCTAGCATAGTGAATGGCACTGTAAATTAAGTATAATCATTGGCACTATTAGAAGTCTTATAAAGTTATACCCAGATCTTTCTAAGCCCCATCTTATTGTTATAAGACTTATTGTTAACAAATCTTCTTCAAAAATTTTCCTTAGATCTTCATCTGAAAGCGGTTTCGTTGGTCTACCATGTTTTTTTCTTTCTTCGTATATATTTTTGATGTGACTTTTTTAGTAAAATCTTTCGTGTTTTCTCGATATTTTGTAGAAATAGAACTTTATTTCGGTTTTTCAGATTAAAAATTTAGAGAGTATTATAATGTCAGATTTTTTGGCTTCGTTCGGCTCGTTTTGTCTGCCGACTTCCAAAAAGGAGACTGTACTCAATTCGACTGTACGTTTTTTTATGTGTGTTACCTCATAACTTTTAACTGAGTAAACCGATTTCGATGATTCTTTTTTTATTTGAAAGCTGGTGCTACTCGTGTGATCCTATATGAATTTGATCAAGGTCAGACTAAATATTCTTAATAACTTATATTAAAGTCGGCTGTACAAAATGTTTAATTTTAAATTATTATTTTTCAGTATTTTTGTATATTTGGCTGACTAATTCAATTCTGCATTTTCCGTTTGTGCCCAATTTTTCCATTTTTTTTTAGCTCCGCTGCTTCCGAATCTTCACTTGTTAGCACAAATTAACGGCGTTGTTTACCTGCTTTTTGCTTTTTGATACGTATTTGGCAATGGAAAAAACTATATAAATATTTTTAGGGCTTTCTAAAAGATTTTTGTTCGTTTCGACATCCACGATCACCCATTCACCTCAAACAAATTCTAAATTTGCTGCCAAGTAGATGAAAAACGTAAGGGTTAGTTTTCTTTCTGATACTCAACAATAATCTCTGCAGGTTGTATACGCTCTGGTACTGATAAACCATTATTAAGTGAAATGATACAAGGCAAATTTGATACAGGTATTTCTGATTCAGTCGTTATTAGTCGTTATTCTAAAAATATTTGGCAACTCGGCGTAATGGCGCGGTACGGTGATCATCTAAAATGGCTTGCTGTGATTTCAAGGGCATCGGACACTTTGTTTAATCCACTTTGTCTGGACTAAATGGGCACATTCCACATGTCTCAAAACCATTTCATAATTAAGATTTATTTCAATACGCTAAAAGTCTTGCTAACATAGGCCCGCATCTGTTTTAGTAACCTTTTTGTCAAATTGTTTGTCCATCATTCGAAGACAGGTTTACGCCACATATCTTTGGTCGGCCTAAATGCAGTGATATCAGCTGGTTGCAATAGTCGCGTTGCATTCAGATTGCGGCAAAGTTGCGCCGTATTTAAGATAGTAAATAACCCTCTCTCTAGGCACTAACTTTTGAACGTCTGATCACATTTCTATAGAGGGAAAATAATAGGTTTTACCATCTACTCCAAAGAACAGTGATGCAAGACTTCGATTAGGCATGATCCACCTCATAGACGTTTTATTCTCCCTCTATAAAACGGTTTAGTATGTATGGGGTATTTATTCAAAAACATCACAACATTGATATTTTTATGACATCGAAAACTGTGCCAGGACCAGGTCGGCTTTTCAGCTTCTTCGTTTTTTTGACTTTACTTATTTAGTGGGAACTGTAAATTCGCGCGTGGAATGTTAAATGTTAGTGCGGCAGTTATTTCTCTAAAGCGCCCGCTCTTAATAGCGGTATTCTTCATCAATTCAAAATATGAAAAAGTTCAGTCATAATTATTGGCACTACTCAAAGGATATAGTCATTGGCAGTGTCAAGAATAGATTTTGGACAAAAGAAAGGAAGTATAGTGATTGATTATGTAGTCAAACAAAGTATAGTCATTGGCACCATTAAAAAATACAATGCTTCTATTTCACAACGATAAAATAACTTTTAATATGCTTTAATGGCGTATATTAATAAAAATAGACAGAAACTTGCATATAAACTAACCTAAAATTCACATTTTGGTCTCAAAATCTAGCCACAAAACCTTAACTTTTTGTTTAATTTTAACGGATTTGTCCACACACATTTTTAAAACAGCCCTTATAGGAAAATAGTTGACACTTTAAATATAAATGTGTCTGTTAGTATAAGTTATTATATATCTTAGCTAATCAGTGTAGCTGTGATATAGAAAAGGGATAGCATTCTTAATATTCAGATTAAAATAGCAAAGTGCCAATCATTGAAGGAGTACCAACATTAGTACTGTTTACCCTATTTGAATAAACCTTGAATATAGTTATCAATTCTCACGAAAACTTGACAGTTGACAGAAAATTACCAACTGAAGTTGTCGCTTATAATTTTCGGTGTGCGCGCGCATTGTAAAAAAATTCACTCTCATTATTTTTCTCAAACGTGCCAAAAGAAGTATAACTTCAAAAACTGAAAACAATTCTGCACTAAATCTAGACATAATAAAATTTTGGATATCGTTGAGGAAGATTCTAGCTAGAAGGACGGACGCCTTTACTGTTCAGGTGTTCACCTAAGTAGGTGCCGCCCTCTTTTTTATTTTTGTGAGGTATCGATACAGCCACTGCTGTATTCCGGAGTAGGAGAATCATTATAACAACAGGTTGTTAGATATTCCACATTAATACTCAAGTGCAACAATACACCCTTCCTGTCCTTCTGTCCTTCTTCTGTCCTTCTTTTCTGTCCTTCTTTGTTTAGATTTAGCAGCCACCACTTAACATCAAGTGAAAGTAATCACCCTTAAGTCAATTTATCTGACGAGACAGACCTCCATCAAAACTATATTTTTTTTATAGTTTAAGGGTGAAAAACGAGCACACAGTCCACCTGATGGTACGTGTGTGCTGACGCTCATAGACATCTACATCTATACTCGATTAGGAATCAAAATGCAGATGCATTGTCACCCGTGAGGACTAAGATAGAATGCCTCGTTTTCAGTAGAAAGGGTCTCCGGTTCTCTATAATCACCATACGAAGCACAGCAGGGTCAAGCTGCTATTTTACCCTAGTATTCTGTAAGAGCGTGGTACTACACCGGTCGAGCCGGCCCATTCGTGTGGTACAGCCATAATATAGCTGGAGCGTGATTTTACTACGTTAAAAAACGTTAACGTACAACAGGTGTATAGAATGTGGCTGACAAACGAGCATATGATAATTGAATGCTGTGACCCATAGGCATCTGTATTTATCCTCGACTAAGTATCAAAATACATATTCTTTGCCACTCCTGAGGAATAAGATGGAATGCCTCGTTTTCAGTGAAAAGGTTCTTCGGTTTCCTATACCCACCATACGAAACACAGCAGCAAAGCTGCTATTTTACGCTGGTACTCTGCGATAGCATGGTCCTACCCCGGTCGCGCCGACCCATTCGTGCTGCAACCATAATATAGCTGTAGTGTGGCTCTGCCAGGTATAAAAGTATTTATGAAAACAATACTATCACGATATGAACATTACTAATACTTCCATTAACGACTGCAAGTAAGCTAAAAATGCTTGTGTTAGAAGTGTTTCACGGTGGTAGTCAAACCATGGATTCGAATTCAAGACTTTCCAAATTTGCAATCCGCATTCCTAATTCCCATTAGGTCCATTTATTTATTTATTTATTTCTCACCACAAACGACATGGACATTGGTTACATTAGTGTTACATCTCTATTAGGTTAATGTCACTTCCAATTAAAAAGTAACTGCATTTTGCTTTGTAACGGTAGGTATAATAATTAGTAAAATTGCTAGATGGTTTCTAAATGAGCATTTTTAATGTCAACCGGTTATTAATTACTTAACTTAAATATAAACTTCATTGAGTACTTCAATATAAAACTAACACAATTTGTAGAAAGGGCAGTCAAAAACCAAAAGAGCAGCAGTTCACTTTACTTGTTAACTCATCAATAGGTATAAATCATGTTGCGGGCTATGTACCTTTTTGCGTTTTTGTTGGCGCTGACAATACAGGGTATGTGATGATTCTGCTTTCATTTATTTAATTTTTAAACTCTGTATTTTTTTAAACCACATTTTGTTTTATTTTAGTGGAATCAAAACCACAGCCTCAGAACTGGCGATCCTACGTGCTACCACAACCTGCAGCAGCGAAACAAGAGATTTCGACTACATCTCCATGTCCTACAACTGCGCTAGTACCACAACCGTGTCCCCCACCGCCAACGAGACAAGAAATTTGCACCGCATCTCCGTGTTGTTCTATTTGAAAGTAAACGACAAGAGGACGGTAATTGCAGGTATGTAGAATGGGATCCTTGAACTATATAATTTCAAGTTATCAAGCGTAATCTTCTCTTCAACAATGAATGGCGGCGGTAGAGAATCCATTACCCCTTATCATCACATAAGAGGTGTGAGGGTGAGGGGCTACGTAATAAAATGAAACAGCAGTTGCATCTTCTTGATGACAACTCACAATAATAAAAAATGCGGTTGGCAACGCACCTGCCGAGCGTGGCAACTATGGCAAAAATCTCCTCTAGACTAGTATAATTTTGATAAGCTGTAATGAATGAAAGCATAACCTTAACTATATTGAACTTGCGTGATACATATTTTGTGAACAGTAAAATTGTACGAACAATATTGTTGATACGAATGATAACAATGATTGTAATTAAATTATTAGCGATGCAAAGTTTATCATCTCTTCTGCATACTTTATTACTTGGTTGATTATATAAAATAAAATAAGGTATTTTATGTGCAGGTGCTGCATTCTTCCCTTGACACGGTACAAATTTATTACAAGATTAAGATGGATGGCACAAATTTGTCACTCAGATTAGGTTTAATTTATAAAATTGAATGTAAACAATGTTCGATTAAATAAGATTGAAATAAAATTACTTAAATAAAACATGTGTATATTTTAAACCTTAGACTTAGGACGCCATGCCTCAAATTAAAAAACAGCTTAAAAATTTAATTCAAACTTCGTTTTCGATCAAGGTTTGTGGAAAAACACCAAAAATATACCTAATAAGTAGGTTTCATTGAATGACTTAAAATTGTCCCCTTTCCACAAATCTCATTACATCCTGCATCCATCTACTAATGAGTGAAAAATACCGGACGTTTTTTAAATAAAACTGAACTGACAAACGAGCTTACAGTGCACCTGATGGTAAGTGGCCACTGCAGTTCGTGGAGATCTGCAGACAACTTCAAAGAAGGTAGGCTACAGATGCGTTTTCACGTCTCAGAACTAAGGTGGAATGACTCGCAGCCTGTTATTAATTATTATACTGGCTCCACGACAGAAGATTAGTTCTACCAACTAGTATTAGGGCTCCGTATAAGTTTACATAAGTATGCAGATTGTTCACCCCTCCCGGAAAACAAACTTAAAGTGTAGTGAAAGAGACGTTTTCCTCTACACCGGTCTGCATCACGGTCGATGCTCAAATTGCAATAAGTAAGTTTATTTAGTGAGAGCGTGGTCCTACCACGATCGAGCCGACCCATTCGTGCTACAGCTATACTACTAATATAGCTGCAGCATGGCTTTAACACGTATAAACTCTTTGAATATGTTCATAAACTGAACTTTAACGAAACTGAACAGTTACTTAATGTACGTCGTTAAAACTCATATGCAACCTCCTACACGCATACACACTCTGTCATACTTCACAGAAGGAGGCTTGACTACACTCTACAACTTTAAATTACTTATTGATTAGTGATCTGTTTTGTATACAGTGAAATGTGTAATCTTAAAGGGAGGAGCGCTGCTGTCTGAAACACAGATATTAAGTTATCTAGTTGTGTCTGAACTATATTTATTGTTCACTGAATTGTATTAATTGTTAAGCTGTATCTCAAAGTGTTTGTATAATATAAATTAAGATATTCTTTGCTTAACATAATAAATTATTATTATTATATCTCAACGGATAAGTAAGCCGCAGTGGCAAAGGATCGGCCATATAGCGCCAAGAACCGACAATCGATGAGGAAATTCTTGAAAAAGTTCGGAATAATTGGTGCTCGGCTGCTTTATGCTCATATTAATTTATAGCAGAGCAATTTTTGTAAAAGTCAATCTGCATTTTAACTAGTTCACTGTCACGTGACCCACATATGAGTCATTGCTATTGTCTAGTGTCTGGAAACCGGACAATGACAGTGTTAGTATTTTGGTTCTGTCCTTATAAATCTTTATTGATGATGATTTTATGTGTATGTGATTTACGATTAATAAGAATATTTATAACCAATATGATGGCATACATCACCCCATTTCTTTCAGCCTTTACGCGGGTGGCGTAAAGGGTGCCAATGGTATAAGCCAAAAAGATGGCTTCCGATAGATGGCGGTGTTATGTCTTCGAGTCCTTTAAAGTATACAACAATGCAAGTAATAATGGGTGCTTCATACCATACTCTTATGGTACGAAATCGAATCATAAATTTTTTACATTGTTTCACGCCACACCTACATGAGACGGCATAATAGATCAAGCCACGTTATAATATTTCAAAACGAAAGACATAGGCGTTCCGAAGCTATTCTCTGATACATAAACTTCAAGCCAGAATTCTCGCTAAGACATGGATTTAAATAACTATGGTTCCGTTGACGCAATATATTTCAATCTCGGTAAATCAAAGCCACTAAGCAATTGGTCACTAAATCTTAAAATAGAATCACATCTCAAAAGCAAACAATAACGGTGTTTTCGAGGGGAGACTGCTAGCTTGAATTCAGGCTAGAACCCTACCAAGTAAAGTGTTGTATCTCCTAAAGTATTAAGGAACATTTTATTTTCTTAAGTTTTTGATTGTCACCAATTCTTCACTTAATCTTGACATACTCAAATTTAGAATATACGCCATTAAATAAGCATTACCACAAGGAATAGATGTTGAAAGGGGTGTGCAGCCCGCTCTCGATGTCAATCCCTCAACTGAAGGGGTCAAATCAGACAGGAGTTAGTCAATTCATTAACGTTCTACCCCGAAATATAAATCATACCACGTTGGGTTCGGGAGAAACGAGGTGGACGTGACCCCCGTGAATGAGTGTAACGCGAGAACGTCTGTTGCCCTTTCTGAAAAGAAAGGTTAGACGACTAAGATTACGGGTCCTCTTGGAGTGGCCTTGGTCTTGACGTCACTAGTGGACAGTATTTTCATCTAATTTGGAAGGTGATTTAGGAAATGAAACAGTGATTTATCTTCAAAATTTTTCCCATAAGAGTACAATATTGACTTTCACTAATTTCCTATCACTTCCCTATGCGCTTTTCTTTCTTGCTTTAAATATAAACTGGTAGCTGGTCCCGAACGAATTGCCTTACATTGTCGTCTGCTGATGTGCTTATATAACACACAGCAGGTTTCGGGCCTCGGGACATTTCTCCCATTACCCGGGTTCTCCTCACGGATCACTTCTCTGGGCCGGTCCTGGGAGCCGTTGTGGCGTTGTAGGTAATAGTAGCGGTCTGGGGTTCGGTTCCCCGGTCGCTGCATATTGGTGTCAAAATAATAAAAGATCTTAGTTTGCCAGTCAGTGACATTGTGGGTTGTTACTCAACTCCCTAATCTATATAGGGAGGATTTCTCTTGGTAAAGGTCACTCGTCCGGAGGTCGGGCGTGTAGCGGCGCGAAGTTATTCAGGTGTGGGTGTGGCCCGTTAGACTTAACGGCTCTCCCTTTCTTAGCGTATTTACGCTTTTGGTGACTTTTCTCCACTCGTTTCTAAGCTTTCTTTTATGTCCACTTGCATGGGCCATAAATCATGTCGTCATGGCTGATGTCGAAGATCACAGTAGGCTATGTGAATGGCGATGGGTACCGACGTCAAAAAACCTGGCAGACGACGCCACTAAAAGTTTTCCTTCCACCTTCGATGAGAATCATCGCTGGTTTCAAGGACCTGATCCTTGAAACCAGCGATGATACTCATCGAAGGTGAAAGGAAAACTTTTAGTGGCGTCGTTTGCCACGTTTTCAACATCTATTCCTTGTGGTAATGCTTGTTTAATGGCGTCCCAAACGATATTCTAAATTTGAGTATGTCAAGATTAAGTGAAGAATTGGTGACAATCAAAAACTTAAGAAAATAAAATGTTCCTCAATACTTTAGGAGATACAACACTTTACTTGGTAGGGTTCTAGCCTGAATTCAAGCTAGCAGTCTCCCCTCGAAAACACCGTTTTTGTTTGCTTTTGAGATGTGATTCTATTTTAAGATTTAGTGACCATTTGCTTAGTGGCTTTGATTTACCGAGATTGAAATATATTGCGTCAACGGAACCGGAGTTATTTAAATCCATGTCTTAGCGAGAATTCTGGCTTGAAGTTTATGTATCAGAGAATAGCTTCGGAACGCCTATGTCTTTCGTTTTGAAATATTATAACGTGGCTTGATCTATTATGCCGTCTCATGTAGGTGTGGCGTGAAACAATGTAAAAAATTTATGATTCGATTTCGTACCATAAGAGTATGGTATGAAGCACCCATTGTTACTTGCATTGTTGTATACTTTAAAGGACTCGAAGACATAACACCGCCATCTATCGGAAGCCATCTTTTTGGCTTATCCCATTGGCACCCTTTACGCCACCCACGGGGCGAAATGGGGTGATGTATGTCATCATATTGGGTATAAATATTCTTATTAATCGTAAATCACATACACATAAAATCATCATAAATAAAGGTTTATAAGGAAAGAACCAAAATACAGATTAACTTAATGTAGGTTCAACTTAACACTGTCATTGTCCGGTTTCCAGACACTAGACAATAGCAAGCACCTCGAGAACTTTTTCAAGAATTGCCTCATCGATTGTCGGTTCTTAGAGCTATATGGCCGAGCGTTTGCCACTGCGGCTTACTTATCCGTTGGGATATAATAATAATAATAATTTATTATTTCAAGCAAAGAATATCTTAATCTATCTTCTATACATATAATAAAAATGTAAATAGCAGATGTCTGTACATTTTAAATTTTTTTAATAAAAGTGATTGAGGGGTAGTAAAAATAAGTAATTAAATACATTTCTACCATTTTTAGAATTTTCTGTCTGTCTGTCTGTTTGTTTGTTAACGTATCACGTATAAAGTACTAATTTATATCATAAGAATTGTTAAGGAAATTATAAAGAGTATCTTCGGGTTACATTTAGTCTTTATTTCATTAAAATCTAATTTCAAAAAATTCAATAAAATAATCTGAAGTATGGGTTGAATCATCAAGTGCATTTTAAACTAATACCATATCATAAATCATAATTAAATTATGTAAAATAATGTTTTATAATGATATAAATATGTATATCTAAAACGCAGTAAAGAAAAGTATTAAAGAACGTATTAAATATATTATACAAAAATATATTAACCTTATTAACAAAATCTAAAGCACAATAGTTAACCAATTTCATCGATAGATGGCGATGTTGTGCAAATGTAATGCAAATGGCCGGTTGTGGTTTTTTCCTGTAGATGAGTTTTCATATTTTACGTATATATATTATACGTAGTATCATATTAGTCTGTGTATTCCTCGCTGCCCTACTGCGTGTTGACAAACTCAATTTATTCTTTACCGCCGAGTACTCTATGTGGTAAATCAAATTTTAAAAGACCTTTTAACAATTGCGTTGGTTTTGGCGAGGATCAAACTTTATTTTTTGCTTACTGTGCAGGCACTGATTTATAAGTTCTTTTACGTTTTATATAATGTACAAATCGCGTCAATAAATCTCATTTATTTTTAGAATTGATATTAGCAGCGCCATCTCTCTTTAAATATATACATATAATAAAAATGATAACATGTGTCTGTTTTGTACATTGTATATTATATTTTGTGGTTAAAATCATTATGGGAAACTGAAAATAATTAAATAAGTACATTTTTATAATTTTTAGTATAGTCTGTCTGTCTGTTTTTTTATGAACGCGTCACGTCTAAAGTAAACATCTTTTTTTTTTTCAAAAAAATCGTTAAGAAAATCATAAAGCGTATCTTCCAGTTATATTTAATCTTTGTTTTATTGAAATTGGTTAAGATATATAGATAGAATCGAAAGTAATGATTATTATTTTGAAATGTAGGTTCGAATTTGTTCAATGGCGCCATAAAATCTTCATTAAAGTTCAGTTTATGAATATATTCAAATAGTTTGTACGAGTTCGAGCCATGCTGCAGCTATATTAGTAGTATAGTTGTAGCACGAATGGGTCGGCACGACTGGGGTAGAACCGCGCTCTCACAGAGTACCAGCTATTTTACGCTAGTGCTTAACACTGCTGGTTTCGTATGGTGCGTGTAGTGAACCGGAGACCCTTTTTACTTGAAAAAAGGCATTCCATCTTAGTCCTCACGGGTGACAATGCATCTGTATTTTGTTTCTTTGTTAAGGATATATATAGATGTCTATGGGTCACAGTAACCACTTACCATCAGGTGGACTGTGTGCTCGTTTGTTACCCTATACTATAAAAAAAGTTTCCTTTAGCACTCTCTATGTCAATCACTGTGGTTCTACTGCGAATATTGTCTTTACGATCTTATGCTTAGCTCTTCAATGCGCTATATTTTTTTAATAGATGCCAACATCGTCAAGTAGTGGTGGCGGAAGTAAACCCACTACCCCATATCTTGCCGTGGCTGGCTTAATAGGCGATAGAGGGAAATTAAACAAGAGATGGGCAGCAGTATCTTACTGACAGTAAATTACATAATAAAATATTGCGGTTTCCAACACGCCAGTCAAGCTTGGCAACTTTTGATGAATGAATGAATGAACAAAGTCTTTTAAGGTTAAAAAAACGTGTGTGGGTACTTATGTACGCACGTAAGAACTTATACTTCTTTAGCGTAACAAAACAAAAATAACTAAACTAAAACACGTTTTATAGATTAATATATAGGGTAAGCAGTATAATCATTGGCACTTTAAGCGGATTTCTACTTGTAAGTGGTTAATTCTCGTAAATAAACAAATTTATTATA
The DNA here is from genome assembly GCA_963668995.1 of Parnassius mnemosyne. NCBI lineage: Eukaryota > Metazoa > Arthropoda > Insecta > Lepidoptera > Papilionidae > Parnassius > Parnassius mnemosyne. The sequence continues at coordinate 18,639,592 of CAVLGL010000115.1, forward strand.
TTTTTTATGGTTTTGTTCGATTTTAGTTTAGATAGCCATAAATAAAATAACGCATTACATTTATAAATTTTTTTTTCTTTCTTTAAAAATGTTTAATTAAGTTAAAAATGTAATTAAACTTTTTTCTAGGGAATGTTACAATCATTGGCACTTTAGCATAGTGAATGGCACTGTAAATTAAGTATAATCATTGGCACTATTAGAAGTCTTAAAAAGTTATACCCAGATCTTTCTAAGCCCCATCTTATTGTTATAAGACTTATTGTTAACAAATCTTCTTCAAAAATTTTCCTTAGATCTTCATCTGAAAGCGGTTTCGTTGGTCTACCATGTTTTTTTCTTTCTTCGTATATATTTTTGATGTGACTTTTTTAGTAAAATCTTTCGTGTTTTCTCGATATTTTGTAGAAATAGAACTTTATTTCGGTTTTTCAGATTAAAAATTTAGAGAGTATTATAATGTCAGATTTTTTGGCTTCGTTCGGCTCGTTTTGTCTGCCGACTTCCAAAAAGGAGACGGTACTCAATTCGACTGTACGTTTTTTTATGTGTGTTACCTCATAACTTTTAACTGAGTAAACCGATTTCGATGATTCTTTTTTTATTTAAAAGCTGGTGCTACTCGTGTGATCCTATATGAATTTGATCAAGGTCAGACTAAATATTCTTAATAACTTATATTGAAGTCGGCTGTACAAAATGTTTAATTTTAAATTATTATTTTTCAGTATTTTTGTATATTTGGCTGACTAATTCAATTCTGCATTTTCCGTTTGTGCGCAATTTTTCCATTTCTTTTAGCTCCGCTGCTTCCGAATCTTCACTTGTTAGCACAAATTAACGGCGTTGTTTACCTGCTTTTTGCTTTTTGATACGTATTTGGCAATGAAAAAAGCTATATAAATATTTTTAGGGCTTTCTAAAAGATTTTTGTTCGTTTGGACATCCACCATCACCCATTCACCTCAAACAAATTCTAAATTTGCTGCCAAGTAGATGAAAAACGTAAGGGTTAGTTTTCTTTCTGATACTCAACAATAATCTCTGCAGGTTGTATACGCTCTGGTACTGATAAACCATTATTAAGTGAAATGATACAAGGCAAATTTGATACAGGTATTTCTGATTCAGTCGTTATTAGTCGTTATTCTAAAAATATTTGGCAACTCGGCGTAATGGCGCGGTACGGTGATCATCTAAAATGGCTTGCTGTGATTTCAAGGGCATCGGACACTTTGTTTAATCCACTTTGTCTGGACTAAATGGGCACATTCCACATGTCTCAAAACCATTTCATAATTAAGATTTATTTCAATACGCTAAAAGTCTTGCTAACATAGGCCCGCATCTGTTTTAGTAACCTTTTTGTCAAATTGTTTGTCCATCATTCGAAGACAGGTTTACGCCACATATCTTTGGTGGGCCGAAATGCAGTGATATCAGCTGGTTGCAATAGTCGCGTTGCATTCAGATTGCGGCAAAGTTGCGCCGTATTTAAGATAGTAAATAACCCTCTCTCTAGGCACTAACTTTTGAACGTCTGATCACATTTTCTATAGAGGGAAAATAATAGGTTTTACCATCTACTCCAAAGAACAGTGATGCAAGACTTCGATTAGGCATGATCCACCTCATAGACGTTTTATTCTCCCTCTATAAAATGGTTTAGTATGTATGGGGTATTTATTCAAAAACATCACAACATTGATATTTTTATGACATCGAAAACTGTGCCAGGACCAGGTCGGCTTTTCAGCTTCTTCGTTTTTTTGACTTTACTTATTTAGTGGGAACTGTAAATTCGCGCGTGGAATGTTAAATGTTAGTGCGGCAGTTATTTCTCTAAAGCGCCCGCTCTTAATAGCGGTATTCTTCATCAATTCAAAATATGAAAAAGTTCAGTCATAATTATTGGCACTACTCAAAGGATATAGTCATTGGCAGTGTCAAGAATAGATTTTGGACAAAAGAAAGGAAGTATAGTGATTGACGTATATGCCAATGATTATGTAGTCAAACAAAGTATAGTCATTGGCACCATTAAAAAATACAATGCTTGTATTTCACAACGATAAAATAACTTTTAATATGCTTTAATGGCGTAAATTAATAAAAATAGACAGAAACTTGCATATAAACTAACCTAAAAATCACATTTTTGTCTCAAAATCTAGCCACAAAACCTTAACTTTTTGTTTAATTTTAACGGATTTGTCCGCACACATTTTTAAAACAGCCCTTATAGGAAAATAGTTGACACTTTAAATATAAATGTGTCTGTTAGTATAAGTTATTATATATCTTAGCAATATCAGTGTAGCTGTGATATAGAAAAAGGATAGCATTCTTAATATTCAGATTAAAATAGCAAAGTGCCAATCATTGAAGGAGTACCAACATTAGTACTGTTTACCCTATTTGAATAAACCTTGAATATAGTTATCAATTCTCACGAAAACTTGACAGTTGACAGAAAATTACCAACTGAAGTTGTCGCTTATAATTTTCGGTGTGCGCGCGCATCGTAAAAAAATTCACTCTCATTATTTTTCTCAAACGTGCCAAAAGAAGTATAACTTCAAAAACTGAAAACAATTCTGCACTAAATCTTGACATAATAAAATTTTGGATAACGTTGGGGAAGATTCTAGCTAGAAGGACGCCTTTACTGTTCAGGTGTTCACCTAAGTAGGTGCCGCCCTCTTTTTTATTTTTGTGAGGTATCGATACAGCCACTGCTGTATTCCGGAGTAGGAGAATCATTATAACAACAGGTTGTTAGATATTCCACATTAATACTCAAGTGCAACAATACACCCTTCCTGTCCTTCTGTCCTTCTTCTGTCCTTCTTTTCTGTCCTTCTTTGTTTAGATTTAGCAGCCACCACTTCACATCAAGTGAAAGTAATCACCCTTAAGTCAATTTATCTGACGAGACAGACCTCCATCAAAACTATATTTTTTTTATAGTTAAGGGTGAAAAACGAGCACACAGTCCACCTGATGGTACGTGTGTGCTGACGCTCATAGACATCTACATCTATACTCGATTAGGAATCAAAGTGTAGATGCATTGTCACCCGTGAGGACTAAGATAGAATGCCTCGTTTCCAGTAGAAAGGGTCTCCGGTTCTCTATACTCACCATACGAAGCACAGCAGGGTCAAGCTGCTATTTTACCCTAGTATTCTGTAAGAGCGTGGTACTACACCGGTCGAGTCGGCCCATTCGTGTGGTACAGCCATAACATAGCTGGAGCGTGGTTTTACTACGTTAAAAAACGTTAACGTACAACAGGTGTATAGAATGTGGCTGACAAACGAGCATATGATAATTGAATGCTGTGACCCATAGGCATCTGTATTTATCCTCGACTAAGTATCAAAATACTTAGTCGAGGATAAATACACATTCTTTGCCACTCCTGAGGAATAAGATGGAATGCCTCGTTTTCAGTGAAAAGGTTCTTCGGTTTCCTATACCCACCATACGAAACACAGCAGCAAAGCTGCTATTTTACGCTGGTACTCTGCGATAGCATGGTCCTACCCCGGTCGCGCCGACCCATTCGTGCTGCAACCATAATATAGCTGTAGCGTGGCTCTGCTAGGTATAAAAGTATTTATGAAAACAATACTAGCACGATATGAACATTACTTATACTTCCATTAACGACTGCAAGTAAGCTAAAAATGCTTGTGTTAGAAGTGTTTCACGGTGGTAGTCAAACCATGGATTCGAATTCAAGACTTTCCAAATTGCAATCCGCATTCCTAATTCCCATTAGGTCCATTTATTAATTTATTTATTTATTTACTTATTTATTTCTCACCACAAATGACATGGACATTGGTTACATTAGTGTTACATCTCTATTAGGTTTATGTCACTTCCAATTAAAAAGTAACTGCATTTTGCTTTGTAACGGTAGGTATAATAATTAGTAAAATTGCTAGATGGTTTCTAAATGAGCATTTTTAATGTCAACCGGTTATTAATTACTTAACTTAAATATAAACTTCATTGAGTACTTCAATATAAGACTAACACAATTTGTAGAAAGGGCAGTCAAAAACCAAAAGAGCAGCAGTTCACTTTACTTGTTAACTCATCAATAGGTATAAATCATGTTGCGGGCTATGTACCTTTTTGCGTTTTTGTTGGCGCTGACAATACAGGGTATGTGATGATTCTGCTTTCATTTATTTAATTTTTAAACTCTGTATTTTTTTAAACCACATTTTGTTTTATTTTAGTGGAATCAAAACCACAGCCTCAGAACTGGCGATCCTACGTGCTACCACAACCTGCAGCAGCGGAACAAGAGATTTCGACTACATCTCCATGTCCTAAAACTGCGCTAGTACCACAACCGTGTCCCCCACCGCCAACGAGACAAGAAATTTGCACCGCATCTCCGTGTTGTACACCCGCACCTACTGAAATAGTACCAAAAGTACGAGAACCGTGTACACCATCTGCATCAAGACAAGAAAGTTCCACCGCATCGCCGTGTTGTACACCCGCGCCGTGTTATACACCCGCGCCGTGTTGTACACCCGCGCCTACTGAAATAGTAGCAAAAGTACCAGAACCGTGTACACCATCTGCATCAAGACAAGATAGTTCCACCGCATCGCCGTGTTGTACACCCGCGCCGTGTTGTACACCCGCGCCTACTGAAATAGTACCAAAAGTACCAGAACCGTGTACACCATCTGCATCAAGACAAGAAAATTCCACCGCATCGCCGTGTTGTACACCCGCGCCGTGTTGTACACCCGCGCCTACTGAAATAGTACCAAAAGTACCAGAACCGTGTACACCATCTGCATCAAGACAAGAAAGTTCCACCGCTTCGCCGTGTTGTACACCCGCGCCGTGTTGTACACCCGCGCCGTGTTGTACACCCGCGCCTACTGAAATAGTACCAAAAGTACCAGAACCGTGTACACCATCTGCATCAAGACAAGAAAATTCCTCCGCATCTCCGTGTGCTACACCTGGGCCTACTGAAATGCCGTCGATTACGACCAACTGTCGAAATGGTGAAATTTATCCCGAGGCCACGGGTAGTTGTGACCAATTCCTAATGTGCTATAACGGAAAATTCGTTTTATTGATATGCCCAGCTGGTCTGTCTTTCAACCACCAAACAAAGAGCTGCGATTGGCCAGGAAACGTGCCGGGTTGTGGTGCACCAGGTAAATAATATCACGAGAATTTATCATTACATATAATCTAAACGTAATGAGAGAACTAATAGACTCTATTTTTCCAGCAATCTAAGGCGAATAGTTCTATTTGAAAGTAAACGACAAGAGGACGGTAATTGCAGGTATGTAGAATGGGATCCTTGAACTATATAATTTCAAGTTATCAAGCGTAATCTTCTCTTCAACAATGAATGGCGGCGGTAGAGAATCCATTACCCCTTATCATCACATAAGAGGTGTGAGGGTGAGGGGCTACGTAATAAAATGAAACAGGAGTTGCATCTTCTTGATGACAACTCACAATAATAAAAAAATGCGGTTGGCAACGCACCTGCCGAGCGTGGCAACTATGGCAAAAATTTCCTCTAGATTTGTATACTTTTGATAAGCTGTAATGAATGACTGAATGAATGAAAGCATAAGGTTATGCTTTCATTGAACTTGATTGAACTTGCGTGATACTCATTTTGTGAACAGTAAAATTGTACGAACAATATTGTTGATACGAATGATATCAATAATTGTAATTAAATTGTTAGCGATGCATAGTTTATCATCTCTTCTGCATACTTTATTACTTGGTTGATTATATAAAATAAAATAAGGTATTTTATGTGCAGGTGCTGCATTCTTCCCTTGACACGGTACAAATTTATTACAAGATTAAGATGGATGGCACAAATTTGTCACTCAGATTAGGTTTAATTTATAAAATTGAATGTAAACAATGTTCGGTTAAATAAGATTGAAATAAAATTACTTAAATAAAACATGTGTATATTTTATACCTTAGACTTATAACGCAATGCCTCAAATTTAAAAACAGCATAAAAATTTAATTCAAACTTCGGTTTCGACCAAGGTTTGTAGAAAAACACCAAAAATATACCTAATAAGTAGGTTTCATTGAATGACTTAAAATTGTCCCCTTTCCACAAATCTCATTACATCCTGCATCCATCTACTAATGAGTGAAAAATACCGGACGTTTTTTAAATAAAACTGAACTGACAAACGAGCTTATAGTGCACCTGATGGTAAGTGGCCACTGCAGTTCGTGGATATCTGCAGACAACTTCAAAGAAGGTAGGCTACAGATGCGTTTTCACGTCTCAGAACTAAGGTGGAATGCCTCGCAGCCTGTTATTAATTATTATACTGGCTCTCTATACACTGCTATTTGGCGACAGGAACAAGTAAAAGGGTGGACCCTACTCAGACAAGCTCCACAACAGAAGATTAGTTCTACCAACTAGTATTAGGGCTCCGTATAAGCTTACATAAGTATGCAGATTGTTCACCCCTACCGGGAAAAAAACTTAAAGTGTAGTGAAAGAGACGTTTTCCTCTACACCGGTCTGCATCACGGTCGATGCTCAAATTGCAATTAGTAAGTTTATTTAGTGAGAGCGCGGTCCTACCAAGATCGGGCCGACCCATTCGTGCTACAGCTATACTACTAATATAGCTGCAGCATGGCTTTAACACGTATAAACTCTTTGAATATGTTCATAAACTGAACTTTAACTAAACTGAATAGTTACTTAATTTACGTCGTTAAAACTTATATGCAACCTACTACACGCATACACACTCTGTCATACTTGAAGTCTTGTCTACAGAAGGAGGGTATATTTCGGGGTAGAACGTTAATGAATTGACTAACTCCTGTCTGATTTGACCCCTTCAGTTGAGGGATTGACATCGAGAGCGGGCTGCACACCCCTTTCAACATCTATTCCTTGTGGTAATGCTTATTTAATGGCGTCCCAAACGATATTCTAAATTTGAGTATGTCAAGATTAAGTGAAGAATTGGTGACAATCAAAAACTTAAGAAAATAAAATGTTCCTCAATACTTTAGGAGATACAACACTTTACTTGGTAGGGTTCTAGCCTGAATTCAAGCTAGCAGTCTCCCCTCGAAAACACCGTTATTGTTTGCTTTTGAGATGTGATTCTATTTTAAGATTTAGTGACCAATTGCTTAGTGGCTTTGATTTACCGAGATTGAAATATATTGCGTCAACGGAACCGGAGTTATTTAAATCCATGTCTTAGCGAGAATTCTGGCTTGAAGTTTATGTATCAGAGAATAGCTTCGGAACGCCTATGTCTTTCGTTTTGAAATATTATAACGTGGCTTGATCTATTATGCCGTCTCATGTAGGTGTGGCGTGAAACAATGTAAAAAATTTATGATTCGATTTCGTACCATAAGAGTATGGTATGAAGCACCCATTGTTACTTGCATTGTTGTATACTTTAAAGGACTCGAAGACATAACACCGCCATCTATCGGAAGCCATCTTTTTGGCTTATCCAATTGGCACCCTTTACGCCACCCACGGGGCGAAATGGGGTGATGTATGTCATCATATTGGGTATAAATATTCTTATTAATCGTAAATCACATACACATAAAATCATCATAAATAAAGGTTTATAAGGAAAGAACCAAAATACAGATTAACTTAATGTAGGTTCAACTTAACACTGTCATTGTCCGGTTTCCAGACACTAGACAATAGCAAGCACCTCGAGAACTTTTTCAAGAATTTCCTCATCGATTGTCGGTTCTTAGAGCTATATGGCCGACCGTTTGCCACTGCGGCTTACTTATCCGTTGGGATATAATAATAATAATAATTTATTATTTCAAGCAAAGAATATCTTAATCTATCTTCTATACATATAATAAAAATGTAAATAGCAGATGTCTGTACATTTTAAATTTTTTTAATAAAAGTGATTGAGGGGTAGTAAAAATAAGTAATTAAATACATTTCTACCATTTTTAGAATTTTCTGTCTGTCTGTCTGTTTGTTTGTTAACGTATCACGTATAAAGTACTAATTTATATCATAAGAATTGTTAAGGAAATTATAAAGAGTATCTTCGGGTTACATTTAGTCTTTATTTCATTAAAATCTAATTTCAAAAAATTCAATAAAATAATCTGAAGTATGGGTTGAATCATCAAGTGCATTTTAAACTAATACCATATCATAAATCATAATTAAATTATGTAAAATAATGTTTTATAATGATATAATTATGTATATCTAAAACGCAGTAAAGAAAAGTATTAAAGAACGTATTAAATATATTATACAAAAATATATTAACCTTATTAACAAAATCTAAAGCACAATAGTTAACCAATTTCATCGATAGATGGCGATGTTGTGCAAATGTAATGCAAATGGCCGGTTGTGGTTTTTTCCTGTAGATGAGTTTTCATATTTTACGTATATATATTATACGTAGTATCATATTAGTCTGTGTATTCCTCGCTGCCCTACTGCGTGTTGACAAACTCAATTTATTCTTTACCGCCGAGTACTCTATGTGGTAAATCAAATTTTAAAAGACCTTTTAACAATTGCGTTGGTTTTGGCGAGGATCAAACTTTATTTTTTGCTTACTGTGCAGGCACTGATTTATAAGTTCTTTTACGTTTTATATAATGTACAAATCGCGTCAATAAATCTCATTTATTTTTAGAATTGATATTAGCAGCGCCATCTCTCTTTAAATATATACATATAATAAAAATGATAACATGTGTCTGTTTTGTACATTGTATATTATATTTTGTGGTTAAAATCATTATGGGAAACTGAAAATAATTAAATAAGTACATTTTTATAATTTTTAGTATAGTCTGTCTGTCTGTTTTTTTATGAACGCGTCACGTCTAAAGTAAACATCTTTTTTTTTTCAAAAAAATCGTTAAGAAAATCATAAAGCGTATCTTCCAGTTATATTTAATCTTTGCTTTATTGAAATTGGTTAATATTTATAGATAGAATCGAAAGTAATGATTATTATTTTGAAATGTAGGTTCGAATTTGTTCAATGGCGCCATAAAATCTTCATTAAAGTTCAGTTTATGAATATATTCAAATAGTTTGTACGAGTTCGAGCCATGCTGCAGCTATATTAGTAGTATAGTTGTAGTACAAATGGGTCGGCACGGTAGAACGGTAGAACCGCGCTCTCACAGAGTACCAGCTATTTTACGCTAGTGCTTAACACTGCTGGTTTCGTATGGTGCGTGTAGTGAACCGGAGACCCTTTTTACTGGAAAAAAGGCATTCCATCTTAGTCCTCACGGGTGACAATGCATCTGTATTTTGTTTCTTTATTAAGGATATATATAGATGTCTATGGGTCACAGTAACCACTTACCATCAGGTGGACTGTGTGCTCGTTTGTTACCCTATACTATAAAAAAAGTTTCCTTTAGCACTCTCTATGTCAATCACTGTGGTTCTACTGCGAATATTGTCTTTACGATCTTATGCTTAGCTCTTCAATGCGCTATATTTTTTTAATAGATGCCAACATCGTCAAGTAGTGGTGGCGGAAGTAAACCCACTACCCCATATCTTGCCGTGGCTGGCTTAATAGGCGATAGAGGGAAATTAAACAAGAGATGGGCAGCAGTATCTTCCTGACAGTAAATTACATAATAAAATATTGCGGTTTCCAACACGCCAGTCAAGCTTGGCAACTTTTGATGAATGAATGAATGAACAAAGTTTTTTAAGGTTAAAAAAACGTGTGTGGGTACTTATGTACGCACGTAAGAACTTATACTTCTTTAGCGTAACAAAACAAAAATAACTAAACTAAAATACGTTTTATAGATTAATATATAGGGTAAGCAGTATAATCATTGGCACTTTAAGCGGATTTCTACTTGTAAGTGGTTAATCCTCGTAAATAAACAAATTTATTATATTTTTGATGGTTTTATTTGATTTTAGTTTAGATAGCCATAAATAAAATAACGCATTACATTTATAAATTTTTTTTCTTTCTTTAAAAATGTTTAATTAAGTTAAAAATGTAATTAAACTTTTTTCTAGGCAATGTTACAATCATTGGCACTTTAGCATAGTGAATGGCACTGTAAATTAAGTATAATCATTGGCACTATTAGAAGTCTTAAAAAGTTATACCCAGATCTTTCTAATCCCCATCTTATTGTTATAAGACTTATTGTTAACAAATCTTCTTCAAAAATTTTCCTTAGATCTTCATCTGAAAGCGGTTTCGTTGGTCTACCGTGTTTTTTTCTTTCTTCGTATATATTTTTGATGTGACTTTTTTAGTAAAATCTTTCGTGTTTTCTCGATATTTTGTAGAAATAGAACTTTATTTCGGTTTTTCAGATTAAAAATTTAGAGAGTATTATAATGTCAGATTTTTTGGCTTCGTTCGGCTCGTTTTGTCTGCCGACTTCCAAAAAGGAGACGGTACTCAATTCGACTGTACGTTTTTTTATGTGTGTTACCTCATAACTTTTAACTGAGTAAACCGATTTCGATGATTCTTTTTTTATTTAAAAGCTGGTGCTACTCGTGTGATCCTATATGAATTTGATCAAGGTCAGACTAAATATTCTTAATAACTTATATTGAAGTCTGCTGTACAAAATGTTTAATTTTAAATTATTATTTTTCAGTATTTTTGTATATTTGGCTGACTAATTCAATTCTGCATTTTCCGTTTGTGCGCAATTTTTCCATTTCTTTTAGCTCCGCTGCTTCCGAATCTTCACTTGTTAGCACAAATTAACGGCGTTGTTTACCTGCTTTTTGCTTTTTGATACGTATTTGGCAATGAAAAAAACTATATAAATATTTTTAGGGCTTTCTAAAAGATTTTTGTTCGTTTGGACATCCACGATCGCCCATTCACCTCAAACAAATTCTAAATTTGCTGCCAAGTAGATGAAAAACGTAAGGGTTAGTTTTCTTTCTGATACTCAACAATAATCTCTGCAGGTTGTATACGCTCTGGTACTGATAAACCATTATTAAGTGAAATGATACAAGGCAAATTTGATACAGGTATTTCTGATTCAGTCGTTATTAGTCGTTATTCTAAAAATATTTGGCAACTCGGCGTAATGGCGCGGTACGGTGATCATCTAAAATGGCTTGCTGTGATTTCAAGGGCATCGGACACTTTGTTTAATCCACTTTGTCTGGACTAAATGGGCACATTCCACATGTCTCAAAACCATTTCATAATTAAGATTTATTTCAATACGCTAAAAGTCTTGCTAACATAGGCCCGCATCTGTTTTAGTAACCTTTTTGTCAAATTGTTTGTCCATCATTCGAAGACAGGTTTACGCCACATATCTTTGGTGGGCCGAAATGCAGTGATATCAGCTGGTTGCAATAGTCGCGTTGCATTCAGATTGCGGCAAAGTTGCGCCGTACTTAAGATAGTAAATAACCCTCTCTCTAGGCACTAAATTTTGAACGTCTGATCACATTTTCTATAGAGGGAAAATAATAGGTTTTACCATCTACTCCAAAGAACAGTGATGCAAGACTTCGATTAGGCATGATCCACCTCATAGACGTTTTATTCTCCCTCTATAAAATGGTTTAGTATGTATGGGGTATTTATTCAAAAACATCACAACATTGATATTTTTATGACATCGAAAACTGTGCCATGACCAGGTCGGCTTTTCAGCTTCTTCGTTTTTTTGACTTTACTTATTTAGTGGGAACTGTAAATTCGCGCGTGGAATGTTAAATGTTAGTGCAGCAGTTATTTCTCTAAAGCGCCCGCTCTTAATAGCGGTATTCTTCATCAATTCAAAATATGAAAAAGTTCAGTCATAATTATTGGCACTACTCAAAGGATATAGTCATTGGCAGTGTCAAGAATAGATTTTGGACAAAAGAAAGGAAGTATAGTGATTGACGTATATGCCAATGATTATGTAGTCAAACAAAGTATAGTCATTGGCACCATTAAAAAATACAATGCTTCTATTTCACAACGATAAAATAACTTTTAATATGCTTTAATGGCGTAAATTAATAAAAATAGACAGAAACTTGCATATAAACTAACCTAAAAATCACATTTTTGTCTCAAAATCTAGCCACAAAACCTTAACTTTTTGTTTAATTTTAACGGATTTGTCCGCACACATTTTTAAAACAGCCCTTATAGGAAAATAGTTGACACTTTAAATATAAATGTGTCTGTTAGTATAAGTTATTATATATCTTAGCAATATCAGTGTAGCTGTGATATAGAAAAAGGATAGCATTCTTAATATTCAGATTAAAATAGCAAAGTGCCAATCATTGAAGGAGTACCAACATTAGTACTGTTTACCCTATTTGAATAAACCTTGAATATAGTTATCAATTCTCACGAAAACTTGACAGTTGACAGAAAATTACCAACTGAAGTTGTCGCTTATAATTTTCGGTGTGCGCGCGCATCGTAAAAAAATTCACTCTCATTATTTTTCTCAAACGTGCCAAAAGAAGTATAACTTCAAAAACTGAAAACAATTCTGCACTAAATCTTGACATAATAAAATTTTGGATAACGTTGGGGAAGATTCTAGCTAGAAGGACGCCTTTACTGTTCAGGTGTTCACCTAAGTAGGTGCCGCCCTCTTTTTTATATTTGTGAGGTATCGATACAGCCACTGCTGTATTCCGGAGTAGGAGAATCATTATAACAACAGGTTGTTAGATATTCCACATTAATACTCAAGTGCAACAATACACCCTTCCTGTCCTTCTGTCCTTCTTCAGTCCTTCTTTTCTGTCCTTCTTTGTTTAGATTTAGCAGCCACCACTTAACATCAAGTGAAAGTAATCACCCTTAAGTCAATTTATCTGACGAGACAGACCTCCATCAAAACTATATTTTTTTTATAGTTTAAGGGTGAAAAACGAGCACACAGTCCACCTGATGGTACGTGTGTGCTGACGCTCATAGACATCTACATCTATACTCGATTAGGAATCAAAATGTAGATGCATTGTCACCCGTGAGGACTAAGATAGAATGCCTCGTTTCCAGTAGAAAGGGTCTCCGGTTCTCTATACTCACCATACGAAGCACAGCAGGGTCAAGCTGCTATTTTACCCTAGTATTCTGTAAGAGCGTGGTACTACACCGGTCGAGTCGGCCCATTCGTGTGGTACAGCCATAACATAGCTGGAGCGTGGTTTTACTACGTTAAAAAACGTTAACGTACAACAGGTGTATAGAATGTGGCTGACAAACGAGCATATGATAATTGAATGCTGTGACCCATAGGCATCTGTATTTATCCTCGACTAAGTATCAAAATACTTAGTCGAGGATAAATACAGATTCTTTGCCACTCCTGAGGAATAAGATGGAATGCCTCGTTTTCAGTGAAAAGGTTCTTCGGTTTCCTATACCCACCATACGAAACACAGCAGCAAAGCTGCTATTTTACGCTGGTACTCTGCGATAGCATGGTCCTACCCCGGTCGCGCCGACCCATTCGTGCTGCAACCATAATATAGCTGTAGCGTTGCTCTGCCAGGTATAAAAGTATTTATGAAAACAATACTAGCACGATATGAACATTACTAATACTTCCATTAACGACTGCAAGTAAGCTAAAAATGCTTGTGTTAGAAGTGTTTCACGGTGGTAGTCAAACCATGGATTCGAATTCAAGACTTTCCAAATTTGCAATCCGCATTCCTAATTCCCATTAGGTCCATTTATTAATTTATTTATTTATTTACTTATTTATTTCTCACCACAAACGACATGGACATTGGTTACATTAGTGTTACATCTCTATTAGGTTTATGTCACTTCCAATTAAAAAGTAACTGCATTTTGCTTTGTAACGGTAGGTATAATAATTAGTAAAATTGCTAGATGGTTTCTAAATGAGCATTTTTATGTCAACCGGTTATTAATTACTTAACTTAAATATAAACTTCATTGAGTACTTCAATATAAGACTAACACAATTTGTAGAAAGGGCAGTCAAAAACCAAAAGAGCAGCAGTTCACTTTACTTGTTAACTCATCAATAGGTATAAATCATGTTGCGGGCTATGTACCTTTTTGCGTTTTTGTTGGCGCTGACAATACAGGGTATGTGATGATTCTGCTTTCATTTATTTAATTTTTAAACTCTGTATTTTTTTAAACCACATTTTGTTTTATTTTAGTGGAATCAAAACCACAGCCTCAGAACTGGCGATCCTACGTGCTACCACAACCTGCAGCAGCGGAACAAGAGATTTCGACTACATCTCCATGTCCTAAAACTGCGCTAGTACCACAACCGTGTCCCCCACCGCCAACGAGACAAGAAATTTGCACCGCATCTCCGTGTTGTACACCCGCACCTACTGAAATAGTACCAAAAGTACCAGAACCGTGTACACCATCTGCATCAAGACAAGAAAGTTCCACCGCATCGCCGTGTTGTACACCCGCGCCGTGTTATACACCCGCGCCGTGTTGTACACCCGCGCCTACTGAAATAGTAGCAAAAGTACCAGAACCGTGTACACCATCTGCATCAAGACAAGAAAGTTCCACCGCATCGCCGTGTTGTACACCCGCGCCGTGTTGTACACCCGCGCCTACTGAAATAGTACCAAAAGTACCAGAACCGTGTACACCATCTGCATCAAGACAAGAAAATTCCACCGCATCGCCGTGTTGTACACCCGCGCCGTGTTGTACACCCGCGCCTACTGAAATAGTACCAAAAGTACCAGAACCGTGTACACCATCTGCATCAAGACAAGAAAGTTCCACCGCTTCGCCGTGTTGTACACCCGCGCCGTGTTGTACACCCGCGCCGTGTTGTACACCCGCGCCTACTGAAATAGTACCAAAAGTACCAGAACCGTGTACACCATCTGCATCAAGACAAGAAAATTCCTCCGCATCTCCGTGTGCTACACCTGGGCCTACTGAAATGCCGTCGATTACGACCAACTGTCGAAATGGTGAAATTTATCCCGAGGCCACGGGTAGTTGTGACCAATTCCTAATGTGCTATAACGGAAAATTCGTTTTATTGATATGCCCAGCTGGTCTGTCTTTCAACCACCAAACAAAGAGCTGCGATTGGCCAGGAAACGTGCCGGGTTGTGGTGCACCAGGTAAATAATATCACGAGAATTTATCATTACATATAATCTAAACGTAATGAGAGAACTAATAGACTCTATTTTTCCAGCAATCTAAGGCGAATAGTTCTATTTGAAAGTAAACGACAAGAGGACGGTAATTGCAGGTATGTAGAATGGGATCCTTGAACTATATAATTTCAAGTTATCAAGCGTAATCTTCTCTTCAACAATGAATGGCGGCGGTAGAGAATCCATTACCCCTTATCATCACATAAGAGGTGTGAGGGTGAGGGGCTACGTAATAAAATGAAACAGGAGTTGCATCTTCTTGATGACAACTCACAATAATAAAAAAATGCGGTTGGCAACGCACCTGCCGAGCGTGGCAACTATGGCAAAAATTTCCTCTAGATTTGTGTACTTTTGATAAGCTGTAATGAATGACTGAATGAATGAAAGCATAAGGTTATGCTTTCATTGAACTTGATTGAACTTGCGTGATACTCATTTTGTGAACAGTAAAATTGTACGAACAATATTGTTGATACGAATGATATCAATAATTGTAATTAAATTGTTAGCGATGCATAGTTTATCATCTCTTCTGCATACTTTATTACTTGGTTGATTATATAAAATAAAATAAGGTATTTTATGTGCAGGTGCTGTATTCTTCCCTTGACACGGTACAAATTTATTACAAGATTAAGATGGATGGCACAAATTTGTCACTCAGATTAGGTTTAATTTATAAAATTGAATGTAAACAATGTTCGATTAAATAAGATTGAAATAAAATTACTTAAATAAAACATGTGTATATTTTATACCTTAGACTTATAACGCAATGCCTCAAATTTAAAAACAGCATAAAAATTTAATTCAAACTTCGGTTTCGACCAAGGTTTGTAGAAAAACACCAAAAATATACCTAATAAGTAGGTTTCATTGAATGACTTAAAATTGTCCCCTTTCCACAAATCTCATTACATCCTGCATCCATCTACTAATGAGTGAAAAATACCGGACGTTTTTTAAATAAAACTGAACTAACAAACGAGCTTACAGTGCACCTGATGGTAAGTGGCCACTGCAGTTCGTGGATATCTGCAGACAACTTCAAAGAAGGTAGGCTACAGATGCGTTTTCACGTCTCAGAACTAAGGTGTAATGCCTCGCAGCCTGTTATTAATTATTATACTGGCTCTCTATACACTGCTATTTGGCGACAGGAACAAGTAAAAGGGTGGACCCTACTCAGACAAGCTCCACGACAGAAGATTAGTTCTACCAACTAGTATTAGGGCTCCGTATAAGCTTACATAAGTATGCAGATTGTTCACCCCCCCCCCCCCCCCGGGAAATAAACTTAAAGTGTAGTGAAAGAGACGTTTTCCTTTACACCGGTCTGCATCACGGTCGGTATGCAACCTACTACACGCATACACACTCTGTCATACTTCACAGAAGGAGGCTTGACTACACTCTACAACTTTAAATTACTTATTGATTAGTGATCTGTTTTGTATACAGTGAAATGTGTAATCTTAAAGGGAGGAGCGCTGCTGTCTGAAACACAGATATTAAGTTATCTAGTTGTGTCTGAACTATATTTATTGTTCACTGAATTGTATTAATTGTTAAGCTGTATCTCAAAGTGTTTGTATAATATAAATTAAGATATTCTTTGCTTAAAATAATAAATTATTATTATTATATCTCAACGGATAAGTAAGCCGCAGTGGCAAAGGATCGGCCATATAGCTCCAAGAACCAACAATCGATGAGGAAATTCTTGAAAAAGTTCGGAAAAAATGGTGCTCGGCTGCTTTATGCTCATATTAATTTATAGCAGAGCAATTTTTGTAAAAGTCAATCTGCATTTTAACTAGTTCACTGTCACGTGACCCACATATGAGTCATTGCTATTGTCTAGTGTCTGGAAACCGGACAATGACTAACACTGTCATTGTCCGGTTGTCAAGGACCTGATCCTTGAAACCAGCGATGATTCTCATCGAAGGTGAAAGGAAAACTTTTAGTGGCGTCGTTTGCCACGTTTTCAACATCTATTCCTTGTGGTAATGCTTGTTTAATGGCGTCCCAAACGATATTCTAAATTTGAGTATGTCAAGATTAAGTGAAGAATTGGTGACAATCAAAAACTTAAGAAAATAAAATGTTCCTCAATACTTTAGGAGATACAACACTTTACTTGGTAGGGTTCTAGCCTGAATTCAAGCTAGCAGTCTCCCCTCGAAAACACCGTTATTGTTTGCTTTTGAGATGTGATTCTATTTTAAGATTTAGTGACCATTTGCTTAGTGGCTTTGATTTACCGAGATTGAAATATATTGCGTCAACGGAACCGGAGTTATTTAAATCCATGTCTTAGCGAGAATTCTGGCTTGAAGTTTATGTATCAGAGAATAGCTTCGGAACGCCTATGTCTTTCGTTTTGAAATATTATAACGTGGCTTGATCTATTATGCCGTCTCATGTAGGTGTGGCGTGAAACAATGTAAAAAATTTATGATTCGATTTCGTACCATAAGAGTATGGTATGAAGCACCCATTGTTACTTGCATTGTTGTATACTTTAAAGGACTCGAAGACATAACACCGCCATCTATCGGAAGCCATCTTTTTGGCTTATCCCATTGGCACCCTTTACGCCACCCACGGGGCGAAATGGGGTGATGTATGTTACTACATCATATTGGGTATAAATATTCTTATTAATCGTAAATCACATACACATAAAATCATCATAAATAAAGGTTTATAAGGAAAGAACCAAAATACAGATTAACTTAATGTAGGTTCAACTTAACACTGTCATTGTCCGGTTTCCAGACACTAGACAATAGCAAGCACCTCGAGAACTTTTTCAAGAATTTCCTCATCGATTGTCGGTTCTTAGAGCTATATGGCCGACCGTTTGCCACTGCGGCTTACTTATCCGTTGGGATATAATAATAATAATAATTTATTATTTCAAGCAAAAAATATCTTAATCTATCTTCTATACATATAATAAAAATGTAAATAGCAGATGTCTGTACATTTTAAATTTTTTTAATAAAAGTGATTGAGGGGTAGTAAAAATAAGTAATTAAATACATTTCTACCATTTTTAGAATTTTCTGTCTGTCTGTCTGTTTGTTTGTTAACGTATCACGTATAAAGTACTAATTTATATCATAAGAATTGTTAAGGAAATTATAAAGAGTATCTTCGGGTTACATTTAGTCTTTATTTCATTAAAATCTAATTTCAAAAAATTCAATAAAATTATCTGAAGTATGGGTTGAATCATCAAGTGCATTTTAAACTAATACCATATCATAAATCATAATTAAATTATGTAAAATAATGTTTTATAATGATATAATTATGTATATCTAAAACGCAGTAAAGAAAAGTATTAAAGAACGTATTAAATATATTATACAAAAATATATTAACCTTATTAACAAAATCTAAAGCACAATAGTTAACCAATTTCATCGATAGATGGCGATGTTGTGCAAATGTAATGCAAATGGCCGGTTGTGGTTTTTTCCTGTAGATGAGTTTTCATATTTTACGTATATATATTATACGTAGTATCATATTAGTCTGTGTATTCCTCGCTGCCCTACTGCGTGTTGACAAACTCAATTTATTCTTTACCGCCGAGTACTCTATGTGGTAAATCAAATTTTAAAAGACCTTTTAACAATTGCGTTGGTTTTGGCGAGGATCAAACTTTATTTTTTGCTTACTGTGCAGGCACTGATTTATAAGTTCTTTTACGTTTTATATAATGTACAAATCGCGTCAATAAATCTCATTTATTTTTAGAATTGATATTAGCAGCGCCATCTCTCTTTAAATATATACATATAATAAAAATGATAACATGTGTCTGTTTTGTACATTGTATATTATATTTTGTGGTTAAAATCATTATGGGGAACTGAAAATAATTAAATAAGTACATTTTTATAATTTTTAGTATAGTCTGTCTGTCTGTTTTTTTATGAACGCGTCACGTCTAAAGTAAACATCTTTTTTTTTTTCAAAAAAATCGTTAAGAAAATCATAAAGCGTATCTTCCAGTTATATTTAATCTTTGTTTTATTGAAATTGGTTAAGATATATAGATAGAATCGAAAGTAATGATTATTATTTTGAAATGTAGGTTCGAATTTGTTCAATGGCGCCATAAAATCTTCATTGAAGTTCAGTTTATGAATATATTCAAATAGTTTGTACGAGTTCGAGCCATGCTGCAGCTATATTAGTAGTATAGTTGTAGCACGAATGGGTCGGCACGACTGGGGTAGAACCGCGCTCTCACAGAGTACCAGCTATTTTACGCTAGTGCTTAACACTGCTGGTTTCGTATGGTGCGTGTAGTGAACCGGAGACCCTTTTTACTGGAAAAAAGGCATTCCATCTTAGTCCTCACGAGTGACAATGCATCTGTATTTTGTTTCTTTATTAAGGATATATATAGATGTCTATGGGTCACAGTAACCACTTACCATCAGGTGGACTGTGTGCTCGTTTGTTACCCTATACTATAAAAAAAGTTTCCTTTAGCACTCTCTATGTCAATCACTGTGGTTCTACTGCGAATATTGTCTTTACGATCTTATGCTTAGCTCTTCAATGCGCTATATTTTTTTAATAGATGCCAACATCGTCAAGTAGTGGTGGCGGAAGTAAACCCACTACCCCATATCTTGCCGTGGCTGGCTTAATAGGCGATAGAGGGAAATTAAACAAGAGATGGGCAGCAGTATCTTCCTGACAGTAAATTACATAATAAAAAATTGCGGTTTCCAACACTGACTGGCGTGTTGGAAACCGCAATATTTTATTATATTATATAGCTTGGCAACTTTTGATGAATGAATGAATGAACAAAGTTTTTTAAGGTTAAAAAAACTTTTGTGGGTACTTATGTACGCACGTAAGAACTTATACTTCTTTAGCGTAACAAAACAAAAATAACTAAACTAAAACACGTTTTATAGATTAATATATAGGGTAAGCAGTATAATCATTGGCACTTTAAGCGGATTTCTACTTGTAAGTGGTTAATCCTCGTAAATAAACAAATTTATTATATTTTTTATGGTTTTATTTGATTTTAGTTTAGATAGCCATAAATAAAATAACGCATTACATTTATAAATTTTTTTTCTTTCTTTAAAAATGTTTAATTAAGTTAAAAATGTAATTAAACTTTTTTCTAGGGAATGTTACAATCATTGGCACTTTAGCATAGTGAATGGCACTGTAAATTATGAATGAATGAATGAATGAATTTCTTTATTTTGCAAATATGGGTGATACAGAATGTGGTGACAAATATATAGTATAGATTCCACCATATTTTACCAGAAGGCATGCAAAAATATTCTTTTATCAATTTACGAAGATATGTCATTCACGATACAATATAACATTAGATTAACAAAATTAAAAAAGTCTTCAAATTATATGTAAGTCTAGTCAATCGGTACATTATTATCACTATTATTTAATTATTCATTCCATCGTCAAATTAATTACATTAATAATAATACAATTTATTAATAAATATTCACGTATACATTTTAACACAACATTTTGTCCATTAAAAATTCATTGATATTATAGTACACCTTGTCTGCTAAGAAGTTTCGTAGCCTTGTCTTAAATAATGAAGTGTTGAGATCCCTCCAACACTTGGGTAATTTGTTGTAAACAGCCGGCCCCATACAGCAGACACTGTTGCGTATTAGTGCTGTTTTTCCCTTAGGAATATAAACTCTACTATTGTCACGTCGGTTTCTTGGGGCAATGTCTGCCAGGCACTTAAAACGGTTCTGGTTCGACTTTACAAATACTGCTATCTCTAATATATATATACAAGTTAGAGTTAATATTTTATATTTTTTAAAATATGGCTTACAGCTATCGGTACTCTTCAGCTTAAACATGGAGCGTATACACCTTTTTTGGGCCGTAAATACCTTTCCTTTTTCACAAGAGTTACCCCAAAATATTACACCATATCGTAGGTATGTTTCTACCGTACCATAATACGCAGTAAGGAGTCCATCCGTACAAATTATAGAAGACAATATGCCTAGAGCATAAGCAGATTTACTTATATTTTTACAAAGAGTCCTAATGTGCGATTTCCTATTCAATTTTTCATCAATTTCCAGCCCCAAAAATCTCGTGCTTTCGACTTCGGCAATGTTGTAGTTATTATATTGTATTATGAGTTTACTATTATTGTGTTTGCGTTGACTGAAATGTATAACCTTTGTTTTGCTTAAATTTATTATTAAATTATTGAATTAAGTATAATCATTGGCACTATTAGAAGTCTTAAAAAGTTATACCCAGATCTTTCTAAGCCCCATCTTATTGTTATAAGACTTATTGTTAACAAATCTTCTTCAAAAATTTTCCTTAGATCTTCATCTGAAAGCGGTTTCGTTGGTCTACCATGTTTTTTTCTTTCTTCGTATATATTTTTGATGTGACTTTTTTAGTAAAATCTTTCGTGTTTTCTCGATATTTTGTAGAAATAGAACTTTATTTCGGTTTTTCAGATTAAAAATTTAGAGAGTATTATAATGTCAGATTTTTTGGCTTCGTTCGGCTCGTTTTGTCTGCCGACTTCCAAAAAGGAGACGGTACTCAATTAGACTGTACGTTTTTTTATGTGTGTTACCTCATAACTTTTAACTGAGTAAACCGATTTCGATGATTCTTTTTTTATTTGAAAGCTGGTGCTACTCGTGTGATCCTATATGAATTTGATCAAGGTCAGACTAATTATTCTTAATAACTTATATTGATTTAAATTATTATTTTTCAGTATTTTTGTATATTCGGCTGACTAATTCAATTCTGCATTTTCCGTTTGTGCCCAATTTTTCCATTTTTTTTTAGCTCCGCTGCTTCCGAATCTTCACTTGTTAGCACAAATTAACGGCGTTGTTTACCTGCTTTTTGCTTTTTGATACGTATTTGGCAATGAAAAAAACTATATAAATATTTTTAGGGCTTTCTAAAAGATTTTTGTTCGTTTGGACATCCACGATCACCCATTCACCTCAAACAAATTCTAAATTTGCTGCCAAGTAGATAAAAAACGTAAGGGTTAGTTTTCTTTCTGATACTCAACAATAATCTCTGCAGGTTGTATACGCTCTGGTACTGATAAACCATTACTAAGTGAAATGATACAAGGCAAATTTGATACAGGTATTTCTGATTCAGTCGTTATTAGTCGTTATTCTAAAAATATTTGGCAACTCGGCGTAATGGCGCGGAACGGTGATCATCTAAAATGGCTTGCTGTGATTTCAAGGGCATCGGACTTTTTGTTTAATCCACTTTGTCTGGACTAAATGGGCACATTCCACATGTCTCAAAACCATTTCATAATTAAGATTTATTTCAATACGCTAAAAGTCTTGCTAACATAGGCCCGCATCTGTTTTAGTAACCTTTTTGTCAAATTGTTTGTCCATCATTCGAAGACAGGTTTACGCCACATATCTTTGGTGGGCCGAAATGCAGTGATATCAGCTGGTTGCAATAGTCGCGTTGCATTCAGATTGCGGCAAAGTTGCGCCGTATTTAAGATAGTAAATAACCCTCTCTCTAGGCACTAACTTTTGAACGTCTGATCACATTTTCTATAGAGGGAAAATAATAGGTTTTACCATCTACTCCAAAGAACAGTGATGCAAGACTTCGATTAGGCATGATCCACCTCATAGACGTTTTATTCTCCCTCTATAAAATGGTTTAGTATGTATGGGGTATTTATTCAAAAACATCACAACATTGATATTTTTATGACATCGAAAACTGTGCCAGGACCAGGTCGGCTTTTCAGCTTCTTCGTTTTTTTGACTTTACTTATTTAGTGGGAACTGTAAATTCGCGCGTGGAATGTTAAATGTTAGTGCAGCAGTTATTTCTCTAAAGCGCCCGCTCTTAATAGCGGTATTCTTCATCAATTCAAAATATGAAAAAGTTCAGTCATAATTATTGGCACTACTCAAAGGATATAGTCATTGGCAGTGTCAAGAATAGATTTTGGACAAAAGAAAGGAAGTATAGTGATTGACGTATATGCCAATGATTATGTAGTCAAACAAAGTATAGTCATTGGCACCATTAAAAAATACAATGCTTCTATTTCACAACGATAAAATAACTTTTAATATGCTTTAATGGCGTAAATTAATAAAAATAGACAGAAACTTGCATATAAACTAACCTAAAAATCACATTTTTGTCTCAAAATCTAGCCACAAAACCTTAACTTTTTGTTTAATTTTAACGGATTTGTCCGCACACATTTTTAAAACAGCCCTTATAGGAAAATAGTTGACACTTTAAATATAAATGTGTTTGTTAGTATAAGTTATTATATATCTTAGCAATATCAGTGTAGCTGTGATATAGAAAAAAGATAGCATTCTTAATATTCAGATTAAAATAGCAAAGTGCCAATCATTGAAGGAGTACCAACATTAGTACTGTTTACCCTATTTGAATAAACCTTGAATATAGTTATCAATTCTCACGAAAACTTGACAGTTGACAGAAAATTACCAACTGAAGTTGTCGCTTATAATTTTCGGTGTGCGCGCGCATCGTAAAAAAATTCACTCTCATTATTTTTCTCAAACGTGCCAAAAGAAGTATAACTTCAAAAACTGAAAACAATTCTGCACTAAATCTTGACATAATAAAATTTTGGATAACGTTGGGGAAGATTCTAGCTAGAAGGACGCCTTTACTGTTCAGGTGTTCACCTAAGTAGGTGCCGCCCTCTTTTTTATTTTTGTGAGGTATCGATACAGCCACAGCTGTATTCCGGAGTAGGAGAATCATTATAACAACAGGTTGTTAGATATTCCACATTAATACTCAAGTGCAACAATACACCCTTCCTGTCCTTCTGTCCTTCTTCTGTCCTTCTTTTCTGTCCTTCTTTGTTTAGATTTAGCAGCCACCACTTCACATCAAGTGAAAGTAATCACCCTTAAGTCAATTTATCTGACGAGACAGACCTCCATCAAAACTATATTTTTTTTATAGTTTAAGGGTGAAAAACGAGCACACAGTCCACCTGATGGTACGTGTGTGCTGACGCTCATAGACATCTACATCTATACTCGATTAGGAATCAAAATACAGATGCATTGTCACCCGTGAGGACTAAGATAGAATGCCTCGTTTCCAGTAGAAAGGTTCTCCGGTTCTCTATACTCACCATACGAAGCACAGCAGGGTCAAGCTGCTATTTTACCCTAGTATTCTGTAAGAGCGTGGTACTACACCGGTCGAGCCGGCCCATTCGTGTGGTACAGCCATAACATAGCTGGAGCGTGGTTTTACTACGTTAAAAAACGTTAACGTACAACAGGTGTATAGAATGTGGCTGACAAACGAGCATATGATAATTGAATGCTGTGACCCATAGGCATCTGTATTTATCCTCGACTAAGTATCAAAATACATATTCTTTGCCACTCCTGAGGAATAAGATGGAATGCCTCGTTTTCAGTGAAAAGGTTCTTCGGTTACCTATACCCACCATACGAAACACAGCAGCAAAGCTGCTATTTTACGCTGGTACTCTGCGATAGCATGGTCCTACCCCGGTCGCGCCGACCCATTCGTGCTGCAACCATAATATAGCTGTAGCGTGGCTCTGCCAGGTATAAAAGTATTTATGAAAACAATACTAGCACGATATGAACATTACTAATACTTCCATTAACGACTGCAAGTAAGCTAAAAATGCTTGTGTTAGAAGTGTTTCACGGTGGTAGTCAAACCATGGATTCGAATTCAAGACTTTCCAAATTTGCAATCCGCATTCCTAATTCCCATTAGGTCCATTTATTAATTTATTTATTTATTTACTTATTTATTTCTCACCACAAACGACATGGACATTGGTTACATTAGTGTTACATCTCTATTAGGTTAATGTCACTTCCAATTAAAAAGTAACTGCATTTTGCTTTGTAACGGTAGGTATAATAATTAGTAAAATTGCTAGATGGTTTCTAAATGAGCATTTTTAATGTCAACCGGTTATTAATTACTTAACTTAAATATAAACTTCATTGAGTACTTCAATATAAGACTAACACAATTTGTAGAAAGGGCAGTCAAAAACCAAAAGAGCAGCAGTTCACTTTACTTGTTAACTCATCAATAGGTATAAATCATGTTGCGGGCTATGTACCTTTTTGCGTTTTTGTTGGCGCTGACAATACAGGGTATGTGATGATTCTGCTTTCATTTATTTAATTTTTAAACTCTGTATTTTTTTAAACCACATTTTGTTTTATTTTAGTGGAATCAAAACCACAGCCTCAGAACTGGCGATCCTACGTGCTACCACAACCTGCAGCAGCGGAACAAGAGATTTCGACTACATCTCCATGTCCTAAAACTGCGCTAGTACCACAACCGTGTCCCCCACCGCCAACGAGACAAGAAATTTGCACCGCATCTCCGTGTTGTACACCCGCACCTACTGAAATAGTACCAAAAGTACCAGAACCGTGTACACCATCTGCATCAAGACAAGAAAGTTCCACCGCATCGCCGTGTTGTACACCCGCGCCGTGTTATACACCCGCGCCGTGTTGTACACCCGCGCCTACTGAAATAGTACCAAAAGTACCAGAACCGTGTACACCATCTGCATCAAGACAAGAAAATTCCACCGCATCGCCGTGTTGTACACCCGCGCCGTGTTGTACACCCGCGCCTACTGAAATAGTACCAAAAGTACCAGAACCGTGTACACCATCTGCATCAAGACAAGAAAATTCCACCGCATCGCCGTGTTGTACACCCGCGCCGTGTTGTACACCCGCGCCTACTGAAATAGTACCAAAAGTACCAGAACCGTGTACACCATCTGCATCAAGACAAGAAAGTTCCACCGCTTCGCCGTGTTGTACACCCGCGCCTACTGAAATAGTACCAAAAGTACCAGAACCGTGTACACCATCTGCATCAAGACAAGAAAATTCCTCCGCATCTCCGTGTGCTACACCTGGGCCTACTGAAATGCCGTCGATTACGACCAACTGTCGAAATGGTGAAATTTATCCCGAGGCCACGGGTAGTTGTGACCAATTCCTAAAGTGCTATAACGGAAAATTCGTTTTATTGATATGCCCAGCTGGTCTGTCTTTCAACCACCAAACAAAGAGCTGCGATTGGCCAGGAAACGTGCCGGGTTGTGGTGCACCAGGTAAATAATATCACGAGAATTTATCATTACATATAATCTAAACGTAATGAGAGAACTAATAGACTCTATTTTTCCAGCAATCTAAGGCGAATAGTTCTATTTGAAAGTAAACGACAAGAGGACGGTAATTGCAGGTATGTAGAATGGGATCCTTGAACTATATAATTTCAAGTTATCAAGCGTAATCTTCTCTTCAACAATGAATGGCGGCGGTAGAGAATCCATTACCCCTTATCATCACATAAGAGGTGTGAGGGTGAGGGGCTACGTAATAAAATGAAACAGGAGTTGCATCTTCTTGATGACAACTCACAATAATAAAAAAATGCGGTTGGCAACGCACCTGCCGAGCGTGGCAACTATGGCAAAAATTTCCTCTAGATTTGTATACTTTTGATAAGCTGTAATGAATGACTGAATGAATGAAAGCATAAGGTTATGCTTTCATTGAACTTGATTGAACTTGCGTGATACTCATTTTGTGAACAGTAAAATTGTACGAACAATATTGTTGATACGAATGATATCAATAATTGTAATTAAATTGTTAGCGATGCATAGTTTATCATCTCTTCTGCATACTTTATTACTTGGTTGATTATATAAAATAAAATAAGGTATTTTATGTGCAGGTGCTGTATTCTTCCCTTGACACGGTACAAATTTATTACAAGATTAAGATGGATGGCACAAATTTGTCACTCAGATTAGGTTTAATTTATAAAATTGAATGTAAACAATGTTCGATTAAATAAGATTGAAATAAAATTACTTAAATAAAACATGTGTATATTTTATACCTTAGACTTATAACGCAATGCCTCAAATTTAAAAACAGCATAAAAATTTAATTCAAACTTCGGTTTCGACCAAGGTTTGTAGAAAAACACCAAAAATATACCTAATAAGTAGGTTTCATTGAATGACTTAAAATTGTCCCCTTTCCACAAATCTCATTACATCCTGCATCCATCTACTAATGAGTGAAAAATACCGGACGTTTTTTAAATAAAAC
Organism: Parnassius mnemosyne; assembly: GCA_963668995.1. Classification (NCBI taxonomy): domain Eukaryota; kingdom Metazoa; phylum Arthropoda; class Insecta; order Lepidoptera; family Papilionidae; genus Parnassius; species Parnassius mnemosyne. The sequence goes on from CAVLGL010000115.1 coordinate 18,667,042, forward strand.
TGAACTGACAAACGAGCTTATAGTGCACCTGATGGTAAGTGGCCACTGCAGTTCGTGGATATCTGCAGACAACTTCAAAGAAGGTAGGCTACAGATGCGTTTTCACGTCTCAGAACTAAGGTGGAATGCCTCGCAGCCTGTTATTAATTATTATACTGGCTCTCTATACACTGCTATTTGGCGACAGGAACAAGTAAAAGGGTGGACCCTACTCAGACAAGCTCCACGACAGAAGATTAGTTCTACCAACTAGTATTAGGGCTCCGTATAAGCTTACATAAGTATGCAGATTGTTCACCCCTCCCGGGAAAAAAACTTAAAGTGTAGTGAAAGAGACGTTTTCCTCTACACCGGTCTGCATCATGGTCGATGCTCAAATTGCAATTAGTAAGTTTATTTAGTGAGAGCGCGGTCCTACCAAGATCGAGCCGACCCATTCGTGCTACAGCTATACTACTAATATAGCTGCAGCATGGCTTTAACACGTATAAACTCTTTGAATATGTTCATAAACTGAACTTTAACGAAACTGAATAGTTACTTAATTTACGTCGTTAAAACTTATATGCAACCTACTACACGCATACACACTCTGTCATACTTCACAGAAGGAGGCTTGACTACACTCTACAACTTTAAATTACTTATTGATTAGTGATCTGTTTTGTATACGGTGAAATGTGTAATCTTAAAGGGAGGAGCGCTGCTGTCTGAAACACAGATATTAAGTTATCTAGTTGTGTCTGAACTATATTTATTGTTCACTGAATTGTATTAATTGTTAAGCTGTATCTCAAAGTGTTTGTATAATATAAATTAAGATATTCTTTGCTTAAAATAATAAATTATTATTATTATATCTCAACGGATAAGTAAGCCGCAGTGGCAAAGGATCGGCCATATAGCTCCAAGAACCAACAATCGATGAGGAAATTCTTGAAAAAGTTCGGAAAAAATGGTGCTCGGCTGCTTTATGCTCATATTAATTTATAGCAGAGCGATTTTTGTAAAAGTCAATCTGCATTTTAACTAGTTCACTGTCACGTGACCCACATATGAGTCATTGCTATTGTCTAGTGTCTGGAAACCGGACAATGACAGTGTTAGTATTTTGGTTCTGTCCTTATAAATCTTTATTGATGATGATTTTATGTGTATGTGATTTACGATTAATAAGAATATTTATAACCAATATGATGGCATACATCACCCCATTTCTTTCAGCCTTTACGCGGGTGGCGTAAAGGGTGCCAATGGTATAAGCCAAAAAGATGGCTTCCGATAGATGGCGGTGTTATGTATTCGAGTCCTTTAAAGTATACAACAATGCAAGTAACAATGGGTGCTTCATACCATACTCTTATGGTACGAAATCGAATCATAAATTTTTTACATTGTTTCACGCCACACCTACATGAGACGGCATAATAGATCAAGCCACGTTATAATATTTCAAAACGAAAGACATAGGCGTTCCGAAGCTATTCTCTGATACATAAACTTCAAGCCAGAATTCTCGCTAAGACATGGATTTAAATAACTATGGTTCCGTTGACGCAATATATTTCAATCTCGGTAAATCAAAGCCACAAAGCAATTGGTCACTAAATCTTAAAATAGAATCACATCTCAAAAGCAAACAATAACGGTGTTTTCGAGGGGAGACTGCTAGCTTGAATTCAGGCTAGAACCCTACCAAGTAAAGTGTTGTATCTCCTAAAGTATTAAGGAACATTTTATTTTCTTAAGTTTTTGATTGTCACCAATTCTTCACTTAATCTTGACATACTCAAATTTAGAATATCGTTTGGGACGCCATTAAATAAGCATTACCACAAGGAATAGATGTTGAAAGGGGTGTGCAGCCCGCTCTCGATGTCAATCCCTCAACTGAAGGGGTCAAATCAGACAGGAGTTAGTCAATTCATTAACGTTCTACCCCGAAATATAAATCATACCACGTTGGGTTCGGGAGAAACGAGGTGGACGTGACCCCCGTGAATGAGTGTAACGCGAGAACGTCTGTTGCCCTTTCTGAAAAGAAAGGTTAGACGACTAAGATTACGGGTCCTCTTGGAGTGGCCTTGGTCTTGACGTCACTAGTGGACAGTTTTTTCATCTAATTTGGAAGGTGATTTAGGAAATGAAACAGTGATTTATCTTCAAAATTTTTCCCATAAGAGTACAATATTGACTTTCACTAATTTCCTATCACTTCCCTATGCGCTTTTCTTTCTTGCTTTAAATATAAACTGGTAGCTGGTCCCGAACGAATTGCCTTACATTGTCGTCTGCTGATGTGCTTATATAACACACAGCAGGTTTCGGGCCTCGGGACATTTCTCCCATTACCCGGGTTCTCCTCACGGATCACTTCTCCGGGCCGGTCCTGGGAGCCGTTGTGGCGTTGTAGGTAATAGTAGCGGTCTGGGGTTCGGTTCCCCGGTCGCTGCATATTGGTGTCAAAATAATAAAAGATCTTAGTTTGCCAGTCAGTGACATTGTGGGTTGTTACTCAACTCCCTAATCTATATAGGGAGGATTTCTCTTGGTAAAGGTCACTCGTCCGGAGGTCGGGCGTGTAGCGGCGCGAAGTTATTCAGGTGTGGGTGTGGCCCGTTAGACTTAACGGCTCTCCCTTTCTTAGCGTATTTACGCTTTTGGTGACTTTTCTCCACTCGTTTCTAAGCTTTCTTTTATGTCCACTTGCATGGGCCATAAATCATGTCGTCATGGCTGATGTCGAAGATCACAGTAGGCTATGTGAATGGCGATGGGTACCGACGTCAAAAAACCTGGCAGACGACGCCACTAAAAGTTTTCCTTCCACCTTCGATGAGAATCATCGCTGGTTTCAAGGACCTGATCCTTGAAACCAGCGATGATTCTCATCGAAGGTGAAAGGAAAACTTTTAGTGGCGTCGTTTGCCACGTTTTCAACATCTATTCCTTGTGGTAATGCTTGTTTAATGGCGTCCCAAACGATATTCTAAATTTGAGTATGTCAAGATTAAGTGAAGAATTGGTGACAATCAAAAACTTAAGAAAATAAAATGTTCCTCAATACTTTAGGAGATACAACACTTTACTTGGTAGGGTTCTAGCCTGAATTCAAGCTAGCAGTCTCCCCTCGAAAACACCGTTATTGTTTGCTTTTGAGATGTGATTCTATTTTAAGATTTAGTGACCATTTGCTTAGTGGCTTTGATTTACCGAGATTGAAATATATTGCGTCAACGGAACCGGAGTTATTTAAATCCATGTCTTAGCGAGAATTCTGGCTTGAAGTTTATGTATCAGAGAATAGCTTCGGAACGCCTATGTCTTTCGTTTTGAAATATTATAACGTGGCTTGATCTATTATGCCGTCTCATGTAGGTGTGGCGTGAAACAATGTAAAAAATTTATGATTCGATTTCGTACCATAAGAGTATGGTATGAAGCACCCATTGTTACTTGCATTGTTGTATACTTTAAAGGACTCGAAGACATAACACCGCCATCTATCGGAAGCCATCTTTTTGGCTTATCCCATTGGCACCCTTTACGCCACCCACGGGGCGAAATGGGGTGATGTATGTTACTACATCATATTGGGTATAAATATTCTTATTAATCGTAAATCACATACACATAAAATCATCATAAATAAAGGTTTATAAGGAAAGAACCAAAATACAGATTAACTTAATGTAGGTTCAACTTAACACTGTCATTGTCCGGTTTCCAGACACTAGACAATAGCAAGCACCTCGAGAACTTTTTCAAGAATTTCCTCATCGATTGTCGGTTCTTAGAGCTATATGGCCGACCGTTTGCCACTGCGGCTTACTTATCCGTTGGGATATAATAATAATAATAATTTATTATTTCAAGCAAAGAATATCTTAATCTATCTTCTATACATATAATAAAAATGTAAATAGCAGATGTCTGTACATTTTAAATTTTTTTAATAAAAGTGATTGAGGGGTAGTAAAAATAAGTAATTAAATACATTTCTACCATTTTTAGAATTTTCTGTCTGTCTGTCTGTTTGTTTGTTAACGTATCACGTATAAAGTACTAATTTATATCATAAGAATTGTTAAGGAAATTATAAAGAGTATCTTCGGGTTACATTTAGTCTTTATTTCATTAAAATCTAATTTCAAAAAATTCAATAAAATTATCTGAAGTATGGGTTGAATCATCAAGTGCATTTTAAACTAATACCATATCATAAATCATAATTAAATTATGTAAAATAATGTTTTATAATGATATAATTATGTATATCTAAAACGCAGTAAAGAAAAGTATTAAAGAACGTATTAAATATATTATACAAAAATATATTAACCTTATTAACAAAATCTAAAGCACAATAGTTAACCAATTTCATCGATAGATGGCGATGTTGTGCAAATGTAATGCAAATGGCCGGTTGTGGTTTTTTCCTGTAGATGAGTTTTCATATTTTACGTATATATATTATACGTAGTATTATATTAGTCTGTGTATTCCTCGCTGCCCTACTGCGTGTTGACAAACTCAATTTATTCTTTACCGCCGAGTACTCTATGTGGTAAATCAAATTTTAAAAGACCTTTTAACAATTGCGTTGGTTTTGGCGAGGATCAAACTTTATTTTTTGCTTACTGTGCAGGCACTGATTTATAAGTTCTTTTACGTTTTATATAATGTACAAATCGCGTCAATAAATCTCATTTATTTTTAGAATTGATATTAGCAGCGCCATCTCTCTTTAAATATACACATATAATAAAAATGATAACATGTGTCTGTTTTGTACATTGTATATTATATTTTGTGTTTAAAATCATTATGGGAAACTGAAAATAATTAAATAAGTACATTTTTATAATTTTTAGTATAGTCTGTCTGTCTGTGTCTGTTTTTTTTCTTCAAAAAAATCGTTAAGAAAATCATAAAGCGTATCTTCCAGTTATATTTAATCTTTGTTTTATTGAAATTGGTTAATATATATTAATAGATAGAATCGAAAGTAATGATTATTATTTTGAAATGTAGGTTCGAATTTGTTCAATGGCGCCATAAAATCTTCATTAAAGTTCAGTTTATGAATATATTCAAATAGTTTGTACGAGTTCAAGCCATGCTGCAGCTATATTAGTAGTATAGTTGTAGTACGAATGGGTCGGCACGGTAGAGCGGTAGAACCGCGCTCTCACAGAGTACCAGCTATTTTACGCTAGTGCTTAACACTGCTGGTTTCGTATGGTGCGTGTAGTGAACCGGAGACCCTTTTTACTGGAAAAAAGGCATTCCATCTTAGTCCTCACGGGTGACAATGCATCTGTATTTTGTTTCTTTATTAAGGATATATATAGATGTCTATGGGTCACAGTAACCACTTACCATCAGGTGGACTGTGTGCTCGTTTGTTACCCTATACTATAAAAAAAGTTTCCTTTAGCACTCTCTATGTCAATCACTGTGGTTCTACTGCGAATATTGTCTTTACGATCTTATGCTTAGCTCTTCAATGCGCTATATTTTTTTAATAGATGCCAACATCGTCAAGTAGTGGTGGCGGAAGTAAACCCACTACCCCATATCTTGCCGTGGCTGGCTTAATAGGCGATAGAGGGAAATTAAACAAGAGATGGGCAGCAGTATCTTCCTGACAGTAAATTACATAATAAAATATTGCGGTTTCCAACACGCCAGTCAAGCTTGGCAACTTTTGATGAATGAATGAATGAACAAAGTTTTTTAAGGTTAAAAAACGTGTGTGGGTACTTATGTACGCACGTAAGAACTTATACTTCTTTAGCGTAACAAAACAAAAATAACTAAACTAAAACACGTTTTATAGATTAATATATAGGGTAAGCAGTATAATCATTGGCACTTTAAGCGAATTTCTACTTGTAAGTGGTTAATCCTCGTAAATAAACAAATTTATTATATTTTTTATGGTTTTATTTGATTTAAGTTTAGATAGCCATAAATAAAATAACGCATTACATTTATAATTTTTTTTTCTTTCTTTAAAAATGTTTAATTAAGTTAAAAATGTAATTAAACTTTTTTCTAGGGAATGTTACAATCATTGGCACTTTAGCATAGTGAATGGCACTGTAAATTAAGTATAATCATTGTGTTAGCAAATAATACAATTACAATATATCACTTTTATTTCATCCGTTTATAACTCACAATTTATTTATCGTACAAATAATCACTTTACAAATAATCACTTCTACTCTTATTACCTTCACTATATCTTTACACAAAACAATCAAGTCTCTTAAGTTTCAACACCTTAGAACTGAATGCCTAGCTTGGGTCGTGACGGCCATTTATATCCTTCTTTTTGTTAGAAGTCAAATCCGAAACTATTACAATAAAAATCTTACCGAAAATTCAAAGCTACAAAAGCGGAAATTCGATTTACATTTATTAAAGTTAGATGTATATTTCAAGAGATAACTACATTAAAATTAGGATAATTCAATATATTATGCTTAATTGTTCTTTATATTTAATTGCTAACAATCGGCCTTTCCTGACATTTTCACGTCCCGTGAAAGGAAAGTATAAAATGTATTATCATATAAAATTAATTACAGTTTATTTTAAATTAATGAAATAACAACGCAAAAAATATTGAAGCCCAATTCATGTCTTCAATATTCACCTGCATGAGACCCCTTCATGTTCTCAACAGGTAGGAAAGGAGTAAAGAACACTGAAGCCCCATTCATGTCTTCAATATTCACCTGCATGAGACCCCTTCATGTTCTCAACAGGTAGGAAAGGAGTAAAGAACACTGAAGCCCCATTCATGTCTTCAATATTCACCTGCATGAGACCCCTTCATGTTCTCAAGAGGCAAGAAGTAAGTAAAGAATACTGAAGCCCCATTCATGTCTTCAATATTCACCTGCATGAGACCCCTTCATGTTCTCAAGAGGCAAGAAGTAAGTAGAGAATACTGAAGCCCCATCCATGTCTTCAATATTCACCTGCATGAGACCCCTTCATGTTCTCAAGAGGCAAATGTAAGTAAAGAATACCGAAGCCCCATTCATGTCTTCAATATTCATTTTCCTAATAAATGATGACATTAATATAATGTACTATAATAAACAAAATAATTATAAACAAATATCAGTAATATCAGTATACTAACTAAATGAAAAAAATATTATTTATTTCTAATCATTACAGAAAGAAAGAAAATGATTCTTGCAACACTAATAACAAATTATTTGTAATCGTATACTTATTCATTCATCGGTATTACTATTTGAACTTTGAGTATCAGACTCATAGTTTCGTTGATAAACCAACCAAGGATGAATTTTATCAACGGAAAATATACCACTAAAACGTCTGCCTTTGCGTGATATAGGTGTATCTTCGACTACATATCTATCGTTATCGAGAACCTTACATATACGATAAGGACCGCGAACTTTAGAAATTAATTTTTTGCTTTTACCTGTTGAAGGAATCTCTCTCTCTACTCTAACCAAATCACCTACAACAAACTTTAAGATTTTCCGCTTCTTATCAAAACGTTCCTTTTGTTTTGTTTGATCAATTTTAATTCGTTGCGATATTTCGTTCCTAATACTGTCAATATTATTAGTATTTTGTGCATTTTCATTATCGGAATCACTTAAGACATTAATCTGCACCAAAGAATCATTGGTTCCTATTGTTTTAATACCAAATAAAGCTTCTGCAGGAGTTTTACCAATTGTTTTATTTATTGTATTATTTAATCCCCACTGAATGTCACTTACACATTCGTCCCATAAATGTTCAGGCTTACCAAAATTTGACGCTGTTAAAGAAGCTAATACTGTGCGGTTATACCGTTCTATTTGCCCATTAGCACGAGGAGTGGCAACAGTATTCAGCACGTGCTTGACACCTAACGAGTCTAAATATTCATTGAACCGTTTAGATGTAAATGAGGTTCCTCTATCAGAAATAAGTCTTCTCGGGACGCTAAAAGTGTGAAAATAATGTTTTATTGCTCTGATGGAATGGATTGTTTTCGTGCTTTTTACTGGTATTAGGATAATATATTTAGTGAATGCATCTATTATTAGCAACAAATAAGAGTTTTTATTTTTACTGCGCACAAAGGGCCCTAAATGGTCTATATGGATAGTGTCAAATGGTCTATTAACTTTTGGTATTGAATGCAATTCCCCAGCTTTCTTGCCAGCTGGAATTTTGCTGTGAGCACATTCAAGACAAGAATTCACATACTTTTTTACAAATCTCCGCATTTTAGCAAACCAGTATTGACCCTTGATCCTATCGTAAGTTTTATCAACACTAAAATGACCAATATCATCGTGATTAGCCTTTAATACTTGCCATTGTACTCCCTTTGGTACAACCCAGCGATCGCCATCTTGCGTTTTTCTATACAGCAGACCCCTTTTTACCACAAAGTTGTTTTTTATTTCTAAAAGATTACTTGTATTGGGATCCTCTAATATATTTACAATTCGTTGTAGTTCTGAATCGCTCTGCTGTACAGTAGAAATCCAGTTCGAATCAATTGTACAAACATCAACGAAATTTTCGTCATACTTAACCGGACTACGACTAAGAGCATCGACGTGTGACATGGACAGACCTGGTCTATATATTATGTTAAAATCATACTCTTGCATTATATTCCACCATCGAGCAACTCTAGGCAACATATCACGTTTTTCAAACGTTGCTCTTAAAGAATTACAATCAGTAACTATTGTGAAACATATACCTAATAGATATACACGAAACCGCTGCAATGATGTGACAACTGCTAACGTTTCCAAGTCATAAGCTGTAAAACGACTCTCCTCAGGTGTAGTCTGTCTACTGTAATAAGCTACAGCATTAAAAGGAGATTCCTTGTTGGGTCTCTGCAACAAAATACCTGCAATACCGACCTTAGAAGCGTCAGTGTGAACTTGTGTTTCATATGACTGGTTATAAAAAGCAAGGACGGGGCGTTTAACTAATGCTTCTTTTAAAGATAAAAATGCATTAGTTTCTTCCGTACCCCATCTCCACTTAGAATCCTTTTTCAAGAGTTGTGTTAATGGTCTTGCTATAGTAGAAAATCCTTTTATGAATCTACGAAAAAACCTAGCCAATCCCAGAAATTGTCTAACATTGTGTTGGTTAGCGGGTTCAGGAAACTTTTCAACGGATTCTATTTTTTTCTTTCCAGGTCGCACGCCATCTTTACTTATTTCAAATCCCAAGTAATCGACATTTTGCATGAAGAATTGACATTTATCCACTTTTAAAGTTAAGCCTACCCCTTTGAACAATATTAAAGTATTACGTAGTTTTTGAAACCCTTCCTCAATTGTTTTTGATGGAATTATCACGTCATCCATATACGCAAAAGCTTCTTTAAATCTTGCATTGCCCAAAATCTTGTTAATAGTTCTTTGGAAGATAGAAGGAGCGTTAGCTAGCCCAAATGGCATCCTATTAAACTCATAGTGTCCATCAGGAGTAATAAAAGCTGTGAGATGTTTTGAAGATTCAGACATAGGTACCTGATAATAGCCAGATGCAAGATCTAAAGAAGTGTAATATTTAAATCCAGATAAATTATCTAATTGATCATCAATTCGCGGTAAAGGGTAATGTTCCTTTACAGTTTTTTTGTTTAATGCCCGAAAATCTATACAAAGACGATAATCTCCTGTTTTCTTTTTAATAAGGATAATAGGCGACGCGTATTCTGACGTAGACTCTCTGATAATTCCACAGTTTTCTAATTCTTCTACCATAGCTCTAACACGCTCGCGTTCTGGTTGAGACAAACGGTATGGTCTATATACTACGGGATTATTGTCATTTAATTTAATATTCATTTCTGAACCTTGTACGCACCCAATTTCATTTATTGCAAAAGCAAAGCATTGCCTGAATTCGTTTAGAAGATTTAGTAATTTAACTTTATCACTATGGCCCAAGTCTTTATCTATATTTAACATTGAAATTTCTATTAATGTAACAGGAGGAGCAGAGTCATATTCAATTTTATTTACATAAATATTCTGAATATTTTTTAAAGGTAGAGCTCGAACCAGTAGCGTATCTTTTGTTAAAGAATATAGGGTTGAAGATACACATTTAATCACTACTCGTCCCTGACCATTGTTTAGCTGTATGACACTCTGAATAACTTCATATTCACGTTTAGGTAATTGGCAACTACTAGCTTCTATAAATAACTGACCCTTATAATTTGGAGATGAATAAACATATATTTCATTATAACCAAAAGCAACTGACGTAGATTCAGCAACGTACAGCAAAACCTTAGTTTCTTTTTGTGAATCTCTTGAAATTATTTTTAAGCTATCCTTATTTTTATAAACAACTATGTGATCTTGTTCAGTATAAGTTTGTCCCAGCAATAACGGAACTCTTAGTAACTCATCTGCCACAATAAGAACTTGTACCGTAGCTTTAACAAGATCCACTTCAATTACGACTTCACACGTACCGAGACATCTCACTACAGAATCTCCAAAGCCTCGTAAAACTGGCAAATTATTCGTTGACCACGAACCAACTAGACTTTTAGCAGCGGATTCCTTCAACATGGTACATTGACTACCAAAATCTATGAAACAGTCTAATTCTATGTCATTAACCTTGGCTGATTTAAAATATTTTAAATCATAATCAGTATTTTTGGTTATAACTAAAACAGACTTGCTGTCTGCGGACCCTTGTTTCGGACAACTATCAGTTAAATGACCTATCTTATGACACGTGTTACACCTTTTAATAGTATGTTTACACTTAAAATATGGGTGTCCTTCCTCACCACAGTTATAACATTTTGGTACAGTTTTAATAGCAGAACTACCTTGTATCGGCTTAAAGACTTTTGGCCGTCTGTTGTCAGAAGTGCTTGCTTGAATTGTGGTGTTCCTTTCAGGTCTCCTAACAGTTTTAACATTTCTTAGGAAAATTAATAATTTATCTGGTTCCGTAAATTGAGCCGCTTCGGCACTTGTTCTAACAGACCTATCCTCAATGCCAAATAAAATACAGTCTGTAGCATTTTTACCAAATATTAAGCATCTGTTCAATAAAACAATCTTTTCATAAAAATACTCTTCTAAGGACTCGCCAAATCGAGCCTTACACGCAAGCATTTCTGTTAACAGTTGGCCATAATTTTGATTACTTGGAAATGCTGACCTTAGTTTATCCTGCCATTCAGACCAAGAAAACATTAAGCTTGGCAAACCTTGATACCACTTTTGCGCTAAACCAACTAATTTTGGAAGAGCATAATGGATTATCTGACGTTCTGACCAACCATAAATAGCCGCACACTCGTTCACCTTAACAATCCAGGTATTAACGGTTTGATTACTCTTAGATGGATCGAACTCTGGAACAACGTTAATGGCAGGATAACGATCGCTACTATTATCAGGTTTAATCGCATTAACTAGTTCTTTAAATGTATCTATTAAGCTATTTGCAGAGAGACACGACGTAACACCCTCATTGATCGGTGAAGATCGGTGTTTTTTTGCACTTCTTACCCGATGTGTGTCCTTTGAGAGGTCGGGGGTATACCTCGATGTACTGCGCTCAAGCGGCACACGTATAGATGTACTTCGGTCACGTTGCATACGCCTGGAGGCGCCGCACTTATTCAGCGAACATCTGGAACCACTTCGCCCGCTGCATCGCAAGCGCTTGCGTCGAGTGGTGCTGGAGTCAGTTCGATACCTTGATCTCGACTGTCGCTCGGCCCCACTGCTAGACGACATTGGTGATGAGCTCGGGCAAGACCCCGTGTTCGTACGCTTACGAGATCGTCGGTCTCGTCCCATGTTTTTGTCACTGAAATATTAACAGAAGACTAGAAAGCAAAATGTTTTTTTTTTCTTTAATAATTTTTATTATATTTAATTGTTTAATATTAAAAAAAACATTATACATGTAGCTAAAAATTAAAATTAATTAATTGGGTTGCGTAAGTAAACAATACAGGTTTCAGCCTTTTTTTTTAACTCTGAACACAAAATAAATAGAAAATATCTTTAATCCTGATACAGTATTAGTTTTATATAGTTTGGCTAGTACGCTTATGTGAAGCCAAATTATTGACCAAAAAATGTTAGTATAGAAGGAGAAAAGAAAACTGACATAATTTAGCAATTTGAGCCTAACTTGAATATTATTATAAATCAGCCATGAACGATATGGATAGGTATTAACAAACTATAAATTGTGTATAAGTTAGAGGGAAATAAAACTTACCTATTTATGTTTTACCCAATGAGTCCGAAATACCGAGTAGCTCGATATAATCCCACTTCTGATTTGTTAGCAAATAATACAATTACAATATATCACTTTTATTTCATCCGTTTATAACTCACAATTTATTTATCGTACAAATAATCACTTTACAAATAATCACTTCTACTCTTATTACCTTCACTATATCTTTACACAAAACAATCAAGTCTCTTAAGTTTCAACACCTTAGAACTGAATGCCTAGCTTGGGTCGTGACGGCCATTTATATCCTTCTTTTTGTTAGAAGTCAAATCCGAAACTATTACAATAAAAATCTTACCGGAAATTCAAAGCTACAAAAGCGGAAATTCGATTTACATTTATTAAAGTTAGATGTATATTTCAAGAGATAACTACATTAAAATTAGGATAATTCAATATATTATGCTTAATTGTTCTTTATATTTAATTGCTAACAATTGGCACTATTAGAAGTCTTAAAAAGTTATACCCAGATCTTTCTAAGCCCCATCTTATTGTTATAAGACTTATTGTTAACAAATCTTCTTCAAAAATTTTCCTTAGATCTTCATCTGAAAGCGGTTTCGTTGGTCTACCATGTTTTTTTCTTTCTTCGTATATATTTTTGATGTGACTTTTTTAGTAAAATCTTTCGTGTTTTCTCGATATTTTGTAGAAATAGAACTTTATTTCGGTTTTTCAGATTAAAAATTTAGAGAGTATTATAATGTCAGATTTTTTGGCTTCGTTCGGCTCGTTTTGTCTGCCGACTTCCAAAAAGGAGACGGTACTCAATTCGACTGTACGTTTTTTTATGTGTGTTACCTCATAACTTTTAACTGAGTGAACCGATTTCGATGATTCTTTTTTTATTTGAAAGCTGGTGCTACTCGTGTGATCCTATATGAATTTGATCAAGGTCAGACTAAATATTCTTAATAACTTATATTGAAGTCGGCTGTACAAAATGTTTAATTTTAAATTATTATTTTTCAGTATTTTTGTATATTTGGCTGACTAATTCAATTCTGCATTTTCCGTTTGTGCCCAATTTTTCCATTTTTTTTTAGCTCCGCTGCTTCCGAATCTTCACTTGTTAGCACAAATTAACGGCGTTGTTTACCTGCTTTTTGCTTTTTGATACGTATTTGGCAATGAAAAAAACTATATAAATATTTTTAGGGCTTTCTAAAAGATTTTTGTTCGTTTGGACATCCACGATCACCCATTCACCTCAAACAAATTCTAAATTTGCTGCCAAGTAGATGAAAAACGTAAGGGTTAGTTTTCTTTCTGATACTCAACAATAATCTCTGCAGGTTGTATACGCTCTGGTACTGATAAACCATTATTAAGTGAAATGATACAAGGCAAATTTGATACAGGTATTTCTGATTCAGTCGTTATTAGTCGTTATTCTAAAAATATTTGGCAACTCGGCGTAATGGCGCGGAACGGTGATCATCTAAAATGGCTTGCTGTGATTTCAAGGGCATCGGACACTTTGTTTAATCCACTTTGTCTGGACTAAATGGGCACATTCCACATGTCTCAAATCCATTTCATAATTAAGATTTATTTCAATACGCTAAAAGTCTTGCTAACATAGGCCCGCATCTGTTTTAGTAACCTTTTTGTCAAATTGTTTGTCCATCATTCGAAGACAGGTTTACGCCACATATCTTTGGTGGGCCGAAATGCAGTGATATCAGCTGGTTGCAATAGTCGCGTTGCATTCAGATTGCGGCAAAGTTGCGCCGTATTTAAGATAGTAAATAACCCTCTCTCTAGGCACTAACTTTTGAACGTCTGATCACATTTTCTATAGAGGGAAAATAATAGGTTTTACCATCTACTCCAAAGAACAGTGATGCAAGACTTCGATTAGGCATGATCCACCTCATAGACGTTTTATTCTCCCTCTATAAAATGGTTTAGTATGTATGGGGTATTTATTCAAAAACATCACAACATTGATATTTTTATGACATCGAAAACTGTGCCATGACCAGGTCGGCTTTTCAGCTTCTTCGTTTTTTTGACTTTACTTATTTAGTGGGAACTGTAAATTCGCGCGTGGAATGTTAAATGTTAGTGCAGCAGTTATTTCTCTAAAGCGCCCGCTCTTAATAGCGGTATTCTTCATCAATTCAAAATATGAAAAAGTTCAGTCATAATTATTGGCACTACTCAAAGGATATAGTCATTGGCAGTGTCAAGAATAGATTTTGGACAAAAGAAAGGAAGTATAGTGATTGACGTATATGCCAATGATTATGTAGTCAAACAAAGTATAGTCATTGGCACCATTAAAAAATACAATGCTTCTATTTCACAACGATAAAATAACTTTTAATATGCTTTAATGGCGTAAATTAATAAAAATAGACAGAAACTTGCATATAAGCTAACCTAAAAATCACATTTTTGTCTCAAAATCTAGCCACAAAACCTTAACTTTTTGTTTAATTTTAACGGATTTGTCCGCACACATTTTTAAAACAGCCCTTATAGGAAAATAGTTGACACTTTAAATATAAATGTGTCTGTTAGTATAAGTTATTATATATCTTAGCAATATCAGTGTAGCTGTGATATAGAAAAAGGATAGCATTCTTAATATTCAGATTAAAATAGCAAAGTGCCAATCATTGAAGGAGTACCAACATTAGTACTGTTTACCCTATTTGAATAAACCTTGAATATAGTTATCAATTCTCACGAAAACTTGACAGTTGACAGAAAATTACCAACTGAAGTTGTCGCTTATAATTTTCGGTGTGCGCGCGCATCGTAAAAAAATTCACTCTCATTATTTTTCTCAAACGTGCCAAAAGAAGTATAACTTCAAAAACTGAAAACAATTCTGCACTAAATCTTGACATAATAAAATTTTGCATAACGTTGGGGAAGATTCTAGCTAGAAGGACGCCTTTACTGTTCAGGTGTTCACCTAAGTAGGTGCCGCCCTCTTTTTTATTTTTGTGAGGTATCGATACAGCCACTGCTGTATTCCGGAGTAGGAGAATCATTATAACAACAGGTTGTTAGATATTCCACATTAATACTCAAGTGCAACAATACACCCTTCCTGTCCTTCTGTCCTTCTTCTGTCCTTCTTTTCTGTCCTTCTTTGTTTAGATTTAGCAGCCACCACTTAACATCAAGTGAAAGTAATCACCCTTAAGTCAATTTATCTGACGAGACAGACCTCCATCAAAACTATATTTTTTTTATAGTTTAAGGGTGAAAAACGAGCACACAGTCCACCTGATGGTACGTGTGTGCTGACGCTCATATACATCTACATCTATACTCGATTAGGAATCAAAATGCAGATGCATTGTCACCCGTGAGGACTAAGATAGAATGCCTCGTTTCCAGTAGAAAGGGTCTCCGGTTCTCTATACTCACCATACGAAGCACAGCAGGGTCAAGCTGCTATTTTACCCTAGTATTCTGTAAGAGCGTGGTACTACACCGGTCGAGCCGGCTCATTCGTGTGGTACAGCCATAACATAGCTGGAGCGTGGTTTTACTACGTTAAAAAACGTTAACGTACAACAGGTGTATAGAATGTGGCTGACAAACGAGCATATGATAATTGAATGCTGTGACCCATAGGCATCTGTATTTATCCTCGACTAAGTATCAAAATACATATTCTTTGCCACTCCTGAGGAATAAGATGGAATGCCTCGTTTTCAGTGAAAAGGTTCTTCGGTTTCCTATACCCACCATACGAAACACAGCAGCAAAGCTGCTATTTTACGCTGGTACTCTGCGATAGCATGGTCCTACCCCGGTCGCGCCGACCCATTCGTGCTGCAACCATAATATAGCTGTAGCGTGGCTCTGCCAGGTATAAAAGTATTTATGAAAACAATACTAGCACGATATGAACATTACTAATACTTCCATTAACGACTGCAAGTAAGCTAAAAATGCTTGTGTTAGAAGTGTTTCACGGTGGTAGTCAAACCATGGATTCGAATTCAAGACTTTCCAAATTTGCAATCCGCATTCCTAATTCCCATTAGGTCCATTTATTAATTTATTTATTTATTTACTTATTTATTTCTCACCATAAACGACATGGACATTGGTTACATTAGTGTTACATCTCTATTAGGTTAATGTCACTTCCAATTAAAAAGTAACTGCATTTTGCTTTGTAACGGTAGGTATAATAATTAGTAAAATTGCTAGATGGTTTCTAAATGAGCATTTTTAATGTCAACCGGTTATTAATTACTTAACTTAAATATAAACTTCATTGAGTACTTCAATATAAGACTAACACAATTTGTAGAAAGGGCAGTCAAAAACCAAAAGAGCAGCAGTTCACTTTACTTGTTAACTCATCAATAGGTATAAATCATGTTGCGGGCTATGTACCTTTTTGCGTTTTTGTTGGCGCTGACAATACAGGGTATGTGATGATTCTGCTTTCATTTATTTAATTTTTAAACTCTGTATTTTTTTAAACCACATTTTGTTTTATTTTAGTGGAATCAAAACCACAGCCTCAGAACTGGCGATCCTACGTGCTACCACAACCTGCAGCAGCGGAACAAGAGATTTCGACTACATCTCCATGTCCTAAAACTGCGCTAGTACCACAACCGTGTCCCCCACCGCCAACGAGACAAGAAATTTGCACCGCATCTCCGTGTTGTACACCCGCACCTACTGAAATAGTACCAAAAGTACCAGAACCGTGTACACCATCTGCATCAAGACAAGAAAGTTCCACCGCATCGCCGTGTTGTACACCCGCGCCGTGTTGTACACCCGCGCCTACTGAAATAGTACCAAAAGTACCAGAACCGTGTACACCATCTGCATCAAGACAAGAAAGTTCCACCGCATCGCCGTGTTGTACACCCGCGCCGTGTTGTACACCCGCGCCTACTGAAATAGTACCAAAAGTACCAGAACCGTGTACACGATCTGCATCAAGACAAGAAAATTCCACCGCATCGCCGTGTTGTACACCCGCGCCGTGTTGTACACCCGCGCCTACTGAAATAGTACCAAAAGTACCAGAACCGTGTACACCATCTGCATCAAGACAAGAAAGTTCCACCGCTTCGCCGTGTTGTACACCCGCGCCGTGTTGTACACCCGCGCCGTGTTGTACACCCGCGCCTACTGAAATAGTACCAAAAGTACCAGAACCGTGTACACCATCTGCATCAAGACAAGAAAATTCCTCCGCATCTCCGTGTGCTACACCTGGGCCTACTGAAATGCCGTCGATTACGACCAACTGTCGAAATGGTGAAATTTATCCCGAGGCCACGGGTAGTTGTGACCAATTCCTAAAGTGCTATAACGGAAAATTCGTTTTATTGATATGCCCAGCTGGTCTGTCTTTCAACCACCAAACAAAGAGCTGCGATTGGCCAGGAAACGTGCCGGGTTGTGGTGCACCAGGTAAATAATATCACGAGAATTTATCATTACATATAATCTAAACGTAATGAGAGAACTAATAGACTCTATTTTTCCAGCAATCTAAGGCGAATAGTTCTATTTGAAAGTAAACGACAAGAGGACGGTAATTGCAGGTATGTAGAATGGGATCCTTGAACTATATAATTTCAAGTTATCAAGCGTAATCTTCTCTTCAACAATGAATGGCGGCGGTAGAGAATCCATTACCCCTTATCATCACATAAGAGGTGTGAGGGTGAGGGGCTACGTAATAAAATGAAACAGGAGTTGCATCTTCTTGATGACAACTCACAATAATAAAAAAATGCGGTAGGCAACGCACCTGCCGAGCGTGGCAACTATGGCAAAAATTTCCTCTAGATTTGTGTACTTTTGATAAGCTGTAATGAATGACTGAATGAATGAAAGCATAAGGTTATGCTTTCATTGAACTTGATTGAACTTGCGTGATACTCATTTTGTGAACAGTAAAATTGTACGAACAATATTGTTGATACGAATGATATCAATAATTGTAATTAAATTGTTAGCGATGCATAGTTTATCATCTCTTCTGCATACTTTATTACTTGGTTGATTATATAAAATAAAATAAGGTATTTTATGTGCAGGTGCTGTATTCTTCCCTTGACACGGTACAAAATTATTACAAGATTAAGATGGATGGCACAAATTTGTCACTCAGATTAGTTTTAATTTATAAAATTGAATGTAAACAATGTTCGATTAAATAAGATTGAAATAAAATTACTTAAATAAAACATGTGTATATTTTATACCTTAGACTTATAACGCAATGCCTCAAATTTAAAAACAGCATAAAAATTTAATTCAAACTTCGGTTTCGACCAAGGTTTGTAGAAAAACACCAAAAATATACCTAATAAGTAGGTTTCATTGAATGACTTAAAATTGTCCCCTTTCCACAAATCTCATTACATCCTGCATCCATCTACTAATGAGTGAAAAATACCGGACGTTTTTTAAATAAAACTGAACTGACAAACGAGCTTATAGTGCACCTGATGGTAAGTGGCCACTGCAGTTCGTGGATATCTGCAGACAACTTCAAAGAAGGTAGGCTACAGATGCGTTTTCACGTCTCAGAACTAAGGTGGAATGCCTCGCAGCCTGTTATTAATTATTATACTGGCTCTCTATACACTGCTATTTGGCGACAGGAACAAGTAAAAGGGTGGACCCTACTCAGACAAGCTCCACGACAGAAGATTAGTTCTACCAACTAGTATTAGGGCTCCGTATAAGCTTACATAAGTATGCAGATTGTTCACCCCTCCCGGGAAAAAAACTTAAAGTGTAGTGAAAGAGACGTTTTCCTCTACACCGGTCTGCATCATGGTCGATGCTCAAATTGCAATTAGTAAGTTTATTTAGTGAGAGCGCGGTCCTACCAAGATCGAGCCGACCCATTCGTGCTACAGCTATACTACTAATATAGCTGCAGCATGGCTTTAACACGTATAAACTCTTTGAATATGTTCATAAACTGAACTTTAACGAAACTGAATAGTTACTTAATTTACGTCGTTAAAACTTATATGCAACCTACTACACGCATACACACTCTGTCATACTTCACAGAAGGAGGCTTGACTACACTCTACAACTTTAAATTACTTATTGATTAGTGATCTGTTTTGTATACAGTGAAATGTGTAATCTTAAAGGGAGGAGCGCTGCTGTCTGAAACACAGATATTAAGTTATCTAGTTGTGTCTGAACTATATTTATTGTTCACTGAATTGTATTAATTGTTAAGCTGTATCTCAAAGTGTTTGTATAATATAAATTAAGATATTCTTTGCTTAAAATAATAAATTATTATTATTATATCTCAACGGATAAGTAAGCCGCAGTGGCAAAGGATCGGCCATATAGCTCCAAGAACCAACAATCGATGAGGAAATTCTTGAAAAAGTTCGGAAAAAATGGTGCTCGGCTGCTTTATGCTCATATTAATTTATAGCAGAGCAATTTTTGTAAAAGTCAATCTGCATTTTAACTAGTTCACTGTCACGTGACCCACATATGAGTCATTGCTATTGTCTAGTGTCTGGAAACCGGACAATGACTAACACTGTCATTGTCCGGTTGTCAAGGACCTGATCCTTGAAACCAGCGATGATTCTCATCGAAGGTGAAAGGAAAACTTTTAGTGGCGTCGTTTGCCACGTTTTCAACATCTATTCCTTGTGGTAATGCTTGTTTAATGGCGTCCCAAACGATATTCTAAATTTGAGTATGTCAAGATTAAGTGAAGAATTGGTGACAATCAAAAACTTAAGAAAATAAAATGTTCCTCAATACTTTAGGAGATACAACACTTTACTTGGTAGGGTTCTAGCCTGAATTCAAGCTAGCAGTCTCCCCTCGAAAACACCGTTATTGTTTGCTTTTGAGATGTGATTCTATTTTAAGATTTAGTGACCATTTGCTTAGTGGCTTTGATTTACCGAGATTGAAATATATTGCGTCAACGGAACCGGAGTTATTTAAATCCATGTCTTAGCGAGAATTCTGGCTTGAAGTTTATGTATCAGAGAATAGCTTCGGAACGCCTATGTCTTTCGTTTTGAAATATTATAACGTGGCTTGATCTATTATGCCGTCTCATGTAGGTGTGGCGTGAAACAATGTAAAAAATTTATGATTCGATTTCGTACCATAAGAGTATGGTATGAAGCACCCATTGTTACTTGAATTGTTGTATACTTTAAAGGACTCGAAGACATAACACCGCCATCTATCGGAAGCCATCTTTTTGGCTTATCCCATTGGCACCCTTTACGCCACCCACGGGGCGAAATGGGGTGATGTATGTCATCATATTGGGTATAAATATTCTTATTAATCGTAAATCACATACACATAAAATCATCATAAATAAAGGTTTATAAGGAAAGAACCAAAATACAGATTAACTTAATGTAGGTTCAACTTAACACTGTCATTGTCCGGTTTCCAGACACTAGACAATAGCAAGCACCTCGAGAACTTTTTCAAGAATTTCCTCATCGATTGTCGGTTCTTAGAGCTATATGGCCGACCGTTTGCCACTGCGGCTTACTTATCCGTTGGGATATAATAATAATAATAATTTATTATTTCAAGCAAAAAATATCTTAATCTATCTTCTATACATATAATAAAAATGTAAATAGCAGATGTCTGTACATTTTAAATTTTTTTAATAAAAGTGATTGAGGGGTAGTAAAAATAAGTAATTAAATACATTTCTACCATTTTTAGAATTTTCTGTCTGTCTGTCTGTTTGTTTGTTAACGTATCACGTATAAAGTACTAATTTATATCATAAGAATTGTTAAGGAAATTATAAAGAGTATCTTCGGGTTACATTTAGTCTTTATTTCATTAAAATCTAATTTCAAAAAATTCAATAAAATTATCTGAAGTATGGGTTGAATCATCAAGTGCATTTTAAACTAATACCATATCATAAATCATAATTAAATTATGTAAAATAATGTTTTATAATGATATAATTATGTATATCTAAAACGCAGTAAAGAAAAGTATTAAAGAACGTATTAAATATATTATACAAAAATATATTAACCTTATTAACAAAATCTAAAGCACAATAGTTAACCAATTTCATCGATAGATGGCGATGTTGTGCAAATGTAATGCAAATGGCCGGTTGTGGTTTTTTCCTGTAGATGAGTTTTCATATTTTACGTATATATATTATACGTAGTATCATATTAGTCTGTGTATTCCTCGCTGCCCTACTGCGTGTTGACAAACTCAATTTATTCTTTACCGCCGAGTACTCTATGTGGTAAATCAAATTTTAAAAGACCTTTTAACAATTGCGTTGGTTTTGGCGAGGATCAAACTTTATTTTTTGCTTACTGTGCAGGCACTGATTTATAAGTTCTTTTACGTTTTATATAATGTACAAATCGCGTCAATAAATCTCATTTATTTTTAGAATTGATATTAGCAGCGCCATCTCTCTTTAAATATATACATATAATAAAAATGATAACATGTGTCTGTTTTGTACATTGTATATTATATTTTGTGGTTAAAATCATTATGGGGAAATGAAAATAATTAAATAAGTACATTTTTATAATTTTTAGTATAGTCTGTCTGTCTGTTTTTTTATGAACGCGTCACGTCTAAAGTAAACATCTTTTTTTTTCTTCAAAAAAATCGTTAAGAAAATCATAAAGCGTATCTTCCAGTTATATTTAATCTTTGTTTTATTGAAATTGGTTAAGATATATAGATAGAATCGAAAGTAATGATTATTATTTTGAAATGTAGGTTCGAATTTGTTCAATGGCGCCATAAAATCTTCATAAAAGTTCAGTTTATGAATATATTCAAATAGTTTGTACGAGTTCGAGCCATGCTGCAGCTATATTAGTAGTATAGTTGTAGCACGAATGGGTCGGCACGACTGGGGTAGAACCGCGCTCTCACAGAGTACCAGCTATTTTACGCTAGTGCTTAACACTGCTGGTTTCGTATGGTGCGTGTAGTGAACCGGAGACCCTTTTTACTGGAAAAAAGGCATTCCATCTTAGTCCTCACGGGTGACAATGCATCTGTATTTTGTTTCTTTATTAAGGATATATATAGATGTCTATGGGTCACAGTAACCACTTACCATCAGGTGGACTGTGTGCTCGTTTGTTACCCTATACTATAAAAAAAGTTTCCTTTAGCACTCTCTATGTCAATCACTGTGGTTCTACTGCGAATATTGTCTTTACGATCTTATGCTTAGCTCTTCAATGCGCTATATTTTTTTAATAGATGCCAACATCGTCAAGTAGTGGTGGCGGAAGTAAACCCACTACCCCATATCTTGCCGTGGCTGGCTTAATAGGCGATAGAGGGAAATTAAACAAGAGATGGGCAGCAGTATATTCCTGACAGTAAATTACATAATAAAAAATTGCGGTTTCCAACACTGACTGGCGTGTTGGAAACCGCAATATTTTATTATATTATATAGCTTGGCAACTTTTGATGAATGAATGAATGAACAAAGTTTTTTAAGGTTAAAAAAACTTTTGTGGGTACTTATGTACGCACGTAAGAACTTATACTTCTTTAGCGTAACAAAACAAAAATAACTAAACTAAAACACGTTTTATAGATTAATATATAGGGTAAGCAGTATAATCATTGGCACTTTAAGCGGATTTCTACTTGTAAGTGGTTAATCCTCGTAAATAAACAAATTTATTATATTTTTTATGGTTTTATTTGATTTTAGTTTAGATAGCCATAAATAAAATAACGCATTACATTTATAAATTTTTTTTCTTTCTTTAAAAATGTTTAATTAAGTTAAAAATGTAATTAAACTTTTTTCTAGGGAATGTTACAATCATTGGCACTTTAGCATAGTGAATGGCACTGTAAATTATGAATGAATGAATGAATGAATGAATTTCTTTATTTTGCAAATATGGGTGATACAGAATGTGGTGACAAATATATAGTATAGATTCCACCATATTTTACCAGAAGGCATGCAAAAATATTTTTTTATCAATTTACGAAGATATGTCATTCACGATACAATATAACATTAGATTAACAAAATTAAAAAAGTCTTCAAATTATATGTAAGTCTAGTCAATCGGTACATTATTATCACTATTATTTAATTATTCATTCCATCGTCAAATTAATTACATTAATAATAATACAATTTATTAATAAATATTCACGTACACATTTTAACACAACATTTTGTCCATTAAAAATTCATTGATATTATAGTACACCTTGTCTGCTAAGAAGTTTCGTAGCCTTGTCTTAAATAATGAAGTGTTGAGATCCCTCCAACACTTGGGTAATTTGTTGTAAACAGCCGGCCCCATACAGCAGACACTGTTGCGTATTAGTGCTGTTTTTCCCTTAGGAATATAAACTCTACTATTGTCACGTCGGTTTCTTGGGGCAATGTCTGCCAGGCACTTAAAACGGTTCTGGTTCGACTTTACAAATACTGCTATCTCTAATATATATATACAAGTTAGAGTTAATATTTTATATTTTTTAAAATATGGCTTACAGCTATCGGTACTCTTCAGCTTAAACATGGAGCGTATACACCTTTTTTGGGCCGTAAATACCTTTCCTTTTTCACAAGAGTTACCCCAAAATATTACACCATATCGTAGGTATGTTTCTACCGTACCATAATACGCAGTAAGGAGTCCATCCGTACAAATTATAGAAGACAATATGCCTAGAGCATAAGCAGATTTACTTATATTTTTACAAAGAGTCCTAATGTGCGATTTCCAATTCAATTTTTCATCAATTTCCAGCCCCAAAAATCTCGTGCTTTCGACTTCGGCAATGTTGTAGTTATTATATTGTATTATGAGTTTACTATTATTGTGTTTGCGTTGACTGAAATGTATAACCTTTGTTTTGCTTAAATTTATTATTAAATTATTGAATTAAGTATAATCATTGGCACTATTAGAAGTCTTAAAAAGTTATACCCAGATCTTTCTAAGCCCCATCTTATTGTTATAAGACTTATTGTTAACAAATCTTCTTCAAAAATTTTCCTTAGATCTTCATCTGAAAGCGGTTTCGTTGGTCTACCATGTTTTTTTCTTTCTTCGTATATATTTTTGATGTGACTTTTTTAGTAAAATCTTTCGTGTTTTCTCGATATTTTGTAGAAATAGAACTTTATTTCGGTTTTTCAGATTAAAAATTTAGAGAGTATTATAATGTCAGATTTTTTGGCTTCGTTCGGCTCGTTTTGTCTGCCGACTTCCAAAAAGGAGACGGTACTCAATTCGACTGTACGTTTTTTTATGTGTGTTACCTCATAACTTTTAACTGAGTAAACCGATTTCGATGATTCTTTTTTTATTTGAAAGCTGGTGCTACTCGTGTGATCCTATATGAATTTGATCAAGGTCAGACTAATTATTCTTAATAACTTATATTGATTTAAATTATTATTTTTCAGTATTTTTGTATATTTGGCTGACTAATTCAATTCTGCATTTTCCGTTTGTGCCCAATTTTTCCATTTTTTTTAGCTCCGCTGCTTCCGAATCTTCACTTGTTAGCACAAATTAACGGCGTTGTTTACCTGCTTTTTGCTTTTTGATACGTATTTGGCAATGAAAAAAACTATATAAATATTTTTAGGGCTTTCTAAAAGATTTTTGTTCGTTTGGACATCCACGATCACCCATTCACCTCAAACAAATTCTAAATTTGCAGCCAAGTAGATGAAAAACGTAAGGGTTAGTTTTCTTTCTGATACTCAACAATAATCTCTGCAGGTTGTATACGCTCTGGTACTGATAAACCATTATTAAGTGAAATGATACAAGGCAAATTTGATACAGGTATTTCTGATTCAGTCGTTATTAGTCGTTATTCTAAAAATATTTGGCAACTCGGCGTAATGGCGCGGAACGGTGATCATCTAAAATGGCTTGCTGTGATTTCAAGGGCATCGGACACTTTGTTTAATCCACTTTGTCTGGCCTAAATGGGCACATTCCACATGTCTCAAAACCATTTCATAATTAAGATTTATTTCAATACGCTAAAAGTCTTGCTAACATAGGCCCGCATCTGTTTTAGTAACCTTTTTGTCAAATTGTTTGTCCATCATTCGAAGACAGGTTTACGCCACATATCTTTGGTGGGCCGAAATGCAGTGATATCAGCTGGTTGCAATAGTCGCGTTGCATTCAGATTGCGGCAAAGTTGCGCCGTATTTAAGATAGTAAATAACCCTCTCTCTAGGCACTAACTTTTGAACGTCTGATCACATTTTCTATAGAGGGAAAATAATAGGTTTTACCATCTACTCCAAAGAACAGTGATGCAAGACTTCGATTAGGCATGATCCACCTCATAGACGTTTTATTCTCCCTCTATAAAATGGTTTAGTATGTATGGGGTATTTATTCAAAAACATCACAACATTGATATTTTTATGACATCGAAAACTGTGCCATGACCAGGTCGGCTTTTCAGCTTCTTCGTTTTTTTGACTTTACTTATTTAGTGGGAACTGTAAATTCGCGCGTGGAATGTTAAATGTTAGTGCAGCAGTTATTTCTCTAAAGCGCCCGCTCTTAATAGCGGTATTCTTCATCAATTCAAAATATGAAAAAGTTCAGTCATAATTATTGGCACTACTCAAAGGATATAGTCATTGGCAGTGTCAAGAATAGATTTTGGACAAAAGAAAGGAAGTATAGTGATTGACGTATATGCCAATGATTATGTAGTCAAACAAAGTATAGTCATTGGCACCATTAAAAAATACAATGCTTCTATTTCACAACGATAAAATAACTTTTAATATGCTTTAATGGCGTAAATTAATAAAAATAGACAGAAACTTGCATATAAGCTAACCTAAAAATCACATTTTTGTCTCAAAATCTAGCCACAAAACCTTAACTTTTTGTTTAATTTTAACGGATTTGTCCGCACACATTTTTAAAACAGCCCTTATAGGAAAATAGTTGACACTTTAAATATAAATGTGTCTGTTAGTATAAGTTATTATATATCTTAGCAATATCAGTGTAGCTGTGATATAGAAAAAGGATAGCATTCTTAATATTCAGATTAAAATAGCAAAGTGCCAATCATTGAAGGAGTACCAACATTAGTACTGTTTACCCTATTTGAATAAACCTTGAATATAGTTATCAATTCTCACGAAAACTTGACAGTTGACAGAAAATTACCAACTGAAGTTGTCGCTTATAATTTTCGGTGTGCGCGCGCATCGTAAAAAAATTCACTCTCATTATTTTTCTCAAACGTGCCAAAAGAAGTATAACTTCAAAAACTGAAAACAATTCTGCACAAAATCTTGACATAATAAAATTTTGGATATCGTTGAGGAAGATTCTAGCTAGAAGGACGCCTTTACTGTTCAGGTGTTCACCTAAGTAGGTGCCGCCCTCTTTTTTATTTTTGTGAGGTATCGATACAGCCACTGCTGTATTCCGGAGTAGGAGAATCATTATAACAACAGGTTGTTAGATGTTCCACATTAATACTCAAGTGCAACAATACACCCTTCCTGTCCTTCTGTCCTTCTTCTGTCCTTCTTTTCTGTCCTTCTTTGTTTAGATTTAGCAGCCACCCACTTAACATCAAGTGAAAGTAATCACCCTTAAGTCAATTTATCTGACGAGACAGACCTCCATCAAAACTATATTTTTTTTATAGTTTAAGGGTGAAAAACGAGCATACAGTCCACCTGATGGTACGTGTGTGCTGACGCTCATAGACATCTACATCTATACTCGATTAGGAATCAAAATACAGATGCATTGTCACCCGTGAGGACTAAGATAGAATGCCTCGTTTCCAGTAGAAAGGGTCTCCGGTTCTCTATACTCACCATACGAAGCACAGCAGGGTCAAGCTGCTATTTTACCCTAGTATTCTGTAAGAGCGTGGTACTACACCGGTCGAGCCGGCCCATTCGTGTGGTACAGCCATAACATAGCTGGAGCGTGGTTTTACTACGTTAAAAAACGTTAACGTACAACAGGTGTATAGAATGTGGCTGACAAACGAGCATATGATAATTGAATGCTGTGACCCATAGGCATCTGTATTTATCCTCGACTAAGTATCAAAATACATATTCTTTGCCACTCCTGAGGAATAAGATGGAATGCCTCGTTTTCAGTGAAAAGGTTCTTCGGTTACCTATACCCACCATACGAAACACAGCAGCAAAGCTGCTATTTTACGCTGGTACTCTGCGATAGCATGGTCCTACCCCGGTCGCGCCGACCCATTCGTGCTGCAACCATAATATAGCTGTAGCGTGGCTCTGCCAGGTATAAAAGTATTTATGAAAACAATACTAGCACGATATGAACATTACTAATACTTCCATTAACGACTGCAAGTAAGCTAAAAATGCTTGTGTTAGAAGTGTTTCACGGTGGTAGTCAAACCATGGATTCGAATTCAAGACTTTCCAAATTTGCAATCCGCATTCCTAATTCCCATTAGGTCCATTTATTAATTTATTTATTTATTTACTTATTTATTTCTCACCACAAACGACATGGACATTGGTTACATTAGTGTTACATTTCTATTAGGTTAATGTCACTTCCAATTAAAAAGTAACTGCATTTTGCTTTGTAACGGTAGGTATAATAATTAGTAAAATTGCTAGATGGTTTCTAAATGAGCATTTTTAATGTCAACCGGTTATTAATTACTTAACTTAAATATAAACTTCATTGAGTACTTCAATATAAGACTAACACAATTTGTAGAAAGGGCAGTCAAAAACCAAAAGAGCAGCAGTTCACTTTACTTGTTAACTCATCAATAGGTATAAATCATGTTGCGGGCTATGTACCTTTTTGCGTTTTTGTTGGCGCTGACAATACAGGGTATGTGATGATTCTGCTTTCATTTATTTAATTTTTAAACTCAGTATTTTTTTAAACCACATTTTGTTTTATTTTAGTGGAATCAAAACCACAGCCTCAGAACTGGCGATCCTACGTGCTACCACAACCTGCAGCAGCGGAACAAGATATTTCGACTACATCTCCATGTCCTAAAACTGCGCTAGTACCACAACCGTGTCCCCCACCGCCAACGAGACAAGAAATTTGCACCGCATCTCCGTGTTGTACACCCGCACCTACTGAAATAGTACCAAAAGTACCAGAACCGTGTACACCATCTGCATCAAGACAAGAAAGTTCCACCGCATCGCCGTGTTGTACACCCGCGCCGTGTTATACACCCGCGCCGTGTTGTACACCCGCGCCTACTGAAATAGTAGCAAAAGTACCAGAACCGTGTACACCATCTGCATCAAGACAAGAAAGTTCCACCGCATCGCCGTGTTGTACACCCGCGCCGTGTTGTACACCCGCGCCTACTGAAATAGTACCAAAAGTACCAGAACCGTGTACACCATCTGCATCAAGACAAGAAAATTCCACCGCATCGCCGTGTTGTACACCCGCTCCGTGTTGTACACCCGCGCCTACTGAAATAGTACCAAAAGTACCAGAACCGTGTACACCATCTGCATCAAGACAAGAAAGTTCCACCGCTTCGCCGTGTTGTACACCCGCGCCGTGTTGTACACCCGCGCCGTGTTGTACACCCGCGCCTACTGAAATAGTACCAAAAGTACCAGAACCGTGTACACCATCTGCATCAAGACAAGAAAATTCCTCCGCATCTCCGTGTGCTACACCTGGGCCTACTGAAATGCCGTCGATTACGACCAACTGTCGAAATGGTGAAATTTATCCCGAGGCCACGGGTAGTTGTGACCAATTCCGAATGTGCTATAACGGAAAATTCGTTTTATTGATATGCCCAGCTGGTCTGTCTTTCAACCACCAAACAAAGAGCTGCGATTGGCCAGGAAACGTGCCGGGTTGTGGTGCACCAGGTAAATAATATCACGAGAATTTATCATTACATATAATCTAAACGTAATGAGAGAACTAATAGACTCTATTTTTCCAGCAATCTAAGGCGAATAGTTCTATTTGAAAGTAAACGACAAGAGGACGGTAATTGCAGGTATGTAGAATGGGATCCTTGAACTATATAATTTCAAGTTATCAAGCGTAATCTTCTCTTCAACAATGAATGGCGGCGGTAGAGAATCCATTACCCCTTATCATCACATAAGAGGTGTGAGGGTGAGGGGCTACGTAATAAAATGAAACAGGAGTTGCATCTTCTTGATGACAACTCACAATAATAAAAAAATGCGGTTGGCAACGCACCTGCCGAGCGTGGCAACTATGGCAAAAATTTCCTCTAGATTTGTGTACTTTTGATAAGCTGTAATGAATGACTGAATGAATGAAAGCATAAGGTTATGCTTTCATTGAACTAGATTGAACTTGCGTGATACTCATTTTGTGAACAGTAAAATTGTACGAACAATATTGTTGATACGAATGATATCAATAATTGTAATTAAATTGTTAGCGATGCATAGTTTATCATCTCTTCTGCATACTTTATTACTTGGTTGATTATATAAAATAAAATAAGGTATTTTATGTGCAGGTGCTGCATTCTTCCCTTGACACGGTACAAATTTATTACAAGATTAAGATGGATGGCACAAATTTGTCACTCAGATTAGGTTTAATTTATAAAATTGAATGTAAACAATGTTCGATTAAATAAGATTGAAATAAAATTACTTAAATAAAACATGTGTATATTTAATACCTTAGACTTATAACGCAATGCCTCAAATTTAAAAACAGCATAAAAATTTAATTCAAACTTCGGTTTCGACCAAGGTTTGTAGAAAAACGCGGTCCTACCAAGATCGAGCCGACCCATTCGTGCTACAGCTATACTACTAATATAGCTGCAGCATGGCTTTAACACGTATAAACTCTTTGAATATGTTCATAAACTGAACTTTAACGAAACTGAATAGTTACTTAATTTACGTCGTTAAAACTTATATGCAACCTACTACACGCATACACACTCTGTCATACTTCACAGAAGGAGGCTTGACTACACTCTACAACTTTAAATTACTTATTGATTAGTGATCTGTTTTGTATACAGTGAAATGTGTAATCTTAAAGGGAGGAGCGCTGCTGTCTGAAACACAGATATCAAGTTATCTAGTTGTGTCTGAACTATATTTATTGTTCACTGAATTGTATTAATTGTTAAGCTGTATCTCAAAGTGTTTGTATAATATAAATTAAGATATTCTTTGCTTAAAATAATAAATTATTATTATTATATCTCAACGGATAAGTAAGCCGCAGTGGCAAAGGATCGGCCATATAGCTCCAAGAACCAACAATCGATGAGGAAATTCTTGAAAAAGTTCGGAAAAAATGGTGCTCGGCTGCTTTATGCTCATATTAATTTATAGCAGAGCAATTTTTGTAAAAGTCAATCTGCATTTTAACTAGTTCACTGTCACGTGACCCACATATGAGTCATTGCTATTGTCTAGTGTCTGGAAACCGGACAATGACAGTGTTAGTATTTTGGTTCTGTCCTTATAAATCTTTATTGATGATGATTTTATGTGTATGTGATTTACGATTAATAAGAATATTTATAACCAATATGATGGCATACATCGCCCCATTTCTTTCAGCCTTTACGCGGGTGGCGTAAAGGGTGCCAATGGGATAAGCCAAAAAGATGGCTTCCGATAGATGGCGGTCTTATGTCTTCGAGTCCTTTAAAGTATACAACAATGCAAGTAACAATGGGTGCTTCATACCATACTCTTATGGTACGAAATCGAATCATAAATTTTTTACATTGTTTCACGCCACACCTACATGAGACGGCATAATAGATCAAGCCACGTTATAATATTTCAAAACGAAAGACATAGGCGTTCCGAAGCTATTCTCTGATACATAAACTTCAAGCCAGAATTCTCGCTAAGACATGGATTTAAATAACTATGGTTCCGTTGACGCAATATATTTCAATCTCGGCAAATCAAAGCCACTAAGCAATTGGTCACTAAATCTTAAAATAGAATCACATCTCAAAAGCAAACAATAACGGTGTTTTCGAGGGGAGACTGCTAGCTTGAATTCAGGCTAGAACCCTACCAAGTAAAGTGTTGTATCTCCTAAAGTATTAAGGAACATTTTATTTTCTTAAGTTTTTGATTGTCACCAATTCTTCACTTAATCTTGACATACTCAAATTTAGAATATCGTTTGGGACGCCATTAAATAAGCATTACCACAAGGAATAGATGTTGAAAGGGGTGTGCAGCCCGCTCTCGATGTCAATCCCTCAACTGAAGGGGTCAAATCAGACAGGAGTTAGTCAATTCATTAACGTTCTACCCCGAAATATAAATCACACCACGTTGGGTTCGGGAGAAACGAGGTGGACGTGACCCCCGTGAATGAGTGTAACGCGAGAACGTCTGTTGCCCTTTCTGAAAAGGAAGGTTAGACGACTAAGATTACGGGTCCTCTTGGAGTGGCCTTGGTCTTGACGTCACTAGTGGACAGTTTTTTCATCTAATTTGGAAGGTGATTTAGGAAATGAAACAGTGATTTATCTTCAAAATTTTTCCCATAAGAGTACAATATTGACTTTCACTAATTTCCTATCACTTCCCTATGCGCTTTTCTTTCTTGCTTTAAATATAAACTGGTAGCTGGTCCCGAACGAATTGCCTTACATTGTCGTCTGCTGATGTGCTTATATAACACACAGCAGGTTTCGGGCCTCAGGACATTTCTCCCATTACCCGGGTTCTCCTCACGGATCACTTCTCTGGGCCGGTCCTGGGAGCCGTTGTGGCGTTGTAGGTAATAGTAGCGGTCTGGGGTTCGGTTCCCCGGTCGCTGCATATTGGTGTCAAAATAATAAAAGATCTTAGTTTGCCAGTCAGTGACATTGTGGGTTGTTACTCAACTCCCTAATCTATATAGGGAGGATTTCTCTTGGTAAAGGTCACTCGTCCGGAGGTCGGGCGTGTAGCGGCGCGAAGTTATTCAGGTGTGGGTGTGGCCCGTTAGACTTAACGGCTCTCCCTTTCTTAGCGTATTTACGCTTTTGGTGACTTTTCTCCACTCGTTTCTAAGCTTTCTTTTATGTCCACTTGCATGGGCCATAAATCATGTCGTCATGGCTGATGTCGAAGATCACAGTAGGCTATGTGAATGGCGATGGGTACCGACGTCAAAAAACCTGGCAGACGACGCCACTAAAAGTTTTCCTTCCACCTTCGATGAGAATCATCGCTGGTTTCAAGGACCTGATCCTTGAAACCAGCGATGATTCTCATCGAAGGTGAAAGGAAAACTTTTAGTGGCGTCGTTTGCCACGTTTTCAACATCTATTCCTTGTGGTAATGCTTGTTTAATGGCGTCCCAAACGATATTCTAAATTTGAGTATGTCAAGATTAAGTGAAGAATTGGTGACAATCAAAAACTTAAGAAAATAAAATGTTCCTCAATACTTTAGGAGATACAACACTTTACTTGGTAGGGTTCTAGCCTGAATTCAAGCTAGCAGTCTCCCCTCGAAAACACCGTTATTGTTTGCTTTTGAGATGTGATTCTATTTTAAGATTTAGTGACCATTTGCTTAGTGGCTTTGATTTACCGAGATTGAAATATATTGCGTCAACGGAACCGGAGTTATTTAAATCCATGTCTTAGCGAGAATTCTGGCTTGAAGTTTATGTATCAGAGAATAGCTTCGGAACGCCTATGTCTTTCGTTTTGAAATATTATAACGTGGCTTGATCTATTATGCCGTCTCATGTAGGTGTGGCGTGAAACAATGTAAAAAATTTATGATTCGATTTCGTACCATAAGAGTATGGTATGAAGCACCCATTGTTACTTGCATTGTTGTATACTTTAAAGGACTCGAAGACATAACACCGCCATCTATCGGAAGCCATCTTTTTGGCTTATCCCATTGGCACCCTTTACGCCACCCACGGGGCGAAATGGGGTGATGTATGTTACTACATCATATTGGGTATAAATATTCTTATTAATCGTAAATCACATACACATAAAATCATCATAAATAAAGGTTTATAAGGAAAGAACCAAAATACAGATTAACTTAATGTAGGTTCAACTTAACACTGTCATTGTCCGGTTTCCAGACACTAGACAATAGCAAGCACCTCGAGAACTTTTTCAAGAATTTCCTCATCGATTGTCGGTTCTTAGAGCTATATGGCCGACCGTTTGCCACTGCGGCTTACTTATCCGTTGGGATATAATAATAATAATAATTTATTATTTCAAGCAAAGAATATCTTAATCTATCTTCTATACATATAATAAAAATGTAAATAGCAGATGTCTGTACATTTTAAATTTTTTTAATAAAAGTGATTGAGGGGTAGTAAAAATAAGTAATTAAATACATTTCTACCATTTTTAGAATTTTCTGTCTGTCTGTCTGTTTGTTTGTTAACGTATCACGTATAAAGTACTAATTTATATCATAAGAATTGTTAAGGAAATTATAAAGAGTATCTTCGGGTTACATTTAGTCTTTATTTCATTAAAATCTAATTTCAAAAAATTCAATAAAATAATCTGAAGTATGGGTTGAATCATCAAGTGCATTTTAAACTAATACCATATCATAAATCATAATTAAATTATGTAAAATAATGTTTTATAATGATATAATTATGTATATCTAAAACGCAGTAAAGAAAAGTATTAAAGAACGTATTAAATATATTATACAAAAATATATTAACCTTATTAACAAAATCTAAAGCACAATAGTTAACCAATTTCATCGATAGATGGCGATGTTGTGCAAATGTAATGCAAATGGCCGGTTGTGGTTTTTTCCTGTAGATGAGTTTTCATATTTTACGTATATATATTATACGTAGTATCATATTAGTCTGTGTATTCCTCGCTGCCCTACTGCGTGTTGACAAACTCAATTTATTCTTTACCGCCGAGTACTCTATGTGTTAAATCAAATTTTAAAAGACCTTTTAACAATTGCGTTGGTTTTGGCGAGGATCAAACTTTATTTTTTGCTTACTGTGCAGGCACTGATTTATAAGTTCTTTTACGTTTTATATAATGTACAAATCGCGTCAATAAATCTCATTTATTTTTAGAATTGATATTAGCAGCGCCATCTCTCTTTAAATATATACATATAATAAAAATGATAACATGTGTCTGTTTTGTACATTGTATATTATATTTTGTGGTTAAAATCATTATGGGGAACTGAAAATAATTAAATAAGTACATTTTTATAATTTTTAGTATAGTCTGTCTGTCTGTTTTTTTATGAACGCGTCACGTCTAAAGTAAACATCTTTTTTTTTTTCAAAAAAATCGTTAAGAAAATCATAAAGCGTATCTTCCAGTTATATTTAATCTTTGTTTTATTGAAATTGGTTAAGATATATAGATAGAATCGAAAGTAATGATTATTATTTTGAAATGTAGGTTCGAATTTGTTCAATGGCGCCATAAAATCTTCATTAAAGTTCAGTTTATGAATATATTCAAATAGTTTGTACGAGTTCGAGCCATGCTGCAGCTATATTAGTAGTATAGTTGTAGCACGAATGGGTCGGCACGACTGGGGTAGAACCGCGCTCTCACAGAGTACCAGCTATTTTACGCTAGTGCTTAACACTGCTGGTTTCGTATGGTGCGTGTAGTGAACCGGAGACCCTTTTTACTGGAAAAAAGGCATTCCATCTTAGTCCTCACGGGTGACAATGCATCTGTATTTTGTTTCTTTATTAAGGATATATATAGATGTCTATGGGTCACAGTAACCACTTACCATCAGGTGGACTGTGTGCTCGTTTGTTACCCTATACTATAAAAATAGTTTCCTTTAGCACTCTCTATGTCAATCACTGTGGTTCTACTGCGAATATTGTCTTTACGATCTTATGCTTAGCTCTTCAATGCGCTATATTTTTTTAATAGATGCCAACATCGTCAAGTAGTGGTGGCGGAAGTAAACCCACTACCCCATATCTTGCCGTGGCTGGCTTAATAGGCGATAGAGGGAAATTAAACAAGAGATGGGCAGCAGTATCTTCCTGACAGTAAATTACATAATAAAATATTGCGGTTTCCAACACTGACTGGCGTGTTGGAAACCGCAATATTTTATTATATTATATAGCTTGGCAACTTTTGATGAATGAATGAATGAACAAAGTTTTTTAAGGTTAAAAAAACTTTTGTGGGTACTTATGTACGCACGTAAGAACTTATACTTCTTTAGCGTAACAAAACAAAAATAACTAAACTAAAACACGTTTTATAGATTAATATATAGGGTAAGCAGTATAATCATTGGCACTTTAAGCGGATTTCTACTTGTAAGTGGTTAATCCTCGTAAATAAACAAATTTATTATATTTTTTATGGTTTTATTTGATTTTAGTTTAGATAGCCATAAATAAAATAACGCATTACATTTATAAATTTTTTTTCTTTCTTTAAAAATGTTTAATTAAGTTAAAAATGTAATTAAACTTTTTTCTAGGGAATGTTACAATCATTGGCACTTTAGCATAGTGAATGGCACTGTAAATTATGAATGAATGAATGAATGAATGAATTTCTTTATTTTGCAAATATGGGTGATACAGAATGTGGTGACAAATATATAGTATAGATTCCACCATATTTTACCAGAAGGCATGCAAAAATATTTTTTTATCAATTTACGAAGATATGTCATTCACGATACAATATAACATTAGATTAACAAAATTAAAAAAGTCTTCAAATTATATGTAAGTCTAGTCAATCGGTACATTATTATCACTATTATTTAATTATTCATTCCATCGTCAAATTAATTACATTAATAATAATACAATTTATTAATAAATATTCACGTACACATTTTAACACAACATTTTGTCCATTAAAAATTCATTGATATTATAGTACACCTTGTCTGCTAAGAAGTTTCGTAGCCTTGTCTTAAATAATGAAGTGTTGAGATCCCTCCAACACTTGGGTAATTTGTTGTAAACAGCCGGCTCCATACAGCAGACACTGTTGCGTATTAGTGCTGTTTTTCCCTTAGGAATATAAACTCTACTATTGTTACGTCGGTTTCTTGGGGCAATGTCTGCCAGGCACTTAAAACGGTTCTGGTTCGACTTTACAAATACTGCTATCTCTAATATATATATACAAGTTAGAGTTAATATTTTATATTTTTTAAAATATGGCTTACAGCTATCGGTACTCTTCAGCTTAAACATGGAGCGTATACACCTTTTTTGGGCCGTAAATACCTTTCCTTTTTCACAAGAGTTACCCCAAAATATTACACCATATCGTAGGTATGTTTCTACCGTACCATAATACGCAGTAAGGAGTCCATCCGTACAAATTATAGAAGACAATATGCCTAGAGCATAAGCAGATTTACTTATATTTTTACAAAGAGTCCTAATGTGCGATTTCCAATTCAATTTTTCATCAATTTCCAGCCCCAAAAATCTCGTGCTTTCGACTTCGGCAATGTTGTAGTTATTATATTGTATTATGAGTTTACTATTATTGTGTTTGCGTTGACTGAAATGTATAACCTTTGTTTTGCTTAAATTTATTATTAAATTATTGAATTAAGTATAATCATTGGCACTATTAGAAGTCTTAAAAAGTTATACCCAGATCTTTCTAAGCCCCATCTTATTGTTATAAGACTTATTGTTAACAAATCTTCTTCAAAAATTTTCCTTAGATCTTCATCTGAAAGCGGTTTCGTTGGTCTACCATGTTTTTTTCTTTCTTCGTATTATTTTTGATGTGACTTTTTTAGTAAAATCTTTCGTGTTTTCTCGATATTTTGTAGAAATAGAACTTTATTTCGGTTTTTCACATTAAAAATTTAGAGAGTATTATAATGTCAGATTTTTTGGCTTCGTTCGGCTCGTTTTGTCTGCCGACTTCCAAAAAGGAGACGGTACTCAATTCGACTGTACGTTTTTTTATGTGTGTTACCTCATAACTTTTAACTGAGTAAACCGATTTCGATGATTCTTTTTTTATTTGAAAGCTGGTGCTACTCGTGTGATCCTATATGAATTTGATCAAGGTCAGACTAATTATTCTTAATAACTTATATTGATTTAAATTATTATTTTTCAGTATTTTTGTATATTTGGCTGACTAATTCAATTCTGCATTTTCCGTTTGTGCCCAATTTTTCCATTTTTTTTAGCTCCGCTGCTTCCGAATCTTCACTTGTTAGCACAAATTAACGGCGTTGTTTACCTGCTTTTTGCTTTTTGATACGTATTTGGCAATGAAAAAAACTATATAAATATTTTTAGGGCTTTCTAAAAGATTTTTGTTCGTTTGGACATCCACGATCACCCATTCACCTCAAACAAATTCTAAATTTGCAGCCAAGTAGATGAAAAACGTAAGGGTTAGTTTTCTTTCTGATACTCAACAATAATCTCTGCAGGTTGTATACGCTCTGGTACTGATAAACCATTATTAAGTGAAATGATACAAGGCAAATTTGATACAGGTATTTCTGATTCAGTCGTTATTAGTCGTTATTCTAAAAATATTTGGCAACTCGGCGTAATGGCGCGGAACGGTGATCATCTAAAATGGCTTGCTGTGATTTCAAGGGCATCGGACACTTTGTTTAATCCACTTTGTCTGGACTAAATGGGCACATTCCACATGTCTCAAAACCATTTCATAATTAAGATTTATTTCAATACGCTAAAAGTCTTGCTAACATAGGCCCGCATCTGTTTTAGTAACCTTTTTGTCAAATTGTTTGTCCATCATTCGAACACAGGTTTACGCCACATATCTTTGGTGGGCCGAAATGCAGTGATATCAGCTGGTTGCAATAGTCGCGTTGCATTCAGATTGCGGCAAAGTTGCGCCGTACTTAAGATAGTAAATAACCCTCTCTCTAGGCACTAACTTTTGAACGTCTGATCACATTTTCTATAGAGGGAAAATAATAGGTTTTACCATCTACTCCAAAGAACAGTGATGCAAGACTTCGATTAGGCATGATCCACCTCATAGACGTTTTATTCTCCCTCTATAAAATGGTTTAGTATGTATGGGGTATTTATTCAAAAACATCACAACATTGATATTTTTATGACATCGAAAACTGTGCCATGACCAGGTCGGCTTTTCAGCTTCTTCGTTTTTTTGACTTTACTTATTTAGTGGGAACTGTAAATTCGCGCGTGGAATGTTAAATGTTAGTGCAGCAGTTATTTCTCTAAAGCGCCCGCTCTTAATAGCGGTATTCTTCATCAATTCAAAATATGAAAAAGTTCAGTCATAATTATTGGCACTACTCAAAGGATATAGTCATTGGCAGTGTCAAGAATAGATTTTGGACAAAAGAAAGGAAGTATAGTGATTGACGTATATGCCAATGATTATGTAGTCAAACAAAGTATAGTCATTGGCACCATTAAAAAATACAATGCTTCTATTTCACAACGATAAAATAACTTTTAATATGCTTTAATGGCGTAAATTAATAAAAATAGACAGAAACTTGCATATAAACTAACCTAAAAATCACATTTTTGTCTCAAAATCTAGCCACAAAACCTTAACTTTTTGTTTAATTTTAACGGATTTGTCCGCACACATTTTTAAAACAGCCCTTATAGGAAAATAGTTGACACTTTAAATATAAATGTGTCTGTTAGTATAAGTTATTATATATCTTAGCAATATCAGTGTAGCTGTGATATAGAAAAAGGATAGCATTCTTAATATTCAGATTAAAATAGCAAAGTGCCAATCATTGAAGGAGTACCAACATTAGTACTGTTTACCCTATTTGAATAAACCTTGAATATAGTTATCAATTCTCACGAAAACTTGACAGTTGACAGAAAATTACCAACTGAAGTTGTCGCTTATAATTTTCGGTGTGCGCGCGCATCGTAAAAAAATTCACTCACATTATTTTTCTCAAACGTGCCAAAAGAAGTATAACTTCAAAAACTGAAAACAATTCTGCACAAAATCTTGACATAATAAAATTTTGGATATCGTTGAGGAAGATTCTAGCTAGAAGGACGCCTTTACTGTTCAGGTGTTCACCTAAGTAGGTGCCGCCCTCTTTTTTATTTTTGTGAGGTATCGATACAGCCACTGCTGTATTCCGGAGTAGGAGAATCATTATAACAACAGGTTGTTAGATGTTCCACATTAATACTCAAGTGCAACAATACACCCTTCCTGTCCTTCTGTCCTTCTTCTGTCCTTCTTTGTTTAGATTTAGTAGCCACCACTTAACATCAAGTGAAAGTAATCACCCTTAAGTCAATTTATCTGACGAGACAGACCTCCATCAAAACTATATTTTTTTTATAGTTTAAGGGTGAAAAACGAGCACACAGTCCACCTGATGGTACGTGTGTGCTGACGCTCATAGACATCTACATCTATACTCGATTGAAACAGAAACAGAAACAGAAACAGAAACTTTTTTATTCAATATAGATTATAAATAATACTTATTGAAAGTCATTCTTTTGTTTGATTACCACTGGTTCGGAAAAAACCTCTGTCCTGGGAAGAACCAGCAAGAAACCCAGCGGGACTTTTTTTTTAAAATAACAGCTTACAATCATGATGTTACACAAATTAACAACACAACAAATTAGAAATAGCTTGGTAACGATCACCTCATTTCCA
This sequence comes from Parnassius mnemosyne, assembly GCA_963668995.1. Lineage (NCBI taxonomy): Eukaryota > Metazoa > Arthropoda > Insecta > Lepidoptera > Papilionidae > Parnassius > Parnassius mnemosyne. Next base: position 18,707,050 of record CAVLGL010000115.1, read on the forward strand.
GGGGTTATTATCATCCATAAATTCCTTAATATTATAATAACCCTTTTTATACAAACTTAGTTTAATAAAGTTTTTGAACTTGGAACAGGCCAAACTTTGTATATTTTCTGGAATTTTGTTGTAAAAGCGTATACATCGCCCCAAGAATGAATTACTGACTCGATGGAGTCGAGTAACTGGTACTACTAGCTTGTGTCTGTTCCTAGTATTTACAGAATGAATATCACTTATTTTTATAAAACTACTTTTATTTTTGTGTACGTACATTAAATTTTCATAAATGTATTGAGAGGCCAAAGTTAATATATTAATTTCCTTAAATTTTTGTCGCAGCGACTCTTTAGGCTTTAAATCATAAATTGCTCTTATGGCCCTCTTCTGCAAAACAAATATAATTTCTGTGTCAGCTGCGTGTCCCCATAGCAAAATACCATACGACATTATGCTATAGAAGTAGCTGAAGTAAACTAGTCTAGCTGTTTCAACACTGGTTAGACTTCTAATCTTTTTTACAGCATATGCTGCAGAACTAAGTAACTAAGTAACTAATTAGGAATCAAAATACAGATGCATTGTCACCCGTGAGGACTAAGATAGAATGCCTCGTTTCCAGTAGAAAGGGTCTCCGGTTCTCTATACTCACCATACGAAGCACAGCAGGGTCAAGCTGCTATTTTACCCTAGTATTCTGTAAGAGCGTGGTACTACACCGGTCGAGCCGGCCCATTCGTGTGGTACAGCCATAACATAGCTGGAGCGTGGTTTTACTACGTTAAAAAACGTTAACGTACAACAGGTGTATAGAATGTGGCTGACAAACGAGCATATGATAATTGAATGCTGTGACCCATAGGCATCTGTATTTATCCTCGACTAAGTATCAAAATACATATTCTTTGCCACTCCTGAGGAATAAGATGGAATGCCTCGTTTTCAGTGAAAAGGTTCTTCGGTTACCTATACCCACCATACGAAACACAGCAGCAAAGCTGCTATTTTACGCTGGTACTCTGCGATAGCATGGTCCTACCCCGGTCGCGCCGACCCATTCGTGCTGCAACCATAATATAGCTGTAGCGTGGCTCTGCCAGGTATAAAAGTATTTATGAAAACAATACTAGCACGATATGAACATTACTAATACTTCCATTAACGACTGCAAGTAAGCTAAAAATGCTTGTGTTAGAAGTGTTTCACGGTGGTAGTCAAACCATGGATTCGAATTCAAGACTTTCCAAATTTGCAATCCGCATTCCTAATTCCCATTAGGTCCATTTATTAATTTATTTATTTATTTACTTATTTATTTCTCACCACAAACGACATGGACATTGGTTACATTAGTGTTACATCTCTATTAGGTTAATGTCACTTCCAATTAAAAAGTAACTGCATTTTGCTTTGTAACGGTAGGTATAATAATTAGTAAAATTGCTAGATGGTTTCTAAATGAGCATTTTTATGTCAACCGGTTATTAATTACTTAACTTAAATATAAACTTCATTGAGTACTTCAATATAAGACTAACACAATTTGTAGAAAGGGCAGTCAAAAACCAAAAGAGCAGCAGTTCACTTTACTTGTTAACTCATCAATAGGTATAAATCATGTTGCAGGCTATGTACCTTTTTGCGTTTTTGTTGGCGCTGACAATACAGGGTATGTGATGATTCTGCTTTCATTTATTTAATTTTTAAACTCTGTATTTTTTTAAACCATATTTTGTTTTATTTTAGTGGAATCAAAACCACAGCCTCAGAACTGGCGATCCTACGTGCTACCACAACCTGCAGCAGCGGAACAAGATATTTCGACTACATCTCCATGTCCTAAAACTGCGCTAGTACCACAACCGTGTCCCCCACCGCCAACGAGACAAGAAATTTGCACCGCATCTCCGTGTTGTACACCCGCACCTACTGAAATAGTACCAAAAGTACCAGAACCGTGTACACCATCTGCATCAAGACAAGAAAGTTCCACCGCATCGCCGTGTTGTACACCCGCGCCGTGTTATACACCCGCGCCGTGTTGTACACCCGCGCCTACTGAAATAGTAGCAAAAGTACCAGAACCGTGTACACCATCTGCATCAAGACAAGAAAGTTCCACCGCATCGCCGTGTTGTACACCCGCGCCGTGTTGTACACCCGCGCCTACTGAAATAGTACCAAAAGTACCAGAACCGTGTACACCATCTGCATCAAGACAAGAAAATTCCACCGCATCGCCGTGTTGTACACCCGCTCCGTGTTGTACACCCGCGCCTACTGAAATAGTACCAAAAGTACCAGAACCGTGTACACCATCTGCATCAAGACAAGAAAGTTCCACCGCTTCGCCGTGTTGTACACCCGCGCCGTGTTGTACACCCGCGCCGTGTTGTACACCCGCGCCTACTGAAATAGTACCAAAAGTACCAGAACCGTGTACACCATCTGCATCAAGACAAGAAAATTCCTCCGCATCTCCGTGTGCTACACCTGGGCCTACTGAAATGCCGTCGATTACGACCAACTGTCGAAATGGTGAAATTTATCCCGAGGCCACGGGTAGTTGTGACCAATTCCGAATGTGCTATAACGGAAAATTCGTTTTATTGATATGCCCAGCTGGTCTGTCTTTCAACCACCAAACAAAGAGCTGCGATTGGCCAGGAAACGTGCCGGGTTGTGGTGCACCAGGTAAATAATATCACGAGAATTTATCATTACATATAATCTAAACGTAATGAGAGAACTAATAGACTCTATTTTTCCAGCAATCTAAGGCGAATAGTTCTATTTGAAAGTAAACGACAAGAGGACGGTAATTGCAGGTATGTAGAATGGGATCCTTGAACTATATAATTTCAAGTTATCAAGCGTAATCTTCTCTTCAACAATGAATGGCGGCGGTAGAGAATCCATTACCCCTTATCATCACATAAGAGGTGTGAGGGTGAGGGGCTACGTAATAAAATGAAACAGGAGTTGCATCTTCTTGATGACAACTCACAATAATAAAAAAATGCGGTTGGCAACGCACCTGCCGAGCGTGGCAACTATGGCAAAAATTTCCTCTAGATTTGTATACTTTTGATAAGCTGTAATGAATGACTGAATGAATGAAAGCATAAGGTTATGCTTTCATTGAACTAGATTGAACTTGCGTGATACTCATTTTGTGAACAGTAAAATTGTACGAACAATATTGTTGATACGAATGATATCAATAATTGTAATTAAATTGTTAGCGATGCATAGTTTATCATCTCTTCTGCATACTTTATTACTTGGTTGATTATATAAAATAAAATAAGGTATTTTATGTGCAGGTGCTGCATTCTTCCCTCGACACGGTACAAATTTATTACAAGATTAAGATGGATGGCACAAATTTGTCACTCAGATTAGGTTTAATTTATAAAATTGAATGTAAACAATGTTCGATTAAATAAGATTGAAATAAAATTACTTAAATAAAACATGTGTATATTTTATACCTTAGACTTATAACGCAATGCCTCAAATTTAAAAACAGCATAAAAATTTAATTCAAACTTCGGTTTCGACCAAGGTTTGTAGAAAAACGCGGTCCTACCAAGATCGAGCCGACCCATTCGTGCTACAGCTATACTACTAATATAGCTGCAGCATGGCTTTAACACGTATAAACTCTTTGAATATGTTCATAAACTGAACTTTAACGAAACTGAATAGTTACTTAATTTACGTCGTTAAAACTTATATGCAACCTACTACACGCATACACACTCTGTCATACTTCACAGAAGGAGGCTTGACTACACTCTACAACTTTAAATTACTTATTGATTAGTGATCTGTTTTGTATACAGTGAAATGTGTAATCTTAAAGGGAGGAGCGCTGCTGTCTGAAACACAGATATTAAGTTATCTAGTTGTGTCTGAACTATATTTATTGTTCACTGAATTGTATTAATTGTTAAGCTGTATCTCAAAGTGTTTGTATAATATAAATTAAGATATTCTTTGCTTAAAATAATAAATTATTATTATTATATCTCAACGGATAAGTAAGCCGCAGTGGCAAAGGATCGGCCATATAGCTCCAAGAACCAACAATCGATGAGGAAATTCTTGAAAAAGTTCGGAAAAAATGGTGCTCGGCTGCTTTATGCTCATATTAATTTATAGCAGAGCAATTTTTGTAAAAGTCAATCTGCATTTTAACTAGTTCACTGTCACGTGACCCACATATGAGTCATTGCTATTGTCTAGTGTCTGGAAACCGGACAATGACAGTGTTAGTATTTTGGTTCTGTCCTTATAAATCTTTATTGATGATGATTTTATGTGTATGTGATTTACGATTAATAAGAATATTTATAACCAATATGATGGCATACATCACCCCATTTCTTTCAGCCTTTACGCGGGTGGCGTAAAGGGTGCCTATGGGATAAGCCAAAAAGATGGCTTCCGATAGATGGCGGTGTTATGTCTTCGAGTCCTTTAAAGTATACAACAATGCAAGTAACAATGGGTGCTTCATACCATACTCTTATGGTACGAAATCGAATCATACATTTTTTACATTGTTTCACGCCACACCTACATGAGACGGCATAATAGATCAAGCCACGTTATAATATTTCAAAACGAAAGACATAGGCGTTCCGAAGCTATTCTCTGATACATAAACTTCAAGCCAGAATTCTCGCTAAGACATGGATTTAAATAACTCCGGTTCCGTTGACGCAATATATTTCAATCTCGGTAAATCAAAGCCACTAAGCAATTGGTCACTAAATCTTAAAATAGAATCACATCTCAAAAGCAAACAATAACGGTGTTTTCGAGGGGAGACTGCTAGCTTGAATTCAGGCTAGAACCCTACCAAGTAAAGTGTTGTATCTCCTAAAGTATTAAGGAACATTTTATTTTCTTAAGTTTTTGATTGTCACCAATTCTTCACTTAATCTTGACATACTCAAATTTAGAATATCGTTTGGGACGCCATTAAATAAGCATTACCACAAGGAATAGATGTTGAAAGGGGTGTGCACCCCGCTCTCGATGTCAATCCCTCAACTGAAGGGGTCAAATCAGACAGGAGTTAGTCAATTCATTAACGTTCTACCCCGAAATATAAATCATACCACGTTGGGTTCGGGAGAAACGAGGTGGACGTGACCCCCGTGAATGAGTGTAACGCGAGAACGTCTGTTGCCCTTTCTGAAAAGAAAGGTTAGACGACTAAGATTACGGGTCCTCTTGGAGTGGCCTTGGTCTTGACGTCACTAGTGGACAGTTTTTTCATCTAATTTGGAAGGTGATTTAGGAAATGAAACAGTGATTTATCTTCAAAATTTTTCCCATAAGAGTACAATATTGACTTTCACTAATTTCCTATCACTTCCCTATGCGCTTTTCTTTCTTGCTTTAAATATAAACTGGTAGCTGGTCCCGAACGAATTGCCTTACATTGTCGTCTGCTGATGTGCTTATATAACACACAGCAGGTTTCGGGCCTCGGGACATTTCTCCCATTACCCGGGTTCTCCTCACGGATCACTTCTCTGGGCCGGTCCTGGGAGCCGTTGTGGCGTTGTAGGTAATAGTAGCGGTCTGGGGTTCGGTTCCCCGGTCGCTGCATATTGGTGTCAAAATAATAAAAGATCTTAGTTTGCCAGTCAGTGACATTGTGGGTTGTTACTCAACTCCCTAATCTATATAGGGAGGATTTCTCTTGGTAAAGGTCACTCGTCCGGAGGTCGGGCGTGTAGCGGCGGGAAGTTATTCAGGTGTGGGTGTGGCCCGTTAGACTAAACGGCTCTCCCTTTCTTAGCGTATTTACGCTTTTGGTGACTTCTCTCCACTCGTTTCTAAGCTTTCTTTTATGTCCACTTGCATGGGCCATAAATCATGTCGTCATGGCTGATGTCGAAGATCACAGTAGGCTATGTGAATGGCGATGGGTACCGACGTCAAAAAACCTGGCAGACGACGCCACTAAAAGTTTTCCTTCCACCTTCGATGAGAATCATCGCTGGTTTCAAGGACCTGATCCTTGAAACCAGCGATGATTCTCATCGAAGGTGAAAGGAAAACTTTTAGTGGCGTCGTTTGCCACGTTTTCAACATCTATTCCTTGTGGTAATGCTTGTTTAATGGCGTCCCAAACGATATTCTAAATTTGAGTATGTCAAGATTAAGTGAAGAATTGGTGACAATCAAAAACTTAAGAAAATAAAATGTTCCTCAATACTTTAGGAGATACAACACTTTACTTGGTAGGGTTCTAGCCTTTTTTTTTTTTTTTTTTTTGCGGATGGAAAATCATCTAATGACGCCTTTCGCTGTGGGTGGAGCGGAAGGGAGTGTCAGACTTTTACTGACTAAAAACCATCCGTGTTCCTTCAGTGCCCTTACGTTCCGGAGCCGCGGTATCTCTTTCGAACAGCCCGCAGCCCCGGCAGGCGTCGGCCCTTGCGGGCCCCTTCACGCTGCTGACAGCTCTTTGAGGCGCGCGTGGAACAAAACGCGCCGTCGACACGGCCTGTCGTCGTTAGACGGACGGACGGCGAGCTACCCATTGCTCGCCGTCCACAGGCCCGCGCCTACGGTGGTCGGGGGCCACGACGTAGCCCCCGACGCCCGGGGCGTCTCCCGCGGCGGCCGGGAAGGAAAGCTGTTGCTCTTTCCTTCTCCCGCTCCGCCACCTCCTTCGCTAGCATCACTGCTTCGCAGAAGGTGGTGACGGCATCCCATTCCGTCTCGCTCCGGACCATGGCTTCGACCAGAGCCGGACGCGAGAGGTCGCCGCCGCCTATCGCCGCTACGAGGACACGGCGGTGCTCCGCCCAAGCAGAGCACACCTCCACGGTGTGCTCCACCGTGTCCTCCGGTCGATCCTCGCAGTGGGAGCACCCGGGCGTTTCCTCCCGCCCGATTCGGTGCAGGAACCTCCCGAACACACCGTGTCCGGTGAGGACCTGCGTCAGGCGGAAGGTGAGGACGCCGTGGCGTCTCTCAAGCCACTCCTCAAAGAGGGGTCTTATCGCCGCTATAGTGGCGTGCCCAGCACGGGGTTGCGACAGTCGCTCTCTCCATGTCGCCATGAGATCATGCCGGAAGTCTGTCCGCTGCGCGACAACTTGCCGCGGCAGCGGGGTTTCCCCCCGGCATAGTGCTGCCGCGCGCCATTCGTGCAGGCGCGCGAGGACTATCGCCTCCAGATCCCATGGCGGCAATCCGGCAAGGAGGCTCGCCGCCTCGCGGGAGATCGTGCGGTAGCCGCGAACCATCTTTACGGCAACCACCCTTTGGGGCGCGTTTAGGTGGTGGACGGCAAGCCGCGCCAAACCACGCGCCCACACCGGGGCCCCGTAAAGGGCCATGGACCTCACGATCCCCGCGTAGAGCCTCCGGCAGGAGGCGTTTGGCCCCCCCAGGTTCGGCAGGAGCCGCCTGAAGGCAGCCCCGGTCCGTTCCAGTTTGGGAGCCAAACGTCGGAAGTGCTCAACGAAGTTCCATCGGCCGTCGAGGACGAGTCCTAGGTACTTCAACGTCGACTCGACGCCGATGGATACCCCTCCTACCATCACTGAGGATCCCGGTGGTGGCCTGTTCCGAGGACCATGGAAGTGCATGGCCTCGGACTTGTGCAGAGCCACCTCGAGACCCAGTTGCCGGATCCTCTCAACGACTATCGCAACCCCGCGTGTCATAGTTTCCGCCGCCGCCTCGTACGACCCCCCTTGTGCCAGTACCAGCGTGTCGTCAGCGTAGCAAACTACGCTGACGCCGGTAGGGAGGTCGGCGCGCAGCACCCAGTCGTAACCGATGTTCCACAGGGGTGGCCCCAGAACCGAACCCTGTGGGACACCGCACGACATCTCTCGCCGGTTCCACTCTCCGTTTCGACCGGGGTAGATGACGGCCCTGTCCGTCAGATAGTCCCCGACTATACGACGGAGATAGGTCGGCACCCGGTGATACCGGAGTGCCTCCCTAATGCAGCTCCAGGGCATGGAGTTGAAGGCGTTGGCGATGTCGAGAGACACCGCCAAGACAACCCCCCCCCTGGCCACTGCATCCCCCGTCGTGAGGGCTCTCACGCGCATGATGGCGTCCACCGTAGAGCGCCTCTTGCGGAAACCAAACTGGTGTTCCGCAAGATCCGGCCCCGTCCCCGCAAGGTGCTCGGCGAGGCGGTTTGCAATTACTCTTTCAAAGAGCTTGCCCACCTCGTCGAGCAGCACCACGGGCCGGTATGCGGACGGAGAGTCCGCAGGGCGCCCCGGCTTCCGAATGAGGACCAGCTTCCCCGTCTTCCAACGAAGCGGGAATTGGCCTCTCTCCAAGCATGCGCTTAGGAGCCCCTCCAGTCGGGGCCCGAGAGCCTCCGAGGCCAGGACCCAGGCTTTGCCAGGCAAGCCATCGGGTCCTGGGGCGGTATTCCTGGCCTTGAGCCTACGTACCGCCACTCTCAGGTCTACCCCGGTCCCTTCCGGGATGTCGTCGTCGTCGTCCTGGTGGTCCGCTTCCGGCACCGCAGGTGGCGGAGCCATAGGCGGGGGCGGATGTTCCCCGCGCGCAGGGAACAGAGCGCTCACCACATCCTCCACGAGCTGAGGCCGGAGACTCTGCGTCAGCGGGGGGGCCCAGGTGCGGAGTTTATCCCGCACGATCTTGTAAGGGCGCCCCCACGGATCTCTATCGAGAGTCTCCAGCATCTCCTCACGGGCCCGATCCCGGGCCCGCAGGACAGCCTCCCGGAGGGCGGTCTTTGCCGCTCTGTATCCCTCGTACAGCTCCGCCTCAATGGCTGCCGCATTCGGTGGACGAATGCGGAGCCTGCGATGCCTGGCGTACAGGTGCCGCGCGGCGACACACGCCTCGCGCAGAGACGTCAGCTCACGCGACCACCAATACACCTGACGCCGGGCGCTTCCTGGCCGGACGCGGGGAGGGTTCTAGCCTGAATTCAAGCTAGCAGTCTCCCCTCGAAAACACCGTTATTGTTTGCTTTTGAGATGTGATTCTATTTTAAGATTTAGTGACCATTTGCTTAGTGGCTTTGATTTACCGAGATTGAAATATATTGCGTCAACGGAACCGGAGTTATTTAAATCCATGTCTTAGCGAGAATTCTGGCTTGAAGTTTATGTATCAGAGAATAGCTTCGGAACGCCTATGTCTTTCGTTTTGAAATATTATAACGTGGCTTGATCTATTATGCCGTCTCATGTAGGTGTGGCGTGAAACAATGTAAAAAGTTTATGATTCGATTTCGTACCATAAGAGTATGGTATGAAGCACCCATTGTTACTTGCATTGTTGTATACTTTAAAGGACTCGAAGACATAACACCGCCATCTATCGGAAGCCATCTTTTTGGCTTATCCCATTGGCACCCTTTACGCCACCCACGGGGCGAAATGGGGTGATGTATGTCATCATATTGGGTATAAATATTCTTATTAATCGTAAATCACATACACATAAAATCATCATAAATAAAGGTTTATAAGGAAAGAACCAAAATACAGATTAACTTAATGTAGATTCAACTTAACACTGTCATTGTCCGGTTTCCAGACACTAGACAATAGCAAGCACCTCGAGAACTTTTTCAAGAATTTCCTCATCGATTGTCGGTTCTTAGAGCTATATGGCCGACCGTTTGCCACTGCGGCTTACTTATCCGTTGGGATATAATAATAATAATAATTTATTATTTCAAGCAAAGAATATCTTAATCTATCTTCTATACATATAATAAAAATGTAAATAGCAGATGTCTGTACATTTTAAATTTTTTTAATAAAAGTGATTGAGGGGCAGTAAAAATAAGTAATTAAATACATTTCTACCATTTTTAGAATTTTCTGTCTGTCTGTCTGTTTGTTTGTTAACGTATCACGTATAAAGTACTAATTTATATCATAAGAATTGTTAAGGAAATTATAAAGAGTATCTTCGGGTTACATTTAGTCTTTATTTCATTAAAATCTAATTTCAAAAAATTCAATAAAATTATCTGAAGTATGGGTTGAATCATCAAGTGCATTTTAAACTAATACCATATCATAAATCATAATTAAATTATGTAAAATAATGTTTTATAATGATATAATTATGTATATCTAAAACGCAGTAAAGAAAAGTATTAAAGAACGTATTAAATATATTATACAAAAATATATTAACCTTATTAACAAAATCTAAAGCACAATAGTTAACCAATTTCATCGATAGATGGCGATGTTGTGCAAATGTAATGCAAATGGCCGGTTGTGGTTTTTTCCTGTAGATGAGTTTTCATATTTTACGTATATATATTATACGTAGTATCATATTAGTCTGTGTATTCCTCGCTGCCCTACTGCGTGTTGACAAACTCAATTTATTCTTTACCGCCGAGTACTCTATGTGGTAAATCAAATTTTAAAAGACCTTTTAACAATTGCTTGGTTTTGGTGAGGATCAAACTTTATTTTTTGCTTACTGTGCAGGCACTGATTTATAAGTTCTTTTACGTTTTATATAATGTACAAATCGCGTCAATAAATCTCATTTATTTTTAGAATTGATATTAGCAGCGCCATCTCTCTTTAAATATATACATATAATAAAAATGATAACATGTGTCTGTTTTGTACATTGTATATTATATTTTGTGGTTAAAATTATTATGGGAAACTGAAAATAATTAAATAAGTACATTTTTATAATTTTTAGTATAGTCTGTCTGTCTGTTTTTTTATGAACGCGTCACGTCTAAAGTAAACATCTTTTTTTTTCTTCAAAAAAATCGTTAAGAAAATCATAAAGCGTATCTTCCAGTTATATTTAATCTTTGCTTTATTGAAATTGGTTAATATATATAGATAGAATCGAAAGTAATGATTATTATTTTGAAATGTAGGTTCGAATTTGTTCAATGGCGCCATAAAATCTTCATTAAAGTTCAGTTTATGAATATATTCAAATAGTTTGTACGAGTTCGAGCCATGCTGCAGCTATATTAGTAGTATAGTTGTAGTACGAATGGGTCGGCACGGTAGAACGGTAGAACCGCGCTCTCACAGAGTACCAGCTATTTTACGCTAGTGCTTAACACTGCTGGTTTCGTATGGTGCGTGTAGTGAACCGGAGACCCTTTTTACTGGAAAAAAGGCATTCCATCTTAGTCCTCACGGGTGACAATGCATCTGTATTTTGTTTCTTTATTAAGGATATATATAGATGTCTATGGGTCACAGTAACCACTTACCATCAGGTGGACTGTGTGCTCGTTTGTTACCCTATACTATAAAAAAAGTTTCCTTTAGCACTCTCTATGTCAATCACTGTGGTTCTACTGCGAATATTGTCTTTACGATCTTATGCTTAGCTCTTCAATGCGCTATATTTTTTTAATAGATGCCAACATCGTCAAGTAGTGGTAGCGGAAGTAAACCCACTACCCCATATCTTGCCGTGGCTGGCTTAATAGGCGATAGAGGGAAATTAAACAAGAGATGGGCAGCAGTATCTTCCTGACAGTAAATTACATAATAAAATATTGCGGTTTCCAACACGCCAGTCAAGCTTGGCAACTTTTGATGAATGAATGAATGAACAAAGTTTTTTAAGGTTAAAAAAACGTGTGTGGGTACTTATGTACGCACGTAAGAACTTATACTTCTTTAGCGTAACAAAACAAAAATAACTAAACTAAAATACGTTTTATAGATTAATATATAGGGTAAGCAGTATAATCATTGGCACTTTAAGCGGATTTCTACTTGTAAGTGGTTAATCCTCGTAAATAAACAAATTTATTATATTTTTTATGGTATTATTTGATTTTAGTTTAGATAGCCATAAATAAAATAACGCATTACATTTATAAATTTTTTTTCTTTCTTTAAAAATGTTTAATTAAGTTAAAAATGTAATTAAACTTTTTTCTAGGGAATGTTACAATCATTGGCACTTTAGCATAGTGAATGGCACTGTAAATTAAGTATAATCATTGGCACTATTAGAAGTCTTAAAAAGTTATACCCAGATCTTTCTAATCCCCATCTTATTGTTATAAGACTTATTGTTAACAAATCTTCTTCAAAAATTTTCCTTAGATCTTCATCTGAAAGCGGTTTCGTTGGTCTACCGTGTTTTTTTCTTTCTTCGTATATATTTTTGATGTGACTTTTTTAGTAAAATCTTTCGTGTTTTCTCGATATTTTGCAGAAATAGAACTTTATTTCGGTTTTTCAGATTAAAAATTTAGAGAGTATTATAATGTCAGATTTTTTGGCTTCGTTCGGCTCGTTTTGTCTGCCGACTTCCAAAAAGGAGACGGTACTCAATTCGACTGTACGTTTTTTTATGTGTGTTACCTCATAACTTTTAACTGAGTGAACCGATTTCGATGATTCTTTTTTTATTTGAAAGCTGGTGCTACTCGTGTGATCCTATATGAATTTGATCAAGGTCAGACTAAATATTCTTAATAACTTATATTGAAGTCGGCTGTACAAAATGTTTAATTTTAAATTATTATTTTTCAGTATTTTTGTATATTTGGCTGACTAATTCAATTCTGCATTTTCCGTTTGTGCGCAATTTTTCCATTTCTTTTAGCTCCGCTGCTTCCGAATCTTCACTTGTTAGCACAAATTAACGGCGTTGTTTACCTGCTTTTTGCTTTTTGATACGTATTTGGCAATGAAAAAAACTATATAAATATTTTTAGGGCTTTCTAAAAGATTTTTGTTCGTTTGGACATCCACGATCACCCATTCACCTCAAACAAATTCTAAATTTGCTGCCAAGTAGATGAAAAACGTAAGGGTTAGTTTTCTTTCTGATACTCAACAATAATCTCTGCAGGTTGTATACGCTCTGGTACTGATAAACCATTATTAAGTGAAATGATACAAGGCAAATTTGATACAGGTATTTCTGATTCAGTCGTTATTAGTCGTTATTCTAAAAATATTTGGCAACTCGGCGTAATGGCGCGGAACGGTGATCATCTAAAATGGCTTGCTGTGATTTCAAGGGCATCGGACACTTTGTTTAATCCACTTTGTCTGGACTAAATGGGCACATTCCACATGTCTCAAAACCATTTCATAATTAAGATTTATTTCAATACGCTAAAAGTCTTGCTAACATAGGCCCGCATCTGTTTTAGTAACCTTTTTGTCAAATTGTTTGTCCATCATTCGAAGACAGGTTTACGCCACATATCTTTGGTGGGCCGAAATGCAGTGATATCAGCTGGTTGCAATAGTCGCGTTGCATTCAGATTGCGGCAAAGTTGCGCCGTATTTAAGATAGTAAATAACCCTCTCTCTAGGCACTAACTTTTGAACGTCTGATCACATTTTCTATAGAGGGAAAATAATAGGTTTTACCATCTACTCCAAAGAACAGTGATGCAAGACTTCGATTAGGCATGATCCACCTCATAGACGTTTTATTCTCCCTCTATAAAATGGTTTAGTATGTATGGGGTATTTATTCAAAAACATCACAACATTGATATTTTTATGACATCGAAAACTGTGCCATGACCAGGTCGGCTTTTCAGCTTCTTCGTTTTTTTGACTTTACTTATTTAGTGGGAACTGTAAATTCGCGCGTGGAATGTTAAATGTTAGTGCGGCAGTTATTTCTCTAAAGCGCCCGCTCTTAATAGCGGTATTCTTCATCAATTCAAAATATGAAAAAGTTCAGTCATAATTATTGGCACTACTCAAAGGATATAGTCATTGGCAGTGTCAAGAATAGATTTTGGACAAAAGAAAGGAAGTATAGTGATTGACGTATATGCCAATGATTATGTAGTCAAACAAAGTATAGTCATTGGCACCATTAAAAAATACAATGCTTCTATTTCACGACGATAAAATAACTTTTAATATGCTTTAATGGCGTAAATTAATAAAAATAGACAGAAACTTGCATATAAACTAACCTAAAAATCACATTTTTGTCTCAAAATCTAGCCACAAAACCTTAACTTTTTGTTTAATTTTAACGGATTTGTCCGCACACATTTTTAAAACAGCCCTTATAGGAAAATAGTTGACACTTTAAATATAAATGTGTCTGTTAGTATAAGTTATTATATATCTTAGCAATATCAGTGTAGCTGTGATATAGAAAAAGGATAGCATTCTTAATATTCAGATTAAAATAGCAAAGTGCCAATCATTGAAGGAGTACCAACATTAGTACTGTTTACCCTATTTGAATAAACCTTGAATATAGTTATCAATTCTCACGAAAACTTGACAGTTGACAGAAAATTACCAACTGAAGTTGTCGCTTATAATTTTCGGTGTGCGCGCGCATCGTAAAAAAATTCACTCTCATTATTTTTCTCAAACGTGCCAAAAGAAGTATAACTTCAAAAACTGAAAACAATTCTGCACTAAATCTTGACATAATAAAATTTTGGATAACGTTGGGGAAGATTCTAGCTAGAAGGACGCCTTTACTGTTCAGGTGTTCACCTAAGTAGGTGCCGCCCTCTTTTTTATTTTTGTGAGGTATCGATACAGCCACTGCTGTATTCCGGAGTAGGAGAATCATTATAACAACAGGTTGTTAGATATTCCACATTAATACTCAAGTGCAACAATACACCCTTCCTGTCCTTCTGTCCTTCTTCTGTCCTTCTTTTCTGTCCTTCTTTGTTTAGATTTAGCAGCCACCACTTAACATCAAGTGAAAGTAATCACCCTTAAGTCAATTTATCTGACGAGACAGACCTCCATCAAAACTATATTTTTTTTATAGTTTAAGGGTGAAAAACGAGCACACAGTCCACCTGATGGTACGTGTGTGCTGACGCTCATATACATCTACATCTATACTCGATTAGGAATCAAAATGCAGATGCATTGTCACCCGTGAGGACTAAGATAGAATGCCTCGTTTCCAGTAGAAAGGGTCTCCGGTTCTCTATACTCACCATACGAAGCACAGCAGGGTCAAGCTGCTATTTTACCCTAGTATTCTGTAAGAGCGTGGTACTACACCGGTCGAGCCGGCTCATTCGTGTGGTACAGCCATAACATAGCTGGAGCGTGGTTTTACTACGTTAAAAAACGTTAACGTACAACAGGTGTATAGAATGTGGCTGACAAACGAGCATATGATAATTGAATGCTGTGACCCATAGGCATCTGTATTTATCCTCGACTAAGTATCAAAATACATATTCTTTGCCACTCCTGAGGAATAAGATGGAATGCCTCGTTTTCAGTGAAAAGGTTCTTCGGTTTCCTATACCCACCATACGAAACACAGCAGCAAAGCTGCTATTTTACGCTGGTACTCTGCGATAGCATGGTCCTACCCCGGTCGCGCCGACCCATTCGTGCTGCAACCATAATATAGCTGTAGCGTGGCTCTGCCAGGTATAAAAGTATTTATGAAAACAATACTAGCACGATATGAACATTACTAATACTTCCATTAACGACTGCAAGTAAGCTAAAAATGCTTGTGTTAGAAGTGTTTCACGGTGGTAGTCAAACCATGGATTCGAATTCAAGACTTTCCAAATTTGCAATCCGCATTCCTAATTCCCATTAGGTCCATTTATTAATTTATTTATTTATTTACTTATTTATTTCTCACCATAAACGACATGGACATTGGTTACATTAGTGTTACATCTCTATTAGGTTAATGTTACTTCCAATTAAAAAGTAACTGCATTTTGCTTTGTAACGGTAGGTATAATAATTAGTAAAATTGCTAGATGGTTTCTAAATGAGCATTTTTAATGTCAACCGGTTATTAATTACTTAACTTAAATATAAACTTCATTGAGTACTTCAATATAAGACTAACACAATTTGTAGAAAGGGCAGTCAAAAACCAAAAGAGCAGCAGTTCACTTTACTTGTTAACTCATCAATAGGTATAAATCATGTTGCGGGCTATGTACCTTTTTGCGTTTTTGTTGGCGCTGACAATACAGGGTATGTGATGATTCTGCTTTCATTTATTTAATTTTTAAACTCTGTATTTTTTTAAACCACATTTTGTTTTATTTTAGTGGAATCAAAACCACAGCCTCAGAACTGGCGATCCTACGTGCTACCACAACCTGCAGCAGCGGAACAAGAGATTTCGACTACATCTCCATGTCCTAAAACTGCGCTAGTACCACAACCGTGTCCCCCACCGCCAACGAGACAAGAAATTTGCACCGCATCTCCGTGTTGTACACCCGCACCTTCTGAAATAGTACCAAAAGTACCAGAACCGTGTACACCATCTGCATCAAGACAAGAAAGTTCCACCGCATCGCCGTGTTGTACACCCGCG
Source organism: Parnassius mnemosyne (assembly GCA_963668995.1). NCBI lineage: Eukaryota > Metazoa > Arthropoda > Insecta > Lepidoptera > Papilionidae > Parnassius > Parnassius mnemosyne. Next base: position 18,723,361 of record CAVLGL010000115.1, read on the forward strand.
CCGTGTTGTACACCCGCGCCTACTGAAATAGTAGCAAAAGTACCAGAACCGTGTACACCATCTGCATCAAGACAAGAAAGTTCCACCGCATCGCCGTGTTGTACACCCGCGCCGTGTTGTACACCCGCGCCTACTGAAATAGTACCAAAAGTACCAGAACCGTGTACACCATCTGCATCAAGACAAGAAAATTCCACCGCATCGCCGTGTTGTACACCCGCGCCGTGTTGTACACCCGCGCCTACTGAAATAGTACCAAAAGTACCAGAACCGTGTACACCATCTGCATCAAGACAAGAAAGTTCCACCGCTTCGCCGTGTTGTACACCCGCGCCGTGTTGTACACCCGCGCCGTGTTGTACACCCGCGCCTACTGAAATAGTACCAAAAGTACCAGAACCGTGTACACCATCTGCATCAAGACAAGAAAATTCCTCCGCATCTCCGTGTGCTACACCTGGGCCTACTGAAATGCCGTCGATTACGACCAACTGTCGAAATGGTGAAATTTATCCCGAGGCCACGGGTAGTTGTGACCAATTCCTAAAGTGCTATAACGGAAAATTCGTTTTATTGATATGCCCAGCTGGTCTGTCTTTCAACCACCAAACAAAGAGCTGCGATTGGCCAGGAAACGTGCCGGGTTGTGGTGCACCAGGTAAATAATATCACGAGAATTTATCATTACATATAATCTAAACGTAATGAGAGAACTAATAGACTCTATTTTTCCAGCAATCTAAGGCGAATAGTTCTATTTGAAAGTAAACGACAAGAGGACGGTAATTGCAGGTATGTAGAATGGGATCCTTGAACTATATAATTTCAAGTTATCAAGCGTAATCTTCTCTTCAACAATGAATGGCGGCGGTAGAGAATCCATTACCCCTTATCATCACATAAGAGGTGTGAGGGTGAGGGGCTACGTAATAAAATGAAACAGGAGTTGCATCTTCTTGATGACAACTCACAATAATAAAAAAATGCGGTAGGCAACGCACCTGCCGAGCGTGGCAACTATGGCAAAAATTTCCTCTAGATTTGTGTACTTTTGATAAGCTGTAATGAATGACTGAATGAATGAAAGCATAAGGTTATGCTTTCATTGAACTTGATTGAACTTGCGTGATACTCATTTTGTGAACAGTAAAATTGTACGAACAATATTGTTGATACGAATGATATCAATAATTGTAATTAAATTGTTAGCGATGCATAGTTTATCATCTCTTCTGCATACTTTATTACTTGGTTGATTATATAAAATAAAATAAGGTATTTTATGTGCAGGTGCTGTATTCTTCCCTTGACACGGTACAAATTTATTACAAGATTAAGATGGATGGCACAAATTTGTCACTCAGATTAGTTTTAATTTATAAAATTGAATGTAAACAATGTTCGATTAAATAAGATTGAAATAAAATTACTTAAATAAAACATGTGTATATTTTATACCTTAGACTTATAACGCAATGCCTCAAATTTAAAAACAGCATAAAAATTTAATTCAAACTTCGGTTTCGACCAAGGTTTGTAGAAAAACACCAAAAATATACCTAATAAGTAGGTTTCATTGAATGACTTAAAATTGTCCCCTTTCCACAAATCTCATTACATCCTGCATCCATCTACTAATGAGTGAAAAATACCGGACGTTTTTTAAATAAAACTGAACTGACAAACGAGCTTATAGTGCACCTGATGGTAAGTGGCCACTGCAGTTCGTGGATATCTGCAGACAACTTCAAAGAAGGTAGGCTACAGATGCGTTTTCACGTCTCAGAACTAAGGTGGAATGCCTCGCAGCCTGTTATTAATTATTATACTGGCTCTCTATACACTGCTATTTGGCGACAGGAACAAGTAAAAGGGTGGACCCTACTCAGACAAGCTCCACGACAGAAGATTAGTTCTACCAACTAGTATTAGGGCTCCGTATAAGCTTACATAAGTATGCAGATTGTTCACCCCTCCCGGGAAAAAAAACTTAAAGTGTAGTGAAAGAGACGTTTTCCTCTACACCGGTCTGCATCACGGTCGATGCTCAAATTGCAATTAGTAAGTTTATTTAGTGAGAGCGCGGTCCTACCAAGATCGAGCCGACCCATTCGTGCTACAGCTATACTACTAATATAGCTGCAGCATGGCTTTAACACGTATAAACTCTTTGAATATGTTCATAAACTGAACTTTAACGAAACTGAATAGTTACTTAATTTACGTCGTTAAAACTTATATGCAACCTACTACACGCATACACACTCTGTCATACTTCACAGAAGGAGGCTTGACTACACTCTACAACTTTAAATTACTTATTGATTAGTGATCTGTTTTGTATACAGTGAAATGTGTAATCTTAAAGGGAGGAGCGCTGCTGTCTGAAACACAGATATTAAGTTATCTAGTTGTGTCTGAACTATATTTATTGTTCACTGAATTGTATTAATTGTTAAGCTGTATCTCAAAGTGTTTGTATAATATAAATTAAGATATTCTTTGCTTAAAATAATAAATTATTATTATTATATCTCAACGGATAAGTAAGCCGCAGTGGCAAAGGATCGGCCATATAGCTCCAAGAACCGACAATCGATGAGGAAATTCTTGAAAAAGTTCGGAAAAAATGGTGCTCGGCTGCTTTATGCTCATATTAATTTATAGCAGAGCAATTTTTGTAAAAGTCAATCTGCATTTTAACTAGTTCACTGTCACGTGACCCACATATGAGTCATTGCTATTGTCTAGTGTCTGGAAACCGGACAATGACTAACACTGTCATTGTCCGGTTGTCAAGGACCTGATCCTTGAAACCAGCGATGATTCTCATCGAAGGTGAAAGGAAAACTTTTAGTGGCGTCGTTTGCCACGTTTTCAACATCTATTCCTTGTGGTAATGCTTGTTTAATGGCGTCCCAAACGATATTCTAAATTTGAGTATGTCAAGATTAAGTGAAGAATTGGTGACAATCAAAAACTTAAGAAAATAAAATGTTCCTCAATACTTTAGGAGATACAACACTTTACTTGGTAGGGTTCTAGCCTGAATTCAAGCTAGCAGTCTCCCCTCGAAAACACCGTTATTGTTTGCTTTTGAGATGTGATTCTATTTTAAGATTTAGTGACCATTTGCTTAGTGGCTTTGATTTACCGAGATTGAAATATATTGCGTCAACGGAACCGGAGTTATTTAAATCCATGTCTTAGCGAGAATTCTGGCTTGAAGTTTATGTATCAGAGAATAGCTTCGGAACGCCTATGTCTTTCGTTTTGAAATATTATAACGTGGCTTGATCTATTATGTCGTCTCATGTAGGTGTGGCGTGAAACAATGTAAAAAATTTATGATTCGATTTCGTACCATAAGAGTATGGTATGAAGCACCCATTGTTACTTGAATTGTTGTATACTTTAAAGGACTCGAAGACACCGCCATCTATCGGAAGCCATCTTTTTGGCTTATCCCATTGGCACCCTTTACGCCACCCACGGGGCGAAATGGGGTGATGTATGTCATCATATTGGGTATAAATATTCTTATTAATCGTAAATCACATACACATAAAATCATCATAAATAAAGGTTTATAAGGAAAGAACCAAAATACAGATTAACTTAATGTAGGTTCAACTTAACACTGTCATTGTCCGGTTTCCAGACACTAGACAATAGCAAGCACCTCGAGAACTTTTTCAAGAATTGCCTCATCGATTGTCGGTTCTTAGAGCTATATGGCCGAGCGTTTGCCACTGCGGCTTACTTATCCGTTGGGATATAATAATAATAATAATTTATTATTTCAAGCAAAGAATATCTTAATCTATCCTCTATACATATAATAAAAATGTAAATAGCAGATGTCTGTACATTTTAAATTTTTTTAATAAAAGTGATTGAGGGGTAGTAAAAATAAGTAATTAAATATATTTCTACCATTTTTAGAATTTTCTGTCTGTCTGTCTGTTTGTTTGTTAACGTATCACGTATAAAGTACTAATTTATATCATAAGAATTGTTAAGGAAATTATAAAGAGTATCTTCGGGTTACATTTAGTCTTTATTTCATTAAAATCTAATTTCAAAAAATTCAATAAAATTATCTGAAGTATGGGTTGAATCATCAAGTGCATTTTAAACTAATACCATATCATAAATCATAATTAAATTATGTAAAATAATGTTTTATAATGATATAATTATGTATATCTAAAACGCAGTAAAGAAAAGTATTAAAGAACGTATTAAATATATTATACAAAAATATATTAACCTTATTAACAAAATCTAAAGCACAATAGTTAACCAATTTCATCGATAGATGGCGATGTTGTGCAAATGTAATGCAAATGGCCGGTTGTGGTTTTTTCCTGTAGATGAGTTTTCATATTTTACGTATATATATTATACGTAGTATCATATTAGTCTGTGTATTCCTCGCTGCCCTACTGCGTGTTGACAAACTCAATTTATTCTTTACCGCCGAGTACTCTATGTGGTAAATCAAATTTTAAAATAGCTTTTAACAATTGCGTTGGTTTTGGCGAGGATCAAACTTTATTTTTGCTTACTGTGCAGGCACTGATTTATAAGTTCTTTTACGTTTTATATAATGTACAAATCGCGTCAATAAATCTCATTTATTTTTAGAATTGATATTAGCAGCGCCATCTCTCTTTAAATATATACATATAATAAAAATGATAACATGTGTCTGTTTTGTACATTGTATATTATATTTTTGTGGTTAAAATCATTATGGGGAACTGAAAATAGTCAGTGAATATACCGTCATACCGTCTACTACATGTTTTTTCTTTGCTCCTCAAAATTTCGTATAATTAATGTTTAAACTCAGTGCTAAGAAAAATAAGTTTTGTATTAAGTATATAAACACTTTAGTTATCATTCAACACCGTGGACCGTGTGTTAACTCATTTAAATTGGTGATATTCAAGTATTTTAATATTTTGTTTAAACATTTTAACAAAGTTCACCGTCAGTTAGTGTTAATGCGTTGTGTATTGATAAAACGCGTAAGTGACACAGTCTGCACGGCGCTTAGGACGTTCTTGCCGTAACCTCACTTTGGCACCGATTCTTATGACGGCGGTCTTAACTTGGAGTTGATATTTATTAAATTCATACGACGAAGAAGATAAATTTCATTTCACTTAATAAATTAAGATAAAATTAATTATTATGGCTGTGTCATTGCAGTCATGGGGATGTTGCTCTAATGAATTAATAGAAGAATTTGAACAGTTTATTAATTGTACGTACTGTAAAAAATCTTACCATTTTTTATGTTTATCCATTCCTGAAATCGCTCGGGACTCTGAGGCTTATGACAAATGGAAATGTCCGGAATGTATAAATTTAGCACCAAAGACCTCAAAAAAAGACTGCACACCTACTCGTAATATTACTACTACCAGAGGAAATAAGCGACCGGCATTAAACTCTCCTCCAAAAGCAAGTCCGGTTACAAGTGAAAACGTTCGTACTATTGTCCAAGACGTTATCAAGAAAGAGTTCAATGATATGCTGAAACAACTAAATAATAGTATGATCGGTGTTATTACTAAGGAGCTGGAACCTATAAAAAACGAAATGAGGGACCTTAAAGAATCTATGTCCTTTATTAATAAAAAAATTGAGGAAATCGAGTCAGAACAGCTCGCAGCTAAAAAATCTTTTAAAGTGCTGCAAGATATAAATACTCATTTAGGAAATACAGTTTCTGATTTGGTGCAACGACTAAATTATTTGGAGCAGCAATCTCGATCCAATAATTTGGAGCTTCAGTGTTTGCCTGAAAACAAAAATGAAAACTTATATTCAACTGTCAAACAGCTGGGAATTATAATTGGATGCGAATTAAAAGACGAAGATATTCTTCACTGTACCCGAATAGCTAAAATGAGTTCTAGCAACACTCGTCCTCGATCTATCGTGATCCAATTGGCTTCTCCTAAAGTACGTGATCAGATTTTGGCTGCAGTTATCAGCTTCAATAAATCAAATCCGCAAAACAAACTCAACAGCGAGCACTCCGGTCATACAGGTATCAAAAAGCCAGTTTATGTCGTCGAGCATTTGTCTCCATCTAATAAAGCTTTACATGCAGCTGCCAGATTGAAATCAAAAGAAAAAGGATATAAATACGTCTGGGTAAGAAAGGGTAAAATCTTCGTAAGAAAAAGTGAAAACTCAGAATATATTTACATAAGAAACTCGGATACTTTAAGTAAAATAGTATAATTACACATCCTTATTTAATTTGAGCAAGTAACAAAAATATCAGAATAAAATTCAAGAACTTAAAGATATATTACCAGAATAGTAGAGGTTTAAATACGAAAACACTAACTTTTTATCGAAACGTTTGCTGTAATGATTACGATATCATAATTTTGACAGAAACGTGGCTGAATAGCGCAGTACTGAATAGTGAACTGTTTGATAACAGATACGTGGTATACAGGAGGGATAGAGAAAGTTGTAACCTACAATGCGGTAAAAAAGGAGGAGGAGTCTTGATTGCTATAAAGACGAATATTAAATCGAAACGCATTAAGTGTTGGGAAAGTAGCTGTGAAGACTTATGGGTTATTATAGACTTTCCTGTGTCACACTCTATCCGTCAAATTGCTTTATGTGTGGTTTATCTACCTCCACCTGTACGAGGTACTGTATTAGAGCATTATATAAATCATTGCAATAACGTTTTTGAACAGATTGTAAACTAACACGTTTGTATTGTGGGGGATTTCAACTTAAGTAATATAGAATGGAGTCTTATAGGAAACCAAACTTATACTTCAATACCAAATATTAGCCAAACATTAATAAATTTTGCTAACGTAAACAACCTCGTTCAATGCAATCGTGTGACTAATATAGCTGGTCGTATACTTGATCTTGTTTTGACAACCATCTTATCTTGTAGTGTAAGCAAAAATATCGATGCCTTAAGTAAAATTGACCTACAACATCCACCTCTTAATATTGTGATTCACGTAGATAATGAAACTAGATTACCATATAATATCAATAATAAGAGACCAAATTTTTATAAAGCAAATTACGAATTAATCCGTAAATTTTTACGAGAAATTAGTTGGGTAGAGAAGTTTGATGGATTGTGTGATGTGAATGAGTTTCTTGAGATATTTTACGAAATTTTGTATACAGCAATACGAAATTTTGTACCTTATTATAAATTAAAAACTTACAAATTTCCATCGTGGTTTGATCATAAACTTATTAAATTATTGAACGAAAAAAATAGGATAAGGAAGCGATATAATAAATATAAAAATCCGTTGGATAGAATCGAACTAAAACTTATAGGAAGGCGTTGTGAAATCTTAGCAACTAAGAATTACAATTACTACCTAAGAAAATGTGAAGATGCACTCTCGAAAAACCCCAAACTGTTTTGGTCGATGGTGAAAGACAAGAGGGGTGGGTCAAGTTCATTTCCGACAACCATGAGCGATGGATCATCTTCCACCTCAGATAGTACAGTTATATGTGAGATGTTTGCTTCTTACTTTTCCTCCGTTTATAGCCCAGAGAATGATGATAGTTATGATGAATGCATGTCCGATTACTTACAATCACTAGTAAATAACAGCTTATGTCTCTCAAATCCAAAAATAGAACACGATACAATTTTAAAAAAACTAGAAGGACTAGATTGTAATAAAGGCGCAGGGCCAGATGAAATACCACCAATTTTTATAAAAGAATGTGCCTGTGAATTGATATATCCTTTAAAATTAATTTACAACTTGTCTTTAGCTTCTGGCGTATTTCCTTCAAAATGGAAAATAGCAAAAGTATTCCCCATACATAAGTCATCAAATATCGATATTATTTCCAATTATAGACCCATTTCAATTCTGTCAACCTTTGCCAAAGTATTTGAGTTGTTAATCTGTCATCATTTTCAACAACATTTAGGCCTGTATATAAGTGATCATCAGCACGGGTTCTTCAGGTCTCGGTCAACTAGTACGAATTTAGTTCCCTTTACGGAGTTCCTGTTCGAGGCTATTGACATGGGCTATCAGGCTGATGTTATTTATACTGACTTTAGCAAAGCTTTTGACAAGGTTTCGCATAGGATCTTGATTTCTAAGTTGAGTGCCTACGGGATTTGTGGCTCGTTACTCAAATGGTTGAATTCGTATTTAGTGCACAGGACCTTCTTTGTTGCAATTAATGGTTTTCAATCAAATACAAAAACTACAAGTTCCGGTGTTCCTCAGGGTTCTCATTTGGGACCAGTTTTATTTAATTTTTTCATAAATGATATTAAAGAATGTTTTCACTTTTCAAAATATTTCTTATATGCCGATGACTTAAAATTTATGAGAATAATTAAGAATGATGATGACACCAAATTGCTACAAGGTGACATTGATAGACTAATCCAGTGGTGCTGCAATAACAGAATGTGCTTAAATACAAGTAAATGTTATCATGTTAAATACTCCAAAAAACAGAATTTAATACATGTCAGTTACTTCATTTATAATAATAAAATTAAGGAAGTCGAGACTATTCGGGATCTTGGCGTAATATACGATAAAAAATTAACTTTTGTACCACATTTGGATAACATTATTATGAGAGCATCTAAAATGTTGGGATTTGTTATAAGGAACTCAAAAAATATGCATTACAAAACTAAAATATTTCTTTACAATAGTCTAGTTCGTAATATTTTAGAATATTGTAGTATGGTCTGGAGACCACACTATGCTACACATTCATTACGTATTGAACGTGTTCAAAAGCGGTTCCTCTGGCATCTAGCATATTCTATTGGTAAAGCAAAAAGCTACGGTCCTATAATAGCAAATTACATCTTTTTAATGTGGAAACCTTACAGAGTCGCAGAAAGTATAATGATGCAGTTTTTGTACATAAAATATTTAATTCTACATTTAACTGCCCAAGTTTAATGGAACTTTTTAAATTTCGTGTACCCTCGAGAGTACCCCGCAGTTCTATTGCACCACTTACTTCACCATTAAGAAGAACTGTATTGGGAAGGAATTCTCCATATGTCAGATTCTGTAAAGTTATTAATGAATACAGCGATCAAATCGACATTCACTTTGACTCACCCAGAATATTCTCTACGTGTCTCCGTAAATGTATAAGTTAATAGCGTAAAGTAGATATTTTTTTAAATTTTAAATTTTTTATTATTTTCATTTTAATTTTAATTTTTTGAGTTTATGTAGCACTATTCTTACTAATAGATATATTTTTAATTTTAGTTGAGGAATAACTTATTGTTTTTTCAGTTTATTTTTATAAAGTTATATGCATGCGGAGTTTACTTTTAAGTAATTGTAGCACTTTTGTTAATACTTTTAAGTTATTGTACTAATTTGATGTGTTAGTGTTAGCAATTGTTGGTAAACCTAATAAATAGAAAAAAAAAATAATTAAATAAGTACATTTTTATAATTTTTAGTATAGTCTGTCTGTCTGTTTTTTTATGAACGCGTCACGTCTAAAGTAAACATCTTTTTTTTTTCAAAAAAATCGTTAAGAAAATCATAAAGCGTATCTTCCAGTTATATTTAATCTTTGTTTTATTGAAATTGGTTAATATATATTAATAGATAGAATCGAAAGTAATGATTATTATTTTGAAATGTAGGTTCGAATTTGTTCAATGGCGCCATAAAATCTTCATTAAAGTTCAGTTTATGAATATATTCAAATAGTTTGTACGAGTTCGAGCCATGCTGCAGCTATATTAGTAGTATAGTTGTAGTACGAATGGGTCGGCACGGTAGAACGGTAGAACCGCGCTCTCACAGAGTACCAGCTATTTTACGCTAGTGCTTAACACTGCTGGTTTCGTATGGTGCGTGTAGTGAACCGGAGACCCTTTTTACTGGAAAAAAGGCATTCCATCTTAGTCCTCACGGGTGACAATGCATCTGTATTTTGTTTCTTTATTAAGGATATATATAGATGTCTATGGGTCACAGTAACCACTTACCATCAGGTGGACTGTGTGCTCGTTTGTTACCCTATACTATAAAAAAAGTTTCCTTTAGCACTCTCTATGTCAATCACTGTGGTTCTACTGCGAATATTGTCTTTACGATCTTATGCTTAGCTCTTCAATGCGCTATATTTTTTTAATAGATGCCAACATCGTCAAGTAGTGGTGGCGGAAGTAAACCCACTACCCCATATCTTGCCGTAGCTGGCTTAATAGGCGATAGAGGGAAATTAAACAAGAGATGGGCAGCAGTATCTTCCTGACAGTAAATTACATAATAAAATATTGCGGTTTCCAACACGCCAGTCAAGCTTGGCAACTTTTGATGAATGAATGAATGAACAAAGTCTTTTAAGGTTAAAAAAACGTGTGTGGGTACTTATGTACGCACGTAAGAACTTATACTTCTTTAGCGTAACAAAACAAAAATAACTAAACTAAAACACGTTTTATAGATTAATATATAGGGTAAGCAGTATAATCATTGGCACTTTAAGCGGATTTCTACTTGTAAGTGGTTAATCCTCGTAAATAAACAAATTTATTATATTTTTTATGGTTTTATTTGATTTTAGTTTAGATAGCCATAAATAAAATAACGCATTACATTTATAAATTTTTTTTCTTTCTTTAAAAATGTTTAATTAAGTTAAAAATGTAATTACACTTTTTTCTAGGGAATGTTACAATCATTGGCACTTTAGCATAGTGAATGGCACGGTAAATTAAGTATAATCATTGACACTATTAGAAGTCTTAAAAAGTTATACCCAGATCTTTCTAAGCCCCATCTTATTGTTATAAGACTTATTGTTAACAAATCTTCTTCAAAAATTTTCCTTAGATCTTCATCTGAAAGCGGTTTCGTTGGTCTACCATGTTTTTTTCTTTCTTTGTATATATTTTTGATGTGACTTTTTTAGTAAAATCTTTCGTGTTTTCTCGATATTTTGTAGAAATAGAACTTTATTTCGGTTTTTCAGATTAAAAATTTAGAGAGTATTATAATGTCAGATTTTTTGGCTTCGTTCGGCTCGTTTTGTCTGCCGACTTCCAAAAAGGAGACGGTACTCAATTCGACTGTACGTTTTTTTATGTGTGTTACCTCATAACTTTTAACTGAGTGAACCGATTTCGATGATTCTTTTTTTATTTGAAAGCTGGTGCTACTCGTGTGATCCTATATGAATTTGATCAAGGTCAGACTAAATATTCTTAATAAGTTATATTGAAGTCGGCTGTACAAAATGTTTAATTTTAAATTATTATTTTTCAGTATTTTTGTATATTTGGCTGACTAATTCAATTCTGCATTTTCCGTTTGTGCCCAATTTTTCCATTTTTTTTAGCTCCGCTGCTTCCGAATCTTCACTTGTTAGCACAAATTAACGGCGTTGTTTACCTGCTTTTTGCTTTTTGATAAGTATTTGGCAATGAAAAAAACTATATAAATATTTTTAGGGCTTTCTAAAAGATTTTTGTTCGTTTGGACATCCACGATCACCCATTCACCTCAAACAAATTCTAAATTTGCTGCCAAGTAGATGAAAAACGTAAGGGTTAGTTTTCTTTCTGATACTCAACAATAATCTCTGCAGGTTGTATACGCTCTGGTACTGATAAACCATAATTAAGTGAAATGATACAAGGCAAATTTGATACAGGTATTTCTGATTCAGTCGTTATTAGTCGTTATTCTAAAAATATTTGGCAACTCGGCGTAATGGCGCGGAACGGTGATCATCTAAAATGGCTTGCTGTGATTTCAAGGGCATCGGACACTTTGTTTAATCCACTTTGTCTGGACTAAATGGGCACATTCCACATGTCTCAAAACCATTTCATAATTAAGATTTATTTCAATACGCTAAAAGTCTTGCTAACATAGGCCCGCATCTGTTTTAGTAACCTTTTTGTCAAATTGTTTGTCCATCATTCGAAGACAGGTTTACGCCACATATCTTTGGTGGGCCGAAATGCAGTGATATCAGCTGGTTGCAATAGTCGCGTTACATTCAGATTGCGGCAAAGTTGCGCCGTATTTAAGATAGTAAATAACCCTTTCTCTAGGCACTAACTTTTGAACGTCTGATCACATTTTCTATAGAGGGAAAGTAATAGGTTTTACCATCTACTCCAAAGAACAGTGATGCAAGACTTCGATTAGGCATGATCCACCTCATAGACGTTTTATTCTCCCTCTATGAAATGGTTTAGTATGTATGGGGTATTTATTCAAAAACATCACAACATTGATATTTTTATGACATCGAAAACTGTGCCAGGACCAGGTCGGCTTTTCAGCTTCTTCGTTTTTTTGACTTTACTTATTTAGTGGGAACTGTAAATTCGCGCGTGGAATGTTAAATGTTAGTGCGGCAGTTATTTCTCTAAAGCGCCCGCTCTTAATAGCGGTATTCTTCATCAATTCAAAATATGAAAAAGTTCAGTCATAATTATTGGCACTACTCAAAGGATATAGTCATTGGCAGTGTCAAGAATAGATTTTGGACAAAAGAAAGGAAGTATAGTGATTGACGTATATGCCAATGATTATGTAGTCAAACAAAGTATAGTCATTGGCACCATTAAAAAATACAATGCTTCTATTTCACAACGATAAAATAACTTTTAATATGCTTTAATGGCGTAAATTAATAAAAATAGACAGAAACTTGCATATAAACTAACCTAAAAATCACATTTTTGTCTCAAAATCTAGCCACAAAACCTTAACTTTTTGTTTAATTTTAACGGATTTGTCCGCACACATTTTTAAAACAGCCCTTATAGGAAAATAGTTGACACTTTAAATATAAATGTGTCTGTTAGTATAAGTTATTATAAATCTTAGCAATATCAGTGTAGCTGTGATATAGAAAAAGGATAACATTCTTAATATTCAGATTAAAATAGCAAAGTGCCAATCATTGAAGGAGTACCAACATTAGTACTGTTTACCCTATTTGAATAAACCTTGAATATAGTTATCAATTCTCACGAAAACTTGACAGTTGACAGAAAATTACCAACTGAAGTTGTCGCTTATAATTTTCGGTGTGCGCGCGCATCGTAAAAAAATTCACTCTCATTATTTTTCTCAAACGTGCCAAAAGAAGTATAACTTCAAAAACTGAAAACAATTCTGCACTAAATCTTGACATAACAAAATTTTGGATAACGTTGGGGAAGATTCTAGCTAGAAGGACGCCTTTACTGTTCAGGTGTTCACCTAAGTAGGTGCCGCCCTCTTTTTTATTTTTGTGAGGTATCGATACAGCCACTGCTGTATTCCGGAGTAGGAGAATCATTATAACAACAGGTTGTTAGATATTCCACATCAATACTCAAGTGCAACAATACACCCTTCCTGTCCTTCTGTCCTTCTTCTGTCCTTCTTTGTTTAGATTTAGTAGCCACCACTTAACATCAAGTGAAAGTAATCACCCTTAAGTCAATTTATCTGACGAGACAGACCTCCATCAAAACTATATTTTTTTTATAGTTTAAGGGTGAAAAACGAGCACACAGTCCACCTGATGGTACGTGTGTGCTGACGCTCATATACATCTACATCTATACTCGATTAGGAATCAAAATGCAGATGCATTGTCACCCGTGAGGACTAAGATAGAATGCCTCGTTTCCAGTAGAAAGGGTCTCCGGTTCTCTATACTCACCATACGAAGCACAGCAGGGTCAAGCTGCTATTTTACCCTAGTATTCTGTAAGAGCGTGGTACTACACCGGTCGAGCCGGCCCATTCGTGTGGTACAGCCATAACATAGCTGGAGCGTGGTTTTACTACGTTAAAAAACGTTAACGTACAACAGGTGTATAGAATGTGGCTGACAAACGAGCATATGATAATTGAATGCTGTGACCCATAGGCATCTGTATTTATCCTCGACTAAGTATCAAAATACATATTCTTTGCCACTCCTGAGGAATAAGATGGAATGCCTCGTTTTCAGTGAAAAGGTTCTTCGGTTACCTATACCCACCATACGAAACACAGCAGCAAAGCTGCTATTTTACGCTGGTACTCTGCGATAGCATGGTCCTACCCCGGTCGCGCCGACCCATTCGTGCTGCAACCATAATATAGCTGTAGCGTGGCTCTGCCAGGTATAAAAGTATTTATGAAAACAATACTAGCACGATATGAACATTACTAATACTTCCATTAACGACTGCAAGTAAGCTAAAAATGCTTGTGTTAGAAGTGTTTCACGGTGGTAGTCAAACCATGGATTCGAATTCAAGACTTTCCAAATTTGCAATCCGCATTCCTAATTCCCATTAGGTCCATTTATTAATTTATTTATTTATTTACTTATTTATTTCTCACCACAAACGACATGGACATTGGTTACATTAGTGTTACATCTCTATTAGGTTAATGTCACTTCCAATTAAAAAGTAACTGCATTTTGCTTTGTAACGGTAGGTATAATAATTAGTAAAATTGCTAGATGGTTTCTAAATGAGCATTTTTATGTCAACCGGTTATTAATTACTTAACTTAAATATAAACTTCATTGAGTACTTCAATATAAGACTAACACAATTTGTAGAAAGGGCAGTCAAAAACCAAAAGAGCAGCAGTTCACTTTACTTGTTAACTCATCAATAGGTATAAATCATGTTGCGGGCTATGTACCTTTTTGCGTTTTTGTTGGCGCTGACAATACAGGGTATGTGATGATTCTGCTTTCATTTATTTAATTTTTAAACTCTGTATTTTTTTAAACCACATTTTGTTTTATTTTAGTGGAATCAAAACCACAGCCTCAGAACTGGCGATCCTACGTGCTACCACAACCTGCAGCAGCGGAACAAGATATTTCGACTACATCTCCATGTCCTAAAACTGCGCTAGTACCACAACCGTGTCCCCCACCGCCAACGAGACAAGAAATTTGCACCGCATCTCCGTGTTGTACACCCGCACCTACTGAAATAGTACCAAAAGTACCAGAACCGTGTACACCATCTGCATCAAGACAAGAAAGTTCCACCGCATCGCCGTGTTGTACACCCGCGCCGTGTTGTACACCCGCGCCGTGTTGTACACCCGCGCCTACTGAAATAGTACCAAAAGTACCTGAACCGTGTACACCATCTGCATCAAGACAAGAAAGTTCCACCGCATCGCCGTGTTGTACACCCGCGCCGTGTTGTTCACCCGCGCCGTGTTGTACACCCGCGCCTACTGAAATAGTACCAAAAGTACCAGAACCGTGTACACCATCTGCATCAAGACAAGAAAGTTCCACCGCATCGCCGTGTTGTACACCCGCGCCGTGTTGTACACCCGCGCCGTGTTGTACACCCGCGCCTACTGAAATAGTACCAAAAGTACCAGAACCGTGTACACCATCTGCATCAAGACAAGAAAATTCCACCGCATCGCCGTGTTGTACACCCGCGCCGTGTTGTACACCCGCGCCTACTGAAATAGTACCAAAAGTACCAGAACCGTGTACACCATCTGCATCAAGACAAGAAAGTTCCACCGCTTCGCCGTGTTGTACACCCGCGCCGTGTTGTACACCCGCGCCTACTGAAATAGTACCAAAAGTACCAGAACCGTGTACACCATCTGCATCAAGACAAGAAAATTCCTCCGCATCTCCGTGTGCTACACCTGGGCCTACTGAAATGCCGTCGATTACGACCAACTGTCGAAATGGTGAAATTTATCCCGAGGCCACGGGTAGTTGTGACCAATTCCTAAAGTGCTATAACGGAAAATTCGTTTTATTGATATGCCCAGCTGGTCTGTCTTTCAACCACCAAACAAAGAGCTGCGATTGGCCAGGAAACGTGCCGGGTTGTGGTGCACCAGGTAAATAATGTCACGAGAATTTATCATTACATATAATCTAAACGTAATGAGAGAACTAATAGACTCTATTTTTCCAGCAATCTAAGGCGAATAGTTCTATTTGAAAGTAAACGACAAGAGGACGGTAATTGCAGGTATGTAGAATGGGATCCTTGAACTATATAATTTCAAGTTATCAAGCGTAATCTTCTCTTCAACAATGAATGGCGGCGGTAGAGAATCCATTACCCCTTATCATCACATAAGAGGTGTGAGGGTGAGGGGCTACGTAATAAAATGAAACAGGAGTTGCATCTTCTTGATGACAACTCACAATAATAAAAAAATGCGGTAGGCAACGCACCTGCCGAGCGTGGCAACTATGGCAAAAATTTCCTCTAGATTTGTGTACTTTTGATAAGCTGTAATGAATGACTGAATGAATGAAAGCATAAGGTTATGCTTTCATTGAACTTGATTGAACTTGCGTGATACTCATTTTGTGAACAGTAAAATTGTACGAACAATATTGTTGATACGAATGATATCAATAATTGTAATTAAATTGTTAGCGATGCATAGTTTATCATCTCTTCTGCATACTTTATTACTTGGTTGATTATATAAAATAAAATAAGGTATTTTATGTGCAGGTGCTGTATTCTTCCCTTGACACGGTACAAATTTATTACAAGATTAAGATGGATGGCACAAATTTGTCACTCAGATTAGTTTTAATTTATAAAATTGAATGTAAACAATGTTCGATTAAATAAGATTGAAATAAAATTACTTAAATAAAACATGTGTATATTTTATACCTTAGACTTATAACGCAATGCCTCAAATTTAAAAACAGCATAAAAATTTAATTCAAACTTCGGTTTCGACCAAGGTTTGTAGAAAAACACCAAAAATATACCTAATAAGTAGGTTTCATTGAATGACTTAAAATTGTCCCCTTTCCACAAATCTCATTACATCCTGCATCCATCTACTAATGAGTGAAAAATACCGGACGTTTTTTAAATAAAACTGAACTGACAAACGAGCTTATAGTGCACCTGATGGTAAGTGGCCACTGCAGTTCGTGGATATCTGCAGACAACTTCAAAGAAGGTAGGCTACAGATGCGTTTTCACGTCTCAGAACTAAGGTGGAATGCCTCGCAGCCTGTTATTAATTATTATACTGGCTCTCTATACACTGCTATTTGGCGACAGGAACAAGTAAAAGGGTGGACCCTACTCAGACAAGCTCCACGACAGAAGATTAGTTCTACCAACTAGTATTAGGGCTCCGTATAAGCTTACATAAGTATGCAGATTGTTCACCCCTCCCGGGAAAAAAAACTTAAAGTGTAGTGAAAGAGACGTTTTCCTCTACACCGGTCTGCATCACGGTCGATGCTCAAATTGCAATTAGTAAGTTTATTTAGTGAGAGCGCGGTCCTACCAAGATCGAGCCGACCCATTCGTGCTACAGCTATACTACTAATATAGCTGCAGCATGGCTTTAACACGTATAAACTCTTTGAATATGTTCATAAACTGAACTTTAACGAAACTGAATAGTTACTTAATTTACGTCGTTAAAACTTATATGCAACCTACTACACGCATACACACTCTGTCATACTTCACAGAAGGAGGCTTGACTACACTCTACAACTTTAAATTACTTATTGATTAGTGATCTGTTTTGTATACAGTGAAATGTGTAATCTTAAAGGGAGGAGCGCTGCTGTCTGAAACACAGATATTAAGTTATCTAGTTGTGTCTGAACTATATTTATTGTTCACTGAATTGTATTAATTGTTAAGCTGTATCTCAAAGTGTTTGTATAATATAAATTAAGATATTCTTTGCTTAAAATAATAAATTATTATTATTATATCTCAACGGATAAGTAAGCCGCAGTGGCAAAGGATCGGCCATATAGCTCCAAGAACCAACAATCGATGAGGAAATTCTTGAAAAAGTTCGGAAAAAATGGTGCTCGGCTGCTTTATGCTCATATTAATTTATAGCAGAGCAATTTTTGTAAAAGTCAATCTGCATTTTAACTAGTTCACTGTCACGTGACCCACATATGAGTCATTGCTATTGTCTAGTGTCTGGAAACCGGACAATGACAGTGTTAGTATACATCATTTTAAACTAATACCATATCATAAATAATAATTAAATTATGTAAAATAATGTTTTATAATGATATAATTATGTATATCTAAAACGCAGTAAAGAAAAGTATTAAAGAACGTATTAAATATATTATACAAAAATATATTAACCTTATTAACAAAATCTAAAGCACAATAGTTAACCAATTTAATCGATAGATGGCGATGTTGTGCAAATGTAATGCAAATGGCCGGTTGTGGTTTTTTCCTGTAGATGAGTTTTCATATTTTACGTATATATATTATACGTAGTATCATATAAGTCTGTGTATTCCTCGCTGCCCTACTGCGTGTTGACAAACTCAATTTATTCTTTACCGCCGAGTACTCTATGTGGTAAATCAAATTTTAAAAGACCTTTTAACAATTGCGTTGGTTTTGGCGAGGATCAAACTTTATTTTTGCTTACTGTGCAGGCACTGATTTATAAGTTCTTTTACGTTTTATATAATGTACAAATCGCGTCAATAAATCTCATTTATTTTTAGAATTGATATTAGCAGCGCCATCTCTCTTTAAATATATACATATAATAAAAATGATAACATGTGTCTGTTTTGTACATTGTATATTATATTTTTGTTATTAAAATCATTATGGGGAACTGAAAATAATTAAATAAGTACATTTTTATAATTTTTAGTATTGTCTGTCTGTCTGTTTTTTTATGAACGCGTCACGTCTAAAGGAAATATCTTTTTTTTTTTCAAAAAAATCGTTAAGAAAATCATAAAGCGTATCTTCCAGTTATATTTAATCTTTGTTTTATTGAAATTGGTTAAGATATATAAATAGAATCGAAAGTAATGATTATTATTTTGAAATGTAGGTTCGAATTTGTTCAATGGCGCCATTAAATCTTCATTAAAGTTCAGTTTATGAATATATTCAAATAGTTTGTACGAGTTCGAGCCATGCTGCAGCTATATTAGTAGTATAGTTGTAGCACGAATGGGTCGGCACGACTGGGGTAGAACCGCGCTCTCACAGAGTACCAGCTATTTTACGCTAGTGCTTAACACTGCTGGTTTCGTATGGTGCGTGTAGTGAACCGGAGACCCTTTTTACTGGAAAAAAGGCATTCCATCTTAGTCCTCACGGGTGACAATGCATCTGTATTTTGTTTCTTTGTTAAGGATATATATAGATGTCGATGGGTCACAGTAACCACTTACCATCAGGTGGACTGTGTGCTCGTTTGTTACCCTATACTATAAAAAAAGTTTCCTTTAGCACTCTCTATGTCAATCACTGTGGTTCTACTGCGAATATCGTCTTTACGATCTTATGCTTAGCTCTTCAATGCGCTATATTTTTTTAATAGATGCCAACATCGTCAAGTAGTGGTGGCGGAAGTAAACCCACTACCCCATATCTTGCCGTGGCTGGCTTAATAGGCGATAGAGGGAAATTAAACAAGAGATGGGCAGCAGTATCTTCCTGACAGTAAATTACATAATAAAATATTGCGGTTTCCAACACGCCAGTCAAGCTTGGCAACTTTTGATGAATGAATGAATGAACAAAGTCTTTTAAGGTTAAAAAAACGTGTGTGGGTACTTATGTACGCACGTAAGAACTTATACTTCTTTAGCGTAACAAAACAAAAATAACTAAACTAAAACACGTTTTATAGATTAATATATAGGGTAAGCAGTATAATCATTGGCACTTTAAGCGGATTTCTACTTGTAAGTGGTTAATCCTCGTAAATAAACAAATTTATTATATTTTTTATGGTTTTATTTGATTTTAGTGTAGATAGCCATAAATAAAATAACGCATTACATTTATAAATTTTTTTTCTTTCTTTAAAAATGTTTAATTAAGTTAAAAATGTAATTAAACTTTTTTCTAGGGAATGTTACAATCATTGGCACTTTAGCATAGTGAATGGCACTGTAAATTAAGTATAATCATTGGCACTATTAGAAGTCTTAAAAAGTTATACCCAGATCTTTCTAAGCCCCATCTTATTGTTATAAGACTTATTGTTAACAAATCTTCTTCAAAAATTTTCCTTAGATCTTCATCTGAAAGCGGTTTCGTTGGTCTACCATGTTTTTTTCTTTCTTCGTATATATTTTTGATGTGACTTTTTTAGTAAAATCTTTCGTGTTTTCTCGATATTTTGTAGAAATAGAACTTTATTTCGGTTTTTCAGATTAAAAATTTAGAGAGTATTATAATGTCAGATTTTTTGGCTTCGTTCGGCTCGTTTTGTCTGCCGACTTCCAAAAAGGAGACGGTACTCAATTCGACTGTACGTTTTTTATGTGTGTTACCTCATAACTTTTAACTGAGTGAACCGATTTCGGTGATTCTTTTTTTATTTGAAAGCTGGTGCTACTCGTGTGATCCTATATGAATTTGATCAAGGTCAGACTAAATATTCTTAATAACTTATATTGAAGTCGGCTGTACAAAATGTTTAATTTTAAGTTATTATTTTTCAGTATTTTTGTATATTTGGCTGACTAATTCAATTCTGCATTTTCCGTTTGTGCCCAATTTTTCCTTTTTTTTTTAGCTCCACTGCTTCCGAATCTTCACTTGTTAGCACAAATTAACGGCGTTGTTTACCTGCTTTTTGCTTTTTGATACGTATTTGGCAATGAAAAAAACTATATAAATATTTTTAGGGCTTTCTAAAAGATTTTTGTTCGTTTCGACATCCACGATCACCCATTCACCTCAAACAAATTCTAAATTTGCTGCCAAGTAGATGAAAAACGTAAGGGTTAGTTTTCTTTCTGATACTCAATAATAATCTCTGCAGGTTGTATACGCTCTGGTACTGATAAACCATTATTAAGTGAAATCATACAAGGCAAATTTGATACAGGTATTTCTGATTCAGTCGTTATTAGTCGTTATTCTAAAAATATTTGGCAACTCGGCGTAATGGCGCGGAACGGTGATCATCTAAAATGGCTTGCTGTGATTTCAAGGGCATCGAACACTTTGTTTAATCCACTTTGTCTGGACTAAATGGGCACATTCCACATGTCTCAAAACCATTTCATAATTAAGGTTTATTTCAATACGCTAAAAGTCTTGCTAACATAGGCCCGCATCTGTTTTAGTAACCTTTTTGTCAAATTGTTTGTCCATCATTCGAACACAGGTTTACGCCACATATCTTTGGTGGGCCGAAATGCAGTGATATCAGCTGGTTGCAATAGTCGCGTTGCATTCAGATTGCGGCAAAGTTGCGCCGTATTTAAGATAGTAAATAACCCTCTCTCTAGGCACTAACTTTTGAACGTCTGATCACATTTTCTATAGAGGGAAAATAATAGGTTTTACCATCTACTCCAAAGAACAGTGATGCAAGACTTCGATTAGGCATGATCCACCTCATAGACGTTTTATTCTCCCTCTATGAAATGGTTTAGTATGTATGGGGTATTTATTCAAAAACATCACAACATTGATATTTTTATGACATCGAAAACTGTGCCAGGACCAGGTCGGCTTTTCAGCTTCTTCGTTTTTTTGACTTTACTTATTTAGTGGGAACTGTAAATTCGCGCGTGGAATGTTAAATGTTAGTGCGGCAGTTATTTCTCTAAAGCGCCCGCTCTTAATAGCGGTATTCTTCATCAATTCAAAATATGAAAAAGTTCAGTCATAATTATTGGCACTACTCAAAGGATATAGTCATTGGCAGTGTCAAGAATAGATTTTGGACAAAAGAAAGGAAGTATAGTGATTGACGTATATGCCAATGATTATGTAGTCAAACAAAGTATAGTCATTGGCACCATTAAAAAATACAATGCTTCTATTTCACAACGATAAAATAACTTTTAATATGCTTTAATGGCGTAAATTAATAAAAATAGACAGAAACTTGCATATAAACTAACCTAAAAATCACATTTTTGTCTCAAAATATAGCCACAAAACCTTAACTTTTTGTTTAATTTTAACGGATTTGTCCGCACACATTTTTAAAACAGCCCTTATAGGAAAATAGTTGACACTTTAAATATAAATGTGTCTGTTAGTATAAGTTATTATATATC
Organism: Parnassius mnemosyne; assembly: GCA_963668995.1. Lineage (NCBI taxonomy): Eukaryota > Metazoa > Arthropoda > Insecta > Lepidoptera > Papilionidae > Parnassius > Parnassius mnemosyne. Next base: position 18,745,447 of record CAVLGL010000115.1, read on the forward strand.
TTAGCAATATCAGTGTAGCTGTGATATAGAAAAAGGATAGCATTCTTAATATTCAGATTAAAATAGCAAAGTGCCAATCATTGAAGGAGTACCAACATTAGTACTGTTTATCCTATTTGAATAAACCTTGAATATAGTTATCAATTCTCACGAAAACTTGACAGTTGACAGAAAATTACCAACTGAAGTTGTCGCTTATAATTTTCGGTGTGCGCGCGCATCGTAAAAAAATTCACTCTCATTATTTTTCTCAAACGTGCCAAAAGAAGTATAACTTCAAAAACTGAAAACAATTCTGCACTAAATCTTGACATAATAAAATTTTGGATAACGTTGGGGAAGATTCTAGCTAGAAGGACGCCTTTACTGTTCAGGTGTTCACCTAAGTAGGTGCCGCCCTCTTTTTTATTTTTGTGAGGTATCGATACAGCCACTGCTGTATTCCGGAGTAGGAGAATCATTATAACAACAGGTTGTTAGATATTCCACATTAATACTCAAGTGCAACAATACACCCTTCCTGTCCTTCTGTCCTTCTTCTGTCCTTCTTTTCTGTCCTTCTTTGTTTAGATTTAGCAGCCACCACTTAACATCAAGTGAAAGTAATCACCCTTAAGTCAATTTATCTGACGAGACAGACCTCCATCAAAACTATATTTTTTTTATAGTTTAAGGGTAAAAACGAGCACACAGTCCACCTGATGGTACGTGTGTGCTGACGCTCATAGACATCTACATCTATACTCGATTAGGAATCAAAATGCAGATGCATTGTCACCCGTGAGGACTAAGATAGAATGCCACGTTTCCAGTAGAAAGGGTCTCCGGTTCTCTATACTCACCATACGAAGCACAGCAGGGTCAAGCTGCTATTTTACCCTAGTATTCTGTAAGAGCGTGGTACTACACCGGTCGAGCCGGCCCATTCGTGTGGTACAGCCATAATATAGCTGGAGCGTGGTTTTACTACGTTAAACACGTTAACGTACAACAGGTGTATAGAATGTGGCTGACAAACGAGCATATGATAATTGAACGATGATAATTGAATGCTGTGACCCATAGGCATCTGTATTTATCCTCGACTAAGTATCAAAATACATATTCTTTGCCACTCCTGAGGAATAAGATGGAATGCCTCGTTTTCAGTGAAAAGGTTCTTCGGTTTCCTATACCCACCATACGAAACACAGCAGCAAAGCTGCTATTTTACGCTGGTACTCTGCGATAGCATGGTCCTACCCCGGTCGCGCCGACCCATTCGTGCTGCAACCATAATATAGCTGTAGCGTGGCTCTGCCAGGTATAAAAGTATTTATGAAAACAATACTAGCACGATATGAACATTACTAATACTTCCATTAACGACTGCAAGTAAGCTAAAAATGCTTGTGTTAGAAGTGTTTCACGGTGGTAGTCAAACCATGGATTCGAATTCAAGACTTTCCAAATTTGCAATCCGCATTCCTAATTCCCATTAGGTCCATTTATTTATTTATTTATTTCTCACCACAAACGACATGGACATTGGTTACATTAGTGTTACATCTCTATTAGGTTAATGTCACTTCCAATTAAAAAGTAACTGCATTTTGCTTTGTAACGGTAGGTATAATAATTAGTAAAATTGCTATATGGTTTCTAAATGAGCATTTTTAATGTCAACCGGTTATTAATTACTTAACTTAAATATAAACTTAAAAAAAGGGCAGTCAAAAACCAAAAGAGCAGCAGTTCACTTTACTTGTTAACTCATCAATAGGTATAAATCATGTTGCGGGCTATGTACCTTTTTGCGTTTTTGTTGGCGCTGACAATACAGGGTATGTGATGATTCTGCTTTCATTTATTTAATTTTTAAACTCTGTATTTTTTTAAACCACATTTTGTTTTATTTTAGTGAAATCAAAACCACAGCCTCAGAACTGGCGATCCTACGTGCTACCACAACCTGCAGCAGCGGAACAAGATATTTCGACTACATCTCCATGTCCTAAAACTGCGCTAGTACCACAACCGTGTCCCCCACCGCCAACGAGACAAGAAATTTGCACCGCATCTCCGTGTTGTACACCCGCACCTACTGAAATAGTACCAAAAAAACCAGAACCGTGTGCCACATCTGCACCAAGACAAGAAATTTCCACGGCATCGCCGTGTTGTACACCCGCACCTACTGAAATAGTACCAAAAAAACCAGAACCGTGTACACCATCTGCATCAAGACGAGAAAATTCCACCCCATTGCCATGTTGTACACCCGCGCCTACTGAAATAGTACCAAAAGTACCAGAACCGTGTACACCATCTGCATCAAGACAAGAAAATTCCACCGCATCGCCGTGTTGTACACCCGCGCCGTGTTGTACACCCGCGCCTACTGAAATAGTACCAAAAGTACCAGAACCGTGTACACCATCTGCATCAAGACAAGAAAGTTCCACCGCATCGCCGTGTTGTACACCCGCGCCGTGTTGTACACCCGCGCCTACTGAAATAGTACCAAAAGTACCAGAACTGTGTACACCATCTGCATCAAGACAAGAAAATTCTACCGCATCGCCGTGTTGTACACCCACGCCGTGTTGTACACCCGCGCCTACTGAAATAGTACCAAAAGTACCAGAACCGTGTACATCATCTGCATCAAGACAAGAAAGTTCCACCGCTTCGCCGTGTTGCACACCCGCGCCGTGTTGTACACCCGCGCCTACTGAAATAGTACCAAAAGTACCAGAACCGTGTACACCATCTGCATCAAGACAAGAAAATTCCTCCGCATCTCCGTGTGCTACACCTGGGCCTACTGAAATGCCGTCGATTACGACCAACTGTCGAAATGGTGAAATTCATCCCGAGGCCACGGGTAGTTGTGACCAATTCCTAATGTGCTATAACGGAAAATTCGTTTTATTGATATGCCCAGCTGGTCTGTCTTTCAACCACCAAACAAAGAGCTGCGATTGGCCAGGAAACGTGCCGGGTTGTGGTGCACCAGGTAAATAATATCACGAGAATTTATCATTACATATAATCTAAACGTAATGAGAGAACTAATAGACTCTATTTTTCCAGCAATCTAAGGCGAATAGTTCTATTTGAAAGTAAACGACAAGAGGACGGTAATTGCAGGTATGTAGAATGGGATCCTTGAACTATATAATTTCAAGTTATCAAGCGTAATCTTCTCTTTAACAATGAATGGCGGCGGTAGAGAATCCATTACCCCTTATCATCACATAAGAGGTGTGAGGGTGAGGGGCTACGTAATAAAATGAAACAGGAGTTGCATCTTCTTGATGACAACTCACAATAATAAAAAAATGCGGTTGGCAACGCACCTGCCGAGCGTGGCAACTATGGCAAAAATTTCCTCTAGATTTGTATACTTTTGATAAGCTGTAATGAATGACTGAATGAATGAAAGCATAAGGTTATGCTTTCATTGAACTTGATTGAACTTGCGTGATACTCATTTTGTGAACAGTAAAATTGTACGAACAATATTGTTGATACGAATGATATCAATAATTGTAATTAAATTGTTAGCGATGCATAGTTTATCATCTCTTCTGCATACTTTATTACTTGGTTGATTATATAAAATAAAATAAGGTATTTTATGTGCAGGTGCTGTATTCTTCCCTTGACACGGTACAAATTTATTACAAGATTAAGATGGATGGCACAAATTTGTCACTCAGATTAGGTTTAATTTATAAAATTGAATGTAAACAATGTTCGATTAAATAAGATTGAAATAAAATTACTTAAATAAAACATGTGTATATTTTATACCTTAGACTTATAACGCAATGCCTCAAATTTAAAAACAGCATAAAAATTTAATTCAAACTTCGGTTTCGACCAAGTTTTGTAGAAAAACACCAAAAATATACCTAATAAGTAGGTTTCATTGAATGACTTAAAATTGTCCCCTTTCCACAAATCTCATTACATCCTGCATCCATCTACTAATGAGTGAAAAATACCGGACGTTTTTTAAATAAAACTGAACTGACAAACGAGCTTATAGTGCACCTGATGGTAAGTGGCCACTGCAGTTCGTGGATATCTGCAGACAACTTCAAAGAAGGTAGGCTACAGATGCGTTTTCACGTCTCAGAACTAAGGTGGAATGCCTCGCAGCCTGTTATTAATTATTATACTGGCTCTCTATACACTGCTATTTGGCGACAGGAACAAGTAAAAGGGTGGACCCTACTCAGACAAGCTCCACGACAGAAGATTAGTTCTACCAACTAGTATTAGGGCTCCGTATAAGCTTACATAAGTATGCAGATTGTTCACCCCCCCCCCCCCCGGGAAAAAAACTTAAAGTGTAGTGAAAGAGACGTTTTCCTCTACACCGGTCTGCATCACGGTCGATGCTCAAATTGCAATTAGTAAGTTTATTTAGTGAGAGCGCGGTCCTACCAAGATCGAGCCGACCCATTCGTGCTACAGCTATACTACTAATATAGCTGCAGCATGGCTTTAACACGTATAAACTCTTTGAATATGTTCATAAACTGAACTTTAACTAAACTGAATAGTTACTTAATTTACGTCGTTAAAACTTATACGCAACCTACTACACACATACACACTCTGTCATACTTCACAGAAGGAGGCTTGACTACACTCTACAACTTTAAATTACTTATTGATTAGTGATCTGTTTTGTACACAGTAAAGTGTGTAATCTTAAAGGGAGGAGCGCTGCTGTCTGAAACACAGATATTAAGTTATCTAGTTGTGTCTGAACTATATTTATTGTTCACTGAATTGTATTAATTGTTAAGCTGTATCTCAAAGTGTTTGTATAATATAAATTAAGATATTCTTTGCTTAAAATAATAAATTATTATTATTATATCTCAACGGATAAGTAAGCCGCAGTGGCAAAGGATCGGCCATATAGCTCCAAGAACCGACAATCGATGAGGAAATTCTTGAAAAAGTTCGGAAAAAATGGTGCTCGGCTGCTTTATGCTCATATTAATTTATAGCAGAGCAATTTTTGTAAAAGTCAATCTGCATTTTAACTAGTTCACTGTCACGTGACCCACATATGAGTCATTGCTATTGTCTAGTGTCTGGAAACCGGACAATGACAGTGTTAGTATTTTGGTTCTGTCCTTATAAATCCTTATTGATGATGATTTTATGTGTATGTGATTTACGATAAATAAGAATATTTATATCCAATATGATGGCATACATCACCCCATTTCTTTCAGCTTTTACGCGGGTGGCGTAAAGGGTGCCAATGGTATAAGCCAAAAAGATGGCTTCCGATACATGGCGATGTTATGTCTTCGAGTCCTTTAAAGTATACAACAATGCAAGTAACAATGGGTGCTTCATACCATACTCTTATGGTACGAAATCGAATCATAAATTTTTTACATTGTTTCACGCCACACCTACATGAGACGGCATAATAGATCAAGCCACGTTATAATATTTCAAAACGAAAGACATAGGCGTTCCGAAGCTATTCTCTGATACATAAACTTCAAGCCAGAATTCTCGCTAAGACATGGATTTAAATAACTATGGTTCCGTTGACGCAATATATTTCAATTTCGGTAAATCAAAGCCACTAAGCAATTGGTCACTAAATCTTAAAATAGAATCACATCTCAAAAGCAAACAATAACGGTGTTTTCAAGAGGAGACTGCTAGCTTGAATTCAGGCTAGAACCCTACCAAGTAAAGTGTTGTATCTTCTAAAGTATTAAGGAACATTTTATTTTCTTAAGTTTTTGATTGTCACCAATTCTTCACTTAATCTTGACATACTCAAATTTAGAATATCGTTTGGGTCACCATTAAATAAGCATTACCACAAGGAATAGATGTAATAATTTATTATTTCAAGCAAAGAATATCTTAATCTATCTTCTATACATATAATAAAAATGTAAATAGCAGATGTCTGTACATTTTAAATTTTTTTAATAAAAGTGATTGAGGGGTAGTAAAAATAAGTAATTAAATACATTTCTACCATTTTTAGAATTTTCTGTCTGTCTGTCTGTTTGTTTGTTAACGTATCACGTATAAAGTACTAATTTATATCATAAGAATTGTTAAGGAAATTATAAAGAGTATCTTCGGGTTACATTTAGTCTTTATTTCATTAAAATCTAATTTCAAAAAATCCAATAAAATAATCTGAAGTATGGGTTGAATCATCAAGTGCATTTTAAACTAATACTATATCATAAATCATAATTAAATTATGTAAAATAATGTTTTATAATGATATAATTATGTATATCTAAAACGCAGTAAAGAAAAGTATTAAAGAACGTATTAAATATATTATACAAAAATATATTAACCTTATTAACAAAATCTAAAGCACAATAGTTAACCAATTTCATCGATAGATGGCGATGTTGTGTAAATGTAATGCAAATTGCCGGTTGTGGTTTTTTCCTGTAGATGAGTTTTCATATTTTACGTATATATATATTATACGTAGTATCATATTAGTCTGTGTATTCCTCGCTGCCCTACTGCGTGTTGACAAACTCAATTTATTCTTTACCGCCGAGTACTCTATGTGGTAAATCAAATTTTAAAAGAGCTTTTAACAATTGCGTTGGTTTTGGCGAGGATCAAACTTTATTTTTTGCTTACTGTGCAGGCACTGATTTATAAGTTCTTTTACGTTTTATATAATGTATAAATCGCGTCAATAAATCTCATTTATTTTTAGAATTGATATTAGCAGCGCCATCTCTCCTTAAATATATACATATAATAAAAATGATAACATGTGTCTGTTTTGTACATTGTATATTATATTTTTGTGGTTAAAATCATTATGGGGAACTGAAAATAATTAAATAAGTACATTTTTATAATTTTTAGTATTGTCTGTCTGTCTGTTTTTTTATGAACGCGTCACGTCTAAAGTAAACATCTTTTTTTTTTTTCAAAAAAATCGTTAAGAAAATCATAAAGCGTATCTTCCAGTTATATTTAATCTTTGTTTTATTGAAATTGGTTAATATATATAGATAGAATCGAAAGTAATGATTATTATTTTGAAACGTAGGTTCAAATTTGTTCAATGGCGCCATAAAATCTTCATTAAAGTTCAGTTTATGAATATATTCAAATAGTTTGTACGAGTTCGAGCCATGCTGCAGCTATATTAGTAGTATAGTTGTAGCACGAATGGGTCGGTACGACTGGGGTAGAACCGCGCTCTCTTAGAGTACCAGCTATTTTACACTAGTGCTTAACACTGCTGGTTTCGTATGGTGCGTGTAGTGAACCGGAGACCCTTTTTACTGGAAAAAAGGCATTCCATCTTAGTCCTCACGGGTGACAATGCATCTGTATTTTGTTTCTTTATTAAGGATATATATAGATGTCTATGGGTCACAGTAACCACTTACCATCAGGTGGACTGTGTGCTCGTTTGTTACCCTATACTATAAAAAAAGTTTCCTTTAGCACTCTCTATGTCAATCACTGTGGTTCTACTGCGAATATTGTCTTTACGATCTTATGCTTAGCTCTTCAATGCGCTATATTTTTTTAATAGATGCCAACATCGTCAAGTAGTGGTGGCGGAAGTAAACCCACTACCCCATATCTTGCCGTGGCTGGCTTAATAGGTGATAGAGGGAAATTAAACAAGAGATGGGCAGCAGTATCTTCCTGACAGTAAATTACATAATAAAATATTGCGGTTTCCAACACGCCAGTCAAGCTTGGCAACTTTTGATGAATGAATGAATGAACAAAGTCTTTTAAGGTTAAAAAAACGTGTGTGGGTACTTATGTACGCACGTAAGAACTTATACTTCTTTAGCGTAACAAAACAAAAATAACTAAACTAAAACACGTTTTATAGATTAATATATAGGGTAAGCTGTATAATCATTGGCACTTTAAGCGGATTTCTACTTGTAAGTGGTTAATCCTCGTAAATAAACAAATTTATTATATTTTTTATGGTTTTATTTGATTTTAGTTTAGATAGCCATAAATAAAATAACGCATTACATTTATAATTTTTTTTCTTTCTTTAAAAATGTTTAATTAAGTTAAAAATGTAATTAAACTTTTTTCTAGGGAATGTTACAATCATTGGCACTCTAGCATAGTGAATGGCACTGTAAATTAAGTATAATCATTGGCACTATTAGAAGTCTTATAAAGTTATACCCAGATCTTTCTAAGCCCCATCTTATTGTTATAAGACTTATTGTTAACAAATCTTCTTCAAAAATTTTCCTTAGATCTTCATCTGAAAGCGGTTTCGTTGGTCTACCATGTTTTTTTCTTTCTTCGTATATATTTTTGATGTGACTTTTTTAGTAAAATCTTTCGTGTTTTCTCGATATTTTGTAGAAATAGAACTTTATTTCGGTTTTTCAGATTAAAAATTTAGAGAGTATTATAATGTCAGATTTTTTGGCTTCGTTCGGCTCGTTTTGTCTGCCGACTTAAAAAAAGGAGACTGTACTCAATTCGACTGTACGTTTTTTTATGTGTGTTACCTCATAACTTTTAACTGAGTAAACCGATTTCGATGATTCTTTTTTTATTTGAAAGCTGGTGCTACTCGTGTGATCCTATATGAATTTGATCAAGGTCAGACTAAATATTCTTAATAACTTATATTAAAGTCGGCTGTACAAAATGTTTAATTTTAAATTATTATTTTTCAGTATTTTTGTATATTTGGCTGACTAATTCAATTCTGCATTTTCCGTTTGTGCCCAATTTTTCCATTTTTTTTTAGCTCCGCTGCTTCCGAATCTTCACTTGTTAGCACAAATTAACGGCGTTGTTTACCTGCTTTTTGCTTTTTGATACGTATTTGGCAATGGAAAAAACTATATAAATATTTTTAGGGCTTTCTAAAAGATTTTTGTTCGTTTCGACATCCACGATCACCCATTCACCTCAAACAAATTCTAAATTTGCTGCCAAGTAGATGAAAAACGTAAGGGTTAGTTTTCTTTCTGATACTCAACAATAATCTCTGCAGGTTGTATACGCTCTGGTACTGATAAACCATTATTAAGTGAAATGATACAAGGCAAATTTGATACAGGTATTTCTGATTCAGTCGTTATTAGTCGTTATTCTAAAAATATTTGGCAACTCGGCGTAATGGCGCGGTACGGTGATCATCTAAAATGGCTTGCTGTGATTTCAAGGGCATCGGACACTTTGTTTAATCCACTTTGTCTGGACTAAATGGGCACATTCCACATGTCTCAAAACCATTTCATAATTAAGATTTATTTCAATACGCTAAAAGTCTTGCTAACATAGGCCCGCATCTGTTTTAGTAACCTTTTTGTCAAATTGTTTGTCCATCATTCGAAGACAGGTTTACGCCACATATCTTTGGTCGGCCTAAATGCAGTGATATCAGCTGGTTGCAATAGTCGCGTTGCATTCAGATTGCGGCAAAGTTGCGCCGTATTTAAGATAGTAAATAACCCTCTCTCTAGGCACTAACTTTTGAACGTCTGATCACATTTCTATAGAGGGAAAATAATAGGTTTTACCATCTACTCCAAAGAACAGTGATGCAAGACTTCGATTAGGCATGATCCACCTCATAGACGTTTTATTCTCCCTCTATAAAACGGTTTAGTATGTATGGGGTATTTATTCAAAAACATCACAACATTGATATTTTTATGACATCGAAAACTGTGCCAGGACCAGGTCGGCTTTTCAGCTTCTTCGTTTTTTTGACTTTACTTATTTAGTGGGAACTGTAAATTCGCGCGTGGAATGTTAAATGTTAGTGCGGCAGTTATTTCTCTAAAGCGCCCGCTCTTAATAGCGGTATTCTTCATCAATTCAAAATATGAAAAAGTTCAGTCATAATTATTGGCACTACTCAAAGGATATAGTCATTGGCAGTGTCAAGAATAGATTTTGGACAAAAGAAAGGAAGTATAGTGATTGATTATGTAGTCAAACAAAGTATAGTCATTGGCACCATTAAAAAATACAATGCTTCTATTTCACAACGATAAAATAACTTTTAATATGCTTTAATGGCGTATATTAATAAAAATAGACAGAAACTTGCATATAAACTAACCTAAAATTCACATTTTGGTCTCAAAATCTAGCCACAAAACCTTAACTTTTTGTTTAATTTTAACGGATTTGTCCACACACATTTTTAAAACAGCCCTTATAGGAAAATAGTTGACACTTTAAATATAAATGTGTCTGTTAGTATAAGTTATTATATATCTTAGCTAATCAGTGTAGCTGTGATATAGAAAAGGGATAGCATTCTTAATATTCAGATTAAAATAGCAAAGTGCCAATCATTGAAGGAGTACCAACATTAGTACTGTTTACCCTATTTGAATAAACCTTGAATATAGTTATCAATTCTCACGAAAACTTGACAGTTGACAGAAAATTACCAACTGAAGTTGTCGCTTATAATTTTCGGTGTGCGCGCGCATTGTAAAAAAATTCACTCTCATTATTTTTCTCAAACGTGCCAAAAGAAGTATAACTTCAAAAACTGAAAACAATTCTGCACTAAATCTAGACATAATAAAATTTTGGATATCGTTGAGGAAGATTCTAGCTAGAAGGACGGACGCCTTTACTGTTCAGGTGTTCACCTAAGTAGGTGCCGCCCTCTTTTTTATTTTTGTGAGGTATCGATACAGCCACTGCTGTATTCCGGAGTAGGAGAATCATTATAACAACAGGTTGTTAGATATTCCACATTAATACTCAAGTGCAACAATACACCCTTCCTGTCCTTCTGTCCTTCTTCTGTCCTTCTTTTCTGTCCTTCTTTGTTTAGATTTAGCAGCCACCACTTAACATCAAGTGAAAGTAATCACCCTTAAGTCAATTTATCTGACGAGACAGACCTCCATCAAAACTATATTTTTTTTATAGTTTAAGGGTGAAAAACGAGCACACAGTCCACCTGATGGTACGTGTGTGCTGACGCTCATAGACATCTACATCTATACTCGATTAGGAATCAAAATGCAGATGCATTGTCACCCGTGAGGACTAAGATAGAATGCCTCGTTTTCAGTAGAAAGGGTCTCCGGTTCTCTATAATCACCATACGAAGCACAGCAGGGTCAAGCTGCTATTTTACCCTAGTATTCTGTAAGAGCGTGGTACTACACCGGTCGAGCCGGCCCATTCGTGTGGTACAGCCATAATATAGCTGGAGCGTGATTTTACTACGTTAAAAAACGTTAACGTACAACAGGTGTATAGAATGTGGCTGACAAACGAGCATATGATAATTGAATGCTGTGACCCATAGGCATCTGTATTTATCCTCGACTAAGTATCAAAATACATATTCTTTGCCACTCCTGAGGAATAAGATGGAATGCCTCGTTTTCAGTGAAAAGGTTCTTCGGTTTCCTATACCCACCATACGAAACACAGCAGCAAAGCTGCTATTTTACGCTGGTACTCTGCGATAGCATGGTCCTACCCCGGTCGCGCCGACCCATTCGTGCTGCAACCATAATATAGCTGTAGTGTGGCTCTGCCAGGTATAAAAGTATTTATGAAAACAATACTATCACGATATGAACATTACTAATACTTCCATTAACGACTGCAAGTAAGCTAAAAATGCTTGTGTTAGAAGTGTTTCACGGTGGTAGTCAAACCATGGATTCGAATTCAAGACTTTCCAAATTTGCAATCCGCATTCCTAATTCCCATTAGGTCCATTTATTTATTTATTTATTTCTCACCACAAACGACATGGACATTGGTTACATTAGTGTTACATCTCTATTAGGTTAATGTCACTTCCAATTAAAAAGTAACTGCATTTTGCTTTGTAACGGTAGGTATAATAATTAGTAAAATTGCTAGATGGTTTCTAAATGAGCATTTTTAATGTCAACCGGTTATTAATTACTTAACTTAAATATAAACTTCATTGAGTACTTCAATATAAAACTAACACAATTTGTAGAAAGGGCAGTCAAAAACCAAAAGAGCAGCAGTTCACTTTACTTGTTAACTCATCAATAGGTATAAATCATGTTGCGGGCTATGTACCTTTTTGCGTTTTTGTTGGCGCTGACAATACAGGGTATGTGATGATTCTGCTTTCATTTATTTAATTTTTAAACTCTGTATTTTTTTAAACCACATTTTGTTTTATTTTAGTGGAATCAAAACCACAGCCTCAGAACTGGCGATCCTACGTGCTACCACAACCTGCAGCAGCGAAACAAGAGATTTCGACTACATCTCCATGTCCTACAACTGCGCTAGTACCACAACCGTGTCCCCCACCGCCAACGAGACAAGAAATTTGCACCGCATCTCCGTGTTGTTCTATTTGAAAGTAAACGACAAGAGGACGGTAATTGCAGGTATGTAGAATGGGATCCTTGAACTATATAATTTCAAGTTATCAAGCGTAATCTTCTCTTCAACAATGAATGGCGGCGGTAGAGAATCCATTACCCCTTATCATCACATAAGAGGTGTGAGGGTGAGGGGCTACGTAATAAAATGAAACAGCAGTTGCATCTTCTTGATGACAACTCACAATAATAAAAAATGCGGTTGGCAACGCACCTGCCGAGCGTGGCAACTATGGCAAAAATCTCCTCTAGACTAGTATAATTTTGATAAGCTGTAATGAATGAAAGCATAACCTTAACTATATTGAACTTGCGTGATACATATTTTGTGAACAGTAAAATTGTACGAACAATATTGTTGATACGAATGATAACAATGATTGTAATTAAATTATTAGCGATGCAAAGTTTATCATCTCTTCTGCATACTTTATTACTTGGTTGATTATATAAAATAAAATAAGGTATTTTATGTGCAGGTGCTGTATTCTTCCCTTGACACGGTACAAATTTATTACAAGATTAAGATGGATGGCACAAATTTGTCACTCAGATTAGGTTTAATTTATAAAATTGAATGTAAACAATGTTCGATTAAATAAGATTGAAATAAAATTACTTAAATAAAACATGTGTATATTTTATACCTTAGACTTAGGACGCCATGCCTCAAATTAAAAAACAGCTTAAAAATTTAATTCAAACTTCGTTTTCGATCAAGGTTTGTGGAAAAACACCAAAAATATACCTAATAAGTAGGTTTCATTGAATGACTTAAAATTGTCCCCTTTCCACAAATCTCATTACATCCTGCATCCATCTACTAATGAGTGAAAAATACCGGACGTTTTTTAAATAAAACTGAACTGACAAACGAGCTTACAGTGCACCTGATGGTAAGTGGCCACTGCAGTTCGTGGAGATCTGCAGACAACTTCAAAGAAGGTAGGCTACAGATGCGTTTTCACGTCTCAGAACTAAGGTGGAATGACTCGCAGCCTGTTATTAATTATTATACTGGCTCCACGACAGAAGATTAGTTCTACCAACTAGTATTAGGGCTCCGTATAAGTTTACATAAGTATGCAGATTGTTCACCCCTCCCGGAAAACAAACTTAAAGTGTAGTGAAAGAGACGTTTTCCTCTACACCGGTCTGCATCACGGTCGATGCTCAAATTGCAATAAGTAAGTTTATTTAGTGAGAGCGTGGTCCTACCACGATCGAGCCGACCCATTCGTGCTACAGCTATACTACTAATATAGCTGCAGCATGGCTTTAACACGTATAAACTCTTTGAATATGTTCATAAACTGAACTTTAACGAAACTGAACAGTTACTTAATGTACGTCGTTAAAACTCATATGCAACCTCCTACACGCATACACACTCTGTCATACTTCACAGAAGGAGGCTTGACTACACTCTACAACTTTAAATTACTTATTGATTAGTGATCTGTTTTGTATACAGTGAAATGTGTAATCTTAAAGGGAGGAGCGCTGCTGTCTGAAACACAGATATTAAGTTATCTAGTTGTGTCTGAACTATATTTATTGTTCACTGAATTGTATTAATTGTTAAGCTGTATCTCAAAGTGTTTGTAAAATATAAATTAAGATATTCTTTGCTTGAAATAATAAATTATTATTATTATTATATCTTAACGGATAAGTAAGCCGCAGTGGCAAAGGATCGGCCATATAGCTCCAAGAACCGACAAATGATGAGGAAATCCTTGAAAAAGTTCTCGAGGTGCCTGACGTACGCACACTTCGGTAAAAATGGTGCTCGGCTGCTTTATCCTCATATTAATCCTTTTTTGGTTATAGCAGAGCAATTTTTGTTGTATAAGTCAATCTGCGTTTTAACACATGATACACTGCGGTGGCGTACGCTCTTTCACTAGCATCCGTGAACGTATGTAGCTCCCCCCTGCTGATGCCTTCAGCAACGGATCTAGGTACTTCTAGATGACCTAACTTCTTAACTTCCGTTAACCTTGTGCACCATAACACGTTCAATTCTTGTGGAACTTGATCCTCCCAAGAGATGCCTAATCTTCATGCTTGAAGAATCAGTGACTTTCCTTGCACCGTTATGGGTGATGCGAGTCCTAAATGATCGAAAACTGTCATTACAGCGCTCTTCGTAGGCGGTCGTAAACTTTCTATCACCTCCGTAGGTGTATTACGAAAACTTATAGAGAAACTTAATGTATCTTGTTTGATATTCAAAATTAAACCTAAAGTGCGCGTTGCGTGCTCCCTATCGCCTAGCGAAGCACTGACGCTCTTATATCTATTTTCCATTATACAGAAAACCTCGGGTCGGTTACTAGCCCATCCCCTTAGTTGAAAAGAAGCATGTTTATGTAATTCATACATATCGTTTACTATCTTTTCGGCCGTCGTCACGTCGGGAAAGGCCTGTAAGATTGTCATCCATATAAAAATTGCTTTCCATCGCGGAAGGTGCTTCACATTAATAACATGCATGGAGATGACGCCGCTCAGAATATAAGTGACGTCATTCTATACCCTTCTGGTGGCGCGTCACGATTGTGCCGCCACAGAAATTAGAGACTGTCCCTGTCTTACTCGCGAATTTTCACTTGCATATATATATTTTTGCTCTATAATATCTGCCACTACTGCCACGCTTCCCTCTCCGAATTGTATCAGAACGCCGAATAATGACTTCAATAAGTCAGGTCCGGTCAACAATGCATCATTAAGACAACGTCCGCCTCTGCTTGCGGCTGCGTCATAAACAATTTTTATTTTCTTCTCCTGCGGATACGTCAACCTTGAAATGAGGAAGATACATATAAATATAGTTTGCCTCCTCTGCGTAACCGATATTCCTATCGAGTTTCTTTTCGATGTTGATCAGGCGACTTCCAGCCTGCGCTCTATTTAATGCCATGTGTTCCTCATCCGTACGCCATAACAATCCAGCTTCGTATCTGTTGTCAGGTATACGACGTACAGTTTTATTCAAAACGTTCACGGCTCGTTCCTCTGGGTTGTTCGCGGGCATATGTGCAAATACGCCTAAAGATTTCAAACTAAAATAATCTTTAATTAACCTCTCCATATCCTCTTCTTGTTTGGTGGAAATGTGGTTAACAGTTTTGATTGTTCTAATGCCACCCGTTATGTGGCCATGTAAAACTCATCCAAGTTTGGTGAAAGATGCCACAAGTAGGTTCTTACCTTCTGAAATTGATTCACGAGTAACTATGAGATGCCAATTATCTTGACCAATTAATATGGTAGGTGCCACTTTAATAAATTAACTCGTCTTCTATTGGTGTTAAATGAGGACACCGTCGCTATAATTCTCGGCTCACCGATTGCGGAGAGAGATTAAATATCTTAATTGTTTACACACGTATACCCTCTAATTTCTTGTGAAAAATCCTTTAATCTTGATATTCAAGCGATACAAACTACTGTCGTAAATTCGCTTGCCCCCAATGCCTTCAATACGTAATTCTTCTTTGGGCCCACGGCCCATCATCTGCCCCTCTCTTTGGTCGTTCATAACGCTTACTATTATGATTTTTTTATAGGAGAAGGGGCAAACAATCATGCGGCTTATCTGATGGTAAGTGACTACCACCGCCCATGAACAACCGCAACACCAGAAGAATTGCAGATGCGTTGCCGGCCTTTTAAAAAGGAGTAGGGTCTTTTCTTGAAGATCCCTAAGTCGTATCGGTTGTAATACGGTCGCGTATAGACACCTTTGCGGTATGTACGCTTCCCGTTTTCAGGAAGTTTCCGTTTTACAGGTACGTTTTCAGTGTTGAATGACGCTCAAAATTCTTCACTCAACTATACGCGTCACTAAATCGGATGAGTATAAATACTGTGGTTGATTCATTGCTTGTATCGAAGCAACCATGTTAGTAGGTATGAATTGGGGCTTCTGCGTTACTTGCTCCCGCATCGCTCGAGCTACATGCCGCTGAAGACCCCAATTCTCTCCAGTAGAGGTGCAAAATTTTTAGTTTTACAAAATTAACGTCTACATACTCACAGTTCTATCCTGCGGGAACAAGTGTACTTCCACTTCCAGTTGAGTTATTGAGCATTATATTCAGAGCGTTTGCGAGATACTGATGGTATTGCCGCATCTATATGATTAATTTCTAATAATACAACTTGTTTAGCCTAATTTTATTGTGGTAAGTGCTAATAAACGTTTTAAGCTATTGCATAGCTTTTATCGAGGGTTTTTGAGTGCAGCGACTGAATCACGAAATTCTGTAATGAAAAAAAAGCCTAAGACCCGAAAACCTAACATCGTAAATGCATTACAATAAAGATATTAATTAATTTGC
The DNA here is from genome assembly GCA_963668995.1 of Parnassius mnemosyne. Classification (NCBI taxonomy): domain Eukaryota; kingdom Metazoa; phylum Arthropoda; class Insecta; order Lepidoptera; family Papilionidae; genus Parnassius; species Parnassius mnemosyne. The sequence goes on from CAVLGL010000115.1 coordinate 18,762,188, forward strand.
AGCCATCCTCTAACTAAATACAATGATGTGTCTTACCTGGATTGAAGAGCGCTTCCCACCCTCCCTCAATTGTTTCATTATTGTTTTATTCTCATAGCGAGTGCACGTTGATTACAACGCTCGTCAAATATCATCTAAATTGGTGAGCTTAATCATTTTTTTTACTATTTAGAAATTCAGCCGCCATTACCTTTTTTTTGAATTCATACTTGTTTTTGTTAATTGCAGATTATGACCAACACTGAGGAACACAATGATTGTAATCCTATCACTAATCCGTATTACTATGCACATGATGTGGATAAATTTACACTAAATTATTACAACCGAAAGGAGCAGCTTCACGATTTACCACCAAATAGAATAGCTATTAATGAAGAGCGGCAATCGAAATCAAAGAAAGTTACAGGAAGAGAAACCGTTCTCAAGAATCATCATCATCATCATACATTATCCGCCGAGATAAAGATAAACGAAATAATCGTCTGATTAAAATGAGCATTTGCGACTTTAAAGAGCAAGAAGAAAATGTCATCCACGATCTTAGTGCTAACATAAGTGTTCAATATGTTGTGGATTCAATGTATGATGAAGTGTTAGATGCTACAAATTGTCTTATAAAAAAATAGGTGAAAAATTATGTGAGAACTAGCAATTTAAGTAATGTAGCATGTAAACTATAATAAAAGTTATACATTGAATTTTATTGTTGTTTTATTAAGTGTCATAATTAATCAATTGTGTAGAGGAAAACGAAAAGACATTTATTGTTACAACGAATGTATTTATTAAAACTAATTATTTCGATATTCGATTTTATCTGAATTTGAATTTAAATGATTTAGTTTTTATTTCGATTTTAACTGAAAGCAACAACACATAGATAAGTAACACTGATTAAACTATTAAACTCAGTTTATTATAATAAAATATTTTTCAGATTTAGAATTTCTTTATTTTATTATTTTATTTATGGTTTATTATTTCGATTTTCGATTTTATCTGAATTTGAATTTATTATTTCGATATTCGATTTTATCTGAATTTGAATTTAAATGTTTTCGTTTTTATTTCGATTTTAACTGAAAGTAAACAACACATATATAAGTAACACTGATTAAAGTATTAAACTAGCCCTTAGTTAGATACAAAACTGAACAAACGTTGTGATAATCTTCTTTGATGCATAATACCAACTGAGTAACAGCCTTCCACGTTGGGGTTTCCTCATCGACAGCTGATTTAAAGCTGATCAGAGAGTGCTGCCAGCGGTCGGTTGATGGAATAGCCTCCAGCTCACGGAAGTTAGAGAAGCACACTTCAATGTAATATTCTTCTCGCTTCGAAGGCTCACTCCGGTGCATATATCCCGAACCTGTTCGGAATTATAAGTAGCTTTTTAAAATCCCCTCTCGGATAAGTTCAGAATCTTCATCCTGGAAACAATAAAAATACTATTTAAACAAAAGCATACTGATAAGCAATGAACAATATTTATATTCCCTCCTACTCCGCATAAATATACGACGCTCATAACATGACTTAGTAGTCTAATTCACTAACAATTGTATCAATCGCATCGATCGTCTAAGAATATAATTAAATACGTTTTCATAAAAAAAATTTACCTATGACTGATATTTTATTCACAACATCCAATCAAATAGAAACTTTTCATCATGTGAATGGTAACTCAAACTATATATGAAAAACGTATAAAGCGAAACATAATATAACTTTACTCTAACATAATATAACAAATTAATTATTATTCTAATGTGTTTAATGAGTGAGGAGACTAAGTGTTACGTACATACTTGATGTCTTGATGATGATGTCGAACACTTCCAAGTCTAGTAGACTGTGGAAAACACAATGCAACTAATTGTGGTTAAGCACCTCCCGACATCATATTTTATACCCTCAATTATAACACTATTCCCACTTGGAAGTATTTTAGTTTGACGTATTTTAAAAGAAGAAATATTTCATTTGGTACCATTAGCATTGACCCGCATTAATGTTATTTTTAAGGAATATTTTTGTTTATAAAAATAAATCAACGTTTGCATCGTCAGCTGGAACATCAACGGCGCCAACCAGTCGCTGTAATAAGACACGGCAGTATTTTACAGGTAAAGGAGTGTATTTCATAATAATATGGAAATGGGTCAGCATATAGCGCTGACGTGTAAATCCAATACACTGTAACTCGAGTTACAGTGTTTTGCCTTAATAGCGCTCATTTGATTATTTAGAAGTAGTTACATATCCCTATATTAAAATTTTTACATTTTATAGTATGTAGAAGGAGATATGGGCACATACAAAACACTGTATTTTAGTTACATTTATAGTTTATTATGGCATAACACTGTGATTGAAGTTACAATGTTTTGGCTGAATAAGTTTACGTGAAATTAGTTAAAACTCAGAGATACAGTGTTTTGGATAACCAAACAAACTGGAGACGTCGCGCGCGTCGACATCGACATGTGTCTACACGTAGTAGGTGTACTATGCGCGGGGGGGTGGAGGGCGAGAGTGCAACGGTTAGTGGTCGTTAGTCATTGTTTTTGCTTGGACGCGCGGACGGTATTTAAATCGACAGCGCGTACGTTGCGTTTTGTTTACGTTTGTTTTGATAAGTTTGTTTTACTGTGTAAGAACAATAATAATGAATGGACACCGTAATAGACTATTAGTAAAATTGTCACAAAGCAATATACAACATCACAACAACTCATTATGTATCACAATGGCTTCAGAGCTTAACAATGTGTTAGATGAAAAAGAGAATATCAACGGCAGTAATAAGGAACGTCCTGGTATCAATCCATCATACGATTGTGATAACATTGAAGTTGATTGTTCCACGTATATATTTAATTCACGTAATATAAGTCCCTTGATACCCCTTAGTGAATCTCAGATAAATAAACGTATTGTTGACAATCTCGGCGACGACGTCAACTACGCGGAGTTGTTACCAGTACCAGCTTCTAGTTCCATTCAAGAGTTATATGAGGAATTAAGTAGCCAAACCTGCCAAGAGAGTTCATCATTGCTAGAGGAAAATTCTAATAATGGACCAATAATTAATATGGACACGGTTTCCTCTGCTACTTCTAACGCAGAGTTCCCCGACATGTCAAGTGCTGTACTGCCATCTGAAACGCCAGAAAAATCTAATTCTCTACCTGCCAAAAGAAGTCGAGATCCTAAAGTTATTTTGGCAAATCAAAGAAAAAAGCATCCCATGAGACCTCCTTGCCGAAACTGCAAAAAAAATTGTTCCGTTAAAATCTCGGAAACGGACAGAGAGATCATTCACAATCAGTTCTGGAGTATGGATAGACAGAGACGACGGGATTTCTTGTCAAGGCAGGTGCACAAAATGCCCACGGCAAGTAAAACTGCTGGCCCGAAATCAAGGAGATACAATACATTAACGTGGTCTCTTAATGAGTTCAAAATTTGCAAAACATTTTTTTTAAATACCTTAGGATTTAGCAACGATGAAGCAGTCCAGGCTGTTCTAAAGCAAAACCACTTGACTCAAAATAAAAATCCGAAAATTAGTGCTCCTCCTGACCCTAGAGGTCATCACACACCTTATAATGCTTACCCTACGGAGTACGAAGACGAAATGAAAAATTTTATATTAAAATATAAGCCTATGCCATCACACTATAACATAAATCATGCGCCAAACAGAAGATATCTTCCAGTAGGTGTGAATTTTACAGCAATTTACAAAGAATTTCAACTATACTGCAGCAGCTTACAGAAAAATTTAAAAGTTTGTAGTTGGGCACATTTTCACCATATTATAAAACATCTTAATCTTTCTACAGCAGAACCAGCTCAAGATATTTGTACAAAATGTAGAAATCATGAGTTAAAACATAAAATATTACTTCTACCGTGTAATTGTAATGACTGTATAGACTTAGGCAAACATCTTGAAAACAAAAGAGATTCAAGAAGAGATTTGAAATCAATATCAGAAAGGTGTGAAAATTCTGAAGGGCGAGACATGCTTTATACTGTAGATATGCAAAAAGCTATTTGTATGCCTCTGTTGACTACAAAAGAATACTTTTTCTCAAGAAAACTTGTACTTTTCAACGAATCTTTTGTGCCCCCAGGAAAAAACAAACAAGCTGTCTGTGCAGTTTGGCATGAGGGAGAAAGTGGTAGAAAAGCTCATAATATTGCTTCTACATACACTCATTTTCTCAGAAAATATTGCAGAGACCTAAAGTCTATAACATTTTTTTTAGATAACTGTAATGCGCAAAACAAAAACAAGATACTTTTGTCTGCTTTGATAAGAGTAATTAATGATAAAATGACAAATTTAGACAAAATTACTCTGGAATACTTTGAGCCAGGACACACTTTTATGGCCGCTGATACTGTACATGCTGCAATTACAAAGAAATTGAAATCTAAGGGTCAAGTCTACGATATAGATGATTTTATATTCAATATCAAAAGTTCACGAAAAAACATGCAAGTCGATTTATTAAGTCACAAACAAATGATCATATTCAGTAATGATTCCAAAGCAGCATTCCCCAAAGGGTATAATATACATAACCTGAAAGTCATAGAATTCAGAAGAAATGAATTAACAATATTTGTCATGAATGATTATAACGCAGATTTTAATGAGATATCTTTTTTGAAAAAGAAAATAGAACTTGAATTGTCGAAAAAAATTAGAAAGGGTGTAACTGATCTTTTGGAAGGGATACCTAAAGAGACTGAACCTAGAGGTATTAGCGAGACAAAAAAAAGAGAATTATTAGCACTGTGCAAATCAATGCCTCAAACAAGGACATTTTTTTATGAAAATCTTGTTGTCTCGGAATCACCCGATCTTGACGTACACATTGACACAGATTTAATATAGTAAGTAAACCTAAGACCTCAAAGTAATTCAAAGACTGATTATATCAATAAAACATGGATCTCATCATTAAATTGTTCCATATTTTATATGCGTTGTTAGTTTTATAATGACTTTATTAACTTTAAGTTTATTTTTGTTTGCTTCAGTTGTTTTAATTAAGATTTGATTCGAAGAGATAATGATGATAAAGATGAATGAGTTGACCTTTTATTAATTTCGTATTTTTGTTTTATTTCATTAAATATTTGCTTAATATTTTAATCTTTCGTGTTATTGTGACTTGATTGATATTTTTAAATTGTTTCATTGATTAATTTTAATTATAGTTATTTGATTTAAAAAGATTTCATTACTTGAGCATTTAATTTTTATTGTTTTTATTTTAATATTTTTTTTTGTAAATTGAGTTTTATTGTCTTTGACCTAAACAAAATTGAACATGCAAAATACACAATGTTATTGCAAACTGTAGTTAGTATTGTTAATGTTCTTTCGGAAGCCTTATTATAGCCTGTTATTGTTAAAGTAATACACTGTATTTGAAAATACAGTATTTTTGTATGATCCATTAGCTGTGTTCTCATAAAACCAATACACTGTAACAAATTATACAGTGTTTTGCTCAAACAATCTGGAACATTTCTTTAAGTTTTATAGAGATAATACACGTTTACTTAGTTAATTCTAACTGTATGGATTGAATTGTTGTAAAATGTACATGGCTAGATAAAACGTAAAAATACCTTTAATTTAGTACCTATTATATAATATAATGTTATTATAATATTACTAAAACATACCAAAAACCAAAAAAAGTTTTAAAAGCCCTTTTCACGAAATGGGTATTTCCGAGATACAGTGTTTTGGATTCACACGTCAGCCGCAGCGGTCGATGTACTTGTTAAATTTAGATCCATTATAAATATATCTTTGTTTAAAATTAATGCTTTTTGAAGAAAAAATCTAACAATTTTCAATCTTAAACTGAATTTTATACTATTCGTAATATCTCCAGACAGAATATAGTCTGGAATAACACACAGGCGTTTGTTGTAAAAGCGTATATATTTACTAATTCTATAAAGTCTAAAATCTGGTATTACAAGCTTATGTTTGTTCCTAGTGTTTGAAAATGAACATATTTTTTTCTTATGAAAGTTATTTATGTTTTTATGTACATACATTACATTTTTATAAATATATTTCGATGCTAAGTTAATATGTTTATTTCCTTAAATTTGTCTCTAAGGGACTCTTTGAAATTTAAGTTATAAATCATCCGTGTGCCTATCTTTTACAAACAAATATGACTTCAATGTCTGTCGCATTATCCCATAGTAAGATTCCATAAGACATTACGCTATGAAAGTAACTACATGCTTATCTTATTAATTAATAACATAAACATTAAAGTGTATGTTAGATTGTTTTTTATGTTTGTTACTCAATTATAATAGAATGCCTGAACCGCTAACGCTCGCTAGTTACACATAGAAAAAAGAAGAAAAAAAAAGGTCTCCAACAGTATATACGAATGTTTTCATGTGTTCATGCACCCTAATCTTTATACTGGATGAGAATCGAACCGCAGCCATCAGGCTTTGTAGCTCACTTATAGTACAAACCGCCAGATAATTTACGATCACCCACCATTGGTTAAATAAACTCATTTAATATAGAAACTTGCAAGCATGTAGGCACTAATTTGGTTAGACTAAAAATTTTGGACCTATACTTGAGAGAACTATGGTTTTCAGTGGGCACATAGCTTGAGCAAAGAAAGAGTGAGTGAATGCTTTTACGTGGTAGAGCCATGCTGCAGCTATATTAGTAGTATAGTTGTAGCACAAATGGGTCGGCTCGACCGGGGAAGGACCATGCTCTCACAGGATACCAGCGTAAAATAGCAGCTTAACGCTGCCGTGTTTCGTATGATGAGTGTAGAGAACCGGAGACCCTTTTTACTGGAAAAGAGGCATTCCATCTTAGTCCTCAAGGGTGAAAACGCATCTGCATTTTGATTTACAAACAAGGATAGATGTAGATGTCTATGGACCACAGCAACCACTTACCATCAGGTGGACTGTGTGCTCGTTTATCACCCTATCCTATAAAAAAAATGCTTTTGAACTAAAGCTGATGATTAAGTTAATCTTTAGCAATTTTTTTAAGTTTTAAATTATTAACACGATTGAAATAACGTTAGTTCATTAAAACCTATCAGCCAATACGGACAAGTTAACAAACCTGTTATGAAATTTCTCAAATAAAAAGAATCGCTTAAATTAGAATGTATCTCTCCTGCACCATAAAATGAGGTTAAACTTCATAGGAGCTTATTGCCAAATACGATACGTATTATTGTATGCGGTCTATCGAATTGTGGAAAAACTAACTTAATTAAGAACTTAACTTAAGAATGGACCACGTTTTCGCAAACTTTATGTATGGGGGGGGGGGATTTGGCACCTTAGATCGGACCGTTACAGTGGCAGTGCCACTCTTGAGGACATGCGACACGGCGGATGAATCCGTTCGTAGGTTTGTTCCTCCCTCTACGGTTGCCGTGGTGCCTCGTATAGGGGTGTTAGAATTGCCTTTTTTTGGTAGTTTACTTAGACATTCCGGGCATTTCCATTGTTCTTTTTTTCGCTCCATTTGACGAAAGTTCTTTGGGCTGATGTTTGCACAATCCAGATCGTATATCCCCTTGCATTGCATACATTGCAGAGAGTCTTTATTTGTTATAGAGTTTTTGCAGCCCGCACAATTTTGAGAGTTATTCATTTTACCAGTTTTTATTATATATATTTAGCACACATTTCAAAATTGTAGGGACTAGCGGGTTATCTAACTCTTTTATAGCAGCACTGTTAGTCCACATTACCGATAATAATTATAATGACCTTTATAATTTTTTCCCACATTCCAATTTATTTTTTTCAAACATATTTTTTCCACAAAACAAAGAGCATGGGAGACGAGTCCTAACTAGGATACCATGTGCTATGGATCTCCCGGCTCCTGTTTTAGGATGATCAACTTGAACTTGAACTGTAAGCGGGGAAATCCCCTTTATTAAAGTTTTCGCTCATGGTTTTAGCAACGCATTTTGCTTTATCCAGTTTCAGTCAGTTGTTTAGAGCACAGCTAAGTTAAAAGTTACTTAGAAGTTACAACACAAAGAAACTGTGTAGCAACCGCAATCAGATGCTGATATCTGAAACTAAGTTACGAAATACATTGCACTTTAAAACAATTAATGACATTTTAATTGTTCGTACAGTACTAACTACTGTTGACAGCAATTGTCATAATTATAAGTCGATGTCCTGCGAAGTATTGATACATCAAAAAATATTGCCAGAAAAAAACTTAATGTTGTTTTCTTTATTATGATTATATTTTCTTGAATTATAAATTATAATTATAAACACAAACTTTGTTTGTTGCTAATTTAGCGCGAAATCTAGGTCTTTTTTAAAGCACTGTTTTCATGAAATCTAGCGCTTTTTGTGTTGTCCTAGCGCTGAATGAATTTTTGATCTGGCAGCACTGCCCAAAATCCCTCAATTAAGAAATAACTTTCCTTTCACTTTTAAGCGCGTTCAGTTCCCAGTCACAGTCAGCGTGTGTTATGCGATGACCGTAAATAAAGCGCAAGTTCAAACTTTACGCATTGTAGGAGTGCACCTCAGTAGTGACTGTTTTGCACATGGCCAACTCTATGTTGCTTTTTCCCGCGTTAGTAGTCCCCATAACCTTCTTGTGTACACCCCGGCTAAGCCTACTTCTAACGTCGTTTACACAGAAGCTTTATCATAAACGACTTGTAGTTTTGATGATAATGATTTATTTTGTTACCACTTATTGATACAGTAATGATATAAATCGTTTAATATTCTCTTACCTAAACGACAAATTCTTTATGTAAAACCTATATACGCGAGCTACGCTGCTGGCACAGCTAGTTTATAATATACAAACACTTTGAGATACAGCTTAACAATAAAAACATTTCAGTGAACATGCGTCTGAACTAGATAACTTAATATCTGTGTTTCAGACAGCAGCGCTCCTCCCTTTAAGATTACACTTTTTACTGTATACAAAACAGATCACTAATCAATTAGTAATTCAAAGTTGTAGAGTGCAGTTAAGCCTCCTTGTGTGAAGTATGACAGTGTGTTTTTTTTTATCGGATAAGGGTGTCAAACGAGCACACAGTCCACTTGATGGTAAGTGGTTGCTGTGGCCCATAGACATCTACATCTATCCTCTATTACAAATAAAAATGTAGATGCGTTGTCACCCGTGAGGACTAAGATGGAATGCCTCATTTCCAGTAAAAAGGGCCTCCGGCCACCTGCACTCACCAAGCGAAACGCAGAGGTAAACCTCTACTTCACGCTGGTTTTCTGTGAGGTCGTGGTACCACCCCGGTTCAAGCCGGCCCATCCGTGCGACAGCAAAAGCTGCCGCGTGGCTCCACCACTGTTAAAATGTGTAGGAGGTTGCGTATAAGATTTAACGAGGTACATTAATTGTTCAGTTTCATTAAAGTTCAGTTTATGAATATATTCAAATAGTTTGTACGAGTTCGAGCCATGCTGCAGCTATATTAGTAGTATAGTTGTAGCACGAATGGGTCGGCACGACTGGGGTAGAACCGCGCTCTCACAGAGTACCAGCTATTTTACGCTAGTGCTTAACACTGCTGGTTTCGTATGGTGCGTGTAGTGAACCGGAGACCCTTTTTACTGGAAAAAAGGCATTCCATCTTAGTCTTCACGGGTGACAATGCATCTGTATTTTGTTTCTTTATTAAGGATATATATAGATGTCTATGGGTCACAGTATCCACTTACCATCAGGTGGACTGTGTGCTCGTTTATCACCCTACCCTAGAAAAAAAATGCTTTTGAACTAAAGCTGATGATTAAGTTAATCTTCAGCAATTTTTACAAGTTTTAAATTATTAACACGATTGAAATAACGTTAGTTCATTAAAACCTATCAGCCAATACGGACAAGTTAACAAACCTGTTATGAAATTTCTCAAATTAAAAGAATCACTTAAATTAGAATGTATCTCTCCTGCACCATAAAATGAGGTTAAACTTCATAGGAGCTTATTGCCAAATACGATACGTATTATTGTATGCGGTCTATCGAATTGTGGAAAAACTAACTTAGTTATCTTCTTAATGTTACATCAGAATGGACCACGTTTTCGCAACCTTTATGTATATTCAAAGTCTTTATACTCGTATCAACCTAAATACTTATTTTTTAAAAATTAATGCAGAATGTGGAAGGTATATCTTATTACAAGTTTAATCATAATAGTGAAATTTTGAGTCCACACGAAGCTTCACCTAACTCAATTATAATATTTGACGATGTAGCTTGTGAAAATCAGGACAACATACGCGATTATTTCGCCATGGGTCGACATAAGAACATTGACTGTTTTTATATTATTCAAACGTATACTAAGATACCTAAGCAACTAGTTAGAGATAACGCTAACTTGATCATATTGTTTAAACAAGATGACGTAAATCTGAGACACATTTATGAGGAACATGTAGGGTCTGACATGACATGGTCTCAGTTCCGGGAAATGTGTTCAACTGTGTGGAGTAAACCTTTCAATTATATTGTTATAAATAAAGTCTGTGTACGAAATAAAGGCTGCTACAGAATAAAGTTTGATACATTCATAATTACCTAATTAACATACACAACATAATTACATAAATACATAACATAATTTTAGACCAACGGTTAAATAGCTTCTATGTCACAAAGCAATCAGTTTCTGCTGGGTAGTCAAACATAATACAATTCCTTTACAATGGAGCGAGACCTCAAGAAACAAATTGTAAAATCTGCTGCAGCTTTAAAAAGAAAGGTAGAAATGATAAAAGATGCAAAAAATACAAACAATCTGGCTTTGGAAACAATATTTAAGCATATCGTTAATCCACTTAATACGCTTACCATAAAAACTGAAGAAAAGCAGCATTTAAATGAAGATACAGACCAAACTTACCTTATTAAAAAACCTAAGTACAGCACAAGTGAGTCATCGATTTCTTCAAGTGATGTGTTTGAAGATCCTGTTAATAATGAAGAAAACTCAGAAAACAATGTTTATACAACATCTCACAAAACCCTCACTAACTCGCTTCCTGCTGATGATAATGATGTGAATGAAATTTCGTTTAAATCACATCAATCAAGTATTGCAAATGATTCATTATCATGGACTATGTCATCTGAATTACTAAAAGATGTGCCTTATGGTGTCAGAAATGAACGTGGGAAACTAATGCTCGGCACATTTCGTGTATATGATGATGATCACATCTTAAAAATTGGAAATCATAGTTTGAAAAAAACTCCAGGTTTAAAAGAGTTATTGTTTAAAAAGCTACCAAATTTAGATATTGTGACACAGGAAGACTTACAAAATTATAAATTGTTACTTTTGCATACTAATGCACACAAACGTAATTATGATCCATCAAAACCGATTAACAGTAACAAAGGATTTAAATATATGCAAGTGATCAAACCATTGTTTAATCACACGAGAAATCATAAAAGTAGCGCACAAAGTCTTTCAAAGAGATTGAGAGAGAGAAGAAAGAGTTGATATTTTAAAAGAAGTTAAAAAAGATACTGATTTGGTTTACAGGAACGATCCAAACGAGTTAGTGAAACGATTAAAATTTCTACTTGATCATGGGCAATAATCGAAGAATTGCATGAAACTAGCATCATAAAGGACCTTAAATATATTAAGCTGCCTACAGGGCGACTACGCAGTACCATTTAATTACAGAAGTCGATAAGATGGCTATGAATATAGACAAATTTGGTCATCATGTTCATAAGCGTTTACGACTATCTGAATGCTCTGATATTCTCATTGACGCTTTAGTAAGAACAGACGCAGGTTATTTTGATTTGAAATCTATAAGATTAAAAGGACTGCAAACTCCTGAAAAAGAGGATGAGGCTGTGAATATAGAATATGTGGATAACTGTGTTCAAGAACTTAAAAATGAAATGAAAACAATTCACAATAATGTCAAAAAGTACCTTAACAATTTAGAAAAATTAACTACTAACAATTTCAGGACAATGTATTACACTAAAAAGGTAATCGACCTCATGATTGCATCAAAACCTGCCCAAAATGAGTAAACAAGATATAGTCAATGAGCTTCACAAAGCAGCTAGAAGAAATTTTTCTCGTCAACATACGATTTTTAAAGGAATAGATGGTTTATGGCAAGCTGACCTGATTGATTTTCAAAAATATTCAGAGTTTAATAAAGGATATAAATATGTTCTAGTAGTAATCGATGCTCTAGCAAAATACGTATGGGTTAGCCTATTGAAAACGAAACATAAAAGTTGTGTCAAATATGCGATACAGAGTTTATTATCTGAATCAAGACGAAAACGTAAAAATTTACAAACAGATCTTGGTACAGAGTTTTATAACGATTCTTTTAAGAATTTAATGAAAAATTATAATATAAATCATTATTCCACGTACTCCGTTAAAAAGGCCTCCATTGTAGAACGAGTAATAAGAACTATAAAAACTCACCTTTACAAAATATTCAGTCTATGCGGACGATATCAATGGTTCAAAAATAATTTAGATTTTGTTGTAAAGTGGTATAATAATACTTTACATCGCATTACAAAATTCAAGCCTATCAACGTTACTGATTCAAATGAGATTTTAGTTATGTTAAACATCAAGAAGTCTCAAAAGCCTAAGATACGTCAAGGACCGGCGTTTCACGTTGACGATTACGTTCGTATAAGCAAATACAAAGGAGATTTTTACAAAGGTTATACCCCTAGTTGGTTAAAGTCAAGCAAACCAATCCTCAAACCTATCAAATGGAAGACAAACACAATCAAAAAACTAAATTTCCAGATCTTTATCTTATTGAAAAAGTCATTAAAAGAAAAGGAAATAAGCTTTTAGTAAAATGGTTAGGTTTGAGTGATGAAGAAAATAGTTGGGTGGATAAAAGTGAATTAGTGGTTTAGGTATATAAATAACGTATTATAACTTAACAATCTCATTCTATACTTATCGATGAAGGTAGGCAGTGGTATAATTAATAAAGTAATAGACAATTTACCGTTTGAGTTACATTTACCCGGCTATCAATTTTACGGCCCCTGAACGAAACTTCAAAAACGGTTACTCAAAGGCGATCGTGGGATAAACAAATTGGATGAAGCGTGCATGCTCCATGATATTGTTTACACTAACAAAGATTCGGGCGCTCGACAAAAAGTGGATTTAAAACTTTTGAAAATGGCTAAGAGGAGGTTGAAATCAGAAGATGCTAGGAAAGGAGAAAAAATTGCCTCATAGCTAGTCAAAAATGCGATGAAAGCGAAAATCCGGGCGGTGAGCAGTATAAAAGCATTTAAGAAGGGGATAAAAAATACAGTCTCAGTTGAAAAAACTAAAAACCAAAGACAGTCCCTCGGCTATAAAATATGCCTATGTAGCTGCAAAGAAAATATTTAGTAATAAAAAAGGAATAAGTTTACCCCGTTGTATTCCTCTTCCAAAGTGTGGACGGTTTTTACCACTTATTCCCATATTTGCAGGATTGTCAGCTTTAGGATCATTAGCCGGTGGAGCAGCGGGTATAGCAAAAGCTGTTAATGATTCAAAAGCAGCACAAAAGAGTCTTCAGGAATCTGAAAGACACAACAGAATAATGGAAGCCGTTGCTCTAGGAAAAGGATTATATATTAAACCTCATAAACAAGGAGCAGGTTTATATCTTAACCTCTCAAAAAACTAATTAAACGGCTACCCAGACGGGCGCTCACTAATCTCGACATATTAGAACATGCAAGTGACATTCCATACTTTCAGGGCGTTTTCATGAGAAATAAATTACCTTTGAAACCGAGAAAGAAAGAATGTGGAATACTGAATTTGGATAGCTACAGAAATCCTGGAACGCATTGGGTAGCCTTTGTAAAGCACAATAAATACGTAGAATATTATGATAGTTTTGGTAATTTAAAGCCCCCGTTAGAATTAGTTAAATACATGCATAACTTACCTATTAACTATAATTATGCGCGACATCAAGAGTTTGGTGCTACAAACTGTGGACATCTTTGTCTAAAATTTTTAAGGAATTATTGGAAAAAGCATTTATATAGTGTATGAAATAAATAAACGTATTAGTAAAAAAATGTCTTTCACTGTGTCTATAACTGGGACAGGAGCCTCTTTATCAACGACCTATTCACCAACAATAGAACTACGAGGAGACTACGAATGTGGCCTTTTGTATTTTATTTCATTTTTTAATTCTATTCCCAATATAGATGAAAGAAACAATAAATTTTATTATGGTGAAAAAGAAATGATCGAAATTCCTGAAGGGTCTTACGAGCTTCTAGATATTTGTGATTATCTAAAAAATGATATTAAGAACGCTGTACTAAAACTAACTTGTCACAATAATACATTGAAAACAAATATTTTTGCTCTGAAGATGTGCACTTTAATAGAACCGAATCACTGGGTAAAATTTTAGGCTTTGGTATGGAAACAATAAAAGCAAATATAAGTACTGAATCAAAGTATCCTGTCAGTATTCTATCGACATATAATTTATGAATTCGCACCTAATGTACCACCTGGTTATCGAATAATTGAAATACCTAGAAACTTGATTTATTTTCCTGTTAACCAAAGTTCTATAAATGCTATCAATATAAAGTTATTGAACGCTGAGAATAAAGAGATAAATTTACGAGGTGAAGAAGTACAACTGTATTTACATTTGAGAAAAAAAATATGATAAATTTCAATAAAAGCCCGTCTACTTCGTGTATCCAAGCCAGTATTAAAAGAACATCTCATAAAATCACACCTCTTCAGCTAAAACAAAAGCTTACCAAGTCTAACAAAGAATTTCTTAAGCTAGTTGGCTTGATAAAATTAATATTTTAAACGTATCTCAACAAACATCATACGATAACAGCATTGAAAGTTTTGAGTATCATTCATACAAAACATATGTAACTAGTTTTAAGAAGAATGACGAAATACGTATTCCTATTAATTAACAAGACCTGTACGTACTACCTTCACTCAGTAGTTTATATATCGAGGGAAAGGTGAACGTTTATAACAGCACCACAAAAGAAAAGGTATCAAACGTACATTTTGTCAATAATCCCGTGCTATTTCTTTTTCAAGACATACGATATGAATTTAATGGAGTAGAAATAGATAAAATTAAGAATGCTGGTGTCACTACTACAATAAAACCTTATCGATCCTTAAATGAAAATGAATCCAAATGTGCTCGATTTTGGGGCTGGTCAACTGGCGGAACAAGCAATACTAGTGGTGGAGCGTTTTCCGCGTCTATACCATTGAACAAGATATTAGGCTTTGCAGAAGATTATGAAAAAATTATAATTAATTGTAAACATGACTTAGTGTTATTACGAATCAATACAAACCTAATGCGATCAAATTAAATACAGGTGAAGTTGTAGAAGATATTATAATAAATAAAATTGTTTGGCGAGTTCCGCACATCAAAGTATCAGATCGTGAAAGAATCAGCCTATTAAAACATTTAGAGAAAGATAGAGCTATTCCATTGGCATTCCGTTCCTGGGACTTATATGAATATCCATTGCTACCCAAAACACGTAAACATACTTGGTCTATAAAAACTTCATCGCAAATAGAGAAACCACGATTTGTGGTCATCGCCTTGCAAACCAACCGCAAACATAACGCGAAATTATCAATGGCAGAGTTTGATCAATGTCACGTACGAGATGTAAGAGTCTTTTTAAATTAATCATATTATCCGTATGAGGGGCTGAATGTCAGTTTTTTAGAAGATAAGTTTACTTTATTATACGATCAGTATGCGAGATTTCAACAGTCGTATCATGGACGCCGGTCAGAGCCATTGATGGGTTTAAAGGAGTTCAGAGACGTGGCTCCATTATTTGTAATTGATTGTTCAAGACAACACGAAACTTTAAAAGGTTCGATCGATGTGAGATTTGAAATCGAAACAGACCAAGAAATACCAGATCAGACAACCGCTTATTGCTTGATATTAAACGACTGTATATTCGAATACAAACCACTGAGTAATATCGTTAAGAAAATATCATGAATAGCAATACAATAATCGTCGATCTTCAAGGCTTCAAAAATAGCAAAAATAAATTTATAGTAAAGGAGTTTGCTATAGCCACTCTAGAGTACACCAATATATTCCTAATTAAACCTCCTTACCCATTCACTTCACTATCTCCTGAAGAGAAAAAACAAATTGGCTGGATTGAAGAGCGCCGAGGGTATCGATGGAGTGAGGGCTCTATTGATTATAGAGAGTTTCACAGAATTATAAAGACATATTTTAAAGATAAAAAGATTTTTTGTGAAAAAATTAAAAGGGGGAAAATATTACTATCATAGATATAAGTTGCTTAGAAGCTCCCAATTTAAATACTCTTTGTGAACTTTATTGTAAAGATACTTTACTGTATAACTGTTTTACTCATAAGAAAATATGTGCGTTAAAAATGTTTTATGTATTAAGAAATGGTGTTTTGAATACAAAATGATTGTTTGATTTCCAGTAAATTATATGTAAATAAACACTTCATCTTTTAATTTAAACTACCTTTGTGTTCGAGAAGTAGAAAAAAAAATAGTTTCAGACCGTTACCAATTAGGTAAGTACTTATTAAAGTAACTATTTTATTGTACCACCTTGTATTTTTAACGATGAAATAGATTAGCCTTCATATTTTGTTGTTATATTATTGAACCATTTGTATTTGAGATTCCGAATGAAACGGTATTAGAAATGTAGCAAAGATAAAAAAAAGCGGATCGAGAATAAGACTAAAAATTTAGACCTCTAATGGAGAGAATTGGGGCCTTCAGCGGCATGTAGCTCGAGCAAAGCGAGAGCAAGTGACGCAGAAGCCCCAATTCACACCTACTCATGTTCGTTACGCAACTTGCAAAAGAGCCGATGTTTCGGCCATCTTGTGCCAGTCTTGGCATACGCTTCACATTCTCGATCTCAGCTAGAATGAGCATCTGAACCCTAACGAATCTTCTTACGAGAGTGTTCATTATTTCATCTGGTTCACATAAAGTAAAGAACAATGATTTAAGCGCTTCCTTAGTGGTGCCTTTTAATGCCCTTCTAAGGCGTCCTACATTCTTCACACTTGAACACCGTTTTGAAAATTATCTATTCACCAGAGTCTCCATCGAAAACTGGTAAATCCTGGAGGAAATGAGGTGGGGAAGTCTTATCTTTACCCGCGATCTTCATTGCACTCACAATGTCGTTCGTCAATTCCGCTTCGTTCGCCTTTCTTGTAATCCCTGTCCTTATCCTGGTCCCTTCGACCCTCTCACTCTCTCAAGAAGGCAGAAGACCAGTCTTCTGCCTTCTTCATCTTGCAGGAAAGTGATTGTTGGCCTAGGGTCCCTACGGTCCCTACAGTCCCTACGATCCCTACAACCCCCTACCCCCTACAACCCTACAACCCCTCTACATCCCTATCCATCTTGGACAGGGCCTTCCGCGTGAATCGTCCATGGGTGGACTCGCGCAGGAATGGAATGGGGGAACGGTTGGATGCACTGTCCGTTAACGAATATGACGGAGCAGTCGAGCTGTGTATGTGCAGCCTCGCTCGAAAGGATCTTGTAAGGTCATCATCATCATTACAGCCCTTCACAAGTCCACTGCTGAACATAGGCCTCCCCCAAAGAATGCCACAAAGCACGGTCCTGAGCCACCTGCATCCATCGACTTCCTGCATGTCTTACCAGGTCGTCACTCCATCTCGTGGGGGGACGCCCTACACTTCGCCTACCGGTACGAGGCTGCCACTCGAGAACCTTTCTTCCCCATCGGTTGTCGGTTCTTCGAGCTATATGGCCGACCCACTGCCACTTCAGTTTACTAATCCGTTGGGCTATGTCGGTTATTCTGGTTCACTGCGGATATCCTCATTCCTAAGTTTATCACGCAGAGAAACTCCAAACATAGCCCTCTCCATAGCTCGCTGAGCGACCTTGAGCTTCCTCATACGGCCAGCAGTGAAGGACCACCTCTCAGTTCCGTAAGTCATCACTGGCAACACGCACTGGTTGTACAATTTCGTTTTAAGGTTTTGAGGTATGTCTGACGAGAAGATGTGTCGTAGCTTCCCGAACGCTGCCCAGCCGAGTTGAATCCGTCGATTGACCTCTCGGTCGAAGTTGGACTTACCTAGTCGGACTATTTGTCCCAGGTAAACATACTCGTCAACAACTTCGAGCTTAGTGTTCCCAACAACTACCGGCATAGGTGTGACATGGACATTAAACATGATCTTTGTTTTGTCCATGTTCATCTTAAGAACTATCCGTTGGGAAACACTATTGAGGTCATTGAGCATAGTGCTTAGGTCCTCCAGGGATTCTGCCATAAGGACTATATCGTCGGCAAATCGAAGGTGAGTGATGTACTCGCCATTGATGTTCATACCGTATCCTTTCCAGTCCAGAAGTTTGAAAACGTCTTCCAATGCAGCGGTGAAGAGTTTCGGGGATATGACGTCACCCTGTCTTACACCTCTCTGCAATTGGATAGGTTTCGTACTCTGGTTCTGTACTCGGATAGCCATCGTAGCCCTACTGTACAAGCACTTCAACACTTCGATATACCGACAGTCAACTTGGCACCGCTGAAGGGACTGCACCACCGCCCAAATTTCGACGGAATCAAAGGCTTTCTCATAGTCCACATACGCCAGACATAGTGGCAAATTGTACTCTTCGGACTTCTGTACAATTTGCCGAAGGGTATGTATGTGGTCTATGGTGCTAAAGCCCTTTCGGAAACCGGCTTGTTCGGGAGGCTGGAAGTCATCAAGTCTGCGCGCGAGACGATTCGTAATGACTCTCGAAAACAGCACGTAGACGCGGCTCAGAAGGGAAATGGGTCTGTAGTTCTTCAAGAGAGGGTTGTCACCTTTCTTGAAGAACAAGACCACCGCACTTCTGCTCCACGCCTCCGGTGTAATGCCACCATGGAGGACGGAATTAAAGAGCTTCTGAAGGACTTCAAGTACCGGTCTTCCACCCGCTTTCAGAAGCTCCGCTGTAATTCCATCCTCGCCTGGGGCCTTACCGTTTTTAAGGTGCTGGAGAGCCATTCTAATCTCGCTCAGACTGACGTCCGGGATATCTTCGGAATAGTGTCGGATGAGACTCGCTCTTGGATCGTTACTCACACTTGCGTGTGGCTCCAACGATGACGTGTACAGCTGCCCATAGAACCTCTCAATCTCACTCAAAATCTCAGGTGTCCCAGAAAGGATGCTGCCACATTCGGTCTTCAGCTTTGACAGGTGGCTCTTTCTGGCAGACAGATCTCTGGCAAAGACTTTGGAGCCTTGGTTCCGCTCGATCGCTTCTTCAATACGAGCTGTATTGAAGTTGCGTAAGTCCCGCCGCATGCATTTGGAGATCTGTCTGTTCAGATGCCTGTATGCTGTCAAGTCTGTTGAAGAATGTAGCTTCATCTCCCGTCTAACAGCCATGAGATTAAGAGTGTGATCGGAGAGTATTTGTGTTCTTCTGCGGCGGGTCTTGCAGAACTTAGCTCCGACCGCATGGACAGTTTCCACGAGCTTGTCATTCATATCGTCCACTTCATTGCAGTCTTCTAGGCACTGAAAACGGTTTTGTAACTCGAGCTGAAAGGTTTCGGGACTTTGGAACAGAGCACGATGGGGACGGAGCGTTAACTTCATTAGACGAGACCACTCCAACTTAACGTTTAGGTTCAGTGTGCCTCTAACCATTCGGTGATCGCTACCAGTTTTCACCCTCGCGATCACGGAGACATCACTGAACAGTTGTCGTCTGGTCGTCATAATGAAGTCAATCTCATTTTTGTCGAACCGTCGGGGCTCGACCAGGTCCACTTCCTGTGAGGCCGCTTCTGGAAGAAAGAGTTCATCATAAAGAGTTCCTCTTTCTCCATGAAGTCGGCCAGCTGCTGGCCCCTTGGGTTCCGTTGCCCTATTCCAAATTTCCCTACTTTCAGCTCACCGTTCTATCTTGTAAGGTGTTATGCCCAAACTCCGAACTTGGAGAGAGCAGCTGTCATGTAAACATTGTGCTCCCGTATTAAAAATCCTTTAAATAGTTTAATGAACTGTATACACTCAAATTTATCAAAAAAAGTGAAGAAAACGGTGCAATACGTGTGTGAAAATGTTGTCATAACATATTTTCTACTTGGAACTATGCAAATATAACTTATAAAAGTGGACAAAATTTTGTGACTAAACATTTCTGTGTGTGATATTAAAACTTATTGAAAATATATACACGACTATTTAGTGAAGAAAGGTGTGATACACGACGATATAAAAGAAAGAAAAAACTATAAGTTAGGTATAGATAATTTAAGTGCTTTTCAAAATTGGCTCACAAAAACGTTCGTTTTTTATTTGAAATGGTGCGTCTGCAACGGCATCTTGCGTCAGCTCCTTAAAACCAATCTACATCTCCAGTATTGTTATCAACCACTAATCTGTGTTGCTGAGCTAAATTTTTCTTAATAAATATTGAGTACAGAGACATCTATTGACTCACATGAAACAGTAACTCACGTCACATCTTATGGCCAGAATATAAGTGCCAATTTAATCTCTTTTAAACAAATCCGTTTGGCCTTACGGTGTGATTGCCCGCCTAAGAATCTTATAGACTCGGGTTCGTATCATACTAGTCCATATTCTTTTTAATAGTTTAATTGTATACGCATAATGAATTTCTTGGAGAATATAACGTTCCGGCGCACCCGAACGCGATCGGAATCGAATGACGATGAAAGCGATATTATTTCACATACTTTAAATTGTACAGCAAGTAGTTTACCAGATATTTCTGAAGACGAAGATCAAATAAAAATATTAAAAAAGGAGATCGAAAGACTAACATCACAACTAAATAGTGCACATAAAGAAATTGAATTTTTATCATTAGAAAACAGTAATTTAAAGAAAAGTAATGAAGAATTTAATAAGAAAAATAACATATACAAAAAATAGTCAATAGTCCTGCAAAAATTAAAATGACAACACCAAAGAAAAATGAAAATAAGCAAACAAAATCAAAACAAACGCAAACAACTGAGATCATCGGAAATGACTGCTCATTATCTACGATTGACTATAAAACTAAAATCACTAGCAGCAATACAGGCTCGACCAACACAACTAATGATGTACAGGGCACAACAATAGAACATCCGTCCACTAAACACAAAATTTGTTTAATAAGCGGTGAAACATCTAACAGAATATACACTATTGCTGAGAGAACTAATCTACGTAATTATGAAATTTGTCACTATCGTAAACCTAAATGTGGATTGAAGCAAATTTTAGATAAAATTGAAGGCAAAGTACAAAACTTTACGCTGTCTGACTATTGTGTTGTTTATATTGGTGAAGAAGATTTTCGGACAACGCATAATTATATAGAACTAGTCATGTTTATCAGAGAAAAATTATTACCTTTAAATCACACAAATTTTATAATATGCTTACCAACTTTTAAATATATGAAAAATACTAACGTAATGTTTAACAGCCGTATAGAAACCTTTAATAACCTGCTTTACATGGATATTGGTTCTTATAATTATGCATATATCTTAGACTCAAATCTTAATCTACCTTATGACCATAATACGTATAGCAAACGTTATGGAACTTTAAATAACTATGGTTTGAAAATTGTTATATCAGATCTGCAAGATTTAATTCTTGACCTGAGCAACCTAAATACTATGTACCCAGAGGCTGACTGCTTTCTTCAAAACCAAAACATATTGCCTACTAACTCACAACAAAAAAAATCTCAATTTTTTCTTTAACTACCTTAACATACTTCATCAAAATATAGCAGGGCTAATGAGTAAATCGGATACACTAACTGTAAAATTAGAAAAACTATTTAACAAGGGCATCATTATAGATGTTATCTGTGTTACAGAACATTTTATTAAAACGGGTCACGAGGATTTATTACACATATCAAATTTCTGCCCAGCTGCTTTCTTTTCGAGAAATACTAAGCGAGGAGGAACATGTATTTTTGTAAGAGTAGGATTACAGTATAGAGAATTATCAGATATAGCAAAGCAATCAGTTTCGGGTGTTTTCGAATGCTGTGCGGTAGAAATAATAGCTCACAAAATTATTATTATCTGTATATATAGAATTCCTAAACATAATTATGCAGTATTTTATGAAAAATTAGACATTATATTAAGAACATTTTGTCTATCTTCAAATAAAAAAAATCGTCTTGTGTGGAGATTTTAATATTGATGTACTAAAAAGGAACAAAACTACATTGGAGTTTGAATACTTTCTCATGCAATACAACTTAAAATTAGCACTTTATACACCCACTAGATTAAGTAGTCACACCTGTATCGACAATTTTGCACACAATTACCGAAAGGAATGCAAAACAGAAGTTGTAGATCTAGTTCTTTCGGATCATACGTCTCAAATACTCCAAGTGCCAATTAATAAAACTTTCAAAATAAAATTTTGGAAAACTAAAAAGCAGGACATATCCATTGAAAATTTAATTAATTTTAAAACTCATCTAAGCTGCTTATCTTTCACACAAGTATACAATGCCAATAATGCAAACGAAGCTTTTAACAATTTTATGAATGATTTTTCTCTCTTTTATAGATTATGTTTTCCGGAGAAAATTATAACTATAAAGACTAACAAAGCAACGAAATGGCTATCTCATGGAATAAAAATATGCAGTAAGAAACAAAGGCACTTACTCTGGGCATACAGATTAAATCCTGACGCAAAGAATAAAATAGCTTTTAAAAACTACACCAAACTCTATAGGAAAATTATCAAGCTAACCCAAAAAGTGCGAAATAACCATTTTATAAAAACCTCTCAAAATAAATCTAAAGCTACTTGGCAAATAATAAACAAATCAAAATTGTGTTTGCCACAGGAGCCTATAATGTATATAAAAAAAGAAAATTTGTCTTTTACACAACCCATGGCGATTGCAAATGCATTTAACAATTATTTTATTGATGAAATTGAAAATAATGTAAACGCTCACATCACATTGAATAGTATTAGTTTTAAAAATTTGACATTGAATTCACTATTTATGGAACCTGTATCAATTAATGACATAACAAGAATAATTTGTGGTCTAAAAAACACGAACACTGTTGGATATGATGGATTGTCTACAAAAGTGATTAAATACACCAAGGAAGTAATAGCCCCACCATTAGCACATATAATTAACTTAAGTATTACTGATGGCATATTTTCAAATAAATTGAAAAAAGTTATTATTAAACCCCTATATAAAAAATATATATATCTATTATCTTTTTAATATATATAAACGATCTACCAAAAATAACGTCACACAAAATGGTTCTCTTTGCAGATGACAGTACAGCTGTAATAAAGTGTGCAAATGAAATTAATTATGAAAGTGATATAAATACCTGTTTACGCGAAATTATAGAGTGGCTTAATAATAATAATTTAAAAATAAATTTAAATAAAACAAAAGTTATTCACTTCCATCAACGCCGTGAAAACCCAAACATTAACATCTCCTACCGAGGCTTTAATATTGAAGAAGCAAATATGGCGAAGTTTTTAGGTATAGTGATTGATAATCATCTCACTTGGAAGCCTCATGTTGAGGATCTATGCAAACGACTCAGTAAATCCGCATATGCGCTTTCTCAACTTTCAAAAAAGGTTAACAGCCAGGCTCTTTTGATAGCATACCATGGACTAGTTGCTTCCGTTTTACGATATGGCATCATTTTCTGGGGACAGTCATCTGATAGGGAGCTTGTATTTAGGATGCAAAAACGATGTGTAAGATCAATGTGTGGTCTCAAAGTAACAGATAGCTGTTTTCCTTATTTTAAATACTTAAAAATCCTAACACTGCCGTCATTGTATATACTGGAAACAGCTATTTTTGTAAAAAAGCATCCATTTCTTTTCCAAGAAATATCTGATATTAGAAAGAATCCAATACGTACCCACTACATAAATAGGTTATGTTACATAAAATGTAAAACATCATTAATGAAAAAAAGCTTCTTTGGTATTGCCCCACAAATTTATAATAAACTACCTGATTCAATAAAAAATATGACCTTATTTAAATTTAAAAAGGTGCTGAATGACTTATTAATAAACAAATGTTATTATAAAATTGATGAGTTTTTGAATGACAATTTTGACTAGTAATTTTTATTGAATATTATCATTTTTTTGTTATTGTAATCAATTTAATTTTATAAATGTAGAATTTTCATTAGTATGCCAATTTCAATTATTTCTATTCTATTTTATCTTATGGCATGATTTTTCAAAAGAACACTCAATTATATTTGTATGTCTTTAAGACAAAACATTTATTGTATTTGCACACCTCATAAGGTAATAATACAATGTACATATTATAATTTTCTGTAACACCTTTTATACCTGTATTATGCAAATAAATGAATATGAATATGAATATGAATATGAATGAATTGGCACCGTTAGGGGTCGGGTGTAGTCGAATGCCTCCCGGACTGGATGAGGCACTTTTAAATTCTAATTGGAAAGATTTTGTTAGACTTCGCCATTTAGAATGGGCGGGTAGCGCGCCTTTTCTTCCTCCTGATGAGGATGTGGCGTGGAGGCACCTTGGGCCTTGGTACTGTTGGCATCGCTGCCAGTTGGGCGTAGCTAGTGGACGGCCTTTGATCATCGTCTTGTGGTAGGCCTGACGGGTTGCTAGTGGGCACCTAAGATGACAAGTGTCCAGCGGTTGCTATGGTTGCATAAGTTGTGGAGTCCCATCCATATGACTCCTCCCCCACTCGGTCGTGTACACGATCCTCCGACGGTCCGGCGAGATGGAGTGGGTTGGCTTCGACGGGAACGGCGATTTGGGTGGCGATTTGTGGGCCTTAAATCCTACCGCTGTTGGAATACGTTCGTCTTCCGATATGGATGAGGACTGATGATATGGGTAAACCGACGCGTTGCTTCTTCTCAAAGAGCGATGCGTCGGTCTCGGGTAGTGTATGCCTACGTGCTGATTTCTTCGCCCGTTGTGGCTTGAGCGCGGCGCTCGGTGCTCTCTCTTTACGTGGCGACGTAGGTTTCCTAATGGGAATCTGGCTAAACGGCGCTATCTTGGATTTCTCGGGGTTGGATAGGTTCTAGTACGCCCGATCGGTCCGGAGGTTTCCTAACGCGAGGGGGTGGGGTGGGGGCTTTCCCCTTACCCTTCATGATGGCTATATGTAATTGTAACTGTTCAGGTAATCTAGTTTTATGTCTTGTCTATGTCCCTACCTAACTGCAAACGACAGACGAACGACGAATGAGGTGAGGGTGGGAGAATGGCTATTGACCGCAACGATTAGGGGCACTGCCTACCACTTTTACCATGAAAGTGTTGGGGGAAGTGCTATGTAAGCACTCGCGCACGCGACTTACACGCAAGGGTACGAACGCGCTTGAATACCAAGAATCTACCCAAGGGCCGGTGACCTCGAAGTCTCTCGGAGTATGCGACTCAACGATTGGCGGAGTATCTTGTACCGGCGGTTGCTTGAAGTCACTGCTAATTCACAACAATGCACACTTAGGAGAGCCTCAGAATTGGACATGTTATGGTGCACAAGGTTAACGGAAGATAAGAAGTCAGGTCATCTAAAAGTACCTAGACCCGTTGCTGAAGGCATCAGCAGGGGGAGTTACATACTTTTTACGTGGTAGAGCCATGTTTCAGCTATATTAGTAGAATAGTTGTAGCACGAATGGGTCGGCTCGACCGGGGAAAGACCATGCTCTCACAGAAAACCAGCGTAAAATAGCAGCTTAATGCTGCTGTGTTTCGTATGGTGAGTGTAGAGAAACGGAGACCCTTTTTACTGGCAAAAAAAAGAGGCTTTCCATCATAGTCCTCACGGGTGACAACGCATCTGCATCTTGAGTCTTTATTGAGAATAGATGTAGATGTCTATGGGTCACAGTAACCACTTACCATCAGGTGGACTGTGTGCTTGTTTGTCACCCAATCCTATAAAAAAAAACATACGTTCACGGATGCTAGTGAAAGAGCGTATGCCACCGCGGTGTATCATGTCACCACGGACGAGCGAGAACAGAGGCGAATTACGCTGATCGCCGCTCAGACAAGAGTAGCGCCGTTGAAGCCGATCCTTATTCGAAGGCTAGAATTACAAGCATCTCTTATGGGCAGCCGATTAGCTGCATCTGTCAAAGAAGAGAGCAGATATATGATATTCGAACGAGTATTCTGGACGGACTCACGTACAATGTTGGCGTGGATTAAGTCAAATCCTCGTGCTTTCAAACCATTCGTTGCTTATCGATTGGCTGAGGTCGAAGATCACAGTAGGCGATGGGTACCGACGTCACAAAACGTGGCAGACGACGCCACTAAAAGTTTTCTTTCCATCTTCGATGAGAATAATCACTGGTTTCAAGCACCTGAATTCCTCAGGCTAAGTCATGATTTATGGCCCATGCAAGTGGACATAAAAGAAAGCTTAGAAACGAGTGAAGAAAAGTCACCAAAAAGCGTAAATACGCTAAGAAAGGGAAAGCCGTTAAGTCTAACGGGCCACACCTACACCTGAAAACTTCGCGCCGCTACACGCCCGACCTCCGGACGGGTGACCTTTACCAAGTGAAATCCTCCCTATATAGATTAGGGAGTTGAGTAACAACCCACAATGTCACTGACTGACCAACTAAGATCTTTTATTATTTTGACACTAATATGCAGCGACCGGGGAACCGTACCTCAGACCGCTACTATTACCTACAACGCTACAACGGCTCCCAGGACCGGCAAAAAAAAGTGAACCGGGAGAAGAACCTGGGTAATGGGGGAGATGCCCCGAGGCCCGAAACCTGCTGTGTGTTATATAAGCACATCAGCAGACGACAATGTAAGGCAATTCGTTCGGGACCAGCTACCAGTTTATATTTAAAGCAAGAAAGAAAAGCGCATAGGGAAGTGATAGGAAATTAGCGAAAGTCAATATTGTACTCTTATGGGGAAGTTTTGAAGATAAATCGCCGTTTCATTTCCTAAATCACCTTCCAAATTAGAAGAAAATACTGTCCACTAGTGACGTCAAGACCAGGACCACTCCAAGAGGACCCGTAATCTTAGTCGTCTAACCTTTCTTTTCAGAAAGGGCAACAGACGTTCTCGCGTGACACTCCTTAACGGAGTCATGTCCACCTCGTTTCTCCCGAACCCAACGTGGTGTGATTTATGTTTCGGGTTAGAACGTCAATGAATTGACTAACCCCTGTCTGATTTGACCCTTTCAGTTGAGGGATTGACATCGGGAGCGGGCTGCACACTCCTTTTAACACCTATTCCTGGTGTTAATGCTTCTTTACTGGCGTCCCAAACGATATTCTAAATTTGAGTATGTCAAGATTAAGTGAAGAAATGGTGACAATCAAAAACTTAAGAAAAAAATGTTCCTAAATACTTTAGGAGATACAACACTTTGCTTGGCAGGATTCTAGCCTGAATTAATGCTAGCAGTCTCCCCTCGAAAACACCGTTATTGTTTGCTTTGAGATGTGATTCTATTTTAAGATTTAGTGACCATTTGCTTAGTGGCTTTGATTTACCGAGATTGAAATATATTGCGTCAACGGAACCATAGTTATTTAAATCCATGTCTTAGCGAGAATTCTGGCTTGAAGTTTATGTATCAGAGAATAGCTTCGGAACGCCTAAGTCTTTCGTTTTGAAATATTATAACGTGGCTTGATCTATTATGCCGTCTCATGTAGGTGTGGCGTGAAACAATGTAAAAAATTTATGACTAGATTTCGTACCATAAGAGTATGGTATGAATCACCCATTGTTACTTGCATTGTTGAATACTTTAAAGGACTCGAAGACATTACACCGACATCTATCGGAAGCTATTTTTGGCTTATCCCATTGGCACCCATTACGCCACCCACGGGGCGAAATATGGTGATGTATGTCATCATATTGGGTATAAATATTCTTATTAATCGTAAATCATATACACATAAAATCATCATAAATAAAGGTTTATAAGGACAGAACCAAAATACAGATTAACTTAATGTAGGTTCAACTTAACACTGTCATTGTCCGGTTTCCAGACACTAGACAATAGCAAGCACCTCGAGAACTTTTTCAAGAATTTCCTCATCGATTGTCGGTTCTTAGAGATTTACGGCCGACCGTTTGCCACTGCGGCTTACTTATCCGTTGGGATATAATAATAATAATAATTTGTTATTTCAAGCAAAGAATATCTTAATTTATAATATACAAACACTTTGATATACTGCTTAACAATAAATACAATTCAGTGAGCATGCGTCTGAACTAGATAACTTGATATCTGTGTTTCAGACAGCAGCGCTCTTCCCTTTAAGATTACACATTTTACTGTGTACAAAACAGATCACTAATCAATTAGTTATTCAAAGTTGTAGAGTGCAGTTAAGCCTCCTTGTGTGAAGTATGACACTGTGTATATATGTGTAGGAGGTTGCGTATAAGATTTAACGAGGTACATTAATTGTTCACTTTCATTCAAGTTCAGTTAATGAATATATTCAAATAGTTTATACGAGTTAGAACCATGCTGCAGCTATATTAGTAGAATAGTTGTAGCACGAATGGGTCGGCTCGAACGGGGTAGAACCGCGCTCTCACAGAATACCAGCTATAGATGTCTATGGGTCACAGTAACCACTTACCATCAGGTGAACTGTGTGCTCGTTTGTTAACCTTTATGATCCCGCTGGTCTTCAATTTCTTGAGGATATTTCAATGAAAACTCCGCAATGAAATGCAGTACATTTAATATGCTATTTAATTAGTAATTACAAATAATTAAATTTAAATCTTGTTGCTGTGTGCGGATCTCGAAGCGTAATGGCCGGGACCGGCCAGTTCGTTCCTATGCGTGACGTCACTCTTGGACGCGTTCAAGATTTAACATCCTCCCCCCCCTCAAAGTCTTCAGGATTTTGAGGTGCTCCTGTTGTAGATGAATTTGTCAAGGGACACAGGTTGTGGACAGCCCGACGCACAATGCCATTCTTCGTGTATACATCTGCAACTCGTACAATTCCATCAGAACCAGGATATAATTTATATATTCGCGCCATACGCCATTTCAACGGTGGTACATTAGCTTCTTTTATAATTGCCAAATCACCTTCCTTAAATGCTTGTTGGTTAACCTGCCATTTGTGCCGTTGTTGCAATTCGCTTAAATATTCCTTTCGCCAGCGTTCCCAGAAGTGTTGACGCAGCCTTTCAAGACATCGGTACCTATCGAGTCTATTTAAATTAATGTCTAGTAAATTTTCCGATGGTAGTGACGTAAGCGGCCTGCCGATCAAGAAGTGCGCTGGTGTTAAAGGATTGAGGTCATTGGGGTCTGAGGAAAGAGGGGTTAATGGCCTGGAATTAAGGATTGCCTCAATTTGCGCAAATAAAGTAGACAACTCCTCAAACGTAAGATGTTTGTCGCCTAATATTCTAGTTGCGTAGTACTTAGCAGACTTGACACCTGCCTCCCAAAGTCCGCCAAAATGCGGTGAATACGGAGGGGAAAATTTAAATTGTATGCCTTCATCGGCTGCAAAACCAGATATGCTTTCACTGTTAAATTTGAAAAAAATTGTAATTTCATTATTTGCACCGACAAAATTTTTACCATTGTCACAATATAATTTAAGAGGCTTTCCTCTTCGGGATATAAAACGTCTTAAACATAGTATAAAAATATCGGTAGTGAAATCGCTTGCTACTTCGAGATGCAAGGCTTTTGTAGCGAAACAAATAAATAAACTCAAATAACATTTTGTTATTTTGCAACCGCGACCCTTACGGTCAGTAATAAAAAAAGGCCCGGCAAAGTCCACACCGCTTACGTGAAAAGGAAGATTTGGAGTAACTCTAGTAGCTGGTAGATTACCCATTATAGGATTAAAACACTTTGCTTTTATTCTTTTACACAGTTGGCAGTTGTTGACAGTGGATCTTGCTAATACTCTACCTCTTAAAGGCCAAAATTTGCTTCTTATATCGGTCAGTAAGAGTTGAGGTCCACAATGTAAAAGTTTTTTATGATAGTGAACAAATAGTAATTTACAAAAGATATTTTTCGTTTCTAATAAAATTGGGTATTTTCTTTCGTAAGCTTCATTGGAGTTTTGAGTACGGCCGCCAACGCGAACTATTTCACGTGCATCGATAAATGGACTTAATGCCAATAAGCGGGACTTATTTGGTAAGTTTCCCTTAGACTTTAAAACCTTAATTTCATCTGCGAAGCATTCGTTCTGATGTTGTTTTACTAATATTTCTAAAGATGACTCTAATTCCTTGGTTGTTAAGGGGCCAGTGAATTTGTGATGTTTATGTTTGAGATTATGAATAAAACGTAGAACGTAAGCTAAAGATCTTTGTAATGTTGTGAACTTTGAAAATCTTTCAACATTTACTATCATTGACTGGCTAACAGCTAAAGTAGTATTTGATGAACACGTAGATTGTAGTGTAGTTGTAGATTGTAGTGTAGTTGTAGCGTGTAGTGTAGTTGTAGATTCTAGTGATTTAGTATAAGCTTTCATTTTAGGTAAATTACCAATATTTTTAATATTTATATTTTTGGGCCAATTACATGAGTTTTCGGTTAAAAACAACGGTCCTTGCCACCAAAGCGTGGCAGAATTAATTAATTTAGGATTTAAACCGCGTGACGCTAGATCTGCAGGGTTTTTATCTCCAGGGACGTGCCTCCAAACATCTGCACTAGTAAGTTCTCTTATTTCACCAACGCGGTTTGAAGCGAATGGTTTCAAATCGCATGGTTGAGAGGATAGCCAGCCTAAAACTATTGTAGAGTCAGTCCAATGATAGACTGAATCAATTTTGCAACGAATAGCCTTTAATACTTTAACACTTAATCGCGCCGAAAGCAAGGCACCACACAGTTCCAATCGAGGTATTGTCGTTGGTTTAACTGGAGCAACTTTGGTTTTCGCACAAAGTAATCTGACCAGAACATTACCTGAACCATCAACTGATCTGAGATAGACTGCAGAAGCATATGCTACTTGTGAAGCATCCGAGAATGTATGTAAGTCTATCACTACAGGTTTGTTAATGAGGACGCATCTAGGTATTTCTATGAATGATACGGTGTTTAAATTATTTATGAAACCTTGCCATTTTGCCTTTAATACATTATCCACCGAATCATCCCAATCAAGTTTTGTCAACCATAATTTTTGTAGCATTATTTTAGGTATGATGGTACAAAGACTAAGCAAACCTAGTGGGTCGAATAACTTGGCTGAATTGGACAAAATCGTTCTTTTGGTAATATTTTGATCTAACTGTATGTTAACTGGAAATCGAAGAACGTCCTTAGTTGGATCCCATTTCAGACCTAAAACGCTGAATTGCGAAGTCAAATCTAAATTTTTTGGCAACGATGTATTTGATTCACCTTGAAGGTGAATATGTGCATTAGTTCGCCATTTTCTTAAAGGAAAGCAGGCTGTACTGAGGACTGTAGTGACTG
The DNA here is from genome assembly GCA_963668995.1 of Parnassius mnemosyne. Lineage (NCBI taxonomy): Eukaryota > Metazoa > Arthropoda > Insecta > Lepidoptera > Papilionidae > Parnassius > Parnassius mnemosyne. Next base: position 18,793,925 of record CAVLGL010000115.1, read on the forward strand.
ATTTAATTATATTTTGTAATTCACTTTCAGTTTCAGCGCCAGAAAGAAAGTCATCAACATAAAAGTCTGTCTTTATTGATTGTGCTATTTTACTATCTTTGCATTCTTTTGAAAGTTGCAATAGACAACGTGTACTCAGAAATGGCGCCGATGCCATTCCATACGTCACTGTATTTAATTGATATATTTTAATTTGCTGTGATGGTTCGTCACGCCATAAAATCATTTGCAAATTTCGCTGATTTGGATCTACCATGATTTGGCGATACATTTTTTCCACATCTGCTGTGACAACGTATTTATGTTGCCGATATCTTAACAAAATTGAAAATAAATCATCCTGTACTACAGGGCCGATATATTGTATATCGTTAAGTGATATTCCGGTAGACGTTTTTGCAGAAGCATCAAAAACTACACGAAGCTTCGTAGTCTCACTATTTTCTCTAATTACAGCATGATGTGGAAGATAACAACCGAATAGAGGCTTAGAAACATTGGTCATGTGACCTAAACGCTCATATTCTTTAATAAAATGTTGATATTCTTGTTTTAATTTATCGTTGTTGTTTAAATTTTTCTCAAGTTGAAAAAACCTTTTTTCTGCAATATTGTATGAATCACCTAAAATTTCTACAGAATCTTTTAGTGGAATTTGTACACAAAATCTACCGTCGTCTTCACGGCGAGTAGTTGTATTAAATACTGTTTCACAATAATTGTCTTTATTGTACGTAACATTAGGAACTTCTTCAAGTTCCCAGAACTTTGATAATTGTTTGCGAATCTCATGCGAAAAATTACATTGTATATTTGAATTGTTACTGTTAAAATAACCTTCTCCCATGGGGCCAGCCACTATCCACCCTAATTGTGTTTCTAGTAATATTGGCCTTTGAGGCCCCAAATTTATTCTATTCGTTCCAATCAGCGCCCAAAATGTGTCAGCACCCAATAGTAAATCAATATCGGAAGGTTGGTAAAACTTTGGATCTGCAAGTTGTACATTGTTTGGAATACCTAATTCTTGATAACGAATTGTAGCATGAGGGAGACAATCAGTAATTTTAGGAAGAATATAGCATTTAACTGATATATTAAATGAATTATATAGTGAATGTATCCGTATTGAGCAATGTTCAGTAATATTTAAAACAGTATTACCTATACCTGACACACATTTGTAAGATTCCTTTATTTTGTAAAAGCCCATTTTCTTTTGAGCCCCTTCACTAATAAAAGATGACTGGCTGCCACAATCTAGTAAAGCCCTCAGCATAAAAACTTTGTTATTGTTTGTCACTTTTACCAACGCAGTAGAAAGAAGGGCTTGATTTGTGGAGACAGCAGACATAGAAACAAGAGAAGAGGGGCTGGGTACGTTTGAGTCAACTGTAATGTTAGGTAAGTTTGCTTCACTTGTTTTTGTAAAATTATTATTATTTGTAGATGTTAGTTCTTGTAGATTTTGTTGTGGTATAAGTTGTTGCATGCGTATAATTTGTGAGGAATGTTGTTTATGTAATAGAGTGTTGTGTTTTTTCTTGCAAATTCTACAGCCACTCAACTTGCACTGAAATGACTGATGGCCGCCGCGAAAGCAGTTGCTACATAATTTTGATAGGGAAACCTTAGAAATACGCTCTTCAACAGGTAAAGATTTAAATTTTAAACACTCATATAATTTATGACCTTGGTTACAGATTGCACACTGCTTGTCAAAGGAGGACTGGGTAGAAGAAGTAACAAATGAATTAGTTTTTGTTGCACTATAACGTTTTTCATTTTTGCATGACCTATTAGCGTTCATGGTTTCCAAAACCATTGCGCGTTGACGAAGAAATGAATAGAACTCTTCTAAGCTAGGAGAAATTGTATTGCTTCGAAATTCCTCCCATTTCCTAGCAGTCGCACTATCTAACCTTGTCGAGGCAATATAAATAATAATTGTATCCCATTTGTCAGTGGGTTCACCTAAAGAATTTAAAGCACTCAGATTTTTCGATAACGTATCAATTAAATTACGAATGCCAGCCTCAGTCTCTTTATGTAACGGTTCCATTGAAAATAGCCCCTTTATGTGCTCATTTATCAATAAACGCTTATTATCATACCGTTCGCAAAGTAGTTGCCAAGCGGTTGCATAATTTTTAGAAGATACAGTAACAGAGTTAATGACAGAAGAAACATTTCCCTCTAAATATGATTTAAGGTAATGAAATTTACTAATATCGTCAATATTTTCATTGTTCTGAATTAAAGATAAATATGTATCCCTAAAGGAAAGCCACTTATTTGGAGCGCCGTCAAAAGGTAGGATTTTTAAAGGCGGTAACTTTAAATTGCTATAACTATTACATGTTTGGTTGCATGAAGATTCAACCCTATTTGAATTTTCGAAAAACTCTAACAAGGATTGAGCTTGAGCAATCAAATAAAAAAATGAATTCTCTGTTGTCTCGCGTTCTTCTATTTGTTTGCCAGTGTCTTCATCCAACATCTCAATTTTTGATTGAACTTCCTCAAAGGTACATGAAAGGTCACGTAATTTATTTAATCGAAGATTGAGCTCATGTATCTTTAATGTATTAGTTTCTTTGCAATGCATTAAGGGTGTTAAATATTTTTCAAATAGAGTAAGTCGAGCTCTAATATGACCCCTTTGTTTAATAATTTTTTTTTATTCACTCATTTTGACGGTGTAAATAACTTCGCAAAAAGTAAATATAAACAGGTAATTTAGTTCACACTAAATGTGCAATGTTAACAATAAACAGTGAATACTTTACGTTCAATGAAGCGACGAGTTAATAAACCGGTTTTGCAGGCGATGATTGCACGACGATTGATATTGTTCTTGTTGCAACAGCAAATCTTCGTTACCGGAATACGCCTGGAATAGTCGGTAACTATGTTTAATATCTACAATTCCTTTAAATCTTTTTAAATTGGGGCGTTGCAAAATAAATATATAGATTGTACCACTATATTTAGAATGCAATATGTTTTCTTTAATTGCAAAATATAAATAAAATAAATATTAAGGTTATTTTAATTGTTTTACAATTATGAACACTAGTTAACTTGAATTGCAATGTTTGCGTAATGATATGAAACTACTATTATATATTGTTTTGTTAAGAATGCTTATTTATACTTAAATTGACGTTGCATGTAATGAATTATTCGTTAAATTGACGTATAATGAACGTAATTCAATTACTAACAAGTAATAATTTGAGCGTTTTTATATTTTGAAGATGGCGGTAGATGTATATAGCCAAAGGCGTTGTCCACGTTAAAGACTACGCAAATTGAAACAGGTAGGATGGATAAATAGAAGGAAAATAAAAAAGAACTTCCCTCGGAACAATGGCTGCAGCTGGTGGCTGGCGGATTCCTTGAGGTTGGGTTCGTCTTAGTTCGGTATATTTTTCGAAATCTTCGATATGCTGGATGTTTTTCTCGCATAAATCACGTCGAGGTCACCATTTTGATCACGCTGGTCTTCAATTTCTTGAGGATATTTCAATGAAAACTCCGCAATGAAATGCAGTACATTTAATATGCTATTTAATTAGTAATTACAAATAATTAAATTTAAAGCTTGTTGCTGTGTGCGGATCTCGAAGCGTAATGGCCGGGACCGGCCAGTTCGTTCCTATGCGTGACGTCACTCTTGGACGCGTTCAAGATTTAACACTTTACTATAAAAAAAATTTCCTTTTGCACCTTCTATGTCAATTACTGTGGTTCTACTGCGAATATTGTCTTTACGAATTTATGCTTAGTATAGTTGCCAACATAGTCAAGTAGTGGTGGCGGAAGTGAGCCCACTACCCCATATCTTGCCGTGACTGCCTTAATAGGCAACAGAGGGAAATTAAACAAGAGATAGGCAGCAGTATCTTCCTGACAGTGAATTACATAATAAAATATTGCGGTTTCCAACACGCCTGTCATGCTTGGCAACTTTTGATGAATGAATGAACAAAGTCTTTTAAAGTTAAAAAAAACGTGTGTGGGTACTTATATACGTACGTAAGAACTTATACCTACTTCTTTAGCGTAACAAAACAAAATAACTAAACTAAAACACGTTTTATAGATTAATAGGGTTTTAAATTAATAGGGGATTATAGGGTAAGCAGTATAATCATTGGCACTTTAAGCGGATTTCTACTTGTAAGTGGTTAATTCTCGTAAATAAACAAATTTATTATATTTTTTATAGTTTTCTTTGATTTTAGTTTAGATAGCCATAAATAAAATAACGCATTACATTTATAAATTTTTTTTCTTTCTTTAAAAATGTTTAATTAAGTTAAAAATGTAATTAAACTTTTTTCTAGGGAATGTTACAATCATTGGCACTTTAGCATAGTGAATGGCACTGTAAATTAAGTATAATCATTGGCACTATTAGAAGTCTTAAAAAGTTATACCCAGATCTTTCTAAGCCCCATCTTATTGTTATAAGACTTATTGTGAACAAATCTTCTTCAAAAATTTTCCTTAGATCTTCATCTGAAAGCGGTTTCGTTGGTCTACCATGTTTTTTTCTTTCTTCGTATATATTTTTGATGTGCCTTTTTTAGTAAAATCTTTCGTGTTTTCTCGATATTTTGTAGAAATAGAACTTTATTTCGGTTTTTTAGATTAAACATTTAGAGAGAATTATAATGTCAGAATTTTTAGCTTCGTTCGTTTTGTTTTGTCTGCCGACTTTCAAAAAGGAGACGGTACTCAATTCGACTGTACGTTTTTTTATGTGTGTTACCTCATAACTTTTTACTGGGTGAACCGATTTCACGTCAAATTGTTTGTCCATCATTCGAAGACAGGTTTACGTCACATATATTTGGTGGGCCGAAGTGCAGTGATATCAGCTGGTTGCAATAGTCGCGTTGCATTCAGGTTAAGGGCTATAAGTATTATGGCGAGACTTGGGCAAAGTTGCGCCGTATTTAAGATAGTAAATAACCCTCTCTCTACTAGGCACTAACTTTTGAACGTCTGATCACATTTTCTATAGGGGAAAATAATAGGTTTTACTGTCTACTCCAGTTCGCGACGGCCCATCAACGCTTAAAATCGAAGTGATTAATGACAATATTAAAAGTGAAATGACCGACCAAATCGAGTGAATAATGTATTGATATAGTTTTACAGTGTGTTTACAACTTTAATTTATTTGTATAGAATATAGTTTTGATAATAGTTTAATCGACCAATCACAGCGCGTCATATCGTAGAAATTTCTAGAAGTTTTAATTAACTGCGCAATAGTTTGTACTGAAAATAATGAAAATAATTTGTGTTCTAAAAGAATTGTAAATATGACAGTTAATTAGCATATGGTGTATAGATTACGGAAGTAAAGATATAATTTGTATAATTAAACGCATTTGATTAAAGAAAAATTAAAAAATTAATGTGCCCAAATATTATAAATATTTGGGACATTTTGCTTAATAACTTTTTAATTTGTTAATGTATTAAGTAACCTTTATCATATCCTGATAAAGATCAAAAATGCCGAAATTATGATGTATAGCATATTAGTGTAGGATTTAGTCTTAGATAGAGAATGTTGCAATATATACTAATTGTATAGTGAAAATTTCATGCAATAAAGAGGCAAAATGGAAAATGGCAAGCGGCTCACTATAAAGTATAGCCGAAGTCTACCTTATGGGCGCGAGACCCAGCAACGTGGTAGTGTAAAGAACTACCAGTGAGAAGCAGTAGTACCCGGTAGTAGCTGAAGTGACTAGTAGCAGTATATAGTAAATAATAAAAGTGTTAGCTAGAAAATTCTCAGTTACATATAGTGAAGTGTTAGCTAGCCGAAAAAAGTGGTAACTGAAATTCGCAGTTACATATAGTGAAATTGATAGCTAATCGCAGAAAGTGGTAACTGTTATCCGCAGTTACATAAGTGATAAAATCAGCTGGTTTAGTTGATAATAGCTGCTAGTCAGTAGTGTAAGAAAACCAGCTACTACTAATAGATATTTTAGTACTATCGCACATTTTAATTAAATCTTTTGAAATATAGTGACCAACTAATAGTGACCAACCGATAGTTAACAACCGTAGTTGAACAACCGTGTTCAACAACCGTGGTCAGTAAATAATAGTCAGAAGATTTCCGCGTATAATCGATCAGTCGAACCGCTGGCCACTACCTTGCCATTTTGTATTTATAGCTCTTTTCATTTATTTCTCTTTTTTTTTGTATTTTTAGCTAATTTTGAACCTCAGTCTACAGTTTTCCAGCAGCACACACAGAGGCGGCAGTAGAAGTATCCTCCAGAACCTATAGGTGTAGGATGTGAGCGACTCACGGAGTATCTTCGGCAACATTTACCCCGGAGAGTTTCGCCCGTCCGACACAACTCCTAAGAACAGTGATGCAAGACTTCGATTAGGCATGATCCATCTCATAGACGTTTTATTCTCCCTCTATAAAACGGTTTAGTATGTATGGGGTATTTATTCAAAAACATCACATCATTGACATTTTTATGACATCGAAAACTGTGCCAGGACCAGGTCGGCTTTTCAGCTTCTTCGTTTTTTTGACTATACTTATTTAATGGGAACTATAAATTCGCGCGTGGAATGTTAAATGTTAGTGCGGCAGTTATTTTTCTAAAGCGCCCGCTCTTAATAGCGGTATTCTTCATCAATTCAAAATATGAAAAAGTACAGTCATAATTATTGGCACTACTCAAAGGATATAGTCATTGGCTGTGTCAAGAATAGATTTTGGACAAAAGAAAGGAAGTATAGTGATTGACGTTATGCCAATGATTATGTAGTCAAACAAAGTATAGTCATTGGCACAATTAAAAAAACCAATGCTTCTATTTCACAACGATAAAATAACTTTTAATATGCTTTAATGACGTAAATTAATAAAAATGGACAGAAACTTGCATATAAACTTACCTAAAAATCACATTTTTGTCTCAAAATCTAACCACAAAACCTTAACTTTTTGTTTAATTTTAACGGATTTGTCCGCACACATTTTTAAAACAGCCCTTATAGGAAAATATTTGACACTTTAAATATAAATGTGTCTGTTAGTATAAGTTATTATATATCTTAGCAATATCAGTGTAGCTGTGATATAGAAAATGGATAACATTCTTAATATTCAGATTAAAATAGCAAAGTGCCAATCATTGAAGGAGTGCCAACATTAGTACTGTTTACCCTATTTGAATAAACCTTGAATATAGTTATCAATTCTCACGAAAACTTGACAGTTGACAGAAAATTACCAACTGAAGTTGTCGCTTATAATTTTCGGTGTGCGCGCGCATCGTAAAAAAATTCACTCTCATTATTTTTCTCAAACGTGCCAAAAGAAGTATAACTTCAAAAACTGAAAACAATTCAGCACTAAATCTTGACATAATAAAATTTTGGATAACGTTGGGGAAGATTCTAGCTAGAAGGACGCCTTAACTGTTCAGGTGTTCACCTAAGTAGGTGCCCCCCCCCCCCCCTTTTTTATTTTTGTGAGGTATCGATGCAGCCACTGCTGTGTTCCGGAGTAGGAGAATCATTATAACAACAGGTTGTTAGATATTCCACATTAATACTCAAGTGCGACAATACACCCTTTCTGTCCTTCTGTCATTCTTCTGTCCTTCTTTGTTTAGATTTAGCAGCCACCACTTCACATCAAGTGAAAGTAAGCACCCTTAAGTCAATTTATCTAACGAGACAGACCTCCTACAACACTATAATTTTTTTTCATAGTTTAAGGGTGAAAAACGAGCACACAGTTTACCTGATGGTGCGTGTGTGCTGACGCTCATAGACATCTACATCAATACTCAATTACGAATCAAAATACTGATGCATTGTCACCCGTGAGGATTTAGATAGAATGCCTCGTTTCCAGTAGAAAAGGTCTCCGGTTCTCTATACTCGCCATACGAAGCACAGCAGGGTGCTGCATTTTACCCTAGTATTCTGTAAAAGCGTGGTACTACACCGGTCGAGTCGGCCCATTCGTGTGGTACAGCCATAATATAGCTGGAGCGTGGTTCTACTACGTTAAAAATCGTTAACGTACAACACGTGTATAGAATGTGGCTGACAAACGAGCATACAGTCCACCTGATGATAATTGAATGCTGTGACCCTTTTTTGGGTCCACTATTAACAGAATCCAAGTGGTTATGTGGCGGAGAAATGAACCTATTTTTTTGATATGCCTTACTATGTGCAGGCGAATGGAGTATATGATGCGGGTGGAAGGAAAAAGGGAGATCTCCCGCCGGGCAAGTTGTTCTGCCCGGGGAGTGGCCAACGCTCCGAGTGGTAGCTCGGAACTATTCTATATATAGTGCTTCAACTTCGGAACTTTGTTAGCGCCATTTAGGCTTCGATTTGTTTCGCTTGTGGCGCGACGACAGCGCTATATTTATTTATTATTTATATATTAAATATATTATCTATATTTATCCTCGAATAAACATCAAAATACGTATTCTGTGCCACCCCTGAGGAATAAGATGGAATGCCTCATTTTCAGTGAAAAGGTTCTTCGGTTTCCTACACCCACCATACGAAACACAGCAGCAAAGCTACTATTTTACGTTGGTATTCTGCGATAGCCTGGTCCTACCCCGGCCGCGCCGACCCATTTGTGCTGCAACCATAATATAGCTGTAGCGTGGCTCTGCCAAGTATAAAAGTATTTATGAAAACAATACTAGCACGATATGAACATTACTTCCTACATATAACCTGTCGGAAATATCTGCGAACCTGGCTTGATGACGTCATGCAATATGGAGAGATGGCAACGGTACTGGATAGACGATAACGGGCGGAAATATCTGCGAACCTGGCTTGATGACGTCATGCAATATGGAGAGATGGCAACGGTACTGGATAGACGATAACGGGCGGAGGTGCGGGGAAGCGCGAGGGGAAGCGCATTCCAGCGAGGTTCGCAGATATTTCCGACAGGTTATACTTCCATTAATCACTGCAAGTAAGCTAAAAGTGCTTGTGTTAGAAGTGTTTCACGGTGGTAGTCAAACCACGGATTCGAACTCAAGACTTTCCAAATTTGCAATTCGAATTCTTAATTCCAGTCCATTAGGTTAATGTCACTTCCAATTAAAAAGTAACTGCATTTTGCTTTGTAACGGTAGGTATAATAATTTGTAAAATTGCTAGATGGTTTCTAAATGAGCATTTTTAATGTCAACCGGTTGTTAATTAGTAAACTTTTATATAAACGTCATTGAGTACTTCAATATAAGACTAACACAATTTGTAGAAAGGGCAGTCAAAAACCAAAAGAGCAGCAGTTCACTTTACTTGTTAACTCATCAATAGATATATATGTAAATCATGTTGCGGGCTATGTACCTTTTTTGCGGTTTTGTTGGCGCTGACAATACAGGGTATGTGATGATTCTGCTTTCATTTATTTAATTTTTAAACTCTGTAAACATTAGGAATTGGTCACAACTACCCGTGCCCGCGGGATAAATTTTACCATTTCGACAGTTGGTACTCGTAGTAATCGACGGCGTTGTTACAGTCTGTGTTGATGTTGTAACTGGCGAGGGGGTCGTTGCTGTAGCCTTTGTAATTACTTGGATCGGTGCTGACGTAGTAGCTGCTTGCGGCACTTTAGGTATTATTTGCGCTGGTGCGGATGTGGCACATAGTTCAGGTACCTTAGGTGTTATTTCAGTAGACCCAGGTGTAGCACACGGAAATGCGGTGGAAATTTCTTGTCTTGATGCAGATGTAGGAAACGGTTCCGGTATTTTCGGTATTATTTCAGAAGGCCCGGGTGTAGCACACGGAGATGCAGTGGAATTTTCTTGTGTTGATGCAGATGTGGTACACGGTTCTGGTACTTTTGGTACTATTTCAGAAGGCGCGGGTGTAGAACACGGAGATGCGGTGGAAATTTCTTGTCTCGGTGCAGATGTGGCACATTGTTCTGGTGCTTTTGTTACTATTTCAGTAGGCGCGGCTGTAGAACACGGAGATGTGGTGGAAATTTCTTGCCTCTATGCAAATGTGGCACACGCTTGTGGTTCTAACTCAGTAGGCGCAGTTGTAGGACATGGAGGTGAGGTGGAAATTTCTTGCCTCGGTGCAGATGTGGCACAAGGTTGTGGTACTAACTCAGTAGGCGCAGTTGTTGGACATGGAGGTGAGGTGGAAATTCCTTGCCTCGTTGCAGATGTGGCACACGGTTCTAGTGCTTTTGGTACCATTTAGTAGGCGCGATTGTAAAACAAGGAGATGTAGTCGAAATCTCTTGTTTCGCTGCTGCAGGTTGTGATAGCACGTAATATCGCCAGTACTGAGTCTGTGGTTTTGATTCCACTAAAATAAAACAAAATGTGATTTAAAAAAATACAGAGTTTATAAATTAAATAAATGAAAGCAGAATCATCACATACCCTGTATTGTCAGCGCCAACAAAAACGCAAAAAGGTACATAGCCCGCAACATGATTTACATATATATCTATTGATGAGTTAACAAGTAAAGTGAACTGCTGCTTTTTTGGTTTTTGACTGCCCTTTGTACAATTTGTGTTAGTCTTATATTGAAGTACTCAATGACGTTTATATTTAAGTTTACTAATTAATAACCGGTTGACATTAAAAATGCTTATTTAGAAACCATCTAGCAATTTTACAAATTATTATACCTACCGTTACAAAGCAAAATGCAGTTACTTTTTAATTGGAAGTGGCATTAACCTAATGGACCTAATGGGAATTAGGAATGCGGATTGCAAATTTGGAAAGTCTTGAGTTCGAATCCATGGTTTGCCTACCACCGTGAAACACTTCTAACACAACCATTTTGAGCTTACTTGCGGTGGTTAATGGAAGTATTAGTAATGTTCATATCGTGCTAGTATTGTTTTCATAAATACTTTTATACTTGGCAGAGCCACGTTACAGCTATATTATGGTTGCAGCACGAATGGGTCGGCGCGGCCGGGGTAGGACCATGCAAAAAGAAGATTGACTAGAGAAGAATAGTTATGTGAAAAGATATACGCGAAAACACATAAGAGGACCGAAGAAGGGAGATATATGGTGAAGTTGCCGCTTAACACTAACAGACCGAGATGTACAGAAGGAAATACAAGGGATATAGCAGAGAAAAAATTGCTACAACTAGAGAGACGATTCAAGAAAATGCCTAAAGGAAGACTGCACTAATGTATTTAAATAAAACTAATTTTACGGACTATGTCGCGTATATTACTTATTTTATATTCCCGACGTTTCGGGCGCTTTCCAGCACCCGTGACCACGGGTAGTACCCGAAACGTCGGGAATATAAAATAAGTAATATACGCGATAAAATCCGTAAAATTAGTTTTATTTAAATGTGTAGTGTTCGCGTAAATATAAGAAATCATTATACACTAATGTAATAAAAGAATATCTGCGTCTACAACATATGGAAGAAGTACCTGAGAAAGAAAAAGAAAAAGAAAAATGTGTATACTTACCTCATCACGCGGTTCTTCGTGAAGATAAAGAATCCACGAAAACAAGATTGGTGTTTGATGCTTCCTGCAAGGGGTCGAATCATGTCTCTTTGAACGATGAACTTCTCGTAGGTCCTCCACTACAAGAAGATCTTCGTATATCTGATAATAAGATGAAGAATGAAAGGCATATGTTACATGAGCGATATACAGAAGATGTACCGTCAAATATTGGTGTTTCCCGAAGATGATGATACTTACCTACGAATCCTTTGGCGCTCAGACGCATCCGAAGATATCAAGGAGTATAGAATTCTTCGCGTGACTTTCGGTACAGCATCTGCTCCCTACCTTGCGGTTCGAACTCTTCATCAAATTGCTGATGATGAAGGCAGGAATCATCCCAAAGCAACTCAAATAATTAAAGAAGATTTCTATATGGACGACTTGATGGGTGGAGCCGATACTGTGGAAGAAGCTGTAACTGAAGCCAAAGAAGTTGATGCGATTGTAAAGAAGGGAGGTTTCACTCTGACTAAATGGGCTTCAAACAATCTTGGCTTCATGCAATCCATCAAACCAGCAGATCGATCTAGCAGTGCGCATTTTAACCTCAACATTGATGGAACCGTAAAAGCCTTAGGTATTAAATGGAATATGTGTACAGATAAATTTAAATATGAAGCTATCTTACCACCCATTCAAGCAACTGTCACCAATGAAGTGTTTTGTCCGACATACAGAAACTCTTTGATCCGCATGGTTGGATAGCGCCAAGGATTGTTATGACGAAGATTCTTATTCAAAAATTGTGGCTAGAAAAGTTGAACTGGGATGACAAAATCAGTTCACATTTGCTGGACGAACGGCTTTCTATCCGATCACACTTCCAACAAGATTGAAGAGATTGAAGTCAACGAGATTGAAGTCGATAGATGGATTGGTACAACGAGCAAAATGAACGACAACTTACAAATTCATGGCTTTTGCGATGCGGCAAGCATACGCAGCGCTTGTGTATGCTAGGATCAAAACCGAAGACAGAACAATTAGAACAAAATTGATTGCTGCCAGAACCAGATTTGTGCCGTTGAAAACGATCTCGCTATCTAGATTGGAATTATGCGGCGCTTTGCTGCTGTCCCGTCTGCTCAAGCAAGTTGCACAAGCAATGAGAATACAATCATCACAAATATTTGCCTGGACAGACTCATCAATTGTTCTTAGCTCACAGGAGATCCACATAAATGGAAACTGTTTGTAGCGAACCACGTCGTCGAAATAGTAGAGAGTGTACACTGCAATAGATGGCATCATGTGCACTCAAAGAGTAATCCAGAGGACACAGCATCAAGAGGTATGCTACTGTCAGAATTGAAATCAAGTAAGCTCCGGTGGATAGTACCAACATGGTTACTAGAAAGGGAAATCCAATTTTCTAACAAACAAACGAAAGAAACTGATTTAGAATTGAAAATACCTAAAATACAAGTTAACATTAACATTAGTGAAGGTGAAGAAGAAAAAACAAAGCAAAAGAAATTAATAGAACAACTAGAAAATTTTAAGACACCACAGGAAATGCTTGAGATTATTACATATTGCCATAGATTTTTAAATTACAAGAAAAATTCAAATAAAATTCCAGAACCACTAAAAACAGAAGATTTAGATAGATCATTGAAAGCATGCAGAAGACTCGTACAAAGCGAAGAATTTGCGGAAGATATTCAAAGATTAAAAAACAACAAGCATGTAAAAACTAACAGTTATTTGAAGAGTCTGAATCCCTATTTATTCTCAGGGTGGGCGGGCGCCTACGACACTCTGAGCTGGAAGAAAAACATCCGATAATACTGGGCACAAAAACAATTTAACGCCATTGATTATCGCCGATGCTCACTCCCATACGATGCACGGTGGTGTCCAGTTGACCTACCTATGTGTACCTTAGATCTAAATTTTGGATGCTGAAAGTAAAAGGATTGGTTAAGAAGCACATCCACAAATATTTGACTTGTGCCAAACAAGGAGCCACAGTAAGAACACAGATGTTGGGGTACTTACCTAAGGAAAGAGTGAAACCAGCTCGAGCATTTTTATATAGTGGAGTCGACTTTTGTGGACCCTTTCAAATCTTGAATAATAAAGGCAGAGGAGCCAAAACAAGAAAGGCATACATTGCTCTTTTTATATGCATGTCAACCAAGGCCCAGCTTTCATCGATGCGTTTAGAAGATTCGTGGCCAGCAGAGGCAAATGTGCTCATATGTGGAGCGACCAAGGTCGTAATTTCATCGGGGCTGATAGAGAGCTACAAGCAGCTTGGCAAGAATCTGATTTGGCCTTTGAAGGGAACGTAGCTGAGACCTTGGCGTTAGAAGGCACACAGTGGCACTTTATCCCGCCTTACAGTCCAAATTTCGGAGGGCTATGGGAATCTGGCGTGAGATCAGTTAAGTACCATTTGAAGTGAGTCCTATCTACAAACTTTACCTTCAAGGAAATGACCACCGTTTCGGCCAAATCAAGTCTTGCCTGAATTTCCGACCGTTGAATCCAATAGACACAGATGATCCTGACGTTATAGAGACATTAACACCTGGACATTTTTAATTGGTTAAGCCCCTATTCCTTCTGTAAACCTGAAAGATACTCCGATTTCAAGCTTAACACGATGGAAACACCTATAAAAACTGCTGGGAGATTTCTGGAGACGTTGGCAGACGGAATATCTGACGAGACTACAACAACGCCCGAAGTGGCAGAGGCAGCAGCGCAAGTTTGAACTGGGAGATATATTTATAGTTAAGAGTAATGGTCTGCCGCCTGGTAAATGGTGTCTGAGACGTATTGTGGGTGGTTAATTAAAATAAAAATATAATATCAATTAAAAATTTAAACAAGACAATCTATGGGGGAGGCCTATGTTCAGCACATAGGCCTCCCCCATAGATTGCCTTGTAGGGGATATTTGTCATAGTTGCAACACTTGGCAAACCGGTTGGCAATCGCAGATTTTTTATTTTTTGTCGTGATTAGGAAGACTCTGCTGCCCATCTCCTGATTTGTTTCCCTCTGTTGTCTCTTACGACATCCACAGGATGACATGGGTTACGACCATTTATGTCCCATATGTATTTTGATAATCTCAAATTCACTCGTCAAAGCCCATAAGGTTTTTCCCAATTATCTAGAATCATGAAATTTGACAAGAAGCAAGGTCTTACTCACAGTGTAATTAAAGGAAAAATTCACAAATTCGTAATTTGTAATCACATCAAATATAAAAAATTTCGGCTATAAACTTACTAATTGCAATTTGATCATCGGCCGTGATGCAGACCGGTGAAGAGAAGAATGTCTTTTTCACTACCGTTTAAGTTTGTACTGTATAATTCCCGGGAGGGATGAACAATTAATTATGTAAGCTCATAAGAAGCCCTGATACTAGTTGGTAGAACTAATCTTCTGTCGTGGAGCCTGTCTGAGTAGGCTCCACCCTTTTACCTGTTCCTGTCACCAAATAACAGTGTATAGAGAGCCAGTATAATGATTAATAACAGGCTGCGAGGCATTCCACCTTAGTTCTGAGACGTGAAAACGCATCTGTAGCCTACCTTCTTTGAAGTTGTCTGCTGATATCCGCGAACTGCAATGGCCACTTACCATCAGGTGCACTGTAAGTTCGTTTGTCAGTTCAGTTTTATTTAGAAAAAAAAACGATATTTTTCACTCAAATAGTAGATGGATTCAAGATGTAATGAGATTTGTGGTAAGGACAATTTTAAGTCATTCAATGAACCCTACTTATTACATATATTAATGGTGTTTTTATACAAATCTTGGTCGAAAATCTTCGTCGAAAAATCTAGGTTTGCAGTAAATTTTTATGCTGCATTTTAATTTGAGGCATTGCGTCTTAAGTCTAAGGAATAAAATATACACATGTTTTATTGTCGACGAGGGTTGCGTACCTTATACTCAGAACCACCAAACGGAATTCGCTAAAGGTCATACAGGTTTACGCACCAACCTCGGCACATCCCGATCAGGAAGTGCAGGAAATGTATGAGGATATCTCTAGAGCCATGCATTCCTCCAAAACCCAATATACGGTGTTAATGGGAGACTTCAATGCAAAACTAGGCACAAGATAGAACGGTGAGCTGAAAGTGGGGAAATTTGGAATAGGGTAACGGAACCCAAGGGGCCAGCAGCTGGCCGACTTCATGGAGAAAGAGGGACTCTTTATGATGAACTCTTTCTTCCAGAAGCGGCCCCACAGGAAGTGGACCTGGTCGAGCCCCGACGGTTCGACAAAAAATGAGATTGACTTCATTATGACGACCAGACGACAACTGTTCAGTGATGTCTCAGTGATCGCGAGGGTGAAAACCGGCAGCGATCACCGAATGGTTAGAGGCACACTGAACCTAAACGTTAAGTTGGAGAGGTCTCGTCTAATGAAGTCAACGCTCCGTCCCCCTCGTGCTCTAATCCAAAGTCCTGAAACCTTTCAGCTCGAGTTACAAAACCGTTTTCAGTGCCTAGAAGACTGCAATGAAGTGGACGATTTAAATGACAAGCTCGTGGAAACTGTCCATGCGGTCGGAGCTAAGTTCTGCAAGACCCGCCACACTCTTAATCTCATGGCTGTTAGACGGGAGATGACGCTACATTCTTCAACAGATTTGACAGCATACAGGCAACTGAACAGACAGATCTCCAAATGCATGCGGCGGGACTTACGCAACTTCAATACAGCTCGTATTAAAGAAGCGATCGAGCGGAACCAAGGCTCCAAAATCTTTGCCAGAGATCTGTCTGCCAGAAATAGCCAACTGTCAAAGCTGAAGACCGAATGTGGCAGCATCGTTTCCGGGGCACCTGAGATTTTGAGTCAGATTGAGAGGTTCTATGGGCAGCTGTACACGTCATCGTTGGAGCCGCACGCAAGTGTGAGTAACGATCCAAGAGCGAGTCTTATCCGACATTATTCCGATGATATCCTGGACGTCAGTCTGAGCGAGATTAGAATGGCTCTCCAGCACCTTAAAAACGGCAAGGCCCCAGGCGAGGATGGAATTACAGCGGAGCTTCTGAAAGCTGGTGGAAAATCGGTACTTGAAGTCCTTCAGAAGCTCTTTAATTGCGTCCTCCATGGTGGCATTACACCGGAGGCGTGGAGCAGAAGTGCGGTGGTCTTGTTCTTCAAGAAAGGCGACAACGCTCTCTTGAAGAACTACAGACTGATTTTCCTTCTGAGCCGCGTCTACGTGCTGTTTTCGAGAGTCATTATGAATCGTCTCGCGCGCAGACTTGATGACTTCCAGCCTCCCGAACAAGCCGGTTTCCGAAAAGGCTTTAGCACCATAGACCACATACATACCCTTCGGCAATTTGTACAGAAGTCCCAGGAGTACAATTTGCCATTATGTCTGGCGTATGTGGACTATGAGAAAGCCTTTGATTCCGTCGAAATTTGGGCGGTGCTGCAGTCCCTTCAGCGATGCCAAGTTGACTGTCGGTATACCGAAGTGTTGAAGTGCTTGTACAGTAGGGCTAAGATGGCTATCCGAGTACAGAACCAGAGTACGAAACCTATCCAATTGCAGAGAGGTGTAAGACAGGGTGATGTCATATCCCCGAAACTCTTTACCGCTGCATTGGAAGATGTTTTCAAGCTTTTGGACTGGAAAGGATACGGTATCAACATCAATGGCGAGTACATCACTCACCTTCGATTTGCCGACGATATAGTCCTTATGGCAGAATTCCTGAAGGACCTAAGCACTATGCTCAATGACCTCAATAGTGTTTCCCAACGGATAGTTCTTAAGATGAACATGGACAAAACAAAGATCATGTTTAATGTCCATGTCACACCTATGCCGGTAGTTGTTGGGAACACTAAGCTCGAAGTTGTTGACGAGTATGTTTACCTGGGACAAATAGTCCGACTAGGTAAGTCCAACTTCGACAGAGAGGTCAATCGACGGATTCAACTCGGCTGTGCAGCGTTCGGGAAATTACGGCACATCTTCTCGTCAGGTATACCTCAAAACTTGAAAACAAGACTGTACACCCAGTGCGTGTTGCCAGTGATGACATATGGAACTGAGACGTGGTCCTTCACTGCTGGCCGGATGAGGAAGCTCAAGGTCGCTCAGCGAGCTATGGAGAGGGCTATGCTCGTAGTTTCTCTGCGTGATAAACTCAGAAATGAGGATATCCGCAGTAGAACCAGAGTGACCGTTATAGCCCAACGGATTAGTAAGCTGAAGTGGCAATGGGCCGGCCATATAGCTCGAAGAACCGACAACAGATGGGGAAGAAAGGTTCTGGAGTGGCAGCCACGTACCGGCAGGCGAAGTGTAGGGCGTCCCCCCACTAGATGGAGTGACGACCTGGTAAGATATGCAGGAAGTCGATGGATGCAGGTGGCTCAGGACCGTGCTTCGTGGCATTCTTTGGGGGAGGCCTATGTTCAGCAGTGGACTTGTGAAGGGCTGTAATGATGATGATGATGATGATGTTTTATTCAAGTAATTTTATTTCAACCTTATTTAATCGGACATTGTTTACATTTAATTTTATAAATTAAAGCTAATCTGAGTGGCGAATTTGGTGCCATCGATCTTAATCTTGTAATAAATTTGTACCGTGTCAAGGGAAGAATGCAGCACCTGCACATAAAATACCTTATTTTATTTTATATTGTTGATGTAATTAAGGTGCACTTTTATTTGCATCACGTGTAAAAGAAAACCACTATGTCTTTGCACTTCGATTCTTTAATTGCGACTGACTTTAAAATAACAAGTTTGCGTATATATTGTAGTAGAATAATAATAAGTAGTAATCAACAAAACAATCTACACAATCAAATATAATTATGTGATAATTGATAACAGAATTATAACCATATATATATATATATATATATATATATATATATCGACGCTGGAAAGGAAAAAATTACCAAGCGACACTTTGGTCGATATTGAGTTGTATATAACATTGGAATCAGATTTTTTTCTGCGTCGATTGGTCCTACTATCGTGCTTCTACGATGAATTTAATGTCGCTTAGTTATTTTAAAATTCGAGGAGTTTTTGGCGACTAACCGACGATTTTCGTCATTTAAAAAAATATTACGTTTAGGACAGTTTTTAATCTACCTTATTTCTGCTTAGTAAATTTATCCTGTTTTTAATATAAATTATTTTGGTTTTAAGTAACTTTTTCCCTAACTTATGAAAAATTAAAAATTTATTTAGCTATCTCTTCCAACGTAAAAATTTTATTATTTTGTAGCCTCTTATCTTTTTACCTGTCCTTAATATTAGCTATTTGTCATTTAGATATTTTTTACCAGGTCTGATTAACTAAAAGATGTCGTTTAGTGATATTTTTCCTTCATGTAATTTTGTCGCTTTGATGAATGTGACCTGCCGTTTTCTAATATATTTTGGCGTTAAGATATCTCTTTCAGGAATATTTATTTAATAAAACGTCAGTTCAGACTTCCGCGTTTATCTTGAACTGTCGTGTAACTAGATTGTGATTTAATATTGAAGTGGTCGTTAGGAACAAGAAATTGAATCACCGTGCTACACCCTGGCGCTTGGTGAATAAGTGTGTGACCGCACGTCCTAATGACTCGCCGCTTGGTCTAGAGAAGTTTCATTTAAGTGTTACATAATATTTTTTAGTTGTGCTAATCTTTGAGTTACTCATATTTTACAACTGCGAAAGGAACTGTATTTTTAGAAATTAATAGACCTAGCTTTAATTAATATAATTATATACCAAGGATTAGTTAATATAATTAACTTTTATTTTGATGATAACATAATTTCGTTTGTCTTTGCAGAACTCCTTACCCATAGAAAATGTTTCTGAAGATGATAATGTTGTGTCATTCCAAGAAAAATATTTGATTATTTTGAAGTATTTCGAAGTTGCTTCTCGCCGGATGATTCCAACGTTGTTGCTGTCGCTGATATGGAACTTCAGGAAAAGGACCTTTTTATTCTATCATCTGTAGTGCCCATCGGAGGTAGATCCCAGCTATGAATTGATAGCTTATGTAAAATTGTATCTTGCCATAAGCGGGAGCGCTATCGGGCCTGGGCTGACGCATCGGTGTCCCAGGATGCAAACACCAAGAAGAAAATAAATAAAATATAAATAATACGAATAAAATATAAGAAGTATAATAAAATAAAGAAAATTCCGCTTCAAGTCATTGCTAACGCAAAGCATTACACTGATTCGTGCGTAAATCTGCAGAATTGGCGAGATATTAGTTCGCGTTCCATCGAGAATCCGTGCATTCTAGTCTGTCGCCAAGGCTGTCCATGGGAACTTCTGTCAGCCATCTGTTTCATCTCTGCACAGGGCGAACGACTCACTGGCCCATGCCGCAAAGGAGAAAGCCGATCTGTTAGACTCTCTTTTTGTGTCAAACTCGACTTTTCGTGAACGGAGGAACACACTGCTGACCATTCTGCGGTGTGAGTGCTCAGTGCGCAAAGCGCTCCTCTCCCTGAATGTTAACAACTCAAGTAAACCTGATGAAGTGCCTAATATTGTGCTGAAGACATGTCCTACCAGGCGTAGGGGTAGTCCTGACCTCATGGAGATAGCTTTAGTGCACCAGATACCTAAAAATAGCGACAGTTCAGCTACAAGCCTATTACCTCCTTGTACTCCAAAATCATGGATATCATTATAAACTGCCATCTGATTACATACCTTGAGGTCCACCAGCTAATTAGTAACTGCCAATACTGTTTTCATCGCGGTCACTCAGCTGGTGATCTTCTAGTGTGCCTGACTCCCAAGATGATGGATCCAGTAGACTCCAAGAGGAAGAAGACCTTGGCCTTTAGTTTGGACATATCAAAGGCCTTCGATCGGGTTTGGTACAAAGTGCTTATTTCGAAGCTTCCTTCATATTTGCTTCCCAAGAAATTGTGCAATTGGATTACCAGTTTTATTGAATGTTCCGACTGCGAGCCCATTTATGGTAGGATTCCACAAGGCTGCGTGCTAACACCTCCACTGTTTATGTTGAATATCAATTATATGTTTCAAACTAGTAACATTCATTGGTATACGGATGACAGCATAGGTGATGTATTTTACATCGGCCGTACCAATGTTTCTCGGGAACACGTCGTCTTGTGCCTGAAGTCAAATAACTTATTAAATAAAGTCTCGGATTGGTCTCTGAAGACAGAGGTTTGCGTCTTTACCGCTAAAAAGAACCCCTTTGTTGTATTCCTTCAATTTCAGGGCTTTTTCATTTTCGGCGTCCATTTTATCGAATGATGAACAGTTCCGAGGTCACTTGGAAGGGAAGACTGAATTGGCTTCTAAAAAGCTTGGCGTGCTTAGCAGAGTGGAACAGTATTTCATGCCGGCACACTACTTGTAACTTTACAAGACGCAGGTTCGGCCTCATATGGAATACTGTTCTCATCTCCAGGCTGTGACACCTCATTGCCAGATCATTCCACTTGATCGCATCTAGCGAAGAGCAGCTCGAATAGTTGATTATCAAGTTCTTTCTGATCTGCTCGATTTACTGGCGCTGCGAAGAGAATTTGAGGAATTATTTGAGTTAATTCCAGCCACCAAATTCCACCAACGCACATCGTAATAATACTCACGATGCCATCCACACCATCTGGATGCTTGGAGTCCATCATTATGCGATTTACTTGGAGTTTCTTTCCTTGCTACAAATTCTTTATGCAATTGTTTACCACCGGCGATTTTTCCGAAACAATATGACGTATGCTTTCAAGAAAAGAGCTTACTCCTCTTTAAAATGCCGGCCTTCAATTCCTCTGTGTTGTGGATGCTCGTGAGTAGGTGTGAATTGGGGCTTCTGCGTCACTTGCTCACGCATCGCTCGAGCTACATGCCGCTGAAGACCCCAATTCTTTTCAGTAGAGGTGCAAAATTTTTAGTTTTACCAAATTAACGTCTACATACTCACAGTTCTGTCCTGCGGGAACAAGTGTACTTCCACTTCCAGTTGAGTTATTGAGCATTATATTCAGAGCATTTGCGAGATACTGATGGTATTGCCGCATCTATATGATTAATTTCTAATAATACAACTTGTTAAGCCTAATTTCATTGTGGTTAGTGCTAATAAACGTTTTAAGCTATTGCATAGCTTTTATCGAGGGCTTTGAGCGCGGCGACGAAATCAAGAAATTCCGTAACGAAAAAAAAAACCTAATACCCGAAAACCTAACATCGTAAATCCATTAGAATAAAGATATTAATTAATTTGCAGCTATCCGCTAACTAAATACAATGATGTGTCTTACCTGGATTGAAGAGCGTTTCCCACCCTCCCTCAATTGTTTCATTATTGTTTTATTCTCATAGCGAGTGCACGTTAATTACAACGCTCGTCAAATATCATCTATATTGGTGAGTTTAATATTTTTTTTCTATTTAGAAATTCAGCCGCCATTACCTTTTTTTTTGACTTCATACATGTTTTTGATAATTGCAGATCATGGCCAACACTGAGGAACACAAAGATTCTAATCCTATCACTAATCCGTATTACTATGCACAGGATGTGGATAAATTTACAACCGAAAGGAGCAGCTTCACGATTTACCTCCAAATAGAATAGCTATTAATGAAGAGCGGCAATCGAAATCAAAGAACAGTTACAGGAAGAGAAACCGTTCTCAATAATCATCATCATCATCATACATTATCCGCCGAGATAAAAATAAACGAGGTCATTGTCTGATTAAAATTAGCATTTGTGAACTTAACGAACAAGAACAAAATGTCATCCAGGATCTTAGTGCTAACATAAGTGTTCAATATGTTGTGGATTCAATGTATGATGAAGTGTTAGATGCTACAAATTGTCTTATAAAAAAATAGGTGAAAAATTATGTGAGAACTAGCAATTTAAGTAATGTAGCTTGTAAAATATAATAAAAGTTATACATTTAATTTTATTGTTGTTTTATTAAGTGTCATAATTATTCAGTTGTGTAGAGGAAAAACGAAAAGACATTTATTGTTACAAGGAATGTATTTATTAAAACTAATTATTTCGATTTTCGATTTTAACTGAAAGCAACAACACATAGACAAGTAACACTGATTAAACTATTAAATTCAGTTTATTATAATAAAGGTACATAATCTCTAACCTTAAGACCAAATTTCAGCCTACTCAACTAGGTTTTGGCACTAGAGGTGGCTGTGAAGCGGCGGTACATTCAGTGCGTATATTTTTAACAAACTCTGATGCAGATGTTCTTGTGAAGGTTGACCTAAGGAATGCTTTCAACTCTATCGATAGGGTAGGCTTGCTGAAAGAAGTGGCTAACAATACCCCCCAAAATTTATCATTACGTTTGGCAATGGTATAGTCAAAATACTAACTTGTTTTACGAAAACCATGTATCGATTCTGCTGTTGGTGTTCAGCAGGGTGACCCACTGGGTCCAGCACTTTTCAGTTTGGGAATTCAACCCATTATTTCAAATTTGAAATCCAAGCTGAATGTCTGGTACCTAGACGACGGTACCCTGGGAGGTAGAGCAGATAACGTCCTCAGCGATCTTACTCATATTTTTCGAAATTTTATTATTATATTATTATTATATTATTTTTTTTTTTGAAATTGGACTTGAACCAAATAGCAATAAATGTAAAATCTTTTTTTCCAATAATTTATCTACTTCTCATAGAGACACTTTAATTCAAAATTTTAATCATATTTGGCCAGGAATAAAAACTGTCAATACAGAATCACTATACCTGCTAGGTGCCCCGTTGTTTTTCGATAGTATTAAACCTGTTTTAAAAACAAAATTTGATCAGTTTTTAAACCACGTTGATAAATTGTATAAATTAAACCCCCACATAGCTCTTACTATTTTAAAATATTGTCATCTTGTACCTAGATTTACATACTTAATCCGCTCGAGTCCAGTCTGGAAATGTTCGGATATTTTACAAGATATTGATAAAAATCTTAAAATAGCTCTAGAAAAAATTCTAAATTTAACTTTAAATACAGCAGCCTGGACTCAAGCTACCTTACCTATAAAATTTGGTGGCATTGGTGTGAGAAATCTTTCTAGCATTGCCTGCTTTCCTTGCTTCCGTGCATAATGTCAGTGACTTATGTAACATAATTTTAAATAATAAAGTAGACCTATGCTTTGCTACGGAGGCAGGGCAGACATGGCAAACGCTTTGTCCTGGTGAAAATATTCCACTGGAAATTAACCAACAAAAACAGTGGGATATTCCGTTGGTACAGGGCGTGCAGAAGGATTTGTTTCATAATTTCCATAGTGACCAAGATAAGGCACGCCTTCTAGCTGTTTCGACTAAGGAAGCTAGTCACTGGTTACACGCTTTACCATCAAGTAATCTCGGCACATTACTTGATAGGGAAAGCTTGCGCATTGCCGTAGGAATCCGACTAGGAGCGGCGATTTGTCAACCCCATCAGTGCCCCTGTGGTAGCAGCGTCAACAAGTTTGGGCTCCACGGACTTTCATGTAAGAAAAGCGCTGGTAGGTTTTCACGACACAGTGCTTTGGACGATGTCATCCGAAGGGCGCTTGCCTCTATAAATGTTCCCTCGGTTAAAAAGAGCCTTGTGGAATATTTAGAGACGATGGCAAGAGACCCGACGGTATGACATTGGTCCCTTGGGAGAGAGGTAAAGCCCTAATGTGGGATGCTACTTGCGTAGACACTCTGGCGGCCTCTCATCTCAGGGGTACCTCGTTTAAAGCCGGGGCGGCATCAGAGGCAGCTGAACTGAGTAAGTGGCGCAAATATGAGTCTCTGAGAGATGACAACATATTTGTGCCATTTGCTGTAGAGACTATCGGTCCGTGGGGTCCACGTGCGGTAAAGTTCCTAAAGGAACTCCATCCGCGGCTGGTCGTTGCTGCTGGTGATAAGAGGGCTGGTTCTTTCCTCGCTCAAAGGCTAAGTATAGCCATTCAGCGGGGAAACGCAGCCAGCGTTCTTGTCACGATACCGCGGGGAGTAGGACTATATGATAATTAAGTTTCTAGTTTTAGTTTTTTTTTATTATCATAGTTTTTAATATTGTAAATAAAATCTTAATAAAATGTGAGACATTTAAAAAAAATCAGCCTTAGAACCAGTGGTTCTGGTACAAAAAAAAATATAGTTCAGATTTAGAATTTCTTTAATTAATTATTTCGATTTTCGATTTTATCTGAATTTGAATTTATTATTTCGATTTTCGATTTTGTCTCAATTGGAATTTAAATGTTTTAGTTTTTATTTAGATTTTAACTGAAAGCAACAACACATAGACAAGTAACACTGATTAAACTATTAAACTCAGTTTATTATAATAAAATATAGTTCAGATTTAGAATTTCTTTATTTTATTATTTTATTTATGGTTTATTATTTCGATTTTCGATTTTATCTGAATGTGAATTTAAATGTTTTAGTTTTTATTTCGATTTTAACTGAAAGCAACAACAAATAAATATATTTTATTGGAAATCAAACAATCATTTTGTATTTAAAACACCATTTCTTAATTCATAAAACATTTTTTAACACACATATTTTCTTATGAGTAAAACAGTTATACAGTAAAGTATCTTTACAATAAAGTTCAAAAAGAGTATTTAAATTGGGAGCTCCTGAGCAACTTATATCTATGATAGTATTATTTTCATCACAAATATCTTGCACCCATTTAATTTTTTCACATCCTTTTAAAAAAATCTTTTTACCTTTCAAATATGTCTTTATAATTCTGTGAAACTCTCTATAATCAATAGAGCCCTTACTCAATCGATACCCTCGGTACTTTTCAATGCAGCCAATTTGTTTTTCTCTTCATGAGATAGTGAAGTGAATGGGTAAGGAGGTTTAATTAGGAATATATTGGTGTACTCTAGAGTGGCTATAGCAAACTCCTTTACTATAAATTTATTTTTGCTATTTTTGAAGCCTTGAAGATCAACGATTATTGTATTACTATTCATGATATTTTCTTAATGATATTACTCAGCGGTTTGTATTCGAAAATACAGTCGTCTAATATCAAGCAATAAGCGTTTCATATAAAGTTAAGTTCAGATTTAGAATTTCTTTATTTTATTATTTTATTTATGGTTAATTATTTCGATTTTCGATTTTATCTGAATTTGAATTTATTATTTCGATTTTCGATTTTATCTCAATCTGAATTTAAATATTTTAGTTTTTATTTCGATTTTAACTGAAAGCAAACAACACAGATAAATAACACTGATTTAACTATTAAACTAGCCCTTAGTTAGATACAAAACTGAACGAACGTTGTGATAATCTTCTTTGATGCATGATACCAACTGAGTAACAGCCTTCCACGTTAGGGTTTTCTCATCGACAGCTGATTTAAAGCTGATCAGAGAGTGCTGCCAGCGGTCGGTTGATGGAATAGCCTCCAGCTCGCGGAAGCTAGAGATGCGCACTTCGATGTAATATTCTCCTCGCTTCGAAGGCTCGCTCCGGTGCATATATCCCGAACCTGTTCGGAATGATAAGTAGCTTTTTAAAATCCCCGCTGGGATAGATTCAGAATCTTCATCCTGGAAACAATAAAAATTCTATTTAAACAAGATCATACTGATAAGCAATGAACAATATTTATATTCCCTCCTACCCCGCATAAATATATTTTTATACGATGCTAATAACATGAATTAGTAGTCCAATTCACTAACAATTGTATTAATCACATCGATCGTCTAAGAATATAATTAAATACGTTTTCATAAAAAAAATTAACCTATGACTGATATTTTATTCACAACATCCAATCAAATAGAAACTAACTTTTCATCATGTGAATGGTAACTCAAACTATTAAAATTAAATAAGATTCGCTTACCTCAGAATCTGGAAAAACTTTTAATTTACGTTTCCTGCTGGTCGAAGCTGGGGTGAGTGATGATGATGTATCAGCCTCAGATTCCGACTCGCTTCCGAATAATTCAACTCGTTTCTTGGACTTAGGAACTGTTGTTTTAGTCTTTACTATATTAGCTGGTTTCTTAACCGCTTTCTTCTTTTGCGAAGTTGACTGTATTTCAGCGTCTGACTCGAAGGGGTTGGAATACCTAAAAATGTAACACAAAATATATCACTATACAGACACATTCATATGAAAAACTTAAGCGAAACATAATATAACTTTACTGTAACATAATATAACAAATTAATTATTGTTCTATTGTAATAATGAGTGAGGAGACTAAGTGTTACGTACATTTTTTTTATAGGAGAGGTGGCAAACGAGCATGCGGCTCACCTGATGGTAAGTGACTACCGCCGCCCATGAACAACTGCAACACCAGGGGAATCGCAGGTGCGTTGCCGGCCTTTTAAAAAGGAGTACGCTCTTTTCTTGAAGGTCCCTAAGTCGTATCGGTCCGGAAAAATCGCTGATGGTAATCGATTCCACAAGGAGGTCGTGCGAGGAAGAAAACATCTTCTAAATCGCACAGTGGTGGACCGCCAATCATCCAGATGGTGTGGATGGTATCGGGAGTTCTGCCGCGATGTGCGTTCGTGAAATTTGGTGGCTGGGATTAATCCGAACAATTCCTCAGAGCACTCCCCATGCTAGATGCGAATGAAAATGCAAAGGGATGCAACATCTCTTCGCAGTGCCAATGAATCGAGCCGATCGGAAAGGGCTCGGTCGTCGACGATTCGAGCAGCTCTGCGTTGGACGCGGTCAAGTGGAAGGATCTGGCACTGGGGAGCCCCTGCCCAGAGATGGGAACAGTATTCCATGTGAGGCCGAACTTGCGCCTTGTAAAGTTGCAGGCGGTGTGCCGGCATGAAATACTGTCCCGCTCTGCTGAGCACGCCAAGCTTTTTTGAAGGCTGTCTTGATGATGATGTCGAACACTTCCAAGTCTAGTAGACTGTGGAAAACACGATGCAACTAATTGTGGTTAAACATCTCCCGACATCATTTTTTATACCCTAAATTATAACACTATCCCCGCTTGGAAGTATTTTAGTTTGACGTATTTTATTATTAAGGAATATTTCATTTGGTAACTTTAGCATTGACCCGTATTAATGTTATTTTTAAGGAATATTTTTGCTTATTAACATTAAATGCTCATATGTGAAAAACACTTAGCAAAAATGTTTGCATACGATATTAAATCAACGTTTGCGTTGTCAGCCGAAAACATTAATGGCGCCAACCAGTCGCTGTAATATGATACGACGGTGTTTTACAGGTAAACCTATGTTTTTCACGATATATATATTCAGCATATAGCGGTCGATATACTTATTAAATTTGGATCCATTATAAATATAGCTTTGTTTAAAATTAATGCTTTTTGAAAAAAAAAACTAACAATTTTGCAATCAACTTATTTTTATAATATTCGTAATACATGTATCTCTAGATAGAATATAGTCTGGAATAACACACAGGCGTTTGTTGTAAAAGCGTATATATTGCCTACCCATAAATTAATTACTAATTCTATAAAGTCTAAAAACTGATATTAAAAACTTATGTTTGTTTCTAGTGTTTAAAAATGAACATATTTTTTTATGAAAGCTTTTATGTTTTTATGTACATACATTATATTTTGTTAAGTTAATATGTTTATTTTCTTAAATTTGTCTCTAAGGGACTCTTTACAGTTTAAGTTATAAATCATCCGTATGCCTATCTTTTGCAAAGAAATATGACTTCGATGTTAGTCGCATTATCCCATAGTAAGATTCCACAAGACATTACGCTATGAAAGTAACTACATGCTTATCTTATTATTTATAACATAAACATAAAAGTGTATGTTTGTTACTCAATCATAATAGAATGCCTGAAACGCTAACACTCGCTAGTTACACATAGAAAAAAGAAAAAAAAAGGTCTCCAACAGTATATACGAATGTTTTCATGTGTTCATGCACCCTAATTTTTATACTGGATAGGAATCGAACCGCAGCCATCAGGCTTTGTAGCTCACTCGTAGTACAAACGGCCAGATCATTTACGATCACCCACCATTGGTTAAATAAATTAATTTAACCCCAGGGGCACCGGCAGGCGAGCGCCGAGCGTCGTTCGACAGAGGGCGTGGCTGAGCGTCCCCACCCGTGGTAGTCGAGGGCCCGGCAGATCCCCGAGAGGAAACGCCGTTCGCACCCAGGCACAAACCGGGTGGTTGCCCTGGCAGTGCGGACAGGGCCGCTGTTGCGGGCAGTCTCGTTGGAGGTGCCTTTCCAAGCACGGGTAGCACCAGTGGCACTCCTTGGCGATAGTTCGCTTCGCTGGGACCGGCTTACACAGCAACTTAGGGCATGACATCGCCCGGTGATCGGATGCTCAACAATAGGAGCAGGGGGGCGCCTCCCTGGCCGCTAGACCGCTATAGGAGGGTAAGGGGCGGCGCCCTCCCGCGGAAGCTCCGCTCGGCTTTAAGGGGGTTGGCGACGACTTGCCCGTCAGATTCCGCCTTCCCCTGGGCATGGCTTGGTCAGCAGCCCGCAGGTCCTCGACGGCGCCTGTTGCATTCTCCACTTGCCGGCACTGCTCCTCCAAGAACGGCAACAGGTCCCTGAAGGGCGGAATATAGGAGGCGCCGTCCCCGCTGTACCTCTCCTCAAAATGGAGCCGAAGATCGAGAGGCAGTCAGGACAACACAAGGTGGAGCAAGAAGAATGACCATTCGTCCACCGGTAAATCTAGCCGCCTCAACGAGTTACAAGCCACCACGAATGGATTTACGATGTCCTGAGGTAGTCTGGTCCGGTCCTGAAGTAGCGGGAGGTTTATAAGCTGCCTAACGTATTCGTCCGCAATCCGCCGGACGTTGGCATACCTACCGGCGAGGAGGTCCCGAGCATTCTGTTAGGCGTCGTCTGACAATTTCAAATGGCCGACGATGCCCAGGGCCTCTCCCTCCAATGATCCCAGGAGGTACGCCATCTTCTGGCTTGGTGTAATGTCCCTCCGGGCGTCCACTAGGCTGTCAAAAAGGCCCACAAAGGTCATCCAGTCGGAGAGGTCCCCGGAGAACCTTGGCAGGTCCTGAGTTGGGAGTCGTCCCAACAGCTCCGGCTGAGTACGCTGCTTCTGAGGAGACTCGGACATTGAACAGTGGTAGAGCCAGGCGGCAGCTTTTGCTGTCGCATGGATGGGCCGGCTCGAACCGGGGTGGTACCACGACCTCACAGAATACCAGCGTGAAGTAGAGGTTTACCTCTGCGTTTCGCTTGGTGAGTGCAGGTGGCCGGAGACCCTTTTTACTGGAAATGAGGCATTCCATCCTAGTCCTCACGGGTGAAAACGCATCTGCATTTTGATCTGTAACAGAGATGTAGATGTCTATGGGCCGCAGTAACCACTTACCATCAAGTGGACTGTGTGCTCGTTTTTCACCCTGATCCTATAAAAAAAAAAAAGGTCCCTCAGTCCAGCTTCACACGCTTCATTAGCATACTTGGCCCCCTCCTCGATCAAGTCGTCCGTGAGCGAAAAGAATTTCTCGTAGTCCACGAGGCAGGAGTCTAGGACTCCCTGTTCCGCATCCGAAGCCAAAAGCTCTGCGCAAGCCTCCTCCACTACGGCCCTTCGAGCATCGACCTGCTCGAGCAGCTGCCCTAAACTATGGACCCGGTCCGGTATCAAAATATGAGCGTTCGCGGCCCAGCGCAGCTCCGCCTGCAGGCGAAGCGCCGGTAGCTTTTGCGATGGCATCACTAATAAATACAAATTACTATTTATTAAATTAAATACAAATTACACTACAAATAAAGGTACACACCACAGTTGATCAGCAAAGATGCCTCGTCTGGCGACCGACCCTTCGACAATTAATCTACTATAATTATACGATAACGACACTTATCCGATTACGTGATAACAATTATCTACCTACTCAAAATACCTGACGCATACCTACCCCTAACAACACTACGGGCGTGGTTCCTCCTTCGACCCGCCAACAATCAAAAAATATTTATATGTAATTTTTATTACGTACTATTTTTATCTATATTAAGTATTACGGCCGGGCGTGATTGTAGAAATAATCAACCACGCTCGGCTACCAAAATGTACACGCCCTTAGCTGTCCCAACAAAGGTCGACCATACAGGGGCCCATACAGCTGTAGATTCGACGGACAGCCAAGGGTAGGGCTCGAAATGCCTTATGGAGAGTTGACTTACATGACAGTGATAAAGATAGGTAATTAAATAATACGTACCTGTTCAGAGGCGAAGAGGATCACAAGGCTCGTTCAGGCGTTAGTTGTCGTGGAAGTAAGTAGTGTGTGAGAGGTGTAGATATGTGTAACCTGAATTAGCCCCTTTTATCAAACGCGACCCTGACTCCAGCACCGCCACCCTATGTGGTATCAATCTAGCGGCGTCACTCGGTGTCACTCAAAGTCTAGCGTTCATTAGCGCAAATCTATAATCTAATACGAATGCTCCTCGCGGGACACAAAGTTTAGCGGTTTTAACCGACACAGGAAAATATTCAAAACTCCCGAGACGCCTCGTTGTCAAGTAAAACGAAAATCGACAAGTCGAACGAAAATCGACTACACACAAAAGAGGCACTTAACGCGACGTTACAATTCAATATTAACTTTTTCACATCCTTTTAAAAAAATCTTTTTATCTTTCAAATATGTATTTATAATTCAGTGAAACTCTCTATAATCAATAGAGCCCTCACTCCATCGATACCCTCGGTGCTTTTCAATCCAGCCAATT
This sequence comes from Parnassius mnemosyne, assembly GCA_963668995.1. Classification (NCBI taxonomy): domain Eukaryota; kingdom Metazoa; phylum Arthropoda; class Insecta; order Lepidoptera; family Papilionidae; genus Parnassius; species Parnassius mnemosyne. The sequence goes on from CAVLGL010000115.1 coordinate 18,825,264, forward strand.
TGTTTTTGCTCTTCAGGAGATAGTGAAGTGAATGGGTAAGGAGGTTTAATTAGGAATATATTGGTGTACTCTATAGTAGCTATAGCAAATTCCTTTACTATAAATTTATTTTTGCTACTTTTGAAGCCTTGAAGATCAACGATTATTGTATTGCTATTCATGATATTTTCTTAACGATATTACTCAGTGGTTTGTATTCGAATATACAGTCGTTTAATATCAAGCAATAAGCGGTTGATATAGTTCAGATTTAGAATTTCTTTATTTTATTATTTTATTTATGGTTTATTATTTCGATTTTCAATTATATCTGAATTTGAAATTAAATGATTCTCAGTTTATTATAACAAAATATAGTTCAGATTTAGAATTTCTTAATTTTATTATTTTAATTATGGTTTATTATTTCGATTTTTGATTTTTATCTGAATTTGAATTTAAATGTATTTAGTTTTTATTTCGATTTTAACTGAAAGCAAACAACACATAGATAAGTAACACTGATTAAACTATTAAACTCAGTTTATTATAATAAAATATAGTTCAGATTTAGAATTTCTTTATTTTATTATTTTATTTATGGTTTACTATTTCGATTTTCGATTTTATCTGAATTTGAAATTAAATGTTTTAGATTTTATTTCGATTTTAACTGAAAGCAAACAACACATAGATAGGTAACACTGATTAAACTATTAAACTAGTCCTTAGTTAGATACAAAACCGAACGAAGGTTGTGATAATCTTCTTCGATGCATGATACCTACTGAGTAACAGCCTTCCACGTTGGTGTTTTCTCGTCGACAGCTGATTTAAAGCTGATCATAGAGTGCTGCCAGCGGTCGGTTGATGGAATAGCCTCCAGCTCGCGAAAGCTAGAGATGCGCACTTCGATGTAATATTCTCCTCGCATTTAGCATTGACCCGTATTAAAGTTATTTTTAAGGAATATTTTTGCTTATTAACATTAAATGCTCATATGTGAAAAACACTTAGCATAAATATTTGCATACGATGTTAAATCAACGTTTGCGTTGTCAGCGGAAAACATTAATGGCGCATACCAGTCGCTGTAATATGATACCACGGTGTTTTACAGGTAAATGTGTATATTTCATAATAATATGGAAATGGGTCAGCATATAACGGTCGATGTACTTATTAAATTTAGATCCATTATAAATATATCTTTGTTAAAAACTAATGCTTTTTGAAGAAAAAGACTAACAATATTCAATCTTAAACTGAATTTTATATTCGTAATATCCCTAGATAGAATATAGTCTGGAATAACACACAAGCGTTTGTTGTAAAAGCGTATATATTGCCTACCCATAAATTAATTACTAATTCTATAAAGTCTAAAAACTGTTATTACAAGCTTACGTTTGTTCCTAGTAATTCAAAATGAACATATTTTTTTCTTATGAAAGCTATTTATGTTTTTATGTACATACATTACATTTTCATAAATATATTTCGATGCTAAGTTAATATGTTTATTTCCTTAAATTTGTCTCTAAGGGACTCTTTAAAATTTAAGTTATAAATCATCCGTATGCCTATCTTTTGCAAACAAATATGACTTCAATATCAGTCACATTATCCCATACTCACTCGTAGTACAAACCGCCAGATCATTTATTTATAACTTAAATTTTAAATAGTCCCTTAGAGACAAATTTAAGGAAATATACATTTAAGGAACATATTAAATTAGCATCGAAATATATTTATGAAAATGTAATGTATATACATTAAAACATAAATAGCTATCATAAGAAAAAAATATGTTCATTTTTAAACACTAGGAACAAACATAAGCTTTTAATGTCGGTTTTTAGACTTTATAGAATTAGTAATTAATTTATGGGTAGGCAATGTATACGCTTTTACAACAAACGCCTGTGTGTTATTCCAGACTATATTCTATCTAGAGATATTACGAATAGTATAAAATTCAGTTTAAGATTGATAATTGTTAGTTTTTTTTCCTAAAAAAACATTAATTTTAAATAAAGATATATTTATAATGGATCTAAATTTAATAAGTACATCGACCGCTTTATGCTGACCCATTTTCATATTATTATGAAATATACTCATTTACCTGTAAAACACTGTCGTGTCATATTACAGCGACTGGTTAGCGCCATTAATGTTTTCGGCTGACAACGCAAACGTTGATTTAATATCGTATGCAAACATTTTTGCTAAGTGTTTTTCACACATGAGCATTTAATGTTAATAAGCAAAAATATTCCTTAAAAATAACATTAATACGGGTCAATGCTATAGTTACCAAATGAAATATTCCTTAATCATAAAATACGTCAAACTAAAATACTTCCAAGCGGAGATAGTGTTATAATTTAGGGTATAAAATATGATGTCGGGAGATGTTTAACCACAATTAGTTGCATCGTGTTTTCTACAGTCTACTAGACTTGGAAGTGTTCGACATCATCATCAAGACAGCAAGTATGTACGTAACACTTAGTCTCCTCACTCATTAAATACAATAGAATAATAATTAATTTGTTATATTACGTTAGAGTAAAGTTATATTATGTTTCGCTTATGTTTTTCATATGAATGTTTCTGTATAGTGATATATTTTGTGTTACATTTTTAGGTATTCCAACCCCTTCGAGACAGACTCTGAAGTACAGTCGACTTCGCAAAAGAAGAAAGCGGTTAGGAAACCAGCTAATATATTAAAGACTAAAACAACAGTTCCTAAGTCCAAGAAACGAGTTGAATTATTCGGAAGCGAGTCGGAATCTGAGGCTGATACATCATCATCACTCACCCCAGCTTCGACCAGCAGGAAACGTAAATTAAAAGTTTTTCCAGATTCTGAGGTAAGCAAATATTATTTAATTTTAATAGTTTGAGTTACCATTCGCGTGATGAAAAGTTAGTTTCTATTTGATTGGATGTTGTGAATAAATTATCAGTCATAGGTTATTTTTTTATGAAAACGTGTTTAATTTTATTCTTAGACGATCGATGTGATTGATACAATTGTTAGTGAATTGGACTACTTAGTCATGTTACGAGCATCGTATAAAATATATTTATGCGGGGTAGGAGGGAATATAAATATTGTTCATTGCTTATCAGTATGCTTTTGTTTAAATAGTATTTTTATTGTTTCCAGGATGAAGATTCTGAACCTATCCTAGCGGGGATTTTAAAAAGCTACTTATCATGCCGAACAGGTTCGGGATATATGCACCGGAGCTAGCCTTCGAAGCGAGGAGAATATTACGTCGAAGTGCGCATCTCTAACTTCCGCGAGCTGGAGGCTATTCCATCAACCGACCGCTGGCAGCACTCTCTGATCAGCTTTAAATCAGCTGTCGATGAGAAAACCCCAAAGTGGAAGGCTGTTACCCAGTTGGTATCATGCATCAAAGGCGATTATCACAATGTTCGTCCAGTTTTGTATACAACTAAAGGTTATTTTAATAGTTTAATCAGTGTTACTTATCTACGTGTTGTAACTTTCAGTTAAAATCGAAATAAAAACTAAAACATTCAAATTCAGATAAAATCGAAAAATCGAAATAATAAACCATAAAACTAAAATTTTAAATCTTAACTATTTTTTATTATAATAAACTGATCTATATTTTAGTGTAGTAATATAATAAGTGTTTCATCATTTATTTTTAGAAATATTTGGTACCCGGCTTAGTACTTTTAATAACATAAACATAAAATCAAAATAAAGCTATAAAACTAAAATTCAAAATCTAAAAACCAAAAAACTATATTTTATTATAATAAACTGATCTGTATTCATAATAATAATTTAAAAAAAATGTTTTTCTGCAAGTCCTGCGGTGTGCATGTTAAACCGCTCATCAAAAGTCTTATATTCACAAGTCCAACTGCTTACTGCGAACCGAGTTTGATAATGTAAATTTAATTGCATGTGCTTTTAAGAACAGAATTGTCACTTACAGAATTAGTCCTGAAAAATTAACTATTGCACCTGAATTTTTCTTATCTTATATTTCACACACATCTCTTCAATTAATTAAACAAATGTTGAAGAAACATACAGCATTAAAAATGAATTTTGAACTGTTTGTTACATATACTTTACCCAAGAATAATGAATCATCTATTCAATCTTTTAATACTAAATATGAAATTATATACCAAAACAGTCAACTATCGTCTGTTCACAATAGTTTTGCGGAAAAAATAACGAACAAGTGTTCAGAATTTGAGCTTTGCGAATCAGGTTGGACTATTGAGGCCATAAGACACTTAGAAATAAATATTGTAAAATATAATCCGTTAAGATTTGGTTCGTATATACCAGTACCTGAAAAAATACGTAATACAAAATCATGGTTAAATTTAAAAAACAATGATAAACACTGCTTTTTTTGGAGTATTTTAGCTCATTTGTATCCAACTACAAGTAAAAATAGAGTGAATTCATACCCTCATTACTCAGAAGTTTTAAAAACAGATAATTTGATATTTCCTCCAAGTTTTAATGATATTAAATTATTCGAGGAAATGAATCCTAATGTGAGCGTTAATATTTACGGTTTAGATAAAAAAATAATGTGACCGGGCCGCTGTATAAAACTCTAAAAAGAAAGATAATGCATGTTAACTTACTTTACTTAAATAAAAATAATAAACATCATTTTTGTTTGATAAAAAGGTTTGATAAACTCGTACACAAGCAATTAACTAAGCATAAATCTAAATTACATTTATGTGAAGAATGTTTTTTATATTTTAAAATCTAATACTCCGAAATAAATAAAACTTTATTTCATTTACTAAGTTTATTCCAATAGAAAATAATAATAATAATAAGAACTCAGCTCAGTTGAAATTTATTGACTCTTTCAACTTTTTGAGCTCGAGCTTAGATAATTTAGTGAAAACGATGGAAGCGAAAGCGATAAAAATTTACGCAAGTTTTTTGAAGATAAACATTTATTTAATTTAGTTCGAAAGAAAGGTACTGTTATGACTATATAGATTCATGGGATCGGTATGAAGAAAATTAATTACCAGAGCAATCGAAATTTTTCAATCACCTTATATCTCAATCTGTTTCAGATAAAGATTACAGTCATGCATTGAAGGTATGGAATGATTTTAAAATCCGTAACTTAGGTAATACACCGACTTATATTTAAAATGTGATGTATTACTGTTGTGTGATGTTTTTGAAAAATTCCGAGCTATGAGTTTAAAACATTATAGTCTTGACCCATGTTACTAAGTATCACCCCCATCATTAAGTTGGGATGCTATTGTAACGAACCCCCCCCCCCATCTTTTTTCTTTTCCACTATATATCCACTTATACTTGTATTTCTTTAGAATCTATATCTGTAAGATATATAAATATATCTAATTTACGTGACCAGTATAACTTGATCTTTCTAAAGGTTTAAATATAGGCCGTTTAATAAATTTATGGCGTGATCGTCTTAGTTAGGACCCTTTTTTACGTTGTGTTTGTATAGTAACTTAGTTCTTTTAGGTGTATCTTGGAATAATGAATATTCACGAGAGCAATCGAAAGCTGTTGGTAGAGTCTTATAAGCTAAAGAACCCCGTTCACGAAGACAGAGCTCAAAAAGGTTAGGAACAATAAATTGTCCCTATTCCACTTGTATCTGGTTCACAACAGTCAGTTCCTTATTAATTAATCCCTTCCCGCTTGGAAAAGGCTCACAATATTTATATCAAATACCAGTTACAAGGGCTTCGCTCTCCCACATTTTAAAAAAAATGTGGAGGAGGTACACGGCCCCACACACGCCGCGCACGGTGAGCGCCAACCATTTTAATGCGCTCCCCCCGAAGGGTACGCAAAGTTGGGAACTGGACCGTAGTCCACAGCAAAATAACTGGCGAACCAGTAAAAGAGGACTTGGCCCCTTGACAGTGCGTAAGCACAAACATCGACCGAAGTCGCGCATGTCAATGCGTGTAAACGCCATACAGAATACGATCAAATCCAGCCACAGTGAATGTACGTCACACGGGTTAGGCAACAATAGGCACACTGACCATAAAAAGCCTTCCGTGAGCGCTACCACCTGCCAGACCGCCGTTCCTGCAGACGTGATGTAAGTGTAAGTCATCACCACCAATTGCATGGTCAGCACGGCCAATTGGCCGCAGAGCGTGTCATGAGTCTACCGCTCACCTCAAGGGAATGGGGTCCCACGTTGCGCGGCTTTCGGCCACAGCCTTGAGATTCTCCCTCCAGCTACCACCCGCATGAGGTCAACACATATGCTCCACCAACCAATACAATGGCAGATATAGCCAATATAGGCAGTTATAAGATAATAGTAATAATTCGCCATCAGAAAGGGTTTGTGTCACTGACGTTGAGTATATGCATTTTTCGATCATGTTTGTCTCACCCACCAACAAGTTGCCTTCAATCTCTCAAAGGTGGGAACTTTATAGAGATATATTATTAAGTTGTTATATAAAACATCATGGAGGGCAGACAGTCTGCAGCCCCGCAATGAAGGGACCCGACTTGGGCAAAGCTACTTAGGTTGTGAGTCAAACCAAGACGCAGAGAGCGCCATTGAGAGTAGCGACCCGCCAAACAACCATCGTAGAGACGCAATGCTACAGAATGCAACAAGCATCAATACGACTATCGTCGGGCTTACACCATCCCAAGGTCCCCCATACAGTCCCAGCAGACATCACCACCCGCATACCTCCATCGACCAGAACCACAAGATGCATCGAATCAGGTGCAGCACACCCGCAGATCCATCACAAGACACAATACTGCAAGTAGCAGTAAGCATCAATGCAACTATCATACGGATGGCGCCCCCTCACAACATACCCACATGATCCCTATCGACTTTGGTAACAAAATTTGATAATGTTGTTAACTAAAATTACCACCAACGTATCATAGTAGTACGGTACTAAGACGTCAGTAGCCAAAACTCCACGTATCATAGCGCTATTGCACTAAGACATGAAGTTGAGTATGCTTGCTGCACTTAAAAGGACTACCAAACACACTCACCCTAATCCGAAAGATAGCCGACGTATCATAACGCTATGCGCTAAGACGCCGCCCACAACCGGTAAGGGTGTGCGATGTCCACGGGCAAGTCGTATTGCTACAAGAAACCCGCTTACCACCGGCACTAAGATGATATGTCTATGACACATCGGTTAGTGAGTCCAAGTTTACCTCGGTCTCAGAGGCTGCGAAGCAACCTACACGCCACTATAATAATCCTTTTTAAGTCCCATTTCTTTCAATATAATGCTTTTACATATTTGAGACCTTCCACATATTTGCTTTATTTCATAGACCATACTACTGTATGTCTTATTCATATGGGACTTCAAGTCATAACTCTGCTATCATAATGCTTATGCATCATAGAGACCTTCTATATTAATGCTTTGGTTCGTCAGACCTTACTATGTTAAGTCCCTAATATAGGACTAGTCATTGTGCAACCTTAGTACTAGCAGTCGGTCAGCCGACCACCCCATATATATGTACAACCTTGGGTATGTGTCTCCGAAAACGCCCCAATATAAGGGAACATTACAAGAACACGTTCATTAACTTAGAAATTTTCCAATTATTACACGAACACCTTCATCAACTTAGAAAATTTTAATCCATTTTTTCTATTATATTACAAATGTTATTTATCTTTGCTATTGCAATATAATCGCCTTGTATTTATATGATTTGATACATTTTGAACATTTTAAGCAGGTTTTTAATAAATTTAGAGATTTTTAGAGACATTTTATGCGTTTACTAATATATATAATATTCAATATTCCAAATGGATATTTTTGAACTCTATGCTTATTATTTGCATTTTATTGTTTAAATTATAATTTCTATGACATTTTTAAATGTCTGTATAATGAATTTAATTATTATTTATTAAAAATAATTATGAGGCGTCACACTATGTTGTTTCATAACATACAATAAGATTTACTTACAGATATTAAAATGTACCAATTTTTAGAGAAAGGAATTCGCGGTGGTCTTGCTCAATGTTCTCTAAGATATGCAAAAGCAAACAATAAATACATGTCCTATTATGACAGCAAGAATAAAAACAATTTTTTTATTTATTTTGATTGTGTAAATTTATATGGTTTTGCTATGATGCAAAAGTTACAAACGGGGAACTTTAAATTCCTCAGTGAAAAAGAAATTAATCAATTTGATGTAATGAGTGTTCCTGATGATAGTGATATTGGGTATATTCTTGAAGTAGACTTGCACTATCCAATTGAAAGACATGATGATCATTCAGGTTTACCATTTACAGCAGAAAAGTTTGCTCCGCCAGGAAGCAAACATAAAAAATTAATTGCTAATTTGTACGTACGTGTAAATATGTTATTCATTATGAGCATTTAAAAGAATGTTTACGTCATGGACTCATTTTGCTCAAAGTTTATAGGATATTGTTATTTAGTCAAAATGCATTTTTAGCACCATATATTTTATTAAATACAACACTTAGACAACGCTGCTTCAGACTTTGAAAGAGATTTTTTTTTTTAAAACAAAACAATTCTATTTTTGGAAAGACAATAGGGAATAAACGAAAAGAAGTCGATGTAAAATTGGTTAATGTATGGTATATCATTACACATAGATACATCTAATAAGACTAATAAACTATGTGGAGCTGAAAAATATGTGCTCCTAATTTTAAAAATTTGTCAATAATTTCAGATTCGTTAGTAGCAATCCAGTTAGAACTAACAAAAGTTATCCTTGATCGCCCAATTTACATTGGGTTTTCAATTCTGGATTTAGCTGAGTCATTTATATGATTTTCATTACTCTATAATGAAACGCATGTATAAAAATTCACTGCAACTCTGTTATACTGATACTGATAGTCTGCTGTATCTAATAAATACAAATGATTTTTATAAAGACATGAAAAAAAATATAAAATATTTTGATACAAGTAATTTTAAAAACAATCAGCCCAAAGTAAATTGTAAAATTCCAGGGCTTTTCAAAGACGAAATGGATGGTGATATAATAACTGAATTTGTTGGATTAAGAGCGAAATTATATTGTATTGATTCTAAAACAACGTCAATAAGAAAAGCTAAGGGTATTAAAAAATCTGTTACTAAAAATCTAAATATTGAAAAATATAAATGAGCGTTATGGTCTAACACATAGTGTGTAAATATTTGATGATTATTTGATATAATTATACTAATTAGATCAAAGAATCATCAGATATTTACTCAAAAAGTTGATAAACTTGTACTTAATAGAGATGATGATAAAAGACAAATTATGGCAGATGGCTACAACACGTTACCGTTGGGACATTATAAAACTATATTTTAATAAATTTGAATGTAAAACTATGTAATGCTACTACTATGTAATGTATAAGTAAGTAAGAGATAAATGTATAGCTTAAGTTACATGTATTATCATGTTTATAACTTTATATTAATTTAAAATAAATAAATATTTGGTTTTAATAAATACATTCGTTGTAACAATAAATGTCTTTTCGTTTTTCCTCTACACAATTGAATAATTATGAAAGTTAATAAAACAACAATAAAATTCAATGTATAACTTTTATAATATTTTACAAGCTACATTAATTAAATTACTAGTTCTCACATAATTTTTCATCTATTTTTTTTATAAGACAATTTGTAGCATCTAACACTTCATCATACATTGAATCCACAACATATTGAACACTTATAATATTAGCACTAAGATCGTGGATGACATTTTGTTCTTGCTCGTTAAGTTCGCAAATGCTGATTTTAATCAGACGATGACCTTGTTTATTTTTATCTCGGCGGATAATGTATGATGATGATGATGATTCTTGAGAACGGTTTCTTTTCCTGTAACATTTCTTTGATTTCGATTGCCGCTCTTCATTAATAGCTATTCTATTTGGTGGTAAATCGTGAAGCTGCTCCTTTCGGTTGTAATAATTTAGTGTAAATTTATCCACATCCTGTGCATAGTAATACGGATTAGTGATAGGATTAGAATCTTTGTGTTCCTCAGTGTTGGCCATGATCTGCAATTATCAAAAACAAGTATGAAGTCAAAAAAAAGGTAATGGCGGCTGTTACCGCCATTTCTCAAATTAAAATATTCCGCGTTTTGGTCAATCTTATTGATGAATCAGATTTCCTCTATAATACCTTCATTTATTCCACTAATTCCTTCTTGCGACCGACAATCGGGTAGAAGGAGAAGTCTAAGTAAGAACACGCCCGCACGCGGATACATATTGTGTCACGCTCGCTACTCGCATATCTGTTTAATTATCATACGCTTAAAATCACGGCCGTGAATTGTATAAAATAAGTGTAAATCGCGCAAGAAAACTAGGAGTGTACCACGCGAGTGTCAACCTCAAGTAAGAAAAGAAGCTGACGGCGTTTTCCAGGTGCGTACCTTCAGTTTTATGTGTCGGTTGCAAATTTCAACGAAATCCAATTCCAACTACTTATTACAGTCCACTTTATTCCAATTTTGAACCACGCGTCACCATTTTGGTCACTTCACCCGGATTAAAATCTTTTCAATTCGATTACCATTTTTGCCACTTCGTTGGAATATTCCTATGCAGAATAGGCATAATTAAAACCATATATATATGCTTAGAAACATTTAAATATAATATTTTACTTAATTTCTCGCATATATACACGCATTATATATTTATTACATTGATTTAAAGCCGTATATTTATCGCTATTATATAACTTACCGCAATACATAATACAATGTCTACATACCCGCTCGCTCACGAAGAAATTTAGATCAGTTTAATAAATCTACCTGATATTTCCGCGATAGATTAAGTGTTTAGGACGCTTTAATTATTAATGTATTTGTTCATCGCTCGCCAGTTAAATTTAAAACTTTACTTATAACCTTAATATTTCCTATATATATTTATTATAAAAATGTCAAAAATTAGCACGTCAAAAACGAATGAATCTAGGACCGAAACGCCAGACCCCAAATTAATGATGTTATTGAATATAGCTATAGCTAGGCGCAATTCTTTATTTAACCGCTTACAAACAATTTATGATCGCTCTAAATAAGTAGATAGTGAGGTGGACAGGGAAGAGTTCCTTTCTGGAGCGATTTCGATTGATGCATTACGAAGTGATTTCGAAAGGGTATTAACCGAGTACAATTTATATAATATGCAAGTCTACCCAGAAGCAAAGGTGGAATATCAGTCATGGGTTGCGTTCGAGGAACTATACTGTCATATAAAACGTGTAATGTCTCGTCTTACAGGTCGAATAACAAATGAATGTCCGAGATCGGCCACAATATCGCGACCGTCTTTACCGCCTATAGAGCTAGCGTCGTTTGATGGTGATATCCGCTCATGGTCTTTATTTTATGCAATTTTTAAATCCACTGTGCATGATAACCCGTCCCTATCAGACGCCGATAAATTGTATTACCTGCTAGGTAAATTAACAATCAAAACGCATTCTGTGTTCGCCGGTATTACTCCTTGTGCTGAGAATTATGAACTTATTTTGAACGCGCTTATAGAGAAGTACGATGATAAACGCATGCTAGCATCGACCTATATCAATCAAATTTTTGACTTTGAACCAGTTTCTAACTCTTCTGCTCGAAACCTAGAATTATTTTTACATACGTTCGTAACCGCGGTTAGCGCGTTAAAAAACTTACAAATACCTGACTTAACTGATTTTATTATATTACATACCGCCTTAAAAAAGTTAGACCCCGAAACAGTTCGTTCTTTTGAAATGCATTCTCGAAAGGATAAAATACCTAATTTTAAAGGTTTAACCGATTATGTAATGGAACAAGTTAATATATTACAGCGCTCTTATCATTCGAGTTTGACCTCGAATTCGAACCCGAATCACCGACCCACCGTAAAAGTTCCACAACCGTAATCTTATGTCGCTATGGCCGATACATACAAATGTTTGTGTGTTTACCTCTATTGGGGTCTTCAGCGGCATGTAGCTCAAGGGATGCGAGAACAAGTGACGCAGAAGCGCCAATTCACACCTACTCGAATGGGTCGGCTCGACCGAGGAAGGACCATGCTCTCACAGAATACCAGCGTAAAATAGCAGCTTAACGCTGCCGTGCTTCGTATGATGAGTGTAGAGAACCGGAGACCCTTTTTACTGGAAAAGAGGCATTCCATCTTAGTCCTCAATGGTGACAACGCATCTGCATTTTCATTTGCAAACGAGGATAGATGTAGATGTCTATGGACCATAGCAACCATTTACCATCAGGTGGACTGTGTGCTCGTTTATCACCCTATCCTATAAAAATGATTTTGAACTAAAGCTGATGATTAAGTTAATCTTCAGCAACTTTTTCAAGTTTTTAAATTATTAACACGATTGAAATAACGTTAGTTCATTAAAACCTATCAGCCAATACGGACAAGTTAACAAACCTGTTATGAAAATTCTCAAACAAAAAGAATCACTTAAATTAGAATGTATCTGTCCTGCACCAAAAATGAGGTTAAACGTCATGAGAGCTTACTGCCAAATACGATAGGTAGTATTGTATGCGGTCCATCGAATTGCGGAAAAACTAACTTAGTTATCAGCTTAATGTTACATCAGAATGGACCGCGTTTTCGCAACCTTTATGTACTTAGTCAGGTCGTAAGTTCTGTCAAAAATTTTTTATAAAATTAATGATACAGTTTATGATAATTATATAGAAATTATATATTAAATGAAAGGTAATTTAATTTAGAATACAATTTTATTTACATTATTCTAAATGCCCTCCCCTATTTTGAATACATGCCCTTAATCGACGCGGCCAATCATCAATCGCAGCACTCACCACATTCATATCTATTTCTGCCGCTGCTTTAGCCAAAGATGGTCTGAGAGATTCCAAATTCTGATGAGGTTTAGCGCAGACTTTCTCCTCCAAATGTTGCCATATCTTGTAATCCAGAGGATTTAAATCTGGACTAGAAGAGGGCCAGTCTTCATGTCCGATAAAGTCAATTCCACGGGCGGTCAACCAGTTTTGCGTGCTTCGTGCCCTATGAGCTGGTGCAGAGTCCTGTTGGAATATCCAATGTCTGTTTTTGAACATAGTTTGAGAAAGAGGTTCTACTATGTTTGTTAGGACGGTATTATGGTACACCTAGGCACTGGTTTTCATACCTTTTTCACAGAAAAACACCTCAGTTAAGCCTGAATATGATACTCCAAGCCAAACCATGAGTGACGAAGGATAATATCCTCGTTGAATCCTCGGAATACGCGTGCTGGCTTCTTCACTGCTGTGGACATACATCTTATCAGTTTTTTTTATTATAACTTTCTTCGATGATAAAAATTTTTTCATCCGAAAACATAATTTCGCGGTATACTTTTCCATGTACCGCCGTAAAAAAGCGCGGGATCTATCCAGCCTAATTTATTTCAAACGCTCGTTCAAAAAATGTCCGGTCTTCTTATGATAAGCTCGTAGTCCTAGGTCTTCATTGATCACTCTTTTGACCGTGGTTCTGCTTAGGCCTATCTGAAGAGCTAAGATTTTTTGTTTACGAACAGGATTTCGTTGGATTCGCGCCTTCACTGCTTTGATGATTACGGGTGTCCTAAATGTACGAGGTCGGCCGGTCCTCTTACAATCTTCGAAGCTTGAATCTTCAGTGAATCATTTGATAGTGCGATAAACAAATCGTAGAGTTCTTTTAAATTTTTGTAGAATATTGAAAATCTCTTTTGGCGCGTAACCACAGCGGTGCAACGCGATAACCGCTACTCTACTTCTCTCTTTGACTACTCCATATTTGAAAATGAATGAAAATTAATGTCTTTTTTATTTTCGGCAAGCGCAAGCGTTATATTTTTTAAATTGGTGAAGTTCATGTAGCCAGTATTCAAAAATTTTAAATAATAAGGTTTTGACGGAACTTATGATCCGACTAAGTATATTCAAAGTCTTTATATCAACCTAAATACTTATTTTTAGAAAAATTACTGCAGAATGTGGAAGGTATATCTTATTACAAGTATAATCATAATAGTGAAATTTTGAGTCCACACGAAGCTTCGCCTAACTCAATTATAATATTCGACGATGTAGCCTGTGAAAATCAGAACAACATACGCGATTATTTCGCCATGGGTCGACATAAGAACATTGACTGTTTTTATATTAATCAAACGTATACTAAGATACCTAAGCAACTAGTTAGAGATAACGTTAACCTGATAATATTGTTTAAAAAAGATGACGTAAATCTGAGACACATTTATGAGGAACATGTAGGGTCTGACATGACATGGTCTCAGTTCCGGGAAATATGTTCAACTGTGTGGAGTAAACCTTTCAATTATATTGTTATAAATAAAGACTGTGAACGAAATAAAGGCTGCTACAGAATAAAGTTTGATACATTCATAATTACCTAATTAACATACACAACATAATTACATAAATACATAACATAATTTTAGACCAACGTTTAAATAGCTTCTATGTCACAAAGCAATCAGTTTCTGCTGGGTAGTCAAACATAATACAATTCCTTTACAATGGAGCGAGACCTCAAGAAACAAATTGTAAAATCTGCTGCAGCTGTAAAAAGAAAGGTAGAAATGATAAAAGATGCAAAAAATACAAACAATCTGGCTTTGGAAACAATATTTAAGCATATCGTTAATCCACTTAATACGCTTACCATAAAAACTGAAGAAAAGATGCATTTAAATGAAGATACAGACCAAACTTACCTTATTAAAAAACCTAAGTACAGCACAAGTGAGTCATCGATTTCTTCAAGTGATGTGTTTGAAGATCCTGTTAATAATGAAGAAAACTCAGAAAACAATGTTTATACAACATCTCACAAAACCCTCACTAACTCGCTTCCTGCTGATGATAATGATGCGAATGAAATTTCGTTTAAATCACATCAATCAACACTAAGTATTGCAAATGATTCATTATCATGGACTATGTCATCTGAATTACTAAAAGATGTGCCTTATGGTGTCAGAAATGAACGTGGGAAACTAATGCTCGGCACATTTCGTGTATATGATGATGATCACATCTTAAAAATTGGAAATCATAGTTTGAAAAAAACTCCAGGTTTAAAAGAGTTATTGTTTAAAAAGCTACCAAATTTAGATATTGTGACACAGGAAGACTTACAAAATTATAAATTGTTACTTTTGCATACTAATGCACACAAACGTAATTATGATCCATCAAAACCGATTAACAGTAACAAAGGATTTAAATATATGCAAGTGATCAAACCATTGTTTAATCACACTAGAAATCATAAAAGTAGCGCAGAAAGTCTTTCAAAGAGATTGAGAGAGAGAAGAAAGAGTCGATATTTTAAAAGAAGTTAAAAAAGATACTGATTTGGTTTACAGGAACGATCCAAACGAGTTAGTGGAACGATTAAAATTTCTACTTGAATCATGGGCAATAATCGAAGAATTGCATGAAACTAGCATCACAAAGGACCTTAAATATATTAAGCTGCCTACAGGGCGACTACGCAGTACCATTTAATTACAGAAGTCGATAAGATGGCTATGAATGTAGACAAATTTGGTCATCATGTTCATAAGCGTTTACGACTATCTGAATGCTCTGATATTCTCAGTGACGCTTTAGTAAGAACAGACGCAGGTGATTTTGATTTGAAATCTACAAGATTAAAAGGACTGCAAACTCCTGAAAAAGAGGATGAGGCTGTGAATATAGAATATGTGGATAACTGTGTTCAAGAACTTAAAAATGAAATGAAAACAATTCACAATAATGTCAAAAAGTACCTTAACAATTTAGAAAAATTAACTACTAACAATTTCAGGACAATGTATTACACTAAAAAGGTAATCGACCTCATGATTGCATCAAAACCAGCCCAAAATGAGTAAACAAGATAAAGTCAATGAGCTTCACAAAGCAGCTAGAAGAAATTTTTCTCGTCAACATACGATTTTTAAAGGAATAGATGATTTATGGCAAGCTGACCTGATTGATTTTCAAAAATATTCAGAGTTTAATAAAGGATATAAATATGTTCTAGTAGTAATCGATGCTCTAGCAAAATACGTATGGGTTAGCCTATTGAAAACGAAACATAAAAGTTGTGTCAAATATGCGATACAAAGTTTATTATCTGAATCAAGACGAAAACGTAAAAATTTACAAACAGATCTTGGTACAGAGTTTTATAACGATTCTTTTAAGAATTTAATGAAAAATTATAATATAAATCATTATTCCACGTACTCCGTTAAAAAGGCCTCCATTTTAAAACGAGTAATAAGAACTATAAAAACTCACCTTTACAAAATATTCAGTCTATGCGGACGATATCAATGGTTCAAAAATAATTTAGATTTTGTTGTAAAGCGGTATAATAATACTTTACATCGCATTACAAAATTCAAGCCTATCAACGTTACTGATTCAAATGAGATTTTAGTTATGTTAAACATCAAGAAGTCTCAAAAGCCTAAGATACGTCAAGGACCGGCGTTTCACGTTGACGATTACGTTCGTATAAGCAAATACAAAGGAGATTTTTACAAAGGTTATACCCCTAATTGGTCTACAGAAATATTTCGTATCGTTAAAAAAGCAAACCAATCCTCAAACCTATCAAATGGAAGACAAACACAATCAAAAAACTAAATTTCCAGATCTTTATCTTATTGAAAAAGTCATTAAAAGAAAAGGAAATAAGCTTTTAGTAAAATGGTTAGGTTTGAGTGATGAAGAAAATAGTTGGGTGGATAAAAGTGAATTAGTGGTTTAGGTATATAAATAACGTATTATAACTTAACAATCTCATTCTATACTTATCGATGAAGGTAGGCAGTGGTATAATTAATAAAGTAATAGACAATTTACCGTTTGAGTTACATTTACCCGGCTATCAATTTTACGGCCCCTGAACGAAACTTCAAAAACGGTTACTCAAAGGCGATCGTGGGATAAACAAATTGGATGAAGCGTGCATGCTCCATGATATTGTTTACACTAACAAAGATTCGGGCGCTCGACAAAAAGCGGATTTAAAACTTTTGAAAATGGCTAAGAGGAGGTTGAAATCAAAAGATGCTAGGAAAGGAGAAAAAATTGCCTCATGACTAGTCAAAAATGCGATGAAAGCGAAAATCCGGGCGGTGAGCAGTATAAAAGCATTTAAGAAGGGGATAAAAAAAATACAGTCTCAGTTGAAAAAACTAAAAACCAAAGACAGTCCCTCGGCTATAAAATATGCCTATGCAGCTGCAAAGAAAATATTTAGTAATAAAAAAGGAATAAGTTTACCCCGTTGTATTCCTCTTCCAAAGTGTGGACGGTTTTTACCACTTATTCCCATATTTGCAGGATTGTCAGCTTTAGGATCATTAGCCGGTGGAGCAGCGGATATATCAAAAGCTGTTAATGATTCAAAAGCAGCACAAAAGAGTCTTCAGGAATCTGAAAGACACAACAGAATGATGGAAGCCGTTGCTCTAGGAAAAGGATTATATATTAAACCTCATAAACAAGGAGCAGGTTTATATCTTAATCCCTCAAAAAACTAATTAAACGGCTACCCAGACGGGCGCTCACTAATCTCGACATATTAGAACATGCAAGTGACATTCCATACTTTCGCGGCGTTTTCATGAGAAATAAATTACCTTTGAAACCGGGAAAGAAAGAATGTGGAATACTGAATTTGGATTGCTACAGAAATCCTGGAACGCATTGGGTAGCCTTTGTAAAGCACAATAAATACGTAGAATATTATGATAGTTTTGGTAATTTAAAGCCCCCGTTAGAATTAGTTAAATACATGCATAACTTACCTATTAACTATAATTATGCGCGACATCAAGAGTTTGGTGCTACAAACTGTGGACATCTTTGTCTAAAATTTTTAAGGAATTATTGGAAAAAGCATTTATATAGTGTATGAAATAAATAAACGTATTAGTAAAAAAATGTCTTTCACTGTGTCTATAACTGGGACAGGAGCCTCTTTATCAACGACCTATTCACCAACTATAGAACTACGAGGAGACTACGAATGTGGCCTTTTGTATTTTATGTCATTTTTTAATTCTATTCCCAATATAGATGAAAGAAACAATAAATTTTATTATGGTGAAAAAGAAATGATCGAAATTCCTGAAGGGTCTTACGAGCTTCTAGATATTTGTGATTATCTAAAAAATGATATTAAGAACGCTGTACTAAAACTAACTTGTAACAATAATACATTGAAAACAAATATTTTTTGCTCTGAAGATGTGCACTTTAATAGAACCGAATCACTGGGTAAAATTTTAGGCTTTGGTATGGAAACAATAAAAGCAAATATAAGTACTGAATCAAAGTATCCTGCCAGTATTCTATCGACATATAATTTATGAATTCGCACCTAATGTACCACCTGGTTATCGAATAATTGAAATACCTAGAAACTTGATTTATTTTCCTGTTAACCAAAGTTCCATAAATGCTATCAATATAAAGTTATTGAACGCTGAGAATAAAGAGATAAATTTACGAGGTGAAGAAGTACAACTGTATTTACATTTGAGAAAAAAATATATGATAAATTTCAATAAAAGCCCGTCTACTTCGTGTATCCAAGCCAGTTTTAAAAGAACATCTCATAAAATCACACCTCTTCAGCTAAAACAGAAGCTTACCAAGTCTAACAAAGAATTTCTTAAGCTAGTTGGCTTGATAAAATTAATATTTTAAACGTATCTCAAATGGAAAATATTACTATCATAGATATAAGTTGCTTAGAAGCTCCCAATTTAAATACTCTTTGTGAACTTTATTGTAAAGATACTTTACTGTATAACTGTTTTACTCATAAGAAAATATGTGCGTTAAAAAATGTTTTATGTATTAAGAAATGGTGTTTTGAATACAAAATGATTGTTTGATTTCCAGTAAATTATATGTAAATAAACACTTCATCTTTTAATTTAAACTACCTTTGTGTTCGAGGAGTAGAAAAAAAAAATAGTTTCAGACCGTTAACAATTAGGTAAGTACTTATTAAAGTAACTATTTTATTGTACCACCTTGTATTTTTAACGATGAAATAGATTAGCCTTCATATTTTGTTGTTATATTATTGAACCATTTGTATTTGAGATTCCGAATGAAACGGTATTAGAAATGTAGCAAAGATAAAAAAAAGCGGATCGAGAATAAGACTAAAAATTTAGACCTCTAATGGAGAGAATTGGGGCCTTCAGCGGCATGTAGCTCGAGCAAAGCGAGAGCAAGTGACGCAGAAGCCCCAATTCACACCTACTCATGTTCGTTACGCAACTTGCAAAAGAGCCGATGTTTCGGCCATCTTGTGCCAGTCTTGGCATACGCTTCACATTCTCGATCTCAGCTAGAATGAGCATCTGAACCCTAACGAATCTTCTTACGAGAGTGTTCATTATTTCATCTGGTACACATAAAGTAAACAACAATGATTTAAGCGCTTCCTTAGTGGTGTCTTTTAATGCCCTTCTAAGGCGTCCTACATTCTGCACTCTTGAACACCGTTTTGAAAATTATCTATTCACCAGAGTCTCCATCGAAAACTGGTAAATCCTGGAGGAAATGAGGTGGGGAAGTCTTATCTTTACCCGCTATCTTCACTGTCCTTATCCTGGTCCCTTCGACCCTCTCACTCTCTCAAGAAGGCAGAAGACCAGTCTTCTGCCTTCTTCATCTTGCAGGAAAGTGATTGTTGGCCTAGGGTCCCTACGGTCCCTACAGTCCCTACGATCCCTACAACCCCCTACCCCCTACAACCCTACAACCCCTCTACATCCCTATCCATCTTGGACAGGGCCTTCCGCGTGAATCGTCCATGGGTGGACTCGCGCAGGAATGGAATGGGGGAACGGTTGGATGCACTGTCCGTTAACGAATATGACGGAGCAGTCGAGCTGTGTATGTGCAGCCTCGCTCGAAAGGATCTTGTAAGGTCATCATCATCATTACAGCCCTTCACAAGTCCACTGCTGAACATAGGCCTCCCCCAAAGAATGCCACAAAGCACGGTCCTGAGCCACCTGCATCCATCGACTTCCTGCATGTCTTACCAGGTCGTCACTCCATCTCGTGGGGGGACGCCCTACACTTCGCCTACCGGTACGAGGCTGCCACTCGAGAACCTTTCTTCCCGGTTGTCGGTTGTCGGTTCTTCGAGCTATATGGCCGACCCACTGCCACTTCAGCTTACTAATCCGTAGGGCTATGTCGGTTATTCTGGTTCTACTGCGGATATCCTCATTCCTAATATATGTCTGACGAGAAGATGTGTCGTAGCTTCCCGAACGCTGCCCAGCCGAGTTGAATCCGTCGATTGACCTCTCGGTCGAAGTTGGACTTACCTAGTCGGACTATTTGTCCCAGGTAAACATACTCGTCAACAACTTCGAGCTTAGTGCTCCCAACAACTACCGGCATAGGTGTAACATGGACATTAAACATGATCTTTGTTTTGTCCATGTTCATCTTAAGACCTATCCGTTGGGAAACACTATTGAGGTCATTGAGCATAGTGCTTAGGTCCTCCAGCGATTCTGCCATAAGGACTATATCGTCGGCAAATCGAAGGTGAGTGATGTACTCGCCATTGATGTTGATACCGTATCCTTTCCAGTCCAGAAGCTTGAAAACGTCTTCCAATGCAGCGGTGAAGAGTTTCGGGGATATGACGTCACCCTGTCTTACACCTCTCTGCAATTGGATAGGTTTCGTACTCTGGTTCTGTACTCGGATAGCCATCGTAGCCCTACTGTACAAGCACTTCAACACTTTGATATACCGACAGTCAACTTGGCACCGCTGAAGGGACTGCAGCACCGCCGAAATTTCGACGGAATCAAAGGCTTTCTCATAGTCCACATACGCCAGGCATAGTGGCAAATTGTACTCTTCGGACTTCTGTACAATTTGCCGAAGGGTATGTATGTGGTCTATGGTGCTAAAGCCCTTTCGGAAACCGGCTTGTTCGGGAGGCTGGAAGTCGTCAAGTGAGCGCGCGAGACGATTCGTAATGACTCTCGAAAACAGCACGTAGACGCGGCTCAGAAGGGAAATCGGTCTATAGTTCTTCAAGAGAGCGTTGTCACCTTTCTTGAAGAACAAGACCACCGCACTTCTGCTCCACGCCTCTGGTGTAATGCCACCATGGAGGACGGAATTAAAGAGCTTCTGAAGGACTTCAAGTACCGGTCTTCCACCCGCTTTCAGAAGCTCCGCTGTAATTCCATCCTCGCCTGGGACCTTACCGTTTTTAAGGTGCTGGAGAGCCATTCTAATCTCGCTCAGACTGACGTCCGGGATATCTTCGGAATAGTGTCGGATGAGACTCGCTCTTGGATCGTTACTCACACTTGCGTGTGGCTTCAACGATGACGTGTACAGCTGCCCATAGAACCTCTCAATCTCACTCAAAATCTCAGGTGTCCCGGAAACGATGCTGCCACATTCTGTCTTCAGCTTTGACAGGTGGCTCTTTCTGGCAGACAGACCTCTGGCAAAGATTTTGGAGCCTTGGTTCCGCTCGATCGCTTCTTCTGAGCTGTATTGAAGTTGCGTAAGTCCCGCCGCATGCATTTGGAGATCTGTCTGTTCAGATGCCTGTATGCTGTCAAGTCTGTTGAAGAATGTAGCTCCATCTCCCATCTAACAGCCATGAGATTAAGAGTGTGATCGGAGAGTATTTGTGTTCTTCTGCGGCGGGTCTTGCAGAACTTAGCTCGCTTGTCGAACCGTCGGGGCTCGACCAGGTCCACTTCCTATGAGGCCGCTTCTGGAAGAAAGAGTTCATCATAAAGAGTTCCTCTTTCTCCATGAAGTCGGCCAGCTGCTGGCCCCTTGGGTTCCGTTGCCCTATTCCAAATTTCCCTACTTTCAGCTCACCGTTCTATCTTGTAAGGTGTTATGCCCAAACTCCGAACTTGGCACCGTTAGGGGTCGGGTGTAGTCGAATGCCTCCCGGACTGGATGAGGCACTTTTAAATTCTAATTGGAAAGATTTTTTTAGACTTCGCCATTTAGAATGGGCGGGTAGCGCGCCTTTTCTTCCTTCTGATGAGGATGTGGCGTGGAGGCACCTTGGGCCTTGGTACTGTTGGCATCGCTGCCAGTTGGGCGTAGCTAGTGGACGGCCTTTGATCATCGTCTTGTGGTAGGCCTGACGGGTTGCTAGTGGGCACCTAAGATGACAAGTGTCCAGCGGTTGCTATGGTTGCATAAGTTGTGGAGTCCCATCCATATGACTCCTCCCCCACTCGGTCGTGTACACGATCCTCCGACGGTCCGGCGAGATGGAGTGGGTTGGCTTCGACGGGAACGGCGATTTGGGTGGCGATTTGTGGGCCTTAAATCCTACCGCTGTTGCAATACGTTCGTCTTCCGATATGGATGAGGACTGATGATATGGGTAAACCGACGCGTTGCTTCTTCTCAAAGAGCGATGCGTCGGTCTCGGGTAGTGTATGCCTACGTGCTGATTTCTTCGCCCGTTGTGGCTTGAGCGCGGCGCTCGGTGCTCTCTCTTTACGTGGCGACGTAGGTTTCCTAATGGGATTCTGGCTAAACGGCGCTATCTTGGATTTCTCGGGGTTGGATAGGTTCTAGTACGCCCGATCGGTCCGGAGGTTTCCTAACGCGAGGGGGTGGGGTGGGGGCTTCCCCTTACCCTTCATGATGGCTATATGTAATTGTAACTGTTCAGGTAATCTAGTTTTATGTCTTGTCTATGTTCCTACCTAACTGCAAACGACAGACGAACGACGAATGAGGTGAGGGTGGGAGAATGGCTATTGACCGCAACGATTAGGGGCACTGCCTACCACTTTTACCATGAAAGTGTTGGGGGAAGTGCTATGTAAGCACTCGCGCACACGACTGACACGCAAGGGTACGAACGCGCTTGAATACCAAGAATCTACCCAAGGGCCGGTGACCTCGAAGTCTCTCGGAGTATGCGACTCAACGATTGGCGGAGTATCTTGTACCGGCGGTTGCTTGAAGTAACTGCTAATTCACAACAATGCACACTTAGGAGAGCCTCAGAATTGGACATGTTATGGTGCACAAGGTTAACGGAAGTTAAGAAGTCAGGTCATCTAAAAGTACCTAGACCCGTTGGTGAAGGTATCAGCAGGGGGAGTTACATACTTTTTACGTGGTAGAGCCATGTTTCAGCTATATTAGTAGAATAGTTGTAGCACGAATGGGTCGGCTCGACCGGGGAAAGACCATGCTCTCACAGAAAACCAGCGTAAAATAGCAGCTTAATGCTGCTGTATTTTGTATGGTGAGTGTAGAGAAACGGAGACCTTTTTTACTGGCAAAAAAAAGAGGCTTTCCATCATAGTCCTCACGGGTGACAACGCATCTGCATCTTGAGTCTTTATTGAGAATAGATGTAGATGTCTATGGGTCACAGTAACCACTTACCATCAGGTGGACTGTGTGCTCGTTTGTCACCCAATCCTATAAAAAAAAACATACGTTCACGGATGCTAGTGAAAGAGCGTATGCCACCGCGGTGTATCATGTCACCACGGACGAGCGAGAACAGAGGCGAATTACGCTGATCGCCGCTAAGACAAGAGTAGCGCCGTTGAAGCCGATCCTTATTCGAAGGCTAGAATTACAAGCATATCTTATGGGCAGCCGATTAGCTGCATCTGTCAAAGAAGAGAGCAGATATATGATATTCGAACGAGTATTCTGGACGGACTCACGTACAATGTTGGCGTGGATTAAGTCAAATCCTCGTGCTTTCAAACCATTCGTTGCTTATCGACTGGCTGAGGTCGAAGATCACAGTAGGCGATGGCTACCGACGTCACAAAACGTGGCAGACGACGCCACTAAAAGTTTTCTTTCCATCTTCGATGAGAATAATCGCTGGTTTCAAGCACCTGAATTCCTCAGGCTAAGTCATGATTTATGGCCCATGCAAGTGGACATAAAAGAAAGCTTAGAAACGAGTGGAGAAAAGTCACCAAAAGCGTATATACGCTAATAAAGGGAGAGCCGTTAAGTCTAACGGGCCACACCCACACCTGAATAACTTCGCGCCGCTACACGCCCGACCTCCGGACGAGTGACCTTTACCAAGAGAAATCCTCCCTATATAGATTAGGGAGTTGAGTAACAACCCACAATGTCACTGACTGGCAAACTAAGATCTTTTATTATTTTGACACCAATATGCAGCGACCGGGGAACCGAACCCCAGACCGCTACTATTACCTACAACGCTACAACGGCTCCCAGGACCGGCCCAAAAAAGTGAACCGGGAGAAGAACCTGGGTAATGGGGAAGATGCCCCGAGGCCCGAAACCTGCTGTGTGTTATATAAGCACATCAGCAGACGACAATGTAAGGCAATTCGTTCGGGACCAGCTACCAGTTTATATTTAAAGCAAGAAAGAAAAGCGCATAGGGAAGTGATAGGAAATTAGTGAAAGTCAATATTGTACTCTTATGGGGAAGTTTTGATGATAAATCACTGTTTCATTTCCTAAATCACCTTCCAAATTAGAAGAAAATACTGTACACTAGTGACGTCAAGACCAGGACCACTCCAAGAGGACCCGTAATCTTAGTCGTCTAACCTTTCTTTTCAGAAAGGGCAACAGACGTTCTCGCGTGACACTCCTTAACGGAGTCATGTCCACCTCGTTTCTCCCGAACCCAACGTGGTGTGATTTATGTTTCGGGTTAGAACGTCAATGAATTGACTAACCCCTGTCTGATTTGACCCTTTCAGTTGAGGGATTGACATCGGGAGCGGGCTGCACACTCCTTTTAACACCTATTCCTGGTGTTAATGCTTCTTTACTGGCGTCCCAAACGATATTCTAAATTTGAGTATGTCAAGATTAAGTGAAGAAATGGTGACAATCAAAAACTTAAGAAAAAAATGTTCCTAAATACTTTAGGAGATACAACACTTTGCTTGGCAGGATTCTAGCCTGAATTAAAGCTAGCAGTCTCCCCTCGAAAACACCGTTATTGTTTGCTTTGAGATGTGATTCTATTTTAAGATTTAGTGACCAATTGGTTAGTGACTTTGATTTACCGAGATTGAAATATATTGCGTCAACGGAACTGGAGTTATTTAAAGCCATGTTTTAGGGAGAATTCTGGCTTGAAGTTTATGTATCAGAGAATAGCTTCGGAACGCCTATGTCTTTCATTTTGAAATATTATAACGTGGCTTAATCTATTATGTCGTCTCATGTAGGAGTGGCGTGAAACAATGTAAAAAATTTATGACTAGATTTCGTACCATAAGAGTATAGTATTAATCACCCATTGTTACTTGCATTGTTGAATACTTTAAAGGACTCGAAGACATTACACCGACATCTATCGGAAGCCATTTTTGGCTTATCCCATTGGCACCCATTACACCACCCACGGGGCGAAATATGGTGATGTATGCCATCATATTGGGTATAAATATTCTTATTAATCGTAAATCATATACACATAAAATCATCATAAATAAAGGTTTATAAGGACAGAACCAAAATACAGATTAACTTAATGTAGGTTCAACTTAACACTGTCATTGTCCGGTTTCCAGACACTAGACAATAGCAAGCACCTCGAGAACTTTTTCAAGAATTTCCTCATCGATTGTCGGTTCTTAGAGATTTACGGCCGACCGTTTGCCACTGCGGCTTACTTATCCGTTGGGATATAATAATAATAATAATTTGTTATTCCAAGCAAAGAATATCTTAATTTATAATATACAAACACTTTGAGATACAGCTTAACAATAAATACAATTCAGTGAGCATGCGTCTGAACTAGATAACTTAATATCTGTGTTTCAGACAGCAGCGCTCTTCCCTTTAAGATTACACATTTTACTGTGTACAAAACAGATCACTAATCAATTAGTTATTCAAAGTTGTAGAGTGCAGTTAAGCCTCCTTGTGTGAAGTATGACACTGTGTATATATGTGTAGGAGGTTGCGTATAAGATTTAACGAGGTTCATTAATTGTTCACTTTCATTCAAGTTCAGTTAATGAATATATTCAAATAGTTTATACGAGTTAGAGCCATGCTGCAGCTATATTAGTAGTATAGTTGTAGCACGAATGGGTTGGCTCGACCGGGGTAGAACCGCGCTCTCACAGAATACCAGCTATAGATGTCTATGGGTCACAGTAACCACTTACCATCAGGTGAACTGTGTGCTCGTTTGTTAACCTTTACTATACAAAAAGTTTCCTTTTGCACCTTCTATGTCAATTACTGTGGTTCTACTGCGAATATTGTCTTTACGAATTTATGCTTAGTATATTTGCCAACATAGTCAAGTAGTGGTGGCGGAAGTGAGCCCACTACCCCATATCTTGCCGTGACTGCCTTAATAGGCAACAGAGGGAAATTAAACAAGAGATAGGCAGCAGTATCTTCCTGACAGTGAATTACATAATAAAATATTGCGGTTTCTAACACGCCTGTCAAGCTTGGCAACTTTTGATGAATGAATGAACAAAGTCTTTTAAAGTTAAAAAAAACGTGTGTGGGTACTTATATACGTACGTAAGAACTTATACCTACTTCTTTAGCGTAACAAAACAAAATAACTAAACTAAAACACGTTTTATAGATTAATAGGGTTTTAAATTAATAGGGGATTATAGGGTAAGCAGTATAATCATTGGCACTTTAAGCGGATTTCTACTTGTAAGTGGTTAATTCTCGTAAATAAACAAATTTATTATATTTTTTATAGTTTTCTTTGATTTTAGTTTAGATAGCCATAAATAAAATAACGCATTACATTTATAAATTTTTTTTCTTTCTTTAAAAATGTTTAATTAAGTTAAAAATGTAATTACACTTTTTTCTAGGGAATGTTACAATCATTGGCACTCTAGCATAGTGAATGGCACTGTAAATTAAGTATAATCATTGGCACTATTAGAAGTCTTAAAAAGTTATACCCAGATCTTTCTAAGCCCCATCTTATTGTTATAAGACTTATTGTTAACAAATCTTCTTCAAAAATTTTCCTTAGATCTTCATCTGAAAGCGGTTTCGTTGGTCTACCATGTTTTTTTCTTTCTTCGTATATATTTTTGATGTGCCTTTTTTAGTAAAATCTTTCGTGTTTTCTCGATATTTTGTAGAAATAGAACTTTATTTCGGTTTTTTAGATTAAACATTTAGAGAGAATTATAATGTCAGAATTTTTGGCTTCGTTCGTTTTGTTTGTCTGCCGACTTTCAAAAAGGAGACGGTACTCAATTCGACTGTATGTTTTTTTATGTGTGTTACCTCATAACTTTTTACTGGGTGAACTGATTTCACGTCAAATTGTTTGTCCATCATTCGAAGACAGGTTTACTTCACATATATTTGGTGGGCCGAAGTGCAGTGATATCAGCTGGTTGCAATAGTCGCGTTGCATTCAGGTTAAGTGCTATAAGTATTATGGCGGGACTTGGGCAAAGTTGCGCCGTATTTAAGATAGTAAATAACCCTCTCTCTACTAGGCACTAACTTTTGAACGTCTGATCACATTTTCTATAGGGGAAAATAATAGGTTTTAATGTCTACTCCTGTTCGCGACGGCCCATCAACGCTTAAAATCGAAGTGATTAATGACAATATTAAAAGTGAAATGACCGACCAAATCGAGTGAATAATGTATTGATATAGTTTTACAGTGTGTTTACAACTTTAATTTATTTGTATAGAATATAGTTTTGATAATAGTTTAATATAGACAACTTTTATTTTATAAAGAATAATCGACCAATCACAGCGCGTCATATCGTAGAAATTTCTAGAAGTTTTAATTAACTGCGCAATAGTTTGTACTGAAAATAATGAAAATAATTTGTGTTCTAAAAGAATTTTAAATATGACAGTTAATTAGCATATGGTGTATAGATTACGGAAGTAAAAAAATAATTTGTATAATTAAACGCATTTGATTAAAGAAAAATTAAAAAATTAATGTGCCCAAATATTATAAATATTTGGGACATTTCGCTTAATAACTTTTTAATTAGTTCATGTATTAAGTAACCTTTATCATATCCTGATAAAGGTCAAAAATGCCGAAATTATGATGTATAGCATATTAGTGTAGGATTTAGTCTTAGATAGAGTATGTTGCAATATATACTAATTGTATAGTGAAAATTTCATGCAATAAAGAGGCAAAATGGAAAATGGCAAGCGGCTCACTATAAAGTATAGCCGAAGTCTACCTTATGGGCGCGAGACCCAGCAACGTGGTAGTGTAAAGAACTACCAGTGAGAAGCAGTAGTACCCGGTAGTAGCTGAAGTGACTAGTAGCAGTATATAGTAAATAATAAAAGTGTTAGCTAGAAAATTCTCAGTTACATATAGTGAAGTGTTAGCTAGCCGAAAAAAGTGGTAACTGAAATTCGCAGTTACATATAGTGAAATTGATAGCTAATCGCAGAAAGTGGTAACTGTTATCCGCAGTTACATAAGTGATAAAATCAGCTGGTTTAGTTGACAATAGCTGCTAGTCAGTAGTGTAAGAAAACCAGCTACTACTAATAGATATTTTAGTACTATCGCACATTTTAATTAAATCTTTCGAAATATAGTGACCAACTAATAGTGACCAACCGATAGTGAACAACCGTAGTTGAACAACCGTGTACAACAACCGTGGTCAGTAAATAATAGTCAGTAGATTTCCGCGTATAATCGATCAGTCGAACCGCTGGCCACTACCTTGCCATTTTGTATTTATAGCTCGTGCATTTTAATTTTGAACCTCAGTCTACAGTTTTCCAGCAGCACACACAGAGACGGCAGTAGAAGTATCCTCCAGAACCTATAGGTGTAGGATGTGAGCGACTCACGGAATATCTTCGGCAACATTTACCCCGGAGAGTTTCGCCCGTCCGACACAACTCCTAAGAACAGTGATGCAAGACTTCGATTAGGCATGATCCACCTCATAGACGTTTTATTCTCCCTCTATAAAACGGTTTAGTATGTATGGGGTATTTATTCAAAAACATCACATCATTGACATTTTTATGACATCGAAAACTGTGCCAGGACCAGGTCGGCTTTTCACCTTCTTCGTTTTTTTGACTATACTTATTTAATGGGAACTGTAAATTCGCGCGTGGAATGTTAAATGTTAGTGCGGCAGTTATTTCTCTAAAGCGCCCGCTCTTAATAGCGGTATTCTTCATCAATTCAAAATATGAAAAAGTTCAGTCATAATTATTGGCACTACTCAAAGGATATAGTCATTGGCTGTGTCAAGAATAGATTTTGGACAAAAGAAAGGAAGTATAGTGATTGACGTTATGCCAATGATTATGTAGTCAAACAAAGTATAGTCATTGGCACAATTAAAAAAACCAATGCTTCTATTTCACAACGATAAAATAACTTTTAATATGCTTTAATGACGTAAATTAATAAAAATGGACAGAAAATTGCATATAAACTTACCTAAAAATCACATTTTTGTCTCAAAATCTAACCACAAAACCTTAACTTTTTGTTTAATTTTAACGGATTTGTCCGCACACATTTTTAAAACAGCCCTTATAGGAAAATAGTTGACACTTTAAATATAAATGTGTCTGTTAGTATAAGTTATTATATATCTTAGCAATATCAGTGTAGCTGTGATATAGAAAAAGGATAGCATTCTTAATATTCAGATTAAAATAGCAAAGTGCCAATCATTTAAGGAGTGCCAACATTAGTACTGTTTACCCTATTTGAATAAACCTTGAATATAGTTATCAATTCTCACGAAAACTTGACAGTTGACAGAAAATTACCAACTGAAGTTGTCGCTTATAATTATCGGTGTGCGCGCGCATCGTAAAAAAATTCACTCTCATTATTTTTCTCAAACGTGCCAAAAGAAGTATAACTTCAAAAACTGAAAACAATTCTGCACTAAATCTTGACATAATAAAATTTTGGATATCGTTGGGGAAGATTCTAGCTAGAAGGACGCCTTAACTGTTCAGGTGTTCACCTAAGTAGGTGCCCCCCCCCCTTTTTTATTTTTGTGAGGTATCGATGCAGCCACTGCTGTGTTCCGGAGTAGGAGAATCATTATAACAACAGGTTGTTAGATATTCCACATTAATACTCAAGTGCGACAATACACCCTTTCTGTCCTTCTGTCATTCTTCTGTCCTTCTTTGTTTAGATTTAGCAGCCACCACTTCACATCAAGTGAAAGTAAGCACCCTTAAGTCAATTTATCTAACGAGACAGACCTCCTACAACACTATAATTTTTTTTCATAGTTTAAGGGTGAAAAACGAGCACACAGTTTACCTGATGGTGCGTGTGTGCTGACGCTCATAGACATCTACATCAATACTCAATTACGAATCAAAATACTGATGCATTGTCACCCGTGAGGATTTAGATAGAATGCCTCGTTTCCAGTAGAAAAGGTCTCCGGTTCTCTATACTTGCCATACGAAGCACAGCAGGGTGCTGCATTTTACCCTAGTATTCTGTAAAAGCGTGGTACTACACCGGTCGAGTCGGCCCATTCGTGTGGTACAGCCATAATATAGCTGGAGCGTGGTTCTACTACGTTAAAAATCGTTAACGTACAACACGTGTATAGAATGTGGCTGACAAACGAGCATACAGTCCACCTGATGATAATTGAATGCTGTGACCCTTTTTTGGGTCCACTATTAACAGAATCCAAGTGGTTATGTGACGGAGAAATGAACCTATTTTTTTGATATGCCTTACTATGTGCAGGCGAATGGTGTATATGTTGCGGGTGGAAGGAAAAAGGGAGATCTCCCGCCGGGCAAGTTGTTCTGCCCGGGGAGCGGCCAACGCTCCGAGTGGTAGCTCGGAACTATTCTATATATAGTGCTTCAACTTCGGAACTTTGTTGGCGCCATTTAGGCTTCGATTTGTTTCGCTTGTGGCGCGACGACAGCGCTATATTTATTTATTATTTATATATTAAATATATTATCTATATTTATCCTCGAATAAGCATCAAAATACGTATTCTGTGCCACCCCTGAGGAATAAGATGGAATGCCTCATTTTCAGTGAAAAGTTTCTTCGGTTTCCTACACCCTCCATACGAAACACAGCAGCAAAGCTGCTATTTTACGTTGGTATTCTGCGATAGCCTGGTCCTACCCCGGCCGCGCCGACCCATTCGTGCTGCAACCATAATATAGCTGTAGCGTGGCTCTGCCAAGTATAAAAGTATTTATGAAAACAATACTAGCACGATATGAACATTACTTCCTACATACTTCCATTAATCACTGCAAGTAAGCTAAAAATGCTTGTGTTAGAAGTGTTTCACGGTGGTAGTCAAACCACGGATTCGAACTCAAGACTTTCCAAATTTGCAATTCGAATTCTTAATTCCAGTCCATTAGGTCAATGTCACTTCCAATTAAAAAGTAACTGCATTTTGCTTTGTAACGGTAGGTATAATAATTAGTAAAATTTCTAGATGGTTTCTAAATGAGCATTTTTAATGTCAACCGGTTGTTAATTACTTAACTTTTATATAAACTTCATTGAGTACTTCAATATAAGACTAACAAAATTTGTAGAAAGGGTAGTCAAAAACCAAAAAAGCAGCAGTTCACTTTACTTTTTAACTCATCAATAGATATATATGTAAATCATGTTGCGGGCTATGTACCTTTTTTGCGGTTTTGTTGGCGCTGACAATACAGGGTATGTGATGATTCTGCTTTCATTTATTTAATTTTTAAACTCTGTAAACATTAGGAATTGGTCACAACTACCCGTTGGATCGGTGCTGACGTAGTAGCTGCTTGCGGCACTTTAGGTATTATTTGCGCTGGTGCGGATGTGGCACATAGTTCAGGTACCTTAGGTGTTATTTCAGTAGACCCAGGTGTAGCACACGGAAATGCGGTGGAAATTTCTTGTCTTGATGCAGATGTAGGAAACGGTTCCGGTATTTTCGGTATTATTTCAGAAGGCCCGGGTGTAGCACACGGAGATGCAGTGGAATTTTCTTGTGTTGATGCAGATGTGGTACACGGTTCTGGTACTTTAGGTACTATTTCAGAAGGCGCGGGTGTAGAACACGGAGATGCGGTGGAAATTTCTTGTCTCGGTGCAGATGTGGCACATTGTTCTGGTGCTTTTGTTACTATTTCAGTAGGCGCGGGTGTAGAACACGGAGATGTGGTGGAAATTTCTTGCCTCTATGCAAATGTGGCACACGCTTGTGGTTCTAACTCAGTAGGCGCAGTTGTAGGACATGGAGGTGAGGTGGAAATTTCTTGCCTCGGTGCAGATGTGGCACAAGGTTGTGGTACTAACTCAGTAGGCGCAGTTGTTGGACATGGAGGTGAGGTGGAAATTCCTTGCCTCGTTGCAGATGTGGCACACGGTTCTGGTGCTTTTGGTACCATTTAGTAGGCGCGATTGTAAAACAAGGAGATGTAGTCGAAATCTCTTGTTTCGCTGCTGCAGGTTGTGTAGGACGTAATATCGCCAGTACTGAGGCTGTGGTTTTGATTCCACTAAAATAAAACAAAATGTGATTTAAAAAAATACAGAGTTTATAAATTAAATAAATGAAAGCAGAATCATCACATACCCTGTATTGTCAGCGCCAACAAAAACGCAAAAAAGGTACATAGCCCGCAACATGATTTACATATATACTCGTATCTATTGATGAGTTAACAAGTAAAGTGAACTGCTGCTTTTTTTGTTTTTGACTGACCTTTCTACAATTTGTGTTAGTCTTATATTGAAGTACTCAATGACGTTTATATTTAAGTTTACTAATTAATAACCGGTTGACATTAAAAATGCTTATTTAGAAACCATCTAGCAATTTTACAAACTATTATACCTACCGTTACAAAGCAAAATGCAG
Organism: Parnassius mnemosyne; assembly: GCA_963668995.1. Taxonomy (NCBI): domain Eukaryota; kingdom Metazoa; phylum Arthropoda; class Insecta; order Lepidoptera; family Papilionidae; genus Parnassius; species Parnassius mnemosyne. Next base: position 18,858,300 of record CAVLGL010000115.1, read on the forward strand.
TTACTTTTTAATTGGAAGTGGCATTAACCTAATGGACCTAACGGGAATTAGGAATGCGGATTGCAAATTTGGAAAGTCTTGAGTTCGAATCCATGGTTTGCCTACCACCGTGAAACACTTCTAACACAACCATTTTGAGCTTACTTGCGGTGGTTAATGGAAGTATTAGTAATGTTCATATCGTTCTAGTATTGTTTTCATAAATACTTTTATACTTGGCAGAGCCACGTTACAGCTATATTATGGTTGCAGCACGAATGGGTCGGCGCGGCCGGGGTAGGACCATGCAAAAAAAAGATTGACTAGAGAAGAACAGTTATGTGAAAAGATATACGCGAAAACACATAAGAGGACCGGAGAAGGGAGATATATGGTGAAGTTACCGCTTAACACTAACAGACCGAGATGTACAGAAGGAAATACAAGGGATATAGCAGAGAAAAGATTGCTACAACTAGAGAGACGATTCAAGAAAATGCCTAAAGGAAGACTGCACTAATGTATTAAAATAAAACTAATTTTACGGACTATATCGCGTATATTACTTATTTTATATTACCGACGTTTATAAACGTCGGGAATATAAAATAAGTAATATACGCGATAAAATCCGTAAAATTAGTTTTATTTAAATGTGTAGTGTTCGCGTAAATATAAGAAATCATTATACACTAATGTAATAAAAGAATATCTGCGTCTACAACATATGGAAGAAGTACCTGAGAAAGAAAAAGAAAAAGAAAAATGTGTATACTTACCTCATCACGCGGTTCTTCGTGAAGATAAAGAATCCACGAAAACAAGATTGGTGTTTGATGCTTCCTGCAAGGGGTCGAATAATGTCTCTTTGAACGATGAACTTCTCGTAGATCCTCCACTACAAGAAGATCTTCGTATATCTGATAATAAGATGGAGAATGAAAGGCATATGTTACATGAGCGATATACAGAAGATGTACCGTCAAATATTGGTGTTTCCCGAAGATGATGATACTTACCTACGAATCCTTTGGCGCTCAGACGCATCCGAAGATATCAAGGAGTATAGAATTCTTCGCGTGACTTTCGGTACAACATCTGCTCCCTACCTAGCGGTTCGAACTCTTTTTTTACTCGATTGTAAAGAAGGGAGGTTTCACTCTGACTAAATGGGCTTCAAACAATCTTGACTTCATGCAATCCATCAAACCAGCAGATCGATCTAGCAGTGCGCATTTTAACCTCAACATTGATGGAACCGTAAAAGCCTTAGGTATTAAATGGAATATGTGTACAGATAAATTTAAATATGAAGCTATCTTACCACCCATTCAAGCAACTGTCACCAATGAAGTGTTTTGTCCGACATACAGAAACTCTTTGATCCGCATGGTTGGATAGCGCCAAGGATTGTTATGACGAAGATTCTTATTCAAAAATTGTGGCTAGAAAAGTTGAACTGGGATGACAAAATCAGTTCACATTTGCTGGACGAACGGCTTTCTATCCGATCACACTTCCAACAAGATTGAAGAGATTGAAGTCAACGAGATTGAAGTCGATAGATGGATTGGTACAACGAGCAAAATGAACGACAACTTACAAATTCATGGCTTTTGCGATGCGGCAAGCCTACGCAGCGCTTGTGTATGCTAGGATCAAAACCGAAGACAGAACAATTAGAACAAAATTGATTGCTGCCAGAACCAGATTTGCGCCGTTGAAAACGATCTCGCTATCTAGATTGGAATTATGCGGCGCTTTGCTGCTGTCCCGTCTGCTCAAGCAAGTTGCACAAGCAATGAGAATACAATCATCACAAATATTTGCCTGGACAGACTCATCAATTGTTCTTAGCTCACAGGAGATCCACATAAATGGAAAATGTTTGTAGCGAACCACGTCGTCGAAATAGTAGAGAGTGTACACTGCAATAGATGGCATCATGTGGACTCAAAGAGTAATCCAGAGGACACAGCATCAAGAGGTATGCTACTGTCAGAATTGAAATCATGTAAGCTCCGGTGGATAGTACCAACATGGTTACTAGAAAGGGAAATCCAATTTTCTAACAAACAAACGAAAGAAACTGATTTAGAATTGAAAATACCTAAAATACAAGTTAACATTAACATTAGTGAAGGTGAAGAAGCAAAAACAAAGCAAAAGAAATTAATAGAACAACTAGAAAATTTTAAGACACCACAGGAAATGCTTGAGATTATTACATATTGCCATAGATTTTTAAATTACAATAAAAATTCAAATAAAATTCCAGAACCACTAAAAACAGAAGATTTAGATAGATCATTGAAAGCATGCAGAAGACTCGTACAAAGCGAAGAATTTGCGGAAGATATTCAAAGATTAAAAAACAACAAGCATGTAAAAACTAACAGTTATTTGAAGAGTCTGAATCCCTATTTATTCTCAGGGTGGGCGGGCGCCTACGACACTCTGAGCTGGAAGAAAAACATCCGATAATACTGGGCACAAAAACAATTTAACGCCATTGATTATCGCCGATGCTCACTCCCATACGATGCACGGTGGTGTCCAGTTGACCTACCTATGTGTACCTTAGATCTAAATTTTGGATGCTGAAAGTAAAAGGATTGGTTAAGAAGCACATCCACAAATGTTTGACTTGTGCCAAACAAGGAGCCACAGTAAGAACACAGATATTGGGGTACTTACCTAAGGAAAGAGTGAAACCAGCTCGAGAATTTTTATATAGTGGAGTCGACTTTTGTGGACCCTTTCAAATCTTGAATAATAAAGGCAGAGGAGCCAAAACAAGAAAGGCATACATTGCTCTTTTTATATGCATGTCAACCAAGGCCCAGTTTTCATCGATGCGTTTAGAAGATTCGTGGCCAGCAGAGGCAAATGTGCTCATATGTGGAGCGACCAAGGTCGTAATTTCATCGGGGCTGATAGAGAGCTACAAGCAGCTTGGCAAGAATCTGATTTGGCCTTTGAAGGGAACGTAGCTGAGACCTTGGCGTTAGAAGGCACACAGTGGCACTTTATCCCGCCTTACAGTCCAAATTTCGGAGGGCTATGGGAATCTGGCGTGAGATCAGTTAAGTACCATTTGCAGTGAGTCCTATCTACAAACCTTACCTTCAAGGAAATGACCACCGTTTTGTGCCAAATCAAGTCTTGCCTGAATTTCCGACCGTTGAATCCAATAGACACAGATGATCCTGACGTTATAGAGACATTAACACCTGGACATTTTTAATTGGTTAAGCCCCTATTCCTTCAGTAAACCTGAAAGATACTCCGATTTCAAGCTTAACACGATGGAAACACCTATAAAAACTGCTGGGAGATTTCTGGAGACGTTGGCAGACGGAATATCTGACGAGACTACAACAACGCCCGAAGTGGCAGAGGCAGCAGCGCAAGTTTGAACTGGGAGATATATTTATAGTTAAGAGTAATGGTCTGCCGCCTGGTAAATGGTGTCTGGGACGTATTGTGGGTGGTTAATTAAAATAAAAATATAATATCAATTAAAAATTTAAACAAGACAATCTATGGGGGAGGCCTATGTTCAGCACATAGGCCTCCCCCATAGATTGCCTTGTAGGGGATATTTGTCATAGTTGCAACACTTGGCAAACCGGTTGGCAATCGCAGATTTTTTATTTTTTGTCGTGATTAGGAAGACTCTGCTGCCCATCTCCTGATTTATTTCCCTCTGTTGTCTCTTACGACATCCACAGGATGACATGGGTTACGACCATTTATGTCCCATATGTATTTTGATAATCTCAAATTCACTCGTCAAAGCCCATAAGGTTTTTCCCAATTATCTAGAATCATGAAATTTGACAAGAAGCAAGGTCTTACTCACAGTGTAATTAAAGGAAAAATTCACAAATTCGTAATTTGTAATCACATCAAATATAAAAAATTTCGGCTATAAACTTACTAATTGCAATTTGAGCATCGGCCGTGATGCAGACCGGTGAAGAGAAGAATGTCTTTTTCACTACCGTTTAAGTTTGTACTGTATAATTCCCGGGAGGGATGAACAATTAATTATGTAAGCTCATAAGAAGCCCTGATACTAGTTGGTAGAACTAATCTTCTGTCGTGGAGCCTGTCTGAGTAGGCTCCACCCTTTTACCTGTTCCTGTCACCAAATAACAGTGTATAGAGAGCCAGTATAATGATTAATAACAGGCTGCGAGGCATTCCACCTTAGTTCTGAGACGTGAAAACGCATCTGTAGCCTACCTTCTTTGAAGTTGTCTGCAGATATCCGCGAACTGCAGTGGCCACTTACCATCAGGTGCACTGTAAGCTCGTTTGTCAGTTCAGTTTTATTTAGAAAATAAATCGGTATTTTTCACTCAAATAGTAGATGGATTCAAGATGTAATGAGATTTGTGGTAAGGACAATTTTAAGTCATTCAATGAACCCTAATTATTACATATATTAATGGTGTTTTTATACAAATCTTGGTCGAAAATCTTCGTCGAAAAATCTAGGTTTGCAGTAAATTTTTATGCTGCATTTTAATTTGAGGCATTGCGTCTTAAGTCTAAGGAATAAAATATACACATGTTTTATTGTCGACGAGGGTTGCGTACCTTATACTCAGAATCACCAAACGGTATTCGCTGAAGGTCATACAGGCTTACGCACCAACCTCGGCACACCCCTATCAGGAAGTGCAGGAAATGTATGAGGATATCTCTAGAGCCATGCATTCCTCCAAAACCCAATATACGGTGTTAATGGGAGACTTCAATGCAAAACTAGGCACAAGATAGAACGGTGAGCTGAAAGTGGGGAAATTTGGAATAGGGTAACGGAACCCAAGGGGCCAGCAGCTGGCCGACTTCATGGAGAAAGAGGGACTCTTTATTATGAACTCTTTCTTCCAGAAGCGGCCCCACAGGAAGTGGACCTGGTCGTGCCCCGACGGTTCGACAAAAAATGAGATTGACTTCATTATGACGACCAGACGACAACTGTTCAGTGATGTCTCAGTGATCGCGAGGGTGAAAACCGGCAGCGATCACCGAATGGTTAGAGGCACACTGAACCTAAACGTTAAGTTGGAGAGGTCTCGTCTAATGAAGTCAACGCTCCGTCCCCCTCGTGCTCTAATCCAAAGTCCTGAAACCTTTCAGCTCGAGTTACAAAACCGTTTTCAGTGCCTAGAAGACTGCAATGAAGTGGACGATTTGAATGACAAGCTCGTGGAAACTGTCCATGCGGTCGGAGCTAAGTTCTGCAAGACCCGCCACACTCTTAATCTCATGGCTGTTAGACGGGAGATGAAGCTACATTCTTCAACAGATTTGACAGCATACAGGCAACTGAACAGACAGATCTCCAAATGCATGCGGCGGGACTTACGCAACTTCAATACAGCTCGTATTGAAGAAGCGATCGAGCGGAACCAAGGCTCCAAAATCTTTGCCAGAGATCTGTCTGCCAGAAAGAGCCAACTGTCAAAGCTGAAGACCGAATGTGGCAGCATCGTTTCCGGGGCACCTGAGATTTTGAGTGAGATTGAGAGGTTCTATGGGCAGCTGTACACGTCATCGTTGGAGCCGCACGCAAGTGTGAGTAACGATCCAAGAGCGAGTCTTATCCGACATTATTCCGATGATATCCCGGACGTCAGTCTGAGCGAGATTGGAATGGCTCTCCAGCACCTTAAAAACGGCAAGGCCCCAGGCGAGGATGGAATTACAGCGGAGCTTCTGAAAGCTGGTGGAAAATCGGTACTTGAAGTCCTTCAGAAGCTCTTTAATTCCGTCCTCCATGGTGGCATTACACCGGAGGCGTGGAGCAGAAGTGCGGTGGTCTTGTTCCTTAAGAAAGGCGACAACGCTCTCTTGAAGAACTACAGACTGATTTTCCTTCTGAGCCGCGTCCACGTGCTGTTTTCGAGAGTCATTATGAATCGTCTCGCGCGCAGACTTGATGACTTCCAGCCTCCCGAACAAGCCGGTTTCCGAAAAGGCTTTAGCACCATAGATCACATACATACCCTTCGGCAAATTGTACTGAAGTCCCAGGAGTACAATTTGCCACTATGTCTGGCGTATGTGGACTATGAGAAAGCCTTTGATTCCGTCGAAATTTGGGCGGTGCTGCAGTCCCTTCAGCGATGCCAAGTTGACTGTCGGTATACCGAAGTGTTGAAGTGCTTGTACAGTAGGGCTACGATGGCTATCCGAGTACAGAACCAGAGTACGAAACCTATCCAATTGCAGAGAGGTGTAAGACAGGGTGACGTCATATCCCCGAAACTCTTTACCGCTGCATTGGAAGATGTTTTCAAGCTTTTGGACTGGAAAGGATAGGGTATCAACATCAATGGCGAGTACATCACTCACCTTCGATTTGCCGACGATATAGTCCTTATGGCAGAATCCCTGGAGGACCTAAGCACTATGCTTAATGACCTCAATAGTGTTTCCCAACGGATAGTTCTTAAGATGAACATGGACAAAACAAAGATCATGTTTAATGTCCATGTCACACCTATGCCGGTAGTTGTTGGGAACACTAAGCTCGAAGTTGTTGACGAGTATGTTTACCTGGGACAAATAGTCCGACTAGGTAAGTCCAACTTCGACAGAGAGGTCAATCGACGGATTCAACTCGGTTGTGCAGCGTTCGGGAAATTACGGCACATCTTCTCGTCAGGTATACCTCAAAACTTGAAAACAAGACTGTACACCCAGTGCGTGTTGCCAGTGATGACATATGGAACTGAGACGTGGTCCTTCACTGCTGGCCGGATGAGGAAGCTCAAGGTCGCTCAGCGAGCTATGGAGAGGGCTATGCTCGTAGTTTCTCTGCGTGATAAACTCAGAAATGAGGATATCCGTAGTAGAACCAGAGTGACCGTTATAGCCCAACGGATTAGTAAGCTGAAGTGGCAATGGGCCGGCCATATAGCTCGAAGAACCGACAACCGATGGGGAAGAAAGGTTCTCGAGTGGCAGCCTCGTACCGGCAGGCGAAGTGTAAGGCGTCCCCCCCACTAGATGGAGTGACGACCTGGTAAGATATGCAGGAAGTCGATGGATGCAGGTGGCTCAGGACCGTGCTTCGTGGCATTCTTTGGGGGAGGCCTATGTTCAGCAGTGGACTTGTGAAGGGCTGTAATGATGATGATGATGATGATGTTTTATTTAAGTAATTTTATTTCAACCTTATTTATTTGGACATTGTTTACATTTAATTTTATAAATTAAAGCTAATCTGAGTGGCGAATTTGGTGCCATCGATCTTAATCTTGTAATAAATTTGTACCGTGTCAAGGGAAGAATGCAGCACCTGCACATAAAATACCTTATTTTATTTTATATTGTTGATGTAATTAAGGTGCACTTTTATTTGCATCACGTGTAAAAGAAAACCACTATGTCTTTGCACTTCGATTCTTTAATTGCGACTGACTTTAAAATAACAAGTTTGCGTATATATTGTAGTAGAACGAACATGCCGCCCACCAAAGAATATTTAGTTCTTTCTAAAATACAATAACTCAAATTAACTAAGTGATATAAGCCAAAAATATTATAATCAACAAAACAATCTACACAAAATCTTTTAACAGTGGTAGAGCCACGCGGCAGCTTTTGCTGTCGCACGGATGGGCCGGCTCGAACCGGGGTAGTACCACGACCTCACAGAAAACCAGCGTGAAGTAGAAGTTTACCTCTGCGTTTCGCTTGGTGAGTGCAGGTGGCCGGAGGCCCTTTTTACTGGAAATGAGGCATTCCATCTTAGTCCTCACGGGTGACAACGCATCTACATTTTGATTTGTAACAGAGGATAGATGTAGATGTCTATGGGCCGCAGCAACCACTTACCATCAGGTGGACTGTGTGCTCGTTTGTCACCCTTATCCTATAAAAAAAATAAAAAACAATCAAATATAATTATGTGATAATTGATAACAGAATTATAACTATATATATATATATATATATTTATATCGACGCTGGAAAGGAAAAAATTACCAAGCGACACTTTGGTCGATATTGAGTTGTATATATCATTGGAATCAGATTTTTTTCTGCGTCGATTGGTCCTACTATCGTGCTTCTACGATGAATTTAATGTCGCTTAGTTATTTTAAAATTCGAGGAGTTTTCGGCGACTAACCGACGATTTTCGTCATTTAAAAAAATATTACGTTTAGGACAGTTTTTAATCTACCTTATTTCTGCTTAGTAAATTTATCCTGTTTTTAATATAAATTATTTTGGTTTTAAGTAACTTTTTCCCTAACTTATGAAAAATTAAAAATTTATTTAGCTATCTCTTCCAACGTAAAAATTTTATTATTTTGTAGCCTCTTATCTTTTTACCTGTCCTTAATATTAGCTATTTGTCATTTAGATATTTTTTACCAGGTCTGATTAACTAAAAGATGTCGTTTAGTGATATTTTTCCTTCATGTAATTTTGTCGCTTTGATGAATGTGACCTGCCGTTTTCTAATATATTTTGGCGTTAAGATATCTCTTTCAGGAATATTTATTTAATAAAACGTCAGTTCAGACTTCCGCGTTTATCTTGAACTGTCGTGTAACTAGATTGTGATTTAATATTGAAGTGGTCGTTAGGAACAAGAAATTGAATCACCGTGCTACACCCTGGCGCTTGGTGAATAAGTGTGTGACCGCACGTCCCAATGACTCGCCGCTTGGTCTAGAGAAGTTTCATTTAAGTGTTACATAATATTTTTTAGTTGTGCTAATCTTTGAGTTACTCATATTTTACAACTGCGAAAGGAACTGTATTTTTCGAAATTAATAGACCTAGCTTTAATTAATATAATTATATACCAAGGATTAGTTAATATAATTAACTTTTATTTTGATGATAACATAATTTCGTTTGTCTTTGCAGAACTCCTTACCCATAGAAAATGTTTCTGAAGATGATAATGTTGTGTCATTCCAAGAAAAATATTTGATTATTTTGAAGTATTTCGAAGTTGCTTCTCGCCGGATGATTCCAACGTTGTTGCTGTCGCTGATATGGAACTTCAGGAAAAGGACCTTTTTATTCTATCATCTGTAGTGCCCATCGGAGGTAGATCCCAGCTATGAATTGATAGCTTATGTAAAATTGTATCTTGCCATAAGCGGGAGCGCTATCGGGCCTGGGCTGACGCATCGGTGTCCCAGGATGCAAACACCAAGAAGAAAATAAATAAAATATAAATAATACGAATAAAATATAAGAAGTATAATAAAATAAAGAAAATTCCGCTTCAAGTCATTGCTAACGCAAAGCAGTACACTGATTCGTGCGTAAATCTGCAGAATTGGCGAGATATTAGTTCGCGTTCCATCGAGAATCCGTGCATTCTAGTCTCTCGCCAAGGCTGTCCATGGGAACTGTCAGCCATCTCTTTCATCTCTGCACAGGGCGAACGACTCACTGGCCCATGCCGCAAAGGAGAAAGCCGATCTGTTAGACTCTCTTTTTGTGTCAAACTCGAATTTTCGTGAACGGAGGAACACACTGCTGACCATTCTGCGGTGTGAGTGCTCAGTGCGCAAAGCGCTTCTCTCCCTGAATGTTAACAACTCAAGTAAACCTGATGAAGTGCCTAATATTGTGCTGAAGACATGTCCTACCAGGCGTAGGGGTAGTCCTGACCTCATGGAGATAGCTTTAGTGCACCAGATACCTAAAAATAGCGACAGTTCAGCTACAAGCCTATTACCTCCTTGTACTCCAAAATCATGGATATCATTATAAACTGCCATCTGATTACATACCTTGAGGTCCACCAGCTAATTAGTAACTGCCAATACATCGCGGTCACTCAGCTGGTGATCTTCTAGTGTGCCTGACTCCCAAGATGATGGATCCAGTAGACTCCAAGAGGAAGAAGACCTTGGCCTTTAGTTTGGACATATCAAAGGCCTTCGATCGGGTTTGGTACAAAGTGCTTATTTCGAAGCTTCCTTCATATTTGCTTCCCAAGAAATTGTGCAATTGGATTACCAGTTTTATTGAATGTTCCGACTGCGAGCCCATTTATGGTAGGATTCCACAAGGCTGCGTGCTAACACCTCCACTGTTTATGTTGAATATCAATTATATGTTTCAAACTAGTAACATTCATTGGTATACGGATGACAGCATAGGTGATGTATTTTACATCGGCCGTACCAATGTTTCTCGGGAACACGTCGTCTTGTGCCTGAAGTCAAATAACTTATTAAATAAAGTCTCGGATTGGTCTCTGAAGACAGAGGTTTGCGTCTTTACCGCTAAAAAGAACCCCTTTGTTGTATTCCTTCAATTTCAGGGCTTTTTCATTTTCGGCGTCCATTTTATCGAATGATGAACAGTTCCGAGGTCACTTGGAAGGGAAGACTGAATTGGCTTCTAAAAAGCTTGGCGTGCTTAGCAGAGTGGAACAGTATTTCATGCCGGCACACTACTTGTAACTTTACAAGACGCAGGTTCGGCCTCATATGGAATACTGTTCTCATCTCCAGGCTGTGACACCTCATTGCCAGATCATTCCACTTGATCGCATCTAGCGAAGAGCAGCTCGAATAGTTGATTATCAAGTTCTTTCTGATCTGCTCGATTTACTGGCGCTGCGAAGAGAATTTGAGGAATTATTTGAGTTAATTCCAGCCACCAAATTCCACCAACGCACATCGTAATAATACTGACGATGCCATCCACACCATCTGGATGCTTGGAGTCCATCATTATGCGATTTACTTGGAGTTTCTTTCCTTGCTACAAATTCTTTATGCAATTGTTTACCACCGGCGATTTTTCCGAAACAATATGACGTATGCTTTCAAGAAAAGAGCTTACTCCTCTTTAAAATGCCGGCCTTCAATTCCTCTGTGTTGTGGATGCTCGTGAGTAGGTGTGAATTGGGGCTTCTGCGTCACTTGCTCCTGCATTGCTCGAGCTACATGCCGCTGAAGACCCCAATTCTTTTCAGTAGAGGTGCAAAATTTTTAGTTTTACCAAATTAACGTCTACATACTCACAGTTCTGTCCTGCGGGAACAAGTGTACTTCTACTTCCAGTTGAGTTATTGAGCATTATATTCAGAGCATTTGCGAGATACTGATGGTATTACCGCATCTATATGATTAATTTCTAATAATACAACTTGTTTAGCCTAATTTCATTGTTAATAAACGTTTTAAGCTATTGCATAGCTTTTATCGAGGGCTTTGAGCGCGGCGACGAAATCAAGAAATTCCGTAACGAAAAAAAAACCTAATACCCGAAAACCTAACATCGTAAATCCATTAGAATAAAGATATTAATTAATTTGCAGCTATCCGCTAACTAAATACAATGATGTGTCTTACCTGGATTGAAGAGCGCTTCCCATCCTCCCTCAATTGTTTCATTATTATTTTATTCTCATAGCGAGTGCACGTTGATTACAACGCTCGTCAAATATCATCTATATTGGTGAGTTTAATATTTTTTTTTACTATTTAGAAATTCAGCCGCCATTACCTTTTTTTTGACTTCATACATGTTTTTGAAAATTGCAGATCATGGCCAACACTGAGGAACACAAAGATTCTAATCCTATCACTAATCCGTATTACTATGCACAGGATGTGGATAAATTTACAACCGAAAGGAGCAGCTTCACGATTTACCTCCAAATAGAATAGCTATTAATGAAGAGCGGCAATCGAAATCAAAGAACAGTTACAGGAAGAGAAACCGTTCTCAATAATCATCATCATCATCATACATTATCCGCCGAGATAAAGATAAACGAGGTCATTGTCTGATTAAAATTAGCATTTGCGAACTTAACGAACAAGAACAAAATGTCATCCAGGATCTTAGTGCTAACATAAGTGTTCAATATGTTGTGGATTCAATGTATGATGAAGTGTTAGATGCTACAAATTGTCTTATAAAAAAATAGGTGAAAAATTATGTGAGAACTAGCAATTTAAGTAATGTAGCTTGTAAAATATAATAAAAGTTATACATTTAATTTTATTGTTGTTTTATTAAGTGTCATAATTATTCAGTTGTGTAGAGGAAAAACGAAAAGACATTTATTGTTACAACGAATGTATTTATTAAAACTAATTATTTCGATTTTCGATTTTATCTGAATTTGAATTTAAATGTTTTAGTTCTTATTTCGATTTTAACTGAAAGCAACAACACATAGACAAGTAACACTGATTAAACTATTAAATTCAGTTTATTATAATAAAGGTACATAATCTCTAACCTTAAGACCAAATTTCAGCCTACTCAACTAGGTTTTGGCACTAGAGGTGGCTGTGAGGCGGCGGTACATTCAGTGCGTATATTTTTAACAAACTCTGATGCAGATGTTCTTGTGAAGGTTGACCTAAGGAATGCTTTTAACTCTATCCATAGGGTAGCCTTGCTGAAAGAAGTGGCTAACAATACCCCCGAACTTTATCATTACGTTTGGCAATGTTATAGTCAAAATACTAACTTGTTTTACGAAAACCATGTATCGATTCTGCTGTTGGTGTTCAGCAGGGTGACCCACTGGGTCCAGCACTTTTCAGTTTGGGAATTCAACCCATTATTTCAAATTTAAAATCCAAGCTGAATGTCTGGTACCTAGACGACGGTACCCTGGGAGGTAGAGCAGATGACGTCCTCAGCGATCTTACTCATATTTTTCGAAATTTTAAAAAAATTGGACTTGAACCAAATAGCAATAAATGTGAAATCTTTTTTTCCAATAATTTATCTACTTCTCATAGAGACACTTTAATTCAAAATTTTAATCATATTTGTCCAGGAATAAAAACTGTCAATACGGAATCACTATACCTGCTAGGTGCCCCGTTGTTTTTCGATAGTATTAAACCTGTTTTAAAAACAAAATTTGATCAGTTTTTAAACCACGTTGATAAATTGTATAAATTAAACCCCCACATAGCTCTTACTATTTTAAAATATTGTCATCTTGTACCTAGATTTACATACTTACTCCGCTCGAGTCCAGTCTGGAAATGTTCGGATATTTTACAAGATATTGATAAAAATCTTAAAATAGCTATAGAAAAAATTTTAAATTTAACTTTAAATACAACAGCCTGGACTCAAGCTACCTTACCTATAAAATTTGGTGGCATTGGTGTGAGAAATCTTTCTAGCATTGCCTGCTTTCCTTGCTTCCGTGCATAATGTCAGTGACTTATGTAACATAATTTTAAATAATAAAGTAGACCTATGCTTTGCTACGGAGGCAGGGCAGACATGGCAAACGCTTTGTCCTGGTGAAAATATTCCACTGGAAATTAATGAACAAAAACAGTGGGATATTCCGTTGGTACGGGGCGTGCAGAAGGATTTGTTTCATAATTTCCATAGTGACCAAGATAAGGCACGCCTTCTAGCTGTTTCGACTAAGGAAGCTAGTCACTGGTTACACGCTTTACCATCAAGTAATCTCGGCACATTACTTGATAGGGAAAGCTTGCGCATTGCCGTAGGAATCCGACTAGGAGCGGCGATTTGTCAACCCCATCAGTGCCCCTGTGGTAGCAGCGTCGACAAGTTTGGGCTCCACGGACTTTCATGTAAGAAAAGCGCTGGTAGGTTTTCACGACACAGTGCTTTGGACGATGTCATCCGAAGGGCGCTTGCCTCTAGAAATGTTCCCTCGGTTAAAAAGAGCCTTGTGGAATATTTAGAGACGATGGCAAGAGACCCGACGGTATGACATTGGTCCCTTGGGAGAGAGGTAAAGCCCTAGTGTGGGATGCTACTTGCGTAGACACTCTGGCGGCCCCTCATCTCAGGGGTACCTCGTTTAAAGCCGGGGCGGCATCAGAGGCAGCTGAACTGAGTAAGTGGCGCAAATATGAGTCTCTGAGAGATGACTACATATTTGTGCCATTTGCTGTAGAGACTATCGGTCCGTGGGGTCCACGTGCGGTAAAGTTCCTAAAGGAACTCCATCCGCGGCTGGTCGTTGCTGCTGGTGATAAGAGGGCTGGTTCTTTCCTCGCTCAAAGGCTAAGTATAGCCATTCAGCGGGGAAACGCAGCCAGCGTTCTTGTCACGATACCGCGGGGAGTAGGACTATATGATAATTAAGTTTCTAGTTTTAGTTTTTTTTTTATTATCATAGTTTTTAATATTGTAGATAAAATCTTAATAAAATGTGAGACATTTAAAAAAAATCAGCCTTAGAACCAGTGATTCTGGTACAAAAAAAAATATAGTTCAGATTTAGAATTTCTATAATTAATTATTTCGATTTTCGATTTTATCTGAATTTGAATTTATTATTTCGATTTTCGATTTTGTCACAATTGGAATTTAAATGTTTTAGTTTTTATTTCGATTTTAACTGAAAGCAACAACACATAAACAAGTAACACTGATTAAACTATTAAACTCAGTTTATTATAATAAAATATAGTTCAGATTTAGAATTTCTTTATTTTATTATTTTATTTATGGTTTATTATTTCGATTTTCGACTTTATCTGAATGTGAATTTAAATGTTTTAGTTTTTATTTCGATTTTAACTAAAAGCAACAACAAATAAATTATTGTATTGGAAATCAAACAATCATTTTGTATTTAAAACACCATTTCTTAATTCATAAAACATTTTTAACACACATATTTTCTTATGAGTAAAACAGTTATACAGTAAAGTATCTTTACAAGAAAGTTCAAAAAGAGTATTTAAATTGGGAGCTCCTGAGCAACTTATATCTATGATAGTATTATTTTCATCACAAATATCTTGCACCTATTTAATTTTTTCACATCCTTTTAAAAAAATCTTTTTATCTTTCAAATATGTCTTTATAATTCTGAGAAACTCTCTATAATCAATAGAGCCCTTACTCAATCGATACCCTCGGTACTTTTCAATGCAGCCAATTTGTTTTTTCTCTTCAGGAGATAGTGAAGTGAATGGGTAAGGAGGTTTAATTAGGAATATATTGGTGTACTCTAGAGTGGCTATAGCAAACTCCTTTACTATAAATTTATTTTTGCTATTTTTGAAGCCTTGAAGATCAACGATTATTGTATTACTATTCATGATATTTTCTTAATGATATTACTCAGCGGTTTGTATTCGAAAATACAGTCGTCTAATATCAAGCAATAAGCGTTTCATATAAAGTTAAGTTCAGATTTAGAATTTCTTTATTTTATTATTTTATTTATGGTTAATTATTTCGATTTTCGATTTTATCTGAATTTGAATTTATTATTTCGATTTTCGATTTTATCTCAATCTGAATTTATATATTTTAGTTTTTATTTCGATTTTAACTGAAAGCAAACAACACAGATAAATAACACTGATTTAACTATTAAACTAGCCCTTAGTTAGATACAAAACTGAACGAACGTTGTGACAATCTTCTTTGATGCATGATACCAACTGAGTAACAGCCTTCCACGTTAGGGTTTTCTCATCGACAGCTGATTTAAAGCTGATCAGAGAGTGCTGCCAGCGGTCGGTTGATGGAATAGCCTCCAGCTCGCGGAAGCTAGAGATGCACACTTCGATGTAATATTCTCCTCGCTTCGAAGGCTCGCTCCGGTGCATATATCCCGAACCTGTTCGGAATTATAAGTAGCTTTTTAAAATCCCCGCTGGGATAGATTCAGAATCTTCATCCTGGAAACAATAAAAATTCTATTTAAACAAGATCATACTGATAAGCAATGAACAATATTTATATTCCCTCCTACCCCACATAAATATATTTTTATACGATGCTAATAACATGACTTAGTAGTCCAATTCACTAACAATTGTATTAATCACATCGATCGTCTAAGAATATAATTAAATACGTTTTCATAAAAAAAAATTAACCTATGACTGATATTTTATTCACAACATCCAATCAAATAGAAACTAACTTTTCATCATGTGAATGGTAACTCAAACTATTAAAATTAAATAAGATTCGCTTACCTCAGAATCTGGAAAAACTTTTAATTTACGTTTCCTGCTGGTCGAAGCTGGGGTGAGTGATGATGATGTATCAGCCTCAGATTCCGACTCGCTTCCGAATAATTCAACTCGTTTCTTGGACTTAGGAACTGTTGTTTTAGTCTTTAATATATTAGCTGGTTTCTTAACCGCTTTCTTCTTTTGCGAAGTTGACTGTACTTCAGCGTCTGACTCGTAGGGGTTGGAATACCTAAAAATGTAACACAAAATATATCACTATACAGACACATTCATATGAAAAACTTAAGCGAAACATAATATAACTTTACTGTAACATAATATAACAAAATAATTATTGTTCTATTGTAATAATGAGTGAGGAGACTAAGTGTTACGTACATTTTTTTTTTTATAGGAGAGGTGGCAAACGAGCATGCGGCTCACCTGATGGTAAGTGACTACCGCCGCCCATGAACAACTGCAACACCAGGGGAATCGCAGATGCGTTGCCGGCCTTTTAAAAAGGAGTACGCTCTTTTCTTGAAGATCCCTAAGTCGTATCGGTCCGGAAAAATCGCTGATGGTAATCGATTCCACAAGGAGGTCGTGCGAGGAAGAAAACATCTTCTAAATCGCACAGTGGTGGACCGCCAATCATCCAGATGGTGTGGATGGTATCGGGAGTTCTGCCGCGATGTGCGTTCGTGAAATTTGGTGGCTGGGATTAATCCGAACAATTCCTCAGAGCACTCCCCATGGTAGATGCGAATGAAAATGCAAAGGGATGCAACATCTCTTCGCAGTGCCAATGAATCGAGCCGATCGGAAAGGGCTCGGTGGTCGACGATTCGAGCAGCTCTGCGTTGGATGCGGTCAAGTGGAAGGATCTGGCACTGGGGAGCCCCTGCCCAGAGATGGGAACAGTATTCCATGTGAGGCCGAACTTGCGCCTTGTAAAGTTGCAGGCGGTGTGCCGGCATGAAATACTGTCCCGCTCTGCTGAGCACGCCAAGCGTTTTAGAGGCTGTCTTGATGATGATGTCGAACACTTCCAAGTCTAGTAGACTGTGGAAAACACGATGCAACTAATTGTGGTTAAACATCTCCCGACATCATTTTTATACCCTAAATTATAACACTATCCCCGCTTGGAAGTATTTTAGTTTGACGTATTTTATTATTAAAGAATATTTCATTTGGTAACTTTAGCATTGACCCGTATTAATGTTATTTTTAAGGAATATTTTTGCTTATTAACATTAAATGCTCATATGTGAAAAACACTTAGCAAAAATGTTTGCATACGATATTAAATCAACGTTTGCGTTGTCAGCCGAAAACATTAATGGCGCCAACCAGTCGCTGTAATATGATACGACGGTGTTTTACAGGTAAACCTATGTTTTTCACGATAATATGGAAATGGGTCAGCATATAGCGGTCGATATACTTATTAAATTTGGATCCATTATAAATATAGCTTTGTTTAAAATTAATGCTTTTTGAAGAAAAAAACTAACAATTTTGCAATCTTAAACTTAATTTTATATTATTCGTAATACATGTATCTCTAGATAGAATATAGTCTGGAATAACACACAGGCGTTTGTTGTAAAAGCGTATATATTGCCTACCCATAAATTAATTACTAATTCTATAAAGTCTAAAAACTGATATTAAAAACTTATGTTTGTTTCTAGTGTTAAAAAATGAACATATTTTTTTATGAAAGCTATTTATGTTTTTATGTACATACATTATATTTTGCTAAGTTAATATGTTTATTTTCTTAAATTTGTCTCTAAGGGACTCTTTACAGTTTAAGTTATAAATCATCCGTACGCCTATCTTTTGCAAACAAATATGACTTCGATGTTAGTCGCATTATCCCATAGTAAGATTCCATAACACATTACGCTATGAAAGTAACTACATGCTTATCTTATTATTTATAACATAAACGTAAAAGTGTATGTTTGTTACTCAATCATAATAGAATGCCTGAAACGCTAACACTCGCTAGTTACACATAGAAAAAAGAAAAAAAAAGGTCTCCAACAGTATATACGAATGTTTTCATGTGTTCATGCACCCTAATTTTATACTGGATAGGAATCGAACCGCAGCCATCAGGCTTTGTAGCTCACTCGTAGTACAAACGGCCAGATCATTTACGATCACCCACCATTGGTTAAATAAATTAATTTAACCCCAGGGGCACCGGCAGGCGAGCGCCGAGCGTCGTTCGACAGAGGGCGTGGCTGAGCGTCCCCACCCGTGGTAATCGAGGGCCCGGCAGAGCCCCGAGAGGAAGCGCCGTTCGCACCCAGGCACAAAACGGGTGGTTGCCCTGGCAGTGCGGACAGGGCCGCTGGTGCGGGCAGTCTCGTTGGAGGTGCCTTTCCAAGCACGGGTAGCAACAGCGGCACTCCTTGGCGATAGTTCGCTTCGCTGGGACCGGCTTACACAGCAACTTAGGGCACGACATCGCCCGGTGATCGGATGCTCAACAATAGGAGCAGGGGGGCGCCTCCCTGGCCGCTAGACCGCTATAGGAGGGTAAGGGGCGGCGCCCTCCCGCGGAAGCTCCGCTCGGCTTTAAGGGGGTTGGCGACGACTTGCCCGTCAGATTCCGCCTTCCCCTGGGCATGGCTTGGTCAGCAGCCCGCAGGTCCTCGACGGCGCCTGTTGCATTCTCCACTTGCCGGCACTGCTCCTCCAAGAACGGCAACAGGTCCCTGAAGGGCGGAATATAGGAGGCGCCGTCCCCGCTGTACCTCTCCTCAAAATGGAGCCGAAGATCGAGAGGCAGTCAGGACAACACAAGGTGGAGCAAGAAGAATGACCATTCGTCCACCGGTAAATCTAGCCGCCTCAACGAGTTACAAGCCACCACGAATGGATTTACGATGTCCTGAGGTAGTCTGGTCCGGTCCTGAAGTAGCGGGAGGTTTATAAGCTGCCTAACGTATTCGTCCGCAATCCGCCGGACGTTGGCATACCTACCGGCGAGGAGGTCCCGAGCATTCTGTTAGGCGTCGTCTGACAATTTCAAATGGCCGACGATGCCCAGGGCCTCTCCCTCCAATGATCCCAGGAGGTACGCCATCTTCTGGCTTGGTGTAATGTCCCTCCGGGCGTCCACTAGGCTGTCAAAAAGGCCCACAAAGGTCAGCCAGTCGGAGAGGTCCCCGGAGAACCTTGGCAGTTCCAGAGTTGGGAGTCGTCCCAACAGCTCCGGCTGAGTAGGCTGCTTCTGAGGAGACTCGGACAGGTCCCTCAGTCCAGCTTCACACGCTTCATTAGCATACTTGGCTCCCTCCTCGATCAAGTCGTCCGTGAGCGAAAAGAATTTCTCGTAGTCCGCGAGGCAGAAGTCTAGGACTCCCTGTTCCGCATCCGAAGCCAAAAGCTCTGCGCAAGCCTCCTCCACTACGGCCCTTCGAGCATCGACCTGCTCGAGCCGCTTCTCTAAACTATGGACCCGGTCCGGTATCAAAATATGAGCGTTCGCGGCCCAGCGCAGCTCCGCCTGCAGGCGAAGCGCCGGTAGCTTTTGCGATGGCATCACTCATCATCATTACAGCCCTTCACAAGTCCACTGCTGAACATAGGCCTCCCCCAAAGAATGCCACAAAGCACGGTCCTGAGCCACCTGCATCCATCGACTTCCTGCATATCTTACCAGGTCGTCACTCCATCTAGTAGGGGGACGCCCTACACTTCGCCTGCCGGTACGAGGCTGCCACTCGAGAACCTTTCTTCCCCATCGGTTGTCGGTTCTTCGAGCTATATGGCCGGCCCATTGCCACTTCAGCTTACTAATCCGTTGGGCTATGTCGGTCACTCTAGTTCTATTGCGGATATCCTCATTTCTGAGTTTATCACGCAGAGAAACTCCGAGCATAGCCCTCTCCATAGCTCGCTGAGCGACCTTGAGCTTCCTCATCCGGCCAGCAGTGAAGGACCACGTCTCAGTTCCGTATGTCATCACTGGCAACACGCACTGGGTGTACAGTCTCGTTTTCAAGTTTTGAGGTATACCTGACGAGAAGATGTGCCGTAATTTCCCGAACGCTGCCCAACCGAGTTGAATCCGTCGATTGACCTCTCGGTCGAAGTTGGACTTACCTAGTCGGACTATTTGTCCCAGGTAAACATACTCGACAACAACTTCGAGCTTAGTGTTCCCAACAACTACCGGCATAGGTGTGACATGGACATTAAACAAGATCTTTGTTTTGTCCATGTTCATCTTAAGACCTATCCGTTGGGAAACACTATTGAAGTCATTGAGCATAGTGCTTAGGTCCTCCAGCGATTCTGCCATAAGGACTATATCGTCGGCAAATCGAAGGTGAGTGATGTACTCGCCATTGATGTTGATACCGTATCCTTTCCAGTCCAGAAGTTTGAAAACATCTTCCAATGCAGCGGTAAAGAGTTTCGGGGATATGACGTCACCCTGTCTTACACCTCTCTGCAATTGGATAGGTTTCGTACTCTGGTTCTGTACTCGGATAGCCATCGTAGCCCTACTGTACAAGCACTTCAACACTTCGATATACCGACAGTCAACTTGGCACCGCTGAAGGGACTGCAGCACCGCCGAAATTTCGACGGAATCAAAGGCTTTCTCATAGTCCACATACGCCAGACATAGTGGCAAATTGTACTCTTCGGACTTCTGTACAATTTGCCGAAGGGTATGTATGTGGTCTATGGTGCTAAAGCCTTTTCGGAAACCGGCTTGTTCGGGAGGCTGGAAGTCGTCAAGTCTGCGCGCGAGACGATTCGTAATGACTCTCGAAAACAGCACGTAGACGCGGCTCAGAAGGGAAATCGGTCTGTAGTTCTTCAAGAGAGCGTTGTCGCCTTTCTTGAAGAACAAGACCACCGCACTTCTGCTCCACGCCTCCGGTGTAATGCCACCATGGAGGACGGAATTAAAGAGCTTCTGTAGGACTTCAAGTACCGGTTTTCCACCCGCTTTCAGAAGCTCCGCTGTAATTCCATCCTCGCCTGGGGCCTTGCCGTTTTTAAGGTGCTGGAGAGCCATTCTAATCTCGCTCAGACTGACGTCCGGGATATCATCGGAATAATGTCGGATAAGACTCGCTCTTGGATCGTTACTCACACTTGCGTGCGGCTCCAACGATGACGTGTACAGCTGCCCATAGAACCTCTCAATCTCACTCAAAATCTCAGGTGCCCCGGAAACGATGCTGCCACACTCTGTCTTCAGCTTTGACAGTTGGCGCTTTCTGGCAGACAGATCTCTGGCAAAGACTTTGGAGCCTTGGTTCCGCTCGATCGCTTCTTCAATACGAGCTGTATTGAAGTTGCGTAAGTCCCGCCGCATGCATTTGGAGATCTGTCTGTTCAGTTGCCTGTATGCTGTCAAATCTGTTGAAGAATGTAGCTTCATCTCCCGTCTAACAGCCATGAGATTAAGAGTGTGATCGGAGAGTTTTTGTGTTCTTCTGCGGCGGGTCTTGCAGAACTTAGCTCCGACCGCATGGACAGTTTCCACGAGCTTGTCATTCAAACCGTCCACTTCATTGCAGTCTTCTAGGCACTGAAAACGGTTTTGTAACTCGAGCTGAAAGGTTTCGGGACTTTGGATTAGAGCACGAGGGGGACGGAGCGTTGACTTCATTAGACGAGACCTCTCCAACTTAACGTTTAGGTTCAGTGTGCCTCTAACCATTCGGTGATCGCTGCCGGTTTTCACCCTCGCGATCACTGAGACATCACTGAACAGTTGTCGTCTGGTCGTCATAATGAAGTCAATCTCATTTTTTGTCGAACCGTCGGGGCTCGACCAGGTCCACTTCCTGTGGGGCCGCTTCTGGAAGAAAGAGTTCATCATAAAGAGTCCCTCTTTCTCCATGAAGTCAGCCAACTGCTGGCCCCTTGGGTTCCGTTGCCCTATTTCAAATTTCCCTACTTTCAGCTCACCGTTCTCTCTTGTGCCTAGTTTTGCATTGAAGTCTCCCATTAACACCGTATATTGGGTTTTGGAGGAATGCATGGCTCTAGATATATCCTCATACATTTCCTCCACCTCCTGATCGGGGTGTGCCGAGGTTGGTGCGTAAACCTGTATGACCTTCAGCGAATACCGTTTGGTGATTCTGAGTATAAGGTACGCAACCCTCGTCGACACACTCTCAATCTTTACAACGTTGTTAACGAGAGACTTGTGGACGATAAATCCGACACCTCCTTGGGAAAGATGGTCGCCCTCCCGGTAATAGAGCAAGTTGCCGGATTCGAGGATTACCGTGTCCTCACCCTCTCTTCGGACTTCGGATAATCCTATAATATGCCAGCGTAACTTGTCTATCTCTTCTTCCAGCTCCACAATCTTCTCGTCAGTCCTCAGGGTGCGTGCGTTGTATGTTGCCAGGTCGAGTCGTCGTAGGTGGCAACCGAACCTCCACCGGAGATTCTTAGCACCCCCTGCCCCGCCGTTACCATGGTCGCCACCGTAGCCAGGAATAGCGGGGCCGCCGGGGACTAGGGGCCGTTTATTATTGTCATTGCTCATGGGGGGTATATTGCCATAGTTGCCACGCTTGGCGAGCGGGTTGGCAACCGCAGTTTTTATTTTTATTTTTGGCTATTATCAGGAAGATGCTGCTGCCCATCTCCTGCCTGTTTCCCTTTGTCGCCTTTTACGACACCCACGGGAAGATATGGGGTAGTGGATATTCTTAACCGCCACTACACGGCATGGCATCACTAATAAATACAAATTACTATTTATTAAATTAAATACAAATTACACTACAAATAAAGGTACACACCACAGTCGATCAGCAAAGATGCCTCGTCTGGCGATCGACCCTTCGACAATTAATCTACTATAATTATACGATAACGACACTTATCCGATTACGTGATAACAATTATCTACCTACTCAAAATACCTGACGCATACCTAGCCCTAACAACACTACGGGCGTGGTTCCTCCTTCTACTCGCCAACAATCAAAAAATATTTATATGTAATTTTTATTACGTACTATTTTTATCTATATTAAGTATTACGGCCGGGCGTGATTGTAGAAACAATCAACCACGCTCGGCTACCAAAATGTACACGCCCTTAGCTGTCCCAACAAAGATCGACCATACAGGGGCCCATACAGCTGTAGATTCGACGGACAGCCAAGGGTAGGGCTCGAAATGCCTTATGGAGAGTTGACTTACATGACAGTGATAAAGATAGGTAACCAAATAATACGTACCTGTTCAGAGGCGAAGAGGATCACAAGGCTCGTTCAGGCGTTAGTTGTCGTGGATGTAAGTAGTGTGTGAGAGGTGTAGATATGTGTAACCTGAATTAGCCCCTTTTATCAACCGCGACCCTGACTCCAGCACCGCCACCCTATGTGGTATCAATCCAGCGGCGTCACTCGGTGTCACTCAAAGTCTAGCGTTCATTAGCGCAAATCTATAATCTAATACGAATGCTCCTCGCGGGACACAAAGTTTAGCGGTTTTAACCGACACAGGAAAATATTCAAAACTCCCGAGACGCCTCGTTGTCAAGTAAAACGAAAATCGACAAGTCGAACGAAAATCGACTACACACAAAAGAGGCACTTAACGCGACGTTACAATTCAATATTAACTTTTTCACATCCTTTTAAAAAAATCTTTTTATCTTTCAAATATGTATTTATAATTCTGTGAAACTCTCTATAATCAAGAGAGCCCTCACTCCATCGATACCCTCGGTGCTTTTCAATCCAGCCAATTTGGTTTTGCTCTTCAGGAGATAGTGAAGTGAATGGGTAAGGAGGTTTAATTAGGAATATATTGGTGTACTCTATAGTAGCTATAGCAAATTCCTTTACTATAAATTTATTTTTGCTACTTTTGAAGCCTTGAAGATCAACGATTATTGTATTGCTATTCATGATATTTTCTTAACGATATTACTCAGTGGTTTGTATTCGAATATACAGTCGTTTAATATCAAGCAATAAGCGGTTGATATAGTTCAAATTTAGAATTTCTTTATTTTATTATTTTATTTATGGTTTATTATTTCGATTTTCAATTATATCTGAATTTGAAATTAAATGATTCTCAGTTTATTATAACAAAATATAGTTCAGATTTAGAATTTCTTAATTTTATGATTTTATTTATGGTTTACTATTTCGATTTTCGATTTTATCTGAATTTGAATTTAAATGTTTTAGTTTTTATTTCGATTTTAACTGAAAGCAACTACACTAAAATATAGATCAGTTTATTATAATAAAATATAGTTCAGATTTAGAATTTCTTTATTTTATTATTTTATTTATGGTTTACTATTTCGATTTTCGATTTTATCTGAATTTGAAATTAAATGTGTTAGATTTTATTTCGATTTTAACTGAAAGCAAACAACACATAGATAGGTAACACTGATTAAACTATTAAACTAGTCCTTAGTTAGATACAAAACCGAACGAAAGTTGTGATAATCTTCTTCGATGCATGATACCTACTGAGTAACAGCCTTCCACGTTGGTGTTTTCTCGTCGACAGCTGATTTAAAGCTGATCATAGAGTGCTGCCAGCGGTCGGTTGATGGAATAGCCTCCAGCTCGCGGAAGCTAGAGATGCGCACTTCGATGTAATATTCTCCTCGCATTTAGCATTGACCCGTATTAAAGTTATTTTTAAGGAATATTTTTGCTTATTAACATTAAATGCTCATATGTGAAAAACACTTAGCATAAATGTTTGCATACGATGTTAAATCAACGTTTGCGTTGTCAGCGGAAAACATTAATGGCGCATACCAGTCGCTGTAATATGATACCACGGTGTTTTACAGGTAAATGTGTATATTTCATAATAATATGGAAATGGGTCAGCATATAACGGTCGATGTACTTATTAAATTTAGATCCATTATAAATATATCTTTGTTAAAAACTAATGCTTTTTGAAGAAAAAGACTAACAATTTTCAATCTTAAACTGAATTTTATATTCGTAATATCCCTAGATAGAATATAGTCTGGAATAACACACAAGCGTTTGTTGTAAAAGCGTATATATTGCCTACCCATAAATTAATTACTAATTCTATAAAGTCTAAAAACTGTTATTACAAGCTCATGTTTGTTCCTAGTAATTCAAAATGAACATATTTTTTTCTTATGAAAGCTATTTATGTTTTTATGTACATACATTACATTTTCATAAATATATTTCGATGCTAAGTTAATATGTTTATTTCCTTAAATTTGTCTCTAAGGGACTCTTTAAAATTTAAGTTATAAATCATCCGTATGCCTATCTTTTGCAAACAAATATGACTTCAATGTAAGTCGCATTATCCCATACTCACTCGTAGTACAAACCGCCAGATCATTTATTTATAACTTAAATTGTAAATAGTCCCTTAGAGACAAATTTAAGGAAATATACATTTAAGGAACATATTAAATTAGCATCGAAATATATTTATGAAAATGTAATGTATATACATTAAAACATAAATAGCTTTCATAAGAAAAAAATATGTTCATTTTTAAACACTAGGAACAAAGATAAGCTTTTAATGTCAGTTTTTAGACTTTATAGAATTAGTAATTAATTTATGGGTAGGCAATGTATACGCTTTTACAACAAACGCCTGTGTGTTATTCCAGACTATATTCTATCTAGAGATATTACGAATAGTATAAAATTCAGTTTAAGATTGAAAATTGTTAGTTTTTTTTCTTAAAAAAACATTAATTTTAAATAAAGATATATTTATAATGGATCTAAAGGACAATGTCCAAAACCGCCCTGTGTAATAAAAGCATCGGACATACACGATAATTAATTTTCTATTTTATTATATTAGTTGCAAATACTTTTATAACACGGACTAGCTGCATGCAAAAATAAACATTAAAAAGTATTATATTCGACTAATAACATTAATCGCCGCCATCTTCGCCAAACATCATGTGGTGTCGAAAAATGATTAGGGATGCCCAATCGATTGTAATCGATTTTTGAATTTTTAATGAACTGTTGTATATTTCTTAATCTGAATTACATTTTAATTTATTTCGAATAAAGTTGCTAAAAGAAGCTGCAATAAAAATATTATATTACCATTTCTTTATATTCTTTTATATTAGTCCCTACAAGTATAATTTTAAAAACCTACTATACCTATTGAATGTCATACTCGATTTTGAATAGGTAGTTAGAATATTGCTGAAGAAAAATATACGTAAAGATAATTATTCAGGATTTTCTAATGATCGTTTAAACAGGAGTATATTTTACGTCTTACTAAACGATAGCTTACGAGTTTACGACAATTAATTAAAAAAAAACTGTTATCGTTAGTGCATTCATTATAAATGTATTTTTTTAAAAAGAGCAATATTGCAGACTAGATACAGATATTATTATTAATATTGTTACAAATATGGAAGAAGTAGAGACGTACGTGTTATTATAAGTAAAGTAGGACAGTGTTATGGTATTAATATTATCGTATGACAAAAGATTATATATACTATATAGATGGTATACTGTTTGTAACATACGGCTATAATAAATCTTAGGAAATATTCATAAGTCGTATCGTATTTGGCGCTCCTATTTTTGATGTCACTAAATGGTCACTTGTCACTTGTCAGTCTCTCATGAAAAAAATACGATCTCCAAATCCATGGAATACGAACATACTAGAATCGATTCTCGATTAAATCAAGCATTAACAGATCTATTTTTGATCGATCGCGACATTTTCAAACATGCCTAATATAGACACAGAACATTATTGACGATAACTTACCGTAAATACAAGTAACTGTATAAAAAAATCATTAAATTAATAAACATAACATTACGCCAGTATTTTCCAGAAGGAGTAGGTAGAGGTGTGTAAGTACTGTTATGTTATACATCCCATGTAATAGGGGATGCGCGTATTGCCAAACACTGGATACAAATCCAGACTCCGTGCTACTACTGGGAACTTCAAGTTATAAAAACCCAATAATAATTTGCCCGACCCTGGGATCGAACCCAGAACAGAACAGTTTTTCTGTCTGTCACAAGGAACAGATGTTCCAACTATGCAAAAGTATTTCTTGAATCGTTTGAAATATAGCTAGTTCTTGAATAAGTCCGATTCGAGAGGTTTCTGTATCAACATCGGACAAGGATTCTTCAGATCTATATCGATCTGGAAAATCGATTGTTACTATAAACAATCGATTAAACGATTTCAAATGGACATGCCTACTTTGTACCGTCATCTCTAATTCTGTCAAAGTTACATTGGTTGGCGTCGTTTGCAATTGTAATTGTCTTTGTACATAATTGTATCGGTGTTGTGGTGACTTTCGGGACTATATATTGAACATTACAACTTGGCTATTTTAACGGACTCTGATTGCTTTCAAGAACGACTTACCTTGCTGTGATTTTTGGAACTGTGTACCAATACTCAAACGATAACCTATCATTCATAAACGGACTTACGCATACGCAATGGAAAGTGTATTTTGTGTAAATAGCGGCTCTGCTGGTGGTACAATATTGTTTGAAGATGAACAGAGAAGCAATCGTGCAATATTGCTGTAATTACATCGTTGTAAGCAGAACCATCGGTTGCTGCGCCCATGTTTGGTACTTGAGCTTTACGATACATCAAAATAATATCGACATCCCTGCACAGTTTTTAGACAATATTCTTATTTCCAATTTAGAAAATGAACAATAAACATGAAATTAATCTGTGTTTTATTTCTAATTCAAACATAATAAGTTAACGTACGTGTAAAAACAACTTATACTACCAATTAGGTACTAAGTCGGTAGGGCTGGTTTCATAGTCACGCGTTTGAACAGCGCCGTCCAGACGCACACGCTTGCAAATGTACTAGATAGTAGTCTATAATATTCACGCTATTCATGCGCGCGCTGTTGAAACTTGGTTGAAACCATGGTTGATACGCTCGCTGTTCGACGGCATGCCTGACAGCCTAAATCCTTATACATTTAGGTACTAGGTATCTTACCGTACCGTATATGCTAATGACAACATCTAAATACTAACAGCCATTATATACATATATTTTTATTTTTACATTAATACACACACAAATATTATCTCTCATTTCAAAACCAATGCTCAGAATGCAAGTTTGTTAACTACATTCTATGCATTTATACGTTGCACTTACATACACTTAGGCTTTGGAACAAAAATTGCATACCTAATTATGTAGATAGGTACTAGAAATAGCTAAATGTTTTAGGACATCGTTTTTCAGTTTGTTAAAAATCACTCGGATCTATGAAAAACCGTAATATTCGTGGTTCGATTATAACCTCAAAATCTGATACTTTTTTTGAAATATATCTATTATGCAGCTAGTCCGCTATAAAAATAATATCAAATAGGAATTTACTAATGATCAACAATAAAATACATAATTTTCCGATGCTCTTGGTTCCAGGGCGAACAATGTATGGGCGCAGAGCAATGTCCTTTAATAAGTACATCGACCGCTTTATGCTGACCCATTTCCATATTATTATGAAATATACTCATTTACCTGTAAAACACTGTCGTGTCATATTACAGCGACTGGTTGTTGCCATTAATGTTTTCGGCTGACAACGCAAACGTTGATTTAATATCGTATGCAAACATTTTTGCTAAGTGTTTTTCACACATGAGCATTTAATGTTAATAAGCAAAAATATTCCTTAAAAATAACATTAATACGGGTCAATGCTAAAGTTACCAAATGAAATATTCCTTAATACTTATACTTATACTTATCTTCACGCACAATCCATGACGGGGTAGCCAGAGAGAACAGATCGCCAAGTGTCACGATCCTTACAAACCTCTTTCGCTTCTTTCAGATTCATTATCTTCTTCATGCATGCACGTCTAGGTATCCGAGTACTTTTGACCTTACCCTCTTCGAGCAATTTGCTCACATGGTCTTCGAAAGTTAGTCTCGGTCTACCTCGACACCTTTTAATATTAACTTTCGCGCTATATATTTTCTTCACCATTCGGTCTTCACTCATTCGCTCAATGTGCCCAAACCACCGAAGCACGCCCTTATCAATTTTTGTGATAAGGTCATCTTTCAAACCTGCCATATTGCGAATCTCTTCGTTTCGCTTTCGGTCGGCCATGGTAACGCCGCACATTTTACGAAGAGATCGCATCTCCACTGCATTCAACTTACTTTTATGCTTCTTCTGGTATACCCAGGTTTCGCTGCCATATAACAAAGTCGGTACCAACACTGCGTTATGTATTGCAAGGCGTGCACTCTTCGCTACGCCTTGCCTTTTGACTAACGCAATCAGGGCACCATTGACTTTGTTCCCGGCAGCGACACGCCTGTCCACATCTAAATCACATCTTTCATCCCGGCTAAAAGCACTCCCCAAGTATACAATTTCATTTACCTGTTCTAGACATTCCTGATTTACCCATATTTCACACTTCGTTCTCTCTTCATCCCTTTCAAATACCAGAACCTTAGTTTTATTAGCATTCAATCGGAGACCTTTAATTTCACATTCCTCTTTCATACACGTGACTAATGCCTGTAGTTCTGCCTCTGATGGTGCAATAAGCACTGCATCATCAGCATACAGCAGACAATTTACTTTAATGTCACCCAATTTCACAATTTTCCTTAATCATAAAATACGTCAAACTAAAATACTTCCAAGCGGAGATAGTGTTATAATTTAGGGTATAAAATATGATGTCGGGAGATGTTTAACCACAATTAGTTGCATCGTGTTTTCCACAGTCTACTAGACTTGGAAGTGTTCGACATCATCATCAAGACAGCAAGTATGTACGTAACACTTAGTCTCCTCACTCATTAAATACAATAGAATAATAATTAATTTGTTATATTATGTTAGAGTAAAGTTATATTATGTTTCGCTTAAGTTTTTCATATGAATGTTTCTGTATAGTGATATATTTTGTGTTACATTTTTAGGTATTCCAACCCCTTCGAGTCAGACTCTGAAGTACAGTCGACTTCGCAAAAGAAGAAAGCGGTTAAGAATCCAGCTAATATATTAAAGACTAAAACAACAGTTCCTAAGTCCAAGAAACGAGTTGAATTATTCGGAAGCGAGTCGGAATATGAGGCTGATACATCATCATCACTCACCCTAGCTTCGACCAGCAGGAAACGTAAATTAAAAGTTTTTCCAGATTCTGAGGTAAGCAAATATTATTTAATTTTAATAGTTTGAGTTACCATTCGCGTGATGAAAAGTTAGTTTCTATTTGATTGGATGTTGTGAATAAATTATCAGTCATAGGTTATTTTTTTTATGAAAACGTGTTTAATTTTATTCTTAGACGATCGATGTGATTGATACAATTGTTAGTGAATTGGACTACTTAGTCATGTTACGAGCATCGTATAAAATATATTTATGCGGGGTAGGAGGGAATATAAATATTGTTCATTGCTTATCAGTATGCTTTTGTTTAAATAGTATTTTTATTGTTTCCAGGATGAAGATTCTGAACCTATCCGAGCGGGGATTTTAAAAAGCTACTTATCATGCCGAACAGGTTCGGGATATATGCACCGGAGCTAGCCTTCGAAGCGAGGAGAATATTACGTCGAAGTGCGCATCTCTAACTTCCGCGAGCTGGAGGCTATTCCATCAACCGACCGCTGGCAGCACTCTCTGATCAGCTTTAAATCAGCTGTCGATGAGAAAACCCCAAAGTGGAAGGCTGTTACCCAGTTAGTATCATGCATCAAAGGCGATTATCACAATGTTCGTCCAGTTTTGTATACAACTAAAGGTTATTTTAATAGTTTAATCAGTGTTACTTATCTACGTGTTGTAGCTTTCAGTTAAAATCG
The DNA here is from genome assembly GCA_963668995.1 of Parnassius mnemosyne. Taxonomy (NCBI): domain Eukaryota; kingdom Metazoa; phylum Arthropoda; class Insecta; order Lepidoptera; family Papilionidae; genus Parnassius; species Parnassius mnemosyne. The sequence goes on from CAVLGL010000115.1 coordinate 18,889,134, forward strand.
AAATAAAAACTAAAACATTCAAATTCAGATAAAATCGAAAAATCGAAATAATAAACCATAAAACTAAAATTTTAAATCTTAACTATTTTTTATTATAATAAACTGATCTATATTTTAGTGTAGTAATATAATAAGTGTTTTATCATTTATTTTTAGAAATATTTGGTACCCGGCTTAGTACTTTTAATAACATAAACATAAAATCAAAATAAAGCTATAAAACTGTAATTCAAAATCTAAAAACCAAAAAACTATATTTTATTATAATAAACTGATCTGTATTCATAATAATAATTTTAAAAAAATGTTTTTCTGCAAGTCCTGCGGTGTGCATGTTAAACCGCTCATCAAAAGTCTTATATTCACAAGTCCAACTGCTTACTGCGAACCGAGTTTGATAATGTAAATTTAATTGCATGTGCTTTTAAGAACAGAATTGTCACTTACAGAATTAGTCCTGAAAAATTAACTATTTCACCTGAATTTTTCTTATCTTATATTTCACACACGTCTCTTCAATTAATTAAACAAATGTTGAAGAAACATACAGCATTAAAAATTAATTTTGAACTATGATGATTCATTATACTTTACCCAAGAATAATGAATCATCTATTCAATCTTTTAATACTAAATATGAAATTATATACCAAAACAGTCAACTATCGTCTGTTCACAATAGTTTTGCAGAAAAAATAACGAACAAGTGTTCAGAATTTGAGCTTTGCGAATCAGGTTGGACTATTGAGGCCATAAGACACTTAGAAATAAATATTGTAAAATATAATCCGTTAAGATTTGGTTCGTATATACCAGACCCTGAAAAAATACGTAATACAAAATCATGGTTAAATTTAAAAAACAATGATAAACACTGCTTTTTTTGGAGTATTTTAGCTCATTTGTATCCAACTACAAGTAAAAATAGAGTGAATTCATACCCTCATTACTCAGAAGTTTTAAAAACAGATAATTTGTTATTTCCTCCAAGTTTTAATGATATTAAATTATTCGAGGAAATGAATCCTAATGTGAGCGTCAATATTTACGGTTTAGATAAAAAAATAATGTGACCGGGCCGCTGTATAAAACTCTAAAAAGAAAGATAATGCATGTTAACTTACTTTACTTAAATAAAAATAATAAACATCATTTTTGTTTGATAAAAGGGCTTGATAAACTCGTACACAAGCAATTAACTAAGCATAAATCTAAATTACATTTATGTGAAGAATGTTTTTTATATTTTAAAATCTAATACTCCGAAATAAATAAAACTTTATTTCATTTACTAAGTTTATTCCAATAGAAAATAATAATAGTAATAAGAACTCAGCTCAGTTGAAATTTACTGACTCTTTCAACTTTTTGAGGTCGAGCTTAGATAATTTAGTGAAAACGATGGAAGCAAAAGCGATAAAAATTTACGCAAGTTTTTTGAAGATAAACATTTATTTAATTTAGTTCGAAAGAAAGGTACTGTTATGACTATACAGGGTATTTTTGGAACGCTCCCGAAAACTAAGACAGGCGACAGCACCAAGTATACCTTTGATCATGGGTCACAAATAAATTCGATCCTGATGAAAAAAAAATCATCTTTTAACAACGTTTTATTAGCTTTATTCACGCGCCATCATGTTAGTACAGCTAAATGAAACGATAATTTCATAAAAAATATCATGAAAATACTGAAACATAAAACCAGCAGTGGAATGACTGAATTGTATCACCTGACTAAAGGTCAATGTACTCGCGAACGCAAATTCGCGCGGCCCGCAACTAGCGGGCCATACCACTACATACGCTAATGAAAAAATACTTAAATGAAATGTAACCAAGGTTGGAGTCATGCGTTTTTATTCATCGTGTAGGTATGTTTATTATTCTCATGTATTCAGTTATGTACCTATTCAGATTAGTTCACTACTAAGTTATTTAAAAAAAATAGTTATGAAACAGCTTACCGCTCTAAATCCTCCGTGGTCTTATGAGATGCAGCTCAAATCGTACTCCATTCATTTCAAGGTAGATTTGGGTGCAGGCGGGGCATCATCGTGTGGTCTTCGACACAGTCCGTACATAGTTTCTCGAAAGCATCCACGATCCTTTGGCGCATTTTGTCAGCACTATCACACTCACGATTAAAAACCCTTTCTTTCACATACCAAAAAGAAGTCTAACGGGGTCAGATCTGGTGAGCGAGGTGGCCAAGCGTGTGGTCCTAGTCTGCCGATCCAGCGATCATCAAATAGCTCATTGAGGCGCTCACGGACGAACCTCACGACATGGTATCGCTGTCTGTTCAGTCGCTGTGGCAGAAACACTGGTCCCAGTATGCGATCCTTAAATAAACCTGCCCATACGTTAACCGACCATCGGGTTTGGTGCCCGGTTTGTCGAACAGCGTGCGGGTTAACCTCTGAATACACGTGTGTATTTCTTCGGTTCCACAGGCCGTTTCTGGTAAATGTCGACTCATCCGTCCAGATAATGTGCTCAATGGAACCAGGCACACGTTGTCGCTGGTATAATAACCAACGGCAGAAAACTCGTCGGCGGACGCACAAAGTCTTAACCTTAGTCTTCTTCTTATGCTTAAACCGACTTTATCTTAGGCTTAAACCGACGTCTTAACAATTTATTTGGCGATACTTCGTGTACCTGGGTTCGGATAACATGTTGCTGTATTCACAATCACTATAAAAGTACGCGTTAAGCATTATTAAAACAAAAAACGTAACAACAGGAATAATACCAACACGTAATCACAAGTAATAACAATACGATTGAGCTGTCGCTCGCGCACGCGTGTACAAAATCAACACGGAACTGTTTCAAAAACTACAATTAATAACGAACCCCAACAAAACTGAAACCTACTGCTAGGACAGTTATTATACTCTTTGTCTACAGCGTCACAGCGTGAGGCGACACGAGCCGGCCGGGTTACATTCTGCCGTCGTCGGGTTACATAAAGAAGGACGCAACTACAAAAACGTAAAATGGAAATAAAAAATAAATTGATGAATTTTTCTTTCAGACCCTGTGTCTAAAGTATATTAAAAGGTATCTATATGAAAATTGAAATATATACGTAGAGACATGAAGATTTTAAGGACGAACAAATTTTTTGATAATTTGTTTATTTATTTAAATAAAACGAATTTTCCTTTTCATCTTAGCTTAAAAAATACACCTGGCATCACAAAAACATCGAAGGAAAGACGCATATAACTATTTGCGTCTTTCCAACCTAATAAATTAAAAAAAAACTGCCATTCATTTAACAATTTTACATATTTTGGAAAGGTCATTTGAAGTTGAAAGGACGCTAATAGTAATTTACTACTTTTTTTTTAATAAATATTAGAAAAGCATTGGTAGTGAGACACAAAAAATAACAACCCGCAACTCTTGAGTAATGATTTTTAAGGGGATATCATACAAGACTTACTACGATAATAATTAAAAATTAAAAATTTTGTACAACCGACTTTAATATAAATAATTAAGGATAACTCAAAAACTATTGCTCTGACCTCGATCAAATTTATATGGGACCACATGTGAAACACCAGCTCTTAACAATAAGATATAAGCTCTTAATAATAAGATATAGAATAATAAGACAAGACCAAGAATAATTGAAATTTAAGTAATCGATGCAAATATTGTTAAAGATGACGTAGCAACTGGTTAAATAAGTCTTTTCTTTTATGTTGAATTTGTATAAGTCTTTTCTACTAAAAAAAAGTCATCTGTGATCAACAGTTACGTCTAAAATTCTTACGATAATTTCTAAAATATTGATATTTGTGAATATTAAAAAAAATTAGTAGATGCGCCTTCTTATCATGAATCGAATGGTATATTTAACTCATTTATTCATAAATTGTTAGATGCGCCCTTTTTTCTTACGTACCGAGCTAGATACAGGTCGATAGCGGAGGGGGTGTGGGTACAGTCGCGTTCTAAAGTACTACATGGTATTGGACTATTGTTTTATAATATTATAGTAATTAATTGTTTTAATGTAGAATCATAATAGGTGTTTTACTAGCTACTTAGAACTTTGGAAGAGGTGGGAATTAAAAATGGATAATGTTTACATGAGCATTATTTGTTATTTCTATCGTAAAATATAAAGTAGTTTGTAACAAGAAAACTTTAGCTAAGGGTAACACGCCGTCCATTATGACGTCTTGGGTCACATGGAAGCCAGATGTTAATGGTGTGTTGGTGTAACTGGATGCTACTTCATCATCACTTTCATCTTCGCTTGAGCTTCCGTCATCAGGTCGATCACATGGTAATTTTTTCGGTATTCTTCCTCCACACTTTTAACTTTACTGCACAATTTTCCCCATTCACCTTCTCCTATCATATTTACCTTTTCGATCACTAGTTTAGTCATAAAACAATAGATATAAATAATTTTTCTTTCCTTCCTTTTTAAAACATCGTCGCGAGTCGCAAAGTAAGCTGTGTATGCGACTGTATTTTTGGAGCGAACAAAGCGCGGGAACCAATAGCATGCAGGCACACTAATACTGGCGGATTGTTCCCCCGTCGCGCGCCTTTCGTACCAATATGTGATAAATCGCTCAGTGCCCAAGTTCAAGGCCAGCGTTTGTTTTTCACCGTTCGCGCGTACATTAACCTCCATTAGTCAGGTGATATCAATTCACTTTCCACTGCTGGTTTTATGTTTCAGTATTTTCATGATATTTTTTATGAAATTATCGTTTCATTTAGCTGTACTAACATGATGGCGCGTGAATAAAGCTAATAAAACGTTGTTAAAAGATGATTTTTTTTTCATCAGGATCGACTTTATTTGTAACCCATGATCAAAGGTATACTTGGTGCTGTCGCCTGTCTTAGTTTTCGAGAGCGTTCCAAAAATACCCTGTATAGATTCATGGGATCGGTATGAAGAAAATTAATTACCAGAGCAATCGAAATTTTTCAATCACCTTATATCTCAATCTGTTTCAGATAAAGATTACAGTCATGCATTGAAGGTATGGAATGATTTTAAAATCCGTAACTTAGGTAATACACCGACTTATATTTAAAATGTGATGTATTACTGTTGTGTGATGTTTTTGAAAAATTCCGAGCTATGAGTTTAAAACATTATAGTCTTGACCCATGTTACTATGTCTCACCCCCATCATTAAGTTGGGATGCTATTTTAACGAACCCCCCCCCCCCATCTTTTTTCTTTTCCACTATATATCCACTTATACTTGTATTTCTTTAGAATCTATATCTGTAAGATATATAAATATATCTAATTTACGTGACCAGTATAACTTGATCTTTCTAAAGGTTTAAATATAGGCCGTTTAATAAATTTATGGCGTGATCGTCTTAGTTAGGACCCTTTTTTACGTTGTGTTTGTATAGTAACTTAGTTCTTTTAGGTGTATCTTGGAATAATGAATATTCACGAGAGCAATCGAAAGCTGTTGGTAAAGTCTTATAAGCTAAAGAACCCCGTTCACGAAGACAGAGCTCAAAAAGGTTAAGAACAATAAATTGTCCCTATTCCACTTGTATCTGGTTCACAACAGTCAGTTCCTTATTAATTAATCCCTTCCCGCTTGGAAAAGGCTCACAATATTTATATCAAATACCAGTTACAAGGGCTTCGTGTACCTCCTCCACATTTTAAAAAAAATGTGGAGGAGGTACACGGCCCCACACACGCCGCGCACGGTGAGCGCCAACCATTTTAATGCGCTCCTCCCGAAGGTTACGCAAAGTTGGGAACTGGACCGTAGTCCACAGCAAAATAACTGGCGAACCAGTAAAAGTGGACTTGGCCCCTTGACAGTGCGTAAGCACAAACATCGACCGAAGTCGCGCATGTCAATGCGTGTAAACGCCATACAGAATACGATCAAATCCAGCCACAGTGAATGTACGTCACACGGGTTAGGCAACAATAGGCACACTGACCATAAAAAGCCTTCCGTGAGCGCTACCACCTGCCAGACCGCCGTTCCTGCAGACGTGATGTAAGTGTAAGTCATCACCACCAATTGCATGGTCAGCACGGCCAATTGGCCGCAGAGCGTGTCATGAGTCTACCGCTCACCTCAAGGGAATGGGGTCCCACGTTGCGCGGCTTTCGGCCACAGCCTTGAGATTCTCCCTCCAGCTACCACCCGCATGAGGTCAACACATATGCTCCACCAACCAATACAATGGCAGATATAGCCAATATAGGCAGTTATAAGATAATAGTAATAATTCGCCATCAGAAAGGGTTTGTGTCACTGACGTTGAGTATATGCATTTTTCGATCATGTTTGTCTCACCCACCAACAAGTTGCCTTCAATCTCTCAAAGGTGGGAACTTTATAGAGATATATTATTAAGTTGTTATATAAAACATCATGGAGGGCAGACAGTCTGCAGCCCCGCAATGAAGGGACCCGACTTGGGCAAAGCTACTTAGGTTGTGAGTCAAACCAAGACGCAGAGAGCGCCATTGAGAATAGCGACCCGCCAAACAACCATCGTAGAGACGCAATGCTACAGAATGCAACAAGCATCAATACGACTATCGTCGGGCTTACACCATCCCAAGGTCCCCCATACAGTCCCAGCAGACATCACCACCCGCATACCTCCATCGACCAGAACCACAAGATGCATCGAATCAGGTGCAGCACACCCGCAGATCCATCACAAGACACAATACTGCAAGTAGCAGTAAGCATCAATGCAACACATAATGCACACAACAATAAGCGTAATATCATACGGATGGCGCCCCCTCACAACACACCCACATGATCCCTATCGACTTTGGTAACAAAATTTGATAATGTTGTTAACTAAAATTACCACCAACGTATCATAGTACGGTACTAAGACGTCAGTAGCCAAAACTCCACGTATCATAGCGCTATTGCACTAAGACATGAAGTTGAGTATGCATGCTGCACTTAAAAGTACTACCAAACACACTCACCCTAATCCGAAAGATAGCCGACGTATCATAACGCTATGCGCTAAGACGCCGCCCACAACCGGTAGGGGTATGCGATGTCCACGGGCAAGTCGTATTGCTACAACAAACCCGCTTACCACCGGCACTAAGATGATATGTCTGTGACACATCGGTTAGTGAGTCCAAGTTTACCTCGGTCTCAGAGGCTGCGAAGCAACCTACACGCCACTATAATAATCCTTTTTAAGTCCCATTTCTTTCAATATAATGCTTTTACATATTTGAGACCTTCCACATATTTGCTTTATTTCATAGACCATACTACTGTATGTCTTATTCATATGGGACTTCAAGTCATAACTCTGCTATCATAATGCTTATGCATCATAGAGACCTTCTATATTAATGCTTTGGTTCGTCAGACCTTACTATGTTAAGTCCCTAATATAGGACTAGTCATTGTGCAACCTTAGTACTAGCAGTCGGTCAGCCGACCACCCCATATATATGTACAACCTTGGGTATGTGTCTCCGACAACGCCCCAATATAAGGGAACATTACAAGAACACGTTCATTAACTTAGAAATTTTCCAATTATTACACGAACACCTTCATTAACTTAGAAAATTTTAATCCATTTTTTCTATTATATTACAAATGTTATTTATCTTTGTTATTGCAATACAATCGCCTTGTATTTATATGATTTGATACATTTTGAACATTTTAAGCAGGTTTTTAATAAATTTAGAGATTTTTAGAGACATTTTATGCGTTTACTAATATATATAATATTCAATATTCCAAATGGATATTTTTGAACTCTATGCTTATTATTTGCATTTTATTGTTTAAATTATAATTTCTATGACATTTTTAAATGTCTGTATAATGAATTTAATTATTATTTATTAAAAAAAGTTATGAGGCGTCACACTATGTTGTTTCATACGAACATACAATAAGATTTACTTTCAGATATTAAAATGTACCAATTTTTAGAGAAAGGAATTCGCGGTGGTCTTGCTCAATGTTCTCTAAGATATGCAAAAGCAAACAATAAATACATGTCCTATTATGACAGCAAGAACAAAAACAATTATTTTAATTTATTTTGATTGTGTAAATTTATATGGTTTTGCTATGATGCAAAAGTTACAAACGGGGAACTTTAAATTCCTCAGTGAAAAAGAAATTAATCAATTTGATGTAATGAGTGTTCCTGATGATAGTGATATTGGGTATATTCTTGAAGTAGACTTGCACTATCCAATTGAAAGACATGATGATCATTCAGGTTTACCATTTACAGCAGAAAAGTTTACTCCGCCAGGAAGCAAACATAAAAAATTAATTGCTAATTTGTACGTACGTGTAAATATGTTATTCATTATGAGCATTTAAAAGAATGTTTACGTCATGGACTCATTTTGCTCAAAGTTTATAGGATATTGTTATTTAGTCAAAATGCATTTTTAGCACCATATATTTTATTAAATACAACACTTAGACAACGCTGCTTCAGACTTTGAAATAGATTTTTTTTAAAACAAAACAATTCTATTTTTGGAAAGACAATAGAGAATAAACGAAAAGAAGTCGATGTAAAATTGGTTAATGTATGGTACATCATTACACATAGATACATCTAATAAGACTAATAAACTATG